>OX467286.1:7500-1304585 GCA_950108345.1 Malthinus flaveolus
ATTTAGATAAAACTAAAAAAACGACATTTTTAAGGGCGAAACGCCGAGGCCGATCGTCAAGAGAACGAACGTTTAAGCTTCGCCAAGAGGTCTAAAATTTAGAACTCGCAAGCACCCCGAAGACTGATTCGCCGCCATACTTTAATTTCTTTTAAGCCTTAAATAAATTTGGGTGTGGTCAGCTCCCCTTCCGTCAATTCCTTAAAAAGATTCGCCTCGACGAACTTTTTAGATTCTTTCATTTGGTTTCTTAAATGAAGTAATAATAATATAATATACTATTATATTTTGTTACATTTTTGTTAATGATCCTTCCGCAGGTTCACCTACGGAAACCTTGTTACGACTTTTACTTCCTCTAAATGATCAAGTTTGGTCATCTTTTCGGTAGCACCGGCAACGTCGAAACGTCACCGCGTACCGATCCGAAGACCTCACTAAATCATTCAATCGGTAGTAGCGACGGGCGGTGTGTACAAAGGGCAGGGACGTAATCAACGCGAGCTTATGACTCGCGCTTACTGGGAATTCCTCGTTTATGGGGAACAATTGCAAGCCCCAATCCCTAGCACGAAGGAGGTTCAGCGGGTTACCCGGGCCTCTCGGCCAAGGAGGACACGCTGATTCCTTCAGTGTAGCGCGCGTGCGGCCCAGGACATCTAAGGGCATCACAGACCTGTTATTGCTCAATCTCATGCGACTAGAAGTCGCCTGTCCCTCTAAGAAGAATTATTTAAACGCCGACAGTAAAAACCGCGCGCGACCGCGACGCGCGAACGCCGGGCCGGCGGGCCTTCGAGATGTCGGAAACGCCTATTTAATAGGCTAGAGTCTCGTTCGTTATCGGAATTAACCAGACAAATCGCTCCACCAACTAAGAACGGCCATGCACCACCACCCACCGAATCAAGAAAGAGCTCTCAATCTGTCAATCCTTCCGGTGTCCGGACCTGGTGAGGTTTCCCGTGTTGAGTCAAATTAAGCCGCAGGCTCCACTCCTGGTGGTGCCCTTCCGTCAATTCCTTTAAGTTTCAGCTTTGCAACCATACTTCCCCCGGAACCCAAAAGCTTTGGTTTCCCGGAAGCTGCCCGCCGAGTCATCGGAGGAACTTCGGCGGATCGCTAGCTGGCATCGTTTATGGTTAGAACTAGGGCGGTATCTGATCGCCTTCGAACCTCTAACTTTCGTTCTTGATCAATGAAAGCGTTTTTGGCAAATGCTTTCGCTTATGTCCGTCTTGCGACGATCCAAGAATTTCACCTCTAACGTCGCAATACGAATGCCCCCATCCGTTCCTATTAATCATTACCTCGGGGTTCCGAAAACCAACAAAATAGAACCGAGGTCCTATTTCATTATTCCATGCACAGAATATTCAGGCAAAGTTTTAGCCTGCTTTAAGCACTCTAATTTGTTCAAAGTAAATGTGCCGGCCCGCCTCGACACTCAACGAAGAGCACCGCGACGGGATACTAGGTGGGGCCGCCCTTGCAAGCTAGCCCACCGGCATGACGTCTCGCGACACGTCAGTAAAACACCGCGAGCGATGAACCGACGGCACGAGACACAAATTCGACTACGAGCTTTTTAACCGCAACAACTTTAATATACGCTATTGGAGCTGGAATTACCGCGGCTGCTGGCACCAGACTTGCCCTCCAATTGATCCTCGTTAAAGGATTTAAAGTGTACTCATTCCGATTACGGGGCCTCGGATGAGTCCCGTATCGTTATTTTTCGTCACTACCTCCCCGTGCCGGGAGTGGGTAATTTGCGCGCCTGCTGCCTTCCTTGGATGTGGTAGCCGTTTCTCAGGCTCCCTCTCCGGAATCGAACCCTGATTCCCCGTTACCCGTTACAACCATGGTAGGCACATAACCTACCATCGACAGTTGATAAGTCAGACATTTGAAAGATGCGTCGCCGGTGCGGAACCGTGCGATCAGCATTAAGTTATTCAGATTCGACAAAGAAAACGACGACGAGCAAGCTCGCCGCCGATTGGTTTTAATCTAATAAAAGCACTCCTTTCGTTTCCAATCGGAGCTCTATTGGCATGTATTAGCTCTAGAATTACCACAGTTATCCAAGTAACAGGGTACAATCTATTGAACCATAACTGATTTAATGAGCCTTTCGCGGTTTCACTTTATTTAAGCTCGTACTGAGACATGCATGGCTTAATCTTTGAGACAAGCATATGACTACTGGCAGGATCAACCAGGGAACTGCCGTTTTATTGCGACAGTAAGAGTGCGAATAAACGTAGTATATCCGCACGCATACAACACATTTTATTTATTTGTGTGTATAAAATAAGAAATATTATTTCTTTTTTATACGAGCTCGCGAGCCTTTCTTTATTAATAAGATAGGACGCGAGTCTACTTTCGTTATTACAGACAAAGTATTATATATATAATATTTGCTATTCAAAGATAGCAAGATCTCTTTTTCTCTATAAGAGATTTTTATAATTTTCAGTCCTATTCTCGCGCGTGTGTGTGTTTTTAGGATAGATAGATAAGCTAGCACACGACACGCGCTCACACAGTGGTGTTTGCAAGACACCGGCCTTCAAAAATTCGCTTGACCAAAGGTCTTATTAGCCCGAGACAATTTATAAATTATCATAAAGATAAAATATATATTCATTTACGGAAGAAGTAGTAGTAGTAGTAGTAGTAAAAAACATATATGTGCTCCCACAGCGGGCCGTCGTATCAATCTGTTGCGATACTTCAGTCGTACCCGGGAGCCCGGCGTCAAAGACACCCTGACGTTATCGTTTTTCTGGTACTAAATATTAAAAATAAATTACTCAGGATACCATCCTCTCTTCGTTTATTTTTATATTAAATATGTTTCCCAGTAGACGAACGACAAGACGTTTCGGAGGCGCGTCTACCGCAGATTCACCGAATACTACACCGGCCCAATGAAGAAACCGGTCCGCATAAAGGGTCTGGGACGATAGACAACGTTCTCCTAGCCTCCACTCAATTGTCGGCTTTAATTTCTGCTCATAATTTAATTGCCCGGCGGAGGTGTCTCTCCTAAGGATGAGTGGATGAATATATATATAAAAGGACGGTATTATTATCATAAGACACTATAAGTGTATTAACACTTCGCTTCGTCCTTTTTTCAATCCGACTCTAACGTTGCCCCCATACAACGCTCCCTACTATAGCGTTTTTGCACCTTTAACGGCAAAAACGGTCGCTTTAGACCGAGTTCCGCTGCGCTCTATCCGACACCGATGGCACGCTCGCGGCTCAGGTCCGACCGCTTGCCTGCTCTAAAAATATACGTCGACTATACCGAGACCGCCGATTCGACCGGCCATCGGCGACGGTCCCGAGCGGCCGGACGGTAGTCACTCTTTAGACAATCCGAAATCTACAAGTCTTTTCTTCCTAAGCATTTTTATAAAATTACTTATCAAATATTATTCGGCAACTTTCTCGGTTGATTAATATTGTCGCTAATTTATCTCGGAGAATTACTACACTACGAGATTTAGATTCATTAACCCAAAGGTAGAAACTCTGCCAAGACGAAAAGACGACTCGGTCAATTTCGAACGGTCCGAGTTAGTCGGGTCGGTCGGTCGTCGGGCGACGACGTTCCCCTATAATAGCGTTTATGCACCTTGCACGGCAAAAATTTCGAAAAATTTTTTAAAATTTCTTTTTTGTATTAGGATCAAACAACGTCGATTACACTATCTAAAATAATCTAATTATTAGTACTATTATAAGAGGGTATCTCGGAAAAACTAAGAGGTGTACCATCTCGGAGGAGTGAAAAAATCCTTCTATCTCGGAGAATAGAATTTACTCTAGTAATTACGGAAGGTCTATCGCCTCACGATATTCGACGTCAAAAATTCATCTCAACAACTATCATTTTTTGACGAATAAAATCGTAAGGGGTACCCCTTTGAAAAATTTTTGGGCAAAAAAAAAAGTTGTCCGATCGCCGCGAAAAATCGCTTCGCAATAGCCAGGGCCGCGCCCTCACACATTCGATGCTCAAAATCGCGAAATTTCGATGTCGAATTTTTTACGAAAAATTATTCAAAGGGGTACCCCTTTGAAAAATTTTTGGGCAAAAAAAAAAAGTTGTCCGATCGCCGCGAAAAATCGCTTCGCAATAGCCAGGGCTGTCTCGGGGCTGGAAATAAAACTTTTATCTGAAGTTCCCGAGACCAGACGCCCGAAATCGAATTCAACTTTTTGGACAGTCCTTTAACCTCGTCCTTTAATCTAGTGTGTTTTTGAATTTTTGGTATCAGAGAAATTTTTTGTTTCGTATATTTAAAAATTGCAGACGCGATTTTAGAAAATTAAACTGTCTCGGGGCTGGAAATAAAACTTTTATCTGAAGTTCCCGAGACCAGACGCCCGAAATCGAATTCAACTTTCTGGACAGTCCTTTAACCTCGATCTAGTGTGTTTTTGAATTTTTGGTATCAGAGAAATTTTTTGTTTCGTATATTTAAAAATTGCAGACGCGATTTTAGAAAATTAAACTGTCTCGGGGCTGGAAATAAAACTTTTATCTGAAGTTCCCGAGACCAGACGCCCGAAATCGAATTCAACTTTCTGGACAGTCCTTTAACCTCGTCCTTTAATCTAGTGTGTTTTTTAATTTTTGGTTTCAGAGAAATTTTTTGTTTCGTATATTTAAAAATTGCAGACGCGATTTTAGAAAATTAAACTGTCTCGGGGCTGGAAATAAAACTTTTATCTGAAGTTCCCGAGACCAGACGCCCGAAATCGAATTCAACTTTCTGGACAGTCCTTTAACCTCGTCCTTTAATCTAGTGTGTTTTTGAATTTTTGGTATCAGAGAAATTTTTTGTTTCGTATATTTAAAAATTGCAGACGCGATTTTAGAAAATTAAACTGTCTCGGGGCTGGAAATAAAACTTTTATCTGAAGTTCCCGAGACCAGACGCCCGAAATCGAATTCAACTTTCTGGACAGTCCTTTAACCTCGTCCTTTAATCTAGTGTGTTTTTGAATTTTTGGTATCAGAGAAATTTTTTGTTTCGTATATTTAAAAATTGCAGACGCGATTTTAGAAAATTAAACTGTCTCGGGGCTGGAAATAAAACTTTTATCTGAAGTTCCCGAGACCAGACGCCCGAAATCGAATTCAACTTTCTGGACAGTCCTTTAACCTCGTCCTTTAATCTAGTGTGTTTTTTAATTTTTGGTTTCAGAGAAATTTTTTGTTTCGTATATTTAAAAATTGCAGACGCGATTTTAGAAAATTAAACTGTCTCGGGGCTGGAAATAAAACTTTTATCTGAAGTTCCCGAGACCAGACGCCCGAAATCGAATTCAACTTTCTGGACAGTCCTTTAACCTCGTCCTTTAATCTAGTGTGTTTTTGAATTTTTGGTATCAGAGAAATTTTTTGTTTCGTATATTTAAAAATTGCAGACGCGATTTTAGAAAATTAAACTGTCTCGGGGCTGGAAATAAAACTTTTATCTGAAGTTCCCGAGACCAGACGCCCGAAATCGAATTCAACTTTCTGGACAGTCCTTTAACCTCGTCCTTTAATCTAGTGTGTTTTTGAATTTTTGGTATCAGAGAAATTTTTTGTTTCGTATATTTAAAAATTGCAGACGCGATTTTAGAAAATTAAACTGTCTCGGGGCTGGAAATAAAACTTTTATCTGAAGTTCCCGAGACCAGACGCCCGAAATCGAATTCAACTTTCTGGACAGTCCTTTAACCTCGTCCTTTAATCTAGTGTGTTTTTGAATTTTTGGTATCAGAGAAATTTTTTGTTTCGTATATTTAAAAATTGCAGACGCGATTTTAGAAAATTAAACTGTCTCGGGGCTGGAAATAAAACTTTTATCTGAAGTTCCCGAGACCAGACGCCCGAAATCGAATTCAACTTTCTGGACAGTCCTTTAACCTCGTCCTTTAATCTAGTGTGTTTTTGAATTTTTGGTATCAGAGAAATTTTTTGTTTCGTATATTTAAAAATTGCAGACGCGATTTTAGAAAATTAAACTGTCTCGGGGCTGGAAATAAAACTTTTATCTGAAGTTCCCGAGACCAGACGCCCGAAATCGAATTCAACTTTCTGGACAGTCCTTTAACCTCGTCCTTTAATCTAGTGTGTTTTTGAACTTTTGGTATCAGAGAAATTTTTTGTTTCGTATATTTAAAAATTGCAGACGCGATTTTAGAAAATTAAACTGTCTCGGGGCTGGAAATAAAACTTTTATCTGAAGTTCCCGAGACCAGACGCCCGAAATCGAATTCAACTTTCTGGACAGTCCTTTAACCTCGTCCTTTAATCTAGTGTGTTTTTGAATTTTTGGTATCAGAGAAATTTTTTGTTTCGTATATTTAAAAATTGCAGACGCGATTTTAGAAAATTAAACTGTCTCGGGGCTGGAAATAAAACTTTTATCTGAAGTTCCCGAGACCAGACGCCCGAAATCGAATTCAACTTTCTGGACAGTCCTTTAACCTCGTCCTTTAATCTAGTGTGTTTTTGAATTTTTGGTATCAGAGAAATTTTTTGTTTCGTATATTTAAAAATTGCAGACGCGATTTTAGAAAATTAAACTGTCTCGGGGCTGGAAATAAAACTTTTATCTGAAGTTCCCGAGACCAGACGCCCGAAATCGAATTCAACTTTCTGGACAGTCCTTTAACCTCGTCCTTTAATCTAGTGTGTTTTTGAATTTTTGGTATCAGAGAAATTTTTTGTTTCGTATATTTAAAAATTGCAGACGCGATTTTAGAAAATTAAACTGTCTCGGGGCTGGAAATAAAACTTTTATCTGAAGTTCCCGAGACCAGACGCCCGAAATCGAATTCAACTTTCTGGACAGTCCTTTAACCTCGTCCTTTAATCTAGTGTGTTTTTGAATTTTTGGTATCAGAGAAATTTTTTGTTTCGTATATTTAAAAATTGCAGACGCGATTTTAGAAAATTAAACTGTCTCGGGGCTGGAAATAAAACTTTTATCTGAAGTTCCCGAGACCAGACGCCCGAAATCGAATTCAACTTTCTGGACAGTCCTTTAACCTCGTCCTTTAATCTAGTGTGTTTTTGAATTTTTGGTATCAGAGAAATTTTTTGTTTCGTATATTTAAAAATTGCAGACGCGATTTTAGAAAATTAAACTGTCTCGGGGCTGGAAATAAAACTTTTATCTGAAGTTCCCGAGACCAGACGCCCGAAATCGAATTCAACTTTCTGGACAGTCCTTTAACCTCGTCCTTTAATCTAGTGTGTTTTTGAATTTTTGGTATCAGAGAAATTTTTTGTTTCGTATATTTAAAAATTGCAGACGCGATTTTAGAAAATTAAACTGTCTCGGGGCTGGAAATAAAACTTTTATCTGAAGTTCCCGAGACCAGACGCCCGAAATCGAATTCAACTTTCTGGACAGTCCTTTAACCTCGTCCTTTAATCTAGTGTGTTTTTGAATTTTTGGTATCAGAGAAATTTTTTGTTTCGTATATTTAAAAATTGCAGACGCGATTTTAGAAAATTAAACTGTCTCGGGGCTGGAAATAAAACTTTTATCTGAAGTTCCCGAGACCAGACGCCCGAAATCGAATTCAACTTTCTGGACAGTCCTTTAACCTCGTCCTTTAATCTAGTGTGTTTTTGAATTTTTGGTATCAGAGAAATTTTTTGTTTCGTATATTTAAAAATTGCAGACGCGATTTGAGAAAATTAAACTGTCTCGGGGCTGGAAATAAAACTTTTATCTGAAGTTCCCGAGACCAGACGCCCGAAATCGAATTCAACTTTCTGGACAGTCCTTTAACCTCGTCCTTTAATCTAGTGTGTTTTTGAATTTTTGGTATCAGAGAAATTTTTTGTTTCGTATATTTAAAAATTGCAGACGCGATTTTAGAAAATTAAACTGTCTCGGGGCTGGAAATAAAACTTTTATCTGAAGTTCCCGAGACCAGACGCCCGAAATCGAATTCAACTTTCTGGACAGTCCTTTAACCTCGTCCTTTAATCTAGTGTGTTTTTGAATTTTTGGTATCAGAGAAATTTTTTGTTTCGTATATTTAAAAATTGCAGACGCGATTTTAGAAAATTAAACTGTCTCGGGGCTGGAAATAAAACTTTTATCTGAAGTTCCCGAGACCAGACGCCCGAAATCGAATTCAACTTTCTGGACAGTCCTTTAACCTCGTCCTTTAATCTAGTGTGTTTTTGAATTTTTGGTATCAGAGAAATTTTTTGTTTCGTATATTTAAAAATTGCAGACGCGATTTTAGAAAATTAAACTGTCTCGGGGCTGGAAATAAAACTTTTATCTGAAGTTCCCGAGACCAGACGCCCGAAATCGAATTCAACTTTCTGGACAGTCCTTTAACCTCGTCCTTTAATCTAGTGTGTTTTTGAATTTTTGGTATCAGAGAAATTTTTTGTTTCGTATATTTAAAAATTGCAGACGCGATTTTAGAAAATTAAACTGTCTCGGGGCTGGAAATAAAACTTTTATCTGAAGTTCCCGAGACCAGACGCCCGAAATCGAATTCAACTTTCTGGACAGTCCTTTAACCTCGTCCTTTAATCTAGTGTGTTTTTGAATTTTTGGTATCAGAGAAATTTTTTGTTTCGTATATTTAAAAATTGCAGACGCGATTTTAGAAAATTAAACTGTCTCGGGGCTGGAAATAAAACTTTTATCTGAAGTTCCCGAGACCAGACGCCCGAAATCGAATTCAACTTTCTGGACAGTCCTTTAACCTCGTCCTTTAATCTAGTGTGTTTTTGAATTTTTGGTATCAGAGAAATTTTTTGTTTCGTATATTTAAAAATTGCAGACGCGATTTTAGAAAATTAAACTGTCTCGGGGCTGGAAATAAAACTTTTATCTGAAGTTCCCGAGACCAGACGCCCGAAATCGAATTCAACTTTCTGGACAGTCCTTTAACCTCGTCCTTTAATCTAGTGTGTTTTTGAATTTTTGGTATCAGAGAAATTTTTTGTTTCGTATATTTAAAAATTGCAGACGCGATTTTAGAAAATTAAACTGTCTCGGGGCTGGAAATAAAACTTTTATCTGAAGTTCCCGAGACCAGACGCCCGAAATCGAATTCAACTTTCTGGACAGTCCTTTAACCTCGTCCTTTAATCTAGTGTGTTTTTGAATTTTTGGTATCAGAGAAATTTTTTGTTTCGTATATTTAAAAATTGCAGACGCGATTTTAGAAAATTAAACTGTCTCGGGGCTGGAAATAAAACTTTTATCTGAAGTTCCCGAGACCAGACGCCCGAAATCGAATTCAACTTTCTGGACAGTCCTTTAACCTCGTCCTTTAATCTAGTGTGTTTTTGAATTTTTGGTATCAGAGAAATTTTTTGTTTCGTATATTTAAAAATTGCAGACGCGATTTTAGAAAATTAAACTGTCTCGGGGCTGGAAATAAAACTTTTATCTGAAGTTCCCGAGACCAGACGCCCGAAATCGAATTCAACTTTCTGGACAGTCCTTTAACCTCGTCCTTTAATCTAGTGTGTTTTTGAATTTTTGGTATCAGAGAAATTTTTTGTTTCGTATATTTAAAAATTGCAGACGCGATTTTAGAAAATTAAACTGTCTCGGGGCTGGAAATAAAACTTTTATCTGAAGTTCCCGAGACCAGACGCCCGAAATCGAATTCAACTTTCTGGACAGTCCTTTAACCTCGTCCTTTAATCTAGTGTGTTTTTGAATTTTTGGTATCAGAGAAATTTTTTGTTTCGTATATTTAAAAATTGCAGACGCGATTTTAGAAAATTAAACTGTCTCGGGGCTGGAAATAAAACTTTTATCTGAAGTTCCCGAGACCAGACGCCCGAAATCGAATTCAACTTTCTGGACAGTCCTTTAACCTCGTCCTTTAATCTAGTGTGTTTTTGAATTTTTGGTATCAGAGAAATTTTTTGTTTCGTATATTTAAAAATTGCAGACGCGATTTTAGAAAATTAAACTGTCTCGGGGCTGGAAATAAAACTTTTATCTGAAGTTCCCGAGACCAGACGCCCGAAATCGAATTCAACTTTCTGGACAGTCCTTTAACCTCGTCCTTTAATCTAGTGTGTTTTTGAATTTTTGGTATCAGAGAAATTTTTTGTTTCGTATATTTAAAAATTGCAGACGCGATTTTAGAAAATTAAACTGTCTCGGGGCTGGAAATAAAACTTTTATCTGAAGTTCCCGAGACCAGACGCCCGAAATGGAATTCAACTTTCTGGACAGTCCTTTAACCTCGTCCTTTAATCTAGTGTGTTTTTGAATTTTTGGTATCAGAGAAATTTTTTGTTTCGTATATTTAAAAATTGCAGACGCGATTTTAGAAAATTAAACTGTCTCGGGGCTGGAAATAAAACTTTTATCTGAATATTCCGAGACCAGACGCCCGAAATAGATTTCAACTTTCTGGACACGTCCTTTAACCTCGATCTCGTGTGTTTTGGAATTTTTGGTATCAGAGAAATTTTTTGTTTCGTATATTTAAAAATTGCAGACGCGATTTGAGAAAATTAAACTGTCTCGGGGCTGGAAATAAAACTTTTATCTGAATATTCCGAGACCAGACGCCCGAAATAGATTTTAACTTTCTGGACACGTCCTTTAACCTCGATCTCGTGTGTTTTTGAATTTTTGGTATCAGAGAAATTTTTTGTTTCGTATATTTAAAAATTGCAGACGCGATTTGAGAAAATTAAACTGTCTCGGGGCTGGAAATAAAACTTTTATCTGAATATTCCGAGACCAGACGCCCGAAATAGATTTCAACTTTCTGGACACGTCCTTTAACCTCGATCTCGTGTGTTTTGGAATTTTTGGTATCAGAGAAATTTTTTGTTTCGTATATTTAAAAATTGCAGACGCGATTTTAGAAAATTAAACTGTCTCGGGGCTGGAAATAAAACTTTTATCTGAATATTCCGAGACCAGACGCCCGAAATAGATTTCAACTTTCTGGACACGTCCTTTAACCTCGATCTCGTGTGTTTTGGAATTTTTGGTATCAGAGAAATTTTTTGTTTCGTATATTTAAAAATTGCAGACGCGATTTGAGAAAATTAAACTGTCTTGGGGCTGGAAATAAAACTTTTATCTGAATATTCCGAGACCAGACGCCCGAAATAGATTTCAACTTTCTGGACACGTCTTTTAACCTCGATCTCGTGTGTTTTTGAATTTTTGGTATCAGAGAAATTTTTTGTTTCGTATATTTAAAAATTGCAGACGCGATTTTAGAAAATTAAACTGTCTCGGGGCTGGAAATAAAACTTTTATCTGAATATTCCGAGACCAGACGCCCGAAATAGATTTCAACTTTCTGGACACGTCCTTTAACCTCGATCTCGTGTGTTTTGGAATTTTTGGTATCAGAGAAATTTTTTGTTTCGTATATTTAAAAATTGCAGACGCGATTTTAGAAAATTAAACTGTCTCGGGGCTGGAAATAAAACTTTTATCTGAATATTCCGAGACCAGACGCCCGAAATAGATTTCAACTTTCTGGACACGTCCTTTAACCTCGATCTCGTGTGTTTTGGAATTTTTGGTATCAGAGAAATTTTTTGTTTCGTATATTTAAAAATTGCAGACGCGATTTGAGAAAATTAAACTGTCTCGGGGCTGGAAATAAAACTTTTATCTGAATATTCCGAGACCAGACGCCCGAAATAGATTTCAACTTTCTGGACACGTCCTTTAACCTCGATCTCGTGTGTTTTGGAATTTTTGGTATCAGAGAAATTTTTTGTTTCGTATATTTAAAAATTGCAGACGCGATTTTAGAAAATTAAACTGTCTCGGGGCTGGAAATAAAACTTTTATCTGAATATTCCGAGACCAGACGCCCGAAATAGATTTCAACTTTCTGGACACGTCCTTTAACCTCGATCTCGTGTGTTTTGGAATTTTTGGTATCAGAGAAATTTTTTGTTTCGTATATTTAAAAATTGCAGACGCGATTTTAGAAAATTAAACTGTCTCGGGGCTGGAAATAAAACTTTTATCTGAATATTCCGAGACCAGACGCCCGAAATAGATTTCAACTTTCTGGACACGTCCTTTAACCTCGATCTCGTGTGTTTTTAAATTTTTGGTATCAGAGAAATTTTTTGTTTCGTATATTTAAAAATTGCAGACGCGATTTGAGAAAATTAAACTGTCTCGGGGCTGGAAATAAAACTTTTATCTGAATATTCCGAGACCAGACGCCCGAAATAGATTTCAACTTTCTGGACACGTCCTTTAACCTCGATCTCGTGTGTTTTGGAATTTTTGGTATCAGAGAAATTTTTTGTTTCGTATATTTAAAAATTGCAGACGCGATTTTAGAAAATTAAACTGTCTCGGGGCTGGAAATAAAACTTTTATCTGAATATTCCGAGACCAGACGCCCGAAATAGATTTCAACTTTCTGGACACGTCCTTTAACCTCGATCTCGTGTGTTTTGGAATTTTTGGTATCAGAGAAATTTTTTGTTTCGTATATTTAAAAATTGCAGACGCGATTTTAGAAAATTAAACTGTCTCGGGGCTGGAAATAAAACTTTTATCTGAATATTCCGAGACCAGACGCCCGAAATAGATTTCAACTTTCTGGACACGTCCTTTAACCTCGATCTCGTGTGTTTTTGAATTTTTGGTATCAGAGAAATTTTTTGTTTCGTATATTTAAAAATTGCAGACGCGATTTTAGAAAATTAAACTGTCTCGGGGCTGGAAATAAAACTTTTATCTGAATATTCCGAGACCAGACGCCCGAAATAGATTTCAACTTTCTGGACACGTCCTTTAACCTCGATCTCGTGTGTTTTTGAATTTTTGGTATCAGAGAAATTTTTTGTTTCGTATATTTAAAAATTGCAGACGCGATTTGAGAAAATTAAACTGTCTCGGGGCTGGAAATAAAACTTTTATCTGAATATTCCGAGACCAGACGCCCGAAATAGATTTCAACTTTCTGGACACGTCCTTTAACCTCGATCTCGTGTGTTTTGGAATTTTTGGTATCAGAGAAATTTTTTGTTTCGTATATTTAAAAATTGCAGACGCGATTTTAGAAAATTAAACTGTCTCGGGGCTGGAAATAAAACTTTTATCTGAATATTCCGAGACCAGACGCCCGAAATAGATTTCAACTTTCTGGACACGTCCTTTAACCTCGATCTCGTGTGTTTTTGAATTTTTGGTATCAGAGAAATTTTTTGTTTCGTATATTTAAAAATTGCAGACGCGATTTGAGACAATTAAACTGTCTCGGGGCTGGAAATAAAACTTTTATCTGAATATTCCGAGACCAGACGCCCGAAATAGATTTCAACTTTCTGGACACGTCCTTTAACCTCGATCTCGTGTGTTTTTGAATTTTTGGTATCAGAGAAATTTTTTGTTTCGTATATTTAAAAATTGCAGACGCGATTTGAGAAAATTAAACTGTCTCGGGGCTGGAAATAAAACTTTTATCTGAATATTCCGAGACCAGACGCCCGAAATAGATTTCAACTTTCTGGACACGACGTAGTCGTCCTTTAACCTCGATCTCGTGTGTTTTTGAATTTTTGGTATCAGAGAAATTTTTTGTTTCGTATATTTAAAAATTGCAGACGCGATTTTAGAAAATTAAACTGTCTCGGGGCTGGAAATAAAACTTTTATCTGAATATTCCGAGACCAGACGCCCGAAATAGATTTCAACTTTCTGGACACGTCCTTTAACCTCGATCTCGTGTGTTTTTGAATTTTTGGTATCAGAGAAATTTTTTGTTTCGTATATTTAAAAATTGCAGACGCGATTTTAGAAAATTAGACTGTCTCGGGGCTGGAAATAAAACTTTTATCTGAAGTTCCCGAGACCAGACGCCCGAAATAGATTTCAACTTTCTGGACACGTCCTTTAACCTCGATCTCGTGTGTTTTTGAATTTTTGGTATCAGAGAAATTTTTTGTTTCGTATATTTAAAAATTGCAGACGCGATTTGAGAAAATTAAACTGTCTCGGGGCTGGAAATAAAACTTTTATCTGAATATTCCGAGACCAGACGCCCGAAATAGATTTCAACTTTCTGGACACGTCCTTTAACCTCGATCTCGTGTGTTTTGGAATTTTTGGTATCAGAGAAATTTTTTGTTTCGTATATTTAAAAATTGCAGACGCGATTTTAGAAAATTAAACTGTCTCGGGGCTGGAAATAAAACTTTTATCTGAATATTCCGAGACCAGACGCCCGAAATAGATTTCAACTTTCTGGACACGTCCTTTAACCTCGATCTCGTGTGTTTTGGAATTTTTGGTATCAGAGAAATTTTTTGTTTCGTATATTTAAAAATTGCAGACGCGATTTTAGAAAATTAAACTGTCTCGGGGCTGGAAATAAAACTTTTATCTGAATATTCCGAGATCAGACGCCCGAAATAGATTTCAACTTTCTGGACACGTCCTTTAACCTCGATCTCGTGTGTTTTGGAATTTTTGGTATCAGAGAAATTTTTTGTTTCGTATATTTAAAAATTGCAGACGCGATTTGAGAAAATTAAACTGTCTCGGGGCTGGAAATAAAACTTTTATCTGAATATTCCGAGACCAGACGCCCGAAATAGATTTCAACTTTCTGGACACGTCCTTTAACCTCGATCTCGTGTGTTTTTGAATTTTTGGTATCAGAGAAATTTTTTGTTTCGTATATTTAAAAATTGCAGACGCGATTTGAGAAAATTAAACTGTCTCGGGGCTGGAAATAAAACTTTTATCTGAATATTCCGAGACCAGACGCCCGAAATAGATTTCAACTTTCTGGACACGTCCTTTAACCTCGATCTCGTGTGTTTTTGAATTTTTGGTATCAGAGAAATTTTTTGTTTCGTATATTTAAAAATTGCAGACGCGATTTGAGAAAATTAAACTGTCTCGGGGCTGGAAATAAAACTTTTATCTGAATATTCCGAGACCAGACGCCCGAAATAGATTTCAACTTTCTGGACACGTCCTTTAACCTCGATCTCGTGTGTTTTTGAATTTTTGGTATCAGAGAAATTTTTTGTTTCGTATATTTAAAAATTGCAGACGCGATTTGAGAAAATTAAACTGTCTCGGGGCTGGAAATAAAACTTTTATCTGAATATTCCGAGACCAGACGCCCGAAATAGATTTCAACTTTCTGGACACGTCCTTTAACCTCGATCTCGTGTGTTTTTGAATTTTTGGTATCAGAGAAATTTTTTGTTTCGTATATTTAAAAATTGCAGACGCGATTTGAGAAAATTAAACTGTCTCGGGGCTGGAAATAAAACTTTTATCTGAATATTCCGAGACCAGACGCCCGAAATAGATTTCAACTTTCTGGACACGTCCTTTAACCTCGATCTCGTGTGTTTTTGAATTTTTGGTATCAGAGAAATTTTTTGTTTCGTATATTTAAAAATTGCAGACGCGATTTGAGAAAATTAAACTGTCTCGGGGCTGGAAATAAAACTTTTATCTGAATATTCCGAGACCAGACGCCCGAAATAGATTTCAACTTTCTGGACACGACGTAGTCGTCCTTTAACCTCGATCTCGTGTGTTTTTGAATTTTTGGTATCAGAGAAATTTTTTGTTTCGTATATTTAAAAATTGCAGACGCGATTTGAGAAAATTAAACTGTCTCGGGGCTGGAAATAAAACTTTTATCTGAATATTCCGAGACCAGACGCCCGAAATAGATTTCAACTTTCTGGACACGACGTAGTCGTCCTTTAACCTCGATCTCGTGTGTTTTTGAATTTTTGGTATCAGAGAAATTTTTTGTTTCGTATATTTAAAAATTGCAGACGCGATTTTAGAAAATTAAACTGTCTCGGGGCTGGAAATAAAACTTTTATCTGAATATTCCGAGACCAGACGCCCGAAATAGATTTCAACTTTCTGGACACGTCCTTTAACCTCGATCTCGTGTGTTTTTGAATTTTTGGTATCAGAGAAATTTTTTGTTTCGTATATTTAAAAATTGCAGACGCGATTTTAGAAAATTAGACTGTCTCGGGGCTGGAAATAAAACTTTTATCTGAAGTTCCCGAGACCAGACGCCCGAAATAGATTTCAACTTTCTGGACACGTCCTTTAACCTCGATCTCGTGTGTTTTTGAATTTTTGGTATCAGAGAAATTTTTTGTTTCGTATATTTAAAAATTGCAGACGCGATTTGAGAAAATTAAACTGTCTCGGGGCTGGAAATAAAACTTTTATCTGAATATTCCGAGACCAGACGCCCGAAATAGATTTCAACTTTCTGGACACGTCCTTTAACCTCGATCTCGTGTGTTTTGGAATTTTTGGTATCAGAGAAATTTTTTGTTTCGTATATTTAAAAATTGCAGACGCGATTTGAGAAAATTAAACTGTCTCGGGGCTGGAAATAAAACTTTTATCTGAATATTCCGAGACCAGACGCCCGAAATAGATTTCAACTTTCTGGACACGTCCTTTAACCTCGATCTCGTGTGTTTTTGAATTTTTGGTATCAGAGAAATTTTTTGTTTCGTATATTTAAAAATTGCAGACGCGATTTGAGAAAATTAAACTGTCTCGGGGCTGGAAATAAAACTTTTATCTGAATATTCCGAGACCAGACGCCCGAAATAGATTTCAACTTTCTGGACACGTCCTTTAACCTCGATCTCGTGTGTTTTTAAATTTTTGGTATCAGAGAAATTTTTTGTTTCGTATATTTAAAAATTGCAGACGCGATTTGAGAAAATTAAACTGTCTCGGGGCTGGAAATAAAACTTTTATCTGAATATTCCGAGACCAGACGCCCGAAATAGATTTCAACTTTCTGGACACGTCCTTTAACCTCGATCTCGTGTGTTTTGGAATTTTTGGTATCAGAGAAATTTTTTGTTTCGTATATTTAAAAATTGCAGACGCGATTTGAGAAAATTAAACTGTCTCGGGGCTGGAAATAAAACTTTTATCTGAATATTCCGAGACCAGACGCCCGAAATAGATTTCAACTTTCTGGACACGTCCTTTAACCTCGATCTCGTGTGTTTTTGAATTTTTGGTATCAGAGAAATTTTTTGTTTCGTATATTTAAAAATTGCAGACGCGATTTGAGAAAATTAAACTGTCTCGGGGCTGGAAATAAAACTTTTATCTGAATATTCCGAGACCAGACGCCCGAAATAGATTTCAACTTTCTGGACACGTCCTTTAACCTCGATCTCGTGTGTTTTTGAATTTTTGGTATCAGAGAAATTTTTTGTTTCGTATATTTAAAAATTGCAGACGCGATTTGAGAAAATTAAACTGTCTCGGGGCTGGAAATAAAACTTTTATCTGAATATTCCGAGACCAGACGCCCGAAATAGATTTCAACTTTCTGGACACGTCCTTTAACCTCGATCTCGTGTGTTTTTGAATTTTTGGTATCAGAGAAATTTTTTGTTTCGTATATTTAAAAATTGCAGACGCGATTTGAGAAAATTAAACTGTCTCGGGGCTGGAAATAAAACTTTTATCTGAATATTCCGAGACCAGACGCCCGAAATAGATTTTAACTTTCTGGACACGTCCTTTAACCTCGATCTCGTGTGTTTTTGAATTTTTGGTATCAGAGAAATTTTTTGTTTCGTATATTTAAAAATTGCAGACGCGATTTGAGAAAATTAAACTGTCTCGGGGCTGGAAATAAAACTTTTATCTGAATATTCCGAGACCAGACGCCCGAAATAGATTTCAACTTTCTGGACACGTCCTTTAACCTCGATCTCGTGTGTTTTTGAATTTTTGGTATCAGAGAAATTTTTTGTTTCGTATATTTAAAAATTGCAGACGCGATTTGAGAAAATTAAACTGTCTCGGGGCTGGAAATAAAACTTTTATCTGAATATTCCGAGACCAGACGCCCGAAATAGATTTTAACTTTCTGGACACGTCCTTTAACCTCGATCTCGTGTGTTTTTGAATTTTTGGTATCAGAGAAATTTTTTGTTTCGTATATTTAAAAATTGCAGACGCGATTTGAGAAAATTAAACTGTCTCGGGGCTGGAAATAAAACTTTTATCTGAATATTCCGAGACCAGACGCCCGAAATAGATTTCAACTTTCTGGACACGTCCTTTAACCTCGATCTCGTGTGTTTTTGAATTTTTGGTATCAGAGAAATTTTTTGTTTCGTATATTTAAAAATTGCAGACGCGATTTGAGAAAATTAAACTGTCTCGGGGCTGGAAATAAAACTTTTATCTGAATATTCCGAGACCAGACGCCCGAAATAGATTTCAACTTTCTGGACACGTCCTTTAACCTCGATCTCGTGTGTTTTGGAATTTTTGGTATCAGAGAAATTTTTTGTTTCGTATATTTAAAAATTGCAGACGCGATTTGAGAAAATTAAACTGTCTCGGGGCTGGAAATAAAACTTTTATCTGAATATTCCGAGACCAGACGCCCGAAATAGATTTCAACTTTCTGGACACGTCCTTTAACCTCGATCTCGTGTGTTTTTGAATTTTTGGTATCAGAGAAATTTTTTGTTTCGTATATTTAAAAATTGCAGACGCGATTTTAGAAAATTAAACTGTCTCGGGGCTGGAAATAAAACTTTTATCTGAATATTCCGAGACCAGACGCCCGAAATAGATTTCAACTTTCTGGACACGTCCTTTAACCTCGATCTCGTGTGTTTTGGAATTTTTGGTATCAGAGAAATTTTTTGTTTCGTATATTTAAAAATTGCAGACGCGATTTGAGAAAATTAAACTGTCTCGGGGCTGGAAATAAAACTTTTATCTGAATATTCCGAGACCAGACGCCCGA
The DNA here is from genome assembly GCA_950108345.1 of Malthinus flaveolus. Taxonomy (NCBI): domain Eukaryota; kingdom Metazoa; phylum Arthropoda; class Insecta; order Coleoptera; family Cantharidae; genus Malthinus; species Malthinus flaveolus. The sequence continues at coordinate 26,323 of OX467286.1, forward strand.
AATAGATTTCAACTTTCTGCACACGTCCTTTAACCTCGATCTCGTGTGTTTTGGAATTTTTGGTATCAGAGAAATTTTTTGTTTCGTATATTTAAAAATTGCAGACGCGATTTTAGAAAATTAAACTGTCTCGGGGCTGGAAATAAAACTTTTATCTGAATATTCCGAGACCAGACGCCCGAAATAGATTTCAACTTTCTGGACACGTCCTTTAACCTCGATCTCGTGTGTTTTTGAATTTTTGGTATCAGAGAAATTTTTTGTTTCGTATATTTAAAAATTGCAGACGCGATTTGAGAAAATTAAACTGTCTCGGGGCTGGAAATAAAACTTTTATCTGAATATTCCGAGACCAGACGCCCGAAATAGATTTCAACTTTCTGGACACGTCCTTTAACCTCGATCTCGTGTGTTTTGGAATTTTTGGTATCAGAGAAATTTTTTGTTTCGTATATTTAAAAATTGCAGACGCGATTTTAGAAAATTAAACTGTCTCGGGGCTGGAAATAAAACTTTTATCTGAATATTCCGAGACCAGACGCCCGAAATAGATTTCAACTTTCTGGACACGTCCTTTAACCTCGATCTCGTGTGTTTTTAAATTTTTAGTATCAGAGAAATTTTTTGTTTCGTATATTTAAAAATTGCAGATGCGATTTTAGAAAATTAAACTGTCTCGGGGCTGGAAATAAAACTTTTATCTGAATATTCCGAGACCAGACGCCCGAAATAGATTTCAACTTTCTGGACACGTCCTTTAACCTCGATCTCGTGTGTTTTTGAATTTTTGGTATCAGAGAAATTTTTTGTTTCGTATATTTAAAAATTGCAGACGCGATTTGAGAAAATTAAACTGTCTCGGGGCTGGAAATAAAACTTTTATCTGAATATTCCGAGACCAGACGCCCGAAATAGATTTCAACTTTCTGGACACGTCCTTTAACCTCGATCTCGTGTGTTTTTGAATTTTTGGTATCAGAGAAATTTTTTGTTTCGTATATTTAAAAATTGCAGACGCGATTTGAGAAAATTAAACTGTCTCGGGGCTGGAAATAAAACTTTTATCTGAATATTCCGAGACCAGACGCCCGAAATAGATTTCAACTTTCTGGACACGTCCTTTAACCTCGATCTCGTGTGTTTTGGAATTTTTGGTATCAGAGAAATTTTTTGTTTCGTATATTTAAAAATTGCAGACGCGATTTTAGAAAATTAAACTGTCTCGGGGCTGGAAATAAAACTTTTATCTGAATATTCCGAGACCAGACGCCCGAAATAGATTTCAACTTTCTGGACACGTCCTTTAACCTCGATCTCGTGTGTTTTGGAATTTTTGGTATCAGAGAAATTTTTTGTTTCGTATATTTAAAAATTGCAGACGCGATTTGAGAAAATTAAACTGTCTTGGGGCTGGAAATAAAACTTTTATCTGAATATTCCGAGACCAGACGCCCGAAATAGATTTCAACTTTCTGGACACGTCCTTTAACCTCGATCTCGTGTGTTTTTGAATTTTTGGTATCAGAGAAATTTTTTGTTTCGTATATTTAAAAATTGCAGACGCGATTTGAGAAAATTAAACTGTCTCGGGGCTGGAAATAAAACTTTTATCTGAATATTCCGAGACCAGACGCCCGAAATAGATTTCAACTTTCTGGACACGTCCTTTAACCTCGATCTCGTGTGTTTTGGAATTTTTGGTATCAGAGAAATTTTTTGTTTGGTATATTTAAAAATTGCAGACGCGATTTTAGAAAATTAAACTGTCTCGGGGCTGGAAATAAAACTTTTATCTGAATATTCCGAGACCAGACGCCCGAAATAGATTTCAACTTTCTGGACACGTCCTTTAACCTCGATCTCGTGTGTTTTGGAATTTTTGGTATCAGAGAAATTTTTTGTTTCGTATATTTAAAAATTGCAGACGCGATTTGAGAAAATTAAACTGTCTTGGGGCTGGAAATAAAACTTTTATCTGAATATTCCGAGACCAGACGCCCGAAATAGATTTCAACTTTCTGGACACGTCTTTTAACCTCGATCTCGTGTGTTTTTGAATTTTTGGTATCAGAGAAATTTTTTGTTTCGTATATTTAAAAATTGCAGACGCGATTTTAGAAAATTAAACTGTCTCGGGGCTGGAAATAAAACTTTTATCTGAATATTCCGAGACCAGACGCCCGAAATAGATTTCAACTTTCTGGACACGTCCTTTAACCTCGATCTCGTGTGTTTTGGAATTTTTGGTATCAGAGAAATTTTTTGTTTCGTATATTTAAAAATTGCAGACGCGATTTTAGAAAATTAAACTGTCTCGGGGCTGGAAATAAAACTTTTATCTGAATATTCCGAGACCAGACGCCCGAAATAGATTTCAACTTTCTGGACACGTCCTTTAACCTCGATCTCGTGTGTTTTGGAATTTTTGGTATCAGAGAAATTTTTTGTTTCGTATATTTAAAAATTGCAGACGCGATTTGAGAAAATTAAACTGTCTCGGGGCTGGAAATAAAACTTTTATCTGAATATTCCGAGACCAGACGCCCGAAATAGATTTCAACTTTCTGGACACGTCCTTTAACCTCGATCTCGTGTGTTTTGGAATTTTTGGTATCAGAGAAATTTTTTGTTTCGTATATTTAAAAATTGCAGACGCGATTTTAGAAAATTAAACTGTCTCGGGGCTGGAAATAAAACTTTTATCTGAATATTCCGAGACCAGACGCCCGAAATAGATTTCAACTTTCTGGACACGTCCTTTAACCTCGATCTCGTGTGTTTTGGAATTTTTGGTATCAGAGAAATTTTTTGTTTCGTATATTTAAAAATTGCAGACGCGATTTTAGAAAATTAAACTGTCTCGGGGCTGGAAATAAAACTTTTATCTGAATATTCCGAGACCAGACGCCCGAAATAGATTTCAACTTTCTGGACACGTCCTTTAACCTCGATCTCGTGTGTTTTTGAATTTTTGGTATCAGAGAAATTTTTTGTTTCGTATATTTAAAAATTGCAGACGCGATTTGAGAAAATTAAACTGTCTCGGGGCTGGAAATAAAACTTTTATCTGAATATTCCGAGACCAGACGCCCGAAATAGATTTCAACTTTCTGGACACGTCCTTTAACCTCGATCTCGTGTGTTTTGGAATTTTTGGTATCAGAGAAATTTTTTGTTTCGTATATTTAAAAATTGCAGACGCGATTTTAGAAAATTAAACTGTCTCGGGGCTGGAAATAAAACTTTTATCTGAATATTCCGAGACCAGACGCCCGAAATAGATTTCAACTTTCTGGACACGTCCTTTAACCTCGATCTCGTGTGTTTTGGAATTTTTGGTATCAGAGAAATTTTTTGTTTCGTATATTTAAAAATTGCAGACGCGATTTTAGAAAATTAAACTGTCTCGGGGCTGGAAATAAAACTTTTATCTGAATATTCCGAGACCAGACGCCCGAAATAGATTTCAACTTTCTGGACACGTCCTTTAACCTCGATCTCGTGTGTTTTTGAATTTTTGGTATCAGAGAAATTTTTTGTTTCGTATATTTAAAAATTGCAGACGCGATTTTAGAAAATTAAACTGTCTCGGGGCTGGAAATAAAACTTTTATCTGAATATTCCGAGACCAGACGCCCGAAATAGATTTCAACTTTCTGGACACGTCCTTTAACCTCGATCTCGTGTGTTTTTGAATTTTTGGTATCAGAGAAATTTTTTGTTTCGTATATTTAAAAATTGCAGACGCGATTTGAGAAAATTAAACTGTCTCGGGGCTGGAAATAAAACTTTTATCTGAATATTCCGAGACCAGACGCCCGAAATAGATTTCAACTTTCTGGACACGTCCTTTAACCTCGATCTCGTGTGTTTTTGAATTTTTGGTATCAGAGAAATTTTTTGTTTCGTATATTTAAAAATTGCAGACGCGATTTGAGAAAATTAAACTGTCTCGGGGCTGGAAATAAAACTTTTATCTGAAGTTCCCGAGACCAGACGCCCGAAATCGAATTCAACTTTCTGGACAGTCCTTTAACCTCGTCCTTTAATCTAGTGTGTTTTTGAATTTTTGGTATCAGAGAAATTTTTTGTTTCGTATATTTAAAAATTGCAGACGCGATTTTAGAAAATTAAACTGTCTCGGGGCTGGAAATAAAACTTTTATCTGAAGTTCCCGAGACCAGACGCCCGAAATCGAATTCAACTTTCTGGACAGTCCTTTAACCTCGTCCTTTAATCTAGTGTGTTTTTGAATTTTTGGTATCAGAGAAATTTTTTGTTTCGTATATTTAAAAATTGCAGACGCGATTTTAGAAAATTAAACTGTCTCGGGGCTGGAAATAAAACTTTTATCTGAAGTTCCCGAGACCAGACGCCCGAAATCGAATTCAACTTTCTGGACAGTCCTTTAACCTCGTCCTTTAATCTAGTGTGTTTTTGAATTTTTGGTATCAGAGAAATTTTTTGTTTCGTATATTTAAAAATTGCAGACGCGATTTTAGAAAATTAAACTGTCTCGGGGCTGGAAATAAAACTTTTATCTGAAGTTCCCGAGACCAGACGCCCGAAATCGAATTCAACTTTCTGGACAGTCCTTTAACCTCGTCCTTTAATCTAGTGTGTTTTTGAATTTTTGGTATCAGAGAAATTTTTTGTTTCGTATATTTAAAAATTGCAGACGCGATTTTAGAAAATTAAACTGTCTCGGGGCTGGAAATAAAACTTTTATCTGAAGTTCCCGAGACCAGACGCCCGAAATCGAATTCAACTTTCTGGACAGTCCTTTAACCTCGTCCTTTAATCTAGTGTGTTTTTGAATTTTTGGTATCAGAGAAATTTTTTGTTTCGTATATTTAAAAATTGCAGACGCGATTTTAGAAAATTAAACTGTCTCGGGGCTGGAAATAAAACTTTTATCTGAAGTTCCCGAGACCAGACGCCCGAAATCGAATTCAACTTTCTGGACAGTCCTTTAACCTCGTCCTTTAATCTAGTGTGTTTTTGAACTTTTGGTATCAGAGAAATTTTTTGTTTCGTATATTTAAAAATTGCAGACGCGATTTTAGAAAATTAAACTGTCTCGGGGCTGGAAATAAAACTTTTATCTGAAGTTCCCGAGACCCGACGCCCGAAATCGAATTCAACTTTCTGGACAGTCCTTTATCCTCGATCTAGTGTGTTTTTGAATTTTTGGTATCAGAGAAATTTTTTGTTTCGTATATTTAAAAATTGCAGACGCGATTTTAGAAAATTAAACTGTCTCGGGGCTGGAAATAAAACTTTTATCTGAAGTTCCCGAGACCAGACGCCCGAAATCGAATTCTACTTTCTGGACAGTCCTTTATCCTCGATCTAGTGTGTTTTTGAATTTTTGGTATCAGAGAAATTTTTTGTTTCGTATATTTAAAAATTGCAGACGCGATTTTAGAAAATTAAACTGTCTCGGGGCTGGAAATAAAACTTTTTTCTGAAGTTCCCGAGACCAGACGCCCGAAATCGAATTCAACTTTCTGGACAGTCCTTTATCCTCGATCTAGTGTGTTTTTGAATTTTTGGTATCAGAGAAATTTTTTGTTTCGTATATTTAAAAATTGCAGACGCGATTTTAGAAAATTAAACTGTCTCGGGGCTGGAAATAAAACTTTTATCTGAAGTTCCCGAGACCAGACGCCCGAAATCGAATTCAACTTTCTGGACAGTCCTTTATCCTCGATCTAGTGTGTTTTTGAATTTTTGGTATCAGAGAAATTTTTTGTTTCGTATATTTAAAAATTGCAGACGCGATTTTAGAAAATTAAACTGTCTCGGGGCTGGAAATAAAACTTTTTTCTGAAGTTCCCGAGACCAGACGCCCGAAATCGAATTCAACTTTCTGGACAGTCCTTTATCCTCGATCTAGTGTGTTTTTGAATTTTTGGTATCAGAGAAATTTTTTGTTTCGTATATTTAAAAATTGCAGACGCGATTTTAGAAAATTAAACTGTCTCGGGGCTGGAAATAAAACTTTTTTCTGAAGTTCCCGAGACCAGACGCCCGAAATCGAATTCTACTTTCTGGACAGTCCTTTATCCTCGATCTAGTGTGTTTTTGAATTTTTGGTATCAGAGAAATTTTTTGTTTCGTATATTTAAAAATTGCAGACGCGATTTTAGAAAATTAAACTGTCTCGGGGCTGGAAATAAAACTTTTTTCTGAAGTTCCCGAGACCAGACGCCCGAAATCGAATTCAACTTTCTGGACAGTCCTTTATCCTCGATCTAGTGTGTTTTTGAATTTTTGGTATCAGAGAAATTTTTTGTTTCGTATATTTAAAAATTGCAGACGCGATTTTAGAAAATTAAACTGTCTCGGGGCTGGAAATAAAACTTTTATCTGAAGTTCCCGAGACCAGACGCCCGAAATCGAATTCTACTTTCTGGACAGTCCTTTAACCTCGTCCTTTAATCTAGTGTGTTTTTGAATTTTTGGTATCAGAGAAATTTTTTGTTTCGTATATTTAAAAATTGCAGACGCGATTTTAGAAAATTAAACTGTCTCGGGGCTGGAAATAAAACTTTTTTCTGAAGTTCCCGAGACCAGACGCCCGAAATCGAATTCAACTTTCTGGACAGTCCTTTAACCTCGTCCTTTAATCTAGTGTGTTTTTGAATTTTTGGTATCAGAGAAATTTTTTGTTTCGTATATTTAAAAATTGCAGACGCGATTTGAGAAAATTAAACTGTCTCGGGGCTGGAAATAAAACTTTTATCTGAATATTCCGAGACCAGACGCCCGAAATAGATTTCAACTTTCTGGACACGTCCTTTAACCTCGATCTCGTGTGTTTTGGAATTTTTGGTATCAGAGAAATTTTTTGTTTCGTATATTTAAAAATTGCAGACGCGATTTTAGAAAATTAAACTGTCTCGGGGCTGGAAATAAAACTTTTTTCTGAAGTTCCCGAGACCAGACGCCCGAAATCGAATTCAACTTTCTGGACAGTCCTTTAACCTCGTTCTTTAATCTAGTGTGTTTTTTAATTTTTGATATCAGGGAAATTTTTTGTTTCGTATATTTAAAAATTGCAGACGCGATTTTAGAAAATTAAACTGTCTCGGGGCTGGAAATAAAACTTTTATCTGAATATTCCGAGACCAGACGCCCGAAATAGATTTCAACTTTCTGGACACGTCCTTTAACCTCGATCTCGTGTGTTTTTGAATTTTTGGTATCAGAGAAATTTTTTGTTTCGTATATTTAAAAATTGCAGACGCGATTTGAGAAAATTAAACTGTCTCGGGGCTGGAAATAAAACTTTTATCTGAATATTCCGAGACCAGACGCCCGAAATAGATTTCAACTTTCTGGACACGTCCTTTAACCTCGATCTCGTGTGTTTTGGAATTTTTGGTATCAGAGAAATTTTTTGTTTCGTATATTTAAAAATTGCAGACGCGATTTTAGAAAATTAAACTGTCTCGGGGCTGGAAATAAAACTTTTATCTGAATATTCCGAGACCAGACGCCCGAAATAGATTTCAACTTTCTGGACACGTCCTTTAACCTCGATCTCGTGTGTTTTGGAATTTTTGGTATCAGAGAAATTTTTTGTTTCGTATATTTAAAAATTGCAGACGCGATTTTAGAAAATTAAACTGTCTCGGGGCTGGAAATAAAACTTTTATCTGAATACTCCGAGACCAGACGCCCGAAATAGATTTCAACTTTCTGGACACGTCCTTTAACCTCGATCTCGTGTGTTTTTGAATTTTTGGTATCAGAGAAATTTTTTGTTTCGTATATTTAAAAATTGCAGACGCGATTTGAGAAAATTAAACTGTCTCGGGGCTGGAAATAAAACTTTTATCTGAATATTCCGAGACCAGACGCCCGAAATAGATTTCAACTTTCTGGACACGTCCTTTAACCTCGATCTCGTGTGTTTTGGAATTTTTGGTATCAGAGAAATTTTTTGTTTCGTATATTTAAAAATTGCAGACGCGATTTGAGAAAATTAAACTGTCTCGGGGCTGGAAATAAAACTTTTATCTGAATATTCCGAGACCAGACGCCCGAAATAGATTTCAACTTTCTGGACACGTCCTTTAACCTCGATCTCGTGTGTTTTGGAATTTTTGGTATCAGAGAAATTTTTTGTTTCGTATATTTAAAAATTGCAGACGCGATTTGAGAAAATTAAACTGTCTCGGGGCTGGAAATAAAACTTTTATCTGAATATTCCGAGACCAGACGCCCGAAATAGATTTCAACTTTCTGGACACGTCCTTTAACCTCGATCTCGTGTGTTTTTGAATTTTTGGTATCAGAGAAATTTTTTGTTTCGTATATTTAAAAATTGCAGACGCGATTTTAGAAAATTAAACTGTCTCGGGGCTGGAAATAAAACTTTTATCTGAATATTCCGAGACCAGACGCCCGAAATAGATTTCAACTTTCTGGACACGACGTAGTCGTCCTTTAACCTCGATCTCGTGTGTTTTTGAATTTTTGGTATCAGAGAAATTTTTTGTTTCGTATATTTAAAAATTGCAGACGCGATTTTAGAAAATTAGACTGTCTCGGGGCTGGAAATAAAACTTTTATCTGAAGTTCCCGAGACCATAGATTTCAACTTTCTGGACACGTCCTTTAACCTCGTCCTTTAATCTAGTGTGTTTTTGAATTTTTGGTATCAGAGAAATTTTTTGTTTCGTATATTTAAAAATTGCAGATGCGATTTTAGAAAATTAAACTGTCTCGGGGCTGGAAATAAAACTTTTATCTGAAGTTCCCGAGACCAGACGCCCGAAATCGAATTCAACTTTCTGGACAGTCCTTTAACCTCGTCCTTTAATCTAGTGTGTTTTTGAATTTTTGGTATCAGAGAAATTTTTTGTTTCGTATATTTAAAAATTGCAGATGCGATTTTAGAAAATTAAACTGTCTCGGGGCTGGAAATAAAACTTTTATCTGAAGTTCCCGAGACCAGACGCCCGAAATCGAATTCAACTTTCTGGACAGTCCTTTAACCTCGTCCTTTAATCTAGTGTGTTTTTGAATTTTTGGTATCAGAGAAATTTTTTGTTTCGTATATTTAAAAATTGCAGACGCGATTTTAGAAAATTAAACTGTCTCGGGGCTGGAAATAAAACTTTTATCTGAAGTTCCCGAGACCAGACGCCCGAAATCGAATTCAACTTTCTGGACAGTCCTTTAACCTCGTCCTTTAATCTAGTGTGTTTTTGAATTTTTGGTATCAGAGAAATTTTTTGTTTCGTATATTTAAAAATTGCAGACGCGATTTTAGAAAATTAAACTGTCTCGGGGCTGGAAATAAAACTTTTATCTGAAGTTCCCGAGACCAGACGCCCGAAATCGAATTCAACTTTCTGGACAGTCCTTTAACCTCGTCCTTTAATCTAGTGTGTTTTTGAATTTTTGGTATCAGAGAAATTTTTTGTTTCGTATATTTAAAAATTGCAGATGCGATTTTAGAAAATTAAACTGTCTCGGGGCTGGAAATAAAACTTTTATCTGAAGTTCCCGAGACCAGACGCCCGAAATCGAATTCAACTTTCTGGACAGTCCTTTAACCTCGTCCTTTAATCTAGTGTGTTTTTGAATTTTTGGTATCAGAGAAATTTTTTGTTTCGTATATTTAAAAATTGCAGACGCGATTTTAGAAAATTAAACTGTCTCGGGGCTGGAAATAAAACTTTTATCTGAAGTTCCCGAGACCAGACGCCCGAAATCGAATTCAACTTTCTGGACAGTCCTTTAACCTCGTCCTTTAATCTAGTGTGTTTTTGAATTTTTGGTATCAGAGAAATTTTTTGTTTCGTATATTTAAAAATTGCAGACGCGATTTTAGAAAATTAAACTGTCTCGGGGCTGGAAATAAAACTTTTATCTGAAGTTCCCGAGACCAGACGCCCGAAATCGAATTCAACTTTCTGGACAGTCCTTTAACCTCGTCCTTTAATCTAGTGTGTTTTTGAATTTTTGGTATCAGAGAAATTTTTTGTTTCGTATATTTAAAAATTGCAGACGCGATTTTAGAAAATTAAACTGTCTCGGGGCTGGAAATAAAACTTTTATCTGAAGTTCCCGAGACCAGACGCCCGAAATCGAATTCAACTTTCTGGACAGTCCTTTAACCTCGTCCTTTAATCTAGTGTGTTTTTGAATTTTTGGTATCAGAGAAATTTTTTGTTTCGTATATTTAAAAATTGCAGACGCGATTTTAGAAAATTAAACTGTCTCGGGGCTGGAAATAAAACTTTTATCTGAAGTTCCCGAGACCAGACGCCCGAAATCGAATTCAACTTTCTGGACAGTCCTTTAACCTCGTCCTTTAATCTAGTGTGTTTTTAAATTTTTGGTATCAGAGAAATTTTTTGTTTCGTATATTTAAAAATTGCAGACGCGATTTTAGAAAATTAAACTGTCTCGGGGCTGGAAATAAAACTTTTATCTGAAGTTCCCGAGACCAGACGCCCGAAATCGAATTCAACTTTCTGGACAGTCCTTTAACCTCGTCCTTTAATCTAGTGTGTTTTTGAATTTTTGGTATCAGAGAAATTTTTTGTTTCGTATATTTAAAAATTGCAGACGCGATTTTAGAAAATTAAACTGTCTCGGGGCTGGAAATAAAACTTTTATCTGAAGTTCCCGAGACCAGACGCCCGAAATCGAATTCAACTTTCTGGACAGTCCTTTAACCTCGTCCTTTAATCTAGTGTGTTTTTGAATTTTTGGTATCAGAGAAATTTTTTGTTTCGTATATTTAAAAATTGCAGACGCGATTTTAGAAAATTAAACTGTCTCGGGGCTGGAAATAAAACTTTTATCTGAAGTTCCCGAGACCAGACGCCCGAAATCGAATTCAACTTTCTGGACAGTCCTTTAACCTCGTCCTTTAATCTAGTGTGTTTTTGAATTTTTGGTATCAGAGAAATTTTTTGTTTCGTATATTTAAAAATTGCAGACGCGATTTTAGAAAATTAAACTGTCTCGGGGCTGGAAATAAAACTTTTATCTGAAGTTCCCGAGACCAGACGCCCGAAATCGAATTCAACTTTCTGGACAGTCCTTTAACCTCGTCCTTTAATCTAGTGTGTTTTTGAATTTTTGGTATCAGAGAAATTTTTTGTTTCGTATATTTAAAAATTGCAGACGCGATTTTAGAAAATTAAACTGTCTCGGGGCTGGAAATAAAACTTTTATCTGAAGTTCCCGAGACCAGACGCCCGAAATCGAATTCAACTTTCTGGACAGTCCTTTAACCTCGTCCTTTAATCTAGTGTGTTTTTGAATTTTTGGTATCAGAGAAATTTTTTGTTTCGTATATTTAAAAATTGCAGACGCGATTTTAGAAAATTAAACTGTCTCGGGGCTGGAAATAAAACTTTTATCTGAAGTTCCCGAGACCAGACGCCCGAAATCGAATTCAACTTTCTGGACAGTCCTTTAACCTCGTCCTTTAATCTAGTGTGTTTTTGAATTTTTGGTATCAGAGAAATTTTTTGTTTCGTATATTTAAAAATTGCAGACGCGATTTTAGAAAATTAAACTGTCTCGGGGCTGGAAATAAAACTTTTATCTGAAGTTCCCGAGACCAGACGCCCGAAATCGAATTCAACTTTCTGGACAGTCCTTTAACCTCGTCCTTTAATCTAGTGTGTTTTTGAATTTTTGGTATCAGAGAAATTTTTTGTTTCGTATATTTAAAAATTGCAGACGCGATTTTAGAAAATTAAACTGTCTCGGGGCTGGAAATAAAACTTTTATCTGAAGTTCCCGAGACCAGACGCCCGAAATCGAATTCAACTTTCTGGACAGTCCTTTAACCTCGTCCTTTAATCTAGTGTGTTTTTGAATTTTTGGTATCAGAGAAATTTTTTGTTTCGTATATTTAAAAATTGCAGACGCGATTTTAGAAAATTAAACTGTCTCGGGGCTGGAAATAAAACTTTTATCTGAAGTTCCCGAGACCAGACGCCCGAAATCGAATTCAACTTTCTGGACAGTCCTTTAACCTCGTCCTTTAATCTAGTGTGTTTTTGAATTTTTGGTATCAGAGAAATTTTTTGTTTCGTATATTTAAAAATTGCAGACGCGATTTTAGAAAATTAAACTGTCTCGGGGCTGGAAATAAAACTTTTATCTGAAGTTCCCGAGACCAGACGCCCGAAATCGAATTCAACTTTCTGGACAGTCCTTTAACCTCGTCCTTTAATCTAGTGTGTTTTTGAATTTTTGGTATCAGAGAAATTTTTTGTTTCGTATATTTAAAAATTGCAGACGCGATTTTAGAAAATTAAACTGTCTCGGGGCTGGAAATAAAACTTTTATCTGAAGTTCCCGAGACCAGACGCCCGAAATCGAATTCAACTTTCTGGACAGTCCTTTAACCTCGTCCTTTAATCTAGTGTGTTTTTGAATTTTTGGTATCAGAGAAATTTTTTGTTTCGTATATTTAAAAATTGCAGACGCGATTTTAGAAAATTAAACTGTCTCGGGGCTGGAAATAAAACTTTTATCTGAAGTTCCCGAGACCAGACGCCCGAAATCGAATTCAACTTTCTGGACAGTCCTTTAACCTCGTCCTTTAATCTAGTGTGTTTTTGAATTTTTGGTATCAGAGAAATTTTTTGTTTCGTATATTTAAAAATTGCAGACGCGATTTTAGAAAATTAAACTGTCTCGGGGCTGGAAATAAAACTTTTATCTGAAGTTCCCGAGACCAGACGCCCGAAATCGAATTCAACTTTCTGGACAGTCCTTTAACCTCGTCCTTTAATCTAGTGTGTTTTTGAATTTTTGGTATCAGAGAAATTTTTTGTTTCGTATATTTAAAAATTGCAGATGCGATTTTAGAAAATTAAACTGTCTCGGGGCTGGAAATAAAACTTTTATCTGAAGTTCCCGAGACCAGACGCCCGAAATCGAATTCAACTTTCTGGACAGTCCTTTAACCTCGTCCTTTAATCTAGTGTGTTTTTGAATTTTTGGTATCAGAGAAATTTTTTGTTTCGTATATTTAAAAATTGCAGATGCGATTTTAGAAAATTAAACTGTCTCGGGGCTGGAAATAAAACTTTTATCTGAAGTTCCCGAGACCAGACGCCCGAAATCGAATTCAACTTTCTGGACAGTCCTTTAACCTCGTCCTTTAATCTAGTGTGTTTTTGAATTTTTGGTATCAGAGAAATTTTTTGTTTCGTATATTTAAAAATTGCAGACGCGATTTTAGAAAATTAAACTGTCTCGGGGCTGGAAATAAAACTTTTATCTGAAGTTCCCGAGACCAGACGCCCGAAATCGAATTCAACTTTCTGGACAGTCCTTTAACCTCGTCCTTTAATCTAGTGTGTTTTTGAATTTTTGGTATCAGAGAAATTTTTTGTTTCGTATATTTAAAAATTGCAGACGCGATTTTAGAAAATTAAACTGTCTCGGGGCTGGAAATAAAACTTTTATCTGAAGTTCCCGAGACCAGACGCCCGAAATCGAATTCAACTTTCTGGACAGTCCTTTAACCTCGTCCTTTAATCTAGTGTGTTTTTGAATTTTTGGTATCAGAGAAATTTTTTGTTTCGTATATTTAAAAATTGCAGACGCGATTTTAGAAAATTAAACTGTCTCGGGGCTGGAAATAAAACTTTTATCTGAAGTTCCCGAGACCAGACGCCCGAAATCGAATTCAACTTTCTGGACAGTCCTTTAACCTCGTCCTTTAATCTAGTGTGTTTTTGAATTTTTGGTATCAGAGAAATTTTTTGTTTCGTATATTTAAAAATTGCAGACGCGATTTTAGAAAATTAAACTGTCTCGGGGCTGGAAATAAAACTTTTATCTGAAGTTCCCGAGACCAGACGCCCGAAATCGAATTCAACTTTCTGGACAGTCCTTTAACCTCGTCCTTTAATCTAGTGTGTTTTTGAATTTTTGGTATCAGAGAAATTTTTTGTTTCGTATATTTAAAAATTGCAGACGCGATTTTAGAAAATTAAACTGTCTCGGGGCTGGAAATAAAACTTTTATCTGAAGTTCCCGAGACCAGACGCCCGAAATCGAATTCAACTTTCTGGACAGTCCTTTAACCTCGTCCTTTAATCTAGTGTGTTTTTGAATTTTTGGTATCAGAGAAATTTTTTGTTTCGTAAATTTAAAAATTGCAGACGCGATTTTAGAAAATTAAACTGTCTCGGGGCTGGAAATAAAACTTTTATCTGAAGTTCCCGAGACCAGACGCCCGAAATCGAATTCAACTTTCTGGACAGTCCTTTAACCTCGATCTAGTGTGTTTTTGAATTTTTGGTATCAGAGAAATTTTTTGTTTCGTATATTTAAAAATTGCAGACGCGATTTTAGAAAATTAAACTGTCTCGGGGCTGGAAATAAAACTTTTATCTGAAGTTCCCGAGACCAGACGCCCGAAATCGAATTCAACTTTCTGGACAGTCCTTTAACCTCGTCCTTTAATCTAGTGTGTTTTTGAATTTTTGGTATCAGAGAAATTTTTTGTTTCGTATATTTAAAAATTGCAGACGCGATTTTAGAAAATTAAACTGTCTCGGGGCTGGAAATAAAACTTTTATCTGAAGTTCCCGAGACCAGACGCCCGAAATCGAATTCAACTTTCTGGACAGTCCTTTAACCTCGTCCTTTAATCTAGTGTGTTTTTAAATTTTTGGTATCAGAGAAATTTTTTGTTTCGTATATTTAAAAATTGCAGACGCGATTTTAGAAAATTAAACTGTCTCGGGGCTGGAAATAAAACTTTTATCTGAAGTTCCCGAGACCAGACGCCCGAAATCGAATTCAACTTTCTGGACAGTCCTTTAACCTCGTCCTTTAATCTAGTGTGTTTTTGAATTTTTGGTATCAGAGAAATTTTTTGTTTCGTAAATTTAAAAATTGCAGACGCGATTTTAGAAAATTAAACTGTCTCGGGGCTGGAAATAAAACTTTTATCTGAAGTTCCCGAGACCAGACGCCCGAAATCGAATTCAACTTTCTGGACAGTCCTTTAACCTCGATCTAGTGTGTTTTTGAATTTTTGGTATCAGAGAAATTTTTTGTTTCGTATATTTAAAAATTGCAGACGCGATTTTAGAAAATTAAACTGTCTCGGGGCTGGAAATAAAACTTTTATCTGAAGTTCCCGAGACCAGACGCCCGAAATCGAATTCAACTTTCTGGACAGTCCTTTAACCTCGTCCTTTAATCTAGTGTGTTTTTGAATTTTTGGTATCAGAGAAATTTTTTGTTTCGTATATTTAAAAATTGCAGACGCGATTTTAGAAAATTAAACTGTCTCGGGGCTGGAAATAAAACTTTTATCTGAAGTTCCCGAGACCAGACGCCCGAAATCGAATTCAACTTTCTGGACAGTCCTTTAACCTCGTCCTTTAATCTAGTGTGTTTTTAAATTTTTGGTATCAGAGAAATTTTTTGTTTCGTATATTTAAAAATTGCAGACGCGATTTTAGAAAATTAAACTGTCTCGGGGCTGGAAATAAAACTTTTATCTGAAGTTCCCGAGACCAGACGCCCGAAATCGAATTCAACTTTCTGGACAGTCCTTTAACCTCGTCCTTTAATCTAGTGTGTTTTTGAATTTTTGGTATCAGAGAAATTTTTTGTTTCGTAAATTTAAAAATTGCAGACGCGATTTTAGAAAATTAAACTGTCTCGGGGCTGGAAATAAAACTTTTATCTGAAGTTCCCGAGACCAGACGCCCGAAATCGAATTCAACTTTCTGGACAGTCCTTTAACCTCGATCTAGTGTGTTTTTGAATTTTTGGTATCAGAGAAATTTTTTGTTTCGTATATTTAAAAATTGCAGACGCGATTTTAGAAAATTAAACTGTCTCGGGGCTGGAAATAAAACTTTTATCTGAAGTTCCCGAGACCAGACGCCCGAAATCGAATTCAACTTTCTGGACAGTCCTTTAACCTCGATCTAGTGTGTTTTTGAATTTTTGGTATCAGAGAAATTTTTTGTTTCGTATATTTAAAAATTGCAGACGCGATTTTAGAAAATTAAACTGTCTCGGGGCTGGAAATAAAACTTTTATCTGAAGTTCCCGAGACCAGACGCCCGAAATCGAATTCAACTTTCTGGACAGTCCTTTAACCTCGATCTAGTGTGTTTTTGAATTTTTGGTATCAGAGAAATTTTTTGTTTCGTATATTTAAAAATTGCAGACGCGATTTTAGAAAATTAAACTGTCTCGGGGCTGGAAATAAAACTTTTATCTGAAGTTCCCGAGACCAGACGCCCGAAATCGAATTCAACTTTCTGGACAGTCCTTTAACCTCGTCCTTTAATCTAGTGTGTTTTTGAATTTTTGGTATCAGAGAAATTTTTTGTTTCGTATATTTAAAAATTGCAGACGCGATTTTAGAAAATTAAACTGTCTCGGGGCTGGAAATAAAACTTTTATCTGAAGTTCCCGAGACCAGACGCCCGAAATCGAATTCAACTTTCTGGACAGTCCTTTAACCTCGTCCTTTAATCTAGTGTGTTTTTAAATTTTTGGTATCAGAGAAATTTTTTGTTTCGTATATTTAAAAATTGCAGACGCGATTTTAGAAAATTAAACTGTCTCGGGGCTGGAAATAAAACTTTTATCTGAAGTTCCCGAGACCAGACGCCCGAAATCGAATTCAACTTTCTGGACAGTCCTTTAACCTCGTCCTTTAATCTAGTGTGTTTTTGAATTTTTGGTATCAGAGAAATTTTTTGTTTCGTAAATTTAAAAATTGCAGACGCGATTTTAGAAAATTAAACTGTCTCGGGGCTGGAAATAAAACTTTTATCTGAAGTTCCCGAGACCAGACGCCCGAAATCGAATTCAACTTTCTGGACAGTCCTTTAACCTCGATCTAGTGTGTTTTTGAATTTTTGGTATCAGAGAAATTTTTTGTTTTGTATATTTAAAAATTGCAGACGCGATTTTAGAAAATTAAACTGTCTCGGGGCTGGAAATAAAACTTTTATCTGAAGTTCCCGAGACCAGACGCCCGAAATCGAATTCAACTTTCTGGACAGTCCTTTAACCTCGTCCTTTAATCTAGTGTGTTTTTAAATTTTTGGTATCAGAGAAATTTTTTGTTTCGTATATTTAAAAATTGCAGACGCGATTTTAGAAAATTAAACTGTCTCGGGGCTGGAAATAAAACTTTTATCTGAAGTTCCCGAGACCAGACGCCCGAAATCGAATTCAACTTTCTGGACAGTCCTTTAACCTCGTCCTTTAATCTAGTGTGTTTTTGAATTTTTGGTATCAGAGAAATTTTTTGTTTCGTATATTTAAAAATTGCAGACGCGATTTTAGAAAATTAAACTGTCTCGGGGCTGGAAATAAAACTTTTATCTGAAGTTCCCGAGACCAGACGCCCGAAATCGAATTCAACTCTGGACAGTCCTTTAACCTCGTCCTTTAATCTAGTGTGTTTTTGAATTTTTGGTATCAGAGAAATTTTTTGTTTCGTATATTTAAAAATTGCAGACGCGATTTTAGAAAATTAAACTGTCTCGGGGCTGGAAATAAAACTTTTATCTGAAGTTCCCGAGACCAGACGCCCGAAATCGAATTCAACTCTGGACAGTCCTTTAACCTCGTCCTTTAATCTAGTGTGTTTTTGAATTTTTGGTATCAGAGAAATTTTTTGTTTCGTATATTTAAAAATTGCAGACGCGATTTTAGAAAATTAAACTGTCTCGGGGCTGGAAATAAAACTTTTATCTGAAGTTCCCGAGACTAGACGCCCGAAATCGAATTCAACTTTCTGGACAGTCCTTTAACCTCGTCCTTTAATCTAGTGTGTTTTTAAATTTTTGGTATCAGAGAAATTTTTTGTTTCGTATATTTAAAAATTGCAGACGCGATTTTAGAAAATTAAACTGTCTCGGGGCTGGAAATAAAACTTTTATCTGAAGTTCCCGAGACCAGACGCCCGAAATCGAATTCAACTTTCTGGACAGTCCTTTAACCTCGTCCTTGAATCTAGTGTGTTTTTGAATTTTTGGTATCAGAGAAATTTTTTGTTTCGTATATTTAAAAATTGCAGACGCGATTTTAGAAAATTAAACTGTCTCGGGGCTGGAAATAAAACTTTTATCTGAAGTTCCCGAGACCAGACGCCCGAAATCGAATTCAACTTTCTGGACAGTCCTTTAACCTCGTCCTTTAATCTAGTGTGTTTTTGAATTTTTGGTATCAGAGAAATTTTTTGTTTCGTATATTTAAAAATTGCAGACGCGATTTTAGAAAATTAAACTGTCTCGGGGCTGGAAATAAAACTTTTATCTGAAGTTCCCGAGACCAGACGCCCGAAATCGAATTCAACTTTCTGGACAGTCCTTTAACCTCGATCTAGTGTGTTTTTGAATTTTTGGTATCAGAGAAATTTTTTGTTTCGTATATTTAAAAATTGCAGACGCGATTTTAGAAAATTAAACTGTCTCGGGGCTGGAAATAAAACTTTTATCTGAAGTTCCCGAGACCAGACGCCCGAAATCGAATTCAACTTTCTGGACAGTCCTTTAACCTCGTCCTTTAATCTAGTGTGTTTTTGAATTTTTGGTATCAGAGAAATTTTTTGTTTCGTATATTTAAAAATTGCAGACGCGATTTTAGAAAATTAAACTGTCTCGGGGCTGGAAATAAAACTTTTATCTGAAGTTCCCGAGACCAGACGCCCGAAATCGAATTCAACTTTCTGGATAGTCCTTTAACCTCGTCCTTTAATCTAGTGTGTTTTTGAATTTTTGGTATCAGAGAAATTTTTTGTTTCGTATATTTAAAAATTGCAGACGCGATTTTAGAAAATTAAACTGTCTCGGGGCTGGAAATAAAACTTTTATCTGAAGTTCCCGAGACCAGACGCCCGAAATCGAATTCAACTTTCTGGACAGTCCTTTAACCTCGTCCTTTAATCTAGTGTGTTTTTGAATTTTTGGTATCAGAGAAATTTTTTGTTTCGTATATTTAAAAATTGCAGACGCGATTTTAGAAAATTAAACTGTCTCGGGGCTGGAAACAAAACTTTTATCTGAAGTTCCCGAGACCAGACGCCCGAAATCGAATTCAACTTTCTGGACAGTCCTTTAATCTAGTGTGTTTTTGAATTTTTGGTATCAGAGAAATTTTTTGTTTCGTATATTTAAAAATTGCAGACGCGATTTTAGAAAATTAAACTGTCTCGGGGCTGGAAATAAAACTTTTATCTGAAGTTCCCGAGACCAGACGCCCGAAATCGAATTCAACTTTCTGGACAGTCCTTTAACCTCGATCTAGTGTGTTTTTGAATTTTTGGTATCAGAGAAATTTTTTGTTTCGTATATTTAAAAATTGCAGACGCGATTTTAGAAAATTAAACTGTCTCGGGGCTGGAAATAAAACTTTTATCTGAAGTTCCCGAGACCAGACGCCCGAAATCGAATTCAACTTTCTGGACAGTCCTATAACCTCGTCCTTTAATCTAGTGTGTTTTTGAATTTTTGGTATCAGAGAAATTTTTTGTTTCGTATATTTAAAAATTGCAGACGCGATTTTAGAAAATTAAACCGTCTCGGGGCTGGAAATAAAACTTTTATCTGAAGTTCCCGAGACCAGACGCCCGAAATCGAATTCAACTTTCTGGACAGTCCTTTAACCTCGATCTAGTGTGTTTTTGAATTTTTGGTATCAGAGAAATTTTTTGTTTCGTATATTTAAAAATTGCAGACGCGATTTTAGAAAATTAAACTGTCTCGGGGCTGGAAATAAAACTTTTATCTGAAGTTCCCGAGACCAGACGCCCGAAATCGAATTCAACTTTCTGGACAGTCCTTTAACCTCGTCCTTTAATCTAGTGTGTTTTTGAATTTTTGGTATCAGAGAAATTTTTTGTTTCGTATATTTAAAAATTGCAGACGCGATTTTAGAAAATTAAACTGTCTCGGGGCTGGAAATAAAACTTTTATCTGAAGTTCCCGAGACCAGACGCCCGAAATCGAATTCAACTTTCTGGACAGTCCTTTAACCTCGTCCTTTAATCTAGTGTGTTTTTGAATTTTTGGTATCAGAGAAATTTTTTGTTTCGTATATTTAAAAATTGCAGACGCGATTTTAGAAAATTAAACTGTCTCGGGGCTGGAAATAAAACTTTTATCTGAAGTTCCCGAGACCAGACGCCCGAAATCGAATTCAACTTTCTGGACAGTCCTTTAACCTCGATCTAGTGTGTTTTTGAATTTTTGGTATCAGAGAAATTTTTTGTTTCGTATATTTAAAAATTGCAGACGCGATTTTAGAAAATTAAACTGTCTCGGGGCTGGAAATAAAACTTTTATCTGAAGTTCCCGAGACCAGACGCCCGAAATCGAATTCAACTTTCTGGACAGTCCTTTAACCTCGATCTAGTGTGTTTTTGAATTTTTGGTATCAGAGAAATTTTTTGTTTCGTATATTTAAAAATTGCAGACGCGATTTTAGAAAATTAAACTGTCTCGGGGCTGGAAATAAAACTTTTATCTGAAGTTCCCGAGACCAGACGCCCGAAATCGAATTCAACTTTCTGGACAGTCCTTTAACCTCGTCCTTTAATCTAGTGTGTTTTTGAATTTTTGGTATCAGAGAAATTTTTTGTTTCGTATATTTAAAAATTGCAGACGCGATTTTAGAAAATTAAACTGTCTCGGGGCTGGAAATAAAACTTTTATCTGAAGTTCCCGAGACCAGACGCCCGAAATCGAATTCAACTTTCTGGACAGTCCTTTAACCTCGATCTAGTGTGTTTTTGAATTTTTGGTATCAGAGAAATTTTTTGTTTCGTATATTTAAAAATTGCAGACGCGATTTTAGAAAATTAAACTGTCTCGGGGCTGGAAATAAAACTTTTATCTGAAGTTCCCGAGACCAGACGCCCGAAATCGAATTCAACTTTCTGGACAGTCCTTTAACCTCGATCTAGTGTGTTTTTGAATTTTTGGTATCAGAGAAATTTTTTGTTTCGTATATTTAAAAATTGCAGACGCGATTTTAGAAAATTAAACTGTCTCGGGGCTGGAAATAAAACTTTTATCTGAAGTTCCCGAGACCAGACGCCCGAAATCGAATTCAACTTTCTGGACAGTCCTTTAACCTCGTCCTTTAATCTAGTGTGTTTTTGAATTTTTGGTATCAGAGAAATTTTTTGTTTCGTATATTTAAAAATTGCAGACGCGATTTTAGAAAATTAAACTGTCTCGGGGCTGGAAATAAAACTTTTATCTGAAGTTCCCGAGACCAGACGCCCGAAATCGAATTCAACTTTCTGGACAGTCCTTTAACCTCGTCCTTTAATCTAGTGTGTTTTTGAATTTTTGGTATCAGAGAAATTTTTTGTTTCGTATATTTAAAAATTGCAGACGCGATTTTAGAAAATTAAACTGTCTCGGGGCTGGAAATAAAACTTTTATCTGAAGTTCCCGAGACCAGACGCCCGAAATCGAATTCAACTTTCTGGACAGTCCTTTAATCTAGTGTGTTTTTGAATTTTTGGTATCAGAGAAATTTTTTGTTTCGTATATTTAAAAATTGCAGACGCGATTTTAGAAAATTAAACTGTCTCGGGGCTGGAAATAAAACTTTTATCTGAAGTTCCCGAGACCAGACGCCCGAAATCGAATTCAACTTTCTGGACAGTCCTTTAACCTCGATCTAGTGTGTTTTTGAATTTTTGGTATCAGAGAAATTTTTTGTTTCGTATATTTAAAAATTGCAGACGCGATTTTAGAAAATTAAACTGTCTCGGGGCTGGAAATAAAACTTTTATCTGAAGTTCCCGAGACCAGACGCCCGAAATCGAATTCAACTTTCTGGACAGTCCTATAACCTCGTCCTTTAATCTAGTGTGTTTTTGAATTTTTGGTATCAGAGAAATTTTTTGTTTCGTATATTTAAAAATTGCAGACGCGATTTTAGAAAATTAAACCGTCTCGGGGCTGGAAATAAAACTTTTATCTGAAGTT
This sequence comes from Malthinus flaveolus, assembly GCA_950108345.1. Classification (NCBI taxonomy): domain Eukaryota; kingdom Metazoa; phylum Arthropoda; class Insecta; order Coleoptera; family Cantharidae; genus Malthinus; species Malthinus flaveolus. Next base: position 48,312 of record OX467286.1, read on the forward strand.
CCCGAGACCAGACGCCCGAAATCGAATTCAACTTTCTGGACAGTCCTTTAACCTCGATCTAGTGTGTTTTTGAATTTTTGGTATCAGAGAAATTTTTTGTTTCGTATATTTAAAAATTGCAGACGCGATTTTAGAAAATTAAACTGTCTCGGGGCTGGAAATAAAACTTTTATCTGAAGTTCCCGAGACCAGACGCCCGAAATCGAATTCAACTTTCTGGACAGTCCTTTAACCTCGTCCTTTAATCTAGTGTGTTTTTGAATTTTTGGTATCAGAGAAATTTTTTGTTTCGTATATTTAAAAATTGCAGACGCGATTTTAGAAAATTAAACTGTCTCGGGGCTGGAAATAAAACTTTTATCTGAAGTTCCCGAGACCAGACGCCCGAAATCGAATTCAACTTTCTGGACAGTCCTTTAACCTCGTCCTTTAATCTAGTGTGTTTTTGAATTTTTGGTATCAGAGAAATTTTTTGTTTCGTATATTTAAAAATTGCAGACGCGATTTTAGAAAATTAAACTGTCTCGGGGCTGGAAATAAAACTTTTATCTGAAGTTCCCGAGACCAGACGCCCGAAATCGAATTCAACTTTCTGGACAGTCCTTTAACCTCGATCTAGTGTGTTTTTGAATTTTTGGTATCAGAGAAATTTTTTGTTTCGTATATTTAAAAATTGCAGACGCGATTTTAGAAAATTAAACTGTCTCGGGGCTGGAAATAAAACTTTTATCTGAAGTTCCCGAGACCAGACGCCCGAAATCGAATTCAACTTTCTGGACAGTCCTTTAACCTCGATCTAGTGTGTTTTTGAATTTTTGGTATCAGAGAAATTTTTTGTTTCGTATATTTAAAAATTGCAGACGCGATTTTAGAAAATTAAACTGTCTCGGGGCTGGAAATAAAACTTTTATCTGAAGTTCCCGAGACCAGACGCCCGAAATCGAATTCAACTTTCTGGACAGTCCTTTAACCTCGTCCTTTAATCTAGTGTGTTTTTGAATTTTTGGTATCAGAGAAATTTTTTGTTTCGTATATTTAAAAATTGCAGACGCGATTTTAGAAAATTAAACTGTCTCGGGGCTGGAAATAAAACTTTTATCTGAAGTTCCCGAGACCAGACGCCCGAAATCGAATTCAACTTTCTGGACAGTCCTTTAACCTCGATCTAGTGTGTTTTTGAATTTTTGGTATCAGAGAAATTTTTTGTTTCGTATATTTAAAAATTGCAGACGCGATTTTAGAAAATTAAACTGTCTCGGGGCTGGAAATAAAACTTTTATCTGAAGTTCCCGAGACCAGACGCCCGAAATCGAATTCAACTTTCTGGACAGTCCTTTAACCTCGTCCTTTAATCTAGTGTGTTTTTGAATTTTTGGTATCAGAGAAATTTTTTGTTTCGTATATTTAAAAATTGCAGACGCGATTTTAGAAAATTAAACTGTCTCGGGGCTGGAAATAAAACTTTTATCTGAAGTTCCCGAGACCAGACGCCCGAAATCGAATTCAACTTTCTGGACAGTCCTTTAACCTCGTCCTTTAATCTAGTGTGTTTTTGAATTTTTGGTATCAGAGAAATTTTTTGTTTCGTATATTTAAAAATTGCAGACGCGATTTTAGAAAATTAAACTGTCTCGGGGCTGGAAATAAAACTTTTATCTGAAGTTCCCGAGACCAGACGCCCGAAATCGAATTCAACTTTCTGGACAGTCCTTTAACCTCGATCTAGTGTGTTTTTGAATTTTTGGTATCAGAGAAATTTTTTGTTTCGTATATTTAAAAATTGCAGACGCGATTTTAGAAAATTAAACTGTCTCGGGGCTGGAAATAAAACTTTTATCTGAAGTTCCCGAGACCAGACGCCCGAAATCGAATTCAACTTTCTGGACAGTCCTTTAACCTCGATCTAGTGTGTTTTTGAATTTTTGGTATCAGAGAAATTTTTTGTTTCGTATATTTAAAAATTGCAGACGCGATTTTAGAAAATTAAACTGTCTCGGGGCTGGAAATAAAACTTTTATCTGAAGTTCCCGAGACCAGACGCCCGAAATCGAATTCAACTTTCTGGACAGTCCTTTAACCTCGATCTAGTGTGTTTTTGAATTTTTGGTATCAGAGAAATTTTTTGTTTCGTATATTTAAAAATTGCAGACGCGATTTTAGAAAATTAAACTGTCTCGGGGCTGGAAATAAAACTTTTATCTGAAGTTCCCGAGACCAGACGCCCGAAATCGAATTCAACTTTCTGGACAGTCCTTTACCTCGTCCTTTAATCTAGTGTGTTTTTGAATTTTTGGTATCAGAGAAATTTTTTGTTTCGTATATTTAAAAATTGCAGACGCGATTTTAGAAAATTAAACTGTCTCGGGGCTGGAAATAAAACTTTTATCTGAAGTTCCCGAGACCAGACGCCCGAAATCGAATTCAACTTTCTGGACAGTCCTTTAACCTCGATCTAGTGTGTTTTTGAATTTTTGGTATCAGAGAAATTTTTTGTTTCGTATATTTAAAAATTGCAGACGCGATTTTAGAAAATTAAACTGTCTCGGGGCTGGAAATAAAACTTTTATCTGAAGTTCCCGAGACCAGACGCCCGAAATCGAATTCAACTTTCTGGACAGTCCTTTAACCTCGTCCTTTAATCTAGTGTGTTTTTGAATTTTTGGTATCAGAGAAATTTTTTGTTTCGTATATTTAAAAATTGCAGACGCGATTTTAGAAAATTAAACTGTCTCGGGGCTGGAAATAAAACTTTTATCTGAAGTTCCCGAGACCAGACGCCCGAAATCGAATTCAACTTTCTGGACAGTCCTTTAACCTCGATCTAGTGTGTTTTTGAATTTTTGGTATCAGAGAAATTTTTTGTTTCGTATATTTAAAAATTGCAGACGCGATTTTAGAAAATTAAACTGTCTCGGGGCTGGAAATAAAACTTTTATCTGAAGTTCCCGAGACCAGACGCCCGAAATCGAATTCAACTTTCTGGACAGTCCTTTAACCTCGTCCTTTAATCTAGTGTGTTTTTGAATTTTTGGTATCAGAGAAATTTTTTGTTTCGTATATTTAAAAATTGCAGACGCGATTTTAGAAAATTAAACTGTCTCGGGGCTGGAAATAAAACTTTTATCTGAAGTTCCCGAGACCAGACGCCCGAAATCGAATTCAACTTTCTGGACAGTCCTTTAACCTCGTCCTTTAATCTAGTGTGTTTTTGAATTTTTGGTATCAGAGAAATTTTTTGTTTCGTATATTTAAAAATTGCAGACGCGATTTTAGAAAATTAAACTGTCTCGGGGCTGGAAATAAAACTTTTATCTGAAGTTCCCGAGACCAGACGCCCGAAATCGAATTCAACTTTCTGGACAGTCCTTTAACCTCGATCTAGTGTGTTTTTGAATTTTTGGTATCAGAGAAATTTTTTGTTTCGTATATTTAAAAATTGCAGACGCGATTTTAGAAAATTAAACTGTCTCGGGGCTGGAAATAAAACTTTTATCTGAAGTTCCCGAGACCAGACGCCCGAAATCGAATTCAACTTTCTGGACAGTCCTTTAACCTCGTCCTTTAATCTAGTGTGTTTTTAAATTTTTGGTATCAGAGAAATTTTTTGTTTCGTATATTTAAAAATTGCAGACGCGATTTTAGAAAATTAAACTGTCTCGGGGCTGGAAATAAAACTTTTATCTGAAGTTCCCGAGACCAGACGCCCGAAATCGAATTCAACTTTCTGGACAGTCCTTTAACCTCGATCTAGTGTGTTTTTGAATTTTTGGTATCAGAGAAATTTTTTGTTTCGTATATTTAAAAATTGCAGACGCGATTTTAGAAAATTAAACTGTCTCGGGGCTGGAAATAAAACTTTTATCTGAAGTTCCCGAGACCAGACGCCCGAAATCGAATTCAACTTTCTGGACAGTCCTTTAACCTCGATCTAGTGTGTTTTTGAATTTTTGGTATCAGAGAAATTTTTTGTTTCGTATATTTAAAAATTGCAGACGCGATTTTAGAAAATTAAACTGTCTCGGGGCTGGAAATAAAACTTTTATCTGAAGTTCCCGAGACCAGACGCCCGAAATCGAATTCAACTTTCTGGACAGTCCTTTACCTCGTCCTTTAATCTAGTGTGTTTTTGAATTTTTGGTATCAGAGAAATTTTTTGTTTCGTATATTTAAAAATTGCAGACGCGATTTTAGAAAATTAAACTGTCTCGGGGCTGGAAATAAAACTTTTATCTGAAGTTCCCGAGACCAGACGCCCGAAATCGAATTCAACTTTCTGGACAGTCCTTTAACCTCGATCTAGTGTGTTTTTGAATTTTTGGTATCAGAGAAATTTTTTGTTTCGTATATTTAAAAATTGCAGACGCGATTTTAGAAAATTAAACTGTCTCGGGGCTGGAAATAAAACTTTTATCTGAAGTTCCCGAGACCAGACGCCCGAAATCGAATTCAACTTTCTGGACAGTCCTTTAACCTCGTCCTTTAATCTAGTGTGTTTTTGAATTTTTGGTATCAGAGAAATTTTTTGTTTCGTATATTTAAAAATTGCAGACGCGATTTTAGAAAATTAAACTGTCTCGGGGCTGGAAATAAAACTTTTATCTGAAGTTCCCGAGACCAGACGCCCGAAATCGAATTCAACTTTCTGGACAGTCCTTTAACCTCGATCTAGTGTGTTTTTGAATTTTTGGTATCAGAGAAATTTTTTGTTTCGTATATTTAAAAATTGCAGACGCGATTTTAGAAAATTAAACTGTCTCGGGGCTGGAAATAAAACTTTTATCTGAAGTTCCCGAGACCAGACGCCCGAAATCGAATTCAACTTTCTGGACAGTCCTTTAACCTCGTCCTTAATCTAGTGTGTTTTTGAATTTTTGGTATCAGAGAAATTTTTTGTTTCGTATATTTAAAAATTGCAGACGCGATTTTAGAAAATTAAACTGTCTCGGGGCTGGAAATAAAACTTTTATCTGAAGTTCCCGAGACCAGACGCCCGAAATCGAATTCAACTTTCTGGACAGTCCTTTAACCTCGATCTAGTGTGTTTTTGAATTTTTGGTATCAGAGAAATTTTTTGTTTCGTATATTTAAAAATTGCAGACGCGATTTTAGAAAATTAAACTGTCTCGGGGCTGGAAATAAAACTTTTATCTGAAGTTCCCGAGACCAGACGCCCGAAATCGAATTCAACTTTCTGGACAGTCCTTTAACCTCGATCTAGTGTGTTTTTGAATTTTTGGTATCAGAGAAATTTTTTGTTTCGTATATTTAAAAATTGCAGACGCGATTTTAGAAAATTAAACTGTCTCGGGGCTGGAAATAAAACTTTTATCTGAAGTTCCCGAGACCAGACGCCCGAAATCGAATTCAACTTTCTGGACAGTCCTTTAACCTCGATCTAGTGTGTTTTTGAATTTTTGGTATCAGAGAAATTTTTTGTTTCGTATATTTAAAAATTGCAGACGCGATTTTAGAAAATTAAACTGTCTCGGGGCTGGAAATAAAACTTTTATCTGAAGTTCCCGAGACCAGACGCCCGAAATCGAATTCAACTTTCTGGACAGTCCTTTAACCTCGATCTAGTGTGTTTTTGAATTTTTGGTATCAGAGAAATTTTTTGTTTCGTATATTTAAAAATTGCAGACGCGATTTTAGAAAATTAAACTGTCTCGGGGCTGGAAATAAAACTTTTATCTGAAGTTCCCGAGACCAGACGCCCGAAATCGAATTCAACTTTCTGGACAGTCCTTTAACCTCGATCTAGTGTGTTTTTGAATTTTTGGTATCAGAGAAATTTTTTGTTTCGTATATTTAAAAATTGCAGACGCGATTTTAGAAAATTAAACTGTCTCGGGGCTGGAAATAAAACTTTTATCTGAAGTTCCCGAGACCAGACGCCCGAAATCGAATTCAACTTTCTGGACAGTCCTTTAACCTCGATCTAGTGTGTTTTTGAATTTTTGGTATCAGAGAAATTTTTTGTTTCGTATATTTAAAAATTGCAGACGCGATTTTAGAAAATTAAACTGTCTCGGGGCTGGAAATAAAACTTTTATCTGAAGTTCCCGAGACCAGACGCCCGAAATCGAATTCAACTTTCTGGACAGTCCTTTAATCTAGTGTGCAGAGAAATTTTTTGTTTCGTATATTTAAAAATTGCAGACGCGATTTTAGAAAATTAAACTGTCTCGGGGCTGGAAATAAAACTTTTATCTGAAGTTCCCGAGACCAGACGCCCGAAATCGAATTCAACTTTCTGGACAGTCCTTTAACCTCGATCTAGTGTGTTTTTGAATTTTTGGTATCAGAGAAATTTTTTGTTTCGTATATTTAAAAATTGCAGACGCGATTTTAGAAAATTAAACTGTCTCGGGGCTGGAAATAAAACTTTTATCTGAAGTTCCCGAGACCAGACGCCCGAAATCGAATTCAACTTTCTGGACAGTCCTTTAACCTCGATCTAGTGTGTTTTTGAATTTTTGGTATCAGAGAAATTTTTTGTTTCGTATATTTAAAAATTGCAGACGCGATTTTAGAAAATTAAACTGTCTCGGGGCTGGAAATAAAACTTTTATCTGAAGTTCCCGAGACCAGACGCCCGAAATCGAATTCAACTTTCTGGACAGTCCTTTAACCTCGATCTAGTGTGTTTTTGAATTTTTGGTATCAGAGAAATTTTTTGTTTCGTATATTTAAAAATTGCAGACGCGATTTTAGAAAATTAAACTGTCTCGGGGCTGGAAATAAAACTTTTATCTGAAGTTCCCGAGACCAGACGCCCGAAATCGAATTCAACTTTCTGGACAGTCCTTTAACCTCGATCTAGTGTGTTTTTGAATTTTTGGTATCAGAGAAATTTTTTGTTTCGTATATTTAAAAATTGCAGACGCGATTTTAGAAAATTAAACTGTCTCGGGGCTGGAAATAAAACTTTTATCTGAAGTTCCCGAGACCAGACGCCCGAAATCGAATTCAACTTTCTGGACAGTCCTTTAACCTCGATCTAGTGTGTTTTTGAATTTTTGGTATCAGAGAAATTTTTTGTTTCGTATATTTAAAAATTGCAGACGCGATTTTAGAAAATTAAACTGTCTCGGGGCTGGAAATAAAACTTTTATCTGAAGTTCCCGAGACCAGACGCCCGAAATCGAATTCAACTTTCTGGACAGTCCTTTAACCTCGATCTAGTGTGTTTTTGAATTTTTGGTATCAGAGAAATTTTTTGTTTCGTATATTTAAAAATTGCAGACGCGATTTTAGAAAATTAAACTGTCTCGGGGCTGGAAATAAAACTTTTATCTGAAGTTCCCGAGACCAGACGCCCGAAATCGAATTCAACTTTCTGGACAGTCCTTTAACCTCGATCTAGTGTGTTTTTGAATTTTTGGTATCAGAGAAATTTTTTGTTTCGTATATTTAAAAATTGCAGACGCGATTTTAGAAAATTAAACTGTCTCGGGGCTGGAAATAAAACTTTTATCTGAAGTTCCCGAGACCAGACGCCCGAAATCGAATTCAACTTTCTGGACAGTCCTTTAACCTCGATCTAGTGTGTTTTTGAATTTTTGGTATCAGAGAAATTTTTTGTTTCGTATATTTAAAAATTGCAGACGCGATTTTAGAAAATTAAACTGTCTCGGGGCTGGAAATAAAACTTTTATCTGAAGTTCCCGAGACCAGACGCCCGAAATCGAATTCAACTTTCTGGACAGTCCTTTAACCTCGATCTAGTGTGTTTTTGAATTTTTGGTATCAGAGAAATTTTTTGTTTCGTATATTTAAAAATTGCAGACGCGATTTTAGAAAATTAAACTGTCTCGGGGCTGGAAATAAAACTTTTATCTGAAGTTCCCGAGACCAGACGCCCGAAATCGAATTCAACTTTCTGGACAGTCCTTTAACCTCGATCTAGTGTGTTTTTGAATTTTTGGTATCAGAGAAATTTTTTGTTTCGTATATTTAAAAATTGCAGACGCGATTTTAGAAAATTAAACTGTCTCGGGGCTGGAAATAAAACTTTTATCTGAAGTTCCCGAGACCAGACGCCCGAAATCGAATTCAACTTTCTGGACAGTCCTTTAACCTCGATCTAGTGTGTTTTTGAATTTTTGGTATCAGAGAAATTTTTTGTTTCGTATATTTAAAAATTGCAGACGCGATTTTAGAAAATTAAACTGTCTCGGGGCTGGAAATAAAACTTTTATCTGAAGTTCCCGAGACCAGACGCCCGAAATCGAATTCAACTTTCTGGACAGTCCTTTAACCTCGATCTAGTGTGTTTTTGAATTTTTGGTATCAGAGAAATTTTTTGTTTCGTATATTTAAAAATTGCAGACGCGATTTTAGAAAATTAAACTGTCTCGGGGCTGGAAATAAAACTTTTATCTGAAGTTCCCGAGACCAGACGCCCGAAATCGAATTCAACTTTCTGGACAGTCCTTTAACCTCGATCTAGTGTGTTTTTGAATTTTTGGTATCAGAGAAATTTTTTGTTTCGTATATTTAAAAATTGCAGACGCGATTTTAGAAAATTAAACTGTCTCGGGGCTGGAAATAAAACTTTTATCTGAAGTTCCCGAGACCAGACGCCCGAAATCGAATTCAACTTTCTGGACAGTCCTTTAACCTCGATCTAGTGTGTTTTTGAATTTTTGGTATCAGAGAAATTTTTTGTTTCGTATATTTAAAAATTGCAGACGCGATTTTAGAAAATTAAACTGTCTCGGGGCTGGAAATAAAACTTTTATCTGAAGTTCCCGAGACCAGACGCCCGAAATCGAATTCAACTTTCTGGACAGTCCTTTAACCTCGATCTAGTGTGTTTTTGAATTTTTGGTATCAGAGAAATTTTTTGTTTCGTATATTTAAAAATTGCAGACGCGATTTTAGAAAATTAAACTGTCTCGGGGCTGGAAATAAAACTTTTATCTGAAGTTCCCGAGACCAGACGCCCGAAATCGAATTCAACTTTCTGGACAGTCCTTTAACCTCGATCTAGTGTGTTTTTGAATTTTTGGTATCAGAGAAATTTTTTGTTTCGTATATTTAAAAATTGCAGACGCGATTTTAGAAAATTAAACTGTCTCGGGGCTGGAAATAAAACTTTTATCTGAAGTTCCCGAGACCAGACGCCCGAAATCGAATTCAACTTTCTGGACAGTCCTTTAACCTCGATCTAGTGTGTTTTTGAATTTTTGGTATCAGAGAAATTTTTTGTTTCGTATATTTAAAAATTGCAGACGCGATTTTAGAAAATTAAACTGTCTCGGGGCTGGAAATAAAACTTTTATCTGAAGTTCCCGAGACCAGACGCCCGAAATCGAATTCAACTTTCTGGACAGTCCTTTAACCTCGATCTAGTGTGTTTTTGAATTTTTGGTATCAGAGAAATTTTTTGTTTCGTATATTTAAAAATTGCAGACGCGATTTTAGAAAATTAAACTGTCTCGGGGCTGGAAATAAAACTTTTATCTGAAGTTCCCGAGACCAGACGCCCGAAATCGAATTCAACTTTCTGGACAGTCCTTTAACCTCGATCTAGTGTGTTTTTGAATTTTTGGTATCAGAGAAATTTTTTGTTTCGTATATTTAAAAATTGCAGACGCGATTTTAGAAAATTAAACTGTCTCGGGGCTGGAAATAAAACTTTTATCTGAAGTTCCCGAGACCAGACGCCCGAAATCGAATTCAACTTTCTGGACAGTCCTTTAACCTCGATCTAGTGTGTTTTTGAATTTTTGGTATCAGAGAAATTTTTTGTTTCGTATATTTAAAAATTGCAGACGCGATTTTAGAAAATTAAACTGTCTCGGGGCTGGAAATAAAACTTTTATCTGAAGTTCCCGAGACCAGACGCCCGAAATCGAATTCAACTTTCTGGACAGTCCTTTAACCTCGATCTAGTGTGTTTTTGAATTTTTGGTATCAGAGAAATTTTTTGTTTCGTATATTTAAAAATTGCAGACGCGATTTTAGAAAATTAAACTGTCTCGGGGCTGGAAATAAAACTTTTATCTGAAGTTCCCGAGACCAGACGCCCGAAATCGAATTCAACTTTCTGGACAGTCCTTTAACCTCGATCTAGTGTGTTTTTGAATTTTTGGTATCAGAGAAATTTTTTGTTTCGTATATTTAAAAATTGCAGACGCGATTTTAGAAAATTAAACTGTCTCGGGGCTGGAAATAAAACTTTTATCTGAAGTTCCCGAGACCAGACGCCCGAAATCGAATTCAACTTTCTGGACAGTCCTTTAACCTCGATCTAGTGTGTTTTTGAATTTTTGGTATCAGAGAAATTTTTTGTTTCGTATATTTAAAAATTGCAGACGCGATTTTAGAAAATTAAACTGTCTCGGGGCTGGAAATAAAACTTTTATCTGAAGTTCCCGAGACCAGACGCCCGAAATCGAATTCAACTTTCTGGACAGTCCTTTAACCTCGATCTAGTGTGTTTTTGAATTTTTGGTATCAGAGAAATTTTTTGTTTCGTATATTTAAAAATTGCAGACGCGATTTTAGAAAATTAAACTGTCTCGGGGCTGGAAATAAAACTTTTATCTGAAGTTCCCGAGACCAGACGCCCGAAATCGAATTCAACTTTCTGGACAGTCCTTTAACCTCGATCTAGTGTGTTTTTGAATTTTTGGTATCAGAGAAATTTTTTGTTTCGTATATTTAAAAATTGCAGACGCGATTTTAGAAAATTAAACTGTCTCGGGGCTGGAAATAAAACTTTTATCTGAAGTTCCCGAGACCAGACGCCCGAAATCGAATTCAACTTTCTGGACAGTCCTTTAACCTCGATCTAGTGTGTTTTTGAATTTTTGGTATCAGAGAAATTTTTTGTTTCGTATATTTAAAAATTGCAGACGCGATTTTAGAAAATTAAACTGTCTCGGGGCTGGAAATAAAACTTTTATCTGAAGTTCCCGAGACCAGACGCCCGAAATCGAATTCAACTTTCTGGACAGTCCTTTAACCTCGTATCTAGTGTGTTTTTGAATTTTTGGTATCAGAGAAATTTTTTGTTTCGTATATTTAAAAATTGCAGACGCGATTTTAGAAAATTAAACTGTCTCGGGGCTGGAAATAAAACTTTTATCTGAAGTTCCCGAGACCAGACGCCCGAAATCGAATTCAACTTTCTGGACAGTCCTTTAACCTCGATCTAGTGTGTTTTTGAATTTTTGGTATCAGAGAAATTTTTTGTTTCGTATATTTAAAAATTGCAGACGCGATTTTAGAAAATTAAACTGTCTCGGGGCTGGAAATAAAACTTTTATCTGAAGTTCCCGAGACCAGACGCCCGAAATCGAATTCAACTTTCTGGACAGTCCTTTAACCTCGATCTAGTGTGTTTTTGAATTTTTGGTATCAGAGAAATTTTTTGTTTCGTATATTTAAAAATTGCAGACGCGATTTTAGAAAATTAAACTGTCTCGGGGCTGGAAATAAAACTTTTATCTGAAGTTCCCGAGACCAGACGCCCGAAATCGAATTCAACTTTCTGGACAGTCCTTTAACCTCGATCTAGTGTGTTTTTGAATTTTTGGTATCAGAGAAATTTTTTGTTTCGTATATTTAAAAATTGCAGACGCGATTTTAGAAAATTAAACTGTCTCGGGGCTGGAAATAAAACTTTTATCTGAAGTTCCCGAGACCAGACGCCCGAAATCGAATTCAACTTTCTGGACAGTCCTTTAACCTCGATCTAGTGTGTTTTTGAATTTTTGGTATCAGAGAAATTTTTTGTTTCGTATATTTAAAAATTGCAGACGCGATTTTAGAAAATTAAACTGTCTCGGGGCTGGAAATAAAACTTTTATCTGAAGTTCCCGAGACCAGACGCCCGAAATCGAATTCAACTTTCTGGACAGTCCTTTAACCTCGATCTAGTGTGTTTTTGAATTTTTGGTATCAGAGAAATTTTTTGTTTCGTATATTTAAAAATTGCAGACGCGATTTTAGAAAATTAAACTGTCTCGGGGCTGGAAATAAAACTTTTATCTGAAGTTCCCGAGACCAGACGCCCGAAATCGAATTCAACTTTCTGGACAGTCCTTTAACCTCGATCTAGTGTGTTTTTGAATTTTTGGTATCAGAGAAATTTTTTGTTTCGTATATTTAAAAATTGCAGACGCGATTTTAGAAAATTAAACTGTCTCGGGGCTGGAAATAAAACTTTTATCTGAAGTTCCCGAGACCAGACGCCCGAAATCGAATTCAACTTTCTGGACAGTCCTTTAACCTCGATCTAGTGTGTTTTTGAATTTTTGGTATCAGAGAAATTTTTTGTTTCGTATATTTAAAAATTGCAGACGCGATTTTAGAAAATTAAACTGTCTCGGGGCTGGAAATAAAACTTTTATCTGAAGTTCCCGAGACCAGACGCCCGAAATCGAATTCAACTTTCTGGACAGTCCTTTAACCTCGATCTAGTGTGTTTTTGAATTTTTGGTATCAGAGAAATTTTTTGTTTCGTATATTTAAAAATTGCAGACGCGATTTTAGAAAATTAAACTGTCTCGGGGCTGGAAATAAAACTTTTATCTGAAGTTCCCGAGACCAGACGCCCGAAATCGAATTCAACTTTCTGGACAGTCCTTTAACCTCGATCTAGTGTGTTTTTGAATTTTTGGTATCAGAGAAATTTTTTGTTTCGTATATTTAAAAATTGCAGACGCGATTTTAGAAAATTAAACTGTCTCGGGGCTGGAAATAAAACTTTTATCTGAAGTTCCCGAGACCAGACGCCCGAAATCGAATTCAACTTTCTGGACAGTCCTTTAACCTCGATCTAGTGTGTTTTTGAATTTTTGGTATCAGAGAAATTTTTTGTTTCGTATATTTAAAAATTGCAGACGCGATTTTAGAAAATTAAACTGTCTCGGGGCTGGAAATAAAACTTTTATCTGAAGTTCCCGAGACCAGACGCCCGAAATCGAATTCAACTTTCTGGACAGTCCTTTAACCTCGATCTAGTGTGTTTTTGAATTTTTGGTATCAGAGAAATTTTTTGTTTCGTATATTTAAAAATTGCAGACGCGATTTTAGAAAATTAAACTGTCTCGGGGCTGGAAATAAAACTTTTATCTGAAGTTCCCGAGACCAGACGCCCGAAATCGAATTCAACTTTCTGGACAGTCCTTTAACCTCGATCTAGTGTGTTTTTGAATTTTTGGTATCAGAGAAATTTTTTGTTTCGTATATTTAAAAATTGCAGACGCGATTTTAGAAAATTAAACTGTCTCGGGGCTGGAAATAAAACTTTTATCTGAAGTTCCCGAGACCAGACGCCCGAAATCGAATTCAACTTTCTGGACAGTCCTTTAACCTCGTCCTTAATCTAGTGTGTTTTTGAATTTTTGGTATCAGAGAAATTTTTTGTTTCGTATATTTAAAAATTGCAGACGCGATTTTAGAAAATTAAACTGTCTCGGGGCTGGAAATAAAACTTTTATCTGAAGTTCCCGAGACCAGACGCCCGAAATCGAATTCAACTTTCTGGACAGTCCTTTAACCTCGATCTAGTGTGTTTTTGAATTTTTGGTATCAGAGAAATTTTTTGTTTCGTATATTTAAAAATTGCAGACGCGATTTTAGAAAATTAAACTGTCTCGGGGCTGGAAATAAAACTTTTATCTGAAGTTCCCGAGACCAGACGCCCGAAATCGAATTCAACTTTCTGGACAGTCCTTTAACCTCGATCTAGTGTGTTTTTGAATTTTTGGTATCAGAGAAATTTTTTGTTTCGTATATTTAAAAATTGCAGACGCGATTTTAGAAAATTAAACTGTCTCGGGGCTGGAAATAAAACTTTTATCTGAAGTTCCCGAGACCAGACGCCCGAAATCGAATTCAACTTTCTGGACAGTCCTTTAACCTCGATCTAGTGTGTTTTTGAATTTTTGGTATCAGAGAAATTTTTTGTTTCGTATATTTAAAAATTGCAGAAAATTGCAGACGCGATTTTAGAAAATTAAACTGTCTCGGGGCTGGAAATAAAACTTTTATCTGAAGTTCCCGAGACCAGACGCCCGAAATCGAATTCAACTTTCTGGACAGTCCTTTAACCTCGCCTTATCTAGTGTGTTTTTGAATTTTTGGTATCAGAGAAATTTTTTGTTTCGTATATTTAAAAATTGCAGACGCGATTTTAGAAAATTAAACTGTCTCGGGGCTGGAAATAAAACTTTTATCTGAAGTTCCCGAGACCAGACGCCCGAAATCGAATTCAACTTTCTGGACAGTCCTTTAACCTCGATCTAGTGTGTTTTTGAATTTTGGTATCAGAGAAATTTTTTGTTTCGTATATTTAAAAATTGCAGACGCGATTTTAGAAAATTAAACTGTCTCGGGGCTGGAAATAAAACTTTTATCTGAAGTTCCCGAGACCAGACGCCCGAAATCGAATTCAACTTTCTGGACAGTCCTTTAACCTCGTTTCGATCTAGTGTGTTTTTGAATTTTTGGTATCAGAGAAATTTTTTGTTTCGTATATTTAAAAATTGCAGACGCGATTTTAGAAAATTAAACTGTCTCGGGGCTGGAAATAAAACTTTTATCTGAAGTTCCCGAGACCAGACGCCCGAAATCGAATTCAACTTTCTGGACAGTCCTTTAACCTCGTCCTTTAATCTAGTGTGTTTTTGAATTTTTGGTATCAGAGAAATTTTTTGTTTCGTATATTTAAAAATTGCAGACGCGATTTTAGAAAATTAAACTGTCTCGGGGCTGGAAATAAAACTTTTATCTGAAGTTCCCGAGACCAGACGCCCGAAATCGAATTCAACTTTCTGGACAGTCCTTTAACCTCGATCTAGTGTGTTTTTGAATTTTTGGTATCAGAGAAATTTTTTGTTTCGTATATTTAAAAATTGCAGACGCGATTTTAGAAAATTAAACTGTCTCGGGGCTGGAAATAAAACTTTTATCTGAAGTTCCCGAGACCAGACGCCCGAAATCGAATTCAACTTTCTGGACAGTCCTTTAACCTCGATCTAGTGTGTTTTTGAATTTTTGGTATCAGAGAAATTTTTTGTTTCGTATATTTAAAAATTGCAGACGCGATTTTAGAAAATTAAACTGTCTCGGAGCTGGAAATAAAACTTTTATCTGAAGTTCCCGAGACCAGACGCCCGAAATCGAATTCAACTTTCTGGACAGTCCTTTAACCTCGATCTAGTGTGTTTTTGAATTTTTGGTATCAGAGAAATTTTTTGTTTCGTATATTTAAAAATTGCAGACGCGATTTTAGAAAATTAAACTGTCTCGGGGCTGGAAATAAAACTTTTATCTGAAGTTCCCGAGACCAGACGCCCGAAATCGAATTCAACTTTCTGGACAGTCCTTTAACCTCGATCTAGTGTGTTTTTGAATTTTTGGTATCAGAGAAATTTTTTGTTTCGTATATTTAAAAATTGCAGACGCGATTTTAGAAAATTAAACTGTCTCGGGGCTGGAAATAAAACTTTTATCTGAAGTTCCCGAGACCAGACCAGAGAAATTTTTTGTTTCGTATATTTAAAAATTGCAGACGCGATTTTAGAAAATTAAACTGTCTCGGGGCTGGAAATAAAACTTTTATCTGAAGTTCCCGAGACCAGACGCCCGAAATCGAATTCAACTTTCTGGACAGTCCTTTAACCTCGATCTAGTGTGTTTTTGAATTTTTGGTATCAGAGAAATTTTTTGTTTCGTATATTTAAAAATTGCAGACGCGATTTCAGAAAATTAAACTGTCTCGGGGCTGGAAATAAAACTTTTATCTGAAGTTCCCGAGACCAGACGCCAGAAATCGAATTCAACTTTCTGGACAGTCCTTTAACCTCGATCTAGTGTGTTTTTGAATTTTTGGTATCAGAGAAATTTTTTGTTTCGTATATTTAAAAATTGCAGACGCGATTTCAGAAAATTAAACTGTCTCGGGGCTGGAAATAAAACTTTTATCTGAAGTTCCCGAGACCAGACGCCCGAAATCGAATTCAACTTTCTGGACAGTCCTTTAACCTCGATCTAGTGTGTTTTTGAATTTTTGGTATCAGAGAAATTTTTTGTTTCGTATATTTAAAAATTGCAGACGCGATTTTAGAAAATTAAACTGTCTCGGGGCTGGAAATAAAACTTTTATCTGAAGTTCCCGAGACCAGACGCCCGAAATCGAATTCAACTTTCTGGACAGTCCTTTAACCTCGATCTAGTGTGTTTTTGAATTTTTGGTATCAGAGAAATTTTTTGTTTCGTATATTTAAAAATTGCAGACGCGATTTTAGAAAATTAAACTGTCTCGGGGCTGGAAATAAAACTTTTATCTGAAGTTCCCGAGACCAGACGCCCGAAATCGAATTCAACTTTCTGGACAGTCCTTTAACCTCGATCTAGTGTGTTTTTGAATTTTTGGTATCAGAGAAATTTTTTGTTTCGTATATTTAAAAATTGCAGACGCGATTTTAGAAAATTAAACTGTCTCGGGGCTGGAAATAAAACTTTTATCTGAAGTTCCCGAGACCAGACGCCCGAAATCGAATTCAACTTTCTGGACAGTCCTTTAACCTCGATCTAGTGTGTTTTTGAATTTTTGGTATCAGAGAAATTTTTTGTTTCGTATATTTAAAAATTGCAGACGCGATTTTAGAAAATTAAACTGTCTCGGGGCTGGAAATAAAACTTTTATCTGAAGTTCCCGAGACCAGACGCCCGAAATCGAATTCAACTTTCTGGACAGTCCTTTAACCTCGTCCTTTAATCTAGTGTGGTTTTTGAACTTTTGGTATCAGAGAAATTTTTTGTTTCGTATATTTAAAAATTGCAGACGCGATTTTAGAAAATTAAACTGTCTCGGGGCTGGAAATAAAACTTTTATCTGAAGTTCCCGAGACCAGACGCCCGAAATCGAATTCAACTTTCTGGACAGTCCTTTAACCTCGTCCTTTAATCTAGTGTGTTTTTGAATTTTTGGTATCAGAGAAATTTTTTGTTTCGTATATTTAAAAATTGCAGACGCGATTTTAGAAAATTAAACTGTCTCGGGGCTGGAAATAAAACTTTTATCTGAAGTTCCCGAGACCAGACGCCCGAAATCGAATTCAACTTTCTGGACAGTCCTTTAACCTCGATCTAGTGTGTTTTTGAATTTTTGGTATCAGAGAAATTTTTTGTTTCGTATATTTAAAAATTGCAGACGCGATTTTAGAAAATTAAACTGTCTCGGGGCTGGAAATAAAACTTTTATCTGAAGTTCCCGAGACCAGACGCCCGAAATCGAATTCAACTTTCTGGACAGTCCTTTAACCTCGATCTAGTGTGTTTTTGAATTTTTGGTATCAGAGAAATTTTTTGTTTCGTATATTTAAAAATTGCAGACGCGATTTTAGAAAATTAAACTGTCTCGGGGCTGGAAATAAAACTTTTATCTGAAGTTCCCGAGACCAGACGCCCGAAATCGAATTCAACTTTCTGGACAGTCCTTTAACCTCGATCTAGTGTGTTTTTGAATTTTTGGTATCAGAGAAATTTTTTGTTTCGTATATTTAAAAATTGCAGACGCGATTTTAGAAAATTAAACTGTCTCGGGGCTGGAAATAAAACTTTTATCTGAAGTTCCCGAGACCAGACGCCCGAAATCGAATTCAACTTTCTGGACAGTCCTTTAACCTCGATCTAGTGTGTTTTTGAATTTTTGGTATCAGAGAAATTTTTTGTTTCGTATATTTAAAAATTGCAGACGCGATTTTAGAAAATTAAACTGTCTCGGGGCTGGAAATAAAACTTTTATCTGAAGTTCCCGAGACCAGACGCCCGAAATCGAATTCAACTTTCTGGACAGTCCTTTAACCTCGATCTAGTGTGTTTTTGAATTTTTGGTATCAGAGAAATTTTTTGTTTCGTATATTTAAAAATTGCAGACGCGATTTTAGAAAATTAAACTGTCTCGGGGCTGGAAATAAAACTTTTATCTGAAGTTCCCGAGACCAGACGCCCGAAATCGAATTCAACTTTCTGGACAGTCCTTTAACCTCGTTCTTTAATCTAGTGTGTTTTTGAATTTTTGGTATCAGAGAAATTTTTTGTTTCGTATATTTAAAAATTGCAGACGCGATTTTAGAAAATTAAACTGTCTCGGGGCTGGAAATAAAACTTTTATCTGAAGTTCCCGAGACCAGACGCCCGAAATCGAATTCAACTTTCTGGACAGTCCTTTAACCTCGATCTAGTGTGTTTTTGAATTTTTGGTATCAGAGAAATTTTTTGTTTCGTATATTTAAAAATTGCAGACGCGATTTTAGAAAATTAAACTGTCTCGGGGCTGGAAATAAAACTTTTATCTGAAGTTCCCGAGACCAGACGCCCGAAATCGAATTCAACTTTCTGGACAGTCCTTTAACCTCGATCTAGTGTGTTTTTGAATTTTTGGTATCAGAGAAATTTTTTGTTTCGTATATTTAAAAATTGCAGACGCGATTTTAGAAAATTAAACTGTCTCGGGGCTGGAAATAAAACTTTTATCTGAAGTTCCCGAGACCAGACGCCCGAAATCGAATTCAACTTTCTGGACAGTCCTTTAACCTCGTCCTTTAATCTAGTGTGTTTTTGAATTTTTGGTATCAGAGAAATTTTTTGTTTCGTATATTTAAAAATTGCAGACGCGATTTTAGAAAATTAAACTGTCTCGGGGCTGGAAATAAAACTTTTATCTGAAGTTCCCGAGATCAGACGCCCGAAATCGAATTCAACTTTCTGGACAGTCCTTTAACCTCGATCTAGTGTGTTTTTGAATTTTTGGTATCAGAGAAATTTTTTGTTTCGTATATTTAAAAATTGCAGACGCGATTTTAGAAAATTAAACTGTCTCGGGGCTGGAAATAAAACTTTTATCTGAAGTTCCCGAGACCAGACGCCCGAAATCGAATTCAACTTTCTGGACAGTCCTTTAACCTCGATCTAGTGTGTTTTTGAATTTTTGGTATCAGAGAAATTTTTTGTTTCGTATATTTAAAAATTGCAGACGCGATTTTAGAAAATTAAACTGTCTCGGAGCTGGAAATAAAACTTTTATCTGAAGTTCCCGAGACCAGACGCCCGAAATCGAATTCAACTTTCTGTACAGTCCTTTAACCTCGTCCTTTAATCTAGTGTGTTTTTGAATTTTTGGTATCAGAGAAATTTTTTGTTTCGTATATTTAAAAATTGCAGACGCGATTTTAGAAAATTAAACTGTCTCGGGGCTGGAAATAAAACTTTTATCTGAAGTTCCCGAGACCAGACGCCCGAAATCGAATTCAACTTTCTGGACAGTCCTTTAACCTCGATCTAGTGTGTTTTTGAATTTTTGGTATCAGAGAAATTTTTTGTTTCGTATATTTAAAAATTGCAGACGCGATTTTAGAAAATTAAACTGTCTCGGGGCTGGAAATAAAACTTTTATCTGAAGTTCCCGAGACCAGACGCCCGAAATCGAATTCAACTTTCTGGACAGTCCTTTAACCTCGTCCTTTAATCTAGTGTGTTTTTGAATTTTTGGTATCAGAGAAATTTTTTGTTTCGTATATTTAAAAATTGCAGACGCGATTTTAGAAAATCAAACTGTCTCGGGGCTGGAAATAAAACTTTTATCTGAAGTTCCCGAGACCAGACGCCCGAAATCGAATTCAACTTTCTGGACAGTCCTTTAACCTCGTCCTTTAATCTAGTGTGTTTTTGAATTTTTGGTATCAGAGAAATTTTTTGTTTCGTATATTTAAAAATTGCAGACGCGATTTTAGAAAATCAAACTGTCTCGGGGCTGGAAATAAAACTTTTATCTGAAGTTCCCGAGACCAGACGCCCGAAATCGAATTCAACTTTCTGGACAGTCCTTTAACCTCGTCCTTTAATCTAGTGTGTTTTTGAATTTTTGGTATCAGAGAAATTTTTTGTTTCGTATATTTAAAAATTGCAGACGCGATTTTAGAAAATTAAACTGTCTCGGAGCTGGAAATAAAACTTTTATCTGAAGTTCCCGAGACCAGACGCCCGAAATCGAATTCAACTTTCTGGACAGTCCTTTAACCTCGATCTAGTGTGTTTTTGAATTTTTGGTATCAGAGAAATTTTTTGTTTCGTATATTTAAAAATTGCAGACGCGATTTTAGAAAATTAAACTGTCTCGGGGCTGGAAATAAAACTTTTATCTGAAGTTCCCGAGACCAGACGCCCGAAATCGAATTCAACTTTCTGGACAGTCCTTTAACCTCGTCCTTTAATCTAGTGTGTTTTTGAATTTTTGGTATCAGAGAAGTTTTTTGTCTCGTATATTTAAAAATTGCAGACGCGATTTTAGAAAATTAAACTGTCTCGGGGCTGGAAATGAAACTTTTATCTGAAGTTCCCGAGACCAGACGCCCGAAATCGAATTCAACTTTCTGGACAGTCCTTTAACCTCGATCTAGTGTGTTTTTGAATTTTTGGTATCAGAGAAATTTTTTGTTTCGTATATTTAAAAATTGCAGACGCGATTTTAGAAAATTAAACTGTCTCGGAGCTGGAAATAAAACTTTTATCTGAAGTTCCCGAGACCAGACGCCCGAAATCGAATTCAACTTTCTGGACAGTCCTTTAACCTCGATCTAGTGTGTTTTTGAATTTTTGGTATCAGAGAAATTTTTTGTTTCGTATATTTAAAAATTGCAGACGCGATTTTAGAAAATTAAACTGTCTCGGGGCTGGAAATAAAACTTTTATCTGAAGTTCCCGAGACCAGACGCCCGAAATCGAATTCAACTTTCTGGACAGTCCTTTAACCTCGATCTAGTGTGTTTTTGAATTTTTGGTATCAGAGAAATTTTTTGTTTCGTATATTTAAAAATTGCAGACGCGATTTTAGAAAATTAAACTGTCTCGGGGCTGGAAATAAAACTTTTATCTGAAGTTCCCGAGACCAGACGCCCGAAATCGAATTCAACTTTCTGGACAGTCCTTTAACCTCGATCTAGTGTGTTTTTGAATTTTTGGTATCAGAGAAATTTTTTGTTTCGTATATTTAAAAATTGCAGACGCGATTTTAGAAAATTAAACTGTCTCGGGGCTGGAAATAAAACTTTTATCTGAAGTTCCCGAGACCAGACGCCCGAAATCGAATTCAACTTTCTGGACAGTCCTTTAACCTCGTCCTTTAATCTAGTGTGTTTTTGAATTTTTGGTATCAGAGAAATTTTTTGTTTCGTATATTTAAAAATTGCAGACGCGATTTTAGAAAATTAAACTGTCTCGGGGCTGGAAATAAAACTTTTATCTGAAGTTCCCGAGATCAGACGCCCGAAATCGAATTCAACTTTCTGGACAGTCCTTTAACCTCGATCTAGTGTGTTTTTGAATTTTTGGTATCAGAGAAATTTTTTGTTTCGTATATTTAAAAATTGCAGACGCGATTTTAGAAAATTAAACTGTCTCGGGGCTGGAAATAAAACTTTTATCTGAAGTTCCCGAGACCAGACGCCCGAAATCGAATTCAACTTTCTGGACAGTCCTATAACCTCGTCCTTTAATCTAGTGTGTTTTTGAATTTTTGGTATCAGAGAAATTTTTTGTTTCGTATATTTAAAAATTGCAGACGCGATTTTAGAAAATTAAACTGTCTCGGGGCTGGAAATAAAACTTTTATCTGAAGTTCCCGAGACCAGACGCCCGAAATCGAATTCAACTTTCTGGACAGTCCTTTAACCTCGATCTAGTGTGTTTTTGAATTTTTGGTATCAGAGAAATTTTTTGTTTCGTATATTTAAAAATTGCAGACGCGATTTTAGAAAATTAAACTGTCTCGGGGCTGGAAATAAAACTTTTATCTGAAGTTCCCGAGACCAGACGCCCGAAATCGAATTCAACTTTCTGGACAGTCCTTTAACCTCGTCCTTTAATCTAGTGTGTTTTTGAATTTTTGGTATCAGAGAAATTTTTTGTTTCGTATATTTAAAAATTGCAGACGCGATTTTAGAAAATTAAACTGTCTCGGGGCTGGAAATAAAACTTTTATCTGAAGTTCCCGAGACCAGACGCCCGAAATCGAATTCAACTTTCTGGACAGTCCTTCAACCTCGATCTAGTGTGTTTTTGAATTTTTGGTATCAGAGAAATTTTTTGTTTCGTATATTTAAAAATTGCAGACGCGATTTTAGAAAATTAAACTGTCTCGGGGCTGGAAATAAAACTTTTATCTGAAGTTCCCGAGACCAGACGCCCGAAATCGAATTCAACTTTCTGGACAGTCCTTTAACCTCGATCTAGTGTGTTTTTGAATTTTTGGTATCAGAGAAATTTTTTGTTTCGTATATTTAAAAATTGCAGACGCGATTTTAGAAAATTAAACTGTCTCGGGGCTGGAAATAAAACTTTTATCTGAAGTTCCCGAGACCAGACGCCCGAAATCGAATTCAACTTTCTGGACAGTCCTTTAACCTCGATCTAGTGTGTTTTTGAATTTTTGGTATCAGAGAAATTTTTTGTTTCGTATATTTAAAAATTGCAGACGCGATTTTAGAAAATTAAACTGTCTCGGGGCTGGAAATAAAACTTTTATCTGAAGTTCCCGAGACCAGACGCCCGAAATCGAATTCAACTTTCTGGACAGTCCTTTAACCTCGTCCTTTAATCTAGTGTGTTTTTGAATTTTTGGTATCAGAGAAATTTTTTGTTTCGTATATTTAAAAATTGCAGACGCGATTTTAGAAAATTAAACTGTCTCGGGGCTGGAAATAAAACTTTTATCTGAAGTTCCCGAGATCAGACGCCCGAAATCGAATTCAACTTTCTGGACAGTCCTTTAACCTCGATCTAGTGTGTTTTTGAATTTTTGGTATCAGAGAAATTTTTTGTTTCGTATATTTAAAAATTGCAGACGCGATTTTAGAAAATTAAACTGTCTCGGGGCTGGAAATAAAACTTTTATCTGAAGTTCCCGAGACCAGACGCCCGAAATCGAATTCAACTTTCTGGACAGTCCTTTAACCTCGATCTAGTGTGTTTTTGAATTTTTGGTATCAGAGAAATTTTTTGTTTCGTATATTTAAAAATTGCAGACGCGATTTTAGAAAATTAAACTGTCTCGGAGCTGGAAATAAAACTTTTATCTGAAGTTCCCGAGACCAGACGCCCGAAATCGAATTCAACTTTCTGGACAGTCCTTTAACCTCGTCCTTTAATCTAGTGTGTTTTTGAATTTTTGGTATCAGAGAAATTTTTTGTTTCGTATATTTAAAAATTGCAGACGCGATTTTAGAAAATTAAACTGTCTCGGGGCTGGAAATAAAACTTTTATCTGAAGTTCCCGAGACCAGACGCCCGAAATCGAATTCAACTTTCTGGACAGTCCTTTAACCTCGATCTAGTGTGTTTTTGAATTTTTGGTATCAGAGAAATTTTTTGTTTCGTATATTTAAAAATTGCAGACGCGATTTTAGAAAATTAAACTGTCTCGGGGCTGGAAATAAAACTTTTATCTGAAGTTCCCGAGACCAGACGCCCGAAATCGAATTCAACTTTCTGGACAGTCCTTTAACCTCGTCCTTTAATCTAGTGTGTTTTTGAATTTTTGGTATCAGAGAAATTTTTTGTTTCGTATATTTAAAAATTGCAGACGCGATTTTAGAAAATCAAACTGTCTCGGGGCTGGAAATAAAACTTTTATCTGAAGTTCCCGAGACCAGACGCCCGAAATCGAATTCAACTTTCTGGACAGTCCTTTAACCTCGTCCTTTAATCTAGTGTGTTTTTGAATTTTTGGTATCAGAGAAATTTTTTGTTTCGTATATTTAAAAATTGCAGACGCGATTTTAGAAAATCAAACTGTCTCGGGGCTGGAAATAAAACTTTTATCTGAAGTTCCCGAGACCAGACGCCCGAAATCGAATTCAACTTTCTGGACAGTCCTTTAACCTCGTCCTTTAATCTAGTGTGTTTTTGAATTTTTGGTATCAGAGAAATTTTTTGTTTCGTATATTTAAAAATTGCAGACGCGATTTTAGAAAATTAAACTGTCTCGGAGCTGGAAATAAAACTTTTATCTGAAGTTCCCGAGACCAGACGCCCGAAATCGAATTCAACTTTCTGGACAGTCCTTTAACCTCGATCTAGTGTGTTTTTGAATTTTTGGTATCAGAGAAATTTTTTGTTTCGTATATTTAAAAATTGCAGACGCGATTTTAGAAAATTAAACTGTCTCGGGGCTGGAAATAAAACTTTTATCTGAAGTTCCCGAGACCAGACGCCCGAAATCGAATTCAACTTTCTGGACAGTCCTTTAACCTCGTCCTTTAATCTAGTGTGTTTTTGAATTTTTGGTATCAGAGAAATTTTTTGTTTCGTATATTTAAAAATTGCAGACGCGATTTTAGAAAATTAAACTGTCTCGGGGCTGGAAATAAAACTTTTATCTGAAGTTCCCGAGACCAGACGCCCGAAATCGAATTCAACTTTCTGGACAGTCCTTTAACCTCGATCTAGTGTGTTTTTGAATTTTTGGTATCAGAGAAATTTTTTGTTTCGTATATTTAAAAATTGCAGACGCGATTTTAGAAAATTAAACTGTCTCGGGGCTGGAAATAAAACTTTTATCTGAAGTTCCCGAGACCAGACGCCCGAAATCGAATTCAACTTTCTGGACAGTCCTTTAACCTCGATCTAGTGTGTTTTTGAATTTTTGGTATCAGAGAAATTTTTTGTTTCGTATATTTAAAAATTGCAGACGCGATTTTAGAAAATTAAACTGTCTCGGGGCTGGAAATAAAACTTTTATCTGAAGTTCCCGAGACCAGACGCCCGAAATCGAATTCAACTTTCTGGACAGTCCTTTAACCTCGTCCTTTAATCTAGTGTGTTTTTGAATTTTTGGTATCAGAGAAATTTTTTGTTTCGTATATTTAAAAATTGCAGACGCGATTTTAGAAAATTAAACTGTCTCGGGGCTGGAAATAAAACTTTTATCTGAAGTTCCCGAGATCAGACGCCCGAAATCGAATTCAACTTTCTGGACAGTCCTTTAACCTCGATCTAGTGTGTTTTTGAATTTTTGGTATCAGAGAAATTTTTTGTTTCGTATATTTAAAAATTGCAGACGCGATTTTAGAAAATTAAACTGTCTCGGGGCTGGAAATAAAACTTTTATCTGAAGTTCCCGAGACCAGACGCCCGAAATCGAATTCAACTTTCTGGACAGTCCTTTAACCTCGATCTAGTGTGTTTTTGAATTTTTGGTATCAGAGAAATTTTTTGTTTCGTATATTTAAAAATTGCAGACGCGATTTTAGAAAATTAAACTGTCTCGGAGCTGGAAATAAAACTTTTATCTGAAGTTCCCGAGACCAGACGCCCGAAATCGAATTCAACTTTCTGGACAGTCCTTTAACCTCGTCCTTTAATCTAGAGTGTTTTTGAATTTTTGGTATCAGAGAAATTTTTTGTTTCGTATATTTAAAAATTGCAGACGCGATTTTAGAAAATTAAACTGTCTCGGGGCTGGAAATAAAACTTTTATCTGAAGTTCCCGAGACCAGACGCCCGAAATCGAATTCAACTTTCTGGACAGTCCTTTAACCTCGATCTAGTGTGTTTTTGAATTTTTGGTATCAGAGAAATTTTTTGTTTCGTATATTTAAAAATTGCAGACGCGATTTTAGAAAATTAAACTGTCTCGGGGCTGGAAATAAAACTTTTATCTGAAGTTCCCGAGACCAGACGCCCGAAATCGAATTCAACTTTCTGGACAGTCCTTTAACCTCGTCCTTTAATCTAGTGTGTTTTTGAATTTTTGGTATCAGAGAAATTTTTTGTTTCGTATATTTAAAAATTGCAGACGCGATTTTAGAAAATCAAACTGTCTCGGGGCTGGAAATAAAACTTTTATCTGAAGTTCCCGAGACCAGACGCCCGAAATCGAATTCAACTTTCTGGACAGTCCTTTAACCTCGTCCTTTAATCTAGTGTGTTTTTGAATTTTTGGTATCAGAGAAATTTTTTGTTTCGTATATTTAAAAATTGCAGACGCGATTTTAGAAAATCAAACTGTCTCGGGGCTGGAAATAAAACTTTTATCTGAAGTTCCCGAGACCAGACGCCCGAAATCGAATTCAACTTTCTGGACAGTCCTTTAACCTCGTCCTTTAATCTAGTGTGTTTTTGAATTTTTGGTATCAGAGAAATTTTTTGTTTCGTATATTTAAAAATTGCAGACGCGATTTTAGAAAATTAAACTGTCTCGGAGCTGGAAATAAAACTTTTATCTGAAGTTCCCGAGACCAGACGCCCGAAATCGAATTCAACTTTCTGGACAGTCCTTTAACCTCGTCCTTTAATCTAGTGTGTTTTTGAATTTTTGGTATCAGAGAAATTTTTTGTTTCGTATATTTAAAAATTGCAGACGCGATTTTAGAAAATCAAACTGTCTCGGGGCTGGAAATAAAACTTTTATCTGAAGTTCCCGAGACCAGACGCCCGAAATCGAATTCAACATTCTGGACAGTCCTTTAACCTCGTCCTTTAATCTAGTGTGTTTTTGAATTTTTGGTATCAGAGAAGTTTTTTGTCTCGTATATTTAAAAATTGCAGACGCGATTTTAGAAAATTAAACTGTCTCGGGGCTGGAAATGAAACTTTTATCTGAAGTTCCCGAGACCAGACGCCCGAAATCGAATTCAACTTTCTGGACAGTCCTTTAACCTCGATCTAGTGTGTTTTTGAATTTTTGGTATCAGAGAAATTTTTTGTTTCGTATATTTAAAAATTGCAGACGCGATTTTAGAAAATTAAACTGTCTCGGAGCTGGAAATAAAACTTTTATCTGAAGTTCCCGAGACCAGACGCCCGAAATCGAATTCAACTTTCTGGACAGTCCTTTAACCTCGATCTAGTGTGTTTTTGAATTTTTGGTATCAGAGAAATTTTTTGTTTCGTATATTTAAAAATTGCAGACGCGATTTTAGAAAATTAAACTGTCTCGGGGCTGGAAATAAAACTTTTATCTGAAGTTCCCGAGACCAGACGCCCGAAATCGAATTCAACTTTCTGGACAGTCCTTTAACCTCGATCTAGTGTGTTTTTGAATTTTTGGTATCAGAGAAATTTTTTGTTTCGTATATTTAAAAATTGCAGACGCGATTTTAGAAAATTAAACTGTCTCGGGGCTGGAAATAAAACTTTTATCTGAAGTTCCCGAGACCAGACGCCCGAAATCGAATTCAACTTTCTGGACAGTCCTTTAACCTCGATCTAGTGTGTTTTTGAATTTTTGGTATCAGAGAAATTTTTTGTTTCGTATATTTAAAAATTGCAGACGCGATTTTAGAAAATTAAACTGTCTCGGGGCTGGAAATAAAACTTTTATCTGAAGTTCCCGAGACCAGACGCCCGAAATCGAATTCAACTTTCTGGACAGTCCTTTAACCTCGTCCTTTAATCTAGTGTGTTTTTGAATTTTTGGTATCAGAGAAATTTTTTGTTTCGTATATTTAAAAATTGCAGACGCGATTTTAGAAAATTAAACTGTCTCGGGGCTGGAAATAAAACTTTTATCTGAAGTTCCCGAGACCAGACGCCCGAAATCGAATTCAACTTTCTGGACAGTCCTTTAACCTCGTTCTTTAATCTAGTGTGTTTTTGAATTTTTGGTATCAGAGAAAGTTTTTGTTTCGTATATTTAAAAATTGCAGACGCGATTTTAGAAAATTAAACTGTCTCGGGGCTGGAAATAAAACTTTTATCTGAAGTTCCCGAGACCAGACGCCCGAAATCGAATTCAACTTTCTGGACAGTCCTTTAACCTCGATCTAGTGTGTTTTTGAATTTTTGGTATCAGAGAAATTTTTTGTTTCGTATATTTAAAAATTGCAGACGCGATTTTAGAAAATTAAACTGTCTCGGGGCTGGAAATAAAACTTTTATCTGAAGTTCCCGAGACCAGACGCCCGAAATCGAATTCAACTTTCTGGACAGTCCTTTAACCTCGATCTAGTGTGTTTTTGAATTTTTGGTATCAGAGAAATTTTTTGTTTCGTATATTTAAAAATTGCAGACGCGATTTTAGAAAATTAAACTGTCTCGGGGCTGGAAATAAAACTTTTATCTGAAGTTCCCGAGACCAGACGCCCGAAATCGAATTCAACTTTCTGGACAGTCCTTTAACCTCGTCCTTTAATCTAGTGTGTTTTTGAATTTTTGGTATCAGAGAAATTTTTTGTTTCGTATATTTAAAAATTGCAGACGCGATTTTAGAAAATTAAACTGTCTCGGGGCTGGAAATAAAACTTTTATCTGAAGTTCCCGAGATCAGACGCCCGAAATCGAATTCAACTTTCTGGACAGTCCTTTAACCTCGATCTAGTGTGTTTTTGAATTTTTGGTATCAGAGAAATTTTTTGTTTCGTATATTTAAAAATTGCAGACGCGATTTTAGAAAATTAAACTGTCTCGGGGCTGGAAATAAAACTTTTATCTGAAGTTCCCGAGACCAGACGCCCGAAATCGAATTCAACTTTCTGGACAGTCCTTTAACCTCGATCTAGTGTGTTTTTGAATTTTTGGTATCAGAGAAATTTTTTGTTTCGTATATTTAAAAATTGCAGACGCGATTTTAGAAAATTAAACTGTCTCGGAGCTGGAAATAAAACTTTTATCTGAAGTTCCCGAGACCAGACGCCCGAAATCGAATTCAACTTTCTGGACAGTCCTTTAACCTCGTCCTTTAATCTAGTGTGTTTTTGAATTTTTGGTATCAGAGAAATTTTTTGTTTCGTATATTTAAAAATTGCAGACGCGATTTTAGAAAATTAAACTGTCTCGGGGCTGGAAATAAAACTTTTATCTGAAGTTCCCGAGACCAGACGCCCGAAATCGAATTCAACTTTCTGGACAGTCCTTTAACCTCGATCTAGTGTGTTTTTGAATTTTTGGTATCAGAGAAATTTTTTGTTTCGTATATTCAAAAATTGCAGACGCGATTTTAGAAAATTAAACTGTCTCGGGGCTGGAAATAAAACTTTTATCTGAAGTTCCCGAGACCAGACGCCCGAAATCGAATTCAACTTTCTGGACAGTCCTTTAACCTCGTCCTTTAATCTAGTGTGTTTTTGAATTTTTGGTATCAGAGAAATTTTTTGTTTCGTATATTTAAAAATTGCAGACGCGATTTTAGAAAATTAAACTGTCTCGGAGCTGGAAATAAAACTTTTATCTGAAGTTCCCGAGACCAGACGCCCGAAATCGAATTCAACTTTCTGGACAGTCCTTTAACCTCGTCCTTTAATCTAGTGTGTTTTTGAATTTTTGGTATCAGAGAAATTTTTTGTTTCGTATATTTAAAAATTGCAGACGCGATTTTAGAAAATCAAACTGTCTCGGGGCTGGAAATAAAACTTTTATCTGAAGTTCCCGAGACCAGACGCCCGAAATCGAATTCAACTTTCTGGACAGTCCTTTAACCTCGTCCTTTAATCTAGTGTGTTTTTGAATTTTTGGTATCAGAGAAGTTTTTTGTCTCGTATATTTAAAAATTGCAGACGCGATTTTAGAAAATTAAACTGTCTCGGGGCTGGAAATAAAACTTTTATCTGAAGTTCCCGAGACCAGACGCCCGAAATCGAATTCAACTTTCTGGACAGTCCTTTAACCTCGTTCTTTAATCTAGTGTGTTTTTGAATTTTTGGTATCAGAGAAATTTTTTGTTTCGTATATTTAAAAATTGCAGACGCGATTTTAGAAAATTAAACTGTCTCGGGGCTGGAAATAAAACTTTTATCTGAAGTTCCCGAGACCAGACGCCCGAAATCGAATTCAACTTTCTGGACAGTCCTTTAACCTCGTCCTTTAATCTAGTGTGTTTTTGAATTTTTGGTATCAGAGAAATTTTTTGTTTCGTATATTTAAAAATTGCAGACGCGATTTTAGAAAATTAAACTGTCTCGGGGCTGGAAATAAAACTTTTATCTGAAGTTCCCGAGACCAGACGCCCGAAATCGAATTCAACTTTCTGGACAGTCCTATAACCTCGTCCTTTAATCTAGTGTGTTTTTGAATTTTTGGTATCAGAGAAATTTTTTGTTTCGTATATTTAAAAATTGCAGACGCGATTTTAGAAAATTAAACTGTCTCGGGGCTGGAAATAAAACTTTTATCTGAAGTTCCCGAGACCAGACGCCCGAAATCGAATTCAACTTTCTGGACAGTCCTTTAACCTCGATCTAGTGTGTTTTTGAATTTTTGGTATCAGAGAAATTTTTTGTTTCGTATATTTAAAAATTGCAGACGCGATTTTAGAAAATTAAACTGTCTCGGGGCTGGAAATAAAACTTTTATCTGAAGTTCCCGAGACCAGACGCCCGAAATCGAATTCAACTTTCTGGACAGTCCTTTAACCTCGATCTAGTGTGTTTTTGAATTTTTGGTATCAGAGAAATTTTTTGTTTCGTATATTTAAAAATTGCAGACGCGATTTTAGAAAATTAAACTGTCTCGGGGCTGGAAATAAAACTTTTATCTGAAGTTCCCGAGACCAGACGCCCGAAATCGAATTCAACTTTCTGGACAGTCCTTTAACCTCGATCTAGTGTGTTTTTGAATTTTTGGTATCAGAGAAATTTTTTGTTTCGTATATTTAAAAATTGCAGACGCGATTTTAGAAAATTAAACTGTCTCGGGGCTGGAAATAAAACTTTTATCTGAAGTTCCCGAGACCAGACGCCTGAAATCGAATTCAACTTTCTGGACAGTCCTTTACCTCGTCCTTTAATCTAGTGTGTTTTTGAATTTTTGGTATCAGAGAAATTTTTTGTTTCGTATATTTAAAAATTGCAGACGCGATTTTAGAAAATTAAACCGTCTCGGGGCTGGAAATAAAACTTTTATCTGAAGTTCCCGAGACCAGACGCCCGAAATCGAATTCAACTTTCTGGACAGTCCTTTAACCTCGATCTAGTGTGTTTTTGAATTTTTGGTATCAGAGAAATTTTTTGTTTCGTATATTTAAAAATTGCAGACGCGATTTTAGAAAATTAAACTGTCTCGGGGCTGGAAATAAAACTTTTATCTGAAGTTCCCGAGACCAGACGCCCGAAATCGAATTCAACTTTCTGGACAGTCCTTTAACCTCGATCTAGTGTGTTTTTGAATTTTTGGTATCAGAGAAATTTTTTGTTTCGTATATTTAAAAATTGCAGACGCGATTTTAGAAAATTAAACTGTCTCGGGGCTGGAAATAAAACTTTTATCTGAAGTTCCCGAGACCAGACGCCCGAAATCGAATTCAACTTTCTGGACAGTCCTTTAACCTCGATCTAGTGTGTTTTTGAATTTTTGGTATCAGAGAAATTTTTTGTTTCGTATATTTAAAAATTGCAGACGCGATTTTAGAAAATTAAACTGTCTCGGGGCTGGAAATAAAACTTTTATCTGAAGTTCCCGAGACCAGACGCCCGAAATCGAATTCAACTTTCTGGACAGTCCTTTAACCTCGATCTAGTGTGTTTTTGAATTTTTGGTATCAGAGAAATTTTTTGTTTCGTATATTTAAAAATTGCAGACGCGATTTTAGAAAATTAAACTGTCTCGGGGCTGGAAATAAAACTTTTATCTGAAGTTCCCGAGACCAGACGCCCGAAATCGAATTCAACTTTCTGGACAGTCCTTTAACCTCGATCTAGTGTGTTTTTGAATTTTTGGTATCAAAGAAATTTTTTGTTTCGTATATTTAAAAATTGCAGACGCGATTTTAGAAAATTAAACTGTCTCGGGGCTGGAAATAAAACTTTTATCTGAAGTTCCCGAGACCAGACGCCCGAAATCGAATTCAACTTTCTGGACAGTCCTTTAACCTCGTCCTTTAATCTAGTGTGTTTTTGAATTTTTGGTATCAGAGAAATTTTTTGTTTCGTATATTTAAAAATTGCAGACGCGATTTTAGAAAATTAAACTGTCTCGGAGCTGGAAATAAAACTTTTATCTGAAGTTCCCGAGACCAGACGCCCGAAATCGAATTCAACTTTCTGGACAGTCCTTTAACCTCGTCCTTTAATCTAGTGTGTTTTTGAATTTTTGGTATCAGAGAAATTTTTTGTTTCGTATATTTAAAAATTGCAGACACGATTTTAGAAAATTAAACTGTCTCGGGGCTGGAAATAAAACTTTTATCTGAAGTTCCCGAGACCAGACGCCCGAAATCGAATTCAACTTTCTGGACAGTCCTTTAACCTCGTCCTTTAATCTAGTGTGTTTTTGAATTTTTGGTATCAGAGAAATTTTTTGTTTCGTATATTTAAAAATTGCAGACGCGATTTTAGAAAATTAAACTGTCTCGGGGCTGGAAATAAAACTTTTATCTGAAGTTCCCGAGACCAGACGCCCGAAATCGAATTCAACTTTCTGGACAGTCCTTTAACCTCGTCCTTTAATCTAGTGTGTTTTTGAATTTTTGGTATCAGAGAAATTTTTTGTTTCGTATATTTAAAAATTGCAGACGCGATTTTAGAAAATTAAACTGTCTCGGAGCTGGAAATAAAACTTGTATCTGAAGTTCCCGAGACCAGACGCCCGAAATCGAATTCAACTTTCTGGACAGTCCTTTAACCTCGTCCTTTAATCTAGTGTGTTTTTGAATTTTTGGTATCAGAGAAATTTTTTGTTTCGTATATTTAAAAATTGCAGACGCGATTTTAGAAAATTAAACTGTCTCGGAGCTGGAAATAAAACTTTTATCTGAAGTTCCCGAGACCAGACGCCCGAAATCGAATTCAACTTTCTGGACAGTCCTTTAACCTCGTCCTTTAATCTAGTGTGTTTTTGAATTTTTGGTATCAGAGAAATTTTTTGTTTCGTATATTTAAAAATTGCAGACGCGATTTTAGAAAATTAAACTGTCTCGGGGCTGGAAATAAAACTTTTATCTGAAGTTCCCGAGACCAGACGCCCGAAATCGAATTCAACTTTCTGGACAGTCCTTTAACCTCGTTCTTTAATCTAGTGTGTTTTTGAATTTTTGGTATCAGAGAAATTTTTTGTTTCGTATATTTAAAAATTGCAGACGCGATTTTAGAAAATTAAACTGTCTCGGGGCTGGAAATAAAACTTTTATCTGAAGTTCCCGAGACCAGACGCCCGAAATCGAATTCAACTTTCTGGACAGTCCTTTAACCTCGTCCTTTAATCTAGTGTGTTTTTGAATTTTTGGTATCAGAGAAATTTTTTGTTTCGTATATTTAAAAATTGCAGACGCGATTTTAGAAAATTAAACTGTCTCGGGGCTGGAAATAAAACTTTTATCTGAAGTTCCCGAGACCAGACTCCCGAAATCGAATTCAACTTTCTGGACAGTCCTTTAACCTCGTCCTTTAATCTAGTGTGTTTTTGAATTTTTGGTATCAGAGAAATTTTTTGTTTCGTATATTTAAAAATTGCAGACGCGATTTTAGAAAATTAAACTGTCTCGGGGCTGGAAATAAAACTTTTATCTGAAGTTCCCGAGACCAGACGCCCGAAATCGAATTCAACTTTCTGGACAGTCCTTTAACCTCGTCCTTTAATCTAGTGTGTTTTTGAATTTTTGGTATCAGAGAAATTTTTTGTTTCGTATATTTAAAAATTGCAGACGCGATTTTAGAAAATTAAACTGTCTCGGGGCTGGAAATAAAACTTTTATCTGAAGTTCCCGAGACCAGACGCCCGAAATCGAATTCAACTTTCTGGACAGTCCTTTAACCTCGTCCTTTAATCTAGTGTGTTTTTGAATTTTTGGTATCAGAGAAATTTTTTGTTTCGTATATTTAAAAATTGCAGACGCGATTTTAGAAAATTAAACTGTCTCGGGGCTGGAAATAAAACTTTTATCTGAAGTTCCCGAGACCAGACGCCCGAAATCGAATTCAACTTTCTGGACAGTCCTTTAACCTCGTCCTTTAATCTAGTGTGTTTTTGAATTTTTGGTATCAGAAATTTTTTGTTTCGTATATTTAAAAATTGCAGACGCGATTTTAGAAAATTAAACTGTCTCGGGGCTGGAAATAAAACTTTTATCTGAAGTTCCCGAGACCAGACGCCCGAAATCGAATTCAACTTTCTGGACAGTCCTTTAACCTCGTCCTTTAATCTAGTGTGTTTTTGAATTTTTGGTATCAGAGAAATTTTTTGTTTCGTATATTTAAAAATTGCAGACGCGATTTTAGAAAATTAAACTGTCTCGGGGCTGGAAATAAAACTTTTATCTGAAGTTCCCGAGACCAGACGCCCGAAATCGAATTCAACTTTCTGGACAGTCCTTTAACCTCGTCCTTTAATCTAGTGTGTTTTTGAATTTTTGGTATCAGAGAAATTTTTTGTTTCGTATATTTAAAAATTGCAGACGCGATTTTAGAAAATTAAACTGTCTCGGGGCTGGAAATAAAACTTTTATCTGAAGTTCCCGAGACCAGACGCCCGAAATCGAATTCAACTTTCTGGACAGTCCTTTAACCTCGTCCTTTAATCTAGTGTGTTTTTGAATTTTTGGTATCAGAGAAATTTTTTGTTTCGTATATTTAAAAATTGCAGATGCGATTTTAGAAAATTAAACTGTCTCGGGGCTGGAAATAAAACTTTTATCTGAAGTTCCCGAGACCAGACGCCCGAAATCGAATTCAACTTTCTGGACAGTCCTTTAACCTCGTCCTTTAATCTAGTGTGTTTTTGAATTTTTGGTATCAGAGAAATTTTTTGTTTCGTATATTTAAAAATTGCAGACGCGATTTTAGAAAATTAAACTGTCTCGGGGCTGGAAATAAAACTTTTATCTGAAGTTCCCGAGACCAGACTCCCGAAATCGAATTCAACTTTCTGGACAGTCCTTTAACCTCGTCCTTTAATCTAGTGTGTTTTTGAATTTTTGGTATCAGAGAAATTTTTTGTTTCGTATATTTAAAAATTGCAGACGCGATTTTAGAAAATTAAACTGTCTCGGGGCTGGAAATAAAACTTTTATCTGAAGTTCCCGAGACCAGACGCCCGAAATCGAATTCAACTTTCTGGACAGTCCTTTAACCTCGTCCTTTAATCTAGTGTGTTTTTGAATTTTTGGTATCAGAGAAATTTTTTGTTTCGTATATTTAAAAATTGCAGATGCGATTTTAGAAAATTAAACTGTCTCGGGGCTGGAAATAAAACTTTTATCTGAAGTTCCCGAGACCAGACGCCCGAAATCGAATTCAACTTTCTGGACAGTCCTTTAACCTCGTCCTTTAATCTAGTGTGTTTTTGAATTTTTGGTATCAGAGAAATTTTTTGTTTCGTATATTTAAAAATTGCAGACGCGATTTTAGAAAATTAAACTGTCTCGGGGCTGGAAATAAAACTTTTATCTGAAGTTCCCGAGACCAGACTCCCGAAATCGAATTCAACTTTCTGGACAGTCCTTTAACCTCGTCCTTTAATCTAGTGTGTTTTTGAATTTTTGGTATCAGAGAAATTTTTTGTTTCGTATATTTAAAAATTGCAGACGCGATTTTAGAAAATTAAACTGTCTCGGGGCTGGAAATAAAACTTTTATCTGAAGTTCCCGAGACCAGACTCCCGAAATCGAATTCAACTTTCTGGACAGTCCTTTAACCTCGTCCTTTAATCTAGTGTGTTTTTGAATTTTTGGTATCAGAGAAATTTTTTGTTTCGTATATTTAAAAATTGCAGACGCGATTTTAGAAAATTAAACTGTCTCGGGGCTGGAAATAAAACTTTTATCTGAAGTTCCCGAGACCAGACGCCCGAAATCGAATTCAACTTTCTGGACAGTCCTTTAACCTCGTCCTTTAATCTAGTGTGTTTTTGAATTTTTGGTATCAGAGAAATTTTTTGTTTCGTATATTTAAAAATTGCAGACGCGATTTTAGAAAATTAAACTGTCTCGGGGCTGGAAATAAAACTTTTATCTGAAGTTCCCGAGACCAGACGCCCGAAATCGAATTCAACTTTCTGGACAGTCCTTTAACCTCGTCCTTTAATCTAGTGTGTTTTTGAATTTTTGGTATCAGAGAAATTTTTTGTTTCGTATATTTAAAAATTGCAGACGCGATTTTAGAAAATTAAACTGTCTCGGGGCTGGAAATAAAACTTTTATCTGAAGTTCCCGAGACCAGACGCCCGAAATCGAATTCAACTTTCTGGACAGTCCTTTAACCTCGTCCTTTAATCTAGTGTGTTTTTGAATTTTTGGTATCAGAGAAATTTTTTGTTTCGTATATTTAAAAATTGCAGACGCGATTTTAGAAAATTAAACTGTCTCGGGGCTGGAAATAAAACTTTTATCTGAAGTTCCCGAGACCAGACGCCCGAAATCGAATTCAACTTTCTGGACAGTCCTTTAACCTCGTCCTTTAATCTAGTGTGTTTTTGAATTTTTGGTATCAGAGAAATTTTTTGTTTCGTATATTTAAAAATTGCAGACGCGATTTTAGAAAATTAAACTGTCTCGGGGCTGGAAATAAAACTTTTATCTGAAGTTCCCGAGACCAGACGCCCGAAATCGAATTCAACTTTCTGGACAGTCCTTTAACCTCGTCCTTTAATCTAGTGTGTTTTTGAATTTTTGGTATCAGAGAAATTTTTTGTTTCGTATATTTAAAAATTGCAGACGCGATTTTAGAAAATTAAACTGTCTCGGGGCTGGAAATAAAACTTTTATCTGAAGTTCCCGAGACCAGACGCCCGAAATCGAATTCAACTTTCTGGACAGTCCTTTAACCTCGTCCTTTAATCTAGTGTGTTTTTGAATTTTTGGTATCAGAGAAATTTTTTGTTTCGTATATTTAAAAATTGCAGACGCGATTTTAGAAAATTAAACTGTCTCGGGGCTGGAAATAAAACTTTTATCTGAAGTTCCCGAGACCAGACGCCCGAAATCGAATTCAACTTTCTGGACAGTCCTTTAACCTCGTCCTTTAATCTAGTGTGTTTTTGAATTTTTGGTATCAGAGAAATTTTTTGTTTCGTATATTTAAAAATTGCAGACGCGATTTTAGAAAATTAAACTGTCTCGGGGCTGGAAATAAAACTTTGACGCCCGAAATCGAATTCAACTTTCTGGACAGTCCTTTAACCTCGTCCTTTAATCTAGTGTGTTTTTAAATTTTTGGTATCAGAGAAATTTTTTGTTTCGTATATTTAAAAATTGCAGACGCGATTTTAGAAAATTAAACTGTCTCGGGGCTGGAAATAAAACTTTTATCTGAAGTTCCCGAGACCAGACGCCCGAAATCGAATTCAACTTTCTGGACAGTCCTTTAACCTCGTCCTTTAATCTAGTGTGTTTTTGAATTTTTGGTATCAGAGAAATTTTTTGTTTCGTAAATTTAAAAATTGCAGACGCGATTTTAGAAAATTAAACTGTCTCGGGGCTGGAAATAAAACTTTTATCTGAAGTTCCCGAGACCAGACGCCCGAAATCGAATTCAACTTTCTGGACAGTCCTTTAACCTCGATCTAGTGTGTTTTTGAATTTTTGGTATCAGAGAAATTTTTTGTTTCGTATATTTAAAAATTGCAGACGCGATTTTAGAAAATTAAACTGTCTCGGGGCTGGAAATAAAACTTTTATCTGAAGTTCCCGAGACCAGACGCCCGAAATCGAATTCAACTTTCTGGACAGTCCTTTAACCTCGATCTAGTGTGTTTTTGAATTTTTGGTATCAGAGAAATTTTTTGTTTCGTATATTTAAAAATTGCAGACGCGATTTTAGAAAATTAAACTGTCTCGGGGCTGGAAATAAAACTTTTATCTGAAGTTCCCGAGACCAGACGCCCGAAATCGAATTCAACTTTCTGGACAGTCCTTTAACCTCGATCTAGTGTGTTTTTGAATTTTTGGTATCAGAGAAATTTTTTGTTTCGTATATTTAAAAATTGCAGACGCGATTTTAGAAAATTAAACTGTCTCGGGGCTGGAAATAAAACTTTTATCTGAAGTTCCCGAGACCAGACGCCCGAAATCGAATTCAACTTTCTGGACAGTCCTTTAACCTCGTCCTTTAATCTAGTGTGTTTTTGAATTTTTGGTATCAGAGAAATTTTTTGTTTCGTATATTTAAAAATTGCAGACGCGATTTTAGAAAATTAAACTGTCTCGGGGCTGGAAATAAAACTTTTATCTGAAGTTCCCGAGACCAGACGCCCGAAATCGAATTCAACTTTCTGGACAGTCCTTTAACCTCGTCCTTTAATCTAGTGTGTTTTTAAATTTTTGGTATCAGAGAAATTTTTTGTTTCGTATATTTAAAAATTGCAGACGCGATTTTAGAAAATTAAACTGTCTCGGGGCTGGAAATAAAACTTTTATCTGAAGTTCCCGAGACCAGACGCCCGAAATCGAATTCAACTTTCTGGACAGTCCTTTAACCTCGTCCTTTAATCTAGTGTGTTTTTGAATTTTTGGTATCAGAGAAATTTTTTGTTTCGTAAATTTAAAAATTGCAGACGCGATTTTAGAAAATTAAACTGTCTCGGGGCTGGAAATAAAACTTTTATCTGAAGTTCCCGAGACCAGACGCCCGAAATCGAATTCAACTTTCTGGACAGTCCTTTAACCTCGATCTAGTGTGTTTTTGAATTTTTGGTATCAGAGAAATTTTTTGTTTTGTATATTTAAAAATTGCAGACGCGATTTTAGAAAATTAAACTGTCTCGGGGCTGGAAATAAAACTTTTATCTGAAGTTCCCGAGACCAGACGCCCGAAATCGAATTCAACTTTCTGGACAGTCCTTTAACCTCGTCCTTTAATCTAGTGTGTTTTTAAATTTTTGGTATCAGAGAAATTT
Source organism: Malthinus flaveolus (assembly GCA_950108345.1). Lineage (NCBI taxonomy): Eukaryota > Metazoa > Arthropoda > Insecta > Coleoptera > Cantharidae > Malthinus > Malthinus flaveolus. The sequence continues at coordinate 87,090 of OX467286.1, forward strand.
TTTGTTTCGTATATTTAAAAATTGCAGACGCGATTTTAGAAAATTAAACTGTCTCGGGGCTGGAAATAAAACTTTTATCTGAAGTTCCCGAGACCAGACGCCCGAAATCGAATTCAACTTTCTGGACAGTCCTTTAACCTCGTCCTTTAATCTAGTGTGTTTTTGAATTTTTGGTATCAGAGAAATTTTTTGTTTCGTATATTTAAAAATTGCAGACGCGATTTTAGAAAATTAAACTGTCTCGGGGCTGGAAATAAAACTTTTATCTGAAGTTCCCGAGACCAGACGCCCGAAATCGAATTCAACTCTGGACAGTCCTTTAACCTCGTCCTTTAATCTAGTGTGTTTTTGAATTTTTGGTATCAGAGAAATTTTTTGTTTCGTATATTTAAAAATTGCAGACGCGATTTTAGAAAATTAAACTGTCTCGGGGCTGGAAATAAAACTTTTATCTGAAGTTCCCGAGACCAGACGCCCGAAATCGAATTCAACTTTCTGGACAGTCCTTTAACCTCGTCCTTTAATCTAGTGTGTTTTTGAATTTTTGGTATCAGAGAAATTTTTTGTTTCGTATATTTAAAAATTGCAGACGCGATTTTAGAAAATTAAACTGTCTCGGGGCTGGAAATAAAACTTTTATCTGAAGTTCCCGAGACTAGACGCCCGAAATCGAATTCAACTTTCTGGACAGTCCTTTAACCTCGTCCTTTAATCTAGTGTGTTTTTAAATTTTTGGTATCAGAGAAATTTTTTGTTTCGTATATTTAAAAATTGCAGACGCGATTTTAGAAAATTAAACTGTCTCGGGGCTGGAAATAAAACTTTTATCTGAAGTTCCCGAGACCAGACGCCCGAAATCGAATTCAACTTTCTGGACAGTCCTTTAACCTCGTCCTTGAATCTAGTGTGTTTTTGAATTTTTGGTATCAGAGAAATTTTTTGTTTCGTATATTTAAAAATTGCAGACGCGATTTTAGAAAATTAAACTGTCTCGGGGCTGGAAATAAAACTTTTATCTGAAGTTCCCGAGACCAGACGCCCGAAATCGAATTCAACTTTCTGGACAGTCCTTTAACCTCGTCCTTTAATCTAGTGTGTTTTTGAATTTTTGGTATCAGAGAAATTTTTTGTTTCGTATATTTAAAAATTGCAGACGCGATTTTAGAAAATTAAACTGTCTCGGGGCTGGAAATAAAACTTTTATCTGAAGTTCCCGAGACCAGACGCCCGAAATCGAATTCAACTTTCTGGACAGTCCTTTAACCTCGATCTAGTGTGTTTTTGAATTTTTGGTATCAGAGAAATTTTTTGTTTCGTATATTTAAAAATTGCAGACGCGATTTTAGAAAATTAAACTGTCTCGGGGCTGGAAATAAAACTTTTATCTGAAGTTCCCGAGACCAGACGCCCGAAATCGAATTCAACTTTCTGGACAGTCCTTTAACCTCGTCCTTTAATCTAGTGTGTTTTTGAATTTTTGGTATCAGAGAAATTTTTTGTTTCGTATATTTAAAAATTGCAGACGCGATTTTAGAAAATTAAACTGTCTCGGGGCTGGAAATAAAACTTTTATCTGAAGTTCCCGAGACCAGACGCCCGAAATCGAATTCAACTTTCTGGACAGTCCTTTAACCTCGTCCTTTAATCTAGTGTGTTTTTGAATTTTTGGTATCAGAGAAATTTTTTGTTTCGTATATTTAAAAATTGCAGACGCGATTTTAGAAAATTAAACTGTCTCGGGGCTGGAAACAAAACTTTTATCTGAAGTTCCCGAGACCAGACGCCCGAAATCGAATTCAACTTTCTGGACAGTCCTTTAATCTAGTGTGTTTTTGAATTTTTGGTATCAGAGAAATTTTTTGTTTCGTATATTTAAAAATTGCAGACGCGATTTTAGAAAATTAAACTGTCTCGGGGCTGGAAATAAAACTTTTATCTGAAGTTCCCGAGACCAGACGCCCGAAATCGAATTCAACTTTCTGGACAGTCCTTTAACCTCGATCTAGTGTGTTTTTGAATTTTTGGTATCAGAGAAATTTTTTGTTTCGTATATTTAAAAATTGCAGACGCGATTTTAGAAAATTAAACTGTCTCGGGGCTGGAAATAAAACTTTTATCTGAAGTTCCCGAGACCAGACGCCCGAAATCGAATTCAACTTTCTGGACAGTCCTATAACCTCGTCCTTTAATCTAGTGTGTTTTTGAATTTTTGGTATCAGAGGAATTTTTTGTTTCGTATATTTAAAAATTGCAGACGCGATTTTAGAAAATTAAACCGTCTCGGGGCTGGAAATAAAACTTTTATCTGAAGTTCCCGAGACCAGACGCCCGAAATCGAATTCAACTTTCTGGACAGTCCTTTAACCTCGATCTAGTGTGTTTTTGAATTTTTGGTATCAGAGAAATTTTTTGTTTCGTATATTTAAAAATTGCAGACGCGATTTTAGAAAATTAAACTGTCTCGGGGCTGGAAATAAAACTTTTATCTGAAGTTCCCGAGACCAGACGCCCGAAATCGAATTCAACTTTCTGGACAGTCCTTTAACCTCGTCCTTTAATCTAGTGTGTTTTTGAATTTTTGGTATCAGAGAAATTTTTTGTTTCGTATATTTAAAAATTGCAGACGCGATTTTAGAAAATTAAACTGTCTCGGGGCTGGAAATAAAACTTTTATCTGAAGTTCCCGAGACCAGACGCCCGAAATCGAATTCAACTTTCTGGACAGTCCTTTAACCTCGTCCTTTAATCTAGTGTGTTTTTGAATTTTTGGTATCAGAGAAATTTTTTGTTTCGTATATTTAAAAATTGCAGACGCGATTTTAGAAAATTAAACTGTCTCGGGGCTGGAAATAAAACTTTTATCTGAAGTTCCCGAGACCAGACGCCCGAAATCGAATTCAACTTTCTGGACAGTCCTTTAACCTCGATCTAGTGTGTTTTTGAATTTTTGGTATCAGAGAAATTTTTTGTTTCGTATATTTAAAAATTGCAGACGCGATTTTAGAAAATTAAACTGTCTCGGGGCTGGAAATAAAACTTTTATCTGAAGTTCCCGAGACCAGACGCCCGAAATCGAATTCAACTTTCTGGACAGTCCTTTAACCTCGATCTAGTGTGTTTTTGAATTTTTGGTATCAGAGAAATTTTTTGTTTCGTATATTTAAAAATTGCAGACGCGATTTTAGAAAATTAAACTGTCTCGGGGCTGGAAATAAAACTTTTATCTGAAGTTCCCGAGACCAGACGCCCGAAATCGAATTCAACTTTCTGGACAGTCCTTTAACCTCGTCCTTTAATCTAGTGTGTTTTTGAATTTTTGGTATCAGAGAAATTTTTTGTTTCGTATATTTAAAAATTGCAGACGCGATTTTAGAAAATTAAACTGTCTCGGGGCTGGAAATAAAACTTTTATCTGAAGTTCCCGAGACCAGACGCCCGAAATCGAATTCAACTTTCTGGACAGTCCTTTAACCTCGATCTAGTGTGTTTTTGAATTTTTGGTATCAGAGAAATTTTTTGTTTCGTATATTTAAAAATTGCAGACGCGATTTTAGAAAATTAAACTGTCTCGGGGCTGGAAATAAAACTTTTATCTGAAGTTCCCGAGACCAGACGCCCGAAATCGAATTCAACTTTCTGGACAGTCCTTTAACCTCGATCTAGTGTGTTTTTGAATTTTTGGTATCAGAGAAATTTTTTGTTTCGTATATTTAAAAATTGCAGACGCGATTTTAGAAAATTAAACTGTCTCGGGGCTGGAAATAAAACTTTTATCTGAAGTTCCCGAGACCAGACGCCCGAAATCGAATTCAACTTTCTGGACAGTCCTTTAACCTCGATCTAGTGTGTTTTTGAATTTTTGGTATCAGAGAAATTTTTTGTTTCGTATATTTAAAAATTGCAGACGCGATTTTAGAAAATTAAACTGTCTCGGGGCTGGAAATAAAACTTTTATCTGAAGTTCCCGAGACCAGACGCCCGAAATCGAATTCAACTTTCTGGACAGTCCTTTAACCTCGTCCTTTAATCTAGTGTGTTTTTGAATTTTTGGTATCAGAGAAATTTTTTGTTTCGTATATTTAAAAATTGCAGACGCGATTTTAGAAAATTAAACTGTCTCGGGGCTGGAAATAAAACTTTTATCTGAAGTTCCCGAGACCAGACGCCCGAAATCGAATTCAACTTTCTGGACAGTCCTTTAACCTCGTCCTTTAATCTAGTGTGTTTTTGAATTTTTGGTATCAGAGAAATTTTTTGTTTCGTATATTTAAAAATTGCAGACGCGATTTTAGAAAATTAAACTGTCTCGGGGCTGGAAATAAAACTTTTATCTGAAGTTCCCGAGACCAGACGCCCGAAATCGAATTCAACTTTCTGGACAGTCCTTTAACCTCGATCTAGTGTGTTTTTGAATTTTTGGTATCAGAGAAATTTTTTGTTTCGTATATTTAAAAATTGCAGACGCGATTTTAGAAAATTAAACTGTCTCGGGGCTGGAAATAAAACTTTTATCTGAAGTTCCCGAGACCAGACGCCCGAAATCGAATTCAACTTTCTGGACAGTCCTTTAACCTCGATCTAGTGTGTTTTTGAATTTTTGGTATCAGAGAAATTTTTTGTTTCGTATATTTAAAAATTGCAGACGCGATTTTAGAAAATTAAACTGTCTCGGGGCTGGAAATAAAACTTTTATCTGAAGTTCCCGAGACCAGACGCCCGAAATCGAATTCAACTTTCTGGACAGTCCTTTAACCTCGATCTAGTGTGTTTTTGAATTTTTGGTATCAGAGAAATTTTTTGTTTCGTATATTTAAAAATTGCAGACGCGATTTTAGAAAATTAAACTGTCTCGGGGCTGGAAATAAAACTTTTATCTGAAGTTCCCGAGACCAGACGCCCGAAATCGAATTCAACTTTCTGGACAGTCCTTTAACCTCGTCCTTTAATCTAGTGTGTTTTTGAATTTTTGGTATCAGAGAAATTTTTTGTTTCGTATATTTAAAAATTGCAGACGCGATTTTAGAAAATTAAACTGTCTCGGGGCTGGAAATAAAACTTTTATCTGAAGTTCCCGAGACTAGACGCCCGAAATCGAATTCAACTTTCTGGACAGTCCTTTAACCTCGTCCTTTAATCTAGTGTGTTTTTAAATTTTTGGTATCAGAGAAATTTTTTGTTTCGTATATTTAAAAATTGCAGACGCGATTTTAGAAAATTAAACTGTCTCGGGGCTGGAAATAAAACTTTTATCTGAAGTTCCCGAGACCAGACGCCCGAAATCGAATTCAACTTTCTGGACAGTCCTTTAACCTCGTCCTTGAATCTAGTGTGTTTTTGAATTTTTGGTATCAGAGAAATTTTTTGTTTCGTATATTTAAAAATTGCAGACGCGATTTTAGAAAATTAAACTGTCTCGGGGCTGGAAATAAAACTTTTATCTGAAGTTCCCGAGACCAGACGCCCGAAATCGAATTCAACTTTCTGGACAGTCCTTTAACCTCGTCCTTTAATCTAGTGTGTTTTTGAATTTTTGGTATCAGAGAAATTTTTTGTTTCGTATATTTAAAAATTGCAGACGCGATTTTAGAAAATTAAACTGTCTCGGGGCTGGAAATAAAACTTTTATCTGAAGTTCCCGAGACCAGACGCCCGAAATCGAATTCAACTTTCTGGACAGTCCTTTAACCTCGATCTAGTGTGTTTTTGAATTTTTGGTATCAGAGAAATTTTTTGTTTCGTATATTTAAAAATTGCAGACGCGATTTTAGAAAATTAAACTGTCTCGGGGCTGGAAATAAAACTTTTATCTGAAGTTCCCGAGACCAGACGCCCGAAATCGAATTCAACTTTCTGGACAGTCCTTTAACCTCGTCCTTTAATCTAGTGTGTTTTTGAATTTTTGGTATCAGAGAAATTTTTTGTTTCGTATATTTAAAAATTGCAGACGCGATTTTAGAAAATTAAACTGTCTCGGGGCTGGAAATAAAACTTTTATCTGAAGTTCCCGAGACCAGACGCCCGAAATCGAATTCAACTTTCTGGACAGTCCTTTAACCTCGTCCTTTAATCTAGTGTGTTTTTGAATTTTTGGTATCAGAGAAATTTTTTGTTTCGTATATTTAAAAATTGCAGACGCGATTTTAGAAAATTAAACTGTCTCGGGGCTGGAAACAAAACTTTTATCTGAAGTTCCCGAGACCAGACGCCCGAAATCGAATTCAACTTTCTGGACAGTCCTTTAATCTAGTGTGTTTTTGAATTTTTGGTATCAGAGAAATTTTTTGTTTCGTATATTTAAAAATTGCAGACGCGATTTTAGAAAATTAAACTGTCTCGGGGCTGGAAATAAAACTTTTATCTGAAGTTCCCGAGACCAGACGCCCGAAATCGAATTCAACTTTCTGGACAGTCCTTTAACCTCGATCTAGTGTGTTTTTGAATTTTTGGTATCAGAGAAATTTTTTGTTTCGTATATTTAAAAATTGCAGACGCGATTTTAGAAAATTAAACTGTCTCGGGGCTGGAAATAAAACTTTTATCTGAAGTTCCCGAGACCAGACGCCCGAAATCGAATTCAACTTTCTGGACAGTCCTATAACCTCGTCCTTTAATCTAGTGTGTTTTTGAATTTTTGGTATCAGAGGAATTTTTTGTTTCGTATATTTAAAAATTGCAGACGCGATTTTAGAAAATTAAACCGTCTCGGGGCTGGAAATAAAACTTTTATCTGAAGTTCCCGAGACCAGACGCCCGAAATCGAATTCAACTTTCTGGACAGTCCTTTAACCTCGATCTAGTGTGTTTTTGAATTTTTGGTATCAGAGAAATTTTTTGTTTCGTATATTTAAAAATTGCAGACGCGATTTTAGAAAATTAAACTGTCTCGGGGCTGGAAATAAAACTTTTATCTGAAGTTCCCGAGACCAGACGCCCGAAATCGAATTCAACTTTCTGGACAGTCCTTTAACCTCGTCCTTTAATCTAGTGTGTTTTTGAATTTTTGGTATCAGAGAAATTTTTTGTTTCGTATATTTAAAAATTGCAGACGCGATTTTAGAAAATTAAACTGTCTCGGGGCTGGAAATAAAACTTTTATCTGAAGTTCCCGAGACCAGACGCCCGAAATCGAATTCAACTTTCTGGACAGTCCTTTAACCTCGTCCTTTAATCTAGTGTGTTTTTGAATTTTTGGTATCAGAGAAATTTTTTGTTTCGTATATTTAAAAATTGCAGACGCGATTTTAGAAAATTAAACTGTCTCGGGGCTGGAAATAAAACTTTTATCTGAAGTTCCCGAGACCAGACGCCCGAAATCGAATTCAACTTTCTGGACAGTCCTTTAACCTCGATCTAGTGTGTTTTTGAATTTTTGGTATCAGAGAAATTTTTTGTTTCGTATATTTAAAAATTGCAGACGCGATTTTAGAAAATTAAACTGTCTCGGGGCTGGAAATAAAACTTTTATCTGAAGTTCCCGAGACCAGACGCCCGAAATCGAATTCAACTTTCTGGACAGTCCTTTAACCTCGATCTAGTGTGTTTTTGAATTTTTGGTATCAGAGAAATTTTTTGTTTCGTATATTTAAAAATTGCAGACGCGATTTTAGAAAATTAAACTGTCTCGGGGCTGGAAATAAAACTTTTATCTGAAGTTCCCGAGACCAGACGCCCGAAATCGAATTCAACTTTCTGGACAGTCCTTTAACCTCGTCCTTTAATCTAGTGTGTTTTTGAATTTTTGGTATCAGAGAAATTTTTTGTTTCGTATATTTAAAAATTGCAGACGCGATTTTAGAAAATTAAACTGTCTCGGGGCTGGAAATAAAACTTTTATCTGAAGTTCCCGAGACCAGACGCCCGAAATCGAATTCAACTTTCTGGACAGTCCTTTAACCTCGATCTAGTGTGTTTTTGAATTTTTGGTATCAGAGAAATTTTTTGTTTCGTATATTTAAAAATTGCAGACGCGATTTTAGAAAATTAAACTGTCTCGGGGCTGGAAATAAAACTTTTATCTGAAGTTCCCGAGACCAGACGCCCGAAATCGAATTCAACTTTCTGGACAGTCCTTTAACCTCGATCTAGTGTGTTTTTGAATTTTTGGTATCAGAGAAATTTTTTGTTTCGTATATTTAAAAATTGCAGACGCGATTTTAGAAAATTAAACTGTCTCGGGGCTGGAAATAAAACTTTTATCTGAAGTTCCCGAGACCAGACGCCCGAAATCGAATTCAACTTTCTGGACAGTCCTTTAACCTCGTATCTAGTGTGTTTTTGAATTTTTGGTATCAGAGAAATTTTTTGTTTCGTATATTTAAAAATTGCAGACGCGATTTTAGAAAATTAAACTGTCTCGGGGCTGGAAATAAAACTTTTATCTGAAGTTCCCGAGACCAGACGCCCGAAATCGAATTCAACTTTCTGGACAGTCCTTTAACCTCGTTAATCTAGTGTGTTTTTGAATTTTTGGTATCAGAGAAATTTTTTGTTTCGTATATTTAAAAATTGCAGACGCGATTTTAGAAAATTAAACTGTCTCGGGGCTGGAAATAAAACTTTTATCTGAAGTTCCCGAGACCAGACGCCCGAAATCGAATTCAACTTTCTGGACAGTCCTTTAACCTCGCCCTATCTAGTGTGTTTTTGAATTTTTGGTATCAGAGAAATTTTTTGTTTCGTATATTTAAAAATTGCAGACGCGATTTTAGAAAATTAAACTGTCTCGGGGCTGGAAATAAAACTTTTATCTGAAGTTCCCGAGACCAGACGCCCGAAATCGAATTCAACTTTCTGGACAGTCCTTTAACCTCGATCTAGTGTGTTTTTGAATTTTTGGTATCAGAGAAATTTTTTGTTTCGTATATTTAAAAATTGCAGACGCGATTTTAGAAAATTAAACTGTCTCGGGGCTGGAAATAAAACTTTTATCTGAAGTTCCCGAGACCAGACGCCCGAAATCGAATTCAACTTTCTGGACAGTCCTTTAACCTCGATCTAGTGTGTTTTTGTTTTTGAATTTTTGGTATCAGAGAAATTTTTTGTTTCGTATATTTAAAAATTGCAGACGCGATTTTAGAAAATTAAACTGTCTCGGGGCTGGAAATAAAACTTTTATCTGAAGTTCCCGAGACCAGACGCCCGAAATCGAATTCAACTTTCTGGACAGTCCTTTAACCTCGATCTAGTGTGTTTTTGAATTTTTGGTATCAGAGAAATTTTTTGTTTCGTATATTTAAAAATTGCAGACGCGATTTTAGAAAATTAAACTGTCTCGGGGCTGGAAATAAAACTTTTATCTGAAGTTCCCGAGACCAGACGCCCGAAATCGAATTCAACTTTCTGGACAGTCCTTTAACCTCGTCCTTTAATCTAGTGTGTTTTTGAATTTTTGGTATCAGAGAAATTTTTTGTTTCGTATATTTAAAAATTGCAGACGCGATTTTAGAAAATTAAACTGTCTCGGGGCTGGAAATAAAACTTTTATCTGAAGTTCCCGAGACCAGACGCCCGAAATCGAATTCAACTTTCTGGACAGTCCTTTAACCTCGATCTAGTGTGTTTTTGAATTTTTGGTATCAGAGAAATTTTTTGTTTCGTATATTTAAAAATTGCAGACGCGATTTTAGAAAATTAAACTGTCTCGGGGCTGGAAATAAAACTTTTATCTGAAGTTCCCGAGACCAGACGCCCGAAATCGAATTCAACTTTCTGGACAGTCCTTTAACCTCGATCTAGTGTGTTTTTGAATTTTTGGTATCAGAGAAATTTTTTGTTTCGTATATTTAAAAATTGCAGACGCGATTTTAGAAAATTAAACTGTCTCGGGGCTGGAAATAAAACTTTTATCTGAAGTTCCCGAGACCAGACGCCCGAAATCGAATTCAACTTTCTGGACAGTCCTTTAACCTCGATCTAGTGTGTTTTTGAATTTTTGGTATCAGAGAAATTTTTTGTTTCGTATATTTAAAAATTGCAGACGCGATTTTAGAAAATTAAACTGTCTCGGGGCTGGAAATAAAACTTTTATCTGAAGTTCCCGAGACCAGACGCCCGAAATCGAATTCAACTTTCTGGACAGTCCTTTAACCTCGTCCTTTAATCTAGTGTGTTTTTGAATTTTTGGTATCAGAGAAATTTTTTGTTTCGTATATTTAAAAATTGCAGACGCGATTTTAGAAAATTAAACTGTCTCGGGGCTGGAAATAAAACTTTTATCTGAAGTTCCCGAGACCAGACGCCCGAAATCGAATTCAACTTTCTGGACAGTCCTTTAACCTCGTCCTTTAATCTAGTGTGTTTTTGAATTTTTGGTATCAGAGAAATTTTTTGTTTCGTATATTTAAAAATTGCAGACGCGATTTTAGAAAATTAAACTGTCTCGGGGCTGGAAATAAAACTTTTATCTGAAGTTCCCGAGACCAGACGCCCGAAATCGAATTCAACTTTCTGGACAGTCCTTTAACCTCGATCTAGTGTGTTTTTGAATTTTTGGTATCAGAGAAATTTTTTGTTTCGTATATTTAAAAATTGCAGACGCGATTTTAGAAAATTAAACTGTCTCGGGGCTGGAAATAAAACTTTTATCTGAAGTTCCCGAGACCAGACGCCCGAAATCGAATTCAACTTTCTGGACAGTCCTTTAACCTCGATCTAGTGTGTTTTTGAATTTTTGGTATCAGAGAAATTTTTTGTTTCGTATATTTAAAAATTGCAGACGCGATTTTAGAAAATTAAACTGTCTCGGGGCTGGAAATAAAACTTTTATCTGAAGTTCCCGAGACCAGACGCCCGAAATCGAATTCAACTTTCTGGACAGTCCTTTAACCTCGATCTAGTGTGTTTTTGAATTTTTGGTATCAGAGAAATTTTTTGTTTCGTATATTTAAAAATTGCAGACGCGATTTTAGAAAATTAAACTGTCTCGGGGCTGGAAATAAAACTTTTATCTGAAGTTCCCGAGACCAGACGCCCGAAATCGAATTCAACTTTCTGGACAGTCCTTTAACCTCGATCTAGTGTGTTTTTGAATTTTTGGTATCAGAGAAATTTTTTGTTTCGTATATTTAAAAATTGCAGACGCGATTTTAGAAAATTAAACTGTCTCGGGGCTGGAAATAAAACTTTTATCTGAAGTTCCCGAGACCAGACGCCCGAAATCGAATTCAACTTTCTGGACAGTCCTTTAACCTCGATCTAGTGTGTTTTTGAATTTTTGGTATCAGAGAAATTTTTTGTTTCGTATATTTAAAAATTGCAGACGCGATTTTAGAAAATTAAACTGTCTCGGGGCTGGAAATAAAACTTTTATCTGAAGTTCCCGAGACCAGACGCCCGAAATCGAATTCAACTTTCTGGACAGTCCTTTAACCTCGTCTTATCTAGTGTGTTTTTGAATTTTTGGTATCAGAGAAATTTTTTGTTTCGTATATTTAAAAATTGCAGACGCGATTTTAGAAAATTAAACTGTCTCGGGGCTGGAAATAAAACTTTTATCTGAAGTTCCCGAGACCAGACGCCCGAAATCGAATTCAACTTTCTGGACAGTCCTTTAACCTCGTCCTTAATCTAGTGTGTTTTTGAATTTTTGGTATCAGAGAAATTTTTTGTTTCGTATATTTAAAAATTGCAGACGCGATTTTAGAAAATTAAACTGTCTCGGGGCTGGAAATAAAACTTTTATCTGAAGTTCCCGAGACCAGACGCCCGAAATCGAATTCAACTTTCTGGACAGTCCTTTAACCTCGATCTAGTGTGTTTTTGAATTTTTGGTATCAGAGAAATTTTTTGTTTCGTATATTTAAAAATTGCAGACGCGATTTTAGAAAATTAAACTGTCTCGGGGCTGGAAATAAAACTTTTATCTGAAGTTCCCGAGACCAGACGCCCGAAATCGAATTCAACTTTCTGGACAGTCCTTTAACCTCGATCTAGTGTGTTTTTGAATTTTTGGTATCAGAGAAATTTTTTGTTTCGTATATTTAAAAATTGCAGACGCGATTTTAGAAAATTAAACTGTCTCGGGGCTGGAAATAAAACTTTTATCTGAAGTTCCCGAGACCAGACGCCCGAAATCGAATTCAACTTTCTGGACAGTCCTTTAACCTCGTCCTATCTAGTGTGTTTTTGAATTTTTGGTATCAGAGAAATTTTTTGTTTCGTATATTTAAAAATTGCAGACGCGATTTTAGAAAATTAAACTGTCTCGGGGCTGGAAATAAAACTTTTATCTGAAGTTCCCGAGACCAGACGCCCGAAATCGAATTCAACTTTCTGGACAGTCCTTTAACCTCGTCCTAATCTAGTGTGTTTTTGAATTTTTGGTATCAGAGAAATTTTTTGTTTCGTATATTTAAAAATTGCAGACGCGATTTTAGAAAATTAAACTGTCTCGGGGCTGGAAATAAAACTTTTATCTGAAGTTCCCGAGACCAGACGCCCGAAATCGAATTCAACTTTCTGGACAGTCCTTTAACCTCGATCTAGTGTGTTTTTGAATTTTTGGTATCAGAGAAATTTTTTGTTTCGTATATTTAAAAATTGCAGACGCGATTTTAGAAAATTAAACTGTCTCGGGGCTGGAAATAAAACTTTTATCTGAAGTTCCCGAGACCAGACGCCCGAAATCGAATTCAACTTTCTGGACAGTCCTTTAACCTCGATCTAGTGTGTTTTTGAATTTTTGGTATCAGAGAAATTTTTTGTTTCGTATATTTAAAAATTGCAGACGCGATTTTAGAAAATTAAACTGTCTCGGGGCTGGAAATAAAACTTTTATCTGAAGTTCCCGAGACCAGACGCCCGAAATCGAATTCAACTTTCTGGACAGTCCTTTAACCTCGATCTAGTGTGTTTTTGAATTTTTGGTATCAGAGAAATTTTTTGTTTCGTATATTTAAAAATTGCAGACGCGATTTTAGAAAATTAAACTGTCTCGGGGCTGGAAATAAAACTTTTATCTGAAGTTCCCGAGACCAGACGCCCGAAATCGAATTCAACTTTCTGGACAGTCCTTTAACCTCGATCTAGTGTGTTTTTGAATTTTTGGTATCAGAGAAATTTTTTGTTTCGTATATTTAAAAATTGCAGACGCGATTTTAGAAAATTAAACTGTCTCGGGGCTGGAAATAAAACTTTTATCTGAAGTTCCCGAGACCAGACGCCCGAAATCGAATTCAACTTTCTGGACAGTCCTTTAACCTCGATCTAGTGTGTTTTTGAATTTTTGGTATCAGAGAAATTTTTTGTTTCGTATATTTAAAAATTGCAGACGCGATTTTAGAAAATTAAACTGTCTCGGGGCTGGAAATAAAACTTTTATCTGAAGTTCCCGAGACCAGACGCCCGAAATCGAATTCAACTTTCTGGACAGTCCTTTAACCTCGATCTAGTGTGTTTTTGAATTTTTGGTATCAGAGAAATTTTTTGTTTCGTATATTTAAAAATTGCAGACGCGATTTTAGAAAATTAAACTGTCTCGGGGCTGGAAATAAAACTTTTATCTGAAGTTCCCGAGACCAGACGCCCGAAATCGAATTCAACTTTCTGGACAGTCCTTTAACCTCGATCTAGTGTGTTTTTGAATTTTTGGTATCAGAGAAATTTTTTGTTTCGTATATTTAAAAATTGCAGACGCGATTTTAGAAAATTAAACTGTCTCGGGGCTGGAAATAAAACTTTTATCTGAAGTTCCCGAGACCAGACGCCCGAAATCGAATTCAACTTTCTGGACAGTCCTTTAACCTCGTCATCTAGTGTGTTTTTGAATTTTTGGTATCAGAGAAATTTTTTGTTTCGTATATTTAAAAATTGCAGACGCGATTTTAGAAAATTAAACTGTCTCGGGGCTGGAAATAAAACTTTTATCTGAAGTTCCCGAGACCAGACGCCCGAAATCGAATTCAACTTTCTGGACAGTCCTTTAACCTCGATCTAGTGTGTTTTTGAATTTTTGGTATCAGAGAAATTTTTTGTTTCGTATATTTAAAAATTGCAGACGCGATTTTAGAAAATTAAACTGTCTCGGGGCTGGAAATAAAACTTTTATCTGAAGTTCCCGAGACCAGACGCCCGAAATCGAATTCAACTTTCTGGACAGTCCTTTAACCTCGATCTAGTGTGTTTTTGAATTTTTGGTATCAGAGAAATTTTTTGTTTCGTATATTTAAAAATTGCAGACGCGATTTTAGAAAATTAAACTGTCTCGGGGCTGGAAATAAAACTTTTATCTGAAGTTCCCGAGACCAGACGCCCGAAATCGAATTCAACTTTCTGGACAGTCCTTTAACCTCGATCTAGTGTGTTTTTGAATTTTTGGTATCAGAGAAATTTTTTGTTTCGTATATTTAAAAATTGCAGACGCGATTTTAGAAAATTAAACTGTCTCGGGGCTGGAAATAAAACTTTTATCTGAAGTTCCCGAGACCAGACGCCCGAAATCGAATTCAACTTTCTGGACAGTCCTTTAACCTCGATCTAGTGTGTTTTTGAATTTTTGGTATCAGAGAAATTTTTTGTTTCGTATATTTAAAAATTGCAGACGCGATTTTAGAAAATTAAACTGTCTCGGGGCTGGAAATAAAACTTTTATCTGAAGTTCCCGAGACCAGACGCCCGAAATCGAATTCAACTTTCTGGACAGTCCTTTAACCTCGATCTAGTGTGTTTTTGAATTTTTGGTATCAGAGAAATTTTTTGTTTCGTATATTTAAAAATTGCAGACGCGATTTTAGAAAATTAAACTGTCTCGGGGCTGGAAATAAAACTTTTATCTGAAGTTCCCGAGACCAGACGCCCGAAATCGAATTCAACTTTCTGGACAGTCCTTTAACCTCGATCTAGTGTGTTTTTGAATTTTTGGTATCAGAGAAATTTTTTGTTTCGTATATTTAAAAATTGCAGACGCGATTTTAGAAAATTAAACTGTCTCGGGGCTGGAAATAAAACTTTTATCTGAAGTTCCCGAGACCAGACGCCCGAAATCGAATTCAACTTTCTGGACAGTCCTTTAACCTCGATCTAGTGTGTTTTTGAATTTTTGGTATCAGAGAAATTTTTTGTTTCGTATATTTAAAAATTGCAGACGCGATTTTAGAAAATTAAACTGTCTCGGGGCTGGAAATAAAACTTTTATCTGAAGTTCCCGAGACCAGACGCCCGAAATCGAATTCAACTTTCTGGACAGTCCTTTAACCTCGATCTAGTGTGTTTTTGAATTTTTGGTATCAGAGAAATTTTTTGTTTCGTATATTTAAAAATTGCAGACGCGATTTTAGAAAATTAAACTGTCTCGGGGCTGGAAATAAAACTTTTATCTGAAGTTCCCGAGACCAGACGCCCGAAATCGAATTCAACTTTCTGGACAGTCCTTTAACCTCGATCTAGTGTGTTTTTGAATTTTTGGTATCAGAGAAATTTTTTGTTTCGTATATTTAAAAATTGCAGACGCGATTTTAGAAAATTAAACTGTCTCGGGGCTGGAAATAAAACTTTTATCTGAAGTTCCCGAGACCAGACGCCCGAAATCGAATTCAACTTTCTGGACAGTCCTTTAACCTCGATCTAGTGTGTTTTTGAATTTTTGGTATCAGAGAAATTTTTTGTTTCGTATATTTAAAAATTGCAGACGCGATTTTAGAAAATTAAACTGTCTCGGGGCTGGAAATAAAACTTTTATCTGAAGTTCCCGAGACCAGACGCCCGAAATCGAATTCAACTTTCTGGACAGTCCTTTAACCTCGATCTAGTGTGTTTTTGAATTTTTGGTATCAGAGAAATTTTTTGTTTCGTATATTTAAAAATTGCAGACGCGATTTTAGAAAATTAAACTGTCTCGGGGCTGGAAATAAAACTTTTATCTGAAGTTCCCGAGACCAGACGCCCGAAATCGAATTCAACTTTCTGGACAGTCCTTTAACCTCGATCTAGTGTGTTTTTGAATTTTTGGTATCAGAGAAATTTTTTGTTTCGTATATTTAAAAATTGCAGACGCGATTTTAGAAAATTAAACTGTCTCGGGGCTGGAAATAAAACTTTTATCTGAAGTTCCCGAGACCAGACGCCCGAAATCGAATTCAACTTTCTGGACAGTCCTTTAACTCTAGTGTGTTTTTGAATTTTTGGTATCAGAGAAATTTTTTGTTTCGTATATTTAAAAATTGCAGACGCGATTTTAGAAAATTAAACTGTCTCGGGGCTGGAAATAAAACTTTTATCTGAAGTTCCCGAGACCAGACGCCCGAAATCGAATTCAACTTTCTGGACAGTCCTTTAACCTCGATCTAGTGTGTTTTTGAATTTTTGGTATCAGAGAAATTTTTTGTTTCGTATATTTAAAAATTGCAGACGCGATTTTAGAAAATTAAACTGTCTCGGGGCTGGAAATAAAACTTTTATCTGAAGTTCCCGAGACCAGACGCCCGAAATCGAATTCAACTTTCTGGACAGTCCTTTAACCTCGATCTAGTGTGTTTTTGAATTTTTGGTATCAGAGAAATTTTTTGTTTCGTATATTTAAAAATTGCAGACGCGATTTTAGAAAATTAAACTGTCTCGGGGCTGGAAATAAAACTTTTATCTGAAGTTCCCGAGACCAGACGCCCGAAATCGAATTCAACTTTCTGGACAGTCCTTTAACCTCGATCTAGTGTGTTTTTGAATTTTTGGTATCAGAGAAATTTTTTGTTTCGTATATTTAAAAATTGCAGACGCGATTTTAGAAAATTAAACTGTCTCGGGGCTGGAAATAAAACTTTTATCTGAAGTTCCCGAGACCAGACGCCCGAAATCGAATTCAACTTTCTGGACAGTCCTTTAACCTCGATCTAGTGTGTTTTTGAATTTTTGGTATCAGAGAAATTTTTTGTTTCGTATATTTAAAAATTGCAGACGCGATTTTAGAAAATTAAACTGTCTCGGGGCTGGAAATAAAACTTTTATCTGAAGTTCCCGAGACCAGACGCCCGAAATCGAATTCAACTTTCTGGACAGTCCTTTAACCTCGATCTAGTGTGTTTTTGAATTTTTGGTATCAGAGAAATTTTTTGTTTCGTATATTTAAAAATTGCAGACGCGATTTTAGAAAATTAAACTGTCTCGGGGCTGGAAATAAAACTTTTATCTGAAGTTCCCGAGACCAGACGCCCGAAATCGAATTCAACTTTCTGGACAGTCCTTTAACCTCGATCTAGTGTGTTTTTGAATTTTTGGTATCAGAGAAATTTTTTGTTTCGTATATTTAAAAATTGCAGACGCGATTTTAGAAAATTAAACTGTCTCGGGGCTGGAAATAAAACTTTTATCTGAAGTTCCCGAGACCAGACGCCCGAAATCGAATTCAACTTTCTGGACAGTCCTTTAACCTCGATCTAGTGTGTTTTTGAATTTTTGGTATCAGAGAAATTTTTTGTTTCGTATATTTAAAAATTGCAGACGCGATTTTAGAAAATTAAACTGTCTCGGGGCTGGAAATAAAACTTTTATCTGAAGTTCCCGAGACCAGACGCCCGAAATCGAATTCAACTTTCTGGACAGTCCTTTAACCTCGATCTAGTGTGTTTTTGAATTTTTGGTATCAGAGAAATTTTTTGTTTCGTATATTTAAAAATTGCAGACGCGATTTTAGAAAATTAAACTGTCTCGGGGCTGGAAATAAAACTTTTATCTGAAGTTCCCGAGACCAGACGCCCGAAATCGAATTCAACTTTCTGGACAGTCCTTTAACCTCGATCTAGTGTGTTTTTGAATTTTTGGTATCAGAGAAATTTTTTGTTTCGTATATTTAAAAATTGCAGACGCGATTTTAGAAAATTAAACTGTCTCGGGGCTGGAAATAAAACTTTTATCTGAAGTTCCCGAGACCAGACGCCCGAAATCGAATTCAACTTTCTGGACAGTCCTTTAACCTCGTATCTAGTGTGTTTTTGAATTTTTGGTATCAGAGAAATTTTTTGTTTCGTATATTTAAAAATTGCAGACGCGATTTTAGAAAATTAAACTGTCTCGGGGCTGGAAATAAAACTTTTATCTGAAGTTCCCGAGACCAGACGCCCGAAATCGAATTCAACTTTCTGGACAGTCCTTTAACCTCGATCTAGTGTGTTTTTGAATTTTTGGTATCAGAGAAATTTTTTGTTTCGTATATTTAAAAATTGCAGACGCGATTTTAGAAAATTAAACTGTCTCGGGGCTGGAAATAAAACTTTTATCTGAAGTTCCCGAGACCAGACGCCCGAAATCGAATTCAACTTTCTGGACAGTCCTTTAACCTCGTCCTTTAATCTAGTGTGTTTTTGAATTTTTGGTATCAGAGAAATTTTTTGTTTCGTATATTTAAAAATTGCAGACGCGATTTTAGAAAATTAAACTGTCTCGGGGCTGGAAATAAAACTTTTATCTGAAGTTCCCGAGACCAGACGCCCGAAATCGAATTCAACTTTCTGGACAGTCCTTTAACCTCGTCCTTTAATCTAGTGTGTTTTTGAATTTTTGGTATCAGAGAAATTTTTTGTTTCGTATATTTAAAAATTGCAGACGCGATTTTAGAAAATTAAACTGTCTCGGGGCTGGAAATAAAACTTTTATCTGAAGTTCCCGAGACCAGACGCCCGAAATCGAATTCAACTTTCTGGACAGTCCTTTAACCTCGATCTAGTGTGTTTTTGAATTTTTGGTATCAGAGAAATTTTTTGTTTCGTATATTTAAAAATTGCAGACGCGATTTTAGAAAATTAAACTGTCTCGGGGCTGGAAATAAAACTTTTATCTGAAGTTCCCGAGACCAGACGCCCGAAATCGAATTCAACTTTCTGGACAGTCCTTTAACCTCGATCTAGTGTGTTTTTGAATTTTTGGTATCAGAGAAATTTTTTGTTTCGTATATTTAAAAATTGCAGACGCGATTTTAGAAAATTAAACTGTCTCGGGGCTGGAAATAAAACTTTTATCTGAAGTTCCCGAGACCAGACGCCCGAAATCGAATTCAACTTTCTGGACAGTCCTTTAACCTCGATCTAGTGTGTTTTTGAATTTTTGGTATCAGAGAAATTTTTTGTTTCGTATATTTAAAAATTGCAGACGCGATTTTAGAAAATTAAACTGTCTCGGGGCTGGAAATAAAACTTTTATCTGAAGTTCCCGAGACCAGACGCCCGAAATCGAATTCAACTTTCTGGACAGTCCTTTAACCTCGATCTAGTGTGTTTTTGAATTTTTGGTATCAGAGAAATTTTTTGTTTCGTATATTTAAAAATTGCAGACGCGATTTTAGAAAATTAAACTGTCTCGGGGCTGGAAATAAAATTTTTATCTGAAGTTCCCGAGACCAGACGCCCGAAATCGAATTCAACTTTCTGGACAGTCCTTTAACCTCGATCTAGTGTGTTTTTGAATTTTTGGTATCAGAGAAATTTTTTGTTTCGTATATTTAAAAATTGCAGACGCGATTTTAGAAAATTAAACTGTCTCGGGGCTGGAAATAAAACTTTTATCTGAAGTTCCCGAGACCAGACGCCCGAAATCGAATTCAACTTTCTGGACAGTCCTTTAACCTCGATCTAGTGTGTTTTTGAATTTTTGGTATCAGAGAAATTTTTTGTTTCGTATATTTAAAAATTGCAGACGCGATTTTAGAAAATTAAACTGTCTCGGGGCTGGAAATAAAACTTTTATCTGAAGTTCCCGAGACCAGACGCCCGAAATCGAATTCAACTTTCTGGACAGTCCTTTAACCTCGTCCTTTAATCTAGTGTGTTTTTGAATTTTTGGTATCAGAGAAATTTTTTGTTTCGTATATTTAAAAATTGCAGACGCGATTTTAGAAAATTAAACTGTCTCGGGGCTGGAAATAAAACTTTTATCTGAAGTTCCCGAGACCAGACGCCCGAAATCGAATTCAACTTTCTGGACAGTCCTTTAACCTCGATCTAGTGTGTTTTTGAATTTTTGGTATCAGAGAAATTTTTTGTTTCGTATATTTAAAAATTGCAGACGCGATTTTAGAAAATTAAACTGTCTCGGGGCTGGAAATAAAACTTTTATCTGAAGTTCCCGAGACCAGACGCCCGAAATCGAATTCAACTTTCTGGACAGTCCTTTAATCTAGTGTGTTTTTGAATTTTTGGTATCAGAGAAATTTTTTGTTTCGTATATTTAAAAATTGCAGACGCGATTTTAGAAAATTAAACTGTCTCGGGGCTGGAAATAAAACTTTTATCTGAAGTTCCCGAGACCAGACGCCCGAAATCGAATTCAACTTTCTGGACAGTCCTTTAACCTCGATCTAGTGTGTTTTTGAATTTTTGGTATCAGAGAAATTTTTTGTTTCGTATATTTAAAAATTGCAGACGCGATTTTAGAAAATTAAACTGTCTCGGGGCTGGAAATAAAACTTTTATCTGAAGTTCCCGAGACCAGACGCCCGAAATCGAATTCAACTTTCTGGACAGTCCTTTAACCTCGATCTAGTGTGTTTTTGAATTTTTGGTATCAGAGAAATTTTTTGTTTCGTATATTTAAAAATTGCAGACGCGATTTTAGAAAATTAAACTGTCTCGGGGCTGGAAATAAAACTTTTATCTGAAGTTCCCGAGACCAGACGCCCGAAATCGAATTCAACTTTCTGGACAGTCCTTTAACCTCGTCCTTTAATCTAGTGTGTTTTTGAATTTTTGGTATCAGAGAAATTTTTTGTTTCGTATATTTAAAAATTGCAGACGCGATTTTAGAAAATTAAACTGTCTCGGGGCTGGAAATAAAACTTTTATCTGAAGTTCCCGAGACCAGACGCCCGAAATCGAATTCAACTTTCTGGACAGTCCTTTAACCTCGTCCTTTAATCTAGTGTGTTTTTGAATTTTTGGTATCAGAGAAATTTTTTGTTTCGTATATTTAAAAATTGCAGACGCGATTTTAGAAAATTAAACTGTCTCGGGGCTGGAAATAAAACTTTTATCTGAAGTTCCCGAGACCAGACGCCCGAAATCGAATTCAACTTTCTGGACAGTCCTTTAACCTCGATCTAGTGTGTTTTTGAATTTTTGGTATCAGAGAAATTTTTTGTTTCGTATATTTAAAAATTGCAGACGCGATTTTAGAAAATTAAACTGTCTCGGGGCTGGAAATAAAACTTTTATCTGAAGTTCCCGAGACCAGACGCCCGAAATCGAATTCAACTTTCTGGACAGTCCTTTAACCTCGATCTAGTGTGTTTTTGAATTTTTGGTATCAGAGAAATTTTTTGTTTCGTATATTTAAAAATTGCAGACGCGATTTTAGAAAATTAAACTGTCTCGGGGCTGGAAATAAAACTTTTATCTGAAGTTCCCGAGACCAGACGCCCGAAATCGAATTCAACTTTCTGGACAGTCCTTTAACCTCGATCTAGTGTGTTTTTGAATTTTTGGTATCAGAGAAATTTTTTGTTTCGTATATTTAAAAATTGCAGACGCGATTTTAGAAAATTAAACTGTCTCGGGGCTGGAAATAAAACTTTTATCTGAAGTTCCCGAGACCAGACGCCCGAAATCGAATTCAACTTTCTGGACAGTCCTTTAACCTCGATCTAGTGTGTTTTTGAATTTTTGGTATCAGAGAAATTTTTTGTTTCGTATATTTAAAAATTGCAGACGCGATTTTAGAAAATTAAACTGTCTCGGGGCTGGAAATAAAATTTTTATCTGAAGTTCCCGAGACCAGACGCCCGAAATCGAATTCAACTTTCTGGACAGTCCTTTAACCTCGATCTAGTGTGTTTTTGAATTTTTGGTATCAGAGAAATTTTTTGTTTCGTATATTTAAAAATTGCAGACGCGATTTTAGAAAATTAAACTGTCTCGGGGCTGGAAATAAAACTTTTATCTGAAGTTCCCGAGACCAGACGCCCGAAATCGAATTCAACTTTCTGGACAGTCCTTTAACCTCGATCTAGTGTGTTTTTGAATTTTTGGTATCAGAGAAATTTTTTGTTTCGTATATTTAAAAATTGCAGACGCGATTTTAGAAAATTAAACTGTCTCGGGGCTGGAAATAAAACTTTTATCTGAAGTTCCCGAGACCAGACGCCCGAAATCGAATTCAACTTTCTGGACAGTCCTTTAACCTCGTCCTTTAATCTAGTGTGTTTTTGAATTTTTGGTATCAGAGAAATTTTTTGTTTCGTATATTTAAAAATTGCAGACGCGATTTTAGAAAATTAAACTGTCTCGGGGCTGGAAATAAAACTTTTATCTGAAGTTCCCGAGACCAGACGCCCGAAATCGAATTCAACTTTCTGGACAGTCCTTTAACCTCGATCTAGTGTGTTTTTGAATTTTTGGTATCAGAGAAATTTTTTGTTTCGTATATTTAAAAATTGCAGACGCGATTTTAGAAAATTAAACTGTCTCGGGGCTGGAAATAAAACTTTTATCTGAAGTTCCCGAGACCAGACGCCCGAAATCGAATTCAACTTTCTGGACAGTCCTTTAACCTCGTCCTTTAATCTAGTGTGTTTTTGAATTTTTGGTATCAGAGAAATTTTTTGTTTCGTATATTTAAAAATTGCAGACGCGATTTTAGAAAATTAAACTGTCTCGGGGCTGGAAATAAAACTTTTATCTGAAGTTCCCGAGACCAGACGCCCGAAATCGAATTCAACTTTCTGGACAGTCCTTTAACCTCGTCCTTTAATCTAGTGTGTTTTTGAATTTTTGGTATCAGAGAAATTTTTTGTTTCGTATATTTAAAAATTGCAGACGCGATTTTAGAAAATTAAACTGTCTCGGGGCTGGAAATAAAACTTTTATCTGAAGTTCCCGAGACCAGACGCCCGAAATCGAATTCAACTTTCTGGACAGTCCTTTAACCTCGTCCTTTAATCTAGTGTGTTTTTAAATTTTTGGTATCAGAGAAATTTTTTGTTTCGGATATTTAAAAATTGCAGACGCGATTTTAGAAAATTAAACTGTCTCGGGGCTGGAAATAAAACTTTTATCTGAAGTTCCCGAGACCAGACGCCCGAAATCGAATTCAACTTTCTGGACAGTCCTTTAACCTCGTCCTTTAATCTAGTGTGTTTTTGAATTTTTGGTATCAGAGAAATTTTTTGTTTCGTATATTTAAAAATTGCAGACGCGATTTTAGAAAATTAAACTGTCTCGGGGCTGGAAATAAAACTTTTATCTGAAGTTCCCGAGACCAGACGCCCGAAATCGAATTCAACTTTCTGGACAGTCCTTTAACCTCGTCCTTTAATCTAGTGTGTTTTTAAATTTTTGGTATCAGAGAAATTTTTTGTTTCGTATATTTAAAAATTGCAGACGCGATTTTAGAAAATTAAACTGTCTCGGGGCTGGAAATAAAACTTTTATCTGAAGTTCCCGAGACCAGACGCCCGAAATCGAATTCAACTTTCTGGACAGTCCTTTAACCTCGTCCTTTAATCTAGTGTGTTTTTGAATTTTTGGTATCAGAGAAATTTTTTGTTTCGTAAATTTAAAAATTGCAGACGCGATTTTAGAAAATTAAACTGTCTCGGGGCTGGAAATAAAACTTTTATCTGAAGTTCCCGAGACCAGACGCCCGAAATAGATTTCAACTTTCTGGACACGACGTAGTCGTACTTTAACCTCGATCTCGTGTGTTTTTGAATTTTTGGTATCAGAGAAATTTTTTGTTTCGTATATTTAAAAATTGCAGACGCGATTTGAGAAAATTAAACTGTCTCGGGGCTGGAAATAAAACTTTTATCTGAATATTCCGAGACCAGACGCCCGAAATAGATTTCAACTTTCTGGACACGACGTAGTCGTCCTTTAACCTCGATCTCGTGTGTTTTTGAATTTTTGGTATCAGAGAAAGTTTTTGTTTCGTATATTTAAAAATTGCAGACGCGATTTGAGAAAATTAAACTGTCTCGGGGCTGGAAATAAAACTTTTATCTGAATATTCCGAGACCAGACGCCCGAAATAGATTTCAACTTTCTGGACACGACGTAGTCGTCCTTTAACCTCGATCTCGTGTGTTTTTGAATTTTTGGTATCAGAGAAATTTTTTGTTTCGTATATTTAAAAATTGCAGACGCGATTTTAGAAAATTAAACTGTCTCGGGGCTGGAAATAAAACTTTTATCTGAAAATGTTAGACTTGGTAACTTTTTTAAATTAATTTATTTTAATAAAAAAATAATATAAAAACAGGAGGATAATAATTATCAATTAATACATTTTAAACATCACATGAGAAAAAAGTTTAAAAAAAAAAATTTAAGATATAATAAAATAATAAAACTTTGTTATTCATTAACCATCCGCCTCCTCTGCCGCCTCTGCCTCACCTGGAGGTGTGGGTGGGGGAGGTCCTTGAGCGATCTAAATAAAAAACAAAAAGTACACCTACATAAATTATGTAAATAATAAGCAAAACGGAACTTACCTCTGCTTCCAACTCAAACAATATTGAGCGAACGAAAGAGCGGACTATAAATATATGACAGTAATTGCCCGTTTCAAAAAATTTCATTATGCCCATAAATCCGTGCTGACACGGGACACTCATTCCTGTGGGGTAAGGGTGGTAACACCCTAGACACAATAAAATGCAAATTCGTTAGCGTTGGAGTTTCTAACAACATTAAAATAGTCACCAAGTCTAACATTTTGAATGAAAACTGATCAAGAAAAATATAAGTTATATTTATTAAAAACTGGGGGGAACGAGGTGAGAAAAACCATCCTGGTCATTACATTCTATTATATAAAACAATGGAAACTTGTTTAATAATAAATATAAGGATAAAAGTGCCATTTTTCCCTGAGTAAAAGAAAAAAACCTCTACGTTTATTTATAACTAGAGCTAAATTGGCCCTTCGGGCCAATAGCTCTAGGTCGGCCCTACGGGCCTCCGCTCGGCCCTACGGGCTCTCGCGCGGGCCTACGGCCCTTAACTTGGAGCTCGGCCCTGCGGGCCTCGCGTCGGTTCTTCGAACCTCAATTCTCGGCCCTGCGGGCCTCGTTCGTCGGGCCTTCGGCCCTCCAGGCACAGAATACCGTATTCTATACGTCAAATTACACAAACTTTTATATAGTAGTAAATTTTGTCGGTAAGCTAATAAATCACCTTGTATAGGTCAGCTTTTAGGGTCTCCGGTTGACCATACGTGTACCCGTAGGTCAATCTTAGCTTATCGTACCTATACCAATAGGTACTAACTTATTGATAGAGAAAAATATTCTAATTTAGATGTTTTTTGAAATTAATTGTTGATCAACTATTAATAATTGCACTGTGAATATAATTGAAGACACGAGTGGATGAAGGTGTTATGTAACATTTAAAAAAATGACTCTTTTTACTGAATGAAGGTGTTATGTACTCTTCTATCGCATGGCACCTTTCAAAATGTGTAAGTATTACTGTAAGATTGAAAACTGCAGCGGATGAAGGAGCTATGTACATCTAAAATAACATTCTCAATGGAAGAAGGTGTTATGGGCACTCATAACTCCTTTTTTACAATTTGAATGCCATAAAAAGAATACAATTCTCGGTGTGAATGAAGGTGCTACGTAACGTAGATAGCACTTTCATTCATAATGATAATGTAAACTATTAATTGTCAGTGATAAAAGTTATTTTACGTTTTTCTTATTGTTTAACAACCTTAACTTGCATGAAATCATACAAAAATCAAAAGTATTCAATTATTGGGTTAAATTAAGTTAAAAAATATTAAATTTGCGCTTCTTCAAAGTTTATTTTATAGGCACCTTCCTAATCTAATCAGTTTTGCAATGCACGTTTAAATAAATATATACAAAACTGTTTGATTCCCTACTGAAAACTGATAAATATTTTTTTGTTTTAATTTTGAAACACCCAACTATGAATGAAGGTGTTATGTAACCCAATATAAATCACTCGGTAATTTATATCCCGAAAATACTCCAACATTACATCCTAAAGTACTCTGTGCACCTTACCGAACAACCTCATAAAAGACCGAGAAGCAAAAAACTCGATTTAAATTACAATTTTACTACATCAAACAGATTAAATAGATCAAATAGAATAAAAAGGTATCGAATAAGTACAAATATGGAGTAATATACCACTGTGAAGCTATCCGATGGGTTAAAGATAGTTACCCGATTGAATTGAAGATCGAAGCCGTAAGATTGTTAACATCGCATTAACAAAAATTTATAATTTGGTTTTTTGCACTACCTAAATTGAAACAGCCATTTGTATTAATTTTGTTACTTTCATTGCTGCAGTTGTTTCCATACACTGTATCACCTTACTTAATATACCAATATATCACTTCCAAGCTACCCGATAGGTTAAACTTAGTTACCCGATTGAATCGAAGCCGTAAAATTCTTAAAACCGCATAAACAGAAATTTATAATTTGGTTTTTTGCACTACCTAAATTGAAACAGCTATTTGCATTAATTTTCTTACTTTCCTTGCTGCAGTTGTTTCCATACACTGTATCACCTTACTTAATATACCAATATATCACTTCCAAGCTACCCGAGAGGTTAAAGATAGTTACCCGATTAAATCGAAGCCGTAAGATTCTTAAGACCGCACAAACAGAAATTTATAATTTGGTTTTTTGCACTACCTAAATTGAAACAGCCATTTAGCATTAATTTTGTTAATTTCCTTGCTGCAGTTGTTTCGATACACAACTTTACCCTAAACTCCCTTTAAAATACCATCAGAATATAAAAATTTCAATTTTAGTCACTCACTTTCTCTTCGACTAACAAAATCGAAATAGCCACTTGTACTAATGTTGTCGGTATGGTTGCCAATAGCTGTTTCGATACACAGTATAATCTTCCGAGAGGGTTTTTAACTGTTCCGAAGACAATACAGTGGATCGTAGCAGCTGCGGACCATAAAACTGAAAATTTGAATGCAAATGGCTTTTTCAATTTAGTCGGTACAAAAATCAAACTCGATTTGCACACAGTAAACACGCCGAATCTATTAAGAATTTATTAATTGCGCCAAATTTATCTTCCATCGAGCAGGAAAGATGTCGAATTAACATCTCGACTGAAATGTCCCATTTTTAATTTAACATAAATAATTTTAATTTAACACTCTTCGATAACCTTATTTTCGAGTCGAAACGACCCATAACAAATTTTACTTGACTCGAAATAACACATACCACGTAACAAAGACGATAAATGTCTAGGACCCATAGATCGTAGAGTTTCCAGATGCACAAAAAAAAATTATGTATGTCTCTAAATGCACTTCCCACCGATTCAGCACGACGTTTTGAATAATAATTTCGACTTAATATCATATTTATCCGATTAAAACGGCTAAATTTTAAGAACAATAATTTACATTTAATAAGCTGTCATAATATATTATAACCTTATTGTCATGTCGGTATTGCAGATTTCCACGTTATAAAATTAATGCGAAAAAAATGTCCCCTCGCGCGCGGGAAACTAAAAAAGAAGTACAAACGTGCGTTCACGAAACACGTCCCGTGGTCAAAAGGGCCGTATTAAATTTAAAAATAGGTTTTTATTGCAAAAACGTGCAAACGCGAAATGTGAACGAACCTTCGAGTCTCGATAAAGTGAATGCTCCACAAATGAAATTTGATTGTTTTAGAATTTTACGTCAAAATTGCAATATTTCCGAGTTCGCATACTCTCGAAGTTCTCCGAGGTTTTCGAATAATTTTCAACTTTTCAACACTTTTCAACTTTTCAACACCCTTATACTCTGTTACTAAAATAAAGTTAAAATGTACTACCTTTATTCATTCCTAATTTTGAATTCTGCATAATTTTTGTCTCTTTCATTTTTACTCTTAAACCATTAGGGAAGCAACAATCTGTTTCTGATTCTGTTTATTTTATTGGTTTAGACTCGTTTTGTTTTTCTTCGATCCGAATTACTGCTTTTTCTGGCTATCCAGGTAAATAATATATAAATTGTAGGTTGGTGCTTTCATCGTGCATCAAATTTGCCAATTCGTTCCGAATTAAAGCTTTTTCTGCTTATAAGAAACTCCGATTTTGAACAATTAAATTACTTCATGTATGTTAATAGTAATAATCCAGATAAATATACGCATATGTAAGTGCTTAAATGTAAACATAATGTAACTAATAAGCAAGTACTCCAATTATAAATACTTACTAATACTCATTTTGTATAATTCGTTTAAAACAAACATCCAATTTTAACGTTAATCATTTTTGACAATCGAATTTATTTAGAAGTTTTAAATAATTCGGCAGTGTGCGTAAATTTAAATTGTAATTTATATTATCCATTTTATTAAAAAAAAACGTCCAAACCGCCAATTTTTGACACTCGAATTTATTTTGATGTTTTAAATAATTCAACAATGGGCGACTTATGAATTGCCACTAATTTATAACAACGTAACCTCAAAAAATAATAACCTCAATAGTCGAGATTGTCGCCGTTTATCAGCACGCGCAAGTACCTTATACTTTTCGCTCAAAAATCGGTTCTTTTGTTTATCGGCGTCAAATACAGAATTAATTTCGTTAATTAACACATTTTTATGAAACTGCGAGGTTTATCTATAATTTTCCGTTGTGCGCTACCCCGATTTAGCCCCGTAGCCAAATTACGAATCCTCGAAATTGCGTCTTCGCAAAAGCTATTAGAATTGGTCTACCTGCAGGTTGCGGGCCCGCCACTCCACCACCCGATAGTTTAGCCGCCCCTCGAAACGTTCCAATTTTTTTGCCAAACCTCCTCTATCCGCACGATTTAAAAATTTACCAAAAAACCGCCCGCAACCTCTTCGAACCAGTAGACTTCACTTTTTGATCCAAGAGGGCCTTTTAACGTTAGAAGTGAGTAAAGTAAGTTTATATATATGGATGATTACATCATTTTTAAAGAAAGTGCGATATGAATTAAAATATATTGCATTTAAACAAACAATGTATTATTTATAGAATACAAGCTTTACTATTTTTTCAATAATCAAGCTTCATTAATTAATACACTGATTATAGATTTTTTTTTGAATTTTTAAACTGAAAAGGTTATGTTAGTAAACTGCTTGAGTAATACATTAAGGAGTGATAATGAATTTACGGTTTTCTGTTCCAACGAACAATCTGAAAAACTATTCGAAAAAAAATATAATTCATAAATGTAACCGTTCTAATCGATAAATGTTACCAACACGGGCGATCTCGCTTATTAGTGATTTTACTAAAAAATGATACTCTTTCTAAAAGTTTTGCTTGTTCTAAAATTAATAGATATAATTTACAATTTCATTTTTGCCTATTTTTTTACAGGGTGGTCTTTATTAGCGTTTTTCTCTAAAATTATGTATCAGTAAACTATTCTTATTTTAAGAGAAAAATAAAAAAGTCATTACAAAAAAATTATTCCTACGCCGATTTCTTATTCAGATATAAAATTTGAAACCGATACGGCACTTTTCATATTTTCAAAAATTTCGATGTAACGATCTTTCCAGCTGCGTATTTGGAATTTTGTTAAGGAATTGTAATGATGTATGAATGTAAGGAGCAGTTAAGTGATTTTACCAAAAAATGATACTCTTTCTAAAAGTTTTGCTTGTTCTAAAATTAATAGATATAATTTACAATTTCATTTTTGCATATTTTTTACAGGGTGGTCTTTATAAGCATTTTTCTCTAAAATTACGTATCAGTAAACTACTCTTATTTTAAGAGAAAAATAAAAAAGTTATTACAAAAAAAATTATTCTACGCCGATTTCTTATTCAGATATAAAATTTGAAACCGATACGGCACTTTTCATATTTTCAAAAATTTCGATGTAACGATTTTTCCAGCTCCGTGTTTGGAATTTCGCCAAGGAATTGTAATGATGTATGAATGTAAGGAGCAGTTATATTGAGTAGTAATTATTATTATTTATTTGTTTGATTAATTTTAAACACTTTCCAAAAAAAATAGTTAAACTACATCAACATTGGAACATGATACATTAACCCATGAGGCATTGCGGCTCCCAATTTTCGTTTTTAAATGATTTTTTTTGCGTTTTATATTATTATTGTGAAATTCTTTTATTTAATTTAATTCTTTGTTATTTTTATGATGAGTTATCAAGGTGAAAACGAATCATCACTTCTATTTTTTCCTTCATAAATGCAAAATGCATTGCATTGCATTTAATTTAATTCTTTTTATTATTTTTACATTAATTTTAAACACTTGTCCAAAAATTAGTTAAACTACCTTGACATTGAAGCATGGACCATGGGTCATGGGCCATGGGGCATGGGGCATTGACCCATGAGACATTGCGGCCCCCAATTTTATTTTTTTTTAAATTTAAATTTACCGCCAAAATGGCGTTGAAGTTTTATAAATGCTGTGATGTCATTTCCGACTATTAATACAAGCCAGAAAATTTAAAATTTCCCGCCAAGTTAAGTTTTATGATAGCTGTGACGTCACATCCGGTCTAGTTGTCCAAAAATTAGATAAACTACCTTGACATTGAAGCATGGACCATGAACCATGAACCATGGAGCATGAACCATGGAACATGGTACATTGACCCATGAGGCATTGCGGCCCCCAATTTTTCTAACCAGAAAATTCAAATTTACCGCCAAAATGGCGTTGAAGTTTTATGATTGCTGTGACATCATTTCCGATCATGCAGCCAAGCCAGAAAATTCAAATTTCCCGCCAAATTAAGTTTTATTATGTGAGGGGTGTAAGCTGTGACGTCACATCCGGTCTAGAATCGGTGTTGTTCATCTACTAACGTCGATTACACTATCCAAGGTAATCTATTTGTATTATTATAAAAGGGTATCTCGGAGAAACTAAGAAATGTACCATCTCGGAGGAGTGAAGAAAACTTTCTATCTCGGAGAATGGAATTTAGTTTCATAATTACGGAAGGTCTATCGCCTTACGTTATTGAATCGACGCGAAAAATCGTTTCGTAATAGCCAAGACCATGCCCCCACATATTTGATGGCCAAAATTGCAAAATTTCAATTTCGAATTTTTGATGAAAAACAAAAGTTCTAAACTTGCAAATTTGACGTGAAAAATAACTAAAATATATTTACAAATAAATATAATCGTTTGAGTGCAATTTTGTTACGCGTCATTTTTCGCAGGCTTGCCCCTTGCCCTATATTTAACTCAAAATGCGTCCCTCGAGTTTGTAGGCGAACAACTTCTAAACGGCGCATGCGTATTTTGCCAAATTCGAGTACAAAGGAGTAGGGGTTGTTTGTCTGTGTATCTGTGACTATTAATATATTATGTTTGAAAGAAATGTTAGAATAACGTATGATAAATTTTAAATTAGTTAAAGTAGTTTTCTTTATTCACAGAGAATTAATTATTGAAAGTTGACCAAAAATACTGCTTATTTCTAAAGGTTTATATAACTTTCTAATCGTATTTTCCCTTTTTCAATAATAATAATCCTTTAGTGAAAATATTAATTGAAACTCAAAATTTCAAATTTTAATTACTATTCAAAATTAATTTTAGAATATAATTTGTTTAAATTTGATCCGAAACATTCAGTTTCCGATTAAAATTAAGGGCGGCGCAGTTGGAAAACTTTCGTGCTGCGCCGTTTATTAAATACACGTGGGCAACTTTTCCAAAACCCCAGTTCTTTCTCTGCACTCGTACGGATATAATACTCACTAGGTTCTACCGCACTACGAAGTGAAAATTACGCGATGTTTTTATGAAGGTACGCAAACTATATTTTCCGTGAATCAACATTAATTGCTTTAATTTAAAATAGTAAAACGATATGAATGTATGTGCGGATTTCTTCGATTTTCGAAACTATTATTCATGTAGTAGGTACAAAAAAACGAAAAACTTGTTCTAATATTTTGAATGTTAGCCTTGGAGTATTTTCTATGAAAGAGAGAGATTAATATTGTAACTAAAATAATACCTCCTTATAAAGTATTATGTGCGTTGGCGGTTTTCGTAATTTTCGTACATTAAGGGTGTACGATACGTAAAACGAAAATCACAAAATTGTAATTTTGAAAGATTATATCGTTAGAAATGATAATTTCTGATAATTCTTGTTAATAAAAGTTGTCTTGAAAATAATTGGTTTAGGAGAAATTAATGCTTAAAAATTAAATTTGACTTCCTATTGTTAAGCGTAATGAAAACTCCGAAGTACTTAAATTGCTTTTTAAATAAAAGGGCTTTTATGATATTACAGCTTGACATATTTTTTATTGCAAGAAAAACTATAGGTTTCTCTTAAAAAATTATTTAAATTGATGGAAAATTCTTAGTTTTGAAACGCTTAAATAGTACGCTACTTTATAATAATAATAATAATAATGTTTATTGAATAATAACAAGAATATCAATAACAAGAAAATCAGAACAAAAAAAATAGTAGGTACAATATTAGCTTATGTTATATTTATAAATAAAATCATGATTATGACTAAGGTTAATATTCAATTGATGGTGCAATTAAGCAGAGCTGATTTTCAATTACACCGCAAAAAACGCAAACACGGAATATAACTTAATAGATACATAAACTAGGCGCTAGTCAAATGCATATCACCACAAAGAAGTTTGCTAAGATTGATCTTAAAAGATCTTTTAGTATTGCTCGTTTCGTAAATTTTAATTTATATACCTATTTAACGTTGCAATTGCGCAATACTCGAAGGATCCTTCAAATTTGGAAGTCCGATGGCGTGGAATAGAGAATTGCTCCATAAACCTCAAATTTAAAGTGTGCATATCCGGTCTTCTCTGTAAGAATGAATATAAATAGCCAGGTAATCCTAGCTTGTAAATATTGAACAAAAAAGTAGCAAAAAATAAAAAAAACTAAATTCAATTTTGAGGATATTGTGCCTAATATAATATGGAGTTATATGTTCAGTACGTTCAACATTAAACGCATATAAAAAACAAGAATTTTGCATCACTTGTAGCCTCCTCTTAACTTGTACATTTAGAAAATTACAATAAACACAACTGCAATAATCCACATTACTCAATATTAATGAGTTGACTAAATTCCATTTGACCTCCGGGGATAATAGAAATTTAAAACTGTTATCCATATACATAAACCTTCTTTACTCACTTCTAACGTTAAAAGGCCCTCTTGGATCAATAAGTGAGGTCTACTGGTTGGAAGAGGTTGCGGGCGGTTTTTTGGTAAATTTTTAAATCGTACGGAAAGAGACGGTTTGGCAAAAAAATTGGATAGTTTCGAGAAGCGGCTAAAGTTTCGGACGGTAGAGTGGCGGTCCCGCAACCTGCAGGTCGACCAATTCTAACAGCTTTGGCCAAGACGCAATTTTGAAGATTCGTAATTTGGCTACGGGGCTAAATCGGGGTAGCGCACAACGGAAAATTATAGATTAATCTCGCAGATTCATAAAAATGTGTTAATTAACGAAATTAATTCTGTATTTGACGCCGATAAAAAAAAGAACCGATTTTCGAGCAAAAAGTATAAGGGCCGCAGGCCCGCGCGACAGCCCGTAGGGCCGAGCGGAGGCCCGCAGGGCCGACCTAGAGCTATTGGCCCGAAGGGCCAATTTAGCTCTAGTCCATATATATAAACTTACTTTACTCACTTCTAACGTTAAAAGGCCCTCTTGGATCAATAAGTGAAGTCTACTGGTTCGAAGAGGTTGCGGGCAGTTTTATGGTAAATTTTTAAATCGTGCGGAAAGAGACGGTTTGGCAAAAAAATTGGATATTTTCGAGGGGCGGCTAAACTATCGTATGGTGGAGTGGCGGGCCCGCAACCTGCAGGTCGTCCAATTCTAATAGCTTTTCGAAGACGCAATTTCGAGGATTCGTAATTTGGCTACGGGGCCAAATCGACGTCGAGCACAACGGAAAATTATAGAAAGAATTCCTAGATTCGCAAAAATGTGTTAATTAACAAAATTAATTCTGTATTTGACGCCGATAAAAAAAAGAACCGATTTTCGAGCAAAAAGTATAAGGTACTTGCGCGTGCTGATAAACGGCGACAATCTCGACTATTGAGGTTATTATTTTTTGAGGTTACGTTGTTATAAATTAGTGGCAATTCATAAGTAGCCTATTGTTGAATTATTTAAAACATCAAAATAAATTCGAGTGTCAAAAATTGGCGGTTTGGACGTTTTTTTTTAATAAAATGGATAATATAAATTACAATTTAAAGTTACGCACACTGCCGAATTATTTAAAACTTCTAAATAAATTCGATTGTCAAAAATGATTAACGTTAAAATTGAATATATTATGACAGCTTATTAAATGTAAATTATTGTTCTTAAAATTTAGCCGTTTTAATCGGATAAATATGATATTAAGTCGAAATTATTATTCAAAACGTCGTGCTGAATCGGTGGGAAGTGCATTTGGAGACATACATAAATTATTTTTGTGTATCTGGAAACTCTACGATCCATGGGTCCGAGACATTTATTGTCTTTGTTACGTGGTATGTGTTATTTCGAGTCAAGTAAAATTTGTTATGGGTCGTTTCGACTCGAAAATAAGGTTATCGAAGAGTGTTAAATTAAAAATGGGACATTTCAGTCGAGATGTTAATTCGACATCTTTACTGCTCGATGGAAGATAAATTTGGCGCAATTAATAGATTCGGCGTGTTTACTGTGTGCAAATCGAGTTTGATTTTTGTACCGACTAAATTGAAAAAGCCATTTGCATTCAAATTTTCAGT
The DNA here is from genome assembly GCA_950108345.1 of Malthinus flaveolus. Classification (NCBI taxonomy): domain Eukaryota; kingdom Metazoa; phylum Arthropoda; class Insecta; order Coleoptera; family Cantharidae; genus Malthinus; species Malthinus flaveolus. The sequence continues at coordinate 121,818 of OX467286.1, forward strand.
TTTATGGTCCGCAGCTGCTACGATCCACTGTATTGTCTTCGGAACAGTTAAAAACCCTCTCGGAAGATTATACTGTGTATCGAAACAGCTATTGGCAACCGTACCGACAACATTAGTACAAGTGGCTATTTCGATTTTGTTAGTCGAAGAGAAAGTGAGTGACTAAAATTGAAATTTTTATATTCTGATGGTATTTTAAAGGGAGTTTAGGGTAAAGTTGTGTATCGAAACAACTGCAGCAAGGAAATTAACAAAATTAATGCTAAATGGCTGTTTCAATTTAGGTAGTGCAAAAAACCAAATTATAAATTTCTGTTTATGCGGTTTTAAGAATCTTACGGCTTCGATTCAATCGGGTAACTAAGTTTAACCTATCGGGTAGCTTGGAAGTGATATATTGGTATATTAAGTAAGGTGATACAGTGTATGGAAACAACTGCAGCAAGGAAAGTAACAAAATTAATACAAATGGCTGTTTCAATTTAGGTAGTGCAAAAAACCAAATTATAAATTTTTGTTAATGCGATGTTAACAATCTTACGGCTTCGATCTTCAATTCAATCGGGTAACTATCTTTAACCCATCGGATAGCTTCAAAGTGGTATATTACTCCATATTTGTACTTATTCGATAGCTTTTTATTCTATTTGATCTATTTAATCTGTTTGATGTAGTAAAATTGTAATTTAAATCGAGTTTTTTGCTTCTCGGTCTTTTATGAGGTTGTTCGGTAAGGTGCACAGAGTACTTTAGGATGTAATGTTGGAGTATTTTCGGGATATAAATTACCGAGTGATTTATATTGGGTTACATAACACCTTCATTCATAGTTGGGTGTTTCAAAATTAAAACAAAAAAATATTTATCAGTTTTCAGTAGGGAATCAAACAGTTTTGTATATATTTATTTAAACGTGCATTGCAAAACTGATTAGATTAGGAAGGTGCCTATAAAATAAACTTTGAAGAAGCGCAAATTTAATATTTTTTAACTTAATTTAACCCAATAATTGAATACTTTTGATTTTTGTATGATTTCATGCAAGTTAAGGTTGTTAAACAATAAGAAAAACGTAAAATAACTTTTATCACTGACAATTAATAGTTTACATTATCAATATGAATGAAAGTGCTATCTACGTTACGTAGCACCTTCATTCACACCGAGAATTGTATTCTTTTTATGGCATTCATATTGTAAAAAAGGAGTTATGAGTGCCCATAACACCTTCTTCCATTGAGAATGTTATTTTAGATGTACATAGCTCCTTCATCCGCTGCAGTTTTCAATCTTACAGTAATACTTACACATTTTGAAAGGTGCCATGCGATAGAAGAGTACATAACACCTTCATTCAGTAAAAAGAGTCATTTTTTTTTAATGTTACATAACACCTTCATCCACTCGTGTCTTCAATTATATTCACAGTGCAATTATTAATAGTTGATCAACAATTAATTTCAAAAAACATCTAAATTAGAATATTTTTCTCTATCAATAAGTTAGTACCTATTGGTATAGGTACGATAAGCTAAGATTGACCTACGGGTACACGTATGGTCAACCGGAGACCCCAAAAGCTGACCTATACAAGGTGATTTATTAGCTTACCGACAAAATTTACTACTATATAAAAGTTTGTGTAATTTGACGTATAGAATACGGTATTCTGTGCCTGGAGGGCCGAAGGCCCGACGAACGAGGCCCGCAGGGCCGAGAATCGAGGTTCGAAGAACCGACGCGAGGCCCGCAGGGCCGAGCCCCAGGTGAAGGGCCGTAGGCCCGCGCGAGAGCCCGTAGGGCCGAGCGGAGGCCCGCAGGGCCGACCTAGAGCTATTGGCCCGATGGGCCAATTTAGCTCTAGTCCATATACATAAACCTTCTTTACTCACTTCTAACGTTAAAAGGCCCTCTTGGATCAATAAGTGAAGTCTACTGGTTCGAAGAGGTTGCGGGCAGTTTTATGGTAAATTTTTAAATCGTGCGGAAAGAGACGGTTTGGCAAAAAAATTGGATATTTTCGAGGGGCAGCTAAACTATCGTATGGTGGAGTGGCGGGCCCGCAACCTGCAGGTCGTCCAATTCTAATAGCTTTTCGAAGACGCAATTTCGAGGATTCGTAATTTGGCTACGGGGCCAAATCGACGTCGCGCACAACGGAAAATTATAGAAAGAATTCCTAGATTCGCAAAAATGTGTTAATAAACGAAATTAATTTATCATTTGACGCCGATAAAAAAAAAAGCAATTTTCGAGCGAAAAGTATACGGTACTTGCGCGTGCTGATAAATGTGTCGACAATATCGACTTTTGAGGTTACGTTGTTATAAATCGGTGGCAATTCATAAGTCGCCCATTGTTGAATAAATTATTTAGAACTTCAAAATAAATTCGAGTGTCAAAAATTGGCGGTTTGGACTTTTTTTCTTAATAAAATGGATAATATAAATTACAATTTAAATTTACGCACACTGCCGAATTATTTAAAACTTCTAAATAAATTCGATTGTCAAAAATGATTAACGTTAAAATTGGATGTTTGTTTTAAACGAAATATACAAAATGAGTATTAGTAAGTATTTATAATTGGAGTACTTGCTTATTAGTTACATTATGTTTACATTGAAGCACTTACATATTCGTCTATTGATCTAGATTATTACTATTAACATACATGAAGTAATTTAATTGTCCAGAATCGGAGTTTTTTATAAGCAGAAAAAGCTTTAATTCGGAACGAATTGGCAAATTTGATGCACGATGAAAGCACCAACTTACAATTTATATATTATTTACCTGGATAGCCAGAAAAAGCTGTAATTTGGATCGAAGAGAAACAAAACGAGTTTAATCAATAAAATAAACAGAACCAATGATTGTTGCTTCCCTAATGGTTTAAGAGTAAAAATGAAAGAGACAAAAATTATAAAGAATTCAAAATTAGGAATGATAAAGGTAGTACATTTTAACTTTATTTTAGTGAAAGAGTATAAGGGTGTTGAAAAATTGTTGATATGCTATACGATACGACGATTCGATACTAAAGCATAGTTCAGATTAGTCGAGTAATTTGACTCCCTTCAAGTAGTTGGAATTGATATATTTTAAATTTTTTCTTCAGTCCTGAATAAATTACGTGAATAGAAGTACTCATTTGACTTTAGAGTAGAGCATGAACGTCCTTAAGAAAAAATGTCCACACTGTCATTTTTTGACATTCGAATTTATTTTGAAGTTTTAAGTACTAATTCGACAGTAGTGGGCGGAGTTATAAATTGTTGCTTTTTTGTAACATCGTAACCTCAAAAGAAGAAATTATTTTAATTCGATTTAATTTGTGCGTGACAATTGGCAAATTTGATGCACGATGAAAGCACCAACGCGATATTCTTTATTTTGTACCAAAGTGAAGTAGGTACCTACAACTTGCATATTCGTGTATTTACCTGGATGGCCAGAAAAAACTGTAATTCGGATCGAAGAGAAACAAAACAAGTCTAAACCAATAAAATAAACTATTAAGGGCCGCAGGCCCGTGCAAATGCCCGTAGGGCCAAAGGGAGGCCCGAAAGGGCCGACCTAGAACTATTCAGCGCGCTTTAATATAACGCGAGCTTTCATATGACAACGTTTGTCTGTGAACTAATAAATCACCCTGTGTAAAGCTATTTTATAGATCTACGACGTAAAAAGGCTGACTACATCGAATATTGATTTTCAGGTGATAATTGGCAAGCTTGACGTACAGAACAAATATAGAATACGGTATTCTGCGCCTGGAGGGCCGAAGGCCCGACGAACGAGGCCCGTAGGGCCGAGAATTGAGGTTCGAAGAACCGACGCGAGGCCCGCAGGGCCGAGCTTCAGGTTAAGGGCCGTAGGCCCGCAGGGCCGACCTAGAGCTATTGGCCCGAAGGGCCAATTTAGCTCTAGCACTACTAAAAAGCTGTTATACTTAGGCGTATTCGTATATTTCTCTAGATTTATTGGGCAGAAGATTTGAAGCAATTTCCTTTGCACGATTTACAATTTCTAGGGGTGTTTCATTATCGTTGTCTTCATATTCAAACATTTTTGATTCAATCACTTTGAAATTACTGTAAACTACGCTTTAGGTCTGTTCGTTTGCAATGTTTTCGTTGCTTTTTTGCGTGAGATCATGAAGTCGAGTGTTCGTTTGTAAAATGTTTTCTTAGTAGATAAGTTTCGTGATGTCACACGAATCAACTCCAACATGATTGGCCTGAATTAAGTGAGCTCAGACAGTCCAAACGAACAGACCTATAGATTATGGTTAGATTCGTTTAATTGACTCTTTGACGGAATAAATAAAATTAAAAACAAAAATCAAGGTTATACCCTGGACAGACTGAAAAGTTAATGATCATTATATCATTAAGTATAAATTGCTAATTTATTTTACAGTGTGTCACTACATCATTTACCTAATGATAATTTCAAACGTCATTTAAAATCTAATGATTATTTATTTCCGATGACGTTCTAGGAACGTCATCGCAACCCTTCGGTAAACATCGCCACTGTTTTTGAATTACGCGCCGCTTTGAAGGACATAAATATATATGGACATACCCTCGACAGACTGAGATTTGAATGATCATTAAGTTAAATTATCATTAAGTTAAATGATCATTTAAAATTATAGGTGACAGACTGAAAAGACACAAAATCCAATACGCTTGCATTATCTAATGTCAATTTGTGAGATACGTCTCGCCACAATCACCAGCAACAAAACATCTAACATAACCTAACAAACGCACACCCGACTGATACCCGGTTAGCTGTTTAAGGCTACCTATTTATGTCTTTCAATGCGGCTCGTAATTCAAAAACAGCGGCGATGTTTACCGAAGGGTTGCGATGACGTTCCTAGAACGTCATCGGAAATAAATGATCATTAGATTTTAAATGACGTTTGAAATTATCATTAGGTAAATGATGTAGTGACACACTGTAATAGTTATTTATGTATTAAGGGCATTAAGTAGATGTTTATACCCTGTGGGCGACAGTTTACAAACACGAGGGCCTCTGGCCCGAGGGTTTGTAAGTCGCCTGAGGGTATAAACTCTAGTAATGCCCGTGGTTCATATAAAACTTTGTTTTACTAGTTCATTATAAATAAATAAATAATATGAGTGATTTCATTGACAAATTTTTATAGTAAGCACTGATTAAAGTCAATTAAAGTTGCTAAGAAACTACTTGTTTTATATTTGTTTAAAGTAAAAGTGCATATCTGTCATAATGGAAGAAACTAAAATTCCAGATGAAATTATAATAAAAGCTGAAAAAGCTACTGAAAAATTATTACCCCAGAAGTCTAAAGTCCTATACAATAAGGAATACGAAAAATTTCAATACTGGATGACAGAAAACAACGTTGACCAAATCAACGAGACTGTGCTGCTTGGATATTTCGGAGATTTGGCTCAATCATTTTCCCCGAATTCTTTGTGGGCTAAATACTCCATGTTGAAGAAGACATTATTAGTAAATAAAAATGTAAACGTTAAAAATTATTATAAATTAGGAGAATTTTTAAAACAAGGATCAAACGGATATGAACCAAAAAAATCTAAAGTTTTGTCCAGAGAGCTAGTGTTACAGTTTATTCATAATGCGCCCGATGAGACATTTTTGATGGTAAAAGTTGCCTTGATTTTTGGTGTTTTTGGTGGATGTAGACGACAAGAATTGGTTAATATGTCAATTAATCATGTAGAAGACCGAGGCTCAGTTTTTGTAATAAATATACCTGAAACAAAGACTGATAAGAAGCGAGTTTTTACCATTATCGATGAAAATCAGATGAATAGTATTATGTTGGTAAGAAAATACATCTCTTTACGACCACATGGATGCTCTGAAAAAAGATTTTTCTTAGGATACAGACATGGCCGTTGTTTTGGACAGCCTGTGGGGAAAAACACGTTTGGAAAAATACCTTCCCACATAGCAAAATATCTGGGTTTAAGCGATGCAGATAAATTCACTGGCCACTGTTTACGGAGAACATCTGCAACTCTTTTGGCAGAAGCAGGGGCTAGTATGACTACATTGAAACGACATGGTGGCTGGAAAAGTTCTTCGGTTGCAGAAGGATATTTAGAGGATAGCATTTCTTCAAAAAATAAGGTTTCCAGAATGTTAGCTGGTGTGCCTTCTACCTATCACGATTTATTACCAACGTCAGCCATTTCTGTGAATGAAGGCGATAAGTTAATTACAAATACGGCATCGACATTCACAGCAGCCAATGTTACTATTACTGGATCCTTTCAGAATTGTCATTTCAATATTAAGTAGACTTAATATTTACTTCATGTACTATATCAAACGAAATAAATATATATTTTTTTAAATTTGCATCTTTTAAATACTCGTTGGAATATTAAGATTTTTTAATACCCCGCGGGCGTTAAGATTCCTTAATGCCCGTGGGGGTATAATGACTAGTATAATATATCTCGTAACAAAGCAATAAAAAGATAATAATGAACTAGTAAAACATAAAATAAATTAGCAATTTATACTTAATTATCATTAACTTTTCAGTCTGTCGAGGGTATTAATCAGCTAACCGGGTATCGGTCGGGTGTGCGTTTGTTAGGTTAAGATAGATGTTTTGTTGCTGGTGATTGTGGCGAGACGTATCTCACAAATTGACATTTGATAATGCAAGCGTATTAGATTTTGTGTCTTTCCAGTCTGTCACCTATAATTTTAAATGGTCATTTACCTTAATGATAATTTAACTTAATTATCATTCAAATCTCAGTCTGTCCAGGGTATTAGTCGCCTCGCCGTTAGCCTTGCAAATGCAAAAACTGCTGGGCAAACAAAGTCACACTTTTAATCCTAATAACACAATCTACTATTTTTTCAAATGCATTAATGTCATAGTAAGCGCTCCAATGACGAGAAAAAGTCAGTGATTTAACCTGTTTAAACCGAACTGAAGAACAAATTTAAAGATGTTTGAGAAAGTATTGAGAATTTAATCCACTTTTCTGACTTTAAATATTTATGATTTCCCACAAAATATTTGATTATGTTGTATGAAAAGAATCGTTTAAAATTTTCAACTCTTATTATTTTATCTGATCTATTTTAGGTTTCTCGTATTCCGTCTCGTCTTCGCACTCGTCTCCGCCTTAGGAAAGAAAGGGTAAGAGATAAGGGTAAGGTAACGTAGAAGAAAATACGTTTAATCAATTTTAAACCATTTCCAGATTACCTACACTATGAAGAAATACTGGATTGCATAAAATATTGACGAATATTTATGAGGAGAAGATAACTGCAAACGCTGCGAGACGCGCCGTGCCTGATGATTAGAAGTTTTCAAAGTTCCGTCTGACATGAGCAGCAAAACTTTCAGCTTGGATTGATCGGTAACCAATCGACCAATTGGATTAATTTTTATATCAAATTACGTATAATTGAGTCTTCTTTAAAAAGCATTATATTCATCAACGGCTCTGAATCACTATAAAAAAACGACTCACCAAAAAACTCCCGAAGAGAAAATTTTCAAAAAATGTTTTCAAATTTGAACAGGAATAACTTTTTGGTCACACGTATAAAATTTTCGTAAATGCCCTGGACTATTTTTTGTTATTTTTATTGACATCTATTCATTAAATTTGCCTGCCCTGCAGTAAACTTTGAAATCCTCTAATGCATTAAATAGGTAATTGAAATCGGACAAATAATATCTATATAATCTCTTTTTCTTAAAATTACACGAGCTTTCATATGACAACGTTTGTCGGTGAACTAATAAATCACCCTGTATAATTAATAGGTAAATTGAATAGAGAAGAGCCCACTGCGTCAACTGCGCACTGCATTTGGTCACAGTATAATATTATAACAGTTAGACATTATTTAAAACCTCACCGATGGGCGCAGAATACCAAATTTCGTACATCGTCGTAACTAAGATTACATACCAACCTAATGACACGGATTGGGTGTCTCTTTTTACCGCTTTCTTGCTTCTCCTTCTGCGCATCTAGAGTCGATGAGGTTTTGAAAGATGTCTACTACAGTGTTGTACCTTTTGTGTAGTGTTACTAATATGACTATGACCAATTTCTATGCGAATATGACGCGGTGGGTTCTTCTCTATTCAGGTTACCTCTACTTGCTATCAATAGTAAATCGACGGATACGATAACCATTAATAAAATGAAAAAAATATTTATTTAATCATCGTGACATTAAATCGCAGCAAGACATGGCCCGTAGGCGCTATGGCAGTAGTGCAGTTACGAGTAGATCCAAACAATAAAACTTACAGTATTTTAACAGAAGAGGAAATTAATAATTTAGATAATCGTGCGATAATTTTTAATTTGAAAGCTTTCGTCAGTGGTTCCGAAGAAAAGTGGCGAAATGGACAAGAAAATCCAGACTCTCGTGGTATACGAGACACTCCAGGGAATAAAATCCCAGAGGACGATAAATCGAAAAAAGCAGAAAACGGAATAATTATCATACCGCTATCTAAAAAGCATTTAGAGCTATTTACTAAAATGTCTTCGTCTGTTTTTAAAGCGTTCAGGACCGATACTGTCTCTACGATTCTTGAGCAAGATGAGTTTGATTCCGAAACTGAAGGTAGCGTAGGTAAGTTTGTACCAAATTATTAAAATATGATTGAAGTTTTTCAAATTATTAAGTAAAGTAGTAGTAATATATTATAATTCTTATATAATAATAATAATAATAATAATAATAATAATAATAATAATAATAAGTCTTTATTTAGCTTAAAAAAACTATTAAATACCAACTCCAGATACAAAAACTTTACATTTGCTTACTACATTATATTTCGATTGTGCCGATTTTACAACTTCCAACGCAATGGACTCAATTCAACTCAACCTGACTCACTGTACTTTACCAAACGTCATTCAAGGCAGATAATTAACGTTTATTTTTACGTGCTGTTTACAGCTGACCCTGAACGACCCGAAATCAACAGCAAGCTTAACCTCATCAGGCAATTGATTAAACATTTTTAATCCCTTATAGTATAACGAGTTCTGCGTACCGGCCTTCTTGTATTTTGGAAGTCTAAAATCATCTTTATTTCTAGTATCGTGGCTATGTAATTCTCTGCTATATAAAAATTTTGCCTTCATGTAATCCGGCAACAATCCGTGTATGGCTTTGTATATCAAATTTAAAACTCCCCAAACTGCACTTTGCCAAACACTCAAGAAATCCAGCCTAGCCAACATTACCTCAACATTAGTTAACTTAGAACATCCCAAAATAATTCTTGAAGCCCTGTTTTGCTGCTTCTGCAACTTTTTCAAGTCGCCTTCATTACTCATGAAAACTATGCTATTGCAATAATTGAAATAAGTCTCTATAATTGAGTGATAGGCCAAAATTCGAAATATCTGGTAGGTTGAGTGTAGACTCAACCTACCAGATATTCTACCCAAATAACTAATCTTACTACTCACTTTCTTCACTATATAATCTGTGTTACTGTTAAATTTCAACTTACTATCTATCACAATTCCTAAATACTTTACTTCATCAACTATATCTATCTTAGTATTATCTATATGTACATTAAGGTTATCCGTGTTAGTATTCGCTTTTGTTCCCATAATCAAGCATTTAGTCTTGGATACATTTAACAATAGTTTATTTGCTCTGAACCAATCCGCCACTACACCTAATTCTTCTTCATTTATACTGTTTATGATCAATTTCAAGTCCTCGCCGGCCGCCGATATTAGAGTATCATCTGCAAATAGATGTATTTTACACAATTTTGTTACTAACACAATGTCATTAATGAAGACATTAAAAAGAACGGGACCCAAAACCGATCCCTGCGGAACTCCTAGATCGTTGATAATTTTTTCGGATTCTTCCTGACCGATTCGGGTTTTTTGAGCCCTCCCAGTTAAGTAATTCTTAAACCACTTCCACTCTCTTCCCCTAATACCGTATCTCTCCAATTTAAGTAGCAATTGCTTTCTACAAATAGTCTCAAAGGCTCTTTTTAAATCCACAAAAACAGCAACTATGGTCTTGTCATTTTCCAATTCTTCTTTCCAGTTTGTTATTATTAAATTCAGCGCTGTTTCACATGAATGTTTACTCCTGAACCCTGATTGTGAGTCTGTTATGATTTGTTTTCTTTCCAAAAATTCGACAAATTGATTCTTGACTACAATTTCCAGAATTTGTTCTAATTTAGGTAGCATATTAATGGGTCTAAACTCTTCACTCCTATTTGTATTTACAACTTTTGGGATAGGTATAACTGTACTAACCTTCCATATCTCTGGAATTGTGCCAGTATTCAGAGACTCATTAATTATATCTACCAAAGCATCTCCCATCACTGGTAAGGCGTCTCTAATAATCTGTATTGATATTTCATCAGTACTTCTGATAACATCACCAAAGTTGGTCTTCTCTCACTTAGCATCACTTCTATTTGTTCTTTGTTTCCTATCATACTCTGACAATTTGAGTACAAAATCCCCGCACTCAGGCCTCCCGATATAAAAAATCAATCTTACTTTTTTCTGCTTCGACTTTTCTTTTGAAAACCTTACACTCTGTACTCCAAGCCTCGTGGTTAACATCCAATTTAATTTTAAGTTTTTCAACCGCATTTTTACAATTTATACATTTGACTTCTTGAGGTTCAGCCTTACATTCCTTGAAGTCGTGATTTCCGGCACATCTTGGACACGCATTCTGGTTTCTACACTCGCTAAGTTTATGTCCAAAAGCACTGCAATTGTAACATCGTCTTATATAAATCGCGTCATATACCCTACACAAATCCCACTGTACATTAACCTTTCTCCTTTTTATTAATTTTTCGTAGTTTATTCCATCAACTTCAATTAATGTGAAATAATCTCGCCACTTACTTTTTTCTTGACTTACGTACACCACCCTGACTAATGACCCAGAAAGTATTTCCTCATTTTGTTCCCGAATATGGTTTTAGATTTCACCTTCTGTGTATTTTTCGCTCATACCAACAATTTTTATCTTAGGTGCCCTGATTTTAGGTATTTTAATCTCGTAGTTTTCTCCCAGCTTGTTTTGAACCTCATCCTTTACCTTATTTAAAGCCTCTTTAGATTTACATTCGATTGCAATTCCACCATTACTTATGTTTTTTAGACCAGTTATTTCTAGTTTTGCTGGATTAAAATTTCTTTTAACATCATTTACTGTTTCTATTGACTTTTGAAGCTTTTTAGGCTTAACGATAACTACCGGATCAGCGTGAGGTTTGATGCTCTTGAACTTATCCGCATATGAATTTCCTTCCGTTGTAGTTTGAAATGACTCCGTGAAGTTCTTAATATCATTTAGGGAATCTTGTATGTAATTTGTTTGCTTTTCTTGAATTTTTAGTCCATTAATAAGGGTTTTTATACCATCCCATATACCATTCTGGCGATTCTGGAGTAATTCCATGCAGCCATCACAAAATCATAGCACGTTCTTTGCGCTCCCAATACAAGTAAGTTGATCCTCCGCAATACCCGCGCAAGTAATATGAAATTATATTTCGTATACTCGTCCAAATAGATAACACACGTAGTTCCACTATCGTAATTCAATTGAGCACATTTTTAAAGCAAAGTTTAATCTTTACCTGTGTTGACCCTCCCATATCTCATTACACTATTGTGCTTCGATTGTGACAGACGTGCATTTACGTTATTCGAATTTTAAAAATGCCGAAAAGAAAATTTAGTGATTCAAGCGAAGGGGAAACGGAAGATTATTTATTAAGAAAACGGAAAAAGTTAGAAAGAAAACTCAAGAAAATTGATGAAAGGAGGAATAAGAGATACACTCCGAGTGTTCTTTATACAAGTATGTAAATTAGTATCAATTTAGTATTACTAGGTAAAATGTTCAACCTATGTAATTACTACTAGCTGAAATGTTTGAGCTAGGGCTTCTTTTTTCTCGTACTGTAGTTGCTATGTAGTAGTACAGTACCAAAAGAGCCAGTATTACCTAATGATGTTAGTGTAATTTTTTAATTATCAACTTAAAATGGGGTACAATGTTAAACCCGTATACTTGAAGTATCTTTAGGTTTTTTTTTTTTACCTAAGATTGCGAAAGTAATATAATGTTTTTAGTACATATTATGTGTGACTAATTAACATTCTGATAAGTTCGAACACGCTTGCATAATTTATCGCCTTTAATATTTTTAGGTGATTCGGAGAGTGATATAATACAAGATCAGGCCAAAGACTCTGATAGCGGAAGTCGTATTGTAAATACGGAATCGAGAAACGAAAATTCGGATATAAGTGACGATATTTTAAAATTATTAGGGGATGAACCAGCAGGTTTAGATCCAGTTTGGGGAAGAGAGGTGCGTAAGGTTCTAGCGGATAGATGGAATAAATACCTCACCTGTGGCTGTCAGAAGTCTGACATGGAGGTATTAGAGAAAAAATATTTAATTCCGGGAAATATCGCCTTACTGAGAGCACCCGTATTAAACCCTGAAATACGGGTGTCGTTAAGAACGATCAATTTATGTCGAGTATTCAATCCAGAGTGGGGATAGGCCTCGCGGCATTAGCCAATGCTTTAGACCAAATGCTATCCGAAAACTTGGTAGCAACCGACGTACAGGCGCTAGTGTTACCTAGTGTCATCGACGCAGGCAAGATGTTATGCGATGCTTTCCAGATGATATCGACAAATCGAAAGTTTCACGCAAAATCTCAGTTAAATGTAACAGTAAAGAAGTTGGTTCACGATAGTACATCTGACGAGTTTCTATGTGGGAAGGACTTTGCCGAAAAGTTCAAGCAAGTCAAAGACCAGTTGAGGACTAGCGGTGAATTACGGCATAAGAGAAGTTCGCATAATTTTAAAAAGCCGGTCAACGCTACTGGTAGTAGTTATCAAAACTCAAGAAGTATTACTGCACTGAATCATTTAAACTACAGAGGCCAGTACCACAAAAACAAAATGAAGACGGGGCAAACTCAGGAGCAGGCCAGGACGAATTACAACAATTATCGTCAGAAGCACCAGAAATAATGGTGAGTATGTTGCCATATGCCGGTAGGATAAAGTGTTTTTACCAAAAATGGGAAAAACTAACGGCAGATAAAAACATTTTGGCGTGGGTAGTAGGTTATGAAATCCCATTTAGTAGTTACCCTCGGCAAAGGACGAAGCCATATCGATGCTGTTCTAGTTCGGATTTAGGACGTTATACTACAGCGATAGAAAAATTACTTTTTAAAGGAGTGATTAGCCCATGTACTCATGCGGCGAATGAATTTTTATCTTCCTTTTTTCTGGTTCCAAAGTCGGATGGCATTCGTTATCGTTTTATTTTGAACTTAAAAAATTTAAATTCCTTCATTGTAGCTCACCATTTTAAAATGGAAAATTATAAGACTGTTAATGATTTGATTTTGAGGGATATGTTATGGCTACGATCGATCTAAAAGATGCGTACTACATGATCCCTATTTCGGATAAGTTCAAGAAGTTTTTTAGGTTTGAATTTAATTCCGCTCTGTATGAATATAATTGTATGCCAATGGGGCTGTGCACGGCACCATACGTTTTTACGAAACTCTTAAAACCTATTTTTAACAAATTTAGATCTCGGGGTATATTATGCATTATATACTTAGATGATATTTTAGTACTAGGTAGGGATAAGAAGGAAGTTCGAGGGAGTGTGAAGCATATTATTAAAACTTTTGAACATTTGGGTTTTATTATTAATTACAAAAAATGTTGTTTAGCGCCAACGCAATACTGTAAATATTTAGGTTTTGTGTATAATACAAAAAAGCTTATTATAACATTACCCGACGACAAGAAGCAACGTATTTTAGAAGTCGTAAAATCATTAATGAAAGAAGAGACTGTCGATATTATAGAACTGGCAAAATTGATTGGGGTTTTAGTTGCTGCTTGCCCAGCAGTGAAATACGGCTGGTTGTATACAAAGCGGTTGGAAAGAGCAAAATATTTAGCCCTTAAAACTACTGGTGGGCGTTATAAAGGGAGACTTGAGATTTCGGATACTGTAAAGAACGAATTACAGTGGTGGAAAGGAAATATTTTAAAATCCTGTTACACTATTAATGTTAAACAATTTAGTTGCGAAATATTTTCCGATGCCTCAAACACGGGTTGGGGGGCTAGTTGCGAAACAGAGAGTACACATGGTTTTTGGAAGGAAAACGAATTTAAACATCATATAAATTACCTCGAACTTTTAGCAGTTTTCTACGCTCTGAAATGTTTTGCTAGTGATAAAAAATATTGTACGATTCTTTTGCGAGTGGATAATAAGACTGCTATTGCTTATATTAATAAAATGGGGGGTGTAAAGTACGAAAAATTAAATAATTTGAGTAGAACGATTTGGAAGTGGAGTGAAAGACGCCAGCTCTTGTTATATGCTTCTTATATACCTTCTAGCGAAAATATTAGGGCAGATACGGAATCTAGAGTCTTAGATGTTGAAACAGAATATGCTCTGAATCAGGAGGCATATTCAAAAATAGTAAGAATTTTTGGTAAACCGAATATTGATTTGTTTGCTTCTTACACAAATGCCAAATGTGAGGTTTATTTTTCTTGGCACAGAGACCCGTACGCTCATAAATGTGATGCTTTTACGGTCAGTTGGGAGCAATTAAAGTGTTTTTACGCTTTTCCTCCGTTTGCGATAATCGGTAGGGTTTTAAAGAAAATAATTCAGGATAGAGCTTCAGGGATAATGGTGGTACCATACTGGCCCACCCAACCGTGGTTCCCTCTATTTTTAAAAATTTCTGAAGAGAAACCCATTATATTTGAACCAGATAAGGAATTATTATTATCTCCTTTTAGGACTTGCCACCCATTATCGAAGAACCTTTTCCCTGGTGGCGGCGAAGTTGTCAGGGGATCTTTTTTAAATAAAGGAGTTCCTTTGGAAGCAACATCGATTATGATAAAGGCCGTAAGTGAGTCCACGTTACGGCAGTACTCTATAACATACAAAAAGTGGTGGATATTTTGTAAGAATAGGAATTTGGATATTTATAACGTCAAGGTGGGAGAAGTTATCTTTTTTCTTAATGAATTATTTTCAAAGAACATATCATATGCGACGTTGAACTCACACAGATCTGCTTTAGCTCTAATATTGGATGGTTATTCTAGTAGCGACGAATTACTACTAAAAAGATTTTTGAAAGGCGCCTTTAGAACAAAGCCGAATTTTCCAAAATATAACGTCACTTGGGATCCTAGTCAAGTTTTAGATCACTTGAAAACGTGGTATCCGTTGCATAGAATATCGTTTGAGAAACTAACGAAGAAATTAGTGGTTTTGTTACTTTTAGCGACGGGCCAAAGAGTACAAACTATATCAAAGATTAATATTAACAATATCAAGCAAGAAAATGATAAGATTGAAATATTTATAACAGACATTTTAAAGACGTCTAGTTATAATCGTGAACAACCGGTTCTCCAATTTGCTCCCTTTACTCAACAGCCCGAGGTGTGTGTAGCAAAAACATTGCAACAATATTTGGAAATTTCGAAACCATTTAGAGGCAAAGAACGTTATCTTTTTTTAACATTTAGAAAGCCATATAAAAGAGCTTCTACGCAATCGATAAGTCGGTGGATTAAAGATGTACTAAAGGCCAGTGGAGTGGACACTAAGATTTATTCAAGTCATAGTATACGGCATGCCTCAACTTCCGCAGCTTATAGATCTGGGGTTAATATTAATCAGATTAAAAACACTGCAGGATGGTCCAAAGGATCTGAAGTGTTTGCACAATTTTACAATAGACCACTTCAGGAAAATATTAACTTCATAGAAGTAATAAGTAGCAAAATGTAACTTGATGTAATAAATGTACTTACTTATATTAATTTGATTGAAATTCATAAAATGAAGAATATTTAATGGGGTTAAAATATTATAATGATTATTATAAGGTGTTGGTTGTTAAAGAATGTTCAAACATATGTGTCAATAATTATAGATTGGATAAATATATTATATTTCTTTTTTTTATCCATAAAAAATAGTTTTTTTGTTCTTTCAACATCTACGTGTGTTATCTATTTGGACGAGTATACGAAATATAATTAAAAGAACAAACGACTTACCTGTAGGAAGTTCGTTCGAAATTATATGAGTATACTCGTCCAAATAGATAACAACCCTACCCTATTTGGCCCTCCCAAAAAAGAACTATTTTTTATGCGCTAGCCGCAAAATAGTGTAATGAGATATGGGAGGGTCAACACAGGTAAAGATTAAACTTTGCTTTAAAAATGTGCTCAATTGAATTACGATAGTGGAACTACGTGTGTTATCTATTTGGACGAGTATACTCATATAATTTCGAACGAACTTCCTACAGGTAAGTCGTTTGTTCTTTTAATTTTTTATCACACTTACCACATACCATTACATGTTAAATATTTTTTATCATTTCGTTTTAATTCCTTAGTACATTTACCGCAAATACCCATTGTCCAAATCCAAAATCCAGCAATTATTTCAATATATTTATAATTTCAATTTATTATAATAACTCAAATTTGATATCTACGATACACGCGCTCCCACAATCTATAGCACAACCTTCACGTTCGAACAACAATTGTTGTTATTGCAAGAACAAATACCCAAGTGCCTATACCCAATAGGAATTTATATCAGAAGATAGTTGCAAGAGCCGCAAGTTAAAATAGGATTTGAAAAATTAAACGGACCGACATTTACGTAAAACTTTCTTCCGCTCAATTAAAGTCGTCATCGATCAGAGGCTTTCGACGCGTTTATTATTTTATTACTAAAATATAATATACTTTTAGTAATAATTTATTTAATCCTTGTGCTTTCGAACAAGTCGCACTTCAAATGAGTCGAGACTTGTCTCGATTGTTTCTTCGAATTTTGGTTAATTGAATTTGAAATGACAACAAGCGTAGTATGCTGTTTGCGAGAATGCAATTGCTGCAAACACCAAAGTACAACTAATAAGGAAAAGCTGAATAGAATATTTTCATCTGCATAACTTGTAATATAATATTAATAATAATCGTGCGCCGCTACATGTTGTGTATTTTTGTCAGTTTAGTTATTATAGCTCGACTACACACCTTCAATATAAAGGTGCTGCCCTCGCAACTCAAGTTGGCGTCTGATAGCTGGGAAAATACGGAATGGGTGTGAAGCAGTTTTGACACTTGTCGTACAATAATTGGGTGTTATCAGTTGAGTGAGCGCTATAACATTTAGAATGTCACACGTTGTTATATTAAATTAACCTAACCAAACTTTTATTTTTAATCAAAAATTTCTCAAAAAGTTTTATTACAGTTTTGACCTTTTTGCGCGGCGTATTTTTTTAAACTACTTTGCGCTCGCTCAACACAGTGAATCCACGTTTCGTCGATCCATAGCGTCGAGTTGTAGGGCATCGTTGGCCAAGTTGAGTTGCGAGGATAGTGTAGTAGTACCGTCAATATAAAAAATGTCAAAGTATAGAAAAGCAGTACCCAAAGCTGCTTATACTATTATAATATTACTTAACTTAACTTAAGAGCGGGCATTTGAATTATCAAAGTCAATAGATGGCAGCACGTGCTATTTCAGCTTATTTTTCCGTAACACACCATTATTATTCCGCCGAGCGAATCAATTAATAATACATACCATACATACCATACAAAGATAAAGATCATTATTATTACAAATTTTTAAATATTTAGGGTTTTTGTGAAAATTATGTTAACCTGCGTGCTACCTGAAATAGCAAGGTCTTGGGTTTGATTCCCGAGGCGTTTGGTGGAAAACAAATTTTCTCATTTAAAGTTTTATCACTTATGTGTGTATGTTGGGATTCATTTACAACGTATTAGATCTATCATTATTATTATTTCCCGAGGCGCTCAGCGGAAAACAAATTTTCTCATTTAAAGTTTTTTCACTTATGTGTGTATGTTGGGGTTCATTTGCAACGTATTAGATCTATCTAACTAATTAACCCTAAATATTTAAAAATTTGTAAATTATTATTATAATATTAATTTACGTAGATATACGAGGTGTGACAATTAAGTAATGAGACTGGTTTTATTGCCGCGCTTGTGGTAAACCTGGGACCTTGAAATTCCCTTTCCCTTCCCCGACATCCTTCCCCTCTCTATTGATATATTTACCATCCTTCTAGCTTGTTTAATTCGCCTGCTGTGTCGTGTTGAGTAGACGTGTGTTGGTGGTGCTTCATGAAAATGGAGAAACGAAATCAAGAGCAACGCGTCGCGATAAAATTTTGCGCCAGATTGGGCGAAACAGCTTCAGAAACGTACGCTAAAATTGTAAAAATTTCAATACGACCCGGAAACCAAACGCCAAAGCTCATAATGGTTGTCTCCGCACGCCCCCCGCCCGAAAAAAGGTCGCATGAGCAAGTCGAAGGTGAAAACGATGATTATTGCCTTTTTTGATAGCCGTGGAATCGTCCACAAAAAATTTGTTCCATCGGGGCAAACCGTAAATCAAGTCTACTATCGCCAACTACTCGAAAGATTGCGAAAACGCGTCAACAGGGTGCGCCCAGACATCGCTCGTAACTGGATCCTTCATCACGACAACGCGCCGTGCCACACCGCCCTCAGCGTGTACCAGTATTTGGCCTCTAAAGGGATTGTCGTGTTGCAACAGCCGCCTTATTCGCCCGATATGTCACTTTGTGACTTTTTTTTCTTCCCTAGAACAAAATCGGTGGTCAAAGGAACCCATTTTAAGTCGATTACGGACATCCAAGTGGCCGTGACGAGGGTACTCGCGGACATCCCAGTCGAAGCGTTCCAGAAACGTTACGAAGCATGGAAAACGCGCTGAAATCGTTGTTTAGCTGCCCAAGGGGACTACTTTAAAGGGGATGGCAGAATTGTACAATAATTTTTAGATATACGGTTTTTATGGAATCAGTCTCATTACTTAATTTTCAAACCTCGTACGTGGTGGCTTGGCGGAGGACCTAATAGTAGTTAATAATAGTGGATGGGCTAAAATACGATTTAGCCTTTTACAATTTACACAAAATATTATTATTTTAAATATTCGTCCGGGGGTTGCTAGAAAAGGCCCCCGGGTCTCAGCTCTTCGTACGTTGATTTGTTCCTGGTAAATAGACCCAGGCTAAACTCGGCTAAAGTATCTCTTGTATCGGTGCCGCATAAGCTAAATATTTGCTTAAAATGCATTGGGAACATTCTTTCTCTTCGCCACAGCTTCTGTATAATACGCTGGGTTTTCTCGAACAACGTGTAAGATATAACTGACGAGACAGCGGGGAAACGCCGTCACATGAATCTGTTAGTCTGCAGTTTAGTACAATCATTTCTTAACCGAGGATCGTTTATTTACTACACCTTGTGATTTAGATTGGTTACGATATTTATATTATTTTACTTTCAGCAATATACGATCCAAATTATTGTGCAGAACAAAACGGTATCGAAAATTTAGAAAAATTCCACGTCCTTGCACTAAGCCAAGTGGAAGAAGATATAAAACGGATAACACGGAATGGTGCGATAGGCCGAAGAGCTAGTAACAAAATAGAAAATTGGGATTTTATTTATACCGAAACGAGCGGAAATAAATTGTTAAAAAATGAGAAAGCCTCCATCGTACAGGGTGTTAAAATTGATTCAACCGTTGTACGCAACAAGTATAACGATTGTTTACTACCCGATATACCGTTAGATCAACGCAAAACCACTACTCTAAGACGTCATTACTATCCCGAAGGAGGTTGGGGTTGGATGATAATAGTTTGTACGGTGCTCGTTCACGTGCTTAATCATGGATTACAACTTTCGTGTTCTCAATTCGGTACTCCTGCTGCCGAAAAGTTTCAAGTCCGTCCAATATATGTTACAGGTGAGTCTTTTATTTTTCTATCTCAAAATGCTTTCGCATCATCTTCGTCATAGTTTTCTTTTGTGTAAAATGTTAAAATTATAATTTTGTAATTAATTTTTGTTACTCCTATCGTACACCCTTCTGTAAATAACTCAGGTTCTTGAATTTATAAAAATGGGATTTGCCCTGAAACAGCTGTCGGCAACCCAATTGGCAAAATTAATGTATAAATGGCTCTATCCATTAGTAAATTTAAATCCGATTAACTTGGTGTTTATTGTAGTAATAAAAGTCGAATCTATCGAATGGTTACGGTGAATTTAAACGACGGGAGGTATAAAAATAGCATAAAATAATGGTGATGTAACGCAACTGGATTTAAAAAGCCCTTTAGGTCGTTACAATCATCGAATACTCGCACTTGAAATTGTAAACGTGTAGTAGCGAGTATTTTTTAAAGTGTCAATTTGAAGTGGCGTTCTTGACTTTACCACCAGCGCAGAGAAGTTCAATAGAATCAATAGAAGAATAAAATTGAAGGCTATAATTCATTATCATTAAATCATTATTGTACCTCTTTGCTGGTGGTAAAGTCAAAAACACCACTTCAAACCGAAACTTTTATACGTAAGGGATGAACAGTAGGTATGCCAGACTTTAAGCCAGTAAACGCACAATACCTAATAATACAGTACAAATTAAGAAAACCCTATCTGGATCTTTTTCCATCAATTAGTTAGTTAGTACCTAATAATATAATATCATTGTTTAGCGTGCACCCATCTACTTACCTACTATTTTTTGCCGCCGCTCCATGAAGAATTGAATTTTCTTTCGATGGTGACTTTTATCACGTTTCTTAATAATTAAAACGAATAGTTTTCGGTATACATCGCTTTTCCCTTGTAAATTTTTGTGTAACAGTATTTTGATATTTTAAACTTGTTCTACTTAAACATCATATTTATTATAATATTATTATTACAGAATTAGCTAAAAATTCTTCTACCACTAGACATGTTTGTGCATTCTACAAAAGCATTAAATGAAAGCACAAAAATCCTTTCGTCAATGAAATACAGATTACTTTCGTGAATGAAAATGTATTTTATGTGGGAGGAATATAATATAGAGTCCCGAGTTCAACAACATTTGTTATTTATCAAAGAAAATTAACTACTACCCACGCGAATTTTACATGAAAGCTCTTCCTTCCTACAAAGAGAGAACTCGAACTTTGAATATTCATTCCATTATATTTTTTCTGTTATGGGTGGTTTGAATGAAATTCAAATCGAAAGTTTAAGTTTACAAAAAAGTCGTGGGCGAAAGTAAATTGAAAAGTTTTGACGAATATTTTGAATCCTTTAATAATTATTGATGTTCGGTAATACGATCATTATTTTGGGTTAAATCATTTAAATCATTATCAAAGTCTTGGGTTCGATTCCCGAGGCGCTTGGTAGAAAACAAATTTTCTCATTTAAAGTTTTTTCACTTATGTATGTATGTTGGGGTTCATTTACAACGTATTAGATCTATCTAACTAATTAACCCTAAATATTTAAAAATTTGTAAATTATTTTTGTGCTTTTTAAATTATCGATTTAATTATGTTATGCGCTTCGTAAAAAGCCACTCGTGTATTCTAAGTCACTGTCGTCACTAATAAAATTATTTAGAGTCCAAGCTGTACATGATGTACATTGTACAATGTACAATAGATAATTTAGCACACTAGTTACGTTACGCCACGGAAACTGCAGAGTTGTAGTTTGTAGTTTTCCTTATTTGCAGGGCCATATTAAGCATGGGGCTCAGTGGGGCTCAAGCCCCAGGGCGCTTGTCAAATAGGGGCGCAATTATTTTCGACAGACACTAGCTTAACTAACTGAAATGATTATTGAAATATTGAATGATTTTTCTAAAGCCAAAGTAAGAATAATGTCAGTAAGTGCCACTAATAAACAAAATAAAAGAGTTTTAAATAATTAATCTAGTTTCTGAGTTTGTGCAGCGCCGGATTACCCATTAGGCTACTGAGGCTGTAGCCTAGGGGCGCCAAGTCAAAAAGGGGCGCCAATTGCCAATGAAAATAAAATTATGTTCAATAACAATTTATTTCTACCGGTTGTTTTAATTGGAAAATGCGTAAGATTGCTTTTTCACTCGGGTTTGTCGTTTAGATGTAAACTAGTATATCAATTAAAATTGATACTTAATCGGAAACGGGACTCAGGCCTGGATTTACCATTAGTCTAAGTAGGCTAAAGTCTAGAACCCTGGATCAAAAGAGACCGCGGAATTCTCCAACAATATTTTGAGTTTATCTGAAATATTATAGTAATTTAATTTACCTACTTTGTTTTTGTGAAATATCTTTTTTGGAGACACTATCAATTGCTACTACAATTCCTAAACTTCATTTTAAGCCGTTTGACCTTGAACGATACAAAATTTTCGCCTGCGGCGCTATTTCACTCTATTTCCTCCTCAAACAGGAAAAAGGGCATTGGGATTATTATAGCTTAGGGCACCAAAATCCGGGGCTGAATTTGTGTATTCATTGGGGCGCTTTGCTCTCTTGAGCCCCAGGCGCTAGAAAACCTTAACACGGCCCTGCTTATTTGTGTATTACTTGATAATGATAATGAACACTACTTTGAGTATTTTAAACCTTTTTTATCGATATAAGTGTGACTGTATCGAAAATAAATTTTTTTGTCTAGGAAGACAGCAAAAGAATAATTATTTTTCGATTTCATCTTTTAAACTGGTATCAAATGAAAAGGGGCTCTTTCTTCTTCGCTTTAAATAAATTCATAAGTGCGTAAATTTCACCTATCGATGTAACGGTGAGTTCCGTTAAATCTTCAACGATACGTGTATTATCGGAACCAAGAATTATTAACATTTGGAATATCTAACTTGTTTCACTTATTGTAAACTGCTAAAGCTAACTGAATAAGCGAATATACGTTTTTAATTACCTTAACTACTCTTGCGACTTACTACTTTGAGCATTTTAAATCTTTTTATCGATAGAAGTTTGTGATAGCCGAGCCGTCAAATGTAATAGCTTACGAAGGTAAAAAGGTAATTAAAAAGTTCGATTTGTTTATTAGAAATAACTCGCTCTAAAACGCCCAAATTTTGTGTTTTGTTAATACAAGTAAATAAGTTAGTTTCGTGATAAAATTTATGTCCGATAATTTTTACTAAAAATAATTTATAATTTACTTGTAGGGTGTCATGGGGCGGTCGACTGAAAAGTATAGTGTCGTACTTGTAGTGAATAATCATTTCAAACTCTCACCGTGCAGTTTCGGGGTTAGAATAGAACTGCTGCATGGGTCTGGCAGGGCGTAAAAGGCGACCATCAGACCCCAGCACGGTGGGGGGCTGGAGTCCACTACTGTGGACACTGTGTTATCCTGTAAATTTACGTACTACTTTCTCCTTGTTTTCTTCCTCTTTAACTCTCATTTGAGAAAGGTCGTTGTGGGAAGGCTCCCCCTAAGAGCTTAGCTTTGTCCTCGTTTCGTATCTGTGTCTGTTGTAGTGGATCGAACTCCCACCAACCCAAGCCGAAGGTGTACAGACCGTGCTGAGCGGCTGAATGGCGACAGGGTTTGTCGTTATTAACGGTTTACCTCCGGATATCTGGTGACCTCCGGTTGTAATTAAATCGCCTTACTGCAACATGCGGGGCTCTGTTGTGGAGGACTTTTATTTCCCTAGCTACTCGTGGGACCTTTATGTCAAACTTTAAAAAATCATTTTTTACGGAATGTGCAAAAGATAGTAAATTTGTGGTTGTTGTCAGAACAGATAATGGAAGTTTTTCTACATTATCACCTTTTTGGATTTCTAAAGCTGTTGATAGTATTGCCGGAAATGTGGAATCAATCAAAAAATTGAGAGATGGATCTCTGTTAATCAAAACGATTAATGCTAAACAGACAGAAAAGTTGTTAAAATGTGAAAAACTCATTGATTATTCGGTTAAATGTGAAATAAATAAACAACTGAGTTACTCGAAAGGAGTAATCAGTCATTTTGACTTATTAAATACTGATACGGAAGAAATCAAATCTTACCTAGCTAATCAAGGAATAATAGTAAATGCTGAACGAATAATGCGACGAATAGGCGGAGAACTAAAGCCGACATCATCTTTTATCTTAACCTTTGATAAACCCAATCCTCCTGAACATCTAAAAGTAGCAATGTATAGGCTAAATGTTAGATTATATATACCTAACCCATTGCGATGCTATAGGTGTCAACGATTCGGACATTCTCAAAAGAATTGTAAATCTGAACAGATATAAAGAACACAGAGAATCATCTTGTGAAAAAGGTTCCTTCTGTGTAAACTGTTTAGGTATGCACTCTGCTAGATCAAAAGACTGTCCAATATATAAGGAAGAATTGGCTATCCAAAAAATAAAAACGGAAGAACGCGTATCATTGGTGGAAGCCCGGCGTAAATTTAAAATCCTAAACCCTCAAGTTGCTAGTAAAACTTACGCTTCAGCTACCGCTAAAAAAGTAGATGCGTGTACACAAACTTGTGAGATGTCAACTCAAACAGAAGATTTGGATAACAGCCCTATTGCCTCGCAGTCTACTTTGACTTTGAAAAACCCCCAAAAGCGACCAATTAGCTCTCCCACCGATAACAAGGTAAAAGGACTCGAAAAAGTCATTATTTTGGATGACTTGGATGTACCAGACTCCAATATCTCTGGTGAGGATGAGCCGTCGATACGGGACGGAACTTGGTGTAATTTGGACCAGCCTGCCAAAAATGGCAACACACCGACACGTGGGCAAAGTACTTCCAGTATTGGAAGTCCTACAGATATGGACATCGATCCACTATCAATAAAAGAAATACGAAGCAGTAAAAGGCGCGGACGTTCAAAAGCCGCTAAAAACAAATAAACCCAAAACCAAAATTCAGTTATATTAACATTCTACAATGGAATTGCAATAGTTTTAACGGACATAAATCAGAAATCCAGCTTCTAATTAAACAGTACGATCTTAATATCATATGTCTACAGGAAACACGTTTCAAAGCTATCAACAATCCCATATTGAATGGATTTAGATTCTTTCGCAACGATTATGTAAACGAAAATATAGCTTCTGGAGGGGTAGCCGTGTGTATTCAAGAAGGTTTTTACACCTTAGAATTTCCACTTAACACAAACTTACAAGCGATAACTGTCACAATTCATCTACCAAACCCACTCACAGTATGCTCTCTCTATCTACCTCCTGTATCACAAGTAAACGATATTGATATAATAAGATTAGTTCAGCAGCTGCCTCGACCTTATCTGCTCTTGGGAGACTTTAATGCCCACAATCCTCTTTGGGGTAGTAATAATCTAAACACCAGAGGTCGCATGATAGAGAACGTCGTTAATCAAATGGATATGGTTTTACTAAATGAAGGCGCTGTAACACATTATTCTGAAGCGTATGGATCTTTTTCGTCGATAGATTTATCCTTATGTTCAAATAACCTTGTAATAGATTTTACATGGATGGTTCACGATGATCTATGTAGTAGCGATCACTTTCCAATCATTCTCAAATCGACCAAAGTTACAATTCAAGAAAAACGGCATCCTAAATGGAACCTAAAAGCTGCAAATTGGGACCTGTTTTCAAAACAAGTTGTTAGAAACCGTCTAACAATTAATTAATAGATATGTAATTCCAATCAGGTACGTTGGTACCTGATTGGAAAAAATGAAAAATGTTTGAGTTAGTAAAAAATGATGTTATCTAGTTACAGAAAATGTAATGTCATGTACAAGAAATTGATATTAAAGCTACATTATAAATTATAAAAAGCTGATATTCTCTTGGTGTGTGAGCAAGTGAAATTCTCGCACACAAGTCGACCTCGGAAGTTTAACCATAACAAATAATGCCGAAGTAGATGTATCTAATATTACAGATAATCTATTGAATGCAGCTAATTCAGCAGTTCCGAAAACATCTAGCTCGCCTAGACGTATGCCCGTACCATGGTGGACCAACGATTGTAAACTTGCCATTAAAGAACGTAAAAAGGATCTAAAAAACTTCAAAAACAATATGACCATGGATAATTTACACAAATTTCAACAAGCACGTGCATATGCCCGACGCACCATCACAGAAAGTAAGCGAACATCGTGGGAACAATTTATATCTTCTATTAACTATCGTACGCCCTCTCGCGAAGTTTGGGAGAAAGTGCGCAGGGTGAAAGGACGAAGTAGCACGCCTCACACTGTATCGTTGTGTATTTACAATACAATAGTCATTAACCCACAGGAAGTGGCCAACACTCTGGCTTCCTTTTTCTCTCATATATCTAGCTCCGAAAACTACTCTAGAGAATTTATTGCAAAGAAGGAAGATACAGAGAATAGCACAATTAACTTCGATTCGGACAACAGAGAACTTTATAACCAACCCTTTACAATATGGGAATTCGACACTGCATTAACCTCGTGTAAAGACAGCTCTCCGGGAAAAGACGATATCCACTATCGATTTTTAAAACACTTAACTAATGGCGCAAAGACTAAAATCTTGGAATTATTTAACAGTATTTGGAACATCGAAGTATTCCCTGCAACCTGGAAAGAATCTATATTGTTATACCAATTTGTAAGCCAAATAAAGATCCAAAATTATTGAGCAGCTATCGGCCTATATCGCTAACTAGTTGTCTTAGTAAATTATTCGAACGCATGGTTAATATAAGGCTAACCTGGTATTTAGAAACTAACCATTTAATATCTGAATATCAATGTGGATTTCGCCGAAATCGATTCACTATGGATCATCTGGTAAAGTTAGAATCTGCGATCCAAGATACATAAATAAATCGAGAGCATCTGATAGCTGTCTTCTTTGACCTGGAAAAAGCGTATGACATAACGTGGAGATTCGCAATTCTTATGACACTACACCGATGGGGTATCAGAGGCTACCTGGAACAGTTCATTAAGAACTTTCTTACAGGAAGATCTATACAGGTTAGAATTGGAGACGTGTTATCTCATTCGTACCCGCAAGAGAACGGAGTGCCGCAGGGCTCCGTCTTGAGCGTTACTCTCTTTGCAATTGCAATAAACTCTATAGTTGAAAACATTCACACTCCTGTACAACCTTTGTTGTACGTTGACGATCTAGTAATTTTCTGCTCTTCTAAGAAAATGGATACAGCAGTGAGAGATTTACAGTTAAACATTGATCAAGTTCAAATGTGGGCAGATAACCATGGCTTTACTTTCTCATCGACAAAAACTACATGCGTGCATTTCTGCCGCTTGAGAGTCCCCTTAACCCGCCCCCAACTCTATTTAAAGGAAATGCCAATCAACGTGTCAGACAGTGTCCGTTTTCTTGGATTGACCTTTGAAAAGAAACTTACTTGGAAGGAACATTTCGTTACATTGAAACAAAAATGTTTTAAAACTCTTAACATCTTAAAAATTTTGTCCTCGACCACTTGGGAAGCTGATAGAACCACAATGCTGAAATTATATAGAGCGCTAGTAAGATCTAAACTTGACTATGGCTGCATTGTCTACGATTCAGCTCGTGTGTCTTACATAAAAACGTTAGACAGTATCCACCATCAAGGCATCAGAATCTCTATAGGGGCCTTCAGAAGCAGTCCAGCTTTAAGTTTGTGTTCTGATAGCGGGGAATTACCTTTATCCTACCGTAGAAAGAGCGTCATTTTAAATTATGTAGCCGCGCTAAGTAGTAAGCCTACATGTAATACATATAGGGTGGTATTTAACCCATGTTTCGAAGAAAAATATTCAAGAAGACCTAGAGCAACGCGCCCTTTGGCTATTAGAGCTAAAGAAATCTGCCAGCGAATGAACATTGATCTTTATAAAGCAGACACGCTGCGCTATAATGCATTACCTCCTTGGTCAATCTCTCGACCACGCATAAGATATGATCTAACAGCCTATAATAAACAAAATACGCCCTTAGCTGTATTGAAGCAATCGTTTTTAGAATTGGACAGCTCTTTTGGAGAGCACTGCTCAATATATACGGATGGTTCAAAAACAGAAACTTCTGTTGGTTGCGCGGTGACTTACAAAAACACAGCTATTAGCCATAAATTCAATTTTAACTACACTAGCGTGTATACGGCCGAATTATATGCAATATTGCAAGCTGTTGAATCTATTGTCACTCTTTCAGATGCAAAAGTGGTTATTTACTCGGACTCACTATCAGCATTGCAAAGTTTAACTGACTTGTATACGGTGCATCCTCTGGTAAGTTCGATTCAAGATAAGCTATCAAACTTGAATAGCCGAGGAAAACGAGTTACATTATCTTGGGTCCCGGGCCACTCGGAAATCCCCGGTAATGAGAAAGCCGATGTGATAGCAAAACAGGCTACGGAAACCGGAACACCGGTAAATACAATTACTACTGGTGATTTAAAAAACTTTTATGCATCTAACGTCCGTAACCTCTGGCAAAACGATTGGAGCACAGTTCAGTTGAACAAGTTACGTCAAATTGAAAATTCGACACGCTCGTGGCAATCTTCTTGCCGGAAAAATAGGTGGGAGGAGGTAGCTGTATGCAGAATGAGAATAGGACACTGTCGCCTAACTCATGAATTCCTAATTACAAGGGAGGATCCTCCTATCTGTGAAACATGCAATGCGGCATTAACGACTATACACATTTTGGAGGACTGTTTACAGTACTCTGACGTTAGACGGGAACTTAATTTACCAAGGACAGTTAGTGAGATCCTCTCAGATAATAACGAAGGAATTGATATTTTAATAAAATATTTAAAGGAAACTAGGCTTTTCCAACATATATAGGTAACCCTGGCTTAATAATTCTTGATCTGTGATATAAATCTGTGATACCAACTCTTTTAATTAATTTATCTATTTATTTATTTGTCTATTTATTTATTAATGTGTGTGGAGTAGTTTGTGAAATGTTTCGTCTAATAACATGTTTTGAATGGGGGGTCCATTTACAGCCTCACGCTATTTAATATTAGTGGTTGTGGCGCAAATAACAGAAATATGTTGACGCACCCATATAACAAACAATCAATCATTTCAAACTCGTATCATACTCGTTATGAAATGATTATCATTTCACCACTTGTCCTACAATATACTATTTTCAAACTTCTGTTAGGGAGTTAAATTTAGGCTTTATGAAAATAACGATATAATAACTTTCTTATGTTTTACAAGTTGGTCGTAAGTTTTTAGATGCGATTATTATAATATATCGTATGTGTACAGCGTGTAATCAGATTGAGTTGCCAATATGTGTAATGGACAATAAATTTTAGAATTTGGTGTTGATATTTTGGAATGTCGCCCTGCTTGATCTAAAAACAATTTTCAGCCGGTCTTTAGTTTAAAAAAATATAGAGGGCCGTGACAATTAAGAAAAAACTATTTTCTGCTAGGTAAAGTGCCTTTTAGGTCAATAATACGACAAAATTGTATTTAAACAAATTGTTCAGAATATGAAATTATGGCGTTATGCCAAATTTCAACGAAATCGAAAATTTTTAATTAATTATAAAGTGATAACGTATTACTTAATATTTATACAGAATTCAAATTTTAAAACAATATCACAATACCTAAATACTATAACTGTTAGGCTCTAAGGCCGAAATCAGATATTGAATGAAAAAACCGAGGCGTTTTAAAAACAGTTAAATGCAACAAAACAAAATTGGTGACGTGACTATTATAAAAACGCTCGAAATACGAGGTGTTATCTTCAAAACAAAATTAGGGTTATGGTTCTTTTAAAAGTCGGCCAGAACGCGTCTTGGAAATGAAAAAATGTTTTGGTCGATTTTTTAAAAGAACCACAACCCTAATTTTGATTTGTGTATTTTTAGAGCATTTCTGTAATAGTCACGGCAAGAATTTCGTTTTGTGGCATTTAACTCTTGCCAAAACGCGTTGGGTAGGTTTTTTCGATCAATATCCGTTTTCGGTTTTACAGCCAAACATAACTACTATTCTACATAATCTCCTCCACGGTGGACGCATAACTCAGCTCTAAATTGTTTTAACACCTTTTCCAAAGTTAATTCGTTGATCTCTCGTACTGCCATCCTTATCCTCTCTTTTAAAATTAATACATCATTAGGACAATGTTCTTTGTAAACTACTGATTTCAAATAACCCCATAAAAAAAATCTAAAGGGGTGAGATCGGGAGATCTCGCTGGCCAGTGTACTGGACCAAAACGACCGATCCATCTATTTGGAAAATTTACATTTAAAACATCACTAATAATTTTTAATTAAGAATATGATACATCTCCAATCTCATAGCATTTAACCAGTGACGGCGCCAGGGTTTTTTAAATGGGTGGGCACAATATTTTCGTGATGGGCACATACATTTTTAAATAAATGGGGGTTGCAAGTAGAACTCGACAATTTTGCATTTCTTGCGTTAGAAAGTAATTGAAATAGCGCCGCAGGCGAAAATTTTTGATTATTCAAGGTCAAAAGGCTTAAAAACGAACTTCCGGAATTTTAATAGCCATTGATAGTGTCTCTAAAGAAGATGTTTCACAAAAACAAGGGATGAAAATTAAGAATTCAATTACTATATATTTTAAAAATAAAGAAACAGTATTATGAAATAATTACGGGGATCCTTTTACCTAAGGCCCTAGGCCAAATCCAAGTCTGATAGGACCCAATTCAAATATTTAATTATTTTACACAGTTTGATTTTGATTATAATATTCTTCTTAAGCTTTTTTGGGGGGGAATGGGGGGGGGAGGACAAGATGCTTAAAGTGAAAATTATTTTGCATTTTTTAAACCTCTGAAAACTGGTAACTGGTAGCTAGTGCAATATTTGGGTGGGCACTCGGGTGGGCACCGCAACTTAAAGGGTGGGCACGTGCCCACCCTGGCCCTCCCTGGCGCCGTCACTGCATTTAACTAAATAGATTCTTTGCTCTAATGAAAGCATAATCACAGGTACTAAAGTGATAAGTAAAATGAAGTAACTAAGTAATTAAAATTATTCTTAATTGTTTTCGTACGATTAGGTATCACCCTGATTTATTTGCACAAAAACACTTAATTAATAAACAATTTTCCAATGCTTTGAAATTTGGCATAACTCCATAATTTCATATTCTGAGCAATTTGTTTAAATACAATTTTGTCGTATTATTGGCCTAAAAGGCACTTTACCTGAACAGAAAATAGTTTTTTCTTAATTGTCACGGCCCTCTATATTTTTTCAAACTAAAAACCTGCTGAAAATTGTTTTTAGACCAATCAGGGCAACATTCCAAAATATCAACACCATATTTTAAAATTTGTTGTCCATTACACCTATTGGCAACTCAATCCGATTACACGCTGTATATTATGAATGAGAATAAAAGGGAGTCGATTTGTTATTTGGTTTACGACAGAAGTTTTGATTCGTAAATAATTTTCTTGAATACTTTTGGAATGTGAAAACATCAACTTTAGGTAAGTACTAAATTGAAAAGATGAAAAGTCATTTAGTGACTTAGTTTACGTTTATTTACGAACTATCTGTTACTTGTTACGTCCCGGTATTATTTTAGTTTACTCGACTTTTTCGAAACTTTTGATTAGATTCTACATATTAATTTGTCAACTGTCAACAAAATTGTAAAAAAAAGAAATGGGCGTTGCTTTCAGAAACTAACAAGTTGGCCGAAAACGAGTTCGGTAATCGGTAAAAATTGAAGGAAAAAGACGGAGGTCTTTCGAAAGTTCAATAAAACTTGTTATAAGAATCCGAAAACTGTCTGTTGAAAGTGCAGATGCGACAACGAGTTAAAAAAGTGATTGAGATGACTTTGTTTCTTTATCGAGTCGAATTGCCTATACCACAAAAAAATAATCAAAATCTCTTTATTGGAGTAAATCAAGGCTTTTCTTCACCTTTAAAAGGAATAGGTAGTCGTTTAGTAGTACTCTATAGGGCAAATCAGATAAATTAATATAAAATGTCACTTTTACGTATTAAACGGCTTAGTTTTTTGTGATCGACTTTTCAGAAAATTGCAAGTGAATAATGATAGAAGCTTAACACCTACAGGGTGTTTACGGTTCTCTGTTTTCCCTTCTAAATGGCGATAGTACGAGTCAAAAGGAATCGGTAATAGTATACAGTGTGTACTTTTCCTAAGGCGTTTTAAGGTTTATTTTCAACCATACATGTAATGACGGGATTACTGTCGTCTTTGTAAGTTGGAAAGTTAACAATTACTCAACGTTACTTTCCACCCGGGTGAAACATGATACCGGGTGGAAAGTGAGCACTTTCCACCCGGGTGGAAAGTTTTGACATTTTATCAAAATTTAGGTTATTTTTGTTTAAATATTAATCTTCTGTATTTTTACTCTTATTAGTTACATGTATGGTTGAAAATAAAATAGTATACAAACTTATTATCGACTCATTTTGATCTGTTTTATCGCCTCTTAAATGAGTACTTGATTTTGAAACAAATTAATCGTTTATTGTGAAAACTAAAAGAACTGTTATCTCGCTTATATTAGGAGGAAACATTTACCAAAGTGTTTCGACTTCTTTTGACCTGTACTATCACCCCTTAAAATATTACAGAGAAGATCTAAACACTCTGTATTATTCTTTCTTAAAGGATAAAATGAAGTTTTTTGCAAGCACAAAATTTGAAATCACGCGGAAGTGACGGGTAGCGGCTATATGGCACTATGACGGCCCTTGCGGACCACCACAGCACAGTAGCCACCCGGAAGCTGGGGGTGTTTGGTTGTCACACTGGTATAGGACGAGACTCCACACACTTTATACGGAACGACTGCTAGGGGACTGCACGGGGACTGCCATCGAACTGCTATGAACTGCCCAAGACTGTCAAGACTCTTCTGTCGCACGGCTATTTATTAACTTTTCCCCTTCTTGGGAAACAACCAATCACAGCACTCGCTGAGACTGGCAAGGTGGAAATCATAAAGGCGGATGGGCTATCATCCACTAGCGAATTATAATTATAAAAATGTGATTAGTGGCCTTTGGTAAAAATTATAACTCAGAAAAAATGCGCTGTAAAAAGGGCATTCGAATGGTGTAAGTCTTGTCGTAATCGGGGAAAATTTGGGGACGCAAAAGAAATGGGGGGGAAATGGAAAATTTAATTTTTAGAGAAAATTAATTCAAAAGTTTTGAAATTATTAAATTTTGTATAGAAAGGTCGGACGTTAAAATGATTGACCTCGCGCGCCTTGAACGAACGTAAGCTACATAACGGTCAGGTGTCGGTCTAATTTAACAATTGTTAATTTTTGTTAATAGTTAACAACAGGGAAAATGACAAGGGAGAAATATTGGGTCGTGGTTCGTGGTTTAGGGGTAGTAACTGTAAGGTAAACTAACAATTGCACTAATCACCAAACTATATTAATCAAAATAGCAAAAATACACTGCTTTAACACACTGATTCTAAATATCACGAAGCTTACACGTTGAGAACCAAACTATGAATAAATGAATTTAATCTACATCTATCACTATAAAAGGTAGTCACATAATCATAATGACTAACAATAAATGAATAACTAGTAACTACGTAAATGATAACAGTCATACTCCTATCGATGAATAATACTACTACCACACTATACAGGGTGTTGCATGACGTACTGTACAAACTTAAGGGTCATTTTTTTGAGGTCAAAATAAGTCGATTTAACCAACTTACCCTATATACCAAAATGGTTCCTAAGCCCGTGAGGGTGCTTCAAAGTTGAAGAAAATTTTTTCTTTTTTTTTAATAACTCAAAAATGCTTAGTTTGATTTTGATCAAATTTGGTATGTGAACATTTTAATTGAAGTGATACTTTTTGAAGTTCTCAAAACATTAACTAAAATTCCCTAAGGGTGAAAACTACCCTCACTGTTCGATAAATTTGATTATAACTTTCTGGGGTCCCGTGCAGAGCCGGGTTAGAATAGCTCTGAGGTATTCTCTGCCTGTCGTAAAAGGCGACTAAAAGAGACGTGTGTCCCCGGCGACAACGGGGAAAATATGAGGATATATGGTTAAACATTCTGCCTCGGAAACCAGGTTGGGCAGTCCTGGTAAAATAGCCCTTAGCTCAGAGCGCGGTGCTGGTTCTGAGTTGGACGAGCTACAGCAACCCGTGGTAAGCGGTGGAGATGACAGCGCCGCCCCACGAATGGCTACTGTCGAGAATAATACAAGTAATGTGACGACGGCAATTACACCTCGGTTCTTACTTGTAAAAAGAATTGATAATGAAGATTTTTCTAAAATCAGTCCATTCTTAATTGCGAAAACGTTATATGGCCTAATAGGCAATACACTAAGTGTGAAAAAAGTAAAAGACGGACTCTTGGTAAACACCGTCTCAAATTCTCAATCTAAATCTTTACAAAAAGTTACTCGTTTTTCTACATTCCCGGTACAAGTAGTACCACACGCGACATTAAATACTAGCAAAGGAGTTGTTTATTGCAGAGATTTTCTAAACTGCACAGAAGTTGAGATTCTAGAAGAACTAAAAGAAAAAGGGGTTACAGAAGTCAAGCGCATAAAAACAAAACGAGGAGGCGTACTAATAGATACGCAAGCTCATATTCTTACTTTCAATACACCTACATTACCTAAAAAATTATTGGCTGCTTTCTATTCGCTTCCGGTCAAGCCTTACATTCCTAATCCATTAAGATGTTATAATTGTCAAGAGTTTGGACATTCTTCAACAAGGTGTCAGAAAACTCAGATATGCCTCTGTGGGCAACCACCACACGAAGGCTCTTGTGTTCAAATTAGATGTGTAAACTGTAAAAATGAGCACTTAAGTAACCATAAAAAGTGCCCTTCTTTTATAACAGAATATAAAATACAGGAAGTTAAGGTAGTAGAAAAATTAAGTTATCCTGAAGCGAAACGGAAAGTTCTAGAACGACATCCAACACAATTATCTTCTAATTCTACTACTTCCTACGCAAGCGCAGCTAAACTTCCTACAGTAGCGCAAATTATTAAAGAAATGACTCCTTTGTTAAATGACACTATCGCTAAAATTATTAAAGAACAAATAAAGTCTCAGTCAACTTCCACCTCCAGTTTGAAAATTCGAATACCTACAACAATTCCTCTATCAAGACAAATGTCTTCAGAGTCTATGAACTCTCAAAGTACAACTAAGAGAAAGGCAATTTTCACCACTGAAGATTCTGTAGAGTCCGATGCTCCATCGGAAATCTCGGAATCTCAAAAATTAATAAAAAACAAAAAAAAGAGTCGAAAAGGGTGGCCTAAGGGAAAACCTAGAAAACCCAGGTCCCCTGGGGATCCTCGACAACTAGAATCCACTTAATAACTATTTGTGATAATATGTGATTAACTATTTTAAAATATAAAG
Source organism: Malthinus flaveolus (assembly GCA_950108345.1). NCBI lineage: Eukaryota > Metazoa > Arthropoda > Insecta > Coleoptera > Cantharidae > Malthinus > Malthinus flaveolus. Next base: position 157,302 of record OX467286.1, read on the forward strand.
ATATTATTTATTTATTTTTATTAAAAAAAAAACATTTATTATACATTAACATTCTATTTTTAAGTATCTATTTAGCTATTAGAAGAAATCAATCATTACTCTTTCAATTTTAATATTAACAATAATAATGGTACCAACAGAAAATATAATTCAATGGAACTGCAATGGTCTTAAATACCATTACTGTGAACTAAAAATGATAATAGCTAAAATTAAACCATTCTGTGTGTGTCTTCAAGAAACACACTTAAAAAATAATGACACCTTCAATCTACGTTCTTATGCACACTTCAATAAAAATGTACAAACTGACGGACGAGCCCGCGGAGGGGTTTCCATTTTTCTTAGAGATGATGTTCCTGCAACATGTTTAAGGCTACAAACACAACTACAAGCCGTAGCAATACAAATACAATTTCCTCTCAAAGTTACTATATGTAATATATACTTCCCTGATATAAACTGGACTCTCCAAGAGCTTGAAGCTCTAGTACGGCAACTTCCTTTGCCAGTCTTGCTGCTCGGAGATTTTAACGCTCATTCTCCGTTGTGGGGTTCCCATAAATTGGATATCAGAGGAAGGCGTATGGAATCCTTTCTAGATAGTACTGGACTCGCTCTGTTAAATAATGGTGAACCTACGTTTTTCAACGAAAGGTCACGAAACTTCCACGCTATTGATCTGTCTTTGGCTTCGCCGGCACTAGCACTAAGTCTTCAGTGGAGACCCCTTCCACAGCTTCATGATAGTGATCATTTCCCAATTTTAATTGAAACTTCCATTCCTAAAGTTACAATCGCCCATCCTCCGAGATGGTCTCTTAAGAAAGCAAACTGGTCTAAATTTAGAAACGAACTTAAAACATTAAAATCCACAAGAGGTTCACTGGATGATCAGGTAGAACACCTCACAAACACTATTCGTGATGCGGCACTCCCTGCTGTGCCTCTCATAACAAGCAATCTATCGAATGGAGCTGTGCCATGGTGGAATGACGAAGTTAAAATAGCCGTTCGGGAGAAGAAAAGAGCTTTCAATATTTTTAAAAGAAATTCTAATTTAGTAAATTTAATAGCTTTCAAAAAAGCTCGAGCACGTGCACGCAAAGTAATTTTCAACAACAAAAGAGAATCGTGGAAAACTTTCGTATCAACTATCGATTCTCAAACACCATTAGGTGAAGTCTGGAAAAAGATGAGGGTTATAGCGGGGAAAAAATTTACGCCAATAACAAGAGTTTTAAATATCGGAGGACAGTTGATCACCGATAACAAAGATATAGCTGAAGCACTCGCTACTCACTTTGCAACGGTTAGTAGTTCACGAAACTATGATATGGACTTTCTAAGAACTAAAGCGATATCTGAGAATTTCAAACTTGACTTTGAAACAAACGAACAACTAAAATACAATAACAGATTCTCTATACAAGAACTCGAATTCGCGTTACTTAATTCAGGAAATACTTCTCCTGGACCAGACAAATTACCTTACGTAATGCTGAGAGAACTGCCGACTTCTGCGAAGCTAGAACTCTTGAACTTGTACAATGATATATGGAGTAGTGGAACTTATCCTCAACAATGGTGCAAAGCTATTATTATTCCAGTTCTTAAACCTGGAAAAGTTTCCACAGACCCATCAAGTTATAGACCAGTATCACTTACCTGCTGTCTTAGCAAGGTACTGGAAAAAATGATAAATCTCAGACTAGTACAAGTACTTGAATCTAACAGTCTCATTAGTAATTATCAGGCTGGTTATCGTAAAAGACATTCAATCACAGATTTACTTGTATACCTCGAAAACTCAATTCAAAATAACTTTAGAGACAGAAAACATCTAGTGGCCGTGTTCTTTGATTTAGAAAAAGCGTTTGATCTGACATGGAGGTATGGAATACTCAAACAACTATGGGAGTGGGGATTCAAAGGTAATCTTCCACTCATTATTCAGAGTTTCCTAAGTAATCGGACATTTAATGTACAAGTCGCCAACACCTTTTCGGCAACAAAAAATCTTGAGAATGGCACCCCACAAGGATCTGTTCTTAGCTGCACGTTATTTTTAATAGCCGTCAACAAAATAATATCTTCTGTTACGGCACCACTACAAGCGTGTCTTTATGTAGATGATTTAGTACTCTACTATTCGCACGAGTCGATTAATGAAATACAAGACAGCCTTCAAACTGGAATAAATAACCTAGCGGATACTGCCAAAAATTCTGGGTTTCGGTTTTCGTCTTCGAAAACGGTAGCGGTACACTTTTGTAGATTACGAAGAGCACATGATGATCCTTTACTATCTTTAAATGGTACACAAATACAGTTCCAACCTAGGGTTAAATATCTAGGGCTTGTTTTAGACAAAAAACTTACTTTTAAGTCTCATATAGAAGACTTGTTAACAAAGTGTAAAAAACGTTTGAACATTTTACGTTGTATATCTAGCGTAAACTGGGGATCCTCTAGAACTATTCTCCTCATGCTATATAAATCTCTAGTCCTTTCAGTTCTTGACTATGGTTGCATGGTATATTCTTCTGCCAGATCTAGTTATCTTCGACGTCTAGATATAATACAAACTACTGGAATTCGACTTGCTATAGGAGCCTTTAGAACTAGTCGAAGAGAATCAATGTACTGTGAATCGGGTATCCCCCCTCTAAACTTAAGACAAAAACGTTTGCTTCTCAACTACTCTTTAAAAATTTATGCAATGCCTTCACATATTAATCATGCGCTATTTCAGGATCTAGATTCGTATACATCTTATGTTAATAGGCCCACTATCACATGTCCAGCAACTGCTAGAGCTCGTAAACTACTAGCTTACTTACAAATAGATTTTCCTCCAGTATTTTCTTTTTCATTTCCAGATTTTCAAGCAAATTTAAAACTAAATACTAACATTCACCTGGACTTGATGAGATATAAAAAACTGGAAACGTCTTCTGAGCATTATCGAATACTCTTGCAGGAGCTGTTGTCTAAATTTCCCGGACATAAAATTATTTATACAGATGAGTCAAAGACTGACTTGGGAGTGGGTAGTGCGTTTTGTATTGATAGGAGCTGTTTTTCATGGACACATAATCCAATAGTAAGCATATACACTGCTGAAGCCTATGCTATATGGCAGGCACTGCACTACTGTAGTTTTTCGAATGATAAGAAATTTGTTATTTGTACAGATTCTGCAAGTGTTTTGTTGGGCATAAAAGGTATTGTTTCGTCGGACCCAATCATTATTCTTCTGCAATCTTTACTGTCACACGTAAAGAAAAATAAGTACATAGAACTCGTTTGGGTTCCCGGGCACGTGAGAATTGTTGGTAATGAGCTGGCTGATCAAGCAGCTCGAGCCGCAACATCAGAAAGGACAGACGAGATCCCCGTAAGACCAGACGATGTTTTAATATATTTGAAACAAACATTTAAAGAGTTGTGGAGGGAGGAGTGGTCCCGACAGAACACCGCGCTTAGAGAAGTAAAAGAGTCTATAGAGCCCTCGAATTATTTAAACATTCTTACAAGACGTGAGCAGGTAGCAGTTTCTAGGCTACGAATTGGTCACACCAATTTAACTCATTTATACATTCTAACTAAAACTCCGAGGCCACGATGTGAAGAGTGTAACCGTACAATTACAGTAGAGCATATTTTACTATCTTGCTGCAAATATAGAGAAATTCGATTGAGATTAGGGCTTCCTGACACTTTAGCAGGAATACTTGCGAATAATGAATCTGCTCTTGATAGGTTGGTTTCCTATCTTAGAGAAACTAATCTATTACAAAGATTGTGATATTAAATGTGATATTTAAAACTGTGATATTTAAGACTGTGATAATTCAAGACTGTGATATTTTAAAACTGTTTGTTTAATTATTTATTTGTTTTGTTTTGCTTATTTACTTGTTACTATTATTTTGCTTTTTATGACAGGTGGTTACCTATTAATTGCCTGCAGATTCGTTGAATCTGTAGTTCAGCTAATGACCTTAGCAGTCGATGCTGAATATTAAAAAAAAAAAAAAAAAAAAAAAAAAACTTTCTGGGGGTAGTTTCAGCTCTTTAAATTTGTTTTTAAATAAAAGCCTTATTAAATTTTGGACATTTTATGGCTCTTCTAAAAAAAACTCGTTTTGTGTCTCTAAATGTAATAAGTATGGTTTCAATATTTCAATGTTAGAGGTTAAAATTGCGATAATCCATTTATGCTATGTATGCTTTCTCCCTTACAAAATTTTAAAATATAAAAACTATCTTAAGTGATTAAAATGACTACCTTTAGCATCGATACACTTTGTAGTACGATCAAGAATGGACCGAGTAGCTGCATTTAGTACCTCCGGATCATTCCTTATTTGCTAACATGCTTCAATAATACGCTGCTGCAGTTGAGTTCGAGTACTTATTTGTACTTCGTACACTTAGCTTTTAACATGACCCCACATACCAAATTTGATCAAAATCAAACTAATCATTTTTGAGTTCTTAAAGAAAAAGAAAAAATTTTCTTCAACTTTGAAGCACCCTCACGGGCTTAGGAACCATTTTGGTATATAGGGTAAGTTGGTTAAATCGACTTATTTTGGCTTCAGAAAAATGCCCCTTAAGTTTGTACAGTACGTCATGCAACACCCTATACACACTTCTTCTTACATAAGTTAACAACCAAAACGGATGCAGATTTGGACCAGCTCAGAGCCACAATCTTGGGATTCATATCACTCTGAGCTGTATAAAAAATCCACATTGTTACAGTACTAAGTGAACAAGAAAATAAACAACGGTGAAAAAAGTTTAGTTTGGAAAAAGCGCCGAAGAAGACGGATGTAAAAATAAAGTTTTGACCAAAATTTGAAAAAATAAAAAGTCGCAAACAAGAAGTTATCGAGAAGAAAGAAGAAATAAGAGTTAAATTGGAAATTTACCTAATGTGGAATTTAATAAAACAGTTAATAAGAATTGGATTGGAGTACGTAACGGCGTTTAGAACGTAATAAAAATTAAATAAGAATTGAATTGGAAATACATATAGCGACGTTTGGAATAACAGGAAAGAATGAGAAGATTTTAATTGGAGAAATCAGCAAGCGAGATAACGCATGCATGCGTTAAAACTCGAAAGAAATAAAAATTTTGGCTGAAGGAAATAAAGAAATTTACAAAGTTGACGTTGAAAGTATTTTCTAGGAGTTGGCAAATTAAAAATTTTATGATCTGAACAGATTTGAATTCGGTAATAAAAGGGAGGAGCTTTGAAGGTGCAACTGAACTTTTATTATCTTTGAATGTTTGATTATTGTTTGATATACAGTGTGTTCACCGATAGTGGGAACAGTGAATAATTCTTCTGTCGTACTAGATACAAAAACAAGTTTAAATAGTTTTTTATTAAGCTCCAAATTTACTATCGAAAACTGCTGAGGTATATATTTTTGTACTTCAAATTTAACCGAAAGCGTAGATGAATTATTTTTTTCAAATGGCAACATATATATTTTTTTACATTTTTGCAATCTGCGGTGCTTCCTCTGTACATACATATAAAATTTTTATAAGGTCACACCAGAAATTATTCGAGAAAAATGTTATTGAATTACGATTACATTCACCAAAAATTAATAGCATTTCAATTTTTTCACTATTGTCCATGATAATAAATCAGTAAATAGAATAAATTTTGTGACAAACTTAGAACCCTCAAGTATTGTTTAGCAATCTATGTGCATTGTGTAAATACTATTTACTATTTTTTGATATCTTGAATAATTCAATAACATATTTCTCGAATAATTTTTGATGAAACCTTATGAAAAATTTTATATGTATGTACAGAGGAATAACCGCAGATTGCAAAAATGTAAAAAAATATATATGTTGCCATTTGAAAAAAATAATTCATGTACGCTTCCGGTTAAATTTGTAATACGAAAAAATATACGTTAGCAGTTTCCGATAGTAAATTTCGACCTAAATAAAAAACTATTTAAACTTTTTTTTGTATCTAGTACGATAGAAGAATTATTCACAGTTCCCACTATCGGTGAACACACTGTATATAAATTGTTACAATTTAGCACACACAGCTACACAGCTAGCATTTCTGGTAGTATGATATGAAAGTATAAAGAAAAGAAAGTAGAAGACAAGACAAGTTGAACACCCTGAGATTAAATGAGAAATAATTATTTATTGTCAGTGTTAAAACGCGCATCACGACAATATTATACATGTATAAGACTTAATACATAGTATATACACATGTATACAGTGTGTCCGGGGATAGGTGGAACACGGGCGATCTCGCTTATTAGCGATTTTATCAAAAAATGTTACTCTTTGTAAAAGTTTTTGCTTGTTCCAAAATTAATATTCGAAATTTCATTTCTGCAGATTTTTGTACAGGGTGGTTTTTATTAGCGTTTCTCTAAAATTATACCCTAGTAAACTAGGAAAATTTTGAAGAGAAAAATCAAGAATGCATAACAAAAAATTATTCGTACGCTCATGTTTTATTCAAATATAAAATTTGAAAACGATGCGGTACTTTTAATATTTTTAAACGATTTCAACATTTTTTTATTAACAAATTCATAAAAAAATTTTTATTAGAGATCAAAACAAACAAATAAATAATAATTACTACTCAATATAAGTGCTTCTTATATTCATACATCTTTACAATTCCTTGGCGAAATTCAAAATACGCAGCTTGAAACGTCGTTACATCGAAATTTTTGAAAATATGAAAAGTGCCGTATCGGTTTCAATATTTATATCTGAATAAGAAATCGGCGTAGGAATAATTTTTTGTTATGACTTTTTTATTTTTCTCTTAAAATAAGAGTAGTTTACTGATGTATAATTTTAGAGAAACGCTAATAAATACCACCCTGTATAAAAATCTACAGAAATGAAACTGTCAATATTAATTTTGGAACAAGCAAAAACTTTTACAAAGAGTAATATTTTTTGATAAAATCACTAATAAGCGAGATCGCCCGTGTTCCACCTATCCCCGGACACACTGTATAGAACATGATTGAAGTAGAGAAAAAATGCTAAAAAAATTCCTAGTCGCTAATTTGTTGAGAAAGGTATTATCTCTTTTTACAAAAATTGCGACTCCTCCACTAGCATGAATATGGTCCCGGTTTTTTAAATAGGCTTCGCATCTTTTAAGATATGATTGATTGTTGTGTGATTTGAGGTGGTTTCTTGAAGACAAAATATTATGTTTGGTTGGATATCTTTCAGTAAAATTTGTATTTCGTTTAACCGCTTATAGAAAACCATTACAGTTGAATTGTATGATATTGAAACAATTATTTTGCGTAGGTATTCATTTAACTGTGAGGTAACTTGATTCTTACGAAGATGGCGGGTATAGTTCTTTATTATTTAAAGCTTTTTTTATGTTAGAGATAATTCTTTGTATTCTATATTTCATTTTTCGATTTGTGATTAAGACATGAAAGTCTATTAATGGCGCTATAAGGAAAGGGACGTCTGGCATAATGTTTTTAGCTACCTCCAAAAGATCAGGCAAGTATCTCACGTTCTCATAAAAGCTCAAGAAATCCACCGAATTCAAAAGAATATTCGCTTCCATTTTTCTCGAGTAGGTCTTTAATTGGATTTAACATTTCTTTAGACGATAGTTCCATTTCTGTAGTTCTGGTTTTTCTATTTGTTTCTTTGGAGCTAGGGCGAAGTTCAGGACGTCTAAAGGATACTGGTTCGATAGGTTCTTCGTATTGATTTAGTATTTCTGGCGAAGTTTCTGTTCTTGAAAGTCAATGGCAGTTTTTTGTTGTTTTCAATTGGCGTTTCCATATCTTGAGGTAAATCTTCGACCGGCTCAGTAGTTAAGGAGTTTTCAGTAGCCTTTCTTTGGTATGTGGAGATCGGTGTTTTACATTTTGCAGCTGTATGCCCGAATTGGCCGCACTGATAGCACTTCGTATCTTCTGTTTGTAGAAAAATTCTATATTCGTCTCCTTCATGCTCTATTTTACTATATAACCTTCTAGTTGATAATCCTTATGTGATTAGTACACTATGAGTAAAGGATAAAAAGAAAGTGTTATATAACCAACCAGAAGGTGAAATGTTGATGATGATTAGATGATAACAAAGCTTTAACTACTAAAAATTGATTACTATAATGTTGAAGGTGAAATTTGAATACTAAATCGAATGAATATATTATTTTAATACTGAATGAATGATAAAACTAAAATTAAAAATACATAGGTTGAAACCCCACCTCGATCGCAAGTCCAGTTTCGATAAGTTTAAGGTTGCGATATTCTAGAGTGAGAAAGGTATATGCTCATTTTAAAAAGTAAGCAACTTTAGGAATAACGACGACTGTTATCAAACAGCTACATTAAAATTGACATAGTTAGGCGAATTTATTCCCAATTTCAGAAGGCCCCTGTCCTTATAATAGAAATATAAAAATTCAAAAGCGTTTTACTGGAGCGGTTGGTTCAGGTTCATTATGTTAATTATTCTTCAAAACTGAGTCTTAAAGTGAAGAAGAAAGTATAGAGTACGATATGTATATCTCAGAATTTTCATTTTGTATTTAAAAATGACCCAAAATTGGGTAAATAAAAGCAAGCAATTTTCCTCACTTTCAGTAAGCCTTATCTCTATTAAATATCAATATTTCAGCAGCAAAATTTAGCTTACATTGTAGCCCAATCTTTCTACTTTATTTTTTATCTACATAATTTTTTTGTAACTTCAATAGGTTTCGCTGCTCAACCGCTCCAGTAAAGCACTATTTGCAAGATTTCTAACATGGGCAAAATCGCAACCTTTCAGAGAAAAACCTTTTTTATAATCGTTTCTAATGCCTTGACCCGATAAACTTTTTTTTTTTTTAATTGTTTATTTATTGTCACTTCAGCTACTGAGGCTATTAGTGACAGTACGGTTCATTATAATTTAAAGTCAGACTATATTAAGGGTGCTAGGTTTTCTTCTTTGATGAATTTTATTATATCTTGGCATCCATGGATGGTTTTCAGTAATTCTAAGGATCTGTTTTGGTACTTTTTACAATTGGTTAGTAAATGTTCGATTGTTAACCGAGTCCGGCATCTGTCACATTCTGGTGGTTGTGCATTTTCAAAAAGGTATTTGTGAGTAAGTCGGGTATGTCCTAATCGTATCCTATTTATTTTTACTTGCTCGTTTCTAATGACTGGTGTTGGTAGTTCGTCCTTGATACTTCTTTTAATTTTTTTAAATTTCGATCTACTTAGATTCCATTGCTCTTGCCATATAATGAATATTTTTTGGCGAATTTCGCTTTTTGCATCATCTGGCGTCCTAACCTGGAGGTCCTGCGCGTCTAATGAATCAATGGCCTCCCCCGCTGTTTTATCTGCCAATTCGTTCCCCTCGATACCTACATGCGATGGTGAAAATATTAAGTCGATTGTTTTTTGTTGGTTTTCTCTTAATTCATGTATCAGAGTCCTAATTGCGTTACTTTGTTGGTTGGTACTGTAGAGCTGGTCAATTGATTGTAGAGAGCTTAATGAGTCCGTAATTATTATGAATTTCTGATGGTTGGTGCTATTTTGGGCATAAATTAGTGCCTGATGTATTGCTGACATTTCCGCAGTAAAGATACTGCTGTTCGAAGGAAGTTGATATCGAGTTTTGTCTTGATCGTGAACGACTGCTGCTCCGACTTTATTGTCTTTTTTGCAGGCATCGGTATAAATTTTGTAACTATCGCGATAATCACTCACTATTCGATTAAAGTTTGATTTTATTATTGAGTTGTTATAATCACTTTTTTTAAATTTTTTTAACTGCGTATTTATTTTTATTGGGTTTAGTGTCCATGGTGGGATATTTATTTGGTCGTGTGTGAACGGATTTGGTAGGTTGTAATTTAGTTTGGCTGCTGTATTTTTTAGATATTTATGGAAAGGATGACTGCGATCACGTATATATGTATAGATTGTAGAGTTAGGATTTTGGAGAACGTTTGTTGCGTAGTTTAAAGTTAATTTGGATCTTCTAAGTGATAGTGGAGGTTCTTGTGTTAAGGCGTTGATACTTTCTGCTGGACTAGTTCGAAATGCGCCTAGTGCTATTCTTAGCGATGTGTTTTGAATGATATTTAATTGGTTTAGGTTGGTGTTTTTTGCCGAGTTGTATGCAATCGAACCATAATCAATTTTCGATCTAATGAGACTTCTATATATTCTTATTAACGATTTTGTATCGGCCCCCCATTTATGACCTGCCAGCTTTTTAATAATATTTATTCTCTGTGCACATTCCTTTTTTAACTTCTCTAGATGAGGCTTCCATGTCAGCTTTTTGTCCAGCGTTATTCCTAGAAATTTATGTGTGTTTTTGTATTTTATTTGCTGGTTATTTATTTTTAATTTAGGGTCATAATTCGAATATTGCTTTTTAGTAAAATGCATAGCGTTGGTTTTTTCTGCGGAAAACTTGAATCCGGTTTTATTAGACCATTCTTCAAGACAATTAGTGTATTTTGTAATTTATATTGTAAGTTTTTAAGGTTGGTGTCTCGAAAATAAATAGCTAAATCGTCGGCGAATAAGGAAATTTTAACTCGAGTAGGAAAGTTTTTAGAGATTTCATTTATGGCCATTAAAAATAATGTTGGGCTTAAAATTTCGCCCTGTGGAACCCCATTTTTCTGATATAGTTCGTTGGAAATGCACCCGTTTGTTTTTACACTAAATTTGCGGTCCTTAAGAAAGTTTTTGACGTAATGGAAAGTATTTCCTGATATTTTATAATCATTTAGATTTTTTAATATATTATAATGCCAAGCTGTGTCGTATGCTTTTGAGATGTCCAAAAACACGGCTATTAAATGTTGTTTATAATTAAATGCTAAGTTGATTTCTGATTGCAGTGTGATGATTTGGTCTATCGTACTTCTCTTTGGTCTGAAACCACTCTGGAATTTGTTGATGATGTTGTATGTTTCTAGATGCCACATTAGACGCTTATTAATAATTTTTTGTAGAACTTTGCTAAGTGTGTTTGATAATGAGATGGGTCGATAGTTGTTTGGATTGGTTTGGTCTTTATTTTGCTCCAAAATCGGAATGATATGTACCTTTCTCCAAGCTTCTGGGTATACGTGTTTTGTCCAAATAAAGTTGAAGATACTTAACAGATAATTTTTTGTTGTTTGGGGTAGGTGTTTGAGAAATTCTGAAAGTATTTGATCCGGTTCTGTTGCTTTTTTATCTTTTAATGAATTTATTGCATAGTCTAGTTCTTTTTCAGTTATACTTGCATTTATGGGGTTATTTTGATCAGTTTTGTCGATTATCTCATGTTTTTCGGTATTAATTGTATATTCTAAAAAGGTAGCACTGTATTGCTTATCCCCCGAATTGTTTTCAAAACTTTCTGCTATGATATTTGCTATATCTTGTTCTTCTGAACTTTTTTTGTCATTATGTATTAAGAGATTCGTGTGATAATTTGGTTGGTTGCCCTTTAATTTTTTGATTTTATTCCAAATTTCTGATGGTGTTGTGTTTTCTGTTATTGTTGATGTAAATCCGATCCATGATTGTTTTTTACTTTTTAATATTGTTCTACGTGCAAGTGACTTACTTTTTTTAAATATTATGTAGTTTTCCAGTGTTTGGTGTTTTTTATATCGATTATAATCTTGCTTATGTTGTTTTATGACTTTCCAACAATTTTCGTTCCACCATGGGACTTTATGTACCTTATTACTAGGGAAGGACTGTTTTACTGAAGCTTTGGCTGCGTTGATAATTGTTTCCATGAAGTGATCTAGTACGATATCTATGTTATCTTCTTCCGTTATTTCTTTGTTTCCTAAAATTGCTTCTTTTTCGAACTTATTCCAATCTGCCGTCTCGAGTTTCCATTTTTTAAAGCACTCATGTATGGGCTTATTTACCTTTTTTTGTGTTAGATCTATTTTAATGGGAATGTGGTCGCTACCATACATTTCTGGTAGTGTTTCCCAGGAGATTTCTGATAGTAAAGTTGCATTGCAAAAGGTAAGATCAATTGAAGAGAATTTTCCTGAGCTAATAGTAAGGTGGGTGGGTTTACCATTATTTAGGATTGCCAAGTAATCTATGTCGTTTAGTATTCCCTCTATTTGTTTCCCCTTCGAATCTGTTGCTTTTGAACCCCAAATACTATTGTGGCTGTTGAAGTCTCCCATTATAATAAATGGCTTTGGCAATTTTGTTATAATCTGTATTAGCTCCTTCCTATCTATTGGGGTATTGGGAGGAAGATAAATGCTGCAAAAAGTAATTTTTTTTGGAACGTACGACGTGACTGCCACTACCTCCAAGTTTGATTGAATATTTATATTTGTAGTTTGGTTTGTGTTTTTTGTTAGGAGCATGACCCCCCCACTAGCTATTGTTTGATTTCATCTATCCTTTCGGAACGCCGTATAGTTTCTTAAATAAACTGTTTGGTGGTCTTGCAATCTAGATTCTTGTATGGCTATTACTTCAGGATTATATTGATTAGCTATCATTTGCAACTCAGGAGGTGGCTGTAATAGCCATTACAGTTCCACTGGATAAAGGTCATATCTTTTTAGTAGGTGTCGTCTGACTCTTGAGCTATTTGGTCGTTTAATTTGTTTGATAATCTTGTAACTCTGTTTTTGATTGACCGGTTTGGGATTGAAGGATGTATTATTTTTAAAATCTCTATTATTTCATGGGGCTTGTCTGTGTACTCTTTTGATAAAGGTAGTGGATTATTTATATTAATCGCGTTCTCGATATACGCTTTCAAATCCTCAAACTGAATCGAGAATCTGTTTTGATGCTTTTTATATTCCTCCTGTACTATTTTGAATGTTTCTTCCAAGCTTTCTTTTAATGGGGGACTTGTTGACCTTGGACTGGTAGGAGCTGAATAAGTTGTTCGAGATTTTTTCCTCGCCGTACGATTACCTCGTTGAGATGAAGTTAAATGTGCTTCTAATTGAATGAATTTCTGATCTAATATCTCTTCCGGTTGGTCAGCCTTGGGATTTTTAATTATGGTAGGTTTCCTGAATAATATGGTTTTGTTTGCATTTTCAGTTTCGTCTGTTGAAATTTTAATAATGTCTGGTGAGGTGTCTGGCGTACTTTCTGGGAGAGATCGTTTTTTAGAAGATTCTAAGATCTTTATCGATGTGACTTCTTCAAGTCGTGTTGTTCTTTTGTTTTGGGTAACTGAATCTGTTTGGGATATCTGTTTTTCCTTGTCAGTCAGAGTATTTGGAGTGTGTACTTGTGCAATTGTTTCTATTATTTGAAATGTCGGATTGTTGTTTGAGTTTGTTTCAATGGCGGTTGTAGTATTGGTTGTTAGATTTGGGTTCATGGAAAGTTTGCATGTTTCCTTAGTATGTCCATGTCTTTTACATGTTTCGCATTGATCTACTGTAAAAAATATTCGTGTTTGCTCGTTGTTGAAATCTATTTGAACGCTGTCAGGAATTTTATTTTGTTCATCTGGTGTAATGTAGACTTGTCTTCGTCCACTGTTTATGTGTGCCAATCGCGGATCGTTGCTAATTTTTAGGTGCGTAATATTTGAGATTGTCTTCACGTTGTAGTCGTTTAGTACATTTTTTATAACTTTGTGGGGTATATAGGCTGGTACCGAAATGATCATGCGTTTTCATGGGTTGATTAGCTTTCTTATTGGTACTTCAATGTTTTTAATTGTGATATGCGTGTATTTATCAGTGATTTTTGTAGCTATTTCAGGTGAACGAAAAAAAATAACTATCTTGTTGTGACTCATAGGATACACGTCGACAATGTGTTTCAAGTCTATGATGTTATTAAAAGCTAGTACATAGTCGGCAATTTCAAAATTTTCTTGTTTTTGAAGTATTACGGCATTTTCTTTTGTTGGGAACGTGTCTGTTTTTAGGATGTTTGAGTATGATGAGGTAGGTTGTGATGGAATTGATTTGATTTGGTTGTTTCTTAAAGATTTTGTAGTTGAGGAATTTGAAAATGTTGAGTTTAAAGGCATGTTTAATATTTAAAATTATTAATAAATGTTAGAGTAGATTATTTATCTACTCACCTGCGGTGAGCAGATTGCAATTGTTTTGCCACGAATCACTCGCGTCACTAACAGATCAGTTTTACACACTTTTTATTGTTAGATGATATTGTAATAATAGTTTACTTCTGTTTAAATATTAATAAATACTCTCTCTTTTCACGTACGTCTTTACTGAACGAGCGTTTGCAGAGGAATGGCCGATAAACTTTGCCATGTTATGAAACCTCATAATATAGTTTTGAGAAAAAAAACCTATATTTAAACATATTATACAGTGTGTCCCAGAATTTAGTTTACAAGAGAGAATAGAACTTTATTTTTCATTTTAAGACTAAAAGTTACTCTTTACAAATAATAATAATAATAATTTTATTTCCCAATCCAAATACCACCACCCGCGAATACAAAAAATAATAACAACAAATCTAATTAGGTATCACTACCCCATCACCGGGCATATGGGAAAATACCCCATTTGATCAGTTGTGCATGTGCAGAACAGCAGTTCGCAATTACAGAATTTAGTAGTGCGAAGCGAAAAATTCGTTAATATTATAATAGGCTTTACTTATTAAAAATGTTTTCAGATCTTTTTTAAATGCTTTTATGTTGTTGGATGATTTTATATGAGCTGGAAGATGATTTAAAATTTTTATACCTGCATAGGTGGGTCTCCTTTGCAGGTATGATGCATGCACTTTGGGAAGACGTAGCTCCTGTCTGTTACGAGTATGATGATTATGAATTTGATCCCCGTGAATAAATTTTGATCTGTTTATAAATATTGTTTGAGCTGCCCTGTAAATATATAAACCAGTCAGCGTCATGATCTCCGATTTGAAAACCTCCCTAAAAGATTCGGACTGCTTCATGTTGTAGATGACGCGAACTGCCGTTTTTTGCAATTTGATTAGATGATAGAAACCCCTGCAAGTCGAGAAAATGACTTCACAATATAAAAACCTGAGGTCAGATGTACAGGGTGTTAATAAATTCATAAAACATGAAAGTGCTTCAAGAGATAAGTACTCTTTTATTCAAGATCGGACGTAACCCCGCTCGCGTGTTTGAGGGCCGGAATAAGATTTAGAGTTGATTTACGTTGCTGGAGTTTCATTTATTACGCTGTTAGGAGCTTATAAAATTGGAGTATTGGAGTTTAGGATATAATATGTTTATTGGAGTTTAAATATTGGAGTCGTGGAGTATAAAATTACGTTCTAATATTACGTGATATTTTTAATAAGTTTTAAGTAATAAGTTCTATTAGAGTTAATAATAGCGGACTATTATTGGAGTTCAAAATAAACGCTCGTACGTTCTACTTCGTATTTTTTCTCGTTCACTTTGTTACCGACCCCTCTTCTTGCATTTTTGATTAATGGATTTTTTAGTACATGCTCCCTAAAATGATTATTTTGCGAACTAATTTCAGTCCGCAAAATGTCACTTTAGCGGACCGAAGCTCATAATGGTAACTTAGCAACACTTTAAAGGATTGGACTTGATTTTTGTTCAAGAATACATAATAGGTAGACCAGGATATAGTGACAGATTTTGGGACACGATTTTATGAAGTATGTCTTTCAGAAGACAGTATTCTACATGTATCCTGATGATAATATTATAAATCAAAAAATCATCTTGTGTTCTTCATGTTAATGAATTATTGATTATTCTTTTGCTCCGAAAGATAAACAATACTTGGGCATGCACAATCGATATGCCATCTTGGCGTAGGCACTTTTAGAACAAGAACTTGTATACTTATCAGTGGCAGTCAGATGGTTTTCCGAGGAATTTTAATTTTAAATTTCATTACCAAACACATGGCAGCCTTTTTGGGTTTATAATATTATTATCACCAGGATACACGTAGAACACTGTCTTCTGAAAGGCGCACTGCATAAAATCGTGGTCCAAAATCTGTCACTATCTCCTGAACTATAACGTTATTAACAAAATACAAATTTACGGAACGTCACCCATCGCCTTTATTACCGATAGTTTTTAATTTTTAGTTTGTAAACAAAATGTGACAGTTTTCATGACCGAGCTTTCATTATTCATAATAAATTGTTTCTTTGGTAAACATTTTAGGGAGCTTCTACTAAAAAATTTTGCATGTAATACGTCCGCAAAAAGCTTTATCGGACTCATCTATTTTACGGACTCGGCTAGCGCCCCGTCCGTAAAACTCGATTCATCCGCTAAAGCTTTGTTTTGTGGACTTGTTACATAAAATACTATTATAATCGTTTTTTAAAAACGAACCAATATAATAAAAGTTTGTAAAGAATCTAAAAAAAACTTAAACACAAAATTTAAATTTTTTAGGGCCAATCCCACTAACTATAATTAAATAAAACAGTGTCCCACCATTTTTTTGATCACGGTTAAAATAAGATAATCAACATTAAACTCATTACCCAAATTTGGACGATTAGAAAACTTAATCATGATTTTAAAAAATTCTGACATTTTTTTCAAATAAACAGAATCTTGTTTGTAAACTAATGAAAACGCTCTTTTATGAATAAATATCTTGCATTTTTGGTAACGTTAATAAACTCAGAAAATAACCCATTTTACGTAGCAAATGTTGCGTCAGTAGCATTCAATAAAATTAAATAATAAAAATTTGTAATAAAAGAAAATGCATCATAATATTCACATATTGTTCGAAGAACAAATTAAAATAATTTGCTGGAATTCGTCCGTTGGTTATTCGAATAATAGAAATTAATTTGCTTGATTAATTTGACGAAAAATTACGCCAAAAAACGAATTGGCACTCTTTGGAAAAGATTCGAAAAACCATTGGGAATAAACCGTGGGAATAAATGGGAACAGAGAGAACAGTTTGGAAGTCGAGAGAGAAGCTTTACTTAAAAGTGTAGAGTGAAATAATGAAAATATGATAAACGAATTTTAATTATAGGTATGTGAACAGAGTATTTAATTAAATATTAAGTGTCGATAATAATTTCTATAATATTACGTAGTAGGTACACAAATTTTTTGCTTTATAGTAATTTACAGGTCGATCTAGTAGTCTTTGGCTTTTGTGGTCTACCAACTACACTTAATAGCGCTTCTTCAAATACCCTACTAACGTTCCACATAAATTTAGAAGAGCATTCCACATAACCGTGAGCTTTAATTTTTTGTTGCAAGGATTCTCCCTCTTTCGACGAAATCGTTTCATTAAATTCGTCTCGAAGATCACATTTTGTAGCTGAAAAATAAGTTTAAATATAAATTAATGCGTACATATTATATTAAGTATAATAGTATTTATAATACAAGAACTTACCGACTAATATAATTTTTGCCGTTGGTCTGTGATGTCTTACTTCTGGAATCCATTTTTGTACTATATTCAGATAAGAAGATCTATTATTTACGGCAAAACACATGAGGAAAACATCGGTCTGTAAAAAATATTTATTTTCATTATTGACACAAAAAAATAATAGGTACTTAATTGGTATAAATAACTAGAGCAGAATAAAATAATTTGCTTTCGCATACCATTGCGGTTCTTGTAGAAGATACTGATCAGTGGCAAACTGCAAAAAATATGTGATTTACAATGTTAATCCCCCTATCTTCCACTTTTAATGTTTACGCACTGTATGTAATTGACAATACATCATCATCTTCTTTAGAAGAGTGCCAAAGCGAAATTTATTTTAATTATTACTTTCAACAATACATCGGGTAATAAAATGAGTATTTAGTCGAAAACCGTGTACCTATAATGGCAATTTTACAAGAGATTAAAGTCTGTTAATTATTAATGTACTCAGTTATATTTCAACCAGCAATAAGAAACGGACATTAACCCACTACACATTGTTTTTTTTATACCTAATAGTATAATATAGGTATACTGATCTTATTACAATTATTATTATTACTGAGCATTGTCGTTAGAAAATTGTTAGTTCAAGTTTAGAGAAAGCTTTAGTATTATACTATAATATTAGTTGGAATGAAAAATAAATACCTAAACTTTTTAAAAACAATTTTTTATTAACGAAAACGTTATTTACTCTTTGTATTAATTGCCAATTTTTTTCCGATCTCATTAGGTAAGTTTAACCAAGAGTTAAGAGCATACCAACAAGATTTACAAGTGCAATTACTTACTTCAAGGAAGGGAACCTTATGCTGGGTACCCTGTATAGTGCCTATGTTGGTGAGAGGTACTGAGTTGTTGTTTTTTGTTCTTGTTTGAACTTTGTAATTTTGTGTTCATTGAACATTGTATTTTTATAGCTAATACGCTAAATAATATTATTATTATTTAACTTTCCGAAATATCTAACTGTTGTAATATTAAAGAAATCAAAAAGTTATAAGCATATAATACGAGTGACTCTAAATGTGGGTTCACAGCATCACCCGGTAATGTGGTGTCTAATAGATATGGCTAAAATAAAGTTCCTTACTTCTGGATATGCTAACGGCCTCAATCTGTCATATTCTTCTTGACCAGCTGTATCTTGAAGTATTATAGTACTTGTCGTTCCGTGAACTCGAATGTCCATCGAGTAAGAATCGAACCTGAAAACACTTAACAATAAAAAGAATTGTGTTCCAATTAAAATTTAAATTAGATAATTTAAAAATTATTTAACTTTAATTAGAAGTTGCGAATCGGTCGCCTGTTTTAAAATAATTTAGTGTCTAATATTATGGAAACATGAATAATATATTCGCGACCTCTTTCGATCAACACCAATTTATCTACAGGGTGTCAATCTCAAAACTTCCCACCTTCCCAATATCTTCGTCTTATAGTATAGGATATTGAAATTTTGTGAGACCCGGGCGGGAAACTTTTATAGAGTGTTTGGGTTCTCCCTTGATCAACCTCCAAAGAGGTGTAGACTTAAAATCTTAAATGGGAAGTCCGGGCGAATGGTACTTTTTTAGTTTTCACGAAAGTGAAAGATAAAAAGTGCGTTGTAAATAGTAAAAAATGAAATAACTGTATAGACAAAAAAAATTATTACTGAAATGTTGAAAATGTTCTCCATTATGTTCCAAACATAAAATAAATAAATTCTGTTTAGAAACCTTTTTCTAAAATTTCTAAATACTACAACAGCTACAACTGTAGTGCTGCTACCCGCTCTTTAATATTATGAACGTGTGGACTACAAGATAGAAACTTGAAACCTGAACATGGGGTGTAATTAGATCGAGTAAAAGTTTTAATAATTTTTCTATTGATTCTGATGATGCATTTGCTTTGGTATTGTTGTGCGATGTGTTGTCTGAGTGAGGGTCTTGGTGGTTAGTTGGTTGGCTCCTGTTTGCATTAGCGTATGCTCTACTAAAATCTCTCGGTGTCGGATTTTCTATTGTTCTTCTAATAATGTTATGTTGCATTTTAGGATAATTGCGTCTTTGCTGATTTTGTTTTTGTTCTAGATAATATCTAAATCCTTTGAAATTCGCTGGATGATGTTCACCGCAGTTAATGCATGTTGGTGGTGTGCTTGGTGTTGTTGAGCATTCTGTGTAAAAGTGATTAGATTGGCATTTTACGCATCGTGCTTCTAGTTCTGCAATAATTTTTTGAATTTCCAAAACGTTGACATATTTGTGACATTGTATGATATCCTGACTTTTCCTGCGTGGTTCCACTGATGTTACGATTGTGTAGTAAAATCTTTCTAGTTTAAAGATCTGTTTTGCTTCTTCATTATTTGTGAGGTCAATGGCTACTACTACTGGTATTGGAGTTTTTTCTTTGTTTAGTAGTCGTACCTACTGTTTTTATGATAGGGAAATTGTTTTTCCCTAATTCTTCATTTATTTCCTCTATTGTAAGAGAGATTGGAATATTTTTAATTACGACTGATAGCGGTTTATTTTGAAAGGTGTGAAATTTGATGTCATTTTTGGTGTAATATCGTGTTAGTTTCCTATAATCTTCTTCACTATTTAGGTTAATGCGAAGAAAATTTGAGTTGTAGTTAGTGGTAAATTTTTTTTGTGTGAGTTTTTTGAGATCTTCAACTATTTCTTTATAGTTTTGTGCGTCGTTGTGTTAATATTTTCGGTGCTATCATTTTCTTCTTCTAGATTTACTTCACGTTCAAGATGTTGTGGTAAGTAGTATTTGTTTTGTGTTAATAAAGGGTTTGTTTTGTATCTTTTCTGTACTTCACTTAGTTTGGCCGATAAAATTGATTCGCATTACGTTTTTTGGCGCTTGTTTGTTTTGATGTTAGGTTCAATGTCATGGTAATTTTTCGTGGTTTCTTCGCTATTATTTGGTTTATTTTTGTGATTTGTTCGGTTTTTACTCACTTCTGCTGCTAATTCTCTTGCATAATATGGCATGTTTAATAAATTTACGGTGTTGTTATTACAACTGTGGGTTGCGATCCCGCAGAAAAGTTTATTTACATAAGTGTTAGAGTTTATAAGAATTAGCAATTTCGTTATTCTTACGTGCCTGTTTCACTTTAATTTTTCTTGATGTACTTGTACAATTTCGAATTTTCTCACTGTTAAAGAATGTGTCCGTACTCGACCGAGTTGTTCAGGCGACCGAAGAAAAAACCTAATAGTAGATATAATTTGTAAGGAATTCGATGTAATAGTTTCGTTTTATACATATTTTAAATTTATAGAAACACTTTTCTCAAAAAGTGCATATAGTTTTCAAGCGGCGGTCTATATCTAGACCGGCGAACAAGTGATTTTATAAATACTAGTACTTTTAAATAAAAATAATGTTCCTGTGGAATAATGTCAAGTGGTATAATGTTTTCTAGCTCTTGGTCTAGTAGTACATCAATAGGTACCTTTACACTAGCATTCTATCGCGCGTCGCGCGCGAATGGAACGCGCCGTTCTATTCGCTCACGAATGCGTGTATGTCTAAAAGCTCTGGTCGCTCACACTTTTACACGCGTTCGAGAACGCGTTCAACTCCAAACGTTTTAGCACGTTCTTTCACAAGGTTTTGTAAAGTAATGCGTGCCTTGCCAATCACGCATTCACATTTTGTCAGTTTTATTCGAATTCTCGAATGGATTTGAATGCAGAAAATCTGTGTTTAATCGCTACCGCAGTAGTTGCCATACATAAAAAAAAAGAAAAGAACAAAATAGAAGTGGATAAAATCGTGGTTAACAAAAAGGGGCACTTATTCCCATATAAATAATATATTGAACGAGTTACGCCTCGAAGTTGATAACTAAGGTAACGTAATTTTTTACGTATGGATGAGAACACTTATTAAGAATAATTTTAACTGAATATACATTGCAAAGTATAGTGCAATTTTTGCTTTATGTTTTGATTTTGATGGCATCGCTCAAAAACTTTCACTTATCCTGTTAGAATTTTTGACACGCCACGAGCCACGCCAAGCACGAACGAAATATGACAATTTTTGCATTTACACACACGCTCTTACTCTTTTTAGTTTGAGAACGCGTATAATCGTCCGCGACTGGAGCGTCTTACTTTTTGCAACACATTTTGGAACGGCACGGTTAGAACGCAACGGCTGGAATGCGCGCGAGAACGTCACGTTCCATTCGCGCGCGTTAGAATGTTAGTGTAAACGTACCTAATGTTTGAAAATGTTCATATTTGCAAGTTATTGCCTATCTAGTACAGGAAGTTTTTCATTTGCTACTCAATAACTTTTTCATTCTATTGATACCATAATTTGACCGTAAGTTAATGTAATGCGCCAAACTTCGTTCAACACCCCTATGATCAGTTCTACAAGTTAGCACTCGGTATAATAATATGATGAAGGTCTAATAATAAATCCAAGTTTTTGTCCCCACAATGACCTCCAGATTTGCCAACCCCTGTACCTACACTTGTATCTTGGTCACTAAGGGCTACAGAATCCATTCTGATGGTTTCAAATTGTAGAAAATTTAGTCTTACTTTTAAAAAGTATAGAACTCCATTTGCCAAAAAATTATGTAGTCCTTGTAAGTCAAAATTGACAATAACTGAAAAACGGTAAAGTTTCTTGGATTCTTGAGTTAAAGTAGACGTAAAATTATTATTATTATAATATAGTTATTAAAATTGATTATGAGAATGAACAACTTTCACATTTAACTAAAGTGATAGGTATGTTGCTGAAAATGGGCGTAAGCCGTTTCAAACTGGTCTCTCGCTAGTGAGATTTTAGATAGAAGTTTTTAGATTTGGTTTTGCAGACCGACTACACTCTGAAAAGTACCGGTCTGAGCCGAGCCCTGTGTGCTACAGCCAACGACAATGAAGTATAGTTTGTTTCATTTTCTTACGATTTAGCTTTTCGACTTTACCTATCGTAGTGTCTTCTAATCCGTTTCCAAAAAAACCATAAATTAAACTTACAAAGCCGCCTTGTCCATTTATTTACAGTTATACCTCTTTTATATAGTATAATGATTGCAGGTAAAATTTTAAACCGCAAAGAAATGGACAAAGAGGCTTTGTAAGTTTAATTTATGGTTTTTTGGGAACGGATTAGAAGACACTTCAATAGGTAAAGTCGAAAAGCTAAATCGGAAAATAGTGAAACAAACTATACATTTTGAGTGTACTACGAACTCGTGATTACGTTCTGAAATACGTTTTTCGATAAATTAATTCGAAACGTCTTGTCTAATAATAGTCGTCTTAGTCTTAACCTATGCTTTTATCGAACCAAACTAATTTTGGTACAATAAATGAATAAATTAACGGCTATTACTTTTAATTATATAAATACCCGTAGTTATAGCAATATTTATGACTTACACTGTAGGTATGTAAATTTCGTTGTATTCTTTGTCTTTATAGACTATTAGCATGCAAGTTTTTCCAGTATCGCCGTCACCTACTACCGTTATCCGTATATGACTTTTTATCTCGCTCATTACA
The DNA here is from genome assembly GCA_950108345.1 of Malthinus flaveolus. Classification (NCBI taxonomy): domain Eukaryota; kingdom Metazoa; phylum Arthropoda; class Insecta; order Coleoptera; family Cantharidae; genus Malthinus; species Malthinus flaveolus. Next base: position 180,324 of record OX467286.1, read on the forward strand.
TTTAACCGCTAATAATATTGTTTCCAAAAAATCTAAAATAATTATTAATATATTAATTCGTAAGAAAATTATTTGTGTAATATCGGGCGAGTTTAGGCCAACGTTAAGATATTGATACGAAAATTTAAAACTCTTTAAAATAATAAATATGCGTAAGTATTATAGGCAGTAGATATTGTTCACTTGTTCACTATAATAGAAAATATTCACCTCAAAATTTAGGTTAAACAAAGTCGCACTCATATTTTTTTACACATAATTTATTTAGCGATACCTTCGTGTGGTGTTATTGAAAATTACTGTTAAATGAATATTATTACCGTAGTATCGCCTTATCAAAAAAAGATAAGACGTATCTTTCAAGATAAAGGTACTACTCCGACTCGAAATAAATTATTGTACCTATGATATTGCGATAATATATTTGATTTCAAATTTTGTACGTATTATAGGTACTTGCAAAAAACCCCGTTTTACCCTATAATTTTCATGAGAATTACCTGAAATTTTCTGACGTTGATTCAGAATCATCTTGTATCTGTATAATAAATGATTAGGTAGAGTCCGTTCAGTTTAAATTTTTCTCTAAAAGATTAAAGAGTTAAACTGTAAATCGACGGGTGGTAGGTACTTAAGAAGGGTTTAAGCGCCATTTACATAGACAGTAGTATAATCAGTAGTCTAAATCAAAGAAACTATTTTGTCAGCTCTTTGTTTAAATTTCAAAAAACTGGGCCATGTGAGAGAGATGCGCTTCTATGATTGGCTGCTGCCGATTTAGTAAGAAAAGTGGTCTAGAAGTTTGAAGCTTTCTCATCATTTTTAGCAACGACCTTAACAACTATACCTCATTGTAAACGCGTACATTGAAAAAACCCTATTCTAGCTTCTAGACGACGCTTGCCATTACCAACACGATTAGACTACTGTCTATGTAAATGGCACTTAATAGTCTTCGCAACCGTAGTACATAATACTATTTATTTCATACTGTACGGGTATTGCTACTTTCCGTCATTAATTTATTTCAGTCTGGGGCACATTACATCACTGGGCCGGGAAGTGTTGCTAAGTAACACTTCCCGGACTGTTTGGGAAAATTTTCGTAGAGGATTTTATTTTTTAAATATTTGCTTGAAAAAGTTTGCCGGCAGTGGAGTTTGAACCCAAGAAACTCTGGGTGAAATCAAAGAATATCCAGTATACTACAGGTAGACATAAATGAAAACCCTCTGGCAGTACCATAAAGCTTGTAATTGACACCCTTAGAATACTCCACAGGTAGCACAGCGGGTATCTCTAGCAATTGGTGATGGGTCGTATTTAAACATTTTCTGAAAATAGTAGGTTATTTTAGCAGCACAGAATTGAAAACAAAAAAAACTTTTCTTAATATTTCAATTACATAGGTAAATTAATGTACCTTTATTTTAAAAAAAAAGGTATTATTAAATTAATACTTGTAAAGCAAGCGAAAGCTTTACACTCGTTTGACTATACAGCCTTTTAAGCTGATAAGGTATTAGAACTTACAAATTAATTTTTCTCAGAAATATTTAATAAGCCTAGCTATTTCTACTTATTTAGCTTGCTAATTATCTTCACATTTTAAGGGACTGTTCGGTAGGTACTCGAATAATCTTCAAATTTTTCCAAATTGATTTTTTCCCAGAAACAGTGAACAGGTCTAGGTACTTTTACTTATAATTTGCAAATTATCTTCACATTTTAGTTTAATGTTCAGTACTCGAACAAATTTCATTACGTTTGTTACCGTCCGTAGTGAAGTAAATTGTCGAGAATTGTGGTTTATAATTGTGATTTTTTCGTGCTTATTTTCAAATATGTTCCGACCATGGGAAGAAACTTCTGCGCTAGTTATGTCTGAAACTGTGTCTGTTAGTGATTCAAGTGATGATGACGCTAATATTCCCAGTTTGTCTGTGAGTGATTCAAATGAAGCTAGTGTTCACAGTTTAAAAACGAAAAAACATTTATCAGTTGATTCCAAGGATGTTGCGTTAAATGTATATAACGGTTTGGTAGAATTGGAAGGAACTGCGGGTGCACTCTCAAAAACATCCTTCTTAACAAAAATTTCGCTTTCTACACTTTCTAGAATAGTTAACAAAGGTGCAAATCAACGAAAAGAACGAGCTGATAAGGGGTCTTATAAAAAAATTGAGAACGATGACATCGATTTAATACGCAGAAAGTTGTACGAAATGTATGGAAAGAACTTGGTAGCAACAATCCAGGCTTTGAATAATAAATTAAAAGCTGATGACACTGGTATATTGTGTTCCGACTCAACATTAAAAAAATTTTTACGAAAAAACGGCTTTAAGTTTAAAATTCTAGACAAACGACAAGTGATTATGGAGAGTGTCCGAATCCGGAGATGGCGCCATGAGTATCTAGTGAATATCAATCGGTTTAGAAGCGAAAGCCGAAAAATATACTTTTTGGATGAGACCTGGTATGATACCCATGATTTAATAAAAAAAAAGGATGGATAGATGGATCTGAACATTGCCGTTTAGATGCTCCTCCGTCCAGAGGAAAAAGAATTATTATTTTACATTGTGGAAGTGAAGACGGGTGGGTACCAAATGCGTTATTGTTGTCTGCAACCAATTTAAAAGATTGTAAGGTAGACTACCACGATAATATGTGCGCAACAATATTTGAGGAATGGTTTGCAGAACTATTAGCCAAATTAGAACCAAATAGTGTTATAGTTATGGACAATGCCAGTTACCATTCCCGCCTACTACACAAAATTCCAAATCAATCTTCACGTAAAAACGAGATTCAAGATTTTTTACGAGAAAATAATTTATTTTTTGAAGACGGCTATACTAAAAAGCAGTTATTGGAAGTTTTAAAAACAAAGCAATACGAAAAAAAATATGCTGTGGATACTTTAGCACAACAAAAGGGATGCACTGTATTACGACTGCCCCCATATTATTGCGTTTTTAATCCGATAGAGCTTATTTGGAGTCAACTGAAAACGCAGATTCGTCGGAACAATGCGTTTCCGAAATTTGATGTTCGCGTTATTAATATAATCAAGGAAGAAGTGAATAAAATTGGAGCTCGTAACTGCCAAAAATGTATTGAACATGTTGTTGGAATAGAAAAAAGTTACCTAGACACGAATAATTTACATCCCGATGTTGTCATTAACCTGGGCGAAGACAGTAGTGACAGTGACAATAGTGACAGTGACGAAGACGTAATTTAAAACGAAAAAATTGTAATGGTACGTTTAAATTCAAGCGAACGAACGAACAAACAAACGAATTCATTATTAATTAATTATTAATGATAATGAATTCGTTTATTTGATCGTTCGTTCGTTCGTTCGTTCGTTCATTCAATTTAAACGTACCATAAATATTCATGCTCTGTAAAAATAATAAATAAATAATTTAAAATTTAGTCCGGCTCTGTTTCTTTGCTTATACTTTCACCAGCCTTGTGTACTTATCGGCTTATAATTTAGGATACTCAGGTAAATTTTTTTATGGCTTTTCATTTATGTCTACCAGCACAATAAGAGAAATCCCAAGCAATGTAAATATATGAGTCATTTTAAAGCGTAGTACTACCCTGAGATCCAGGTGCCGCTACACATTGTACTACTCTTTTTTGGTATGCCTACGTAAGAGCAACAAAGAGAGGGATAAAAATAGATAAAACGTTTGTCCATTTTAAGCATTCTTAGGTACCTGAAACAGGATTTTTACAATCTGTATTAAATACGATTTACGGCAAAGTGCGGTAAACTTTGCTATTGTTTATTTATGGTTTTATTGTCAAGAAAGTTTTTGTACCTGCCTAAATTGACTGGTCGGCATACATAAATATATTATTTTCAATTATTGTTACAAGAGATTAAAATGCCGTTCGAGTGCAGAAACCTTTAACTCAAGTTTGGACATACTAAAAATGAATGTTTCATCTTCTCACTCTCGATTTTACTACGTGTAAAAGAAGGCTCATCAGTCCCATAAGCTTAGGATTTCTATTACTAGATATTCTTTGGTGAAATGCAAGGCTGAAGCTAACTCCTACAAGTTATAAAGTAGTTATTTGTTGCTAAGTAACGAATATAAAGTGGATGGTGTGATTTAAAATGAAATACCTACAGCGGATGTTTAATTAGACATTTCTAAAGTGACGTTTTTATACAAAGAAATTATTCAAATATTAAAACTGTTTTTACAGTATGAAATTAGTATATTATTAAAAACATAATAATATTTTGAAGATAATAAAGCCAATATAAAAATAAAAATATAATTACGCGTTTCGCCTTAAGGCTTCATCAGATAATAAAATTAAAAAAATTAAAAAAGTAAAAAACTTAAAAAAATAAAGCTTAAAAATCTGTAAAGGAAATAAATCAAAATTAGGTTAGCGAAATGCATAAATTTTTGATATGTAAACTTACTTGTATAAATATCGGAGAAGAATCTTGAAAATTTTTGAAATTCCCGCGTTTAAATAAATAAATTAGGTTAAAAAATTTTTTAATAGAAATAAACGTGACAAATTAATTGACGTTTAGATTGTATTTAAAATTTTTGTTGTTATGGGAATAATTAAAATAGAAAAGGGTGTCTAGTTTTTTGTTTAATGTATGTTTATTTGTTTAATTAAGTTATAGTAAATTGAATTCAAATTGTCAATGTCGCTTCTGTAATTTATCGAATTTTTGTGTTTTTTAATTTCTATCATTTCTAGGTGTAAGCGTTTGTTTAAATTGGATTCTTTTTGAAGGATTTTTGGTTGATTAAAGTTGAATTGATGTAGGTGTTGGACGGAATGGTCGCTTAAGGCAGTATTTGGAAAATTTGGATCTATTATTTTTTTTTTACAGAATATTTGTGTTGTTTTAGTCTTGCTTTAAAATTTTGTTTTGTTTGGCCGATATATGTAGTATTACAGTCTTGACAATTTATAGAGTAAACAATTTCTGAAGTGTCTAATAGTGTTGTTTTATCTTTTAATATTGAGAAAAATTTTTGGCCGATGGTGTTATTATTATAAAAAGCTGCTTTAATTTGAAATTTAGATAATTCTCTTTCTAATTTGTTTGAAAGTGTTGGTACATAAGGTAATTTAGCGTATTTAGGTGGAGAAATAATATTTGAATTGTTAAATATATTATCAAAACAATTTGGTTGTAAGTCAATTGAATTATTTAGTTTTGTAGATATTTTTTGAATTCGTTTTTTTATGTTTGATTTTATGAAATTTAAAGGGTAGTTATTTTTTAAAAGGATGTTTGTAATTATAATTAAATTTTGTTCATGAAATTTTTGATGTGATAATTTGATTGCTCTGTCAATTAAGCTATTGATAACGCTTTTTTTGTATTTTGTAGTAGTAGCAGAGTTAAAATTAAGATAGCGGTCTGTTTTAATTGCTTTTCGGTACCAATTTGTTATAAGTTTTTCAGTGTTATTGCGTATTATTGTTAAATCTAGGAAATTGAGAGTTTTTTTGTTGTTTTTAAGTTCTAAAGTAAATTTAAGTCGAGGATGATAATTGTTGAAAGTTTTTAAGATTTCGTCTATTTTTGTGTGTTTTGTGGTGAGGAAAATATCATCTACGTATCGTTTGTAAAATGTTATATCAGTGTTTTTTTGTACATGTGTGTTTTCGAGATCACTTAAAACTAATTCTGCTATTGGTGAAGAAATTGGAGAGCCCATTAGAACGCCAAACGTCTGTGAATATGTTTTATTATTGAATGAAAAATATGTTGAATTTAGGATGAAGTTTGTTAATTTTATAAATGTGGTTTGATCTATGTTTGTATGTTTTTCAATTTTACTCCAGTTATTTTTAATTGATTGGATAGCTAAATCTTTAGGGATGTTTGTGTATAGTGAGACAACGTCTAAAGAAAGCATGATGTTATCTGGGGGTATTATGAAGTCATCAATTTGTTTTTTGAAATTCCAAGAGTCTTTAATGCTATATTTATTTAAGATGGTTACATTTGTTAAGATTTTCGAAAGAAATTTGGATAAATGATAAGTTGGGCTTGTATATTAGGCGACAATGGGTCTTAATGGTATGTTTGTTTTGTGTAGTTTTGGTAAGCCATAAATTTTAGGTATTGTGCTATTGTGTGTGATTAGTTATTTGTATTCGTTTGGTGTTATAAAATTATTGTTTAACAGTTCTTTGATTATTTTGTTATTTGTGGTTTGAAATTGTGTTGTTGGGTCTTTTTTTAAAATAGTATATGTATTATTATCTTTTAATAAGTCTTCCATTTTGTTTTGATATTCGTTTTTATTCATTATTACTGTTTTTTGTGTTTTGTCTGCATTAGTGATGAGTATCTCTTTATTAGATTTTATGAAGGTTTTTGTTTGTTGGATTTTGTCTAGGAAAATTTTGTTTTGTTTTTGTATATTAATAGGTGTGTTGTATTTTTTGTTTGATTTTTTGAAATTGGTTAGGATGTTGCAGAAATTAGTAGTGGTGGGATCATTCGAATGAAAATAATCGATTCATTCGATTATGAAAACCACTCGAGATATCTCGAGATTTCGGTTTTTCACTCGTTTCAGTCGTCGAGGACAATAGATTATTTCGGACTTCACAAAAAATGTTTTTAATTTTTATGAATATAAATTTTTATGTAATTCATAATAGTTTTTTCCTTTTTCCCAATAAAAAAATTTTGAGTTACAATTTACAAAGGTTTACAACAACTGTGTGTGTAGACTTATAAGACGAAATACGACATATCATTCAACTCAATCCGTCATTCGAGTACCAACGAGTGACGAACGTTTAAAATACGAGATACGAGAGATCATTCGAATGATCATTCGAGTACCAACATATCGATTATGAAAATCATTCGATTATGCCCAACACTAGAAATTAGATCTTATGGTGGTTTGATCTTCATGATTTAAAGATTTTATTCCGTTTTCGAAATCAACTATCAATTTTTCAATTGGGATTTCAAAAAGGGGATCGTGAATGTTATATTTAGGTCCTAAACTTAAAATTTCTTCAACATTTGAGGGAATATTTATTTTTGTCAGATTTTCTATCCATTGTTTGTTTATTATTTGTGAAGTTTGAGAATTTTTATTATAAATTTACTGAGTGCGACAAAAAGCCCTTGTGACTCAAGTTTTTTATACTATTTTTTCTAATTAGCAATAAATTATTATAAATAATTACACTTAAAAAACATTTAATACCCTCTCTAGGCAATTTTTTGGTAACATATTTATGTTGTCATTAGTCATTACTGACATTTATATAAAGTTAGTTAGTAAAGAGCAATGTCAAAGTTATTTTGACGTTATGTTGTAACAATCCTATTAATGTTTTTTGAATATTTATACATAATATTATCGTGTGATATTGTTTTTCCTAAATAAAACTAGCTAAAAGTTCTTGAAAAAATAATTTTTATACACATAATTAAACACAGGAACCTAAAAATTATAAAAACTAATAAACTTTGACAACCATCTGTCAAAATAATAATTGAGGCACTTTGTCAACTTCAAAATGAAATTCTTATAACAGTGTCGAAAGAGGATCTGTTTCCGCACTGTTTTCGGTGTCGAAACAAGGCTAGAACAAACGCGAAATAGAAAACATTTTTTATACGATATACGTCCGTGAAGTGATTATTAGAGCATTCGTTTCGAAATTCCGGACTCGGCTTCGCTTCGTCCATAAACATCTAACTCATGCTTTAATAGGTCACTTCCCGGACTAATGACGTAAATAACTATTTCTTCATTCCCATAATTGAAAGATTTTAAATTTGATATCAAGGCAGTCAATTTTATAAATTTAAATGCCGGACATCACGTAGCCCGAATTTCAGTTTTTTTATTGATTGAGATTTGGAAATTATTTCAACTGTGTAGTAGATAGTGAAAGTAAAGGATGTGCACCTTCTGAGGTAAACGAGAAGTAAGCGCAATAGTTGTTGTGCATGATAAATTTCTGCCAAAAAGTCAAAATATTTTCAAATATAATTCGAGAAACATAATTGACAGTTTTTATTATTATATTATCAAGGTCAGTAATAAATTATTATTGTTGTAAGTTGTAAGCAAGAGGTGGTGAAAATCACCTTCACAGCCCCAAAAGAGGTTAATAATGATATGTTCTGAGGCTAGTAGTGGAAAAAGTAAGTTATTGATATTTAGGGGACTTTCGGGCGTCGTTAAATCCAGAACGAAATTACAGATTCCTTTCTGTGAACTCGACTTGCTCGCGTTAGATGACGCGAGCAGGAAGATTTTATACATTTTGTAAAAGCCAGTTTTGATTAAAAATTAACAGTCTTTTTTATTTTTCATTTCAGATAAAGATACCTACTAAAAAATAGAAACTTACTGGTCTTATATTTCTATACAAAGGCTAATGACAAAATGTAAACTACAAAACGACTATTAATTATTATTTTTAGTAATTTCGGGAGGATTAATAAAGCCTCTAGCACACATTAGCTTCCTTTCATTCATGCAAGAAAATTATTAATTTTTTCTTTCATCGACCCTTCGATTCAATTCCAAAATTTCAGCTTAAAGTTGTTTAATATTAAACAATTTTCTTTTTGTTACAAAAGACTCTTAATGCTTACAAATATGGAGTAATTAATCATTAGGCTTGACATTTTCTTTCCCAAGGAAAATTTAGAACCGTCTTAAAAACACTTTAGAAATATTATTTTCTTTTGATGTTCGTCACTCTTTAATATTTTTTGTCGAGCTCTAATGCGATTAAAATGGCATCATTCGCATCTTTTTTCGCTTTATTAATAAATTGTAGCACAAATTCCTAGAGCTAATTTCTAGTAAGCTAATTGCCGAAAACTAGAAGGTTCAAATTAGTTCATTCGCCTACGGTTCATGTCATAATAAATGCGAGTGTCTTTCTTAATAGCCATTGAATGATCGTTGTAGTATACACTATTTTTTCTACTGTTTAAAAATTTGTTAGATAACAGTATTTCAATAACTAAAAAGAGCTAAGCTCTATTACACCGCGTTTACAAAGAATCAGACTAAGGTTGCTAAATTATAACTTAACCCGGAAAATATTTATACATTATCTAGAATCTAGAGCATTTTTCTATTTTTGTTCATTTCTAACCTAGTGGAAAAAATAGTGCAAAAAGTGTGCTTTCGAATGGTATACTTTAAAAAAAGTGTGCGCCCTTCCTAAGCCCTTTTTGTTTCGATAATCTATTTTAGACGTCAGCCCTGTAACTCGAAAACAAGGGAAAACAACTTACAGCTTTGTTTGTCTTATATTTATGTTTAAGCGCCATTTACATAGAACTTAGTGCAGATTGATGGTGTAGTTTGCTGGTCTAGAACTAGCCACGTGTGCAACGTGGCGTAAAAACCACTTACATAGACTGTAGTAGTAATTTTTTTTTTCCTATTTTTTTTCTTATACTTGAACGATGAGATTAAAATAGTTCTACCGAAAACCAAAATAAGGAAATAAAATGAAAGCAACTATTTTGTCAGCTCTTTGTTTAAATTTCAAATAGGGGGGCACGCGAGAGAGATGCGCTTCTATGATTGGCTGGTGCCGATTTAGCAAGGAAAGTGGTCTAGAAGTTTAAACATTGCAAGCTTTCTGACCATTGTTAGCAACGACCTTACCAAGTATACCTCATTGTAAACGCGCACATTGAAAAAAACCCTATTCAAGCTTCTATAGACGATTCTTGCCTTACTAAAACGATTAGACTACTGTATATGTAAATGGCACTTTAGAATACGCTCCTAGAGTTTGGTGCGATCCTCCCGATTCACCCTGTATGTTATAACCTTATAACAAGGGGCGGTTTTTATAAGACACCAACCTGATATTCCATACTTTTCACCACTACTTACTTTATATTAATATTTATATTTACTTTATTACTGTTTATCTGCACAGTGTCAATTTTAACACTGGCAATAATTGGAATTTGAAATTTAAAATTTTATTTTGATTTTTTATAATAAGTATCTGCGTATTTTGAATAGCGCAAGAATAACACCACTTTTTGGTAGACCATTCGAAAGCACACTTTTTGTACTATTTTTTCCACTAGGTTAAAACGAGTGTGCGTAACTGGGTAAGGCTAGCGCGAAGCTGGCCCCACCCATTTTAAAGTTAAGATTTTGAAGCTATTATGAGCGCACACTTTTTTTTAATTCGGTCATTCGAAAGCACACTTTTTGCATTATTTTTTACGCCTAGCAAAAAAAAGTGTGCGTAAATGGGTGGGGCCAGCTTCACGGACCTACTAATTGCCATTTTCTTAGGGATGGCCAAAGTATACGATACAGCGCGGCATTATAGTATTCTTAAGAACGCGAACGATTGCAACCTTAAGGGAAACATCTTATAATAATACTATATGTCTAAGGCCGGTCATCCATTTATACGACATGTCGTATCATTTTTAAACCTGTGTTTGTTAATTGAGATTCGTACACTTGACAGACGTGTCGCTTTCTTGGTTGAAAAATGATACGACATGTCGTATAAATGGATGACCGGCCTAAGCCTCTCAAAGACAGAACGTTTCGTGTCAAAACAAATGGACAATTATCATCCAAAAAATACCAACACATTGACGTTCCACCAGGCGAAGTAATCAGCGTAACATTATTCCTGTTAGCAATAAACAAAATTACCCAATATCTATCAAGTTCGTATCGTGACTATTACAAAAACGCTCACAACGCGTTGTGGTCTTTTCAAAACAGCCACAAACCGAAATTCGTGTTGTGGTACTCTTAGAAATCGCCCAGAACGCGTTTTGCTAATGAAAAAGTGCCACAACGCATTACGAATGTTTACCAATGTAGCCATAAAATGATTAAATTTCAACCTGCATTATCAACGTCAACAAAACATTCATACAAACTGGTGAAGAAAATTCGGAACGTTTCTTTCACCGTGAAATATTTCGCTTGGTTGAGCCTCTTCGTTTAGTTAGAGCCTCCAGCTCTAGCACTAGCAGCAGGTAGAATACCCGATGTTGACATAGGACGAACAGCTCCCAGAAATGTGCTAGCTGTTGTTATTGACTTAAACCAATCGGGACTTTATCAGTCCCTTTATAGGCACTAATGCCCGTACTAATAGTCGTAGCTCAATTCTCGGATTAAACCAGGATTGAGCAATCCTAGATCCATCAATCAAACTCGTGTTGACAAATAGTCGTTGCTTCGGGTAGTATCGGTGATTCTTTATTTCAATCCTAGATTTAGTGTTATTTCTAGTGATTTCTAGTGAAATTGAATATGTTACTAAGCAAAGTTGGTGATAAAAGTAAATCTGACATTGACATGCGTACCTGCTTTCAAGTTTTGTGGCAGCGCGTTTATTTAAAATCGTAAACAAGTGTGAGCAGCGTAGTCAAGTTTCAATTTTCGTGTTATTCTGTATTGTTTGTTTTCATTTATTATTATTTTATGCTATTATTGTTATTTTATTATATTATTATTATTCTATTCTATTATTCTATTTATTTAAATTATTGTAGTTATATAGTTGGGTGTAGGTCGTTCTCAATATCATCTATATTCATATTTATTATGATTAAATGATTAGTAATAAATTTAATTTCAATACACAAAAATTCAAAAGAGTCACAACGCGCATACGCAACGAAATAATCTAGGATTGAGCGTGGGTGAGGGTAAGATTATTCAAGTAAGGATTGATCTCGCTCGAATCTCGGATTATATCGACTATTGGTAAGAATCCGAGTCAATCCGAGAATTATTTGTCAATCCCGGTTCAATTCTCGACTATTAGTACGGGCATAAGTATTTGACTTGTTCCTCGTAGGTAAGCCTTGAATCAAAAAAGAAAAAAATTACAACTGCTCTGTTGTTTGCAATTACATTTCATAAACGGAAAAGAAATAGACAAATTAATTATCTCCTGAATTAACTTGCAGATAGCTCTCTTTCTTGTGCTCCATATTACAAATATTCCACTTCACACTTCTACACTTATGCCCGTACTAATAGTCGTAGCTCAATTCTCGGATTAAACCAGGATTGAGCAATCCTAGATCCATCAATCAAACTCGTGTTGACAAATAGTCGTTGCTTCGGGTAGTATCGGTGAATCTTTATTTCAATCCTAGTATTTAGTGTTATTTCTAGTGAAATTGAATATGTTACTAAGCAAAGTTGGTGATAAAAGTAAATCTGACATTGACATGCATACCTGCTTTCAAGTTTTGTGGCAGCGCGTTTTTTTAAAATCGTAAACAAGTATGAGCAGCGTGGTCAAGTTTCAATTTTCGTGTTATTTTGTATTGTTTGTTTTCATTTATTATTATTTTATGCTATTATTGTTATTTTATTATATTATTATTATTCTATTCTATTAGTCTATTTATTTAAATTATTGTAGTTATATAGTTGGGTGTAGGTCGTTCTCAATATCATCTATATTCATATTTATTATGATTAAATGATTAGTAATAAATTTAATTTCAATACTCAAAAATTCAAAAGAGTCACAACGCGCATACGCAACGAAATAATCTAGGATTGAGCGTGGGTGAGGGTAAGATTATTCAAGTAAGGATTGATCTCGCTCGAATCTAGGATTATATCGACTATTGGTAAGAATTTTAGTCAATCCGAGAATTATTTGTCAATCCTGGTTCAATTCTCGACTATTAGTACGGGCATTATAGTTGCAAATATAACTCTAATAGCTAATAGAAACCAAACTACCCGTGCTCTTCAAGAAACTAAATTCAACTAATGTAAGTACACTCTTTGCATTCGCATCACGGTTTCAGATTGTGTAATTAAATATACCGTTAACCATTACTACTATTTTTCAAGAAGTCCCTTTGATGCAGGTCGGTAATGGGTTTTCGGCGAAGGTGTATTCTTTACCTTCTTGCCCTTAGAATTTCTACCATTGTGTATATTGGAAAGTCCGAGGCAAAGGGTTTTAATTGTTATTCTTTGTCCGAGGATACATACTTCACTATCTATTATAATCATTCACAATAGGATTTACATCAACAACAAACTAACACTAATTTCGTGAAAAATATATATTGTAGATAGTTATACGCAAATTAGTTGTTGTTATTTTAGCGGTGGAGATCGTCACAATTGTTTATTTCTTAGACATTTCTTAAATCACTAGAAATAACACTAAATCTAGGATTGAAATAAAGATTCACCGATATACTACCCGAAGCAACGACTATTTGTCAACACGAGTTTGATTGATGGATCTAGGATTGCTCAATCCCGGTTTAATCCGAGAATTGAGCTACGACTATTAGTACGGGCATAAGAGGCACTCTAAAGATTTCCCTTGTCACATCAGATAGAATAAGAACGTAGCTAAAGATTTTTTAGAATCAAAGTGGTGCCAGGTCTCCCCTTTGCCTTTTATGAAAAATTTAAAAAAAAGTTTTTTTCGAAATTGAAAAATCAAGAGGCGTGCTATTCAACTTCAAGAGCTTCTTATTCACGATTTAGAGGCACGATAAAGATTTCTTATATCGCATCAGATAGAATAAAGACGTAGCTAAAGATTTTTTAGAAACAAAGTGGTGCCAGGTCCCCCCTTGCATTTTATGAAGAATTTATAAAAAAAAATTTTCGAAATTGTCAAATTAAGAGGCGCACTATTCAACTTCAAAAGCTTTTTATTCACGGCCTGGAGGTACTTCGTGCCTTTAATTCGTGAATAAAAAGCTCTTAAAGTTGAATAGTGCGTCTTCTTTATAAAATTCTTCATAAAATGAAAAGGGGGGACCTGGCACCACTTGATTTCTAAAAAATCTTTAACTACGTCCTTATTCTATCTGATGTGACATTGGAAATCTATAAAGTGCCTCTTGGTCGTGTATAGGAAGCTTTTGAAGATGAATAGCGCGCTTACTAAGTGTCACAATTTCAAAGAATCTATTTTTTTATATTTTTTTGCAATATGTCAAGACGAGGCCTAACCCCATTTTTACTTTTATAAATCTTTAATTACATCCTTTATACTACTTCATGCAGTGCCACATTATTCATCAGTCGATAAGTTTAGTGGCTGACTCCTTTTATTATAAGACTGACGCGTCTTACTCCGGAGTTTATACAGCGTCATTCAGTAACCCGAATTCCCCCCTTCTCCGCGCTATATCTCGAAAACGGTTAAACTTATGATAAAAATGCATATAACCAATCTTATTTTAGCTAATAATGTTATCTATAACTTTTAAATTAACCTTCATCAGCGTACGATCTATGGGAAGCGAGTCATTTTCAAAAATCAATTTTTGTGACCTTTTCACCTTGAATATCTCAAATTGCTCCGCCGCAATTTTTCTGATTTTGTCATATACTTGTTTGGAACATCTTAATGTACGTGTATACCAAAATCCAGCTTTGTAGGAATTATTCTGGCCAAAAATCTTTATTCCACTGGACTATTTTCCTACTATACCAATTGCCGGATATCAGAATATTGCCAATTTGGAGAAGTGTCCTTGAGCGAATTAAAATATTTTGGTAGACATGAACGCGGAATTAGATGCTCTACAACTTTTATTTAATGAGTTTTTTTCTCATTTCGAAGCAGCAGACTCATATATAATGCTATATTGCAGTTTTTGAAAAAGTTGGAAAAAATCGTTGTTCTTTGACCGCGGTTTCAGACCATACCGCTTAACCGAATTATTAAGTGTTGGTACTCATTCGACGCAGAATTTAATGCTCTTTAATTTGTTATATAAATACTTTTTTGTTAAGATGCACTGTTTAGGCGTTATAGGCGAAAAAACAAAACAAGTCCTAAAATTTTGGGGTTTTCTGGCTGCCAAAAAGTCTCCCGAGGTCGCCGGTGTTAGCATTTTTGTTTTTTACATGTTTACCACCTATATAAGCAATTTAAAAAATAAAATCTTCTACACCCTTTTTTTGCATCATAGGGTGTTTTGGTCCTCTACTGACTGGCCTAGGATTAGTTGTTATTAAAAATTTTTGTTAAAATTTTTTATTGCTGCCATTTTTTTTTATTGAAAAAAAATCGAAATAGTTATAGGGAAATACAAATGTTTTAGATAATCGTAAGATAATTCTGAAAATCTTTCATTTTTTTCAATGGTCCTTAAAGTAAAGAAGTTATGACGATTGTTAGAAAACCTATAAGAAGTTCGATACCTAACTACGAACTGTTATTTTGATTTCAAAAGGGTTTTCGTTATTATC
Organism: Malthinus flaveolus; assembly: GCA_950108345.1. Lineage (NCBI taxonomy): Eukaryota > Metazoa > Arthropoda > Insecta > Coleoptera > Cantharidae > Malthinus > Malthinus flaveolus. The sequence continues at coordinate 195,593 of OX467286.1, forward strand.
TCCGGCAAAAGTACTTCAGATATTATTACCAATTTTGGTATATATTATGTTAGTAGGATATAAAACCGCATCTTTTAGTATAAAAAGTTATTTTATCAATTTATCTTTATCGATGACACTAACAATGAATAAATAAAGGGATCTTTTATTAATTTTACTTTTCAACTCAATCATAATAAGTGTTAACTTTAATTTAATTTTTTTCAATCAAGAACGGTTTGAATAAAAAAACGCAAGAGATCGTTTTTATGTAGAATTGGCCAGGCTAGTCAGTAAAAGTATCATCATAGAAAAATTTCAGTTGCGTGCCACTTTTTTTGTACTAAATATCAAAGGACATGTACACGACATACTAAACTTGGTAATAATATCTGAAATATCTTCGGAGATCATAAATAATAACTCTTTTAAAATCAAAACTTCAGCACCCTGTAGCAAACAATTTAAGCGGTTGCGGACATATTATAATATTATGTTCATTGCTCAGAAATTTTCTTCATACAATGACTAGAAGAATCACACCTTAAAGCTGGAGAATTATAGGTTATGTACAGGTTATGGCGCGTAAAAGTATGTATGCAACCCAACTAACATTTTCAGTAGCGTCTCTTACATTAATTTTTTGGAGGTGTGTAGCGGCGTCCAGACTACAGCTGCAACGTGCAATGCAACGCGAATGCAACGCAAATGCAACGCGAATGCAACCAGTGTGGACGGTTAGCGAACGCTGGGCAAACGTTGCAAAGAATGCGCACCGACGATCCGTCGAGTGTCGGTTTTTAGAGCGAACACAAATGAGAGGGCTGTTGCAGGTTGCAGTGTAGACGGGCAAAGAGCATTGTATTGATGCGCGGCGCGCATTCAAACATTATTTCTTAATCTTTATAAAAAAAAATTTAATTGGGGTATATGTTACGATTATCTCTAAAATAAAATATACTATGGTTTCATATTTTTTTGCCATTAGCAAAAAAATGAATTTTACAAAAATGATTTGTTTTTTAGCTTTTCTTGGATTATTCAGGTTTAGAAGATAATTAAAAGCCAATATATTCTGTTTCTCCAAATAATAGTGTGTCAATGTTTATTAAAAATCATTACGCGTTTCGCCTCTGTTGAGGCTTCTTCAGATATCATACATTCGTTTTTTACACATTTACATGAAATACATGAGCTGCAAGGAAAAACATAATATTTATTGGTACTATTTAATTGTGCTTCAGTCAGCACAACTATTTTGAGTTACTACTCTTATAAACAATTTTTTGTAACTAACAACATTAATTACATAAATCAATTATTTTTAACCAGGCACAAACGTACCTAATTAGAATTACAAAATCGTATTCTTCCAATCAGGCACAAAGTACCTGATTAGAATAACTACAAATGGGTTAATTAGCGTTAACAAAATCAGGCCTGTTCTGTATCATAAGCTTTAGGATAGTGGCCAAACTTTTACGTTTAAAGTAACGTTCTATTCTTTTTATTTAGCTGTGATAGAACGAGATAGAACGTTATTTTAACGTAAAAGTTTGGCCACTATCCATAAAGGTTATGATACAGAATACGCCTGATTGTTTGTTTTATTTTTTAAATTGTTTTTAATTGAACTTCTAAGTTGTTTCGTTACACGCAAAAACAGTCCAGGTCCCCACAATTAATAATCGTGGTACAATTTTATGTGCCGGGAAAGAACTTCCCAAGTCCACAAGAACAATGTTGATATATTAATTTTTTTTAAATTATCCCTATAACAAGAAAATTATTACCTTTCAAACTTTCAATTACGTTTTTCTCTAAACTAATACGTTATTGTGACTTGGGATGTTTTTGTCTGTACCCTTCAATTAAGATGACTACTTAAGATTAAGTACAGAGGTTATAAGTCATCGTCGACCTAATTTTCTGTTTTGTCGTCTTCGGCCAAGAGAGTAGCTGAAGTACTACGGAAGAAATGTTCAGTGTATATGTTTCTGAATTCTATAAATTTCAAAATTTCGAAGGTAACTGAAAAAATTAACAGTAACATTTTTGAACTCCTGAAACAAAAATGAAATATGATGCCTTTATCATTTCTAATTTTGAATAATTCTGCATAACTTTGGTTTCTTTTATTTTTTATTAAGGTGATTGTACGGTTATGTAAAGATAAGCCATTTAACACCCGATATGTATTTGAGTAATGGAAGGTTAGTCGAATAAAAGTTTAAGGGGGTAATATTGCGTAATATACTCGATATAAAAACTGTTACTCATACTTTTTTCTCTTTAAAGTTTGAAGTGGTAAAAACATTAATAAAACGCGCACAATATTTTTTGTCAACGTCTTGCATCAAGCGATCAATCTTCTCCGTAGATGTTTTTCTTTCTATATACTGTAACGTCATATTCTAGCACCATCGATATCTGAGTATTTTAATGTTTTTATATTGTCATTTATCTTAGAAAATATAAAATTATTTGAATTCTCTAAGTAATGTCGAAATTTGCTTTAATGTTCAAATAATAGTTGTTCGACTTCACTATAAATAGGAGGTAGGTATATTTAATTGATTTAGACCTCCTAATAGTGATTGGAATTTTAAAATCTCGTGTTTTTGATTGCAAATTTTTGATTTCTGTTTAAGTCAAATGCCATTTCGATCAATAATACAGCAAGATATTATTCAAAAAAGTTGTTGAGAATAAGAAATTATGAGCATATTATATAAAAATTTAAAAATATTGGCTCACTTTGTTTAAATCAGTATTTTGTAGCCCCAGATTGAGCCAATATTTTGGAAATTCTGCATTGAGTCATAATTTGCGGTATTATTGACCGAAATGTCACTTTACCTAAATAGAAATTAGTTCTTTTTCAATTGTCACAACTCATGACGACATGACGTCACCTTAATTTTTAAAAGTCAAAAATTTGCTTGAAATACTTTTCAGACTAAGCACGCCAAGCAGGACAGTAATCCAAATTATCAAAACAATAGTCTTAAATTTTTGGTCCATCACACCACACAATAACATGTTTTTCTAATAACATTTTGCCGTATTATTGTCCAAAAGGGCACGTTACTTAAACATAAAAAAGTTTTTTCTCAATTATTGTCATGACCGCCTTGATTTTTTTAAATCAAAAATCTGCTCGATATACTTTTCAGACTAAGCAGGTCGGGATTCCAAACTAACAAAACAATATTTCAAAATTTTTGGTCGATCCGGGGACACACTGTATAGTAGAGTGAAGTTAATCCGAGGAGACACTATTGACCACAATAGGATAACATCCTAAATCAATCTTAGAATATACGATTTTAAAAATAATACTATATCAGCTTGAAGAAGTAATTGCGTTTGCCATTAAGTACTATATAACTATACAGTATACATATATAAAATTCATTACTATAAACCGTATTTAGAAATTATAATGACACGACATATTAATATAATGGATCATAAACAAGGCGTCGTCGTTTGTTTTAATGAGTCATTATAGCAATAATTAAAATTTTAATTAACTACGTACCTGTATTATCTCTATTATGGTTCTTCTTTTTATTTGTCTCTAAATATTTTCTTTTCCTTTATAAATCAACGGTGCCTACCTCACAACAAATTTATTAACATCTCGACTTTGTTTTTTATTTTCTTCAACGTACCTCGTATATTTTATGTGCGTTTGCGTCAAAACAAGATTTTCGAAGCGAGGGACGAGTATTCTAACGTGGTCACTGACGAATTAAATAACCAAATAACTATATTATAGCGCGTTTCTACCAAAAGTAATGATAGAATTAATTTATTCGGATACATACACCTTAACGATTATAGCCTGGAGTCTGAGAATTTATTGTCTGCAGCGAGTAAGCGAAACTCCTCGCACTAACGGGAACTAAACGTCGTTCAGCAAAGCACTTGGTTCAACTTGGCGCATTTCAGGAGCCAAGCTATAATCGTCGAGTAGTAGGTACCTGCCTGTAATAAAAGTGACTGTTCTCACATTTTACATTTTTTTACTATTATGGGTGCCTATATAACTTTCTAGGGGTGCATTTGGGGATATAATTTTAAGAAGGGTAAGTGTCCTAATATGGGCCTGGGAATTCGCTGTAGAAATTTGTACCTAGGTGATTTTCCGGGTCAATCCATGAATTTATTTTTTGACTATTAATAAATTGCAATTGAGAAAAGAAAAGCATATTTCTCACTTTCAACTCTTTTTACAATAAACGAACGATTTAGGAACAGAACAAAACAAAAAGAGTGATAAGAACGCAGCTTTTGATTATAATACGTTTTAACTAATGTAATTTTTTTCAATGAAGAACGGTTTGAATAAAAAATGCAAGAGACCTTTTTTATGTAGAACTGACCAGGCTAGTCAGAAAAAATATTAACATAGAAACAACTTTTTTTGTAAAAAATATCCGAGGACATGTTTACAGGAACGCCACTGGTAGAGCAATAAAATAACTTTTCCATCTAAAAGACGTGGTTATATTTTTATATATCGTATATTATGTAACACGTGCCAAAATTGGTAATAATATCTTAAGTACCTACTTACGGAGATAATAAATAGTAACTCTTTTAAAATCTTTTTTTCGTAAGATAATCTGAAGAATCACACCCTAAAATCAGGGCCGTCTTTAACCTACTGGAGGCCCTGGGCACGTGAAGATATTGGGGCCCGTATGACCTTAACAGAGCATATTTTGTTAGAATAGACATAGAAAGTAGATAAGCAAGGTAATACATTACTTTTCCTAATCATAGATTAAGTATGAGTGAAAAAAATCCATCGTATATGTGTGTCAAACTTTTCAATAATTTGCCAAACGAATTGAAATGTGTAACAAACTTCAAAGTTTTTAAAAAGGAAGTAATGGGTATACTTATGAATTTAGAGTTGTACAGTTTAGGGGATTTTTTGGGTTTTTGAGCTCTGAATGTGAATATGACAGTTTTTCTTTTCGTGACTTGTCGTTGTTATGTAAACAATTATAGGACATTATCAGAAATAATTATTATTATTATTATTATTATTATTATTATTACAAACATATCGGTTCTCGTTTGGTGATCTAGCAAGAACAAGGGGGCCCTTATCGATCGCGGGGCCCGTGCACGTGCTCAGAGTGCCCAGTGGGAAAAAGGGGCCTGCCTAAAATATTAGCATGTTATTAAGGGACACCCTGTATATAAACTGGAAATCAAATTGAATTGAAGTTCTATAATTGTACAGAAAGATTTAGATTTAAAAAATATTTTTCTGCTAGTGAATATTTAGAAAAGTTGCCAAATTTCTTTTTAATGTCTTCATTAATGACATTGTGTTAGTAACAAAATTGTGTAAAATACATCTATTTGCAGATGATACTCTAATATCGGCGGCCGGCGAGGAATTGAAATTGATCATAAACAGTATAAATGAAGAATTAGGTGTAGTGGCGGATTGGTTCAGAGCAAATAAACTATTGTTAAATGTATCCAAGACTAAATGCTTGATTATGGGAACAAAAGCGAATACTAACACGGATAACCTTAATGTACATATAGATAATACTAAGATAGATATAGTTGATGAAGTAAAGTATTTAGGAATTGTGATAGATACTAAGTTGAAATTTAACAGTAACACAGATTATAAATATAGTGAAGAAAGTGAGTAGTAAGATTAGTTATTTGGGTAGAATATCTGGTAGGTTGAGTGTAGAGGCTCGAACTTTGGTTTATCACTCAATTATAGAGACTTATTTCAATTATTGCAATAGCATAGTCTTCATGAGTAGTGAAGGCGACTTGAAAAAGTTGCAGAAGCAGCAAAACAGGGCTTTAAGAATTATTTTGGGATGTTCTAAGTTAACTAATGTTGAGGTAATGTTGGCTAGGCTGGATTTCTTGAGTGTTTGGCAAAGTGCAGTTTGGGGAGTTTTAAATTTGATATACAAAGCCATACACGGATTGTTACCGGATCACATGAAGACAAAATTGTTATATAGCAGAGAATTACATAGCCACGATACTAGAAATAAAGATGATTTTAGACTTCCAAAATACAAGAAGGCCGGTACGCAGAACTCGTTATACTATAAAGGATTAAAAATGTTTAATCAATTGCCTGATGAGATTAAGCTTGCTGTTGATTTCGGGTCGTTCAGGGTCAGCTGTAAACGGCACGTAAAGGTAAACGTTGGTTATCTGCCTTGAGTGATGTAATAAGCAAATGTAAAGTTTTTTTTGTATCTGGAGTTGGTGTTTAATAGTTTTTTAAGCTAAATAAAGACCTATTATTATTATTATTATTATTTGCACAAAATAAATTCCTCACAAATACGAGAAATAGTAAAAATGAAGTAACGGCCTTTAGGCCTTCGATCGATTAATTATTTTTCTACGAGAAAATTATTTGGAATATAATATACAGGGTGTCCAGGAAAATCACCAATAACGCTCTACAGTGAGTTGCCAGGACTTAATTATGACATTTGCCTCTTTTGAAATTATATCCTAAATTGCACCCCTAGAAAGTTATAGGTTCTCAAAGTTGAAGTTAAAATGTCAAAAACTCACTTTATCTGTGACACGATTTTATATTTATTTTTTGTACTGCAAACTAATCAACTAATCATGTGCCTAGAAGTCAATGGTACGGTATTACATGGCGCCATACTTTCTTAATAAGTATGGCCGTATGGCCCTATAGTTTGTACCTCACCGTCTCTGGCATCACTCAGACTAGCACTCTGACGAGAACTTCTTGCTATGCAGGCTTAGTGTTTTCTGTGTTTTGTTTTTTGTGGGAGGATTGAAATTAGTATATTAAAGAACGAATTTCATAAGTCACGTATTATAGCACGACTCCAAGTTTAAAATGCGACTGGCGTAGCCAGGAGCGTTTTAAAGGAGGTGTGCTATAATCGCTATAATGACTTATGAAATGAGTTCTTTATACAATTTTTTCTATTTTGCGCCTTTTAAAGTCCATTTTCAAAGAAAAAAATCAAAATATAAAAATTTAGGGATTTTTGTGATGGTTGGCTGGTTGGCAGTACTAATTGCAAAATAACATTTGGTAATTTCAAATTCAAATAAATCGTTTTGTAGTTTGAATTGGTCGTTAATTAATTAATTTTAATTATTATGTTAAAAAATAGAACATGTTAATTACAAAAAATGCCGTTTTCTCTTTTCTCGATTTGACAAAATATGTCAAATTAAATATTACTACCAACTTCGAACATCAAATTTTACCAAAATTATTACAGCACGCTAAATCTCATTACGACATGCAAATGGATGCTATAATAGCGATCTTACAGACGCAAAATATAAAATTAGTATATTAAAGTACACGTTTCATAAGGCACCTTGTTAACGTACGAGTCCAAGTTTTGAAAACGACCCGCTTGCGGTGAGTTTTCTCTTAACTTAACACGGCTTATGAAACATGTAATTTATACTATTTTTTCTATTTCACATTTTAATAAAATAATTTGTTAAAATATTTAAATAATTAACATCATGGAGATTTTCTTTTTATAATAATTGTGGTGGCACTGACTGAAATGTCACCATCTTTCGTTCAATGATTCATAGATGTCGCAAGTTTATTTTTTTAAATTTAAATAATGCATCTACTCCTGTCTGTATAATTTAAATTTTAACAATTAAAAATGAATGAACTATGTCAAAACATTATTTTTTATTACATTTCAACTCTAATAAGCTCTAAAAATAAACATTTTAATAAATAGTATTTAACATTTGTAAACGTCAGTGCAACTTGACGCAAACTTAGCAGAAGAAAATCCCCCAGAAACAGTACGTTAAGAGAGCTTCTTAACGCACTGTTTTGAGACCGAAACAGTACGTTAAGGAGTGGATTAAAGTACCGAAATAGAAAAAACTCTTTATGAGATATCCACTCCATTTGAACGCTTTTTTGTTTTATATTCTGTGTATATAATGATCGAGTATGTTCAATAAATATGATGATGATGATGATGATATTTCAGTTGCCGGTTAAAGTCGTGGTTACCTTAATAGCGATTATTTTGTGGTTAAGGTGGCGATTTCGCCCATGAAAGAAATCTAATAAATAATAAGACTAAAATTAATGCAATATTTCAATTATTGACAAAATTTTAAGTTAACCCATCAAACTGATCGTAAAATTATTGGAAATATCATGCCGGTACCTACTACACATTTTAGACAATTACATAAAGGACAATCTTCACATCTTCACCGTAGGCACTATCGTTGTTCTCCTTAAATTTCTTTTTTAAGTGACAATTTATTTTTTAATAAATATAGTTATGATTTTGGGGCTCTTTCCAATCCGGGACCCTATTAGCACTTGCCTTATATTTGTTCATAGGATAATACGCGGCTGGATTAAGGTAACCACGACTTTTACCGGCAACTGAAATACCGGGCCAATGTGTGGTAGAGATTTCAAAAAAATCACATCATTACTCGTAAAACTACCCGTTGATGAGTGGCGTTAACCTTTAACACTTAAAAAATACCGTTCCATTAAATCGTTTTTATTTCGATACCTTCCGATACTTTCTACTTTCGAAGATATCCGTACTTTTATTAACTCGATACTTTCGATACCTCTTTACTGTTGAATAGTATTGATGCCATGGTATCGATACTTGATACCCGATACGCGGTATCATCCTGCCCTAGTTCACACTTATTCAAAATAGCGGCCGTTCTCGAGTTCATTCAAATTTTTTAGTCTAGATCTAGATACAGGAGGTAAAGCGCAATTACAAAAACGTCTTTATTTGAATATCGAATAAATTTTTTTTCCCGTTTTACCTTTTCGATTGCGTTTTTAAATTCCAAAATAACGATACTCTGGGATTACAAGTTACCAGTTCTTTTAGAAATAATAACTGTTCGTCATTATTTCAAATACACGAAATCTGATAAATAAATGATTTATATCCAAGAATAGTTACATGACTTTGAAAGCAAAAGGCCGATTTAATCGATAATAATCAGAATAAAATTTCTTATAATTAACATATAGTAAAATCAACGAGAGCTCTTAGTCTTTATACTTTAGCATTCCAAAGGAACCAAATATAGAAACTTGATTTATCGTCCTGAAACAATAATGAAAACATATTAATATAATAAATAGTAAGTCTCTCATGCTTTTTGTGAGAAGCTTATATGTATCTTCAAGTATCGGTTTACTGATAGGTACTTATAATTTATAAATATTTTTGTTTAAAATACTTAAATCTATTATTATCTGTAAAAAGTTATTTTGGTTGCTATTTAAAATCAATTCCGTTTCTTTTCGGTGTTGTTTGAGTGTTGTCGATTTCGATATTTGAATATCATTCGCGTTCTCGTCGTCTATACAGGTTATTTATTAGCTCACCAAAAAAATTTGGCATAATATGAAAGACCATGTGAAATTTTGAGAGAAAAACATTAAGAGGGGGCATTCGAATTATCAAAGTCAATAGATGGCAGCACGTGCTATTTCGGCTTATTATTATTTAGCACACTATTATTATTCCGTCGAACGAATCGGTTAGTAACACATACCTACTAAATAAGAACTTGCTGCTCTTTATAGGATAACGTAATTTTGAGAGTCGGAAATTGTAAAACACGGATACACAATTCACTTATTAAAATTCGCGTAATTTAAAAAAACGAATATAAGTAAATTTTGAGATTTCTAACCTGCACTTTAGATGATATTTTAGAATACGTAGTAGAGGTACAAAAGTGAAAATTGCCAACCCTAAGTGCACAGTGTGATTTAAACACAAGGCATTGAAAGACAGTACAGCTAACAGATGCAAACAACTCTGTTGGGGAGGCGTTACCGGTGTCGCTTTAGTTTTTAAGGGACAGTTCAAGTAAAAATTACTAAGAGAAGCTCTTAAAATAACAGAGAAATGGTGTATCGAACACTCCTTGACGGTAAACCCAAACAAAACGGAGCTGGTTCTTTTCACCAGAAAAAGGAAACTAGGTAAAATGATCTTGCCTACTTTGAATGGAATTTACCTAAATCTAGTGAGCGAGGTTAAGTATCTGGGCATTACTCTAGACCACAAGCTTAATTGGGAAAACCACATCAAAAACAAATTACACAAAGCAAGTCTAGCTTTCTGGCAGTGCCGAAGGGCGGTGGGAAAGACGTGGGGTATTTCTCCTAAAATCTTCCTTTGGCTATACACTGCCATTATCAGACCTATGATTTGCTATGGGGCTCTCGTCTGGTGGCCCAAAACCAGACATATCACTATGAAATGTCTACTAGACAAATCACAGATACTTTTTTGTTTCATGATCATAGGAGCTATGAGAACCACACCCTCAGCAGCAATGGAGGTGCTGCTATGCTTTCCTCCACTAGATCTATATGTGGAGGAGATGGCAACAAAAGCAGCCCTTTGACTGAGGGGATGGGGACTATGGTCTGTCAGATACGGAATTTACGGACACACCAAAATCCTCGAGGAGTGCTCTAAGAAGCTACCTCTCCTGGAGTTGGATGCAGATCGTATCTTTCCAAAATATACATTCAACACAGACTTTCAAACTCTAATGGATTCAACTTCAACTGAGAACATCGCAAGGGAACATAACTGTCTTAACCGATGGATCTAAAAATCAAAAGGGATCAGGAGCAGGTGTTCATTCAACAAGAGGCAAGAGCTTGCCCTCGACATAAGTCTATCGTTGGGGAAATATGCCTCAGTATTTCAAACTGAACTGATGCGTATATTACACAGCGCTAACGAAATCCTTAATAGGAAAATCCTGAATAAGAAAATACTGATATCGACGGACAGTAAAGCTGCCTTGCAAGCTTTAAACCCCTGCAAGGTAGCTTCTGGTCTCCTGCTGGAATGTATAGAGCTGCTGAACCAGATATCATAAAACAATTACAATCTTACACTCTGTTGGGTCAAAGGACATCAAGGAAATGACTGTAATGATAAAGCAAACGAGCTGGCCAAGAAAGGCTCAAACAGCCTTCCCTGTTGCCCTGCGCCAATCATCAAACCAGCCGTATCAACTGTTAATACTCTTCTTAAAAATAATACCCGTCAACTACAGACTGAAAGATGAACAGGCAAAGAAGAAGGGTGCCGCCAAAACAAAAGAGCTTTACTGGCATCTTCCAAAAAGCTCACAAAATACTGTCTACAGCTGTCCCGAACTAATCTACGAATACTAATTGCAGGGACACTCACGGGACACTGTCAACTTCCCAAACATCTTCACACTCTGGGCTTGGTAGACAATCCCATATGTCGGGGATGTGAACTAGAAGACGAAACCGCTGAACATGTGCTCTGTCACTGTCCAGCTTTAACGTCGATAAGAAGATCCGTGTTGGGGAACTTCTGACTCGACATGACCAGAATAAGCACCACCCCTCCCGCCAGAATTCTGGAGTTCATCCTACATGTAGGATGGCTCGAGATTTGATGGGCACGGGGAGGCCGCTCGGAGGTAGTACAATGGGCCCGATTAAGTGGCCTAAGTGCAGGGAGCTTGCTCCCCCTCCTTAATAATCCAGATCCAAAAGTAAAAAGTATTTAAGGGGCAAATTTAAATGCTTTATAAGTTACGTATTCAGTTTCGTAGACTTTCTTGAAATTAAGAGTATGACTACCCCTTGATTAAAATTATTTTTTCCTACAATCGCTATGGAAAGCAGGCTTTTGCGCTTGCTTTTGTCATCGCAAAGTTGACGTTTCCCGATGAGCAATCATAACAAACAAATTGCCGCTCGTCTCCCATGACAGCAAGCGCAAAATACATTGCCGCTCGTTGACATGGGAGACGAGCGCAAAGTAGAACTGTACCGATTGCTTGATTTTAAATTTGGTGCGTATACCTAAATTAATATTTATTTAAATTAAAATTAAAATTACTATAATCGAATAAAAACATGTGTGTTTAAAAATATAAATAAAAATCGATTTTTGATCAAAATAAACCAGTAATACATTTTCCGAGTAATTTTTATATCTTTTTTGAAACTTTTTTGGCAATTGTAGAAAAAATTATGTGTGCATCTCGAGTACAAAGTGTCTTTGTCGCTCTAAAAGATTGTCGCGCTCCGCTTTGCGTCGCGCGCCAAACTTTTACGAGCGACAAAGTATCACTTTGCGCTCTAGATACACAAATAGCTATTAAATTCTAAAAAACAGCAAAGCAAAAGAATAAAAACGTAATCACAATACATAAACCAACAACGCAATAACTTTCTAACTGTCTTTTCTCTACCACTGACTGTACTTGAAATAATTTTTTAAACGTGATTGGGTAAAAGCAGGTAAAAGTTATACCACCCAAAATATTTAACTTTAGTTCGCATATTTTCCGACGGAGTTGTTTGCATCTGTACGCTGTAGGTTAGATTTTGGGTGTCTGCTACAACATAAAAAATACAGTGGCGCACTCGTCTAAAGTTTGAATGTTATAGCCCCATTTACATAGAACTTAGTGCAGATTGATGGTGTAGTTTGCTGGTCTAGAACTCGCCAAGTGGGCAACGTGGCGTAAAACCATTTACATAGACTTTAGTGGTAATCTTTTTTTTTTTCTTATTTTTTTTCCTATTTTTTTTTTTCTTATACTTGAACGATGAGATTAAAATAGTACTACCGAAAACCAAAATGAAGAAATAAAATCAAAGCAACTATTTTGTCAAATCTTTGTTTAAATTTCAAATAGCTGGGCCGCGGGGGAGAGATGCACTTCTATGATTGGCTGGTACCGATTTACTAAGAAAAGTGGTCTAGAAGTTTAAACATTACAAACTTTCTGACCATTGTTAGCAACGACCTTGCCAACTATATTTCATTGTAAACGGGTACATTGAAAAAACCCTATTCAAGCTTTTAGACGATTCTTGCCCTTACTAGAACGATTACACTACTGTCTATGTAAATGGCACTTATCAATTGTTAACGGTTGCTGGTACGTCACTGCACTTTTTATGTTGTGGCAGAAAGCTTTTTGGTCTTCTGGATAAGTGGATGCGTGTAAAAGAAAAAACTACAAATAGCTTAGGTTACGGTAAGTAGCAAGAACACCATATTAAAGAAAATTCAAGATTATGAAGAATACACACGGTGATGATAGTTACAAAACTTGGAAGCTTGGAAGAATACGAGAAATAATATATTACAATGTGTGGAAACTTGAATCTTGATCATATTATGATCATATGATTTAACCCGCAACCGCTACGAAGAGGTATGACATACCTTCATTGTTTTAAAAATTGAATAATATTTATGTTACTACAGGAAATTCGCGAAATCCGGCAATTTGCTGACTGTCAAAATAATCTACAATCTAACTAAATCGTAAATTAGGCACTATTATGAAAATTCACTAGTACTTTAGACTTTAGACAATTTGCAAAATGGCTACGGTGTTATAGGTAATCTGCAATATGTCTATAGTACAGGGTGTCATCGAAAGTATGTTTGAAATTTTAAAGACGATTATAATACAGATGAAAGTAAGAAGAAAACCTAAATATAATTTTTTTCTATTGTGCAGAGAAAGAAAGTTAAGTAGGTTTTCATTGTGACCCAAAAATTTTGCGATTTCGAAATTTCGAACCTAGCGCCGGGTGACTTTAATCTTTTTGCTAAACTGAAGCCCGGTGGCTTAGGGAGCAGCGTTTCCAAACTGACGTGGAGCTCAAAGAAACCGTCACAACTCACTTCCAATCATTGGCGGAAACATTTTATGAAGAGGGTATTGCAAAGCTTGTTCACAGATACCTATGACAAACGCCTCAATCGTCAATTATGTAATAAATTATGTAGAGAAACATCCTATATTGTACGTTACTTTTGGTAATAAAATTTTTTTTGTATCGTATGTTCACCCGTCTTTTATTTATAGCCCATCGGAGGTTGCAAACAAATAACACTTGTAAACACTAACAGGCCCCGTGGGCTACGCCACACAACTCTTCATTTAATAGCTCTTTCTAGTTCCCAAAATCTAACAATAATAACTCCTAATGGTACAGGGTCCGGATATTAGTACTGGTGATTTTAGACCACCTCGTATACGGTTATTGTTGAAATTTGATAAATAACAACGGCTTTTTTTTTTAATTTCGGTCTTTGCAATTTTTTAATTTAAACTATTTTTTGACAATAACATCTCTTAAGTGAGCATCATTACAGTTTAAAGATTCTTGGCACCTTTCTAGAAAGTTTTCCATTATTCTTCGTAATAAATCAGGTTTAATATTTCTAATTTCATCTCGAATTGCATCTTTCAGCTCTTGAAGTGTTCGTGGATGGTGCTGGTAAACTTTTCCTGCGATGTAAGCCCACAGGAAAAAGTCTGCAGCAGTTAGATCTGGCGATCCGGCCGGCCAGGCAATATAACCAAAACGTGAAATTATTCGACCAGGAAACATTGCTTTCAGAATATTCATTGTTCGGCGTGCTGTGTGCGCTGTTGCACCATTTTGTTGGAATAATAGATTATTTAGCCCAAGTCCGGGAAGCGCCATCGCCACAAAACGTTTTGGCGATATTGCCTGGTCGGCCCGATCGACAGATCTAGCTGCTGCCGACTTTTTTCTGTGGGGTTACCTCGCAGGAAAAGTTTACCAGCACCATCCACGAACACTTCAAGAGCGGAAAGACGCAATTCGAGATGAAATTAGAAATATTGAACAAGATTTATTACGAAGAGTGCCTGAAGAACGTACTAATATTCTCCGTATCTCTGATGTCACTGACAGACGTGTCATAGTAGATATTTATATTATTCGAAGTCTACACACACAATTGCAATTTTTTGTTACACAACGGTGTATTAGCACATTTAATAAGAATAAGTACCTTGTTTATGTTAAAAACTCCGATAATTGAGAGTTAATGAGGGAAATATCTCTTGCTACCCCGAAAGGTACGTCCCTGAACAATATTCTTATAATTCGTTTTGACCATTAAATTATACATATAAAATACCTCAACTTCCAAAATTTCATGATTTAATATTTATCCCTTCTTTAAATAAGACTGAAAACCCCACTTCGTTCCTTCAAAGGGCTAGAAAAGATTTTGCGCCATGTGTTTATGAGAAGATTTTGTCATATTTTCATTAGTTGTATATGCCATTAACGTTTGTAATATTTTTCATTAATACCCTGTATAAATTTCTCATGTACTAGTAGGTACTTGCCTCAAAACTCACTTTTTGCGAACTGCTTCCAAGTTAACATTGTTACATTGTCACTAGAGGGAAGAAGACGATCGGTTTTATTACAGATTTACCAAGTTCTTTCAGCTCGCATCGTCAAATGGTTTAGTTAGTGTAGTTCACTTGCACGCTTCCTCCCGGGCACCAATATAGGAAACAAATCCTATTTATTAGGTACTAATCATTGGAAGAGTAAAGTGTATGATAAGCATCCCCAATCGCGGGACATTTTAAAACGTGCTTCGGTCTTTTCACTTTTATGCCAATTTTATTTTTAGAATTTCGTTGGGTAATGAATTGAAATTTTCCACGTTAGTTTTTAGAATGTTTATTTATAAAATGATGTATAGGGTTGTCGTCGTATTTTACTTTATTAATTATTAAAAATGAAATGAGGCAGATACCGCTCGTAAAACAAAAACAAGTACCTACGCTAAACATATTAATATTCATTAGTAATGAATAAAAAACTACAAACTTCCAAATAAAAATAATGTATTCGTAATTTTCATGTTTAACGATTTAATTTGTAAATTAAAATGAAATGCGCTAAGAATTTTCGAATCGCGGAGCTACGAAGTAAATTAGAAATTTTGAAATTCGCCGACTTAGGGTTTACAAACAGATACGATTATAATAAGTGATTACATCGAGAAACTAATTCAATTTGGCTTTCTTTCTCTACATTTATTACAATCCCTAATTAATTAAATAAGTAATATTACCAAATTTTCCCGACTATCGAGAATTATTTAATTAATGTGCTGTCATTTATTTGAACTAAAATATTGCCGAAATTCGGTAGTTTTCTGAAAATATTTGTCATCTCACTTCAGATTCTCTTTATTGCATTAATCGGGAAAATGGAAAATGCCGAGGTTTTTTCAAATCGTACAAGGGTGAACAGAAAATTCAAAATTACAAAATGCCTCCTTAACTTGGTTTTGTAGTAGAAACCGCAGTGTATAGTGTATAATATAGTGTACTCGTATTTATAGTGTTGAGTGTATATTACCTACACTCAAATACAGAGTTAGAGCAGATGTTTATAATATCAAGGTATGGCTTCTGATACAAAATCATCCGAAAGAATGGGCCACCTTATTAGTCAGAGATTGATCAGGTTAAAATGAGGCGATCTTAGTGTTATCTTTATTAACGAGTTTATGGACTTTAGTTTATAAAAACCGTACGATTTGAACGTAAAACTTGCTGTTCTTATCACTTTTATAGTATTTTATGTAACAAGTCCGCAAAACAAAGCTTTAGCGGACGAATCGAGTTTTACGGACGAGGCGCTAGCCGAGTCCGTAAAATAGATGAGTCCGATAAAGCGTTTTGCGGACGTATTACATACAAAATTTTTTAGTACAAGCTCCCTAAAATGATTACCAAAATAACAATTTATTATGAAATTTTGAAATAGTCGATATAAATTAAATTCAGATAGGTGCCTTGTCCATAACAAACAAAATAATGAAACCTCGGCCATGGAAACTGTCAAATTTTGTTTACAAACAAAAAATTAAAAACTATTTGTAATAAAAGCGATGGGTGACGTTCCGTAAATCTGTATTTTGTTAATAACGTTATAGTCCTAGAGATAGTGAGATTGTGGACCAAGATTTTATGCAGTGCGCCTTTCCGAGGACAGTATTCTACGTGTACCCTGATGATAATAATATTATAAATCAAAAAAGGCTGCCGTGTCCCATGTGTTTGGTAATGAAATTTAAAATCAAAATTCCTCGGAAAACCATCGGTATGCCGTTAAGGTGGGCCCAGCGGGCTGGCATAGTCACGTGAATTTGAAGGATTTCCGCGTTTTTAAACAGGATGCCACTGATAACTGATAAGTATACACAAGTTCTTGTTGTAAAAGTGCCTACGCCAAGATGGCATACCGATTGCGCATGCCCAAGTATTTTTTATCTTTTGGAGCAAAAGCGTAATTATTTTTTAACATGAACACGAGATGATTTTTTGATTTATAATATTATCATCATCAGGATACACGTAGAATACTGTCCTCTGAAAGGCATAACTGCATAAAATCGTGGCCCAAAATCTGTCTATTCCGTCTATCTCCCGGTCTATTATGCATTTTTGAACAAAAATCAAATTCAGTCCTTTAAAGTGTTGCTAAGTTACCATTATGAGCTTCGGTCCGCTAAAGTGACATTTTGCGGACTAAAATTTGTTTACAAAATTACTATTTTAGGGAGCATGTACTAAAAACTCCTTTATACACCTGAACGACAACAATGTATTTTCTAGGCAAAGATAGGTTGCCAAGCAGACAATTATTTTAAAACACGACATGTAGCGTGTACATCGAGTGCAAAAAACAAAAGTTAAAAACGGCCGTAGCTTCGTACGGGTGCATTTCCGGACATGGGTTCCTATATCCTTAAAATACTTGCCTATATCGGTCCTCTAATACCTACCCTGGCATTCTTGACCAAGTTACAGTTGACACCCTGTATATTCTGATATACCCGTTCAATTAGATAACAGATTATGTAGTCACACTATTGTGCTTTGCCAAGCACTATTCAAAGATAAATTTTAATCAAAAATCACTATCTGGTCGCCGCTCGTTTATATCACTTATTCATTATACTGTTGCGTATTGATAAGTTAACGTCGTACTTTTATTAAAAATGAAAAAATGTGTGTTTTTTATTCCTACTAGTGAAAGTGTTGTGGAAGGTTAGAAATAGAAAAGAAAAAGTTTATAGGATTTAGGAAAGGTGTAAAGTATTATAAACGCTAAACTTAAATGAAGAGAAAATAGCTAAAACCGTTCAAGCTAGAACATATTCGCCTTATGAGTTATGAGTAATAAGTAATACCTAATCGTTAGACTCGGAAATATTTGTTTTTCATCTAGTTGTTAGTTGTTTCAGATGAATGACAAAGTTGTATTTTTTAGGCGAGTCCCCCTTTTTGACTGTAGTCCGGTTTCTTCGGAATATTCGGAATATTCGGAATTTTAAAGAGGTCAAAAATCGTGTTTGGAAATTCGACATAAGGTCGATTCCGTCTATCTACAATTATTATTCCACAATGAAGGTAAATAGACTTCCAACGTGAAATGTCAGTTAAGCTGCGTGTATAGTGGCGATCCCACGGTGTGGGTCTAAGGGTTAATTCGCTACGAAAATTCCCACTCAAATAATTCGTTGTTAAACAACAATTTTATAATTCGCTTTAAATCGATTCGATTTAAATAAAAGTGTAAAGTGTGAGTCTTTTAATTAATTCTTTTTGACGAATGTTCTTTTGCCATTATTCAATTTTATTATTCCGTCTAATTCTAAATTTATCATTTTTATTCTAAGCGAAATCATTTCATTACTCGACAGTTTTTTCCTCTACAGTCAAACAGAAAGGCGTAAAACGTAAAAAAATTTATTTACGCGTTTTTCGAAAAAGAAAGATAATCTTTTATTGTCATCTCGAGATGATAAGTATTTTGGAATCACCTGCTTTTTCGACACCCTTTCGAGATGACTGGGTAATGTATAACGTCGATCTTTCTTAAAGCATTGTTCCGAAGTAAATTCGAAAAAAAAGTTGATGTATTTATGAATACGAATAATATACATAATATTACTTCTTTTATATATTATAAGAACTGTACGTACGCAAGCGTGCTTTTAATCCAGCAGGAGGGCGCATCGCGTTGATATGTTGTCTTCAGAAGCACAGGATCACGAGAGAACAGTGTCCTTTACGCCAGCTTTAAAGTGTGCGCGAACCGTATCGCGGAAGTCACGACCGATCACGTTGAGTTACACGTCAAACTGTAAATTAAATTTTTAATTCGGCTCTTAATAACACGCGCAGGTAATTATTTAAAAGCGATAAGAAAGCCGTTTTACATTGATTGTCCGAACAAACCGACGAGATATTTATATTTTCTCGATTAGTATTTAAAATTGATACCTACATAAATTATATTATATAAGTAAGGTCCTCTACATTATAGCGCCAGTTTATTCTTAGGAACTGTCGCGAATTGACAAAATTTTAAGTTTTTTGCATTTTTTTTGAAAACTAATTAATTACTGTTGCTCTTCGTTACTGCCACTGTCCGATAGTTAATTTATGAAGTTTTTGCGTAATTCTTAACCAGACTAAAAGCGTCATTAATTAACTAATTTTAGATTTAAACACAATTTGAAAATTTTATTAAACGGAGTTTAATTAATTAAAATCAGATATTTATAAATTGTGGGTAGAATTGTAATTTAAAACTTTTTAGCGTTATTTAATATAAAATTTTTACTTTTTAGCGATTTTATAGAATAATAATAATTATGTATTATTAACGGTCAGTATTATTTTTGTGTAGTTGTACCTATAATAGGTACAGATAATTTACTTTTTGGAAGCACAAACATTTTGTTACCTCGTAAAACAAGTTCAGACACTTTCGTTATTCAATTTGGTGTGTTAGTGATTAAATTGGCCGAATATTTACCTAAATTTTAGTTACACTCTATTATATTCTCTTCGAGTTTCTAGCCTTTACGCTTCGTCAAAAATAGGCGGCTTCTTAAATTTAAAAAAACCCTTCAAGATTCGTGCAAAATTTTTAAGTCCGTTAAGCGTTATAATGAGTGTTAAAGATCGAACTACCTCTATTAATTTTGTACTCGTCTATTTGGAGTTGGAGTACCTACTTGGTACGAATCAGAATTGCTCGCGTAGTACAGTAAAAGACCCTAACGAAAAAAATGTATCCCTTTCCGGAAATGCTCGCGACCATTCATGTGGAAGAGAAGCCTGGTACTTTGCATACGTTTTCCACTTGAATGTGTATAAGCTAACAAGCTTATTATATATAACTACATAATACGAGTACCGTTCAGATTATATAGACATCAATTTTACAGATGATAAAATACGAATATTTTTTGATAGGGAATATATACAGGGTGAACCAGACCACCCGTATCAGGCTTTTTTTCAAGAACGGTTAGTCGTAGAGAGTTTAGTCAAAAAAATTTATAGCAAAAGCCCTAATAAAGAATGGAACGGTGATATTTTTATTGCGAGGAGAGGTCGGCATGCCGAAGAGTTTGTTGCACAATGTCGAGAACTCCATAATTTTAAATGTCACCATAGGGCAAAAGTGGTATCGTTGAAAAAATCTCAAAAAAATAAGTAAGTTTTGTAGAGAAATGTTTTTATTATTTCCACCCCTTTTGAGTAATATTTGATTGAAGTTAATATACTCAAATTCACCATGGCTAACTTATTTTAAATAATAATAAAATCTAATAGTACAAATTTTCAAAACTCGATTATTTTCCTTCAATTTGGCTAATTTGACTGGGCTACAAAATTTGCGTTTTTTCAAAATGCTATTATAAACACCTTTATCCACCTACTCCTTCAATTATTAATACAATAATTATTACTTGTAGAGGTATACTTGACCGAATTTAAAAATTTTAGTAGGCATGAACGAAGAATTGGATGCTCTACAACTTTTATTTTAGGGGGTTTTCTCTTAGAATACTTATTTCCAAACTGCAGACTCGTAGATTTTATTATTAATAAACGAAATTTCAACTTTATTCTTATGCACAAACGCTTATCAAACAATTATGATTTTACAATCAAATGATAAAACAATTGATTGTTAATAATAATAAAACTAAGATTTTGAAATGTCAGTTTTTAAAATAAGTTAGCCATATTAAATTTGAGTTTATTAACTTCAATCAAATGTTACTCAAAAGGGGTGGGAGTAATAAAAATTTTTTCTCTATTTAAGTTACTTATTTTTTTGAGATCTTTTCAACGATACCACTTTTGCCTTATGGTGCTATCCAAATTATGGAGTTCTTGACATTTTGCAAAAAACTCTTGGGCATGCCGACCTCTCCTCGGAATAAAAATATCACCATTCCATTTTTTATTAGAGCTTTTGCAATACATTTTTTTGACCCAACTCCCTACGACTAACCGTTCTTGAAAAAAAAAAGCCTGATACGGGTGGTCTGGTTCACCCTGTATATCTTTATTGATATTTTACTGGATAAATATTTATTTCTCATATCAGAATGAGAATAATATTATGCGAGTACATAATAAATTAAAAATAACCGAAAAAATTCGGTGCTTCTGATAATCCGCATCGAAAGTGTTCACGATGCAGATAATGATTAGTTTTTGCCGTGTGTATCAAACTCGGAAGAAATTTAAAATTCCCTAATAATATGTTAATTCGAAAGCTCATTTCTCTTGCATTGAGATTAATAAATTTACCTCTAGTACCTACCGAAGGAGTTATCGAAGAAAATGTAGGTACTTGTAGATATTACTTTCGAGGAAATTTGCTATTTTTGCTAATTATCTAAACTTAATAATATTATTTAAAATTAGCTAAATTAATAGCGCCGTAAAAAAGCACTTTTGAATAGAGGCAAGTTTGGTTAAATCGTATTATTTTGGCCTCAAAAATCTGTAGTCAAGTCGTGTCTACTAATTTCAAAGACGTATTATTATAATACTACGAAGTATTGTTTGTATTACGGCTCACAGTAGGTAACTCAAAAGTTACTAATTTTTTACTTTACGCGCAAGCAAACTTTCGATCATGACAATAATTTATTAAAATAAAAAGAACTACAAAATATCTGAATTTGGATCTAATTTGCTGAAAACCACTTTCCCTTACAATAATTATTAAATTATTATACAAAAGCAAAAAACCAAGGCCTAAATGTAAATTTGAATGTTAAATTAAATAACACCACACAATTGAAATATAAGTTTGGAAAACTCGAGGAAATTCTCGTAATGAAAATAAGTATTTTGGTTCCTTTCCTTATTTTTATAGTCAAAACATATTTTGAGATAGATATCTCTTAAATTGTTGTACACCTATAAAGTGTAAAGTTTTACGAGAATCTTTTCGCTTATGACTTAACTTTAAGTATATACTTACTATCTACATTCCGCCGCTTATCGTATAACGACGCGAAAATCCAATTTTTGAAGTTAACTTTTTAGAAGCTTTCCAGTCACTTTAAATATAATAGGAAATTTATCTTCTATTATTTAACGTAGGTACCTGCCTATAGTGCCTAAACGTGACATTTATTTAGGGGTGCAAAATTGAATGATATTAGGTATACATACACCTAATGCTCGAGAAGAATAAATTAAAAACAAAATATCCACTTTTAACACTAAGACTAAGATCTCAAATAGTGTTCAGTTTCGAACAATTTGATTGTTCTTCGCCAGATAAAAAAGTTATACAGCTTATACAGGGTGTCTAGAATAAGGTTCCGTTCCTTGAAGTGGGTGATTGCTGAGCTCAAAATAGAACGATTACATCAAATTTACCTTAGTGTAATGTTGCTTCCCTAAAAAAGTTACAGTGGTTTGAAGATCTTAAAAATAATTCAAAAAACATCAAGGTACTGAGATCGGAAATAAATTGGCAACTACAAAAAGTACATTAATAACAATAACTAACAGAATTCAATCTCTTGTAAAATTGTCATTAGGCCAACGCGGTTCTCGAGAAAAGACTCTTCTTACTATTAAGAATTGTAAGAATTTTTATACCTGTGATGTATTGCTAAAAGTGAAGATGATAAGCAAGTAATGTATCGGAAATTTTCGATTAATACTTATTTTGTTTGATGTGATTAATTATGATTATTTTCGCTTAATACTTTCTATTACACCACGTCTTTAAAACTAAATAAATACGTCTTTTGTAAAATTCAGTAGTTATTCTTAAGTTTGAGTATCAAATTACTGAGTAAAAATAAATTTTATTTGCATCATTTGATAATAATGGAGTACACCATTGCTGAATATGTGGATATACATTTTATTTATGGCAAAACACTGAAAAATTCACGACGTTATCGTACAAGGAAAAGAGAAGCTTAGGTAGTAACAATGGGATTTTCTCGAAAACCGTATAGGTACCTAAAGACGATTTCACAAGAGAAATCTTCTTCTTAATAATTATTAATGTACCTACTTTTTGTAATTGTCAATTCTTTTCCGACTGCATTACCGAACCAAGAATTACGAGTGTATCAACATCCGAATAATTATATCGTTCTCTACCATGGAACTAGAAAATAAGTGGAATGGTTATAAATAAATAAGCCGAGTACGTCAGAGTACTGTTCTGAGTACAGCTTGTTCTGCGCCAAGAGCTTCATGTCCTTCACCTTCCACTTATTTTCTAGTTCCATGTTCTCTACAGATTACCATATTTTTCGTCGCATCAAAATATAGGCATATCACATCAATTTAGTTGTTCTATCACTTTTTGATCGAAAGTGGCGCTTGTTTTTCGATTTATTTTTAAGAACTTCAAAGCACTACGATATAACTTTTTAGGGAAGCAACATTGATGGACTGAGGTAAATTCGGTTTAATCATTCTGTTTTGAGGTCAACAATCGCCCGCTTCAAGGAACGGAACCTTATCCTGAACACCCTGGATATGTGGATATACTCTAATCGTCTAACGAAGAACGATAATATGTTTGTTCAAAACAATTGTTGGTAATTTACTAAACTCGAGACAATTTCACGTTGGCCGAGCAAATGAACTACTCATTAAAGAGAGATCGCGGCATTTTTGTCAAAAAAAGATCTTCTTACGAAAGAGATGTCGAAAATTTTATCTTTTTTATTTTTTTGATTGTGCCTACCTCTAAGTCGTAGCTTGTTTAAAATAAATTTATACAACTTACCTACAACCGAAGAAGAGAAAGAACAAAAATGTCCATAAATTATCGACTATCTTTTGACAACCTACAACTGCTCTCGTCTTAACTTTGCCAATATCGTAGTACCTATAAATAAATATAAAATGACAATACTTATCAAATACGTTTATTCTACAATAACTTGTGAGCGATTTATCGAATGAATTTGCAATTTAAAAAAATTACCAACTCGTGGTATCTAGTAAAAGTTTATTTTATTACGAGTAGTTAGAAATTTGCCATCTAAAATCTGCAATTTTCACGCGGTGCAATGGCGCTAATATCTCGTTTTGGATTATCCTCGATTTTAGTATATTTATTTATATTTATATCTAGTGATATAATTTGGTCGTTGGAATTGCTTTTAATTTCCCTGAAAGTTTGCTAACAGAAAAATTATTGTGCGATGGGCGCTCTTCGAGTTTAGTATTTATTAGTATTAACAATTTCTAAAAAAATTTTGATTAATTCTCGATCGATTTAGAAGTCCAATTGAGGCTCTCTTCGATTCCGTAAATTTGTACGACACAACGCAGATTTCTCGGTGCGATTTCTTAGTGCCCACCTGATGAAGCTCGATAATTTTAATCATATCTTGTCAAATTAACTATGTCTCAATTAATAATTGTTAAGCTCACAAAACCAATTATTCTCGTCACATTATTTCGTCATTGTTCCGATTTAGACAAAAGTAATAAAAATTTACATAAGGATTAGTCGTAATGTATGTGTGGTTTGTGAAATTTGCATAATGAAATTGTACTGCCAAATTTATAGCTTGTTATCAAGCTAAGACTTTAAGGTCTATTGGCTTTACCAACAGATAAATTGTTATTCAAAATTTAAATTAATGCCGAAGATTTTGAAATATGTATATTTAAGTATATTATCTTACACTGTTATTATACAGGGTGTCTAGTGGCTGAGGAATAATGGAAATATTTCTTTTCTCCGCAGGAATATTAAAAAACTATTTGACAGGTCAAATTGATTGAATTCAAATTTCAAATCCAACATTTTTCGATTATTTTTTTATACAAAGTCGGGTTGCGATCGAAATTATTCCTGTAAGTTTACTTATTACAAAAATAAAATTATCGTACAACAAATGATAATGAAAATTGAAGTTTTAAATTTAAATTTTCTTATCGTTTACGTTGAAATAAAACTTTAATACTTAATCTAGTTACCTAAAATAGGTTGTTTTAGTTAGTTGTTTAATAGACTAATTAATAACAACCATTTGAAGCACTTAATTAATATTCGAAATTCTTCTTATAATAATAGGTTAGGGCTAGGATATTGTTTATGTAAAAATGGAGGCTTATTTGAACACATTTTATAGCAATTTGATCGGTTTTATTTTTTGATTTTGTTTATTTTATTGTAACACCTCGTAAGGTTCAAGAGGGTATGAAGGCCCATAGGAAAATACGGCCCTCTTACATTTTCTGCGCTAAAATATCAAAATCTGCGAGTTTGAGAGCTCCTACCTGTTACCAGCAGTGCTGATAACGATATGAATATAGGATAAAATCGCGGCAAAAACTATTTTGAGTTAGCTGGTGCCTGTTTGAGTTACTGCAAAAAAAACAAATTCAAAAAATTATTCTTGGCTTTGTTTTTTATGTGCTGAAGATGTGCAATGTGCAGGCAGATACGCGAGCTTGTGCACCTATATAATGTGAATAGTACGTATAGGTCTAACAATTAACGATATATATTTATTGGTTTGTTAAAAATGCGAATAATTGCATATTTTTTATAATGGGCCTTATTTGTAACGTATTCGGGAAATAAAGCCCGACAGAAGACATTTTGTAGTTTCTTTTTACACTTTTTTGTTTTGAATTTATAAGTGCTATAGTAACACTAGAATGCACCAAAAGGCGGGTACTTTATGTTTTTGTTATTTTTGGAATAAAAATTAATTTGGGCATGTTATGTTAAAAAATGTCTTAAGTGGGTCTTATTGCCCTCCTGTACCTTAATTGTAATTATTATAAACAAATCGTAGCCTTACTTATTATTTATTATGTTTTAATAGCGTGTAATAGGTAAATGTAGATGTGCCATGAAAAAAACTGAAACTTTATTTACACAAATCCTAGATTTGCCATGGAACCGTCCTAAATTGAAGACCGTTTTTAAATTATAACCCCTTTTTTTTCTTAGCCAACTATTATAATATAGCGAAGTAAAAGTTGAACACAATAATAAATATATTAGTCTAAATAGGTCGTAACACTTAATAAAATTGTAAACGAATAATTAAATAATTCTTAACATTTAAATAATCGTATATTTGTGCCTTGTAACTTAGCTAACGAGACACATTTAATTACTAATTGTAATTTACTTTATTGACGTTTAAATAATTATTTAGATTACGATACAATCTATAAAATTGCATAGAGGTAATTTAATTTAACAACACCGATAAATATCATTCGATTCGATAGCGGTGTTTATCGATTTTCTATACTTCGAGAAGCGTTATAAAGCTTTCAATAAAGCAAACAAAAACTCTGACTTAGAAACATACTAAGCTTAATAAACTTCATCCGTTTAGGAAGGCAACTTAAAGCGAGACGATAAATATAATCGTAAATATGGTTCTTTTAACTGCTGCGAGTGCTCCGAGAATATCCTCGATAATGTCCTTTACTGATCTTGACATTTATGTTCTATATAAAGTTCCTACCGTAAAAATTGACTTAATAAGTAAGTATGTAGTACCTACCTTTGTCCAAATAGAAATCCGAGTTTTATATTTCACGTTGGGTGGGTGCCTACAAACCTACATAGGTGGGCGAGTTTTGATGCGACGCCGTAAATTGAAACGAATTTTTTAATACGTATAAATAAGTTAGAAGTTTAAGCGAGTTTAAGTTACTTAGGTACTACGTGTTTGTGGGAAATATTACGACGATGTGTATAATAGTGCATAATTTAAGAGACGGTATACAATATGGCCTGCTATTTATATTGCTTATTGCTTACATTCATATGGTAAGCAGTAAATTGAATTGACCAATTATTTATTTGCATAAATGTTGTTCTCCGTCTCCGCCGATTAAGGTAATATATATAAGTTCGGTACGTAATATACTATAAATAAATAAATAATAATATGTGTGTGTAGGAATAAGCATTTTTTATATTTTACATAAAAAGGAGGTACCTACCTATACCTATATCTACAGCGTGGCTCGAACGTGTTTTCGTAGTTTTTTGCCCATCCCCTTATCATAAAAAAATCGGTTCTTAGAATAGTCCGGCAAAGTTCGGAACCATCTTCGTATATTATTATCATTAAAATATTTTTATTTGTAAACTTTTTATCAGTTTGTAGAAACGTTCTTTAAAGCAACTTTTTATGCTGAATTTGAATATCTACTTAGATTTTTTATTCAATTTTTCGTTTTCACGCACGCATCATCAACTTTAGTTTTTGTTATGGTCGTCATGTTAGATTTTTTATTGGATCAATAAAGATTTTAATGCTGATTCTTAATATGTATAATAATACTTACTAATTTTAATAAAAATTTGCAAAGATGTTGCAAAAAACTGAAAATTCGTACCTTAATTTGCATTTTGGGGATTAGCACGGTAATACTATCGTTAATCGTTGGGAATTTTGGAGTTTGGGACTTTCGAACAGATGGGCATTTTGCTACGGGAAATGAGATTTATGAATTGAGGTTCTTTTCGTAAGGAAGTAAATATTTGGGTAATTTGACTGACATTCGCGCTTGTCGGTACGAGAATCCCGCCCAGGATTGAAGTTGGGAATTTATTTGTTTATTTATATGAAATCGATTTCCGAATAAAGTGTAGAATAACTCTAGTTATTTGGGAGCTGTATATTGTACAGAAAACCTATACCTACTTCACAGTTAATACGTTTGCTAAACGACCACAACATACCTACATCACCAAATACAAGTTTTTCTCTAGTGTATATACGTCGGTCGATTTTGCAGACTTTGGGCTTGTTCAAATTTATTTAATGGCGTAGTTTTTGTTTTTGACTATACTTAGTACGAATCGAATTGGTTTAATTTAGTGTAAAAGGGGTTTATTCGTATGATAAGATTAAAGGGTCGTATTGTTGAGTAATAAGGTGTGACAAGTGGTTATCCTAATGTGTGACTTCATTCCGAGTTATAATTTATAATGGTAGCATTTTCGACGAAAGCTCGGGTCACTTTCTGGTCGCTTGCAAAGATATGTATATGATATGTAGCAAATTACAAATCTTTGAAAATGTCGAGAGAAAAACAGTTTTGAAATTTAAGTGCCATCTCGAAATTCAAATTTTTGTTTACATAAAAAGTCGAAACACTTATTAACTTTCTTAGAATGGATTATGCAAATCTTAACAACACCACGAGGCGAAGTTTCCTACGAGTTTCAAGAGTAGTTTCGAACAATCTAAATTTCAAATAATAATTGTACAAACGCACGCCGAAAACCGTCGTTCGATGTGGTTTTCTATACAAAGTAATATTCTTTTAGCCATTTGACTTATTATTAAAATGAGCGAACCTATAGAATTTAGAGATGACTCGATGATGTAGTGTTAATTAATTATTAGTTGTCTATATTATAATACACTAATATAATTTTCTTCGTCTA
The DNA here is from genome assembly GCA_950108345.1 of Malthinus flaveolus. Taxonomy (NCBI): domain Eukaryota; kingdom Metazoa; phylum Arthropoda; class Insecta; order Coleoptera; family Cantharidae; genus Malthinus; species Malthinus flaveolus. The sequence continues at coordinate 224,244 of OX467286.1, forward strand.
AGTACTACCGTAGGTACACATTTTAGTATCTCTAAAGCCTTCCGAGATTACATTTTTAAATTTTTAATTAAATTTCTTCAATTTAATGATTCCCTTTTCTAACATTAATAATTTATATTCTACAATATTGCGCATTAACATTAGTTTAATTTAAACATTTTAATAGTTTTCAAAAAAAGAAGAGATCTAGAATCGCTCGTACATTAAGAATTTTTTATTCGTAACAAAATACAAAAATGAAATGTAATCATTTATCAAACTGGAAGATATTTGAAATACACAAATAAAATTATACTTAAGAGCTGACGGAAGATTCGTTTTCGATCTCTTGTTGTATTCGTGTATTACTATACATATTTCGTATTCATTAATCATTAGGAATATTTCTAGTACAAAAAACTACTTAAAATTAATTTAATTTAAAATAAAGTGGAAAACGATTTTTTTTCTTATTTATTCGCCATAATATTATTATTTTCTACTTTTATATAATTTTATGCTACTATTTGCTGTTAAATACTATTTATTACTATTAAACGAGGAAAGAATGAGCAGTACTATGTTACATTTTTGTACTTACTCCATCGTACACGTCTTAATCTTTGAGAATATACATAGATACCACATACGGTGTGTCCGCAATTAAAGTGGATAAATTCCATATAAAATCGTTAAACTAATTTATTTTTTTGGTAGGTACAGCTGGGAAGTTGTATTTTTGCGTTTAGGAGAATTTCGGCCTAATTTTATTAATTTCGCGTCTTTGTATTATAAAGGCATGGACTTAATTTAAAAATCGTTGTATATAAAATGGCGAAGCGTCACTATAATATATATATATATATATAATTCCTGACATCGCACCTGGAATTATTAAGACCCTGAAAAGTATATCTATCGAATCGGTTTATTAAAATGTAAAACAGTTTTCAAATCGATCGACTTGTATAATATTAAGAAGTAAATAGCGTTATAAATATATCCAATTTGAATAATTGACCCGTGCAGCGTTAATTATACGTACTGCTCACCTATACGTATGAAAGTAATCGATCATAACGACTAATTTCGCATAAAAATCGTATAAAAGTAATGTGCAAGATGAAATTCTTACGATTAATTTATTATAGTGTTACGAATCCTCGTCTTTTAACAACTTAAATTGTATAAAATTCCTTAGGTGGTTTAATCGACGAAATAAAAATTAAAAATTCCGAATCGTGTTAAAAATCAAGTAATCGTTGGTATCATGATAAAAAGAACGCGCATAAGGCCACATATCCGGGTCTTCATTTTTATCTACCGTCGACGGTGAAGACGTGTAATGTCTTCACTGTCTCGTGCCCAAAGTTGGCCGTTATTATCTGGTGCCGTTCCCGCAGAAGAACCCAGGCAAATTACTCCGAGGACTACTCAAGTACAAGCTAGACGCTTCCTCTGTCGTCATTATTATCCCGAAGGTGGATGGGGATGGGTAATATCTGTTTGTGCGCTCTTGGTTCATCTTTTAAATCACGGATTACAACTATCTTGTTCGCAACTGGTCACGCCCGCCTCCAAGAAGTTTAACGTCGAGCCCGTACATCCCGCAGGTATTAAAAACTTTAAATTTGTAATTAAACTTAATTGTAGATTTTTCTCATTTAACGAGATTACTAACGACTCGTTATAAATTTCTTATTGTGTCGTCTTTAAGGTATTCTATTTGTTAGCTTTTAAGTGGTGAGTATGGTATACGACAATTTTTTACGCTATATTATAGGTAGCTCTCGGAAACTATTAATGCGTAACAAGTTATTTGATGCTCTGCAAGAAATTTTTATTGCGTTTTTGGTATGTTTCAATATTTTTTTGCCAGCTACAACAGATGGGTTCGAAACTTGATCAATTACAACATTGTTGGCAAAAGCTTCGTCTATAAGAAAAGCTAAATCGACGCATTTTACCTTTTGAGCTTTACTTCAAAATTATCGATTAAATAGAAAAATTTGATTGTGATCAGTATAGAAAAATGTCTAACCTCTTCATTTTATATTTAAATCCGACTTATATTTTGACTAGGTAGTGTACCAATGTACCTACAGGAAATGATAGGCTACAGTATGAAGCTATAACGTATATTATTAATTATTACCTCTTTCTGGACCTAGGATGCATTCGGCGTTTAAAATTGATGTAACGGGTAACTTAAATTCCATAATTTGATTGACAAAAAATAATAACTCGAGGCTCGTCCGTCCACGTTGTTTTCACTTCATAATAACGGCGAGCTCAAAATAATTAGAGACTGCATAAGAAGTCCGTAAGTTTTTGACATACTACTGCATTTTTGTTACTTTATACACATTCGCTGGGAGAAGCGTATAATTTTGGGTGAATGTAATCGTAATTCAAGACAAGCTGCTGAGCTGTATGCGCAACGGTATCCCGAAAGACACCGCCCAGATCATAGTTATTTTCTACGAATTGTGGAATCATTAAGGATTCGAGGATCATTTCCTGGAGTTAACCTTCGACGCCGTGATCCACTGGAAAACATTGCAAATGAAGAAAAAGATATTTATGTATTGGGCTATTTTAAAGTTAATCCACGGTCTTCTATTAGGCATGTTGCTCAAGAAGTGGGAGTTTCAGTTGGATTAGTTCAGAAGATATTAAAAAAATATAAAATAACGATTCCTTACAAAGTGGATTTAGTACAACACGTACGTCCACAATATCCCGATCGTATCCCGCACTAGTGCGCGAAGCACTTTTTAAATTTTTGTTGAAAAAAGCCCGCCGGCACCGGGATTAAAACCGATGACCCCTGGGTGAGAGGCGAGGATCTTATCCCCTGTACTACATGAACACCAATATTAACGTATGTTACAAATTTTTAAATATTTAGGGTTAATTAGTTAGATAGATCTAATACGTTGTAAATGAACCCCAACATACACACATAAGTGAAAAAACTTTAAACGAGAAAATTTGTTTTCCGCTAAGCGCCTCGGGAATCGAACCCAAGACTTTGCTATTTCCGGTAGCACGCCTATACCTAATACGCCAGCAGATTACATAATTTTCTTTGCGATCCGGCATTGTTTTAAATGCGTCGAGAAAGCGAAATATATTTAAATCAAATTAGTATGCATACAACAATCATACGTGAATAAATTACAAATTTTTAAATATTTAGGGTTAATTAGTTAGATAGATCTAATACGTTGTAAATGAACCCCAACATACACACATAAGTGAAAAAACTTTAAACGAGAAAATTTGTTTTCCGCTAAGCGCCTCTAACTAATTAACCCTAAATATTTAAAAATTTGTAATTTATTCACGTATGATTGTTGTATGCATACTAATTTGATTTAAATATATTTCGCTTTCTCGACGCATTTAAAACAATGCCGGTTCGCAAAGAAAATTATGTAATCTGCTGGCGTATTAGGTATAGGCGTGCTACCGGAAATAGCAAAGTCTTGGGTTCGATTCCCAAGGCGCTTAGCGGAAAACAAATTTTCTCGTTTAAAGTTTTTTCACTTATGTGTGTATGTTGGGGTTCATTTACAACGTATTAGATCTATTAACGTATGTTAATCGTGAGCATTTAAATATAAAATTACATAAAATTTTTATTTTGTTCATTACAAAAAATATTGTACAAACCTTGTGCGTGAACGAGTTTCCCGCGTGAACGCAGTTTTGAATTATAGCTCATGCTTCAAAACTGCGTTCACGCGGGAAACTCGTGTTCCCGCACTCGGTATGTAAATAACTAATACTATACTATCGCATTTTCTATAATTTTCTTTATTTAGTAACTCTTTTTCCGGAACTGATGCATTAATTCAATTAATAGGGTCTAATCTTCTAGTGCTTCACCGAGTAATCACTTATATTAAACAGTTTGAAATAGTTTTTTGTACTTAACTCGACTATAGCATAATATTTATATTTTCTCCATTAATTACGTCACAAACAACAGTGTCCCTTCTAACGTCGTTCAATATTCAATCACTTGCATTTGCTTTTTAGATTTACCGGTCTTGGACGATTATTATTTTTAATGTCGTCTGTTTTATGTCGAAGGAAAGCTGCTAATGTATAGGTAAATACTCTTTATTTTTACCGCCACTTATTACGTACTTATTTTTTTATTATTAATCTCAACTGCTTTTTACCATTTCTGGTGTACAGTTTTAAAAAAAACATACAAATCCATGAAAGAAAAAAACAAAATATACAATCAGCAAGCACACACATACTACAGACACTATTCACTCTCCGCCCTCTCAAACTTCCTCCACTCTCCTCTGTTTTTCGCTATTTCCTTCGCCTCCCCCATGTCTTTCTCCTTCTTTCAAATATTCCCACTATTGTTGCATCCCATGTTTTTCTTGGTCTTTCTTTTTTTCTATTTTTTTCTATTCGAGCTTTCCATATCTGCTTCACTGGTGTATCTCCCATTCATTCTTTGTAAGTGCCCCCACCAACTTAGCTGCCTTTCTTCTATGTATTTTAATGTACTTTAACTCTCTTCAGATAATTCATTTCTACCGCTTGTATTTCACTTTTCTGTCTTTCATTTAGTAGTACCCAAGACTCGCTTCCGTATGTTAGCACTGGCCGGTATATTACCCTGAACACTTTTATCTTCGTTTCTCTCGATATTTTTCTTCTATTTATAAAGTTCCTATTGATGGCATAGTACAGTTTCATCGTGTTCTCAATTCTCTTGTTTAGTTCCGCTTCGGCTGTTCCCGTTTGGTGTATTATTACTCCTAAATATCATTGTTCTATTCTACTCTCTTCAATTCTTATTTCTATCTCTTGTTGTTCTTCCCTTATCACCATTACTTTAGTTTTCTCTTTGTTTATTTTCATCCCGTGTTCTTTGAGTATTGCATTCCATATTTCTAAGTTCCTCTGCAGTTCTACCTTCCTCTCCGCCACCATCACTATGTCGTTTGCAAACGTATAGACATTTCCACTCTTTGTAGTTTTATGTTGTGTCCTACTTTTAGTTTTCTTGTTTTTATTTTGCCGGCTTATTACGATTATTACGTCCATAAATGCTGTGAATAGCAGTGGGCTTAGACCTCCTCCCTGTCTAAGTCCTGCCATAGTGCTGAAAGTCCCAGATTGTCTATTATCCCTTATTGCCCTGTTAATATTACCTCTGTAGATCTTTTGCATTAGTCGTATCAGCTTGTCCCCGACGCCTCTCTCTCTCTAAAGGTCTTCCACACCCCCTCCCTTGGCATCCTGTTGAAGGCTTGATCAATGAAAGCCACATAAACTTTTCTTTTGTCGTTTAAGTAATTTTCCGTTTGATTGTTCTTGTTTCTTGCATTTCTAAGTACTTTGTAAAATAATTTTTGGTTGCTTTTACTGTCTATTTCCATTTTTTCTCCAAACTACAAGTAGTATTCTACAAGTAGTATTCTACAAGTAGTATTCTACAAGTAGTAATTGACTACGAGCAGATCGGAGCAGACAAATAAACAAACTTAATAATGCTTATATACAAGGTGATTCTAATATGCTTACTGAACGTTTTAGTGGATATAGAGCAAGTCAATGTATGACGAAAAGCTTAATAAAGTTTTTCCCTTAGATGTCTCCTTATGGGAGATAAAGCCCTTAGAAGGTGGTTCCCTGAAGAAGAACTCTCAAACCGTTGGAAATATTATTATTGTTGAAATTTGGCATAACTAAGGGTATATTATATCTGGTGCGGAGGTGCCTCCTTAACTTATTTGTGCATAGGTTTATTTGTGGTATTTGGTTTTTGACATAAAATTATTCAATTTTATTGTTATTAATTTATATGGAAAAGGTACTCTTGTAAAAAGTCTTTAGGGTCCACCTTACAAATGAATTGCTTTGAAAATTTTTTTAAAGTTGTTTTTTATGCACAAACGGTCGTTTTTGGTCACACTTTTGTTCTTTTATTCCATGTCAAAAATAACAGTACAAAATGTTACGTTTATGCATAAAAATTATGCAGGTCGTACTGTGAGTTAGGTAAACTATGCGTTAAGCCAGGGTTAGTGAATGAAGCACGACGTATAGGTATAATATAATATTACGGTTAAAGTGTAAAATCCGCTAATTCATAAAATAACTAGGTATTTTATGAAATACCTAAGACGATACGTTAAAGTGTGGAATAAAGTTCTATTTTACGCTTAACCTTGGTATTCTATAGAATTACATTGATGTAAACGTTAAAGTGTAGAATAATGTAGTTTTGTTGAGTCATTTTATTATTGAAATTAAATTTTTACTTATACCGTATAAAAAACAAATACCCTTAAATTTTTCTACTATTAATTGAAACAAAAACTTCTTCTATACCTATTCTATAATAATATTTGAATAAATCTGATCAATGATTTGATTCAGAATTAAAATATACTGGGTGAACAAGACCACTGACCATTTCGTGGTGTGCCTAGACGAGAAAAGCTCTCGTTGGTTAAAAATTTTGAATTCTTGGACCCCATATTATACAGGGCGAGCCAGACCACCCGTATCAGGCTTTTTTTTCAAGAACGGTTAGTCGTAGAGAGTTGGGTCAAAAATGTTTATTGTTTTTCTACAAAAGTTATTAGGTAAGGTACGGGAAGGTAATAAGGCCCACTTAAGACATTTTTTAACATAACATGCGCAAATTAATTTTTATTCCAACAATAACAAAAACATTATAAAGTACATGCATTTTGGTGCATTCTAGTGTTACTATGGCACTTATAAATTCAAAACAAAAAGTGTAAGAAGAAACTAAAAAATGTCTTCTGTCGGGTTTTATTTCCCGAATACGATACATTACCCATTATAAAAATATGCAATTATTCGCATTTTTAACAAACCAATAAATAGTATAGTAAAGGGTGTCCCAACAAGAGCGCCCGATTTAAATTTGCCGCCATTTTGTTAATACGAGTTGTACGGTGATTTTTTTCCCCCAGTTATTACGTACAGATCACGCGATTTGAAAATATGGAGAAGTATTCAAACCAACAACGTTTAATTATTTTAAAAACACATTACAAAAATGATGAAAATTTTTCGTAAACAGTTCTCCAATTACGTCAAGTTTTTGGTCGCACTAATGCGCCAAATGAATCGACACATCGACAGTGAGGCGTTTAATTACAAAATTTGAGACCAAATTTACGCTGATGGATCAGAAGATCCATCGTCGTCGTCCTTGTCGGTCACTCGAAAATATAGACACAGTAAGGGAATCTGTAGCCGAGAATCCAGGAACTTCCATTCGGCATCGTGGTCAAGAATGAAACATTTCCAGAAGCACTATGCAACTAATTTTGGTAAAAGATGGTGTTACTGCAGATTAAGTTTCCAGGTCGTGTCATTTCTCGATTTGGCGATCAACATTGGCCACCAAGATCGTGCGATCTAACACCGATGGACTTTTTTCTTTGGGGCTATGTGTAGGAAAAGGTGTATAATACGAATAAGCCTGAAACAGTTGAACATCTTAAAGAGAAAATAGGGCGCGTTATTGGTGAAATACAGCCACATTTATGCGAAAACGTTATTCAAAATTTCAACAAAAGAATAACCCTGTGCCAGAGGTTTCGTGGTGGCCATTTGCCTGATGTTGTATTTCACGTTTAATCGGAACTATTTTTCTTTATGTTGAAATAAAAATGTTTGCTTAATTCCAAAAATAAATGTGTTTTTCTTTAAAATTAAATCCGGCGCTCTTGTTGGGACATTATATACTGCACAAGTTCGCATATCTGCCTTCACTTTGCACATCTTCAGCACATAAAAATCAAAGCCAAGAATTATTTTTTTAATTTGCGTTTTCTTCCTTTTGACCTTATTTTTACAAATTTGAAAAACGTAAAATGTAAAGCTCGAGTATAAGGTGAACTAATTAAACTATACGATTGTAGGTGTTTCCTTATATACTTTATTTTTATAAATATATTTATGGTGTACCGGTTTCGCTTGTTTTATCAAGCATCTTCAGCACCAACTACAAAATCTGGTGTTACATAACAGCGAAAAACAACAACACAATACATACATGTCACGAGAAGAATTTGTCTTCTTACACGTCATACGCGAACACACAGAAAATTTATTCGGTTGAAGATTAAACTGGAAAAATAAAATACGGGTTCTGAAGGAACAAAATGAACTAGTTAACTAAGTGAAACTAAGTAAAATGAAATAGTTAACTGTTCATTTTGTTCCTTCAGAATCCGTATTTTATTTTTCCAGTTTAATCTTCAACCGAATAAATTTTCTGTGTGTTCGCGTATGACGTGTAAGAAGACAAACTCTTCTCATGACATGTACGAGGATGTATCGATAACTGGTTAGCCTAAACCAGTTCCACGCAAAAAAAATATATTGCGTTACCATAGCAACGAACAATAACTTATTAGAAGTGTCAGTGTAAAGTTTGACGTCAAAAAAGTAAACCAGAGTTAAGCAATAAATTAAAAGAAAAAAGATGTCTACAGAAATTGTGAAAATCGAAAAATTGGAGTATCGAGCCATTATCAAGTACCTGTATTTAAAAGGGTTAAGAGGTAAGCAGATTTACGAAGATGTGGTTAATACCCTTGGTGATCAATGTCCTTCGTATGCGACCGTGAAAAATTGGACTGCAAGCTTCGAAAGAGGTAAATTTTCAATTGAAGATGATGACTGATCGAAAAGTTCTTGCTTCAGTTTTTTGGGATTGCCATGGAGTAATCATGATTGATTTTTTTGGTAAGGGTAGAACAATAACTGGAAATTACTATTCGACATTACTGACCACTCTACGGGAAAACATTAAAGAGAAAAGACGCGGAAAGCTATCCAAAGGTGTTTTGTTTTTGCAGGACAACGCCCCTGCACACAAATCTCATGTTGCTATGCAAAAGATTCGTGATTTAGGGTTTGAATTACTAGAACACCCCCCTTATATTCCAGATTTGGCTCCGTCCGACTATCATCTCTTTCCTCAACTGAAAAAAAGTTTAAAAGGTCGTAAATTTCCTTCCAACGAGAAGGTACTAAAAGCTGTGGAGGTCTGGTTTGCAGAGCAAGAAGAAACATTTTTTTTGAAAGGTCTAGAGACGTTGCAGGTTTGCTGTAATAAATGTATCCAATTAAGAGGAGAATATGTTGAGTAATAAAATATTTTGACATTGAAATTTTGTTTGGTTCTATAGTAGGCTAAGAATTCTTCAATATAGCCTCGTATGTATTGTGTTGTTCTTTTTCGCTGCTATGTAACACCAGATTTTGTACTTGTGCTGAAGATGCTTGATAAAACAAGCGAAACCGGTACACCATAAATATACAGTGTGTCCGGGGATAGGTGGAACACGGGCGATCTCGCTTATTAGCGATTTTAACAAAAAATGTTACTCTTTGTAAAAGTTTTTGCTTGTTCCAAAATTAATATTCACAATATCATTTCTGCAGATTTTTGTACAGGGTGGTTTTTATTAGTGTTTCTCTAAAATTATACACTAGTAAACTAGGAAAATTTTGAAGAGAAAAATCAAAAATTCGTAACAAAAAGTTATTCGTACGCTCATGTTTTATTCAAATATAAAATTTGAAAACGATGCGGTACTTTTAATATTTTTAAACGATTTCGACATTTTTTTATTACAAATTCATAAAAAATTTTTATTAGAGATCAAAACAAACAAATAAATAATAATTACTACTCAATATAAGTGCTCCTTACATTCATACATCCTAACAATTCCTTGGCGAAATTCAAAATACGCAGCTTGAAACGTCGTTACATCGAAATTTTTGAAAATATGAAAAGTGCCGTATCGGCTTCAAATTTTATATCTGAATAAGAAATCGGCGTAGGAATAATTTTTTGTTATGACTTTTTTGTTTTCCTCTTAAAATAAGAGTAGTTTACTGATGTATAATTTTAGAGAAACGCTAATAAAGACCACCCTGTATAAAAATCTACAAAAATGAAACTATCAATATTAATTTTAGAACAAGCAGCAACTTTTACAAAGAGTAACATTTTTTGATAAAATCACTAATAAGCGAGATCGCCCGTGTTCCACCTATCCCCGGACACACTGTATAAAAATAAAGTATATAAGGAAACACCTACAATCGTATTTTTTAAATTTGAAAAACGTTAAAAACTTAACCATTTTGCAGTTCAGGCAAATACATAGCCCCATAGCAACTTTTCGGCCTTATTTTCAGAAACACGTTACAAAGTTCAATGTATTATATTCATAAACAGGGGCATAACCCAACTTTTTCATAGCTTGCGTTTTAGGCTTAAAATACTAGTAATATACGACAATAAAACACAAAAAACTTAGACATTTACAGAAACCAGTAAAATGCACTGACATTTCAAACAAATTAAGAAATTTTATGCTCAGTAACTCATACAGGCACTAGCTAACTCAAAATAGTTTTTTCCGCGACTTTATCCCATTCATATCGTTATCAGCATCACTGCTGGTAACAGGTAGGAGCTCTCAAACTCGCAGATTTTGATATTTTAGCGCGGAAAATGTAAGTGGGCCTTATTTTCCGATGGGCCTTATTACCCTCCTGCACCTTACTTATTTTTTTAAGATCTTTTCAACGATTCCACTTTTGCCCTTATGGTGCTATTTAAAATTATGAAATTTTTGACATTCTGAAATTCCGAAACAAACTCTTCGCCATGCCGACCTCTCTCCGGAATAAAAATATCACAAACTCATTCTTGATTATGGCTTTTGCCTTTTGCTATAAATTTTTTTGACCGTTCTTAACCGTTCTTGAAGAAAAAAGCCTGATACGGGTGGTCTGGTTCACCCTGTATAATATGGGGTCCAAGAATTCCAAATTTTTAACAAACGAGAGTTTTTATCGTCTAGGCATACCACGAAATGGTCAGTTGAAACAACTTTATGCCAGGTCTCAGTTTAATGTCTGCGACCAAGTTCTAGTAGCTTCGGAGAAAGTTTGTAATATCCAAATATCTCTACGTACTGTTGCTACAGAACAGAGCACTGTTTTGTAGCACTGTAATTCTAATGGGTGTACTAGTTGCGTAAAAAGTAAGTTTCTCTGTGACTCAAAATAATGCCACTCTAGTTCACCCTGCTGCAAAATGATAATTTATAATCAATCAAACGTATCAATGTACCTAATGTAGTCATGTAATCAAAAAAACATTTTATTTTTTAGAAATAAAATCTCTAGACTCTATTATACACTTTAACTGCCTTGCGTTTGTTAATCTATAGAATTATAGAATACCTAGGTATTTTATGAAATAACTAGTTATTTTATAGAATACCTGAATTATACACTTTAACTGTAACATATACGATACATATCAGCTGCATCATACTTGATTAGTTAGTTCATGAAAATTATGAAGACGTTACGAGCTAATTTCGTATTATTCGGTGTAATACAAGTTGCTACTACTGTCGTCAATTTAAAGATCTGAAAAAAGGGTAAATAAAAGCTAGGTACCGATTTTAATGCACCGGATAGAAATTGAAATTTACTCTTCGAAACTTTTTGTTTTAATTAAGGTAAGTAAGCGAACATAAATTCTCTTATAATGGAAAAGGCTTTTCAAAATTATTAAAAGTAACACAACGATAATAAAGTTGTAATTCGGCATATTTATACTTATTTCGAGAAGGAAACTAAACTGATTTTATCTCTCTTTTTGTAGAATTTTTGCATTGACAGAGATTGGTCTAAAAGATTATTCGTGCAAAGCAGTTTTAATAAATTTTGACTAACAAGTTCTAACGTAAATATTACCTACCTATGTTATGCCGTGTTTGGAAAAACGAAAACGAAAATTCGTAGAGTTAAGTCTTCGGTCAGATAACGAGCTCGTACTTGCCTACGAAAAGATCGTTAACGATTGAATTGGAAAGTATATAATACACAACAAACATATTATATTTATGAGAAAGCAGAAACACAACATCGATCACTCCTTACAATAATACTACGCTTCGAATGCATGTTATCCGCAAAAATAAATTTATCATCTGTATATTAGTGATGATTTATGGTAAATGGATTTAAAATTGCGCGTGTTTATCAACTCGCTCACTATTTTATACTAAATAATAAGAGTAGGTATTTTGGTAATAACACCTGGGAGCCTCTGTTTGCATCAAAACATTTTTACCCTTTCGTTATATTACTATTTATTTCGACATCAGATTTTTATTATTTATTTTATTCGAGACAGAGGTTTAATGTTATTTTATTATGCTACAAATTTTAAAGATGACGAAGTGACGAAGTCGGATTGCTCGGGCAACCTTTAAAAACGCAAATCGGCAAACGACAAAATCAATTCAAAATATTATTCGACCTTAGATTTGGCAAACAAAATACGTAATTGCGCGTATAGTATAATTATTATTGTACGCGATTTCGTAAAATCGCGAACTAATATTTTGCTACATTCTACGGTAATTTAAATGCCATACGGATATGTAGCAATTTAGAAATTCAGGCAAATACAAAGATAAAGTTTATATACAATAAATGTGAATAATTGCAGTACCTATTACCTATGTATAGTATGGAACGCACTTAAAACTGTTATGTTTTGACCAAGAAGGATAAATTCTACGAACGCGCCAAGGAAAAGAAAGTGAAACTGATACTTTTATCCTTGGAGCTTGAAAAAGTTTTTCTTTTCTTTTACTGCACTTTTCCGATACTTGGGTTGAAAACAACATATAAAACGTTTTGTATAAACTGTAAAGTATTCGGTGAATTACTGATAAGAGGAGGTATAAAGTTAGAATATGCACATTAAGTAAGTAATAGCCGAAGAGGGTACTACTGCAATCCCCCGTTTATTATTGTCTGATGCGTTGCTTTTCTCGTTTTTCGGAAAAACATAATTATTATACATACAAAGAATATAAATTCGTGTTCGGGGGCGATCGTTTTCTTTTTGTTCCTTTTATATCGTATTATGAGATCCTTTATGAGACTTATGCCGATGAATTACGAATCGTTTTTTCCTACCTATTATACCTACCTTAGAAACAAATAAATCAGTTTGGTTTGGGATCTTTCAAAAGCAGAAATTTACGAATATTTTTTTAAATACAAGATATTAATCTGATATAAGGGTTAAAATTGCCCACTTTTATTTAAAATTAAACAACTGTTCAGATAATTGTCTTAAAAATAAATCTAATCCGTAAAATTCTTCTTACTTTAGTGATTTAATTCAAAAATTACCCTTATTTTTAACAGTGACAGTGATAAACTTATAGGTACACAGTGAAAACTTGAGAAAGAGAAAAAAACAATAAACGGTTATTAACTGAATAATTTTCCTTCATTTTTTGAAAGCTTCAGAATCAATTAAAAATTCTCTAACTGATGTAGGTATTAGAAGAAGCTTTTTATTCTTAAAACAATTTTTTTAGTATTTTGCCGTAAAATAGTTAAGAGATCCAATACTTACAGAAGTTTGTTTTCCCGTGTTAAATCCTATGATCAAGATTCAAGTTTCCACCGTGTAGATATACTTTTGTCCATATTTCTCTAGAAATGTATTTACAGTCTAATGCTTTACTAAACTATTTGATTGGAGAACGGCGTTTATAAGGAAAACGGACGAGCGTAAATAAAGTGGAAAGACAAAAGGAAGGTTAATTAAAGCGTTTCGATCATTTCCCCTTAACTAAGATTAGTTGAATTCAATTTGTAGGTACCTACTACGCGATGGAAAGGTGTATTACCGTTAGCTAATTTGATGGTGTATAAACGAAGCTTTGAAGTTTGCACATTTTCCGCTCACCAAAAAATTAATAAACGGTTATTTCGTACGCTTTTCGAACTAAATTTCCGACGTTAAAATTTTTATCGATAAAATGTTTACCAAAATAAAGTCGGGCTTGCGGCGTTTTAAGTAATTTTGGCAATTTAAAAAATAATTTGGAGTTTAAATTTACGTTTTACAAAAATCGTAAAGTACTATTTTAATTTCATTTCTGTTTTTATAATAATTATTACGACGGAAATATTTCTGCAGTTATTCAAAAGTATTATAAATTTCAAAAAACTGGTTACAATAATTATACGGCCGCTTAAGTAACACAGATGTCGTATTTATTTCGTATAAACATATAAAAGTTGAAGAAATCAAATCGAGCAATTTGCACTTATTTTAACTGGTCCAAGTTTTTTAGAATCTCTTCGTAAATGTGATGACGGGCAGAATAAAAGATACATAGAAAGAGGTATCGACGACGTCGTCTATTTGAAATCGATTATTGTCCAAAACGAAGACGAGCCATTATGGGCATGTTAAGTTTTGGCTAAAATATTTGTTTCGGTAGTATTATACGAAATTCCATATATAATATTACGTTGCGAAGAGGTGTGGCTCAAAACGAGAACTCCTAGAAATTGCGGTTGCTATTAATTAAAATAAAAGCTTTTTAAAGACCATCATCGACGGAAAGGCAATCCTAACCACTAATCGTACGGAAGCGCCTCGCACAACTACCCAAATCATGCGTGATACGAATAATTCTTATACGACATTCCCATCTGAAATGGGACATCCCAGGGGCACGATCGAAGAATTAATTTAAAATTCTCTTCTTCGTCGGAGAAGCGGTTTGTGCCGTCGGCGTCTTGTAGTTTCAACAAAGACGACCATTTATGGCACCTGCGAATGCGAATTTTATCCGAGCATTTATATCTAATTTGAAATTATAAATCTGGTTAATTAAATTCTTAACAATGCTAAAAGTGTTAGTTCGTTTGCCGATGCCACGTACGTTCTAAGAAAATTCTTCTTCGAAACGCTGTACTCGAGGTAAAAACGTAAGAAACATGCCTTCTTCAAATTAGGATTTCAATTACTTCTATTTTAAAGGATAAAAAGAATACGCAGAAAAGGTTTGTTAGGTAATTACGGCGGCATTCCTTTTTTCTTGATTTACGATTCAATCTGCGATAGAATATTTTAGGATTAAGGAAAAGACAAACAGCATCAATCGGTTTACTTCAAACTGTTTGCGCTTATCATTATTAATCGAATTAGATAGTTTTTGTTCTTCTTAAAACGTAACAATTCTTAATTAAGTAATTGTGGTAGCAAAGCTTCTCTACTTAACCCTCATGGTACCATACAAATTTACAACTTATACCTACCGCACGGGGTACCCGGGTACCCTGCATGTTTTATATGGAGAATGAGTAGTAATACAGCTAATTAGTTTATATTTAGGCGATATTAATTATTATTGCAACTTGCAAATTTATTATTTTTTAAATTAAAATTTTAAAAAAATTAAAATAACAATTTTTGTTGTCAAATTGGAGCGGTTTTGCAACGGCGTCGTCGGCATTTACAACGGAGTTTATGTTATATTACCCTGCAATATTTTTACAAATAAACCCTGTGTCGTCACGTGCTTTATTTCGACAGTGCCCAGAAGACAATTGTTAGTTTCCCACGCCTTTTTACTTAATCCAAAATTTATTTATAACCAGCAAATGACTATTTGCGTCTCAAAAGTAAAGCTGTTTTGTGAAGATAACAAGCGCTTTCTGTGGGCATAGCGTCGTGGACATTTACAACAGGGTTTATTTTTATTTTGTACTGCAACATCTTTCCAAATAATCCGTGTCCAGAATCATAGAAATAATTTTTGTTGAAAATCACCCTATTAGCTGCCTTCAAAATCAAATCAACGTAGGGAAATTTTAAAAGATTTAGGAAAAACTCTTTGTATGCCATCCATACTAGATCGAAGTATATAGGATCTATACTAACTAAACTAGGGATTAGGGATAAAGGATTATGAACTAGGGAACTAAAGGATTAATTATTCAATTTTATTTTGATAAAAATTGCATTGTTATCGTTTCTTGGCGTCAAAGTAAGCATTACAAAACCACAGCCACAAATAAACGTTCAAGAACGGGATATAACTGAAAGACTGAGGGTAATTGGTTGTTGTATAATTTGGAAGAATGGTGAAAAGATGCCAAACAGGAAAACGAGGAAGAGATGAGAGAGTTGTAAAAATTTTATCTGTGATGGGCATATCTCACCGACTTCCATTAGATCTAACGATTGTGCAAGTACAAAAGTTCATCACTAACCTTTTTTGCGATTTCTAATTAGTAATAATTATTGTTTATAATAATAATTATTATTTATAATATAAAAATGTGTAATATAAATGAATAATTTGAATACTTCTACTTTTAATTGATTGATTCCCCATGAAATACAAGCAAATAACAGCGAGGTACCCGGGTACCCCATGCGGTAGGTTTAAGGTGTAAGTTATTAAATTACAAAAATATTCCATCTCACTCAATTTTTTTGTGCCCTTCTAATATTTTCGTATAAAGAATTAAATTTTACAGGATATCAAAGAGTCTCAATAATATTCGTTTAAAATAAAAAAAGTTATAGGCTTTTAAACTCAAAAAAGTACCCGGGTACCCCGTACGGTAGCTTTAGGGTTAAACTTTGAGCTTCTACTGCGCGAGCTCTTTAAAACTTGGTTGTTAATAAATTGACGAAAACGTCCTTTTAAATCTTCGATATTGTGTGGCTCGAAATAAATAATTATTGGATATTATAATATTTCGTTAGCTCTTAGGTACATAGAAACGCTTTACTTCCAATACTATTAAATGTGGATAAATAATCAGTATAATGGGGCAAAACGGCATGCTACTTTATGAACCCATCGTTTAATTGTTTTGGTTTATAATACGTTTAAGTACTATAATAGACTAACAACTGACGAATTAGGGGTTGAGCCGATTATGTGCTAAATGCAACGAAATTCAAAAAGTTATTTGAATAAAAAGTGCCGTCTATTATACAGGCTGATTTATTAGCTCACCAGCAAATGTTGCCATATGAAAGCTCGTATAATTTTAAGAAAAAGATCATTCGGACATTTGTCCGATTTCACTTTTATTTCAGGAATTAGAAGACTTTAAAGTTTACTGCAGAGCAGGCGAACTTAACGAATATCAATAAACAAAAAACAAAAAAAGGAGGCTTATAACAAAAAAATATACCCGTGTCAGTCTGCTGTTATAGTGTTGTTGATTAAAACAGCTAAAAAATTACATCGGCATAGAGTGCTAAAAATGCGTATTTTTAGTTTTTCTAAAAGAGCGTTTACATTACCAACATGTATTGGACAAATACATATACACGGTGGAAACTTGAATCTTGATCATCGGATTTAACATGGGAAAACAAACTTCTGTCAATATAGGCTCCTCGAACTATTTTATGGCAAAATACTAAACAAAAAAATTTTATAAGAATAAAAAGCTTCTTCTAATACAGCTGTTATAAGATTTTTAATTCATCCAGCCGTTTTCGTGAAAATGAAAGAAAACGATTCAGTTAAATAACTGATTTTAACGTTAGTATTTTGCTGTAAAATAGTTAGGGGGGGAGCCAATATTTACAGAAGTTTGTTTTCCCATGTTAAATCTTATGATCAAGATTCAAGTTTCCACCGTGTACATTGTATAGGACATGTATGACAGATAAAAATACATGTACTATACGGCAAATGCACACACATTTGTCATACAAAAGTAATGTGTCAAGTTTTTGACAAATTTAATTATTGTTTATATTGCATACAACATGTCATACACATTGTCGTGATACTTTTTATAAGTTCGAACATAGATAAATAATTTTTCTTTTTATCTCTTATCTCAGGCGTTAATTTGTCGCAGTGCTTCTGTTTTACCAAAAATTCATAAAAAATGAGAGTATCTTTTGATATGGAAGTTGTTTATTTTCACATAGTAAATTCAAAAAATATATCCTTATAACTAACAATAATTCATAATAAGATCAAAACACACTTTTAAACGGTCTCGTACAAAACCTTTTCCTTTTGATATTTAAATCTCGAGCTTTTACTACAAATCAATTTATAATAACTTAAATTCGAAAATCAAATCGTCAAAAAGAAATTACCCCATAGAAATATCTTTTTCCTTTATTATTCTAGCCTATTCTTTTACTAACTTGTTTATTTTACTGGGATTAACGCCTGCATGGGTTCGTTTCTTTTTTCCGTTTCTTTGTTCGCTCTTCTACTTGCTTTGTGTCCTTTCCAACTCCAACTGTCCACTTTTATTTTTCGTTTTTTTTTGTTGCCGAATTGCCTCTTTATTCATTTTATTTGACTGTATTCTTCAAATTCCATGTTGACTTTATTTTATTCCACCTTATTTTCAATCACTTTGCTCCAAATATTATTTTGTCCTTTCTTTTTCTTCTTCCAACAAAAGCTGTTACTTATTTACTCTCTCTCTTTGTCTATCGGGTTATCGGGTGTCTTTGCTTACTTAGCTTGATAATATTTTTGCTACCCACCCGACCTCGGTAAATCTCTAATTTGAACTTCATTCCTTCTTCTTGTTTATTTCTTTCTTCCCTTAGCGACTTCCTCTTTTTTATTGCCTAGGAACTTTTCTTTTTGTTTTCCCTCACTCGATATATTTTTAATTTAAAACTAATTGTATTTTAATTTTGTCAAAAACGCCTACCTAGTTTCCATATCCCAACATCATGTATACAAAGTTTTTCTAAAATTTCGCTTCAATCAATAGAAATAAAACAGTTGGAAGACTTATTAATTACTTTTGTAATTAAATGGTAATATTTATAATACTTGTCAAAATCAAACTTCAGACTTGTTTGAAGTTCTGTCATACATGTAGTATATTTCATACATGTTGGTAATGTAAACGGTCTTTTAGCCCACATTTTTTGATATTTGTTAAATTGGCTGCAGTAAACTTTAAAGTCTTCTAATTCCTTAATTAAGTGAAGTCGGACAAATAATGTCTATAAATGATTTTTTCTCCTAAAATTACACAAGTTTATCGGTGAGCTAATAAATCACCCTGTATAGCAGGTCTAACTTCGTAGCAAATTTATTAAGTTTAGCTTTTGTTGCCACTCGATATTTTATAGTTTTTCCAGAAACTGGAAACGTTTCTTGATGAAACCATCAATCTACGAAATTGTCTCTGGATACAAATTTTGTGTTTCTCGACTGGTCTTCTCACAGTAAGAGTAGAGTAAAGTAGCCGAATGTGGAATATCGTTTTGTTTTAATTGGGTAAATTAGTGTAAATGTCATTTTTTTCACCTTGGTTATAGGGTACGAATAGAATCAGGCGTTGTTCAATTGTTGTCAAAAGGAGATCAGCAGGGTTTGACCTCCTCCCTCAAATATTTTCAGAGGTATTTTCTAAAAATGCGAAATAATTTACATTTTAAGTACTTTTCTGAATTTTGTCTCCATTCCCGAACAAAAACTTAAGAAGAATATTAAAATCAAAATCAAACTACGTGTAAAATAATTAAGTATTTAGATTTGGTCTTATTAGACGAATTATGTTATGCTTATGTTAAAAACTTGAATGACCTAGACGTCGATTTTCACAACTTGTATTTATGAAACATCGGTTTGGAGAGACTATCAATTGCTACTAAAATTCCTAGACGTCATTTTAAGCCGTATGACCTTGAACCAAAAAAAAATTTTTTTCTACAAAACTTACTTATTTTTTTGTGATCTTTTTAACAATACCACTTTTGCTCTATGGTGACATTTAAAATTATGGAGTTCTCGACATTGTGCAACAAACTCTTCGGCATGCCGACCTCTCCTCGCAATAAAAATATCACCGTTCCATTCTTTATTAGGGCTTTTGCTATAAATTTTTTTGACTAAACTCTCTACGACTAACCGTTCTTGAAAAAAAAGTCTGATACGGATGGTCTGGTTCACCCTGTATAATACCTCACTGATGTCGGTATACAAATTTTAAAGTTTCTTATTTGTTGCGGACGTTTCCAGTTTTCAAAAACATTGTTAAACTTATACATCATAATACATATAGTATACATCTAACATCTGAAATAATAATAACTTCGAACGCTTACAAATATACGTTAGCAATCAAAAACTTAGAAAAACTTTATGCTTCTTAATTCTTTTAAGCCTCTTCTTCTAATAATACTGTCATGAGTCATGAGACGAACATAAAGTTGGTGTAAACACGTAATTGGTAATAAAATAAAAAACATTTTTGCCCAGTTGCAGAAACAAAAAATAACACTGTCAGAATGATGTGACGACAAGTCTGACGATAAATGTGACGGACAGTTAGCTAGCTAGCGAACTGTCATATTTTTGAATTTTGACATATTATTGGCTTTAATTATTTGTAAATCAGCATTTACCAACTTATTCCTTGTTAATTGCAAAAATTGTAATTAATTTAATACATTTTATTAAATTCCACTACATTTCGCACCATCATATCGTGATTAATTTGTAGACGTCCGTCATATTCGTACGCACCTATCTAATTTTTCGTTGGCATTCAACAAAACCAAAAACAAGGCTCCGATTCTCAAATTAGGTTCATTCGGGATCGAAACGATTTGTTTGAGATGCCGAATGAAGCCGAATTTAACCAACTGTTCCAATTCACTAAAATTACAGGAATGGAGTTTTTAAAGCACTTTACGAGACAAAATAACACCTGTTACGGTCCACAACAATGACCAATTTTTAACAACTTTGTTTCATGTCAGTGGTGTAACAAGACATGATCTGTTTGTGACAAAGCAGCTTCATTATGTTTGTGTGCTATTAATTCCTCGGGTATTTCATGGAATCGAATGCACAAATGTCCTTCGAGGCCAAAAATGCTGAACTCTTTTGGGTTTCGCTGGTGTTTTGCCTACAATAAGTAATAAAATTTCAACTAACTACATTATCGTAAAGATTCTGTAGTATTACTTTACCTCTTTTAAGAAACTTGTCGATGAATCAAAAACTTACCATCTTTTGTGTTTATAGGTAGCATTAGTAACCTCCATAATGCAAAAATAAGTTATGTACATTACAAACAACAGCTACAATAATAATTATTTAAACTTAAAATAAACACTTGTTGATCATGTTCACAATTTGGCTTTGACAATTGACGAATTGACGATAGTTGGCGGGGATTCCCCGTAAATACATCTTTTAACCCAGTGTTAAGTGCAGTGTCGTCACATTGATATTTCATTAACAGTCGATTACGTGATGTGGATGTGAGAATTAAATATCACAAAATAGTTTTGTGCAAAGCAAATAATAATTATATGACCCAATTTATTAATTGAACCGACAGAATTATGCAAATTTGCGATAACGTGCTAACTTGTTTATGCTTCAAGGGTGTCTTTTAATTCAACTGTGTAGAGATAAGTGCATTTTAAAATTTGTATTCCTTCCTCTTCATTTCGTCTAATATTGTGCTATGGATTATTAATAGACATACAATAAAAAGTAAACGCCAGCTTCGGCTAGGAAATAAATAATTTGGTTTTAAAAACTCGATTGTTCGATTGTTGTGATATCAGTAATTGTACCCTCCGTATTATCAACTTTTTAAGTCGCCTTTAAAAATTAAAACTCCATTTAATTCAAAATCTAGCCATGCTATTGGTGGATATTTGACATAAATGGAGTTTAAATTTTTAAAGGCAGTTTTAAAAGTTGATAATACTAGCGGTAAGAGCAGAAATTTAAATTATCCGATTTTCAATGTTAATTCTCTGTGTACCCAAATCCAATATACAGGGTGTCCCTAAAAGGTCTGTACAACGCTGTACCACATATACCTGAGATTAAAATATGCCGATTAAATTTTTTTTAAATAAAAAAACACTTTATAAAAACTTGTCCTCTTTTAGAAATGCACTTTTGTAATTTTCTTTCTTTCTTAAAAAATATATCAATTATCTCTTTTATAGGAAAAAAAATTAAAAAACTGGGGTCCAGCAATGAAAGGGCCTTCGTTACAGAAGCTAACCCAATTTTCAATTTAATTTAATTTTTAATTTTTATCCATCAGAACAGCAAAATGAATTTTGCTTTGACTATTTCATGCGCCGCCCAGATGGTAGTAGACAGATTTTACAAATTTGCGATAACGCGAACTTGTTTATTCGTCGTTACGATAAGTTTTTCGCGTAAGGGTGTTATTTCATTCAAGTGGTAACTACTGTGTAGTTACTCATTTGCAACGTATTAGCTATGGTTGTTATTACTATTTCTAAGAGCACTTATTTAAATTATCCGATTTTCAATGTACCCAAAACGGTGGGACACCCATATGAACTAGTGTTTGTACTAGTGTACCTATGGTCCAGTCAGCAAAAACTAAAAATGGGCTTCACTGTCAAAATATCCAATATATGTATAGTTTTGAAACTTTGCATACTCATTTGTCTAGTGATGAATGGTAAATATCCTAAAAGTCCTGATGAATCGAAAGTGAGCTTTAACGGCAGTGGCCTAAGACATGCCACTTTAGGAATACAAAAAAGATGCATATATTCAATTTTGTAGAAAATTTTATTGGCTTTATTTTATATACAATAACGTTTTAGCTGCAACCCATAGTTTTCGAGATATTTACGAAAAACTGAGAAAAATTATGTCTTCGTCCACTGCCGCTAAAGCTCACCTCTGATTCATCAAGATTTTTTGGATATTCATCACTAGACGTTTACAAATACATATGTGAAGTTTCAAAACTATTGAATTTTTTTGAAGGTAAAACCCTTAATTGACTGGACTACAACTAACGTTCATAATACTGATACATACTAAAATTCGTTTTTGGCATAGCATTTGTTGTGGTTTTAGTTGCTTATACAATCAGTACGATTTTTTAAAGGTCAAAATTTCAAAAATTTATAATTTCTTTTGTAATTAAAATTTCTAATTGCAACTTGGTATAAAACAAAAAACCGGGAGGTTCTTAGCGAGAGACCCAAAAGAACCTAGTTATTAATTATATTATAGTACTTAGGAATACTTTTAAACAATTTTATAATTCAAAGATTTGTAGAAACATTTATTATTGAAGATGCTATGTGATAAAACTAAACTATCCCTGTAGGTATGCTTGTATTATTTTGTAATGTTATGTTTATATTTGCCAATTCAAATCTTTATAAAAAGGACGCACGACGTACGTGACGTAGTGAACCGAATCGTCACGAGCGGCGTAAAATAAGTCAAAGTGAAGTTTATTCTTCTGTTTAGATTAACAAAGAGTGAAAAACAAAATTTTTTTTTAACTGCATTGTACTCAGAAAACATGCTTCTTTATATGCTGGCTAACACTTTTTTTCAAAAAAATTTTCAAAAAGAATTATTTTCAAAATTTTTTAAAAAAAAAGCTAAATTTAAAAAAATAGTCCGTCAGCGTGAATTCTAATAGTGTTATAAGTCATTTGGCCATTTCAGAACAAAGAAAATTTTTTCAATGTGCTTAGAAATAGCTAATTACTTTTCCGATATATTTGTCTCTCTTTCACACTTGGTCGATTTGGTTGTCCGGATTCGCCTTGTCAAATGTGTGCTTACTGTAATTTGACTTCCGTCGTATTTATATTTGGCAACGCCGCGTAAAAGCAAAAGAGACAAAAAATACCTTTCAGGTTATCGGTTTGACATGTAATGTTTGTTTACTAATGAAATATCTGAATCAAACTTATTAAATGGTACAAAACGAATATTTCATTGGAAAAATAAAAGAGTCACTGAAAAAAGGTATAGAAAAATGTGAAACAAATAGCATTAGCCGTATTCTGTACATGTTTAAATTTCGCGCGCGTCTAACCTTCTTGGCGGCGTTGCCACATGTAAGTTTTTTCTTAATTATTTATTAATTACTCTTATCACGAGCTCTAAAGTTAAGGTTTTATTAATACAGAAAATTCAATTAATTTTTTTCTTTCTATTGATACCAATTTCATAAAAATCTGAACGTCCAATTTTGTGAAATAAAATAAAATCTGTGATTTCCCATAAGGATCAATGTTAAAGGCAAAAATTTTTAAATATTTTTATCTTTTTTTCAGTTCTCTGTAGGCCTCCAAAAATTTAACTGGTTAATTATGATATTATAATGTACCAATATGCTAAGTTTCATTAAATTCTGAACGTCAATTCTAAAACCGGTAGTACTACCTTAACAAGGCTTATGAAACGTGTAATTTATACTATTTTTTCTATTTCACATTTTAATAAAATAATTTGTTAAAATATTTAAATAATTAACATCATGGAGATTTTCTTTTTATAATAATTGTGGTGGCACTGACTGAAATGTCACCATCTTTCGTTCAATGACTCATAGATGTCGCAAGTTTATTTTTTAAATTTAAATAATGCACCTACTTCTGTCTGTATAATTTAAATTTTAACAGTTAAAAATGAATGAACTATGTCAAAACATTATTTTTTATTACATTTCAACTCTAATAAGCTCTAAAAATAAACATTTTAATAAATGATATTTGACATTTGTAAACGGCAGTGCAACTTGACGCAAACTTAGGAGAAGAAAATCCCCCAGAAACAGTACGTTAAGAGAGCTTCTTAACGCACTGTTTTGAGACCAAAACAGTACGTTAAGGAGTGGATTAAAGTACCGAAATAGAAAAAATAATTTTTTATAGGGAATAACTTTTATAAAAATGCAAATCTACCTAATATAACAGCTTCGAAAGAATATAATTTATAGGTAACTTTTTCACTTTCAACTTTCGGTATTGGAATGACTGACGAACACTAACATAAATTTTTTTAGCAAATTCATTAAAGAAGCACTAATTTTGTTTCAGGTAGCGCTTCATAAAAATATCAGAAACCACTTAATTGGAATGATGAAGCTATTTTATTACTTATTATAATACCTACCTATATTAATTTAAATCCAAACCTTAAATTCGAACAATTTGTAAGGTGAGAGAAATGAAATTAATATCAAATCTATATTATAGTAGTGACGTATCATACGAATCAAAATGATTATTTATTTAAGCTTAATGCGTTACTTATAGTACAAAAAGTACGCCGCCCAAAAAGGTCGAAACTGTAATAAAGCTAAAGATGTTGTAAGATGAGAAATTTTTGATTATAAATAAAAGTTAAGTTGGGTTAATTTATAACAACGTGTGGCATTCTAAATGTTATTGCGCTCGCTCAACTGATTATGGCACCTAATTATGGCACAAGTGTCAAAACTGCATCACACCCATTCCGTCTTTCCTCGGCTATCAGATGCCAACTTGAAGTGCGAGGACAGTGTACGTCGTTGCGTTTTAGCCTCGCGTTATGCTATTAGCCTCTATCTCTATGCTAATAGAGACATGTCCGAGACAGGTCCAAGAGCTCTGGTCCGAGATTGCTCCCAACGCTATATAGTCAGTGAATATGTTCGCTTTTGTTACCAAGCCTCAACTTTGCTATACCAAATATTATACCGGGTGTCCAGGATAAGGTTCTGTTCCTTAAAGTGGGTGATTTCAGAGCTCAAAATAGAACGATTAAACCGAATTTGCCTTAGTCTAATGTTGCTTCCCTAAAAAGTTATAGCGCTTTAAAGTGCTTAAAAATAAACCGAAAAACAAGCGCAACTTTCGATCAAAGAGTGATAGAACCACAAAATTGTAGTTGTCATATTATGCGTATTTTGATGCGAGAAAAAACCTGGTAATCTGTATAAAATGATATGATTATTCGAAGGGGGGGGGGGAGTTTTAACTTCTTCGATGTTAAAACACCCGTAACTCTTGGTTATGTAATGTAATCGGAAAAGAATTGGCAATTAGAAAAAGTGCATTAATAATAAAATAAAATTATTATTAGGTACACGGTTTTCAAGAAAATTCCATTGTTACTACCTAGCTTCTTTTTCCTTGTAAGATATTGTCGTGCATTTTTCACATCAAATCGTTTTTTTCGCTTTAAAACTTTATTTGTAGGCAAAAAATAACGTGTGATACATCATTCGATTCGTATCACTGTCCTCTAACTTCCGATTATAATTATTAAAAAAAAAAGTTAATTGTAAAGTTTATTAAAGAAAAGCTAGTTTTTAAATCTTGTTTTTCTCATAATTCATTGAATTATTGAAATTTTTAATTGAAATTGCGTATAGTACATTAACTTATTATAATAATTAATACTGCTTATCATTTCTGTATATTTATAAATTTGTTAGATTGTCGGAAACAATTGTTTTCATTAAAAGCTTTCCAGGGGCCAAGTTTTTCAATGAATGCACGTTTATTTGTTTATACTGTAACTTGAAAGCATCATCATTGCTATAAAAATTTTAGAATATAAAACGTTACTCCTAGCGATAAATAAAGTACGGAAAATTATAATTAAGAATTACAATGCTATAATGTTAGTATAAATCTTTATACTATTATACTAACTTTATACTTACATTATAGCATTGTAATTCTTAATTATGATATTATGATTTTCCGTACTTTATTTATCGCTAGGAGTAACGTTTTATATTCTAAAATTTTTATAGCAAATTTAAATTTTTTTAAATCAAAATTTATATACCGTGTGTAAAGGTTCAAAGCTGGCCATAGGCATTAAAAAAATTTTCAATATTTAAATAAATTAACGCACATAAAGTTTATTCATGACAATAATAATAATGGTATCAGTAGAAAAATAAAATTATCGTACTGCAAAAGATAATAAAAATTAATAAAAATAAAAATCTCAATTTTAGCTTACAAAATTAAGTTTTACGGGAATAAATGGCAATGTTTTACACTAAAAAAATGTAAAAAAATGAATTTCTGATTCATTAGCAATAACATCGCTTAAAAGAATCACGAATATTTTTTAGCGTAAAACATTGCTACATTCCCGAAAAACTTAATTTTGTAAGCTAAAATTGAGATTTTCATTTTTATTAATTTTTATTAATTAATTAATTAATTAAGTAAGTAATACTCGTATTACTTGCTTATCATCTTCACTTTCAGCAATACATCAAGTAGTAAGAATAGTCTCTTCTCGAGAACCGTTGGCCTAATGACAATTTTACAAGAGATTGAATTCTGTTAGTTATTAATGTACTTTTTGTAATTGTCAATTTTTTTCCGATTACATTACCTAACCAAAAGTTATGGGCGAATCATCATCGAAGGAGTGGTAACTAACTCCCTCAGAAATATCATATGCTTTTCTACAGACTACCAAGTTTTTCCTCGCATCAAAATAAGCATATCATATCAATTTAGTTGTTCTATAACTTTTTGATCGAAAGTTGCGCTTGTTTTTCGATTTATCTTTAAGAACTTCAAAGCACTATGACTTTTTAAGGAAGCAACGTTGGACTAAGACTAAGGTAAATTCGGTTTCATCGTTCTATTTTGAGCTCAGCAATCCCCCACTTCAAGGAACAGCTTATCCTGGACACCCTGTATAGAAATTGTTTGGTTTGAGTATTCTAAATACTGATTTATATACTACAGAAACTAATCCAAAATTTGTTAAAATCTGACATGTCTAGTTTTGATCCTAGACGCCTCATTTGTTCATTTGTACGCAGTGACGAAAATTGCATGTATACATTTATACATACCGTGTGTAAAGGTTCAAAGCTAGCCATAGGCATTAAAATAATTTTCGTACGACCGACTCTAAAAACATTCTTTACGCTTCGTGAAGTATCGCCTAAAGTCGGACATTTTGATCGAGTTTGTTTTACATACAAGTATATGATCGTAAAAATTATACATGGACAGGTATATAACCAATAAGGTACTTCACGGTTATATACTTTTTGTTTGATTCTGTGAAATTTCAATTTTATTCCACTAGATGGCGCACGCTCATTAGACAAAATTCAAACTTATTTAGACAATATTGAAGTCGTAAATTAATTACTTATTTAGCAAAATGCAAAATTGTGAAAGTATTAGTTGTACTTATAATTATAATACGAAAGATCAAAACTCAAAACAGTTATTTGCTGGAACAATTTTTAGAAACGTAATTTACGTAAAACATAACCTTACAAAATACAAAAGTTACTAAAACTCTCCTGGCTACGCCAGTCGCATTTTAAACTTGGAGTCGTGCTATAATACGTGACTTATGAAATTTGTTCTTTAATATACTAATTTTAATACTTAAAATAAACTACTGCGAATAAAGTTTATTCACGACAATTAATAATACTAATGATACCTATCAATAGAAAATAAAATAAAAAATTACATGTAAGATGGATAATAAGGTGGCTTCCGCTTTTATATATTAAAATCCAAACCATCCCAGCAGTAAACATCTTTTCAAGCTTCCAACATCATGATCTGTTTTCACGGTTGAAATGAGCACCATCATAAAGGCGCTAAAGTTTATCAAACTACATCTACCTGCTGACAACTACGTAATCTGCACAGATTCGTTGAGCAGCCTCAAATCAATCTACCATATATACCCCAAAACTATTTTACCAAATAAAATTCGAACCCTGCTATCGGAACTCCACCTTGAGGGCAAACAAATATTTTTCGTTTTCACGCCCTTCCATGTGGGAATCTCCGGAAATGAGTAAGCAGATGAGGCTGCAAAAGACGCCACTACCAACACAATTTCTATCTACATACAACCTCTCAACGACCAGAAAAAAGACATCGCTTCCAGAAGGCGCGACAAGAAAGATGGAACTAACTAACCAACCACCTGAAGAACATCTAACCAACTACAACCACTTTACTCTCTCTTCTAAAAAAGCGAACGGATCACATTAAAGTAACCCGTCTACGAATCGGCCATACAAAACTAACTCACACACATCTAATTACGAAAGAAGAACCACCAACTTGTGATCTGTGTAAAGTGCAAATAACTGTGCGACATCTACTGCTTGAATGCCCAAAATACGCCAATGAACGATCAAATAGTAATATATTAAATGTAGTTATTATATAATTCTAATACGTTGCAAATTAACCCCAACATACCCACACATGTGAAAACACTTTAAAGGAGAAAATTTGTTTTCCACCAAACACCTCGGGAATCGACCCAAAGAACTTGCTATTTTCGGTAGCAGGACTCTCCCTAATACGCCAGGCGGTTAACATAATTTTTCCTAGCAGTCTGGCATTGTTAAATGCGTCGAGAAGGCGAAATATACAGGGTGAACCAGACCACCCGTATCAGGCTTTTTTTTCAAGAACGGTTAGTCGTAGAGAGTTGGGTCAAAAAATTTTATAGCAAAAGCTCTAATAAAGAATGGAATGGTGATATTTTTATTCCGCGGAGAGGTCGGCATGCCGAAGAGTTTGATGTACAATGTCGAGAACTCCATAATTTTAAATGGCACCATAGGGCAAAAGTGGTATCATTGGAAAGATCTCAAAAAAATAAGTAAGTTTTGTAGAAAAAAAAATTTTATTACTGCCACCCCTTTCGAGTATTATTTGATTGAAGTTAATAAACTCTAATTTAACATGGCCAACTTATTTTAAAAATAATAGTAAAATCTAATAGAAATTTTCAAAACTTAATTATTTTCCCTCAATTTGGCTAATTTGACTGGGCTACAAAATCCGCGTTTTTTCAAAATCCGATTATAACACCTTTATCCACTAACTCCTTAAATTATTAAATACAATTATTAGGTGTAGAGGTATACTTGACCGAATTTAAAAATTTTGGTACGCATGAACGCATGACCTCCTCCCTCAAATATTTTCAGAGGTATTTTCTAAAAATGCGAAATAATTTACATTTTAAGTACTTTTCTGAATTTTGTCTCCATTCCCGAACAAAAACTTAAGAAGAATATTAAAATCAAAATCAAGCTACGTGTAAAATAATTAAGTATTTAGATTTGGTCTTATTAGACGAATTATGTTATGCTTATGTTAAAAACTTGAATGACCTAGACGTCGATTTTCACAACTTGTATTTATGAAACATCGGTTTGGAGAGACTATCAATTGCTACTAAAATTCCTAAACGTCATTTTAAGCCGTATGACCTTGAACAACCAAAAAAGAATTTTTTTCTACAAAACTTACTTATTTTTTTGTGATCTTTTTAACAATACCACTTTTGCCCTATGGTGACATTTAAAATTATGGAGTTCTCGACATTGTGCATCAAACTCTTCGGCATGCCGACCTCTTCCCGGAATAAAAATATCACCATTCTATTCTTTATTATGGCTTTTGCTATAAAATTTTTTGACCCAACTCTCTACGACTAACCGTTCTTGAAAAAAAAGCCTGATACGGGTGGTCTGGTTCACCCTATATAAATCAAACTAGTATGCATACAACAATCATACGTGAATATTTTACAAATTTTTACCCTAAAAATTTAAAAATTTATAAATTATTATTATACGTTAATTATTGCAAAAAAATTTTAAATAAGTCAGCTGTCATGTCTTAAAAATGGCAGATGACCCTTAATCCTTCTAGTGTCGCCACGCGGAAGCAATAGTGTGCATTTCTGTCTTTATTTATTTGTTGTGCAGAAATAGATGGGGAAGTTTTCTGTAAAGCTATACAACACAAAGGTTCGTAGAATTGCTTAACAGAGATCTGTAATATAAGCCAGATTTCTATAATTTCGACAACTTGTTGTTTCACAGAACTACTAGATGGCATTATACTCGTAAGCTCCGTTATAATAATTATTAAATGTATCTATGGAAATACCTACCAAAGTAAATAAACTCTCTTGTTTATTTAATTTCGTTATAGTAGGTACTTATCTTTAATTATTAGTTAATAATAATAAATATGATACCTACAAATATAAAATATAATATGTAGATTGTTTTGTGCTGAAATTATGGACTTTCTTTATTGTAGGTATGTGCCCGTCCATTCGGGTTTCGAGATTCGAGCGAATCTAACTTAGAAATTAATTAAATAAAAACTATAAATAATAATAATAATAATAGTTCATTTATTTACATAAACGTAAGTATTACATAAATACGTCGACGTAAACCACAAGGACAAGTTCAGATGGTGGTAGACCCACCCCTGTTCTTCCACTTAGCCCTTGATACATTATATTTATTTAGCTTTGTATACATATGTATACAGGGTGTTGCATGACGTACTGTACAAACTTAAGGGGCATTTTTCTGAGGTTAAAATAAGTCGATTTAACCAACTTTTCCTATATACCAAAATGGTTCCTAAGCCCGTGAGGGTGCTTCAAAGTTGAAGAACATTTTTTCTTTTTTTTTAATAACTTAAAAATGCTTAGTTTGATTTTGATCCAATTTGGTATGTGAACATTTTAATTGAAGTGTTACTTTTTGAAGTTCACAAAACATCAACTACAATTCCCTAAGGGTGAAAGCTACCCTCACTGTTCGATAAACTTGATTATAACTTTTTGGGGGTAGTTTCAGGTCTTTAAATTTGTTTTTAAATAAAAGCCTTATGAACTTTTGGACATTTTATGGCTCTTGTAAAAAACTCGTTTTGTGTCTCTAAATGTGATAATTATGGTTTCAAAATTATTCAATCTTAGAGGCTAAAATTGCGATAATACATTTTATTATAGGGTTATAGGGTTTATTATACGCGGGAATTTTAAAAATTTTAAAAAAAGACACGTCTTCGTTATTTATACTAATTTTTAAGCTTTGATTTTTAATTTTTTTTAAATTTTTAATTTTATTATTTGATGAAGCCTTAAGGCGAAACGCGTAATATTATATTTTTATTTTAAAATTGGCTTTTTTATCTTCAAAATATTATTATCAAGAAAGCTAAAAAACTATTATAACTCGATAGGTAATATGATCGTACTTTCTAATGCCATAAACAAATCTAATACACCCCCGTGCAGAGCCGGGTTAGAATAGCTCTGAGGTATTCTCTGCCTGTCGTAAAAGGCGACTAAAAGAGACGTGTGTCCCCGGCGACAACGGGGAAAATATGAGGATATATGGTTAAACATTCTGCCTCGGAAACCAGGTTGGGCAGTCCTGGTAAAATAGCCCTTAGCTCAGAGCGCGGTGCTGGTTCTGAGTTGGACGAGCTACAGCAACCCGTGGTAAGCGGTGGAGATGACAGCGCCGCCCCACGAATGGCTACTGTCGAGAATAATACAAGTAATGTGACGACGGCAATTACACCTCGGTTCTTACTTGTAAAAAGAATTGATAATGAAGATTTTTCTAAAATCAGTCCATTCTTAATTGCGAAAACGTTATATGGCCTAATAGGCAATACACTAAGTGTGAAAAAAGTAAAAGACGGACTCTTGGTAAACACCGTCTCAAATTCTCAATCTAAATCTTTACAAAAAGTTACTCGTTTTTCTACATTCCCGGTACAAGTAGTACCACACGCGACATTAAATACTAGCAAGGGAGTTGTTTATTGCAGAGATTTTCTAAACTGCACAGAAGTTGAGATTCTAGAAGAACTAAAAGAAAAAGGGGTTACAGAAGTCAAGCGCATAAAAACAAAACGAGGAGGCGTACTAATAGATACGCAAGCTCATATTCTTACTTTCAATACACCTACATTACCTAAAAAATTATTGGCTGCTTTCTATTCGCTTCCGGTCAAGCCTTACATTCCTAATCCATTAAGATGTTATAATTGTCAAGAGTTTGGACATTCTTCAACAAGGTGTCAGAAAACTCAGATATGCCTCTGTGGGCAACCACCACACGAAGGCTCTTGTGTTCAAATTAGATGTGTAAACTGTAAAAATGAGCACTTAAGTAACAATAAAAAGTGCCCTTCTTTTATAACAGAATATAAAATACAGGAAGTTAAGGTAGTAGAAAAATTAAGTTATCCTGAAGCGAAACGGAAAGTTCTAGAACGACATCCAACACAATTATCTTCTAATTCTACTACTTCCTACGCAAGCGCAGCTAAACTTCCTACAGTAGCGCAAATTATTAAAGAAATGACTCCTTTGTTAAATGACACTATCACTAAAATTATTAAAGAACAAATAAAGTCTCAGTCAACTTCCACCTCCAGTTTGAAAATTCGAATACCTACAACAATTCCTCTATCAAGACAAATGTCTTCAGAGTCTATGAACTCTCAAAGTACAACTAAGAGAAAGGCAATTTTCACCACTGAGGATTCTGTAGAGTCCGATGCTCCATCGGAAATCTCGGAATCTCAAAAATTAATAAAAAACAAAAAAAAGAGTCGAAAAGGGTGGCCTAAGGGAAAACCTAGAAAACCCAGGTCCCCTGGGGATCCTCGACAACTAGAATCCACTTAATAACTATTTGTGATAATATGTGATTAACTATTTTAAAATATAAAGATATTATTTATTTATTTTTATCAAAAAAAAAACATTTATTATACATTAACATTCTATTTTTAAGTATCTATTTAGCTATTAGAGGAAATCAATCATTACTCTTTCAATTTTAATATTAACAATAATAATGGTATCAACAGAAAATATAATTCAATGGAACTGCAATGGTCTTAAATACCATTACTGTGAACTAAAAATGATAATAGCTAAAATTAAACCATTCTGTGTGTGTCTTCAAGAAACACACTTAAAAAATAATGACACCTTCAATCTACGTTGTTATGCACACTTCAATAAAAATGTACAAACTGACGGACGAGCCCGCGGAGGGGTTTCCATTTTTCTTAGAGATGATGTTCCTGCAACATGTTTAAGGCTACAAACACAACTACAAGCCGTAGCAATACTAATACAATTTCCTCTCAAAGTTACTATATGTAATATATACTTCCCTGATATAAACTGGACTCTCCAAGAGCTTGAAGCTCTAGTACGGCAACTTCCTTTGCCAGTCTTGCTGCTCGGAGATTTTAACGCTCATTCTCCGTTGTGGGGTTCCCATAAATTGGATATCAGAGGAAGGCGTATGGAATCCTTTCTAGATAGTACTGGACTCGCTCTGTTAAATAATGGTGAACCTACGTTTTTCAACGAAAGGTCACGAAACTTCCACGCTATTGATCTGTCTTTGGCTTCGCCGGCACTAGCACTAAGTCTTCAGTGGAGACCCCTTCCACAGCTTCATGATAGTGATCATTTCCCAATTTTAATTGAAACTTCCATTCCTAAAGTTACAATCGCCCATCCTCCGAGATGGTCTCTTAAGAAAGCAAACTGGTCTAAATTTAGAAACGAACTTAAAACATTAAAATCCACAAGAGGTTCACTTGATGATCAGGTAGAACACCTCACAAACACTATTCGTGATGCGGCACTCCCTGCTGTGCCTCTCATAACAAGCAATCTATCGAATGGAGCTGTGCCATGGTGGAATGACGAAGTTAAAATAGCCGTTCGGGAGAAGAAAAGAGCTTTCAATATTTTTAAAAGAAATTCTAATTTAGTAAATTTAATAGCTTTCAAAAAAGCTCGAGCACGTGCACGCAAAGTAATTTTCAACAACAAAAGAGAATCGTGGAAAACTTTCGTATCAACTATCGATTCTCAAACACCATTAGGTGAAGTCTGGAAAAAGATGAGGGTTATAGCGGGGAAAAAATTTACGCCAATAACAAGAGTTTTAAATATCGGAGGACAGTTGATCACCGATAACAAAGATATAGCTGAAGCACTCGCTACTCACTTTGCAACGGTTAGTAGTTCACGAAACTATGATATGGACTTTCTAAGAACTAAAGCGATATCTGAGAATTTCAAACTTGACTTTGAAACAAACGAACAACTAAAATACAATAACAGATTCTCTATACAAGAACTCGAATTCGCGTTACTTAATTCAGGAAATACTTCTCCTGGACCAGACAAATTACCTTACGTAATGCTGAGAGAACTGCCGACTTCTGCGAAGCTAGAACTCTTGAACTTGTACAATGATATATGGAGTAGTGGAACTTATCCTCAACAATGGTGCAAAGCTATTATTATTCCAGTTCTTAAACCTGGAAAAGTTTCCACAGACCCATCAAGTTATAGACCAGTATCACTTACCTGCTGTCTTAGCAAGGTACTGGAAAAAATGATAAATCTCAGACTAGTACAAGTACTTGAATCTAACAGTCTCATTAGTAATTATCAGGCTGGTTATCGTAAAAGACATTCAACCACAGATTTAATTGTATACCTCGAAAACTCAATTCAAAATAACTTTAGAGACAGAAAACATCTAGTGGCCGTGTTCTTTGATTTAGAAAAGGCGTTTGATCTGACATGGAGGTATGGAATACTCAAACAACTATGGGAGTGGGGATTCAAAGGTAATCTTCCACTCATTATTCAGAGTTTTCTAAGTAATCGGACATTTAATGTACAAGTCGCCAACACCTTTTCGGCAACAAAAAATCTTGAGAATGGCACCCCACAAGGATCTGTTCTTAGCTGCACGTTATTTTTAATAGCCGTCAACAAAATAATATCTTCTGTTACGGCACCACTACAAGCGTGTCTTTATGTAGATGATTTAGTACTCTACTATTCGCACGAGTCGATTAATGAAATACAAGACAGCCTTCAAACTGGAATAAATAACCTAGCGGATACTGCCAAAAATTCTGGGTTTCGGTTTTCGTCTTCGAAAACGGTAGCGGTACACTTTTGTAGATTACGAAGAGCACATGATGATCCTTTACTATCTTTAAATGGTACACAAATACAGTTCCAACCTAGGGTTAAATATCTAGGGCTTGTTTTAGACAAAAAACTTACTTTTAAGTCTCATATAGAAGATTTGTTAACAAAGTGTAAAAAACGTTTGAACATTTTACGTTGTATATCTAGCGTAAACTGGGGATCCTCTAGAACTATTCTCCTCATGCTATATAAATCTCTAGTCCTTTCAGTTCTTGACTATGGTTGCATGGTATATTCTTCTGCCAGATCTAGTTATCTTCGACGTCTAGATATAATACAAACTACTGGAATTCGACTTGCTATAGGAGCCTTTAGAACTAGTCGAAGAGAATCAATGTACTGTGAATCGGGTATCCCCCCTCTAAACTTAAGACAAAAACGTTTGCTTCTCAACTACTCTTTAAAAATTTATGCAATGCCTTCACATATTAATC
Source organism: Malthinus flaveolus (assembly GCA_950108345.1). NCBI lineage: Eukaryota > Metazoa > Arthropoda > Insecta > Coleoptera > Cantharidae > Malthinus > Malthinus flaveolus. The sequence continues at coordinate 260,206 of OX467286.1, forward strand.
ATGCGCTATTTCAGGATCTAGATTCGTATACATCTTATGTTAATAGGCCCACTATCACATGTCCAGCAACTGCTAGAGCTCGTAAACTACTAGCTTACTTACAAATAGATTTTCCTCCAGTATTTTCTTTTTCATTTCCAGATTTTCAAGCAAATTTAAAACTAAATACTAACATTCACCTGGACTTGATGAGATATAAAAAACTGGAAACGTCTTCTGAGCATTATCGAATACTCTTGCAGGAGCTGTTGTCTAAATTTCCCGGACATAAAATTATTTATACAGATGGGTCAAAGACTGACTTGGGAGTGGGTAGTGCGTTTTGTATTGATAGGAGCTGTTTTTCATGGACACATAATCCAATAGTAAGCATATACACTGCTGAAGCCTATGCTATATGGCAGGCACTGCACTACTGTAGTTTTTCGAATGATAAGAAATTTGTTATTTGTACAGATTCTGCAAGTGTTTTGTTGGGCATAAAAGGTATTGTTTCGTCGGACCCAATCATTATTCTTCTGCAATCTTTACTGTCACACGTAAAGAAAAATAAGTACATAGAACTCGTTTGGGTTCCCGGGCACGTGAGAATTGTTGGTAATGAGCTGGCTGATCAAGCAGCTCGAGCCGCAACATCAGAAAGGACAGACGAGATCCCCGTAAGACCAGACGATGTTTTAATATATTTGAAACAAACATTTAAAGAGTTGTGGAGGGAGGAGTGGTCCCGACAGAACACCGCGCTTAGAGAAGTAAAAGAGTCTATAGAGCCCTCGAATTATTTAAACATTCTTACAAGACGTGAGCAGGTAGCAGTTTCTAGGCTACGAATTGGTCACACCAATTTAACTCATTTATACATTCTAACTAAAACTCCGAGGCCACGATGTGAAGAGTGTAACCGTACAATTACAGTAGAGCATATTTTACTATCTTGCTGCAAATATAGAGAAATTCGATTGAGATTAGGGCTTCCTGACACTTTAGCAGGAATACTTGCGAATAATGAATCTGCTCTTGATAGGTTGGTTTCCTATCTTAGAGAAACTAATCTATTACAAAGATTGTGATATTAAATGTGATATTTAAAACTGTGATATTTAAGACTGTGATAATTCAAGACTGTGATATTTTAAAACTGTTTGTTTAATTATTTATTTGTTTTGTTTTGCTTATTTACTTGTTACTATTATTTTGCTTTTTATGACAGGTGGTTACCTATTAATTGCCTGCAGATTCGTTGAATCTGTAGTTCAGCTAATGACCTTAGCAGTCGATGCTGAATATTAAAAAAAAAAAAAAAAAAAATCTAATACAGGAATTTTGTACTCGCTGATTTTTTTGTACGGAGTCCTGAACCAAACAGGGACCATAAACCTTGGAGCTAAAGGAAAATTGAGACAAAACGAGAGATTCGCCTAACATTATTGTTTTTGTATCCCTACTTAAGTAAGATCTATGTGGATACAAAAGTTTAAGTTTCATATATGCATTTCATACATACATCTTAAATCATACATCTTAAATCTGAGTGACGAGTCGAGTATCAGCCCGAGATTACTAGCATGCTCCGTACACCATTCACCGAGAACACCGTCGACTCCCTCAGCAAATCACACTCGAACCTGTTACCAAATAACAAAATGGCCGATTTGCAAGGGTTAATCACAAGCCAGTGATTGCTTGTATTTAAATCTTATCATTTCTGGTATGATGAACTCAATCAGGACAGCACACTTAAATGTAAGGTCGCTGGTTCCGAAGCTGCATCAGATAGATGGTTATTTGAATGTTGATCGCGGTTCGAGAGAAGGGAGAGTATAGAGTATGTCTATATGTACGTAACGCAATCCCTTTTAAAATTATTGCTTTTGGTAACTCTATTGAGCAGTTGTGGATTGAAATTCGAATTCGATCAAAAAACGCAGTTATGGGTGTCATTTACAGACCCCCAACAACCAATTTTAAATTTTTTTTAGTACATGCTCCCTAAAATAGTAATTTTGTAAACAAATTTTAGTCCGCAAAATGTCACTTTAGCGGACCGAAGCTCATAATGGTAACTTAGCAACACTTTAAAGGGCTGAATTTGATTTTTATTCAAAAATGCATAATAGACCGGGAGATAGACGGAATAGACAGATTTTGGGCCAGGATTTGATGCAGTTATGCCTTTCAGAGGACAGTATTCTACGTGTTTCCTGATGATAATATTATAAATCAAAAAATCATCTTGTGTTCATGTTAAAAAATAATTACGCTTTTGCTCCAAAAGATAAAAAATACTTGGGCATGCGCAATCGGTATGCCATCTTGGCGTAGGCACTTTTACAACAAGAACTTGTGTATACTTATCAGTTATCAGTGGCATCCTCTTTAAAAACGCGGAAATCCTTCAAATTCACGTGACTATGCCAGCCCGCTGGGCCCACCTTAACGGCATACCGATGGTTTTCCGAGGAATTTTGATTTTAAATTTCATTACCAAACACATGGGACACGGCAGCTTTTTTTTGATTTATAATATTATTATCATCAGGGTACACGTAGAATACTGTCCTCGGAAAGGCGCACTGCATAAAATCTTGGTCCACAATCTCACTATCTCTAGGACTATAACGTTATTAACAAAATAGAGATTTACGGAACGTCACCCATCGCTATTATTACAAATAGTTTTTAATTTTTTGTTTGTAAACAAAATTTGACAGTTTCCATGGCCGAGGTTTCATTATTTTGTTTGTTATGGACAAGGCACCTATCTGAATTTAATTTATATCGACTATTTCAAAATTTCATAATAAATTGTTATTTTGGTAATCATTTTAGGGAGCTTGTACTAAAAAATTTTGTATGTAATACGTCCGCAAAACGCTTTATCGGACTCATCTATTTTACGGACTCGGCTAGCGCCTCGTCCGTAAAACTCGATTCGTCCGCTAAAGCTTTGTTTTGCGGACTTGTTACATAAAATACTATTATATTATATAGGAGTTGGAAGAATCATTATCACTATTAACAATTTCTTATGACTTGGTTGTGTGCCAGGGGGATATAAATATTGACATGTTGGATGTGGATCACTACCGGATTGCGTGCTTTAACTCGATGGTTGATTCCTTAAATTTTTCTCAAATTGTTAGCGAACCCACTAGAGTAGCGCAGGGTACGACCTCTCTCGTACTAGATGTAATTTTGGTTAGTGAAGTGTCAGATGTCGGGCAGGTTGGTGTTGATAATATAGCTTTCTCCGATCATGATCTTCTTTTTTGTCGCTTATGCTTGGGTGGATATGGGTTGAGCCCTGCATTAAAGTAATCGGTGATCTCAGAGGTCTCGATCTGGCACGGTTTGATGTGGAATTGAGACGCATTCCTTTCCAGAGAGTTTTTTCGATTGATGATCTTGATGAGAAGGTAAATTATCTCACTAGCCGCATGTTGGATCTATTCAATAAATTTGCTCCCTATAGAACAATAAAAATTGTGAAAACTAAAGCTCCGTGGCTAACCGATAATATTCGCCTGCCGATGTCACTAAGGGATAACGCAGAAAAGCGTTATAAAAGAACGAGTAGACCCACGCACTGGGATTAGTGCTATAAGGAGTTGAGAAATTTTACTACCCTTTGTGTTAAAAACGAAAAACAGGCTTACTTTAATTATCGTGTAAAAAGGTGCGATTCCAAAACCATGTGGAAGGAATTGAAAACATTAAAAATTACTTCGGATAAAGTTAAATCTATACCGGATTCCTTGCAGCATCCTGATAGTATAAACAATTATTTTATAGATAGCGTTCCCGATTCTTGTGTGGATAAAAACTTAGTGGATTAGGTACTATAATAATAACCGAATGTTTGATAATATAGCTGAGTTTTCATTTGCCGTGGTGGACCAACAATGTATTGCTAAATTGGTGAACGAAATTAAGTCGAAAGCTACTGGGGCCGATGACACTAATATTCAGAGGTACGCGAGGCGTGAGGGCATGGTTTCTATACTATAGAATTTCACATGGTAAAGTAAAATCGACAGGTAAAGTTCTTTTTGACTTACGCCACCAGCAGAGAGGTTCAATACAATCAATAGAAGAATAGAATAGAAAGAGATTATTCATTATTAATTGTACCTCTCTGCTGGTGGTAAAGTTACCAACGCCGTTTCAAAATGTAACTTGTATACGCCCTACGTCGAGCGAGTTTGTTATGCTGGCTGAGGTATCGGTTCTATCAGGTGTTGCTAAATTTATATTGATATTAATTATTATTAAATTAATAGAACACTCGCGTTCTTTGTGTAATTTGGTTTCAAAAATTCAATTAGATCATGGATACAATTCATATGAAATTATAAATTAGTGGTCCCTCAGTTCTCCATATTAGAGTCTTAAAATTTTTTCTACTATTAGGATGAACTTTTATTTGCTTTTTTTGAACGACTTTTATTATAATTAATAATTCAATAATATGCAGCAGTGGCAACAACGCTCGATTTATTGAAAAGCCCTACGCGGCGCGTTCTGTTTCTTACTGCCTCATGTGAAAGGATCAAAAATAAATCGCGCCGCGTAGGGCGTAGGGCGTAGCGCGTATCCTACGCTTCATGTGAGACCGGACTAAAACCTAAAACCCCACCCGAAAAATTCCTGGGTGCGCCTCTGATGTTAACACAGATCAAAATTGCGGCATCTTCAAACGTAGGATGTCTTTCTCAGATGCATTTGCTTAAAATTTGGTTTTATATTTTTCTATTGGAAACGGGGTTTATGGTAGGTTAAAAAAATGTTTGGTACTTTTGCTTGAATATTCTATCCTAGGCCCCTATAATTGTAAATAAATTGTCACCTAAAAATGTATTACAATAATTTCTCATTCCGTTTTCATAAGATTTGTTTAACATTTTTAACCCTTTAGAACCACACTGTAGAGTCGCCGGTGTCGCCTGATACCTATCTAGTATTAGTTTATACTCGTGGATTAAGGATAATTGACTTATTTGTTTAAATAATTGAAGATTTGTGTTACAGAGTCGCATACGGCCACACTGTATATTAGCTGATTTATACAGAGTAGTGCGATAATGCCTAAGGTGAAAATTGTTGTTTTAGTTGTTTTAGTGTTGTTAAGTGTTGGTCACTTAAAAATTCCTTAAAATGTTAGGCCTTAAAGTGCAATAATATACGACTTTTAGTTTGTTTTATTGCTTTTTATTAGTGTCTTTCAAATCAGCTAACAATGTGTATTAGTGTGGCCGTATATGCGACCCTGTAATACAAATCTTCAATTATTTAAACAAATAAGTAAGTTATACTAATAGATAGGTCTACCTATACAGGGTGTTCGGATATTCCTTGGCCAACGGTCTACACATGATTCTGCAGGTCAAAATAGCACTAGAAGCTCCTATAACAAAAAGTCGAAATCTCAATAATAAGAAAGTTGTGGGGCCACAAAGTTGAGTTTTAAAATTTTAATTTTTGTCATATTTACTTTAAATGTTACCGAAATTTTTTGATATTGGGCACATTTACTAAGAATTATAAAGCCTCGAATAAGAAGTAGAAACGTTTAAGAAATCTCTGCAATAAAGGGCACTTAACCTGAAGTCTAAATTTAATTTTAGCCCTAACTTTTTTGTCTGTTCTATTTTCAATTATTTTTCATACGAAATTTGAAAGATTAGACAAAATTATAAAAATAAGGTACTCTTCGTTTAAGTTGATAAAATTAACCGTTTCATCAGAAATCACTTTCAAAAAGTTTAAGTTTGGCCATTTTTTACTAAATTTTAAATAATCAAATTGCCATGATCACCTAAAATCCAAATTATTTTGGTTTATTCGTTTTTAGTTGATCGTGGCAACCTGATTATTTAAAATTTCGTAAAAAATGGCCAAACTTAATCTTTTTGAAAGCGATTTCTGATGAAACGGTTAATTATATCAACTTAAAAGAAGAGTACCTTCTTTTTATAATTTTCTCTAATCTTTCAAATTTCGTATGAAAAATAATTGAAAATAGAACAGACAAAAAAGTTAGGGCTAAAATTAAATTTAGACTTCAGGTTAAGTGCCCTTTATTGCAGAGATTTCTTAAACTTTTCTACTTCTTATTCGAGGCATTATAATTTTCTTAGTAAATGTGCCCAATATCAAAAAATTTCGATTTTAAACATTTAAAGTAATATTATAACAAAAATGAAAATTTAGAAACTCAACTTTAAGGCCCCACAACTTTCTTATTATTAAGATTTCGACTTTTTGTTATAGGAGCTTTTAGTGCTATTTTGACCTGTAGAATCATGTGTAGACCGTTGTCCAAGGAATATCCGAACACCCTGTATAGGATATTTACCTAATATAGTAGATATGTCTACTTGTCTACTAGATAGGTACTCCACAATTAAGGTAAATAGACTTACAAACTCTTTTAATATAGGTAGGCTGGGTTGTCGGCGACTCCACGGCGTGGTTCCTAGGGCCTAAGGGTTAAAAATGTTTAGAAACGTTTTACGAAAACGGAATGGCAAGTTATTGCAATAAATTTGTTAGGCGACATTTTACTTTTAATTATGGGGGACACCATGTATTATAGGAGCGAACAGACATCTAAAATTTTACCAATACACCACTGGAGAAAAGCGCAAGACGAATAAAATGTAGGAAGTTTTTTTCTATTATTTTTAATTGTCTACAATTTCTAGCAAAGTTTAACCAAGTTTAACACATCTGTTATATGTTGAAATCCATTAAGTTAATAACTTGAAATTCTTATTAACTTAAAGTAGGTAAACTTTAATTATAGAGAGTGCAGTCTTCTAATGGCTTTTTGTTTTCATTGTACGATATTAGGAATTACGAAACTGTTACTGTTTGCATTCAATGCGCCGTTAAATAATTATTATATAAAGTTTAAACAATAATTTTGTATATACAAAGTCTACACTTTGCATTTTGTCACAAAAGTACCCATTTATATGTTAAGCTAGCCCTTAAAATGTTAGAAAGTGGAGACAAAGTAACAAAACGAACAAACGTAATTTGACGACATTTATTACTAACAATCGTATAATACTTTTATTGTCAAATTATCGTGATCTGCAATTTTGACTACCTATTTATATCATTTATTACATTATAAACCAATCAGAATGCTTAATTTTCCTTTGTTACCATGCATTAGAAAAGCAATTCTAATAATAATAACTAATAGACCGGGCGCCCAATCGCCCAATGTAGTTGAGTGTGCAAAAATAGAGAACCGCGAATTTTTGACGGATTCGTGTACCCGAGACCCTAAGCTACATAAAAATACATTTTCATATGAACAATATATGAACAGTTTTCGAAGCATTTAAGCACAGCTCATTTGTTACGAATAGGGCTGGGATTTATGTGCATAAAAAATTTTAAAATATGCGCATATATTTATATTCGCGAATTTTCATAAAAATATGTAAGTTAAAATACAAAATATGCAGTGAAAATGCAGAATAAAAGTTCTAAATATGCAATAAAAAGTTAACATTTTGTATATTTTTTAAAATTAAGAACGCATTTAATTACTGTTTTCAACTTTTACGTTAAGATAAAGGGTAAAAATTAAGAATTCAATAACGTGGTGTTGCTTTTGAACCTATACATTTTTCTAATGTTACTACGTACTCATAGTTTTACTACAAACTCGACAAAACACTGTATCTTTGTTATCCTCAGTCAGTTCTGGATACTCCTTTATCCAAGAAATAATATTCGGCTTTTCTTTAGGCATCGTTCAACTACTTTTTCATTAACTGCCTGTTGGAATTTACGAGTACCATTTCGAAACTTCAAAAAATATGTTTGAACATCACACACGCCTACTGACGTTATCATCCCATCACGTAATCTAAAAAAATCTAAAAAATAATATCTATCAGGAAATTAATTTTAGAAAACAGTAATAAAAATAATTTTCCGAGTATTAATTATTATTATTTCATACATTATTCGTGACTACTAAACTCCACTCCTTCCCACTTTTAACTGTAATATTTATAATATTGTATGGGAGAATTTCCACTCACTTTGCAACGTTTTTTCGGACGCAATGCTCTTAATAACGAAGAAGGCAGGGTTAAAATGTTCAGAAACTTTAGTTTAAACTTCCTACAATCCTGAGAGACCTCGTTGTCCGTTTGTGTTTTACAACAATGTAATTATAAGAGAGTCTCGAAAGTTAATGTCATAAAACCCAATTTCCGGTTTCGAGACTCGAGGACGTTCCAGAACGAAGTTTTGTTTAAATCGTCGATCCATAATTTCGTAATAAAGATAATGAATAAAGTAAATTTGAATTCAAGTATTCGCATCGAAAAAATTGTTTGGTTATTTCAATCCTGAAATGAAAAGAAGCCATAAACTGATAAATGACAGTTCTGTACGCGTATATATTTATTAGGTGTAATGAAAATGAAATAAAATTCGATACTATAAGTTCAAAATGAACTTGCTTACAGAATTGAGGAGCCAAACTTCCTATTCATTGTATATCAAATAATATTCTAAGTAATTTAAATTTTAAAGCTAAACTTTATTCTTCTGTAAAATTTATTAATAATACTCTCATTATTAGACCCAATAACAGTAAATAAACCACAACCCATTTTTCAAGTAGACATTTATAAAAATTGTTATACAAGGTCAATTTGTATCTTAATGAATATTATAGTATGGTATGTAATACGGGATATCTAATGAACTAATAATTAAAGTACACAGTGGAAACTTGAATCTTGATCATATAATTTAACATGGGGAAACAAACTTCTGTAAATATTGACTCTCCTAACTATTTTGCAGCAAAGTACTAAATAACATTTTTTTAGAGAATAGGAAGTCTCTTCTAATACAGTTATAAGATTTTTAATTGATTGGGCCGTTTTCGAGAAAATGAAGGAAAATAACCATTTCTTGCGTTAGCCTTGGTAATCCATTTTAAATTACTATTACAAATAAATAACAAGAGAATCAGGACTAACGCAGTTTCTTTATGATCAAGATTCAAGTTTCCACCGTGTATATTAGTAGTAAAAGCCACATTAGAATAGTATACATCATATCATTACATTCATAACTCATAGCCTACAATCGGGAATTTACAAGAAAAGACAATCAATTGACAAGTTTAGTTTACAATCGCAAAAACAGAATCGCAGAGACAAAACCATCACATTGCACTACCGGCCTACAAGAGTCTAAATGGATCATGAGTGGACAGTGTGGACAATGGTAGAGATCTTGCCAAATCTCGCCGACCTTAGATGCGTACCACAAGAACAAGTGAGAAAGCGGTAGAAGAATACGTCCAATCGGTGTTTTCTGGTTGATTTATAGTGTGAAACCTTCCTTAGACGTAGTACAAAGTATTGGTTTCTGCGGAAGTCGGTAAGATTTCCTAAGATTTGTAAATACGATCATCATCGAAAAAGGAACTACTTATGTATAATATTACCTAGCTACCTACCAAAAAACAAATTAGTTAAGTTACAGCACCATTATTTATTATTTATACCTTGTTAACAAACATATTTATACTTTTCAACGGCCGCTGCGTGCGTCGGCGGTTAAGTTATTTAACTAAATTCGAATTAGTAAGACTAACAGGTGCTTTATTATCGTATTAAAAATGTAAAATGGCAGATTTAATGCCAAACGAGTTAGTTAATGAAAAATTATAATTCTAGTGAGCACTTACTGCTACCTTTTTTTCTAATTACAATTTTAAAATTATTTATTGTAAGTTACGACGAAAGCTCTACCTTCAACTAGGTACTGGTCTAAATTGGTAAAAGAAGGAGCTCTCATTATTTATAAAAATTCTTCCGACATTTCTTATTCGGTGTGTTAACCGCAATTTTTTTACTCTTTTAATGATAACGTTTTGTTAAGAGATATTCCGATAAGTTCTATTGTGATTTCCTTCGCCATTTCTTTTGTTCGAAGAACGTACAAGAAACATTTCTTCAGAATTACGCTTAAAAAAATTTATGTTCCCTAAGATATTAATATGTAATTACATTATTTAAGATAATTGTAAGTTTTTATAAATTAGTTTAAATCTAATGGAAACTTAAGCGGCAGTCGGATAACTTTCCTATTAGCCTATTACCTAATACTTAATTCAAAATCAGTTAAAGATATGGAAAGTTAATGAATCGACACAAGAAGTTATAGGTGACAAAAAATTTGCAAAATGGAAATTTCTCCCTAGAGAAAGCGTTTTTGTGGGAAAACAAAAATCTGTCTATATCGGTCCTCTAAGCAGTCAACTTTTGTCTAATTGAGCCGGCAACAGTTAAACGGTTTTGTTAGTGCGAGAACCTTACTTACTAATATGAAGTAATATGCCAACCGACAAAAATCTGATTTTTTCGACCTCTCGAGGACTCTGATGTTAATTTCGTTGGTCCGTGGTGCCTCCTCGGAGCCGTGTCATGCTATGATACAGAGATGCGGCACCATAAGAGGGCGACATAAGCAACGATACCAAAATACAAGCATAGAATTTTTTAACAAATGAAAATTCAGTGCCGTCCAATCACCTCCACTTAAAGAGAGTAAAAATATAACACCGTCAGAAGTTCATCAAGAGCCGGGTAGCAGTGACGGTGACAGCCAGCAGATAATAAATGAAATATCTTCTGATTCTATATATTGGAGTGTATTGACATCTGAAACTTGCCAAATACTGGTTGGTGGAGCAATGAGATACCGTTGAGAGAAGTTGGTCGATTTACTCTGTTAGAAAAATGATGTCGTTTTTGATTTTGTTAATAGTAATAAATAATAAATTTATTTATTCTGTATACTCTATAAAAAGATAAGAAGGGTTAAATCCCTCAAGATGCTCGAAAAATCTGTAAATCACATAAATGCTTTTAGAGCATGGAAAGAATTGGACATTCGATTAAAGCATAAAAACGCTATTTTAATATCGACGAATTATGGATATGAGAATTCAGCATTTGAGAAAAGTTCTATATCAATTAAGAAGAATTATATCAATAATCAGACTCTTATTAATTATTGGCCTCACAAATGATTAGCCTTTCGTGGAACAACTGAACATTTGATTCGGCTTTCAGCCTAATAACGGAAACTATTATTAAAGTTGGTATTGTGAAATAAAATAGTATTTGTGCATTTTGTGCAGTTTGTTTTTTAAATCACAGTCGAATATATATTTCAAATTGTCTCCAAAATCATTGAGCTCTGGTTAGAAAAGTTTTAAAGTGCCTACAGGTCGCTCAGCTTCAACTGGTATATACGGGGTACCTATCTAGCAGGTTTCATAGAAAATGATAAGGCTGGCTTACCTTGGAGCTTGATTTGAGCTACTAATATACAACTCGCCCTTAGACATTATTTTCGAACCAGAATCGTCGTGAGCCGACAAAGTTTGAGAACCTTTACTCTACTTTTTTGACGAAATGCTAATCAATTTCAAGTATCTGGCCCCACCTTCCGAAAAATTTATATCTTGTAGGTATGTATGTACTTGGAAATCCAAAATATAGCACTCTTATAACCATCGTTAGAAATTAGTATTACTGGAACGAAATTTGAACTGATTGTTAATTCCAATCTAGCAGAAGTTTTTATTATTTCGAAGTACCTAATATTTTTATGTTTAGAAAACTTGAAATTATAAAATGCAGGCAATTACATTATCACGAAAGTTGAAGACGAGTTTAATTTAAATTTTCTTTTATCTCTTCCGCTCTAAATAGTTGTAAAATTATGTTTTTCTTGTTTGCGGTATTATCTTGTATCTACTATTAAATGAAACGATAATTTAAAAGTTTACTTTTTTTGTATTGCGAAATAATTTTTTTACGAGATATTTTTATAAGATAAGAATGTAATCGAAAATTATGTATATTTCGAACACGTAATTTAAAATTACACGGGCTTAATAACTTTTAGTACAGGTGAACTGATGGGTAAGGGGTAAAACGTTTAAACTCGGCAGAATAAAATTTGCATCTTTTTTGACGAAATGCTAATCAATTTCAAGTATCTGGCCCCACCTTCCGAAAAATTTATATCTTGTAGGTATGTATGTACTTGGAAATCCAAAATATAGCACTCTTATAAAGCCAGTCGTACACGCGATACATATTTAAAGGCACTTAGACATACTTAGACTTATTATATTTTATTATGTCCGATTTTACTTATTTAAGGAATGAGAAGACTTCAAGAATTCTGGAGTTCATTTTACAAGTGGGATGGTTCGAGATGGGATGGGATGGGCACGGGGAGGCCGCTTGAAGATAGTACAATGGGCCCGATTAAGTGGCCTAAGTGCCGGGAGCTTGCCCCCCTCCCTAAATAATCCAGATCCAGAAGACTTCAAAGTTTACTCCAAAGAAGCGAGTTGGATAAATATCGTTAATACTATAATAGTATAATATGATTATTTTCACACGAATAGCAATAATATATTGTGCCAATTTAATTAGTCTTAAGTGAAATGAAACAGTGTTGCGAGATGGCCAAAAGGTTAAATATACTTTTAGGCCAGTCAGTAGAGGACTAAAACACCCTTCTATGATGCAATAAATGGGGTAGAAGCTTTTATGTTTTTAATTGTTTATATGAGTGTAAACATCAAAAAACAAAGTGCTAACATCAGCGACCTCGGGAGACTATTTGCCAGCCAAAAACCCAAAATTTTAGAACTTGTTTTGTTTTTTTGCCTATAACTCTTAAATGGAGCTTCTTAACAAAAAAAGTATTCCTCTAACAAATTAAAGAGCATTAAACTCTGCGTCGAATGAGTACCAACACTTAATAATTCGGCCAAGCGGTATGGTCGCCAACCGCGGTCAAAAAACGACGAAGATGGTGATGGTAGAGTAGAGTACACTTTGAATTTCCAGGTTTGGTGACATTGCATGGCCCGCAAGATTACCGGACCTAACGGTCCCGGATTTTTTACTGTGGGGAGTCCAAAGTGTACTCTACGCATCCTCAAACACTTTTGAAACTCAAAGAAAGGATTCGTGAGAAATTAAATTTGATAAATGAAGATTTACTCAAACGCGTTATGGTTAATTTCAGAAACAGATTGCGTCAATGTATAGAAGAAGACGGTGGTCATCTTAGGGACGTGATCTTTGCAAACTAAAAGTGTTATAAGAAATTTCCTGAATTGTGTTTTTAGTTGTAATATTAATAAGTCCAAATATATTCTTTGTTTCTTAACAGTGGCTTATTAAAAACCGTTCAATCCTGTTGCCGAACCCTGTAGAAATTTTAGTCGTCTACTGTCAATCATTCCAAAGTCGCTTTGTATTTTACTACCTGCGAGTAGTAATAAGTATAGTAATTTTGCTAGGTAAAGTTCTTTTTGACTTACGCCACCCATAGAGAGGTTACAATAGTGAATAGAGGTTTCCCATAGAGAAGTCAAGTAGGTAGGTAATTGTTGAAATTTGCGTATTAGACCTTTTAAGGATTTTTACCGCTTATTTACGAAAACCAAATCCACTATGAGGCCGCTAGTATTAGTCATTTATAAAAGAAAGCATAATGAAATCACCTACCGAAAATATTTACCTGGCTGACACCCCAGACACAACCACATTTTATATTTAAATACAAGTTTTGTTGAAAAAAATCTAATTTGATTAAAACTCGAGCTTCAATGCAGGTATACGCAGATTTGAACAATCACCTACCTATTTGACTTTTCTAATGGAGGCCTCTATTCACTATTGTAACCTCTCTATGGGTGGCGTAAGTCAAAAAGAGTTTACAATTTTAAGAAATATGGATGCAGTTGACCAGTCTAGTATGCTTAAAAGAATGGCAGAGCACTTCTAAAAAATTGTTTGGTCAACTTTTGTTGTGACAGTAAAGTCTTCCGTCCTTCTTATAAATAACTTGAAAACTTGTTGTATAACCATCGGAACTGCTCCGAAAGTATTTGCTCGAGTCAGTCTTGCCAAGTCGCACGTGTACACTAGCAAGTCATGGCAAGCTTAGAGCAGCTGTTTTACTCTATGTGCCGTTTTCACAGTATGCAACTGCTCTCAGACAGTAACTTGTGAAACTTTTACTTGCTAGTGGACACGAGCCTTTAAAACTACATGAATTTTTCTAATTGCAAAGCTTGTCGGCGAGCTAATAAATCACCCTGTATAAGTAGTGTTGGCAACTTAGAATTTTTCCGCGTGTGAAAACCAACGTCGATTTTTTTTCTTTGGAATTTGATTAGTATCTACCATTTTTTTAAATTTTCTTCAAAAAATCATTTTTAACAATAATTTGAATATTAATTTCTTTAAAATTTATATACAGTGTAGACTCCATAATCCGAACACACCGTAATCCGAACATCCAGTAATCCGAACAAAAGACAGAAAACTCAGTAGCCCGCACAATTAGCTATAATTCGAACATAACTAATAAAATGTTCGGATTACAGAATAGAGTACGGATTACAGAAATGGTACGGCGAAAAATATTTAATACAAACATTCATTATTATTTATAAACGCATAACTTATTTTTGCTAATTCGCACTTTTAATTTTCTATGAGTCAAGCACGTATCTACATTTTGTTGGTCTAACAGTCAGTTTTGGGACTTGGTAGTTAATAGTATCTATAGAATATGAGTGTCTTGTTAAAAATTTTAAATGGAAAAACGAAAGCACACGACGCTAACTATACCTAAGTCAAAAAATGGAAATTATTATTAACTTAATGAGAACCAAACAATTGCAAGTGTGCCTAAATTTTACAATGTAGGAAAGTCTACAGTATGCGATATTAAAAAAAGATGAATTTTACAGCCTCTACCACCGATAAAGGTCTAGGTAAACGAAAAACATTTAAACCTATTGAAAATCCTGCTATGGAAAAAGCCGTGTTTACTTGGTTCCATCACGAACGTGCCAAAGGGGTGCCTATCTGGCGAAATTATATGCAAAATTTTGTTTTTTAAAGGTTATCCAGTAATCCGAACTTATCTGTAATCCGAATGAGGACAGGTTTCTATTAGTTCGGATTAACGAGACTTACACTGTACTAGAGTTCGCTTTGGGTATACCTTATTCATAGATAATTGGAAAATAGCTTTTTGACTTCTAGGCTTAACACAGTTGGGGGTGTACTTAAAGTACTTAAAAATTTAAATAAGAGGGATTTTACCCGACCATTTGAATACCTTACGAATTCTATTGTTACTTGTTTTTATTGTTAGCATCCCTCTTATTTAAATTTTAAAGTACTTTAAGTACACCCCCAACTGTGTTAAGCCTAGAAGTCAAAAAGCTATTTTCCAATTATCTATGAATAAGCTATACTAGTTGCAACATTTAAAAAATTAAATAATACATCACTTTGGTTAAGTTTCAAGACAAAGTAATTTATTTACTTAATGTACATTGTACATTTCGAAAATCAAAAGTTAAAAAAATAATTTTGGAAATCTCAACGAAGAAATCAATTATCAGAATTTTTAAATATTTATTTTAAGATAATAATGATTGTTATAGTTTTCGAGGTTCTTTATAAAGAATTTGTGACAAATTTAAACTTTTTAAATTTAATTTGAAGATGGCAGAAGCCCAAAAAGCGCAACAAAGGAAAGGAACCGTCACCTAAAATATAGGTTGCTTCAAATGGAGTAGTTCTGATTTTTTGGTGTGTTGTCTATGGCGGAGGCCTAATGATAAATCCAAGTTTTCGGCCTCGGCAGACCTCCGGATCTTTGTAAAAAATTCCCAAAAGTCTCTATTTTCTAATTGTTTAAAAGTTTGGAATACATTACTGATATTTTCGTATTATTGCTATGTAAAAATCTGAAAGGGGGTCTTTTACGATAGTTAATTGGTCGGTGAGCGAGCGAGGAGCGAGTATTATACTATAAATAAATAAGATGAGTTTGTTAAGCTTTACCGAGAAGTAAATAATTTTAATTATTATCCTATGTATCTTCTAATTATCTAATTAAAAGCGTCGAAGCTTGAAAAGCTCTCTATAAAAAAGAATTCGTTTCATAAGACCTACTTAATTACTTTTTTATATGGGGATGTCTAAAACAGAACCGGACTTTAATTATTTACGAGAAAGAATGGCAATAATGTTTTTTTCAAACGGACAAACGTAAATAGGTAGTATTATTATACTGAATATACCTACTGAATATGCTACGCGTATACATATAGTGAACTTTTTCGAGTCCTTTTAATTCAATAAAAAATAAATTATTAAAATCGTAAATTTTCTATCATTTTCACAATAAAAAATAAAACTGCTGAAAGGATACTTACCTACTTGGGGAAAATTTTTTATTTAATATTTACTTTTAGCTACATAAAAACGTTTTCTTACACTTTTGTTTTAACAACATTTTTTTCAAAAATTTAATTACGTTAGGTTTTTTTTAAATTTATAAGTTAATACTGGAGCGGCACAAAAACTCCTACCGGTTCGTGATTCGTCTAATTAAATTTGTTAACGCAATTTTTAACACATCAACAGATCAACACCTAATAAAGATTGCTAATCGCTAGTAATAGTATAGTATTTAATATTCGTTTGCTCATCGTGCTCGACGAAGTGTAATGTTTTTACTCCGAAGATTGCTTAGAAATTAATTTGGAAAACCTAAATTTCTCCGATCCGTTCTTAAAGTTAAGCTCCGAGAATTAGGTATAACTTGAAAGAACTCGATGTGAAGTCGACTTTGATATTTTGGGTGGGTACTAAACTACTCGACGTAAATATAAAGAGTATATAGTCAGACTGTGGTTGTATTTGAAAAGACAACAGCAGGGGTGTCAATCAGGTAAATATTTTCGGTAGGCCATCCGTTTACATTTACTTGCATAAATGCACTACCAGCGGCGCCATAGCGGATTTAGTTTTCATAAATAAGCGGCAAAAATCCTTAAAAGGTCTAACCAGATTTCAACAATTACCTACCTACTTAACTTCTCTAAGGGAGGCATCTATTCACTATTGTAACCTCTCTGCTGGTGGCGTAAGTCAGAAAGAGCTTTACCTAGCGGTTTTACTATACCTACCTAATAGGCACCGACCTATAAATAGATCTATTTTTTGCACGTAACGTTTTTGCCATTAATAATAAATAAACATTGTATACGCGGTTACTTATTATCAGAGAAATTATTTACAAATTTTTAAATATTTAGGGTTAATTAGTTAGATAAATCTAATACGTTGTAAATGAACCCCAACATACACACATAAGTGAAAAAACTTTAAACGAGAAAATTTGTTTTCCGCTAAGCGCCTCGGGAATCGAACCCAAGACTTTGCTATTTCCGGGTTAATGTTGGGGTTCATTTACAACGTATTAGATTTAGAGAAATTATTATTAGGTTGATTTTGGATAAATAACAATGGTTTCCTAACATTTTTGAAAATTTGGTTCAAACAAACAGTTAGTAGGTATTTTAGTTTAAAATAAACATTGCTACATCATAGGTAGGTACCTACCTACATAGCAACTAATAACACAATTTGAATAACCAGCAACATTGTTAAACCTATTAAAAATAGTACTTATATAGCGTCAATATATTAAATTATACTTTTGAATTGAATACTTTTAGGTAAAAAGTAAATCGTATTTCTATAAGAAGCGCGGCATTAGGAAGCAAATATTATTAATACGCAGTTTTGTTATTTCATCTCAAAGATCTAAGAAATAATAGATAGTGTTTTACGTAACTTAATTTTATCTTTAAGTTCATCCTTTCGTATAGTCGAAACAAATAGCGGTTAATGGTTCGCAGTAGGTAGGTACATCGAATTCTTTCACGATGTGGGTACTTCCAATTTTAATTCGTTTTGTTTGCTAGTACAACTTCCAAAAGGATAAAAGCATCACGCACAATCTGCGCAAATCTGTCCCAGAGAACGAACGGCAACTTCGACAGAAGGTGCAGAATTCAAAGAACGAGAGGTTTAATACAGTCAGTGTAAGAACAACTTCCGCGGTCGCGTAGTGCATCGAGATTTGGTACATCCGCAATTCCACGTGTGTGTGCGAAATTTGTTAATTATTGGTTTTTGTTAAATTCGTTCAAAAACGGCCGATTGTAAATTGATCTTGTTTTGTTTCGTCTATAATTAATTTTATCGAAAAAAAATAATTTTTTCAAAAGAGTGGGAAAATAATGCGGTCCTATCGTGAGCTCGATTTAAATTTTGGTATCGCGGTACTACATAAGAGAATCGTATGGTAAATAAACGCGCGATTTTTCTTTAAAAATTTCTTTTAAACGATAACATGCTGCCAGTAACAAAATGATTTGATAGTATTATTTTTAATTTTTAGTAAATTGCGAAAAAAATATTGACCTTTGCCCAAAATTATTGATTTATATTAGAACAAGAGATTATAAATGATTTTCGAGTACCTACAGGTATTCCGCGATAACGTGGTTTGTTTTATTATTAGATTTTCCTACCCTAAAATTATGTTTTAGAAGATGTAAAATATTTGTAATTTTCCTACGTAAATTACAAATATTATTTTTAACTTTTTCCATCGAATTATCGAAATGAATAATACACGATATATACAGGGCGATTTTAAATTAATATCAGAAAATTTCGGGGATAATAGAATAAGTTAATACAATCACTTTTTGTAATTGTACGTTATGGGGTCCACGACGCTAAAAAATAATCCATCCCCATCCCAAACGAACCGCCAACGAGCTGGATATGTCGAGTTGCTCTTCTAGTATACCACGTGAAATAATAATTACTCGTGCGACTCGTGAAATTTTCATCTTATTCTGCGGAACAATTTTTTATAATACTTGCGAGAGACCTCAATTCATCCCCAAATTTTTAAAGGGAATTACGGGACTACGAAGTGTCGGCCCTATAAGCATATAACATAATACATATTATAACAAAAAATAATTGTATTTATTTATTATTCTTTCATCGTTGTCAAACACACGGCGAATAATATTGAAATTACTATTTTGAAACGGGCCCTTATTAAAGGAAAAAAGTTTATTGGTTGCTAGGACGATAAACTAAGTCAAACGGTCAAACGAAAGAGCGTCGTATTGGAACAGAAGTTTTCAAAAACAGTATATCTGTACTTCTTAGGTGAAAACTGAATTATCGAATTTGACTTTTTGGTAAAAGTTTGATTTCGTTATTTAGCTGCAATTTTGTTTTGAGAAGTAAAAAACTAATTTGGTAGTCAATTTCAAAATTGGAGACTCGACGAGTAATGATATCACTAACTCACGCTCCATTTGTGTCAGAACCATAAAAGGATCTCAGCTGCTGATAAATAATAATAATTGTTTTAAATAGTGTAAGTTTGCCGATTTAGACGTAGGTACCTACCTACTACATCGTGGTTTCCGAAATTTGTGGGAATCGTGGGCTATTATGAGATAGAGTGAGTTTAAGCTCGGCAAATTCGCGTAAATTAATAGACAAGTAACTAAGATTAAAAGGCAGAGGATCGGATGCAGTTGTAAGCTGGATTGTCTTATCGATCAGAGAGAGTTTTTAGTGGCAAAATTTAGCGATAATACTTTTCTATACGTTACAGTTTAGGGTCAACTTATTAGTCAACTCGTTTAAAATTGGATTTAATGTTTTTAGTAAGCTTAGTTTAGCTGTTATGTAGATAGGGCTTCCGTACTCGAGTAATATTATTGGTCGTACTAGCGTCTATCCGGACCATATTATTCTCTATTATTGCTCATTTTTAATATTCATTTGATGCTGCTATAAGCTAGGTATTTTGTTTCGACTTGTTGAATAAATATGCAGTCTCCACGTCAGTTTCTCATCAAATAAGAGGTCCAAAAACTTTGCGTTTGATACCTGTTGGAGAGTTTGGTTGTAAAATTTGATATTTATTTGTTTGACTCGACGTCTTTTACTAAATTTTATAAATTTTGTTTTTGGCTCGAGAATTTTAGACCATTTTACTCCAGTCTACGAGAAAATTGAAACAATGATTCAATACTTTACGGGCGTATTGTCGTATTGTTCCAGGTTTTTATATAAATTGCTAGGTCGTCCGCGTCTGCATACATCTGGAGGAAAAATCGCACAGTCTAAAATGTAGTTAATTGCAATATTAAGAGCATACAGCCGAGCACCGATCCTTGGGGTATTTCGTTTACTTGAGGCTAAGATTGAGAAAAGGCTTCGTTGGTTTGTACTGTAAACGTTCTGTTAGTTTGAAAATACTTAATTATTTCTGGAAGGTTTCCTCTCAGTCACCATGTGCTAAGGGTTTTCAAGATCTTGTGTTTCCATACCAAAATCTATACTCAAATGACATAGGTTTGTTGGTTATTTAAAAAACGGTTTTTAAATTTCTGTGCCCAATCGAACTAAGTGAGCCGTACCCCGTACCTAATACTGCTTCTATAATATAAAATAATTAATATATTATATTACCTAATATGTTTGTATATTATGTTATTTGTTATTTTTGGATTAGTAGTTTTCGTGACGTTGTGTTCTCAAAGGTATAAAAAATGAAATAACTGTAGGCAAGAAAAATCTCTAAAATTTCGAAATACTTCAATAATAGTAAGTGGTTTAATTCGCCGTTTAAAAGGATTTTTAGAAAATGTGTCATTTGAACCTCCTTTAGCATATTGAGCGTATATTATTAAGCATTGATAAATTGTTTATTGTTAGAAAATCGAAGTACCTACTAATATTATATTGCGAAATTTGTTTTTATCGTAATTAAAGTATAATTTAATTTATTTTTTTCAAAATTCAAGTAAGTACACTGTTAAAATATAATTTTACATTAAATTGTTTATTCTTTAGAAAATCACTTCTAACTCGGAAGAAACAGTAATAAAATAAATGTTGCTTCATAAACATTAAATTCCTTTGTCGTACAGTATACTTTAAGCTTTGCATTTTAAATATTATTAATAAAAAACTGATCTTTGCGTATTATTCTGTTCGTTTTACTGCTATATAACAAGAGTCGCTGATATCTGATACAGATAGTCGCGTATAGAGTAAAATTTATCAACGTCACCAGTTAAGGGTTAATTATGGCGTAGGTACAGCTTAATAAAATTAATATAGTAAATGGCGCTTAAGAACGTTTGCGATTATAAGCGTGTATTTTTTCGTGAGGGGAATATTTTTATCGATATAGTATATACAGGGTGATTCATTAAGGATGGACCAAACGAAGCAGGGTGATAGAGGACCTCGATACGCATCGATTTGACCCCCATGTGTATAATCCGAAACTTGATGGTTCGGGAATTATCATGATTTAAGTGTATTTCCAGAAGAACCTGATTTTTCCATAGATATTTTGTCATGCTGACTAAACCGTTTGTTTTAGCTTGATGAAATTTTCCAGAGGTGTAGTCCAATAATGAGCCTATCACACCGTATGTTAGCATCCTCAATGTAACTTGACAATAGTTGGAAAAAAAAGATCATTCTAAAATTTCATTACAGCAGAAGCACTCTCCCTTATTTTACAACGCTCTTGCAGAAAATTTCGATATGACAATTTTTTTGGAACATATTTTAAAAACTTCTCGGTTCTATTGACAATGTACCCTACAAATTTCATTCACCTAGTCCTATAGCTTCTCATCAAAAAAATTGTGTTACTAGAAAAAGGCGATATTTCATGTTCCTTATCGCAATACATTGGAACGATGATGATAGTTTTCAATTGTTGCGAATTGTCAATAATAGTAACAGAAGTGAAAATACAGGTTTTGTTCATTAGTTTTTCGTGATCAAATCTAGTTACTGTGGGCTCAGTTCTCCCTCATTCTCGATTCTCTTTCGACGACTAATTGCTCTGGTACTTGTGGAAGGATCCGCAATGACTTCTTCCAATACTATTTCAACGCGCTCAGGATTCCCTCTAATTCTTCCTTCTCGATCACTCGCTCCAAGCAAACGGCCCTCCATGTATGCGTTATGCACGCGTAAAATAACCCGGTAATCCGGATAAGTTGGAGGTTGTGATCCACCTCGATGCATCACTTGAGCTCGATTCAATCTTGCGGCAAGCCCAGCATTTCCTTTTGCATAACCATAGTAGTAATGCATTACTGCATATTCACGTTGCGAATAAGTCATAACTTGAATTAAATAACGAACAATACACCCAAAATCCAAATAATGAGCGAGAACTGACCCCACAGTAACTAGATTTGATCACGAAAAACTAATGAACAAAACCTGTATTTTCACTTCTGTCACTATTATTCACAATTCGCAACAATTGAAAACTATCATCATCGTTCCAATGTATTGCGATAAGGAACATGAAATATCGCCTTTTTCTAGTAATACAATTTTTTTGATGAGAAGCAATAGGACTAGTGAATGAAATTTGTAGAGTACATTGTCAATAAAACAGAGAAGTTTTTAAAACATGTTCCAAAAAAAATTTTCATGTCAAAATTTTCTGCAAGAGCGTTGTAAAATAAGGGAGAGTGCTTCTGCTGTAATGAAATTTTAGAAAGATCTTTTTTTTCTAACTATTGTCAAGTTACATTGAGGATGCTAACATACGGTGTGATAGGCTCATTATTGGACTACACCTCTGGAAAATTTCGTCAAGCTAGAACGAACGGTTTAGTCAGCATGACAAAACATTTATGGAAAAATTAGGTTCTTCTGGAAATACACTTAAATCATGATAATTCCCAAACCATCAAGTTTCGGATTATACACATGGGGGTCAAATTGATGCGTATCGAGGTCCTCTATCACCCTGCTTCGTTTGGTCCATCCTTAATGAATCACCCTGTATATGTACAGGCTGATTCGCTGATTGAGATTCGTTGTGTAGCATGGGGATCTCGCTTATCTGAAGAGCTAGATCGTAGGTTTAAATTTGGCAAAGTTGCTAAATTCGGTGCTACAAATAATCAGAATAAAATTCCAATAAATTTATGCGTTTTCGCGAAAACTGAAAAAAACAAATATTCTCATTTTCTTTTTTTTTGCTATAACTTCTTCATTTGTTAATATTTTTTTCTTCTGTATAGATATTTTCATTGCCACTTTTTAACCTAATTTCAAATCCTCGAAAACGCCTTAATTTTTTTAAGATTATTTTTCAGATTTTGCCAAATTTAAGCCTACGGCCTAGTAGCTCTTCAGATAAATGAGATCCCGTTGTACAAAGAATTTCAATCATCAGCCCGTATTTCCCTCCAATATAATAAATGCCCATCATTGCCCCTGTCGCATCACATCACATCATCACCTAAACCATCGCCGGGCCAAGTATTTTTAATTATTCACGAATTTCGTCTTCCGATGCCACCTTTTTTCAGGTTATTGTCACCGCGTATTATATTAAGCAAAACTAATATAAATTACTTTGGTTATCCTTGGAAGGATTATTATTATATTATCCGAAAAACACTTTTTTTGTGCTTTCTTTATTCTTCTTGGTGACATGAGAGTTATCTGTCTGTCTTGGATTGTGACCGTGTAAGTTCCCATTTCTGTGCAACTCAAATTAATCAGGGAGTTGTCCCCTTTACAATCTTAAAACGAAATAAAAATTTGCGTCGCTCATAAGATGAAGATCGACATACGAGTTAGAATTATGGTGCTAAAATCTAAAATCGTTAAAACTTTACCCCCAAAACTGGTTTGATCGTTCTTAAATTAAGATTAATAGAAGAAATTAATGCGAGATGGCCTCTTTATAAACTCGAGTTTTAGCAAATAATTATTCTGCAAAAGCAATTAATTTCAATTATGTAGGTACTACTTGTATCGTCTTTTGAAATTGCAAACTAAAACTTTTATTTGTAGCAAAATTTTAAAAATGTGATTAATACGACGAGTAGTTTGATATTAAGAAGTTAGACCAAGTTATATGACGTACTCTAATAGTTATTGTTTTTCTTTGCAATCAATTGTGGAAGTTTTAAAACTAATTTATCTTTAATCAAGGAACTCGTTTTATCCTAGCTGTAACTATACGCTCTGGTTTAGGTCGATACACCATTCGCGGGATTCCTTTTAACTGGTTCTCGGTAAATATTACGTATGTATTTGAACTGGATATTGAATTATCGTGTTCGATTATTAAAGTTCTCAGTTGTAGGTAGGTGTAGGTAATAGGTACCTACTACAATTATTTCATTATTATTAATTGTTCGGGTGCTCAACTTTGGGCACGTAATATACAAAGTACTATAATCTGCTTATTTTCTTATTTGTTAATACTAAGTTGAGCCGATTTAAGTAAATAACTGTTACGTAACGCTCTAATTCTCGAATATGCAAATTTTTAAAACTCGTTAATTCTCGTTAATTCTTATTAGTTATTAATATTAATAATTGTCAATCCAAATCGACTTAATCGATTGCTTAAATAATTCAAGTTTAAAAGGCTAGGGACAGTTCCTTTTGTTGCGATTCAGGATCGAGCAAGGTGAAAATAGTTTTATGTTCATTTTCTAGAGTTGTTAATATTTCTCCTGAAAGCTCTCGAACAAATTTCTTATTGTGTTAAAGTTTGATTACGAAAACTTTTCTGTCCGTATAAAATAAGTACATTCTTTATTATTTTTTTATTGGAGTAATTTGTAAGTTTTCATATCCTCGTCCGAGAAAATTCGTCCTGAAAATAGCTATTCTTTTACAAATAGATTTAAATGTTACGAGAAAATTCCCTTTTTTTGTCGAATTTTGCATGAACTCTTAGGAGTTTCTAGGGTGCTTGGACCTTCGGATTTCGGATATACGAAATTCACGTAAGTTGGGCTTGGTAGGTACGACAGTAATAATGATAGTTTAAGAACCTATCGGCAGAGTCGAATTGTCTTCCCATTAACACAGGTATACATAAATATTGATGGTCCGTTTGCCTCCCGAACCATTCCGAATTGCCTATATTAGCGGGGTCGCTTTACTGTTTTATATCTTAGGCCGGTCATCCATTTATACGACATGTCGTATCATTTTTAAACCTGTGTTTATTAATTGAGATTCGTACACTTGACAGACGTGTCGTAAACAAGTTATTTCTTGTTTTCTTGGTTTAAAAATGATACGACATGTCGCAGACATGTCGTATAAATGGATGACCGGCCTTATTGAAAGTTAAAGCCAGAACTCGGTATCCTGATTAAAACCTGACCGCGAGAAGCAACTCGACTCTGGCCAAATCTATACGTACCTAATAAATTGTTAGTGTCGTATGTGTGTCCTCAGATTAACATCACTATATTATTAAAAACGATCAAAAATTTTTGAATCTCGCGTTGATGTTTTGGGATGCCACTCTGCTTGGCCTGAAAAAACTTTCAAGCAGGTTTTTAGTTTTTAAACTCGAGAGAAAAGACTACCCAAAAAAGAAACATTTTTAATGTCAATATTTGTAGAACATAATATAAATCTAAGAAAGTAATATTTTTGGTTATTAAAGCCTCACTCGAATAACACATATTTATTCAAAGCATAAGCAAATTACAATATAATAAATAGTATACGGCTCTTGGAGGTTGGAGGGTCGAATTACTCATGTAGGTGAAAGACAACATGACACGAAAGAAAAAGTAAATTTTTACGTTTCTATACTAACTGTTCTGTTGTAGTAGTATTTACCCCCAGTATTATCAACTTTAAAAACTGCCTTTAAAAATTTAAACTTCATTTATGTCAAAAATATTAACCAATGGCATGGCTAGATGTTGAATTAAAGGGAGTTTTAATTTTTAAAGGCGACTTAAAAAGCTGACAATACTGGGACAATAATAGTAGGACAATTTCAAAACTGATCGTTAATCTTTATCGATTTGTTTGGCTCTTTCAAAAGGTAAATTGCGACGTCTTAGTTAAAAACTGTGAAAAATATAACCATCGGGTTAGAACATTTGAATAAATTTCGCATCAAAATGAGAATGACGGTTAAACAAAAATTTCTTTTTTACCCATCGTTCTTCCATTCGTTTTATGCTATTTATGGTTCCCTTAACACGTTCGAATTACCGATTGGAAATTTTTTGTCCAATTTTATATAAGCATATATTTGGATATTCTTCGGAATGCTCTTTGGTGCTGTTTTTGAGTAATGTAATGTTTTTAAAAGCAGGTAAAAAAGAGAATATTACTATCGGATAAGATGATGAAAGCTCTTTATGGAACAAACGAAGTACATATTGGGGAAATTTTAACAAGAAAAATAAGAGAAAATTTTACAATATCAAATGATTTCAAAGGGCATAAACATTTGATATTTGTGTGCAAATATAAAAACAAATGAAAATTTATGGATGCATAATGCAATATATTTATGTATAGCGGTAATACATGGTGAGTCGGGAGGATCGCACCGAACTATAGGAGCGCATTTTACACGTAAATATTATAATACCTATAAGAAGAAAAAGCTTTTTACAATTTTGCTAAGCTTCTTAAACATCTAAAATGCCGTAACTTGAAAGCAAGTGAAAATCTGATAACAACTTTGATAAGAGATAAGATATGATTACATCTATAGTATATAACTGTAACTATGCTGTGTAACTGTAACTCGAAAACGAGTGAAAATCGGATAATAACTTTTGGGCTTTTTCGTCTTATATTTACGTGTAAAATGCGCTTCTAGAGTTCGGTGCAATCTTCCCGACTAATACATATACATAATATACATAGTACTTATAACATACTTTTCTGGATGGGTTGGTATAATAGAGAATTATTATATAAGTTAGTTAGAATCGTGAGAAAGAACTACACAAATTTATTTCTTAATTGTAGAACTCGTAATAGTATAATATGCTGTTAATCTTAGGTTAATCGAATAACTATACTATATTACTGACATCCGTACAAAAGTAATAAATATACTCTGGTGGGCAGTTTGGGGTCTTCTTTTCGCGTTGTTGCTTTAGATCACCGGCATCGTTCAAAATCCTGTTATAATAATTAAAATTTGAAATAAAAATGAATGAATGATCTTTGTCCTAAAGCAATTTTAAAACGCTTGTCACATTTTTAATTTTGAGAAGTATTTATTAGCAAATGAAATTAAACGAAATTCGTTTCGGACTACAACAATTTAAAACTACAACCTACCAATAGTACCCATACAGGGTTATTCTAGATCAACGTCAGAAAGTCTCAAGGATGTCTATAATACTCGTAGGAGAAGTCAATAGTGCATATGTTATGGAGATTGCCGACGCTTCGTAACCCCGTAATTCCGTTTTAAAAACTTATAGAGGTGGATTGAGCTTTTTCGAAAGCATTAAGAAAATGTTTTACCAAATTGGATGAAAATTTTACAATAATGGAAGAGCAGTTTTATACGCACATCGCACTTATAGGTAAAAGCTCTACACAGGTTCCCTTGAAGGATCGACGAGGATTTTATACCGAACACTGCCTCACCGTCTTGGATTATGTTACATAATATTTTTTATCGTCAGCATTAACCGGGTGCCCTGGTGGCAGCTTAGAAGTTCTGCTTAAACCATATCCATCTCAATTTATTCCAATAATAATAAACAAAAACTAATTTCTGTTTACTCGGCGCTGTCGCTCGACACTTTAAAAGGTCAAAAAGAAAAATCATGCACCTAATAATTTTACACTTCTTTAAAACTGGAGTAGTTTAGAAAGTCGTAACAAAAATTTAAAATTACCAAGGACATTACGACAAAAACTTTACAAATAAAATTGTAAAGAAAACTTTCTTAATTTTAGCAAAATCGCGTAGGTTTGTGAAAGAAAGTTTTATAAATTGGGGATGTTAGAAAAGAGCTTTCTTACAATGTTAAAATTTACAGGCTTTTGTAGAAAAAAGTAATGGCGAGGGAGAAGACATAAAAATCCAAATTGGTAGAACTGTATCGAAATAAAAATGCTATCAACTTATAATACGCCGGCCTTCTACGGCAACGCTACGGCTACGGCTAGCGCCTCGTCCGTAAAACTCGATTCGTCCGGTAAAGCTTTGTTTTGCGGACTTGTTACATAAAATACTATTGAAGTCTACAGTTCATTAATTTCAAATTATTTTAATTTCAAAAAATTATTTTTAGTTGGTTTTCGGATGATTACGTAAAAACCGCCCACGCTAAAAAAATTTACAGTCCTGATCTGAAAACTAGACACTTGAGGCAACAATTTACTTTTTTACACTTTCTGTATGACCATTTTTCTCCGAGTTATCCTTTGTTGAAAATCGCCCTAAAATTTGGAATTTTTTTAATATCCTTTAATTTTTGTGACTTGACTAGTGTACCTATACGTATTTAGATCCGGATTATTTATCTTGCATCAAAAAATGGAGTGTGGAGTAGTTAGTTTCATTAGTCGATATTGTTTGTTGGGTTAATATTTTGTCAAGAAAATGAATGATTTTACCCGTAATCAAACAATTGATAACAATTGGATTTGACTTTATATTTTACTTGAAAAATGAAATAATAGTAGGTATATTATTCAACGAGCGCTCATACTCATCGCTCACGATACTCATTCCTCACTAGAATGAATTGCGACATGAGCCGAAGGCGAATGTTGTAATCACGAATTAAATTATTAAATTTATATCAATCTTTTTAAATTAATTATTACCTACTTACAAATTTTTTCATTATGGGTAAAATCATTAATTTTCTTATCAAAATAATAACCCAACAAGCAATATTGACGAATGGAATTAGTTAAGAATGTTCAATTGTTATCATGTTATCATACATATAGCTACAATCACTCTTGCTATACAATCAGATTTCTCGAGATACCAATGGGGTGGGCAATTCATATTGAACACCCTGTATATGGAATTACTTACTTCATTTTATTCCACAAGTACTTACCTACTACCTATTTATGACATCTTTAGATTCAGGAGCGAATGACTTTCGCACAGTAGTAGCCGGCAGCAAACGAAACGTCAGGAATCTCTCCAAAGTCTCAAAGGCCCTCTCGACCACGGCCCGTTAGCCCAGAAACCACTCACACTAATTTACGTATTATGTTGTCCAACTATTATTCCTTTCTGGTTTTAATTTATTGCTCGCAATTTTTCCGCAATTACAGTAATCAAAATTTTCTTTTGACTGAAGTATTAGATTGAAATAAGAAAGTTCGAGATGTATAAGTAAAACATTTATCGTGTAAGTAACATTATTCTTAACGTGTTTCTTATTAATTGCTACCACATAACTCTTTTTAATTAGAATCAATAATTTATAGAAACTTGAAAATAATAGACGTACAAATACATAAAACATGGGCGAATTAAATAACACGTTTTGAACCACATTTTATATAAGTCAATATCAATTTCGTAGCCGCCATTCGCAACTGTAAATTTTTATTAGACACGTTTGTTAACTGAACTCCATCTGATGCCGGCATAACAAAAATTATAAAGATCCGACAATTATTCTAATGACCATCTAGACTTCTAGACGATAGTCAAAGTAAACGCCATTAGTTTCGAGTCGTTTAACTTTAAAACCAAAATGTATGTCCAAGACCAACACGACTGCTTCAGGAATATTGAGATATTGACAATCGCCAATCGAAAAGGGTAGCAGGATGGGTCGAAAAGAAAAAATCACATACTAGACAAAATACCTACCTACCGGACGTAAACGTATATAAGGGGTCATTTACACATTCGGGAAATTTCAGATAAACTCTCAGATAGAGCTAAACTTGACCGAAAGAGCGAGAAAACTCGAGGACGTCTTGCAGAAGTCGCTTCCAATGCACATTTACAGTATTGCAAGCGACTTCCGTAAGATTTTCTCGGCTTTTCTCGCACTTACAGTATACAGTCCAGTTTACATTAAACTAGTTTATAATTGACAGTCTCTCTGTCATTTATCGCGGAACATTTTTCGCATGCGTAATGACGTCTAAGGATTTCAAATTGCTTTGTCTGCTTTTGCCGATTCCTGTAATCGGAATTTTTTTCTACGCACAGAAAATATGGGTGATGGGTAGAAAGATGCCTAGGTATATACTAAAAAATGTGTTCAAAAAGAAATATATCGCACCAAGCTGATAGCACCAATAATATTATTACAAACAGCATACCTTAATAACTTCAAATAAAAGCACAAATCAACGCAAACAATAGTTTTCCACAGTACCTATAGTAGGAGACGCGGTGTTAACTTCTTGAACGTCGCAAATACATCTTATGGGTGGATTTTTCCTAACTACTCGTATGTTGTATCATTTTCTACGAAAGTTTTAGATTTTTGTCATTATTTTTACTTCAAGCACAATATTTTAAATTTTCAAATAGACAAAGATATAAAATCACGTTATAGACGCATAACGCATTTTCGTATTTTAATATCAAAGCATTTTAGAAAAAATATATGTAATCGTCGATAACTTTTCAAAAAATTATCTTACAAAATTATGTCCATGTCAGATTTAATGGTGGTAGTATTATTTGTTAAATTCACTTCAGTGATTTGAGAATGAGAAAATGCCCCAAATATTCGGCGGGTATTAAGAGATTTAAAAGAAAATAAACTTTGGAGCCTTTAATAAACAAACTATAAAATGATAATTTAGTGCGGGCTTAGGCAATACTCGTAAAATTCGGAGGCTATAGGTTACTAAAAATTTCAAACTCGAATCCCAGGTGCATCGTTACACATATTTTTAAAAAGAATTTTGTTATTAACTAGTATTGTTTATGTTATGCTCTTACAACAAACGGTGCTTCTTAAACTTTCGAAAGTAATAGCTATCGTAGCTGACCTTTAAAGTTGTTGTCTTGGAGTGGTATAAGGAAGGCGTAGAGATTTATAGAAGTTCCGAATTTCAAGTGCGGTTTTCATCTTTTTAACGCGGCGTTTTGTATACGATGTCGAAATACGAATTATTTATTTATACCTATATTAGAACTGTACGAAGACTTTGTTTTCGGATAAACCGTGCATCGATGCGACGAAATTTGATATGAACGTTCCTCGGACTTAAGTTTTACACAGACGGTCTTAATAGGGAACACAAAAACTATAATCAAATCGTCAGATGTGCAGATAAACACTAAATAGTCACGACTTCAATATATTCCACTGGTTTCTACCTTGCTACTCATAATTGGAATAAACACGTATAGACTCAAAATGCTCTAACTTTGTTGTTTGCTCTCCTCGAGATTTCAAGTGTAAAAGCTGGCGTCGCATCGAGTTTAGGTTCGACGCAACGAAAGTTTACAGTTTTAGAAGGCGAGTATCGCGCATATTTATAATATAAATCGACTCAAATTCACTAAATTACACCATTATACTTATACATCACGATTACTACCGTGAGAAACAAAAGAAAGATATAGTATGGGTTTAGTTGAGCAACGTTGGTAAATTATGTAGGTAGGTACTGATTAACACTTCAGACGTGAATTTGAATTATCTCGGCCGCTTTCTTGAAAAATGAAAAGATCCCAAAAACCTCGACTTGGTTTTAATTTTTAATTAATAGTACACATTTTCTCGTGCATTTAATACCGTAATTATCTTGAATGTGTCGAAAAACTATCGCAATTGCACTATTACCTATTATTACACTATAAATAATACAGGTATAATCGTAGTCTTCATTCCTCATTATAGTCTTGATAGCTTGAAAGTGTTCCGAAAGGTATAACCTATACCTAATAATAAATTAATTAAGTAACAGTTTATAAAATAATGTGTTACACGAGCTCGCAACACGAAATCTGTGAGAAAATAATTCAAATACGAAGTTAAATAGAAACTCTAGGAACTAATAATATAATATTAATTTAAGTGGTTAACTTTTTGCAAATTGGATTGAAGAAAACGATAAACGATAGACATAACGTAAACTATTGTATCGTATTAGAATTGTTGGGTATATATTAAATAATTTCGCGGAGACAAACATCGCAACCTATAAGTAAAGTACAAACAGGTTACGAACCTATTTGACTTTCTAGTTGAATAAACAAAAAGAATACACTAGAGCGAGCTCGTAAATAAAAGTATAGTTGTATAGTCGATCTATTAAATATTTGCTCGATAGTCTTAAAAACAAATCTTTAAAAAGTATAATCTTTCTAAATGATATTAGATAAATCATTTTTCCGTGTGCATTTCCGTCAACCCCGTGTATGTGGCGCCAGTTTATATCTTTTTGTGTACGCTCAATTGCATTTCAGAGCCACGTCTTCTAGTCTTTCGTGCAATTAAATCTGCAGAGGACCACGGGAACTTTAAATCCAATAAATTTATAGTCTCGGCAATTTCCATAATATAATATGATTTATTATGTGCGCCACTTAAGACTATTTTAATATATTAATCTCGTAGACACTGTTATAATTTTACCATGTTTCTGAAGAAATTTACGAGTGAGCGTTATTTGTTAATCAAAATATTCATTTTCTCCTAAATTTTACGTTTTATTTTGTTCGACAGTGTCTAATTTGTTTCTTCGAATCATATATAAAGTTTAAACTTGTTAAAAAATAGTTGACGTCTGTCTTTGTACAATATGATCGAATGTATTGGTTGAGTTTTATAACGTCTTGCCTATTAATTAATGTTTTGCTTCGGTTGAAAACATTGACAAACTTACCTATTAGTATCTTATCCGATTCTAGTTTAAGACATTCGACGTTTTTCAGTATTTTTCACTCTGTTTACCTACTCTTTCGATGTTTTGTCTCTTTCTGATCTTCTTTTTCTCTACAGTATCTATACCATATTATGGCATCTTCGTTAATAATTTTTTCTACGTAAAGACGTAGAAAATCTTCCATCTTCCCGACGAGCCGTGCATTACCGTCGACCGTGACCATCGTGACCACCATTATTGGGTCGCGCTTCTTCTTACCGAGAACTAGTGAACATATTAGGTACGAAGGACCCGTCCGAACGGACTTGTGTCTTTCTTCGAGAAGATTGGACTGCAGACGAACCTAAACCACGACCGGGGCGTACAAAGGGCCGTCGGATGGTCGGATCTAAGTACAGCAAGAAGTCTATGGCATAAAACTTCAAAATGGCTGCCATATGAAAAACTGAAGTTGGTATCGATACCTATACAATAAACCAAGTACAATAATAATTAAAGTCTATTGACATCGTCTGGAAGAACAGAAAAAGTTTCCTTTAGAAAGTGTTTTTAGTTTTCTTTCCAAATAACGATTTTAGAGCCAATTTTGTTATTTATTGGATAATTTATGAATGAGATAAATTTTGTTTTTTGATTTGGTATAGGTATAACTATACCAAATTTTGTATTCTGTATTCTGTATACCCATAATTTTTTAAACTTTACCTTAAAGAATTATAGAAAATTGAAATTATTGTGAACACATTGGAACTTCTAAACCAAACTAAAGAAAATCAAATTAGTGCTTCAAACAGGGGGGCATTTGCGTTAAATATAAAAAGATGCCTCATCAAAAGGAATAGAAATTCTTATTATTACATAGTAGGTACACATTAAGCTCGATTAAAGCGAGCTCTTCTTCCTATTCCTATAATATTACGCCGTATTAAATTCTGCTAGTGTTTATCCTACTTTGTTTTTTTTAAACCTCTTTTTTGGAGACAATATATCCGCTACTAAAATTCCTAAACTTCATTTTAAGCCGTTTGACTTCGAACAAGCTCGCGGCTAAAAGAATTTACATCAGTTTCTATTCGAGTTAATCCTGATGAGTTCTTCTCACAGAAATTCCGCAAAAACGAATTTATGGCATCCAAAAGCATCCAAAGTCGATTTTGAGAGTCAATTTATATTTCTAAGTTTTAAATTTTTTCACATATTTATACAGGGTGTCAATTAAAAAACTTCCCACCTCCAATATCTTCACTTAAGTATAAAATATCAAAATTCCGCGAAACTCGCCAATTTTATTACTGAGAGAGACCTTTTAATCGTGCATTTTAGTGCTTCCCTCTCGCAAATTAACAAATTAGCATATTGTTGCAAAGATAATTGAAAGGGCTTCCTAAGAGGTGCTACTCGATCCCTCTTCCCATTTCAGATTTAAAGGGTTACGTCTACCGGGGAGTAGACCAAAGAGGTTTGGGGGCTGATCTAGAAAGAACCCAAATACTCAATATAAGTGCCTCCTTCGGTATAAAAATTGACGAGTCTCGCGGAATTACAATATTTTATAGTAATAGGTAATGCAAAGACATATTTATATTGGAGGTGGAAAGTTTTTAAATTGTCACCCTGTATTATATAAGTATTTATAAGTATGCACCCTAGAATATTATAACTATAATATGGGTTGAAACGAATTTTTCCCCCATATTAGGTATGTGTAATATTTAAAACCAGAATTTCGCTGAGGAAAACGAAAGCTTAAAAAAATAATAATTGCTTTATTTCCCGAGTATGTAGTACATTTAAAAAAATATAACGATGAAAAAAACAAAACCCAAATTAAATCCAATAACGCACACACTTCTTCATACGGAGACTTTGTAAAAGACGTTTTCTTGCATAAGCTTCGTCAAATGATGCGCTTTGAATATACGTAATTCGCGGAGGTTAACCAAGTTCGGTAGATTTCTATACTCAAGTAGAAAGGTTCCATCGGCATCGTCTATGGCGAGGTCTGCCTTCTGTCTGATTGAATTATTAAATGAGCAATCAGGGAAGGCGTGTCTTCTACTAAAAATGGTAATATCCTTCGGGAATCGTCCCTAACCCCTAAAGGTATCTCGGCAGTCCGAACATCCGATAAACTATTCTTGACTTTGATAGAGAGTAGGTATTATTTTAGCCCATCGGCCGAATATTTATTTAGGTATCGACGAAGCCAAAAAATATTGGCAATCTGAAAGTAACAAAAATTGAAAAAAAAATGTGATACACTTCTCTATTAATAGTAGAGTTCCCAGAGTAGTAAATTCTGGTTTCTGTTTTCACTTTGAAATTAAAAGCTAGAACCTTTTTTAAATTATTCCATACCTTCTAGAGTACCAAAACCCGTTGGTCGTCAAAAGGTCGTCCTGTACGGGGTGGGTGTAGGGGGGTTAATGTGAAAAATTCCAAAAAACATAGTTTGTCCAATTTGAATCTACAAAACATTGGGCAAATTTTGGTCGAAGCACAATTTTTATTAGAGTTAAGATAACATTAGCAAATCAAAAGAAAACAATTCGGAAAGCACGCTTTTAGATGGGCGACCTTAATCTTTAAACTGCTCTGGTTAAATTTCCTTATTGCAAGGCAATGTTTCCGTTTAAAACCGCTACAGTTTCTTTATTCGTCATATAATCTAAAAACACCCATTAATAACGTTGCAGATTGGAATTTCAGGATGCGTTTTCATTTATTATTTTTTCGTCAGGACTGCTCTTTAATTTTTAAATCGTTTTTCCAGCAACGCTCGCAGGGTATCGGTTAAGGTCGATTTTCCCTTGCTGTCGAGCGTTACCATGGTATGTTTGTTCAAAATCGTCTGTTCTCTCAATAAATAAACACAAGCACTTGTATAATTTTAAACATCCTACCTTGCATCGAATGGGGTAGTTCAGATTTTTTGGTATGTTGTCTATGACGGAGACCTACAAATAAATCCACGTTTTTAGTCTCGACAGACCTCCGTATCTACGTCAAATATCAAAGAAACTGTGAATATCTTTACCTTGCTTCAGTTTTTGTCAATTTTGACCACAAAGGACTTATTTTTCGGCAAAGGCAATTCTATACTTTTAGAAAGTACACAAAATTTTCTACCATGTGAGGTCAATACGGTCTCTGTAGACTTCATGGTGTCCGAGATACAACTGTACAAAATTTGCTAATCTATCATATTGCACCATTTATAGCGATACATGAATGACATGAGACAATATCTTAAAGCAGTGGCACGATATCATAAGGTAGTAGATGGGTAGTTATGATTTTTTGGCATGGTATACAATGAATGCCTAATGAGTCATTCCACATCATGATATAGTGATAAATTTTTTTTATTCTTGCTCCACTATTTTAGATTCTGCTCAAACTTTGTGAGAATCCAAAGAAGGAAATCCACCGTCATTTAATTTTCGTATGCGTCAGTTCTTCCCTACCCTTATTAAAGCATTTAAAGAACCTCATTTTTATGTTTTAAGATTTTGAGCTGTAAAAACTTTTCTTTTGTAGATACCTACACGTTCAAGGTAGCATTTCAGAGCTAAAAGATAGTAGTTTTGTACAAAAAATAAAAATTCACACAATAGATACCGTAAAAAAATAACACGGTGCTGAAAATCCGTGAATCTTACTGCTTTTTCGTGATTTTTACTTGACTCCAGTGTCTCAACTGTTGAATGCAAACAGCTAATATTTCTCAGAGATCAAATTCACATCTCGTGGAAGACGTTGGACCTACAATTGACTCGTTGGACCTACTCCTAATTTAAAAGAATCACTACTTGAAATTTTAAAATTCTCAAAAATCGCATTATTTAGGCCATAATATTAACATGTGGACTACAAGTTTGAAATTTAAAATCTATAGGATAATGAGTTCATACCTTGATCTTCAAAAGCCTATAATATCGTTTTGTTATTGTCATCGTTTATGGGTGTACAGGTGGTTCGAAATTTTGAAAGTGTACAAAATTTGTTAATCTATCATATTGCATCACTTATAGCGATACATCCATGACATGAGACAATATCTTAAAGCAGTGGAACGATATCATCAGGTAGTTAATGGGTAGTTATGATTTTTTGATATGGTACACAATCAATGCCTAATAATAAATAGGTACAGTCGATACACCGTGTGTAACTTTTTATTACTCATTAATCATGCCTGTACACGCATAAACGATGACAATAACCAAACGATATTATAGGCTCTTGAAGTTCAAGGTATGAACTCATTATCCTGTAAATTTTAAATTTCTAGCTTGTAGTCTACATGCTCATATTATGGCCTAAATAATGCGATTTTTGAAAATTTTAAAATTTTAAGTAGAGATTTTTTTAAATTAGGAGTAGGTCCAACGAGTCAATTGTAGGTTCAACGTCTTCCACGAGATGTGCACTTGATCTCTGAGAAATATTAGCTGTTTGCATTCAACAGTCGAGACACTGGAGTCAATTAAAAATCACGAAAAAGCAGTAAGATTCACGGATTTTCAGCACCGTGTTATTTTTTTACGGTATCTATTGTGTGAATTTTTATTTTTTGTACAAAACTACTATCTTTTAGCTCTGAAATGCTACCTTGAACGTGTAGGTATCTACAAAAGAAAAGTTTTTAGAGCTCAAAATCTTAAAACATAAAAATGAGGTTCTTTAAATGCTTTAATAAGGGTAGGGAAGAACTGACGCATACGAAAATTAAATGACGGTGGATTTCCTTCTTTGGATTCCTTCTTTGCATTCTCACAAAGTTTGAGCAGAATCTAAAATAGTGGAGCAAGAATAAAAAAATTTTATTACTATATCATGATGTGGAATGACTCATTAGGCATTCATTGTATACCATGCCAAAAAATCATAACTACCCATCTACTACCTTATGATATCGTGCCACTGCTTTAAGATATTGTCTCATGTCATTCATGTATCGCTATAAATGGTGCAATATGATAGATTAGCAAATTTTGTACAGTTGTATCTCGGACACCATGAAGTCTACAGAGACCGTATTGACCTCACATGGTAGAAAATTTTGTGTACTTTCTAAAAGTATAGAATTGCCTTTGCCGAAAAATAAGTCCTTTGTGGTCAAAATTGACAAAAACTGAAGCAAGGTAAAGATATTCACAGTTTCTTTGATATTTGACGTAGATACGGAGGTCTGTCGAGACTAAAAACGTGGATTTATTTGTAGGTCTCCGTCATAGACAACATACCAAAAAATCTGAACTACCCCATTCGATGCAAGGTAGGATGTTTAAAATTATACAAGTGCTTGTGTTTATTTATTGAGAGAACAGACGATTTTGAACAAACATACCATGGTAACGCTCGACAGCAAGGGAAAATCGACCTTAACCGATACCCTGCGAGCGTTGCTGGAAAAACGATTTAAAAATTAAAGAGCAGTCCTGACGAAAAAATAATAAATGAAAACGCATCCTGAAATTCCAATCTGCAACGTTATTAATGGGTGTTTTTAGATTATATGACGAATAAAGAAACTGTAGCGGTTTTAAACGGAAACATTGCCTTGCAATAAGGAAATTTAACCAGAGCAGTTTAAAGATTAAGGTCGCCCATCTAAAAGCGTGCTTTCCGAATTGTTTTCTTTTGATTTGCTAATGTTATCTTAACTCTAATAAAAATTGTGCTTCGACCAAAATTTGCCCAATGTTTTGTAGATTCAAATTGGACAAACTATGTTTTTTGGAATTTTTCACATTAACCCCCCTACACCCACCCCGTACAGGACGACCTTTTGACGACCAACGGGTTTTGGTACTCTAGAAGGTATGGAATAATTTAAAAAAGGTTCTAGCTTTTAATCTCAAAGTGAAAACAGAAATCATTTCTAGACGACTTTTATGCGACTGGGCACCCTACTATAAAGCATTATTTTAGAGCGCATCGTTTTAAATACTTTTCATCCAGTGCCTATTTATTATAATACTACATATACCTACCTACCTCGTCAATAAATTGTTTAATCGTAGGCGTCGATAAGAAGTAGCGATACAACATAAAAAGTCGAATTTAATTGATAGTCTTCACTAACCCACAAATTATCAATCATAAACGATATAAGTAATTAACCAATTGTTACGTCAATTTACATAAATTAATTATCAAAGATTTTATTAATATACTGGCAGTATGAACCGGGCACTAAAGTTATTTTTACCGTCACGCCGAAACTTGAAATTTCTTTTCAGAAACTTCTTTTTTTTCGCCAATTCTAAAGAAAAAATATCGACTTTATTGGTGCTCCAAAATTTCTTAAGTGAGATGTCGAGATGATATTTCGAAACGGCAACAAAAATATCCGATTTGAATGGGAATGGCAACGACCGACGAAGAACTCTCTAGCGATGAGCGACCTCGCCGGATCGTGCTGTCCCGGTCACGATCTCTTCCTCACCTGTCACACCACGATTCTGGCTTGGGCAGCTACTGCGGGGTTTGTTCTTTACATTCGGAAAATTGTTACTCGTTCTGTGAGCACAAAGTTTTTTGTATAAATCGTCCTAATAGAGAACGAAGATTTAGATTTTAATTTAATAATACGTTAAGTACCTACCTATTATACCCGAAATTCGAGCATTAACAAATAAAATACCTACGTATACGGTAGCGATCCACCCACTCGCCGTAGTTAAACTTTTTTGTTAGGTACTCTTAAAATTCGTCCTAGTTCTAGTTGAGATTTTCGTTAAAGCTCAATACTTTTAAATTAACTTTTAGAATCTATGGCTCCCACAGACAAATTAATCTTATTAACTACGCGGGAAATTTGGAATATAATGTAAGCTCGGTACGGATCGGTAGCTAAACGAATTAACGGTAAATATCGACAGATCATTAAACGTATTCGAAGGTGCTCGCAGAATAATAATCGCGAAATAAAAAAAATTTTAAGTTTACACACAGGAATTAATTATTATTGTAGAATTCGGGAGTCGACGATGCTCCCGCTAGTCGTGCAGCACGCCTGGTTGCAGATTTGCGTCAGCTGCTGACGCTTAAGCAGCACTACTACCCCGAGGGTGGTTGGGGATGGGTGATAGTTTTAGTCGGAGTTCTCGTTCACGTTTTATGCCATGGTCTGCTACTATCGTTTGGAATGCTTAATTTAGAGACATCTAAGAAGTTCGAAACTACCATCACGAAACAGCCCGCAGGTACTTAAAATTGATCAAAAATTTTGACTTATTCAAAAAAAATTGTAAGAGAAAATATAAAGTTTTTTAATGATTCATCTTCCACAACATATTGGTACTACACTAATAAATTAAACCCCAATTAATTTTAACGAAATTCCCTTTATCGGTTCTGCCTATTCCATGTTTCGGAAATTTTGAGTCGACCAAACACTTTTTATTTACTTTCATAAATTAATAGGTATACAAAGTTTATATGCGGTTTAAATGTTAGTTACTTGCTGTTCTTTTGTCGAAGAAAAATACTTCTTTCTTACGTATAATAAATATATTCTTTTTTATTATAAATTTCGTCGATTTTTTAAATTGTCTGCAGATACGCAGTCGCAGGTCTGCACTAACAAAACATAAACGAAAGGAATTCATAAATAAATTTATTATTATTAGGTAGTGTTATTAGTACAGCGCGTGTTCTTAAACAGGAATTTTAAATTAATAATAATAAGCTTTTTGCAATACCTGCATATTAAAGTATTGTCATTTTTGACAAATTTTTAGTGAAGTAAGTGGTAGTTACAATTTGCAGCGACGTAATATTTACTTACTGCCCACGGGCCGTAAGTGAATTTTATCAAAGCATATTTAATTTACACAGTGTTTAGCCTTTGTAACTGTTTTGGGCCACTGTGACCTTAATACGTAATAAAGTTGTCGTGATTTTTGTTAAGTTTGTATGGTACTATAATATTTATAGTACACAGCACACTCACAAGTTTTTAATTTGAGATGGCTTTTAAAACGTCAGTAAGCTTAAAATAGTATATATGTGTCGTAGGCTAATAATTGTAAATCCAGTCGTTTTCTAAACGACTAGGCACATTGTAAAATGGTGAGCTCATACAGAACTTTTATAATTCGACTGAATATTTTAGGCGTTTTATAAAACGCCGGGTATCTCGCTGTCTTAATCTAAAACGTTCTTCAATTTTATTCGTATTAGAATATGACTGATTGTCTTCAGTCGTTTAAAAAAGACTGGAAAGTAATTAGGCATTTTCTAAAACAGATTTAAAAGAATCACTTTACTTTGCGATCCCGTAAATATTCAATTGTTCAGAAGATAACTTGGCATATATAGAAATATTACATAAATATTATTATATCACATAGTAAAAGTCTTAAAGTCGACAAAATTTCTAATTTCAGACGAACACAACTTATCGCGTGAAGCAAAGTTAGTCAAAAACTTTTAATTTTAAAATTCAAAAAATACAATGAATAATTATTATAGTATAATACTTATAACTTAATACTACTTATTGGAACATGGTTTGCCGGAGTGACAAAATGAGCACATGGATTTCGCCTTACTCAAAAGCAGTCCAATTATTATTAAGCCTGACTAGATAGCAGTCGTATTAATTACAACTAACCTAATAAATATGTTATTCTTTATTTCAGGCGTAGTATTATAAAAATAATCGCCCATACCGTCATTTTACAATAATATTAGGTACTCCAAGATACGCGGCGTTTTAATTCAGTCTAATTGTAACATTCTGTGTATACGTATTAACCATTTCACCATGTATCTTAGTCATTTAGAAAACGACTGGGCGTTTTATAAAACGACTGATTTTGCAATAATTAGTCTACGACATAACATGTACCACAGGCAGTATAAGTGAATTTTGTGATCTCGAATATACTTGGACAGCCTCGTCCGCAAAATGACACTTAAGTACTTAATATATCTACTATTAAATTCATAATCAGCTAAGATACGTCCGTCCAATTTATTATGTACTTATCAAATCTTGACATTTATTCACCATCAGAAATCGGACTTAAACCGGGAAATAAACGCAGCTGCCCCATTTATGAAACATTACCTCGTGTATTTACATCGTGATATTTATATCGATTTATCGATATATCGAATAACGATATTTAAAAAATGTATATCGATATATCGATATTCCGATATATCGATATTTCGATATATCGATACATCGAAAATATCGATATTTTTTTAAATATCGCCCAGCCCTAACCTGTACCTGTACGATGGTCCAGAAATTTCGTTATCGGATTGCCTTGCTTCCTTGTCGGCTAGCAAAATTTTGCAGTCTGCTATTAAAATAATCCGCACGGCAACGAAATGTTTGGTGTTACCGTGAAAATGCGTGCTGTATTAGGCGTACGCAGCTAATTCCATTCTAATCCACACCAAATAATATACTGCCTGATCAGTTAGTTTTATTTAAAACCATTCCAATTACGTAGTTTTCCAGGTTCCCTGATATTTAATATTCCGATATACCTATCGATATTCCGATATATCGATATTCCGATATATCGATATTCCGATGTATCGATATATCGATATTTCGATATATCGAAAATATCGATATTTTTTTAAATATCGATAATATCGATATCGCCCAGCCCTACTCAGGGGTCGATTGGCTACGTAAGCCTTACAGAACTGCGACCAGCGTTGATCTTTTGTTCATTACCTCGTGTAGTAGAAGAGGTAGTCTCTCAAAAACGGTCCCCAGTCCCCACTATAATGTTGATGTCAGGAAAAATTTAACCGGTTATCAGTTATCAGTTGTTGTCACTGTTATTCATGTAGGTTTGTAGGTACCTACATTATTAGGTATTATACGATCAAGATTTATTGCTCGAGGGATAGGTACATATTACTTTTTGTCACACCATAAATATAATTTACGTTCGTTCGTTCAAAGCACGCAGATTTTTAATTATAAAATTTTGTAAAAAAATACGATGCGTTTTTAAGTAGGTAGGTAGTAGGTATACTAAATTTAATTTTTTTGTTATAGGATGGCTCGGCGCAATTTCCACGGGAGTGGCATTACTCATCTCTCCCGTCACTATCGCATTCTGTCGCAGAAAATCTACACGAGTTACTGCCGTGATGGGAGGACTCATAACGGCACTTGGATGTCTCTTTACGTCATTTGCTACACAATTTCATCAATTATTTTTCAGGTTAGTGAAAAACTACCTAGTTAGATCAAACTACTAATCAATTATAAGTCTAAAAATAAGCAGACGCGGAAATACGTTTTCTTTCTAAAAGGTAGTATACATTTTCTTAATTTAACACTGCTATAGCTAATAATACTTACAGGGTTATTTATTATTATCTCACCGGCAAACTTTGCCCTTACCATATAATATTATGAAAGTTCATAAGAAATATGTACCTAGTTTTAATAGAAAAATATTAATTCGATGGCTTCTTTTTACCTGTAGTACATTTATTCGTGAATCTAAACATCTTTTACATAGTCTAATGCAGATACGGCATTAAATTGACAATAGACAGCACAACTTTATAGCAATACCGCATTCTCAGATGCTGGGGTGCTTGATTTCTGATTTGGTTATACAATTATATATACAGGGTGATTCATTAAGGATGGACAAAACGAAGCAGAGGGCGATAGAGGACCTCGATACGCATCGATTTGACCCCCATGTGTATAATCCGAAACTTGATGGTTCGGGAATTATCATGATTTAAGTCTATTTCCAGAAGAACCTGATTTTTCCATAAATGTTTTGTCATGCTGACTAAACCGTTCGTTCT
Source organism: Malthinus flaveolus (assembly GCA_950108345.1). Taxonomy (NCBI): domain Eukaryota; kingdom Metazoa; phylum Arthropoda; class Insecta; order Coleoptera; family Cantharidae; genus Malthinus; species Malthinus flaveolus. The sequence continues at coordinate 303,654 of OX467286.1, forward strand.
AGCTTGATGAAATTTTCCAGAGGTGTAGTCTAATAATGAGCCTATCACACCGTATGTTAGCATCCTCAATGTAAATTGACAATAGTTGAAAAAAAAAGATCATTCTAAAATTTCATTACAGCAGAAGCACTCTTCCTTATTTTACAACGCTCTTGCAGAAAATTTTGACATGGAAATTTTTTTTAGAACATATTTTAAAAACTTCTCTGTTCTATTGACAATGTACCATACAAATTTCATTCACCTAGTCCTATAGCTTCTCATCAAAAAAATTGTGTTACTAGAAAAAGGCGATATTTTATGTTCCTTTTGTCAGTCTGCTGTTAGTGTTCTAGTGATTAAATATTAAATAAACTGGACTGTTCTAAGTTCTAAGTCCTAACTCTATAGGAAATCGGTTGCAAAATTATAAATGTGCATTGGAAGCTCAATCTGACAGTCTGTCTGCCTGTCACTTCACGCAGTTTCTCGCTGCAATTTCTCGCATGTGAAGACGAGACCTTTAGATCTCCTTTTACTGTAACCAATAGTCTAAAATAGTATTCCAAGCGACTCTCCAAACTTCATCGAGTTTTCTCGCACTAACAGTCCAGTTGACATTAAGCTGTAGCTCTACATAGGTATATATTTGAGTGCCTATCTGAAATTTCTTGCATGTGCAGATCAGACCTTCAGAATAGCAATGAAAATAATTATTGTAGTCCGTCAGAATGCTATTTCTAAAATTAATGAATAAACCGTGTATTTTTTTCTAATAAAAATAGTCACGGGAGCTTAATATTATTTGCCTTGACTATTACAAAATTTAACATAGCAAAACCCTATGTCACATACTGTAATTAGTATACTTAATATAGTTTGAGTCTCTACAGCCTCCTGTTCGTCTAGATTCTAGATCTTGGTGATCATTTTAAGATCTTTGGTCAATTGTTTATTAAGCCGATGTCTCACTGTAAAAATGTGTATACTTTACAAATCCTTGTACTGGTTCTCAAGCTCTATAGCATTATTTTAGGTTTTATCTTAAATTCGGCCAAGTTTCGTTCTTTAAAACTTCGTTGTCCGAGAAGATTTATCGTGACTATAACTTTGGGGTCTAATGGCAATCTTAATTTGTCCACCCAATGATTTGTGGATGAGTGCCAATTCAAGGGCACGTTAGGTTGTCCGTTCGAGCTAACCAAAATATGAACGGAGCTCTGGGTCTGTAAAACAAAAAAATCACAGCCGTGTCCTCGAAAAATAATCATAAACATGTTGTGTAGGTACTAGTATAGTGAATTATTCCGTCTTTAATATCATAAGGATATAAATAATGACATGTAAGCAATTTAAGGTACCTACTCAAGAAATGCTAACGGCGCATCACTATAAAAACCGCGTTCCAATCAAAAGTGTTACTGTTGTAAGGATAGGGACTTACTAGCTTTTTCTTGCACACATGTTCATTCTACTTAGCGCGATTCTGTACTATCAGCGCTTTGTTGCCAGCTTATCGTGAAATTTTATAATATCCTATAGGTACAATGCACCCTTTTTTTCGTTATAAAATATTTTAAATAATTTTAATAAACAGAGGTACGATATTTTTTTTTCTAATTAATTACAGCCTTTCAAAGTTCAACAATAGTTTTCAAGATTACCTCCAAACATTTTCTCACTTATTTACACTTAAGTAGTATACATATAAGAACAATAAGGACCCAAAAGTTGTTATCAGATTTTCACTTGTTTTCGAATTACGACCTTTTAAAAGTTTGCTAAGCTACATAAATAATAATAATAATAATAATAACCATTTATTTAGCTCAATGCTATACATAACACAATTTCATACTAATAATATACATACAATAAATACAACTTAATAACTCTCCTTGAAAAATAAATACAATTTATTTTTTATTTCCTTAAGAACCGTACAATTTCGTATTTCTAGAGGCAAGGTGTTAAATATTTTTAGCCCCCTATAAAACCTAAATCTAAAGTGCTAAAGTGCCGTAACTTGAAAACAAGTAAAAATTGAATAACAACTTTTGGAGTTATTTTGTCTTATATTTATCTACGTGCAAATCATTGGAGAAAATGTTTGGAGATCCGTAGAGGTATTTTTGAAAATTATTGTTGAACTTTAAAAGGCTGTAGTAACTCGAAAACAAGTGAAAATCGGATAATAACTTTTGGGTTATTTTGGTTTTCTATTTAAGTGTAAATAACTAAGAAAATGTTTGCAGGTCCGTGGAGGTATTTTTGAAAATTATTGTTGAACTGTGAAAACAAGTGAAAATCGGATAACAACTTTTGGGTTTTTTCATCTTATATTATTTACATGATGTAATAGAATACGTTCCTAGAGTTCGTTGCGATCCTCCCGAATCACCCTGTATAAAACATTTAACTTTTTTGTTACCGACGGAATATTCAATTATGAAAAGGTTATTTTTAAACTACATAATATGTTTTGGGAGACGTAAAATAGTGCACAATTTCGGGTTTACTTGTAAAATACTGTAAATGGAGTCCGCTAAATCCTGTACATAAAACCATAAAACGTAGAATCATCGCCGTTATCGGCTTAAATTTGTTTTAAGTGTCTCACACGAGCGTATACCGATCCGCCGATGGGTCGCGAAATTTAAGTTCTAACAATTTCGGCCACAAATTCTATAATATGTTTTTCTTTTCAGTTATGGCACTGTCGTCGGAATAGGTGTGGGAATAACGAGAGACTGCTCGACTCTAATGGTAGCTCAATATTTTAAACGACGTCGTGAATTTGTCGAAATTTTTATCGTTTCTGGAAGCGGTTTAGGAATTGCAGCAATGTCGATAGTCATCAAAAGCACAATAGGGTGAGTACAGCGAAAATATACGATTTCGAACTTTTCTTTGGCCTAATTGTTCGAAAAAGTATATTTTATTTCAAAAACCAATGAGAGTTACGAGTCGTAGATACGAGCGTGTAATTTTTAATGATAGGCTCTTATACTACAGTGCTCCTAGACATATTTTCTAAATCTTTTAGATACGCTCTTGCGTATCCGTCTAGTTCTCTCGTTTCTAGCCCATGGTAACTAGTATATGTATACCTACGCAATTGAATATTTGTAGCTATATCTACGTCGGGTACCTACGCGACACACAAGAAAAGACAGTTGAAGAGCTCTTTTTCGAGTTTTAAAACTTACATCACTTGGGGAAAGTCCTTATTTTAACAAGTTATAGAAAAATTTGTGAAGAATAGTGAATAGCGGTTCACTAAGTATAGCGAGTAGATATTTTGTTTCATGAAACACCTCCTTTGGAGACATTATCAATCGCTACTAAAATTTCTGAACTTCATTTTAAGCCGTTTGACCTCGAACAATCCAAAAATTTTGCCTGCGGCGCTATGCATTTTTTTGACAAAATCATTATTACACTTGAGTCTCCCATCAAAATATTCACCAGCCACTGCTCAAGAGACTTTCTATTAGAGGGGCGGCACAAAAATTTTCAGCCTATGTTAAATCCACCTCTGGGTAACCTCGAAAGCTCGTAACAATATTATGTTAAAGGAAATGTCCATTTCCATTTTTATTTATCCTCGCGATGTTTAATGTCGTCCTACTTAAATTTTACACGATTTTTACTGATTTAATACGTGCTTTCAATTGAAAATACTAAATTTGTGCCATTAAACTAAACCTGTATTTTATAATATGAAATATTAACCGTGCGGACAGCCTACATTTGTACAAAAGTTTTACAAGAAGTTAAGAATCGCGCGTAATTTATCGTAACTTTATGTAAATTTATTTGAAGGAACTTCACTTTTTATATCTCGCGTTACTTAGCGTAATCAATTATCGTAAATAATAAGCACGATGTAATCCATTAATTCGCGCGCTCGTTGCATCGAGAAAATGTATTTGTGTGGGACACTCTCGAACTGTCTTAAATTTTGCGATAAATCAAAAACCGCCTACATCGTTCGAACTAACGACAACGTTCCAATTTATCTCGAATTTATTTTCTAGTCCAATATTATAATATAAATTAATTTTTTTTGCACTAGTGCGAGTGGTCGGCGCGAGTTGAGTTTCGATATATATGTATTTTTTTATGTCGGTCGCAACAACTGTCGCGGATATTACTTTTTCTTCGTACATCATATTAAAATGAATAGAGTGGCTTTAATCGAAATTTAACATCTATACGTAACTGGTGGACGACACTGTTTCGAAGATTAATGAACGAAGAAGGAAGCAACCGCTTTTCTCGATTAAAAATAATAGATTAGTTGATGAATGAAACATTTACAAAGAGAAATTTTCGACTGAAAAAGAATAGTTCTTTGTTTCTAAAACCATTCGTCCGTATCTCGATGATGCGATCGCTCACTAACAATGCCTATTGGGTAAATGATATACTGCTTTGATATTGAAAGAAAAGCGTCCTTTAGGTGCTTTTTACTTTAAGCTAACGTGGAAAGCTGCGTTACGCGTGTGTAGGTACCCTTAACGATACGATATAATAATATTTTTATATTTTGCGTCTGTAAGATCGCTATTATAGCATCCATTTGCGTGTCGTAATGAGATTTAGCGTGCTGTAATAATTTTGGTAAAATTTGATGCTCGAAGTTGGTAGTAATATTTAATTTGACATATTTTGTCAAATCGAGGAAAGAGAAAACGACAATTTTTGTAATTAACATGTTCTATTTTTTAACATAATAATTAAAATTAATTAATTAACGACCAATTCAAACTACAAAACAATTTATTTGAATTTTAAATTACGAAATGTCATTTTACAATTAGTAATGCCAACCAGCCAACCATCACAAATATCCCTAAATTTTAATATTTTGATTTTTTTCTTTGAAAATGGACTTTAAAAGGCGCAAAATAGAAAAAATTGTATATAGAACTCATTTCATAAGTCATTATAGCGATTATAGCACTCCCCCATTAAAACGCTTCAGGCTACGCCAGTCGCATTTTAAACTTGGAGTCGTGCTATAATACGTGACTTATGAAATTCGTTCTTTAATATACTATTATAATACTACGAGTATAACGATGGCAGTCAGTTTCAGTTGCAAAGGAGTAATGGAAGCTCGAATGGATAAGACACAGAATTTCCTAAAATTGACCTATAAATAATTTCCAATTTGATTAAAATTAAAATCTTTCCAATTAGTTGGAATTACATTTTACGAAACTCTGCCAAATAGGTCAGATTTTAGGTTGTAGTGGTAGGTAGGTATACCTATATTAGTACAACTTTTTAAACTTCATCCGGTCGTAATCCATCACTTTGTCATTATCGAATGCGGATCTGTGTTTCCATAACATTCTCACGTACCCGTCACTTAAAAACACTGTCCGATGTTAAGAAAAGGAAAAGTAACGATCACGAGGATTACTTTTGTACCGTCTGTTAAAAAAATTGCACATTTAAATTCAATGTAAGATGACAACTTAAGAAAGCGATGGGTTTGATCTATACTAATACTGTGTAAAGTGTCTACCATATAAGGTCACTAGACGTGTTTGCTTCGCTAAAGAATAATCTCGAGATGCCTCATATTGATTAAATAAGTTCTTTTAAAGTGTTTGAAACGGGCATACTTCGCTATCACTGAATTCATCAAAACTCAACATTATTATTTTTTCGACGTGCACTAATAAATAATTCATTTTCTTACTTTTTACAGAGCGTTAGGATGGCGTCTGGGTCTGCAAGTCGTGACGGGAGCCGTTTCGATAACGTTTATTCTGGGTACGTTCTATCGTTCGGCTTCGCTTTATCATCCACAAAGACGAGCAATTTTGCACATTAAAAACCAAAAGCGTAAAATAAAAGACAAAAATAAAGTCGAAGATAAAATCCCATTTTTCGACTTCAGTACGCTTAAAAGTAAAACGGTCAGGATACTATTGGCTTCGACCGGTATCAGCGCTTTTGGAATTAACACGCCGATATTTTATCTCGCTTATCAAGCCGAAGCCGAGGGCTTGGGCGACTCGACCGTACTCTTACAGATGTATTTGGGATTGGCTTGGACCGTCGGTTGTGTCGTTTTTAGTACTTTGGTACTGCACAATTCCACCGAGTGTCGTATAGCGAGACAGTACCTCTGCCAGACCGCCGTCTTTATGTGTGGACTTTCCATTTTGGCTTTTACTGTCGTCAGTGGAAACTATCACGCTTACGTAATGTTTGCGTGGATTTATGGTAAGATTATTGTTTGCGCAAAATCAACTTTACTATTTATATTAATAATAATAATAATAATAATAATAATAGGTCTTTATTTAGCTTAAAAAACTATTAAACACCAACTCCAGATACAAAAAAACTTTACATATTTACATTGAATACTTTATATTCAATAAAAATTAGGCGTTTTTAACGATCCTAGCCCTCAAATTAAACTTTCGCTAAAATATTTTAGTTTTACCTTACAAAATTAAAGTTTTTTCCTCTAAAAGTTGTAAGTAAATTGATTTTTTATGAAGGGGTGTTTCAGAAATTAAATATTTATTGGCGTAAGACAGAAAAACGCTTTATGGCGACTTTTAAGTTAATGGTGTAATGTGCCGACCAAATAACTAATATTCCTTCTCCTCACCTTTTAATGAGAAGGTAAAAATTCCTTTGACGTAACACTACTTAATACGCGTGTTAAGACTGAAAGAGTCGATTTAACGTAATTTAAGAAATAATTATCCATAGGCATTCGTAAAAAGATTTAACGACGAAACGGAGTGCTTAACATCCAATTAATAATAATAAATTGATTATTTATCACGTTATACGCCTTTTTAAATTTTAACGATTAGGTAATTATTTACAATTTGATTTTTTAGGAATTTTTTGTGGAGGTTATCATTACTCCTTAAAAATGTACACTTACGAAAGAGTACGAGCCCGCAATTTTGCTAGAACTTGGGGATTTGTACAATGTTCTCAAGCGATCCCGATCGTTATTGGAGTTCCTTTTTCAGGTAACTATTAAACTGAAATAATAATAATTATTCAACGAGCGGGTAATGATTACGACATTCGCGTCCGGCTCATGGAGCAATTCATTCTAGTGTGTAATGAGCAAATGAGCATTACCCGCAACCGCAAGTAGCGCGTTCTATTTCTTACTGCCTCATGTGAAAGGATCAAAAATAAAACGCGCCGCGTAGGACGTAGCGCGTATCCTACGCTCCATGTGAAACCGGACTAAGCGAGTATTTTCGTACTTTACTGCACACTCTGTGGTGGTGGTGCACTTGCGGCTAGGTGTAGGAGTAGTTGGTGTCCCTTAGACGCAAGTGTGGTGATGGTACCGTTTTTATTTTATTTAGGCTATAAGAAGTTTAGACCGTATATTGATAGCACTTTTATCTTTGTAGCCATCAGTAACAACAAATTGTCTTTGTAGGGTACATGAACGAAAAATGTGGAGAAAAGACGGGGTACTATTTCAGCTCGACGTGCGTATTGGTCGGTAGTCTCACGCTTTTTCTGATCGATCTTCATCGAAGAAATATTGCAAGACACAAACATACGAGAGAAAATGGAACGCGCCACGTTTGCGTAAACGAAAATTGTCCACAAAGGAGAAAATTATCATTTTCTCAAGAGGCCGAAAACGATGCCGGCATAACGGCGGGAGCGGCCGCCGCAGCTTTAGTTCTAGGAGCCGATTTAGCCCCTAACCAACCTACCGGTATAATCGATAACATCGTAGGTTCGAACGAAAAACCAGAATTGACGTGTATTTCTGAAGAGGGCATAGCGGATATGGACCTTCCGGACAATTTATTAGACGATTTAGATTACATCGGAGACTGTATAACTTCTTGCAATAAAGTAGAAAATTATCTTATGCTAAGCGAATTTGAAAATAATTTAATCGCGGAATTACCTGTGATATTAGACAGGAAAGGTAGAAGATGGTCGCTCGCACGTTCGAAACTTGCCTCGGCTCCCGAAGAGCAACCCATGACAAATAACGAAGAAGAAGTAAATGGAATCGGTCGAGTTAATAATTCCAAATGGAAGGGTTTTCCAAATCGCGTTATTACGGTGATCGACGAATCGTCCGTTTAGTCTTAAAGAGACAAGGAATAGCTCATCGTTAACTGTCATTTAACTAACGAGACTACCTCGTATTTATACGAGTAGAGAGCTCGGATTCAAATTCAAGGTGCAGTAAATGTCAACAATGATCATCGCGTAACGACTGCAATTGACTGCAGATATTATTCAAACTCCCTAAATATCGAGGCACCATCGAGCCCCTACACAAAATCTAAAAAAAACATTTTTACATTCCGTAATTTACCAAGATATCTGCATGTATGTGTTAACATCTACTGCACCTTGAATTTGAATGGCAGACTTTCTGTAATCGAAGTTGTTCTAAAAAACTAATAACTCAATTTATTGTATTGTATGTTTGTTGTTTATCTCGTTAAATAAAAGTCGGCGTGGCACTCTTCACTTTGTACGACTGCTAACGAAAATAAATAAATGTTGGGAATTTTAGAAGAAGTAGGAAGTAGGGGTAGTATTATTTTGATTATTTACGATTTTAAACTCGATAATAAATTTATACCGTAGTATGTAACGTAATTAATCGTAGATTTATTTATCAAAAAAGTGTGTATTTGTGAAAGTTTTCTAAACTTTTTTTGAAAATTTTAAGAATGTTTCCAAGTGATAGACGAGAGTGCCTACCTAAATTAGAATGACACAAATTTGTGTCGACGTTTTGGAATTTATTAAAAATAATATTACTAAGTACATTATTTGCTTATGTTGGTTGAAGTAATAAAAAATTTATTAACTATCTAAATGTCTATTTCTCTCAATTGCCGATCCCTCCCTTTAGCAGAAAAAAACGACTTCCTCTGCCTCAGTTCTTTCTCATATTATTATTATTATTATTATTTTAGAGTAAAGAAGGTATCTACATCAAAGGTTATTTAGGCCTATTTAAATGCTTAGCCTATGTAAATGGCCCCAATTACAAAACTCGATCAGTATAAAACAAACAGACAATCATCAGATCAAATTTAAAAAGTAAAAATAAATAAATATCACAGTAAATATATCACTATATCTATCACAGTTGGTTATCTATACTAATATATAAAATAGTTCGTTTGTATGTACGTTACTTAATAACTCGCGAACCACTCAACCAATTTTTTTCATTCTTACTTTCACATATAGATAAAAATTGCGTGCTTAAAATAGGCTATCTATTTTTTTGATATGTCTACTAGGGCCTTAGAAATTAAGAAAAATCTCAAAACTCATTAAAATCAACATAAAAAATTTAAACCTATACGTTACGTTAAGCGATAAATAACTCTTAATGGCCAATAATTATGACACCAATTCTTTTATGCTATTTAAAATTTTACATTTAAGAAATGTACCATAAACTATAACAAACTCCAAAAATAAGTATCCCAACTACTGTTAATAACAAAAACGTTCAGTTTTCAAAACACCTTTCGCAGACAAGTTCGCGCAATATTTATATTTTTATTTAATTATTGTTTGATTTGTTGTTTGCACTTTATTTACCGTATTTTTCATTACATTTTTTTTAACCTACCTACTTATTACATACCTACTTATTTACGAACTTTTAGTTATTCCGCGTTTAGTGTCCTTTATACTTCACCTACAAACCTATTTTTTTATCAACATTAAGGTCCACACAAATGGCCCTTTCTAAAAGTCAACAAAGTGAAGAACAACGCCAATTGCAAGTAACGCAATTACGTGACGAACTCAAAAGAAGTTCCGCCGAAAATACTTCAGAAAGAGAGTTGCGTTTATATACAATGCGCCAAGGTACTTCTCAATTAAGACAAGCAGAGAGTACTACGTCTGAAAAAGAAGAGCGCTTACAACAACAACGGGAACGAACAAATCGAAATAGAAATTCTATAACCGAGGTGTTTTTTAATAATTGTGCATTTTCCTATGAACCTTCCATTGCCTATGCAAATGCAGAAGAGCTGTCTCTGAGACATATGGCTACCACTTGCTTAAATCGCCATGCAAGGAAATGGATCGACGACACTTCAGCAATGTGCTGTCTCAATGGACAAGTACGCCTAAACGATTATGAAGATCCCCCAAAAACAATTAACGATGTTGTACATCCCACATACCGTGCCGCATGCGAAGCTTTAGGTCTTTTACAAAGTGACGCACATTGGAGAAACACGGTTTTCAAAGCTACTATCTCTGAAAGTGCGCATCTCTTAATGGAATTATTTACAATAATGTTGATTTTTTGTCAACTATCTAACCAACTGGAAATGTGGAACGAATTTCGAGAACACTTATGCAATCATATTCTTCATAGACATCGCTTAATACGAAATTGTCAACAAATTCCTTTCAATGATGATGTTTTCAACGAAGGTTTGACTTTGCTTCATGATGCACTTATATGCTTGCAGAAAAACGTGTAATAGAATTTTCTTTACCTCAACCTCAAAGGAACATTCTCGACATTCACGATTTACTTTATAACCAAGAAACACAGTAAAATGAAGATGATTTTGCACTTTATGTCTCCGAAAATGAGAGCGAATTAGTACCACAACAACTAATAGTCTACAACAAAATATTAAGCAGTGTTATGAATTTATGAATAATAAAGGGAAACTATTTTTCCTTGATGCTCCCGGTGGAACGGGAAAGACGTTTTTGATTAATTTCATTTTAGCGAAGGTGAGGTCTCAGAAACAAATTGCAATTGCAGTAACCGCTTTTGGAATTGCAGCAACCCTTTTAAGTGGTGGTCGAACTTAACACTCGGCATTTAAATTAACCCTTTCATTCTCACCTGATCAAACACCAGTATGCTCTATTCGTAAAAATGGCGCTAACGTCAAAGTGCTAAAAGAAGCGGCATTATTAGTATGGGATGAATGTACTATGACGCATAAAGCTCATGTTGGTGCTGTAAAGTTGTAAATAACACGTTGAAAGACATTAGGTCTTCTGATCGGGTCAACGGTGATAAGTGAACGGCCGTTACTTATCTAACACCCAGTATACTATTAGGAGTTATTATTATTATAGGTTTTCCAAACTACAAGGGTCGCTAAATGAAAAAGCGTGTGGCGTAGCCCACGGGTCCTGCTAGTATACCTATATTATTCTTCTTTGAAAATACCAAAGTGTGTCCACATGTTTCCATCAGACTATACTGATAATACCTCCCTTCAATCCAAGATAGTTATTTTTGTTAGCGTATTTCTGACAGTTTTCAAGGAGGTGCTTCACGGTTAGTCGGCAATTACATCCATCACACATAGGAGGATCGTCACCCGCCAAAACATGACTATGAGTCAGTCTTGTGTGACCTATTCTCAGACGCGTCACGACCGCATCTCGCCTGCTCAAATGTAACGGAAGAGGTAGGGGGTGTACTCCTGCTTTAATTTCTCTAAATTTAATTTGATTCGTATCATTCCAATAAGGAATTATCCACTCTTGAATTATTTTGCTGTTAAGAGCAGTGTGTACCTACATCTTCCCTAAGAACTACCAGGTCACCTTCAACTCTCCGATTGCATGACAGCTTTGCCACTTGGTCAACCGCTTCATTTCCGCTTATTACCACGTGCGCTGGGGTCCATACAATCGTGACGAGCTTGTTTCGTACAATAAATAACTTAATTAAGATTTTTTGAATTAACGGATGAAACGATTTTACATTAGTTAAGACTAAAGCCTTAAAGCCTCTTAAAAGAGAGCTAAGGGAATCTGAGCATATGAGCTATTTGTGGTATTCGTCTCTATGTATAAATTTTACTGCTTCCCAGATGGCATAAAGCTCGTCAGTGTAAATGTTAGCGGCAATTTGCAGACTGCCTAGAGCCTAGACAATCTGCAAACTAACTAAATCGTTAGGCAGTCTGCAAATTCACTAGTATTTTAAGCAATCTGCAAAATGACTACGGTTATATAGGCAATCTACAAATTGTCTATATTGTTAGTCAATGTGCTTCTACAATATGCGCATGCGCATACCTCACATAGCCTAGACATTGTGCGAAAAAAATGTTTTTTATAAAAAAACAAATAATCTAGCATTTGTAGGTTTATATTTTTTATGATTTATAGTTACGTAAAATGTCTATTTGTTAATATTTAAAAAAATGTTTTTAATAAAAAACAAATAACCTAGCATTTCTGGGTTTATATATTTTTATTGTTACGTAAAAATATGTATTTGTTAATATTTTAATACACATGTTCTTTTTAAAAACAAACATTGTTCTTGCGTAAAAATGTTTATTTGCTAAGTGCTATGAGTTAATAAATGTTCATTTTAAAATCACCTATTTGAAATGCCATTTTTTATATTGCCTAGTCAATGTGGGATCCATATATTATCAAAACGCACATTCACTAATAAATAGTAGACATTCTGCAGACTCTCTAAAATTCCATAGTCAATTTGCAGATTACCTAAACTACTAGTAAATCTGCAGACTGCCTAACGATTTAGTTAGTTTGCAGATTGTCTAGGCAGTCTGCAAATTGCCGGATTTCGCAAATTGCCGGTAACATAAACACTGGAAATGTTAGTAATTTCCACGAGTACGATTTTCCACACAGGCAACCTACCGACACCTTCCTCAGTTCTATACACATCTGTAAAAATAATTTTAGCTAGCGGATAGTGGGATAGTTTGAAATTAGGATATTGAAGTTGTTTTTCAGAATATTTCCGTTTGCTTCTAGTTTATTAAATGCACATAAGTCCAGTCTGCACAAAATAGTCGAAAGTTTCTAAAAACAGAGTGTAGAAAATTCCATTTGATGAGTCGTGGGAATATCGAAGTTTAAAAATATCGAAAAAAATCATTTATTGTATTTTTATTTCAAATTAAACAAAAAATCGTGGAAAGTTCGGAAAAATTCGCATAGAGCTGAAAATTGGTGTACACCTTAAATACACTATTACCAATAAAATGTCAAAATTCCCCATCGATCCCACTTCTGCTTATAATTTTATTCAGACAAAGGTCGAAAAATCGGTTTTTGTCAATATTAATCCAGCCAAATTAGATAAATAGATAGAACTTGAGGGGAAAACATCCAGGACTTTTGAAAATTGGTGTACTTGTTTATTATAACCGGCAGTACAACATACTAAAAGTCCTGGATAGAGGGGGACAAGGGCGGGGAGAGGGAGCTGTTTAAAATTAACCTTTTCTATTTCTTGCAAATAACTCGCCTGTCACCTCTTATAGATCGCAGGTTAATGAATGTTATTATAAAAGTTATAGAAAACATTATTAGCTACAAGCTTTGTTATATGAATTTTGCCATAAGTGTAACTCTTTTCGAAATATAAGAGAAGGGAAATAGCAGAGAAGGAGTTACAGTGAATTTGCTTACGAGATGACGCTTTGGAAAAATTCCCATAGAGCTGAAAATTGGTGTAGACCTTAAATACACTATTACAAATGAAATGTCAAAAGTCCCCATCGATCCCACTTGTGCTAAAAATTTTATTCAAAGTCAAAGGTCGAAAAATCGGTTTTTCGCAAATAACTATCAATATTAGTCCAATCAAATTAGACAAACGGATGGCATTTGAGAAAAAACCATTCGGGAGTTTTGAAAATTGGTATGGTTGTTTGTTATAACCTGCATTACAACATACTAAAAGTCCCGGAGGGTGGGGTGCAAGAGGGGGGAGGGGGAGCTGTTTAAAAGCGACTCTTTCTATTTCATGCAAATAACTCGCCTTCTACAGATCCTACGTTTACAACTCCTGGATAATCCAGTACTAGATGAGGTAGAATAATGATGTAATTAAAGAAGTCAGAAAACAAAAGTCGTATTTAAAAGTAAAAATAGGCAACATCTCAATAGCAATTGGTAATGTTTATAGACCACCTAGAGTCCAAACATCTTGTCTTTCCGAACTCGAAATAACGTTATCCAATTTATGTTTAGAAGCTGATTCAATGATAGTCACTGGTGACATAAACTTGGATCTCTATAAATCGAATAATGACACTAAAATGTTTACATCGATGATTAGCATGTTCAATCTTAGACAAGTTATTGATCAACCCACCAGGGTAACAAGTACGTCGGCTACATTGATTGACATAATGTGCGTAAGCAAGAATATGGAAATAATTAAAACCGATACTCTAGACGTTGGAGACTTGTCTGACCACAGGATGATTTACTGTGAATTGAAATCGGAACTAGGGGGAAAGCCCAGGAGAACTGTTGTTTGTAGGTCCTATGGCAATTTCAACTTAGATGCATTCTCCGATGATGCTCGACTTACAGACTGGAATCAGATACTTTACTTAGAGGATATTAATGATAAATTAAACCATTTTAACGAAACCGTGCTAGCCCTGTTCGATAAATATGCGCCGGTTTGTAACTTTATCATAAATGACAAAAAACTGCCTTACATTACCACCACTATTAAGGAAATGATAAAAACCAGGAATAGAGCATACAGAAAGTATATTACAACGAGAAACCATGGTGATTTCGCTTACTATAAGGACCTTAGGAACTTTGTAACGATGGCCATAAAAAACGAGAAAAAGGCTTACATTAAATATAAATTGGACGCTTTCAATAATGATCAGAAAAGACTTTGGAAATTCTTTGAAGAGATCAATGTTCACTGTAAAAGTCAGAACAGCATTGATAAAGAGATTAGTGATGTTAATATTATAAACGATAGTTTTGTTAATTCCTTTCGGGCTCCAGATATTAATGAAGATTTGTGCGGTTATTTTGCGAATAGTAGACACCCGGATGTGATCGGCGACTTTGTCTTGCGCCCGGTTTCGACTCAGCAGATGGAGATAATCTTAAAATCGGTTAAATCCGAGGCATACGGCATTGACGGCATTAATTCCAAAATGTTAAATTTATTGCTGCCTTTTTGTGCGAACATTATGAGTCACATTATTAATTTCTCTATTGAGAGTAGCATGGTGCCATTGTTATGGAAAAGTGCGGTGGTTACTCCATTACCGAAAGTAGCCAGAGCGACGACCTTGTCTGAACTTCGTCCAATCAGCATTCTGCCCGCACTATCTAAGGTTCTCGAAAAAGCTGTTTCTTGTCAGCTTGTTGAGCACTTTCGAATCAACAAATTGCTTCCCGAGATTCAATCGGGTTTTCGAAGAAACCACAGCACCACCACCGCGCTGGCCAAAGTCACCAACGATGTTTCAAGAAACATTGATAATTCCAAGTTAACCTTACTGGTTCTTCTGGATTTCAGTAAGGCGTTCGATGTCATAAACCACAAGCTCCTGTTAGCTAAGCTGTCCTATTATGGTTGTGATGCGAAGGTATTGTCGTGGTTTGACAGCTATCTGACGTCACGCAGTCAGAGGGTTCGATTGGGCCGGGTGTTCTCCAGCGAATTGGAGATCTTAAACGGCGTGCCGCAAGGAAGCATCCTGGGTCCATTGCTCTTTTCAATCTTCACTTCGGATCTGCCAGCATCTCTCAACGACGGTTGTGCGATTCATATGTACGCGGATGACACGCAGATCTACGTATCCAGTGACGTGTCTTTGATCGACCAATCAATTTGTGAATTAAATGTAAATTTGAGCAATGTGTATAAATGGTCGGTTAATAACGGTCTTATACTGAATCCGCGAAAGAGTGTCGCAATGTGTCTGGGTAATAAAGCAATGCGCGAAAAAGCATTGTCGTTAAAAAGCTTAGATATAGTGATAGGTTCCGAGATATTGATGTTTAGCGATTTTGCTAAGAATTTGGGGGTAATCTTGGATAGCGATTTAAATTTTGAGAGACATGTAAATGAAAAGCTTCGAGTTTGTTATTATAAGTTAAAATCATTGTATAGCTTTAAGTATATTTTGTCACCTCAGGTCAAGTGGAAGTTAGTTAATTCCTTAATATTAAGTAACATAGACTACTGTAGTTGTATTTATTTTAACTTTTTGAGTTCTGGTGTTAAGAATAGACTGCAGGTAATGCAGAATGCATGCTTCAGATTTGCTTACAATGTTCAACGCTATGTGCATGTAACTCCTCATTATGTTGATCTAGGTGTTCTAAAAATTGAGTTTCGATTTATGTTGTTGTTTGCAAACTTTTTGTTTGATATTTATAAGTATAGTGTGCCCACGTATTTGGGTTCGCTGCTCTGCAAGCGATCGGACGCGCACTCGTTGGGTCTGAGGTTTTCTCGGTGGCTCTCTGTGCCTCGCCATAGGACAGCTAAATTTGAGTGTTCCTTCGAGTACTCTGCTGTGAGAATTATAAATAAATTTATTTTAGTGTATAACACCTCAAATTCTAGACAAGCGTTCAGGGTGAGGTTCAGGGAGATTGTCGGTGGCCTCCAGGCCCATGAGTGCTCGTTGACATTTGATTTATGTTAATTTCCTCTAGTAGCATTTCTGCTAGTTGGTACAGGTATGCTTGTAAATCAGCTTTGCTGAAGCTATACCTTTTGAATTGCTATTGTATTAATATTAATTCAATAAATTTATTATTATGTATTGGGTTTCGTCTTAACCTATTGTAAAGAAATTAAAAATTTTTTTTTCGAAATTGTAACACTTATGAGAGTGCTATTGAACTTCAAAAGCTTCTTATTCTCAACTTGGAAGTACTATAAAGATTTCCTATATTACGTCAAATAGAAGAACGACGTAGCTAAAGATATTTTAAAGCAAAAATCGCGCCAGGCTTAGTCTTCCCCTTTCGTGAAGAGGTTAAAGTAAACTTTTTCTTTTTTCATTTCCGAGAATGATGTGACGACTTCTTGTAAAAGCTTCACAGTGTAGCAGAAGATGAATTGGAGATTCCTCTGGCTCTGCACACCATCTGCATAGTAGGCCTTCTTCTAGTCCCATCGTATACAGGTGCTTTTCGAGCTGGCAATGTCCCATTATCAGTGCCGTTGCCAGTCTTAGCACACCTCTACTCATTCTGAGTAGAGAGTGGGTTCTTTTGTCAGAGGGTTTCTCCAGTAGCACTTTAGAGTGGCCCTGCCCGGGAGTCTCCCTTCAGTGTTTAATATGCCATTTCGTTAGAAGTGACTGTATTTCTCCCTTTGAAATTTCGTAAAGAATGCCGAAGGCTGGTTCTGGTCCAATGGGTCTTATTTTTCTGCCCTATAAGGCCAGACCGTCCGCTTTCTCGTTCCCTAGTATGTCGGCGTGAGCTGGCACCCATACCATACCCATAACCATAGGTTGACGAAATTTTTCCTCCAAGCTCGTTCAGTCTGCGGATGCAGTCTGTTACTAGTCCGGACCCCATCTCACAGGTGTTCAGCGCCTTAAGGGCTGCTTGACTGTCAGATACTACAAAGGTACTTACAAAGATTCTTTGGTTGTGATAACCTTGATCTAACAGTATTCGCGCGCCGTAACTTGAAAACAAGTGAAAATCTGATAACAACTTTTGGGGTTATTTTGTCTTATATTTAAGTGTGAACAAGTGCGAAATTATTTGGAGGTCCGTGGAGATATATTTAAAAATTTTTGTTAACTTGAAATGGCTCTAACTCAAAAACAAGTGAAAATCGGATAACTTTTGGTTTTTTTCGTCTTATATTTACATGTAGAATACGCTCCTAGACTTCGGTGCGATCCTCCCGACTCACCCTGTATAATGAAAATATAATAAATTATGGTATTATAAACGGCGCCTCAAACCTCATAGACAAAGGTTTAGCGATAGGTAGTATTAAAAAAATAAATTAAATAAATCGATTTCTGGTTTTCTTAGCTAAAGTGTTATTGTGTCAGTAAGTTTGTCTACTTTTAATATAAAAAAATGATCTTTCAAAAAACGTTACTTTTGTCTACTGTATTCGTGGGGTATGTTTTATTTTTTGTTTGCCCAAATTCATCATAAATTATAGGTTATATCTGTAAAATTTTTTAACGTTTAGTCGGCGATTTAAAAAATACTCTAACGATATTGTTTGCAGCATATTTCGTCGAAATCTAGTACTTGGTAAAGAAATGTCTGGTGAATGTTCGGCAAATTCGAACAATACTTCTTACTCGTCTGGTCAAAATTCGGTTGCTTACGTAACTACTCCGAACGAGGATGTAGCTAAAAAGATAGCTCGTGGACTCGTGAGCAATAAACTGGCAGCTTGCGTTAATATAATCCCAAAAATCGCGTCTATATACGAGTGGGAAGGTAAAATAAATGAAGACTCCGAAGTTCTTATGATGATTAAAACTAGAACTACAAAAATTGACGAATTGACAGAATACGTAAAGCAAAATCATCCGTATACAATTTGTGAAGTAATATCTTTACCAATCGCAGGTGGAAACGAGCAATATTTAAATTGGATTAACGAAGTCGTACCTGCCCGAAGGTGTAGTTAAATGTATGCCCAAAACTATGTACGTGTAAGTTGTTAATCTGGATCGCATTTAAAACTTATAAATTACATGAATGTACAAAAACTTGCGTGATGAAATAAAGTAATTAAATTAAATCGTCGATTTTATTTATAGAAACAAACGAGATTCGTTGGGCACAGGAATCGTTTACTTTGCAACATTCCAATCGTGCAGCCGGATCTCTTTATGCACCAATATGCCATTCTTAGCACGTGGTGGTTTTGATTACACAAACAATCTTACATTCTACAGTGTGGTGCGCCAATCCTGCATTTCGAAACGTCCGTGTGTGGCCACTTATTTGATAAAAACTTTATTAAATCATGTTCCAAAATATACAATTTACACTATTACTCTTAAAACTTATTTTTTACTACGATCAACAAGTTTGTCTTCAGGTACATGCAAGAATAATCCGATAAATGTTTTAGAGATTAATCGAAACAAATATTTTTCTCCGTACTTTATTTCCGACAACTTTCAAAAAATTCTTTCAACTACTATTTTATCAGTAACATTACGTAAAGCCAAAACTAAGGTTGAGATCGAAGTAATACAATTTTATCGAATCCTGCTCCAAAATTGTAGTACAGTTGGTTTTTAAATTTTATTTAAAAATAAATCTCGACTAAGAAACGAGTATTATGGTAGTGCTAAAAATCTTTTAAAATGAAAAATTAAGCTTTTCCCAATTAAGATAATTTTCATATAAAATTGCACTTTCTCGTTATTTTGTTTACTTAATGTTCTTATCGATAAAATCTTTTATTATAATACCGTATTAGCCCGAATATAACGCGACCCCAAATTTAACGTCCTTGTTTATATTACATTACTTAAACCCCAAATTTAGCGCGAGTCGATTTTTGAACGGAAAATAAATGGTCGAAAAATATCGCGTTATATTCGGGCTAATACGGTAGTTTAAGATCAGAAGTAAGGTTATTCTGCACCGATCTGCTTACCGCATGAAAAGTATTTTTTATCAGACATATTATTATGTTAACAAATGTATCGCGCATGGATTGCCTAATGAAATATGGTTCTGCCCATCATTAATTAAAAATACTGTAATTAATCAAATATAACATGTTGCAAATTAACCCTGAACATTCACATAATGTGAAAAAACTTTTAAGGAGCAACATGTTATATTTGACTAATTAATTATACCTGTATTTAAAAATTTGTAAAAATAATCACGTATGGTCGTTGTAAACATACTAATTTGAATTATATATTTTGCGTTCTCGATACATGTAGCAATGCCGGATCGCAAAAGGAGAGAAATTACGTTACCCGCCTTGTTCAGTTGTTTATGATCAGCTACCGGAGATGGCTGTCTCGGGTTCGATTCCCGAGGTGTATAGTGTTAATTTCAGGGTTAATTAATTTTTTCAACATTTTACTCACTCGCTTACCAAACAAATTTAATCCTAATTGAAAGTATAAAGCATAAGGTACATACAAAAGTTAGGTTGCCTATTTTTTGTAGTCTCTATTACCGGGTTGCCAAGTATAAAGAGGTAAGTCGCGAGCAAGTGAGTGAAATAATTTTTAAAAATTAATTACAGTATTTTTAATTAATGATGGCCAAGCCTATATTTCATTAGTCAACCCATGCGCGATATAATTTTGTTAACATAATATTATGTTTGATAAAAAAAACTTTTTATCCGCTAGATGACCTGCAGAACGACCTTACTTCGGATGCTGTACTATAAGCACATATTTATTATAAATTAATGTAGTTCTATTTTATAGAATCAATTTAAAATTTTCCTTAAAACTAACTTCAATTTCTGCCGAGCAAAAACAAAATCTCGTAATGGATGTCTTACTCTCCATTCAAGAATTGCACTCGTAAATACAGTAGAACCTCGATTATCCGTGCGCGGATTATCCGTGCGGCGGATTATCCGTGCACTTGTTATTACTATTTTTTTTTTAATTTACGTATTTATAATATCATAATAATAATTATTTAACATTATGTATTAATGCTTCACAATCGTTTAGAATTTTTCTTCGAATTTTTGCTTACTTTAGAGATTTGTACTTTTATTAAATACAAAGATATCCTATTTGGTGTTTATGTAAATATAAAATTTCTCAGAATTGCTGTATAGAAATGGCTATTAAATTGATAACCGTGCCAATTGGTGTAGCATTTCTGCTTGCCCTTTTACCTACACACATTTATGTTTAAGGACTTGTTACATCTCGATTGTCTGATTTTTTCAAATAAGATGTTTGTAGTATGTACATGTACATTATTGTGGTAACTAAAAGTCATTTACTATTATCCGTGTTTTTCAATTATCCGTGCACAGCATGGTCCCAGTCGCCCCGGATAATCGAGGTTCTACTGTACGTCTCTTTTAAATCCATCTTAATATACCGTTGAATCGATTAACCGTACATAGGTAAGTAACCCGTAGAATGTTTTTATAAATTCCTGCTTCCCTTTTTTTTATTTTAAAGTAAAAATGAAAGAGACATAAATTATGCAGAATTCAAAATTAGAATTGATAAAGGTCGTAACTCGCTTTAAGTAATCAGTCAATTACGTTGAGTACGCTGGCATTCAGATGCTTATAATTCGCTAAACCGTATGAATTTGCTGTTGTGCTGACTCTCAGCATATGGGTGAGGAGATTATAAGCATCTGAATCCCAGCATGCTCAGCATAATTGACTGATTACTTAAATCAGCTTTAGACGCTAAAGGCATCCAGTATTTTGAAGCCGGAGTGCTTATGATGTGTTGATATCTTGTCGACGTCGTACACTCAATTATCAGCACATTTCTCTTAGTTGCAACCAAAACACGTCTTACAAACTGTTTTTAGGCATACTTGCTAGGCCCGGATTTACCTTTCAGGAGGCCCTTAAGTTAAAAGTTTTATAGGGGCCCTCGTCATGAGAGCTCATAGAAAAAGTTTTAGGGAAGGGTAAGCTATGAGTTAATTAAACTTACGGCATATTAAAGGAAATTATTTTTGGGATTAAAGTCAAGTTGACCACTCGACGGTCCTGTGACGAAGCAGAAATTTATAAAAACGTGATTTTAATGCCATGTGTACAAATAAACCAATCAACACCCGGTATATTTATATATGACCTTACATAAAAACATGCAAAATCATTTATAAGGCACTTAAACTATCGAATAACTAAATTAATGGAGTAAGACAAAAACAAACGCGTTTGAGCGCACTTGTATTTTAGAAAACACTTTCAAGTTAGTAAACGCGGTCTAGAATAAGACTCAAGATGTCGCCATTTTGCTTGTGACTTTTCCGTAATTATTATTTGATGGTCAAACTAACTAATTTGCACTATCGGAATAATGTATTTTAGACTTAAAACTACAACGAAGCAAATAATATTTTGCTAATCCACTTACTTGAAGCAGTAAATTAATATTACTACTTCAAGTAATCCGATTAAATATTATGACTAATTGAACAAATAGAAAGGTTGGGTTGCAAGAGACTTTTAATCAGCGATTAATCTAATAATAAAATGGCATTTTTGTTTGTTGCTTGATTGTTGAAATATGTATATTCTGATTATATAAAAGTCTGGTAACCACAGCCTTTAGTTGAAGTCGGGGTGGTTAAATGCGGCAATTGAGTTTGTCAATTGGCTAGTTGTCGAGATAACTGGTTAAGGGCCAGTTTTACAATCGCGGTATAAATCAAGGAATAGGTATTCGAGGTATAAAATCTGGTATAAGATCAAAATTTTTGTTCCATTAGCTTCCTTAATAGATTAAATGTGTAGAATTTTGAATTTGGAGAAATGTTGGTGTAATAACTGATACCAATATTTCATTTATTTGCGAGTTAAGTTAACTTATAGGGCAAAAATTTGAGGTTATTCCTAGAATAGCTTATCTGTCGTTTATACCGCGATTGTAAAACTGGGCCTAAATCACTTGGTAAAACTAACCATATTTTTATCGACTGTTACTTTAATCGGACTTTTGTGCAACCCACCTAAATAATCTAAGGTCTGAACTAAGGTCATTCCGTTCCCATCTGCTTACCGGATGAAAAGTATTTTTTATCAAACATAATATTTTAACAAATATATCGCGCATTGGATGCCTAAGGAAATCCAATCCAGGCCATGGTCCTGGCCATCATTACTCTTCTTAATTTTCTTTTCAAATTTTACTCACTTGTCTAACAGACGAATTTAATCCTAATCGAAAGTATAAAGCATAGGGAACATAGAAAAGTTAGGTTGCCTATTTTTTGTGATCACATTACCGGGTTGCCCAGTATGGAGAGGTGAGTCGATATAGTAATATGTACTCATCTGCTTTCTCATTGAAACATAAATATATCAAAATAAAGATAATTTTATTGCGAACACGATGGTATAGGGTTACTGACGAAAAATCACGAATTTTTGGGTGGACTTCTCTTTGAATAGGTGTAATCGATCAACAATTTTGGAATCTTGTTTTGATGTTTTGGGATGTCGGTCTGCTTGATCTGAAAAGAATTTCAAGCAGATTTTTGGTTTAAGAAAATCAAGGGTGCTGTGGAAATTGAGAAAAAACTAATTTCTATTTAGGTAAAGTGGTATTTCGGTTATAGATGTGATAAAATGTTATTGAAAAAAGTTGTTCAGAATACGAAATTACGACTCTATGCAAAATTTCAAGAATATTGCTTCAATCATTATTTTTTCTTCAAATTTCAAAGTCTGGTTTCCATGATTCAGGACCGATTTTTCGCAAGCAACCCTAACCACCATTTTCGCAATAAAATGATCTTTATTTTGATATATTATGTTTCAATGAGAAAGCAGATGAGTACATATTACTATAAGACTCGCCTCTTCATACTTGGCAACCCGGTAATAGGAACCACAAAAAGCAGGCAACCTAGCTTTTCCATGTTCCTTACGCTTACGTTTCATCTGCTAGACAAGTAAAATATGAAAAAAAAATTACTAAGAGTAATGATGGCCTGGACTGGATTTCCTTAGGCAACCCATGCGCGATATGTTTGTTAAAATATTGTTCGATAAAAAATACTTTTCATCCGGTAAGCAGATGGGAATGGAATGACCTAAGCCTTTCTCATAACTTATGTTCTAATATGCTGAATACTTATCAAATTAAATTATATTCAATCTTGAAAGTAATAACAATCTTTTCTTAAAATACTAATGGCTTTAAAATTAATTTAAAAACGTCTTAATCAATTAAAAAAGTTATCAACTTATAAAAATGAACAATACCCGATGTGCCATGCAGAACTTACATCGATAATCTATAAAATACAATTCCAATAAAAATATAAGTACGATACGGCACATTAAAGCGAGTGTAGAGCTCGAGCTTCCAAAATATAATATCGATACTATTGAAAAGACATTAACACTTTAACAACTTGGTAAGCTCAATTACGATAAGTTCCTCGTTTAGTGTGCTTGCACGTTACCTCTACTTGTAACGCCTTTTCAAAAGGATTTTTAATTTAACTGAAAGTACGTGTCAAAGATCCAAGTTAAAATTACAAAAGCGTAATATACAAAATTCAAATATTAAAACATTTTTTCCTTAATAAATTTTAGGGAAGATAATGTACTGCACTTTTTGACAATATCTATCCCACGCATTACCATATCTGGCTTTACATCTTTGATTATCCCTATGAGCACGTGCCAGTATGAATACAATATCACCCAAACAAATCAAAACTATCGGAGTTTTCCATATGAACAAAGCGAAAGCTGAGAGAATCAGTATATCACCCAAATAATTTGGATGACGCACGAATCCCCAATAACCGGACACTAAAAGTTTCTTCCCCGAAGATGTCTGAATCGTTTCTAAATCTAAAACGACGAACTTAGTTATCCTAGCTGTATTAATAACAACCGTACTTACGCGATAAAGCAGAACTGTACGGATTTCTTCTGAAAGCGTGTTTCTGACTGTTGCTTCCTCTAAACAATAGATATCCGACGGTGAATAATGTGATGGCTATAAATAACTGCCAGTTCGGCAGCTTTATTCCGTGATCGAGTACACACTTCGATATAGCTGTTACGGCGCAAGTACCTGTAAGCGACACTACCGAGGTCATGTAGCCCACCGCTTCGTACTGAGCTTCGAAAGTTGTCACAAAATTACTCTCATACATCAAAAAGTCAAGCGCATAAATTATTTGTAATACGGCAATCACCACTAGAGTAGAATTATACTTCACTCCTCTTAAACCGGTTAAAGTCACTTCTATAGGTGCGACAACTTCCACATTTTTGTAGATGTAAATTAAATTGACGAGAATCTGTAAAAATCAATATTTAAGAAAGTCTATTCAACAAATTTAACAACCAAGATTTATAAAAACAAAAGACACCTAACTTTTAATCGACTTTTACCATGAGTAGTTACTAATCTAAAAAGAAAATGCCAAGTGCCATGGTGGATCACCGGCGACGAGAAACAAACAATACAGAACTTAACCGCTTGTTGGGGGTATAACTTGATGGTAGACTGCATTCGACTGCAGATCGAGAGGTCGCCGGTTTAAACCCAGGCGCTATTATTATTTTGTTTTCAAAATTTTCTTATTAAAACTCGTTAAATAATCTTATCTTTAATTTCGTTTGTTGATAAACATTGAAGTAGGTAGTATTACCCGTTCGAGTTAGATTTACAAAAAAAAATTATTTGAAACACTTACCATTCCCACAACGACCGATCTAAACAATATTAATTTAACGTCCAGCCTGTTTAAAAGTCTCGGATTAATTTCTCTTCCAAAGAAAAACTTATAAATGTTACCGCTACCGACAGTGTACGGATTGAGAGCACTTATGGATACGTAAAAGCTACGTACATACAAATAAACGGACAATAAAATTGCGACGATTAAAGAACTTACGAATAATTGAAAGTGTTTAGCGAGGATGTTGGAAACCACGGGTACTTTATAATATTCCAAACCAATTAATATGCCAAAAGTAGAGAATAAGCAAAATAACCCATTCATGAGGTATTCCAACTTACCTTGCTTATTTAACATACCACTAACTTTCGGTCCACCAATCGGCAAAAATGATAAAGCGGTTAGAAGAGCATTATATCCTACCACGATAAGGAGCATGGTAGAATCGAGATAGGTTCCGATATTTTTAAACTTATCGAGATTGGGAAGTTTAGTAAATGAACATTGAGTTTCGTTACAAAACATGAACAGACTCATTAAACCTAATGGCAAAGCGAAAATACCCAAAAGTGCTCCAATCGAACCACCACATTCGGTCGCTAAATTTCGCTCGACCGAAAGTTTTCTCAACGGTTCTTGAACCGAACTTCCTAGTTTGACGATGGGAACGTCGTCTTCGTCAGAAAATTCTGTTAATTTCTTGACTGTAGCAGCGTCGTGTTTCAAATGTACTATGCGGTCTGCTTCGGCCAAATGGGTTCTTTGTGATGAACGGCGTAAGACGCCGACATAGTCGTTGGAATCTCTGATACTCGATCCGGCACTCTAAAAATTTGACGTAAGTAGTTTATTTTATTTTGCCACGTTAATACCTTAGGCACGATATAATCGGCATCTCTCCTAGCTCGTCCTCTTACTGCAGCTTTCGGTTTTTCTACTGAAACAAAATAATCTAAGCCGTCAGAATCTGAATCAATGTCGGCAGATTTCACTGTAAAACTTGAAATTAGACTTCTCTTTTAAACAAAATTACTTACGATACCTTCCACTCGTTTAGGCGTGCGAGCCGGCGACCGAGTCGATCTTCTTACGGGGCTTACCCGAGTCACATTTTTCCTAGCAGGACTTCTAGGTCTGGTCTTTCTACTCGGACTGGGACTCGATTTCGTCTTTCTACTAGGACTTTTAGTTCTAGAAGGCGATTTCGATTTGTTCTTTGAAGATTTGATTTTTTTGGAACCGCTCTCGAGCGCCTCGTCTTTCGACAATTCTCCTTTCCCACGAGAAACCATCTAATTATAAAAGCATTTTACTAAAATTTGTAACGTAAATCGAAATCTAATTATATCCACCATACTACTTTTTAAATTCGAGAACATTTAGAAATTCTATAAATAAAAGGAACGAGACATAACCACAAATTCTACTTAAAATTTTGAAGGGAGGTCTCGGAAAGTAAAATAGTATCGTAAATTACGTTTATTTGGTATCTTATAACTATCTGGTAATAAAATTTATAGAAAAATAGTAAATATCTACAACTTTCATAACCCTATTAAAAAGATTACGCAAGCGTAGGACAAGCGCGGCAAACATTAACATAATTTTAAATACGTAAATTTAAATAATAATAAATTAATAATCCTTAATGTAAACTTACGTTTTGGAAACTTATAAAGACAAATTCCAACAACTAACTGTCACACTTATAAACCAGCCACAAACCGACGCTACTTAAATGACGCCAAACGACAGAACACGCCAAATTGTTTTTGTTTTGCCTCTTCCGATTGGTCGAATTTTAACTCCGAAGTCGTGAACCTTTTCAAATGTTGTGACCGTTGTGACCCATGTGTGGCTGTAATTTAAATTGTTTTAAAATAATTTGAGTTTATTTCTTTATTTAAATTTATAATTCTTTTAAAATACTAAACAATCGGTGCCGTAGTTAGTCGACGTCTGTTTAATTTATGAAGATTCGGTTACGTACAAATTTTCGATTGTTGATTGTTCCTTTCCGTTCTAACGATATTCAGATATCGTACAATCCACAATACAAAGACGATGTGGCTCAAGTCCCGTAAGACTTTGAAAAACTCGCGTCTATAGACACGACTATAACTATTGTCGCCCTGGCTTCCGCATACGCCATTTTATTATTGCCACGGGAAACATCAGATTATAATCAAACTTAATTTTTTTATGTGAGCGTAGAAAAATTTAGTAATGCGTAATGCTGGGTTTATACGTGCATAGATTCGCTGGCGCCAATAGGTAGTTGCACGCCAGTAACACAAAAGTTGCAAATGTAAACATTTACTGGCACGCCAGTGCTATTATGCATGCAGTGATAATAAAAGTTTGTTGCTTGCTAACTTTTCCATGCGCCAATTTTTATTTGCATGCAAGCAAAAATAAATTTGGTCATTTTTTGGTCATCCGCAGATGGTTCCTAAGTTCCTATAGCTTTCGGAATCTTCGCTAGCAAGTTCTGGTAAAAATTTTCCAGATGATGCTCCCCACAAATGCCTACGAGCAATCCATTTTCTCACACACATGCGACCTTTCCTTTTATCTTTCTTCTTCTTCTCAAGATCAGCAATCATGTTATCAACCACAATTTTTGTAGCTATTCGACAGGCAGCACGTAAAAGTTCACTCGACATTTTCGATGTACCTACTTCAATTAAAAACTATACTTAAAATTATGTGCTTAAAATGAAGCTGGCGAGTAAAATCAGCATCCTCTGTGTAAACTCTTACTGGCGCGAAATTTGTATTGGCAAGGCTATAGACTGGAAAAGTGTTGTCGTCATAAACATGGCCGCCGACCATATGATGGGTAAAAACATTAGTTTGTTGCCATAACGTTAACACGTGAAAATGTTCATCATAAGTTTATCGGCAGTTTTAGAATTATTTAGTGATGAGATTAGTTTATTTTGTAAAATAAATAAAAGTAAAATACAAGAATTTTTACTATAAGATGAGATTAGTGTTTTCAAAAAAGCAGAAAACTGCCTAGATACCTAGTGGGCACTGCAAAGAAATAATTTTTGATGGCAGTTTGGGTTTCCCGTCTACTAACATGAACACCCTGGGCAATAACAATAAGGCATTTTGAATTAAATAATTAACGTAAAACTGGAATAAAAACGAAAACTTATGTTTAAGCTGTGCAACGTATACGGTGAAACTGGTTTGTTATTATACTTTGTACACTTTGAAACGGCGTTCCTGACTTACGCCACCAGCAGAGAGGTTACAATAGTGAATAGGGACATCCCATAGAGAAGTCAAGTAGGTAGGTAATTGTTGAAATCTGCGTTTACCTGCATTTGAAGTTCGGGTCTTAACCTAATTTAATTTTTTTCAACAAAACTTGTATTTGAATATAAAATGTGGTTATATTTGAAAAGACAACATTTGGGGGTGTCCGGCAGGTAAATATTAAAATCCTTAAAAGCTCTAAACAGATTTCAACAATTACCTACCTACTTAACTTCTCCAAGGGAGGCATCTATTCACTATTGTAACCTCTCTGCTGGTGGCGTAAGTCACCGAGAACTTTACGGAGCGGCTTTACCTTGCGTTCAGGGAGCTCGCTATTAGTACTAATCAGAGGTACTAATAGCACGATTTTGCCGTTCGGGGAGCTCGCTTTCACGCTATTAGCACCACACGCTATTATGACGTATTACTGTGCGTTCGGGGAGGCTTTTAGCGTGGGACGCTTACGAGCTCCCCGAACGCATTTGTGAGCGTCTCATGCTATCAACATGGCGGCAGAGGCGGGAAAAGCCGCAAAATGTAAACATTCAGAAATAACCTCAAATTTTTTGCCCTATAAGTTTGTTAACAGTTAACTTAACTCGCAATGAGCTGAACTGATAGGCACTACAAATAAATTTGGTACAGAGAATTGAAAAAAAAGAGCCAAAACAAGTCTTTAGGTATAATACCCAGAAATTTCTTAGATTATACTATACTTTAGTTTTTGTTAGAGGTGAAACGACACCAAAATTTTTGGTATTCGAAACTCAAACCCAAAACTTAAAATGATCTCAAAACCTTCAAAACTATAAGCAGAACCAAATAAGCAGACCATAAATAAATAAAGTCTTTTTTTATTTATGAAGCAAACCTCAAGCCGATAAAACAAAACGGTAAAGGCAATGACGGTATGTTTTGTATTACGATAACATCGAATCAACGACATAACAACTATCGATTAACAAAATTAGCAGACAACTGAATGAGAATAGGCAGTGGCCTTTCATAACGCTAAGTTTCGAAAACTCAAAACTGTCCCTGTTTCGGGTGCTTCATTCTTAGTTTTTCTTATTGATGATAAGCTAGATAAGACTACAAATTTAATTTAATGAATCCCTTGCCGTCGTCTAATGCTACAACATCAATATCAATTGATGATACTAATCAAAAATTTAAATAAAAAAATTTATAAAGCGCACGCGACTTTCCCGCTTTGCATTCGAAGAGCAAACAAACACGGTTGCCACGGTAATAGTTTGAAAGCGTTTCGTGCTTCACCTCCAAATTGAAAGCGTTGATAGCGCGAACAATGACGTCAGCGGTACTCGAATCGTTACGTCACGAAAGCGTTCATAGCGTTGAAAGCAAGCTCCCCGAACGGCAAAATCGTGCTATTAGTACTAATAGCGAGCTCTCCGAACGCAGGGTATGGGTCAAACGCTAAAAGCCTCCCCGAACGCACAGTAATACGTCATAATAGCGTGTGGTGCTAATAGCGTGAAAGGGTGCGTTCGGGGAGCTCGCTTTCACGCTATTAGCACCACACGCTATTATGACGTATTACTGTGCGTTCGGGGAGGCTTTTAGCGTTTGACCCATAAGTTTACGTACTGGAACAGTGACGTCACGAAAGCTTTCATAGCGTTGAAAGCGAGCTCCCCGAACGGCAAAATCGTGCTATTAGTACTAATAGCGAGCTCCCCGAACGCAGGGAAAGTGAGCTCCCCGAACGCACCCTTAGTATACCCATTACCCACATTTGTGACGTCACCCTTTTCCAGTCTATTGGCGCCAGTCTATTTATGCACGTATAAGCCCAGCATTATACCATGAATAATAAGATCACTGTGCAATTATATACTCAATAGTAATACCCTACAAGAGTCGAAAAATATTTAGTACTGCTACTGTATTAATGTCATAATTCATAATCGAGGTTGATCGTGGTCATAACTCATAACAGTCAGTCAGTCCCGATGGCAACATAACCTCATAAAACGGAGTCGACCATTGCCGATAGTCGATAATTGCTAAAAATAATTGCATTCAAAACAAAGTAGAAAGTACATAGTACAGTCAGTAATTATCATTTAAGAGCTATCGGGGCTAAATTATACGTAGCATTGTTGGATCACCATGTCGACAATTTGCAGGTAAAACAAATAAATGTTTACCATGTAGCAGCATATTATGTAATCCGCTTATTTAGATTAGTTAGTCGAAAACTAGCGCCACAATTAATTTATTCTACCAAACCCGAATTTTTAACGCTCGCTCGTCACGTAACATTAAAAGCGAGTCCTTACAAAGCACCCACTGCGGAAGATCATGACGAGCATAATATGAAGTTAAAAAGACCACAGTCTCCTCATTTAAGTATTTACGCAATACAGTTGACAAGCACATTGTCGATTACACATCGTATGACCGGTACGTTTTAAAACTAATTAATCTCAAAATATGACATTAATTAAATTGCAGGTGCCGCATTGGCTGGTTATACCGCACTTTTGGGCGCGGGAGCTTTGGTTTTACCACACCCCGTTTCGCATTATATTGAAGCGTTGCAAGCGATGCATCCAAGTTTCGCTACACTTTTCTTATTAAAATTTGTATTAGCGTTTCCTTTTAGTTACCATTTTTGTAATGGTATTCGACATCTGACGTGGGATTTTGGTAAATTTTTAACCATAAAAGGCGTTTACACCACTGGCTATATCATGCTTGGTAGCTCCTCACTTCTCACTATTATTCTTTCTTCTATTTAAAATGTCTACTTATTCGATTTGTGCCCAGTTTTACAATCACGGTATAAACGATATATAAATTATTCTACGAATAACCTCAAAATTTCTCCAAATCCAAAGTTCTCTACATTATTTGATCTATTAAGGAAACTGATGGAATAATAATTTTGGTTTTATACCTAGAATAGCTATTCCTTAATTATACCGTGATTGTAAAACTGGCCCTTAGTGAAATATCGTAATTTCATAATAATATTGAGTTGTATTAAATAAAAAATGGTAAATTTAGTTTTTCCAAAATAAGTAATTAAAAAAATGGAAAATTATTTATATAATTTTATCTTCCTCTCCTTTAAGGGTCCTGCTCACCTAAAAATCACCATTACGCACTTTATATGGGAACTTTCATACGACTTTTTTTTGCTTATTATAATAGTTGAAAGGTCGGTCGAAGTTTTCATATGTGTAGAATTTCATTGTCTACCCCGCTATATACAATGTGTCCGCGGATTGAGTTGTCAAGAGAGGAAAAATTTTTATTATTGATTAGGACAAAAAGTCATTCTTTATAAAGAGTTCTGCTTGTCGAGAAAGCGTATTTGCAATATTAAAATCTAAGATCCGACGTACAGGGTGTTAATAAATTTTAAAAATGTGAAAATGTTTCAAGACAAAAGTAGCATTTTTTGTTATTTGAGGTGAAATGTTTATTTAAAAAACTGTGGGGTGTTTTAAAACAAAACAATAAAAGGCGTATAAAAATGACTTGCCGCATGACCAAGAAGCACTTAAAGCACGAATACGGGATGCGGTAAATGTACCCTCAACTATTCGCAGAGTTTATGGCGAATTCATTAAAAGGATGGAGAAATGGGTAGAGGTTGGGGGGTCTTATGTAAAAATCTAATTTTTTTTAGAAACAATCTCTAATGTGTCTAATAAAGTATCTAGAAAAGAAATAAGTCTAAAAAGTTTTATTCCTACCATCAAATTTGAATGGGTGTTAAATAATGGTCACTAAGTTCTCCAGTTTAGGAATATTTAAAAGATATTGTTTACGTCACAGAAGTTTACTGGGAGGATGAACTTCGGCAAGGAATTGTAGCCGCTTACTAAAAATTAAGAAATCAAGATGCATGAGCCTCTTCGACAACGACTGCAACTTTGTTTACGAGAGCAAGGACGACAGTTTGAACATCTTTTGTGGTAATTTTAAAGTGCGTAAGTGCGTTAAACGTTTTGTTTATTTAAGATAACTCTAAAATGCGCTAAATGCCGTGTTTTTGTTGTGGGAAAAAAGTCGTTTTCAAGATGTAGAATATTTTTGTTTGTCAAGTAAAAAAAGTAGGTAAAATTTGTTATTGGCGTTTTTTGTTATTTAAAGTAAAGCGAACGACGAACGATAGAAATGTAGAAGAGAACACAGTAATTCGTAAATTTTGAAAATTGTAATAATGTTTTATGTATAATTCTTTAAAAGCTCGATTACGTTATTTATTAAGCTGCTTTTCTGCAATATTTTGTCAAATTGTTAACTGTAGTACCATTAGTGTTATTATATACTCAATGGTAGTACTTAATTTTGAATATTATTAATAACTGTTCTTGTAATTTAAGTTAAATTATTGTACAAAGTTTATGTTATATTTATGCACAATAAAAGTAATAATCACAATTTCTGTTTATTTATTAAATAAATTAGAAAATAAAAAATAAATAAATAAATAATAATAATAGTAGTAAATTTTCGAATACCCGCGCATTCTTACTTTAGTTTACTTAATGACGCCAGGGGGTCGATTCGGGTAACGATCTTTGATATTTAACATTGTTCGTCCAATCTCGACATTATCTCCGTTACCAACCTTACCAACTAATAGGCACCAAATTAACGTATCTCGTCACTGTCAAAATGTGAATCAAATACAAAATATTTTAGATAAATAAGGAATTAAGCGAACTACACCCTGCATTTATAAATATTAAGGTAACTCTTTTGTTTTAAAATTTATATTTATTTCTTCGTTATTTTCGGCACAGACTATTCCTATTACTTAAATTATCCTCCACTAACTCGATTTATAATTATTATTATTGTAATTTTCTATTAGGTGGTCTTCAAACTTTTTACACTGCACAATGCCTTTTAAGCTTAAATTGAAGAAGTCGCGTCACTATAATGTAGTATCGAAATCGTTATTCGTCGTATCCGTCGAAATGTTAGACGGTACTAATGTCGAGTGTACGCTATCGTCAGAAAGTACGGGACAAGACTGTCTTGACGTAGTATGTCAGAAATTGTTAATGAACCAACCGAGATTTTTTGGCTTACAGTATATTAGTAAATCGAAAGATAACCGTTTATGTTGGCTAGAACTCGATAGACCCATCAAGCGACAACTCGACAAGCACGGAAGAAACTTATGCGTTTTTTTAAGAGTTATGTATTATGTGATATCTGGCTGTAGATTATTAAACGACGAGGTCACGCGGTGAGTATTTACATTTTAAATGAACATTTTTCTCATTTGCTGTAATCTTAACCTCGACAGGTACCACTACTTTTTACAGTTAAAAATGGACACGATAGAAGGACGTATAATGTGTAGTCCTCAACAAGCCGTAGAATTGGCCAGTTATTCTATGCAAGCCGAGTTTGGAAATTTTGATTCAGAACGTCATACGGCCCATTATTTAAAAGACTTCCAGTTATTTCCAAAAGTAAGTTTGATATTCGATGGTTATTACCGTAATGACGTTTTCCTAGAGTTTTACAGATTCGGGTCTGTTAGAATCCTCAACAGAAGCGGCTAGCCGACAGCATGCCGTCTTACACAATTTACCTCAAAGTACCGCCGAAGAGTATTACATTTGTGCGTGTCAGAGGCTTGACGGTTATGGGCAAGAAACTTTTAATGTTAAAGATGGTAGCGGAGAAGAAGCCATCATCGGAGTGTCTCTCACAGGCGTCAATGTTACATATTTAAGTGGAAAAGAAGGCCGCAGTTATGGGTTTGCCGTTAGCAATTTACTTTTCCATATTATAATTGTAAATTTGTTTTAGATGGGTAGACATCAGTAACGTCATAAACCACAAAAGAAATTTTACCATCGAATCTGTGATTGGTACCGATAAAGCAGATTTTCAATTTCCCGACGTCGAAACTGCAAAAAATGCTTGGAGATTTTGTGTTCTACAACATATGTTTTATCGAGAGTTCGAAATGGATATCAACTTGGAACAAAGCGATAAGAACCCGCCCGTTTTCCATCAGTCGAGTGCTGTAGATGTAAGTTATAAGTTATTTTCTGTTTTAAAGGAATTTTATTGGTCGGATCGCTTCTAATATTTGAAACCATTTGGTTAAAAATGGTATAAGATCAGGTAAACTTGGCAAATTATTTATAGATATTGAAGTTCTCAGGTATTTGAACGTGTAATATTATCAAATAAATTATTCGGAAACCCCATTTGTCACCTAAATGTTTAGGAGTAATATCTCGAACGTTTTTTAAAGAAAATTTTATTTGAAGGT
Organism: Malthinus flaveolus; assembly: GCA_950108345.1. Taxonomy (NCBI): domain Eukaryota; kingdom Metazoa; phylum Arthropoda; class Insecta; order Coleoptera; family Cantharidae; genus Malthinus; species Malthinus flaveolus. Next base: position 338,347 of record OX467286.1, read on the forward strand.
TTTTTTATTCAACAGGAAGGGCTACGTAAACTAGATAGTTACGAAGACATTTCGAATGTTTGCTATCCGTGGGATCGTTCTTCTGCCACTCGTTCGCTAACACAACGTGCTCAATCGACGTCTTGCTTAGATCTAAACGCTCCCACTGATATCGACAAACTTCGAAGTTTGTTACCATCTTATAGACCCGCTCCAGATTACGAGACTGCCATCCAACAAAAATATCGTAACTCTTCGGGTGCCATACCTAATCGAGAGCCTTTGAGAAACGCACACGCCATGTTGTATAGTTCGCAACCCGAAATTCATCAGATCGACGGTTTCGCTTCTCATTTACGGTATCCCGATGTTACGCATAACAACATAGAGCCAAAAAATATAATGACGCCTTTGTATCATTCGGGTTACACGCAGTCGCAAATTTTACCTACCGAAAACCGTAGAAACGTAGTCGATGTTACCGAAGGAATAAGACTATTACATTTGTATAAACCTCCGCCACCGTATCCGGTCGACAGAATAAGTTCAAATTCCACGCCTGACTTGGCCGGAATTTCTCAGCAAGCCAAACCGCATAATAATTTTATCGACAGTCTGGTCTCCGGTTCGAGTCCCGATTTAGTATCCAACGGTAATCCGATCGGTCGACACTACTTGAAGCAATACGGACAAGCCGGGTACGCAAATCGACAAGTGCATCCGGTTCATCGTTCTCAAAGTTATTTACCTGCGGCCGCTCAACACGGCACTTATGAAAATTTGGCGTCGTTCTTTGAGAATAACGTCGTAGGTCGTCCTCAAGCGGTCATCGTCGACAATCCCCACGTGACGAAACATATAAAAAAAATATATGACGAACATGGGAATATCATATTTTGTATGCCCGCAAATATGAAACAAATCTTACAGGAAAACCAACTACCTAGTAGGGGATTTGTTTTAACTCGCAATCAAAACGTGGCTGTGACGCACGCGCAAGATATAAATAATTCGACCGAGCCCATTTACGAAAATATACCGCTACCGTGGCACAACGATAACGGGCAGATGCGTGCCAGAACCCAAAGCATACAGTCAGCCCCGGAAATAAGTCAAGTTCTAAATCGTACCTTAATTAATAACGTACAGACCCAAGTGGAGACTAATAGACGAAACACGAGTAGAGAAAATGTGTACGCAAGCGTGGAATATGGCACAAGTTCGACGAAATCGTCCACGACCGAATTAAATCGCAGTTTGAATACCAATAACTTGGGTAGCACTAGCGGCTTATCGAGTCGATCGCAAAACTTAAATTCGACCCATATTTCCGGTAATACTAACTTTAAAAACGACCTCTGTGGCGAGTCTACCAACCCTTTTAGTAGAATAAATAATTTAACCGTCACCAAAAGTTCTGCGAATTCATCTGCATCTAGCGGATTATTTCGATGCGCGAGCAATAACGAGGGCGAAATGTTTAGTGATATTACCTCTTCGTCTAATAGTAGCTCCGGTAAAACTAAGAGAAAACGATGGGGAATTTTAATGGGCAAACATAAATCGACCGATAAAATTAAGAGCGCAACTTTGGGTAGAGAAAAGGAAAAAAATAAAGATAAGAGCCAAAGTAATAATCGTCATAGATGGTCGACCGGTCTTCCGAGATTACATCCGTTACCTCCTTCTATTAGCAAAGAAACGATGGTTAATAGGTAAAATTTCTTTAAGAATGTCGTAAAACTGTAAGTATTTTAGTGCCAGCTTTTGGAAATTAAGTTAGCCGATAGTCAACTCTTTTTCGAATTCGATAAGATTCCAAAGAAAAAGCAAAACGCCGAGTTTACTACCGCTTTGCTCGTGGACAACGCCAAACACAATAGATTCAAAGATGTTTTACCCTACGAAGATAATAGATTGAGATTAACACCTACGCGCGACAATAAACACGGGTATATTAATGCTTCGCACATTACGGTAAGGAACTAAATCGTTTCGACTTAATCAAACGCCCACTGCAAACTCTTTTATAGGCGACGGTTGGTAGTAAACAACGATTTTATATAGCTACACAAGGACCCACTAAGTTTACCTTACCCTATTTTTGGCAATGCGTTTGGGAAGCCGAAGTTTATCTGTTGGTTCAGCTGACAGATTCGTCCGACGATATCGTTTATTTACCTAATGCTGAAAACAGATGCATCGATGCTAGTCAAGTGAGTACTTTGTTTATAAAAATTGGCAGTTCGACACCTAAGAGTGATGGGAGAGCCAAGTACACTTTTGAAAATTGAACGTAATTAATTTTGCAGGACTATCAAATTTGGTGGGAATTTTCTCAAAAGAGTGGCCATTGTGTGACTAGTAAGATTAGGCTGTGTCAAGTTACTTCTCGTCGTTACAGAACTCTTTGGCATTTACACTATAGCGATTGGGGAGAGCATGGATGTCCACAATCCGTATCTCACTTTTTGGGTTTTTTGGAAGAGCTTCAGTCTGTACAGCATCATTCTTTAGAAGAAATACCTTTGGGACACAACAAAAATCCTCCCGTTTTAGTTCACTGTACGGCCGGCGTCGGTAGAACGGGTCTGATGGTGCTTTCCGATCTTTTATTGTATACCGTCGAAAATAATCAGGTAATCATATGACTAAATAGTAGTCCTATTCGAAAGTGCGTAGAAAATGTGATTTTGTTGTTTTTAGGAAGTTGACGTGTCTCGAGTTGTCGGTTTACTGCGTCATCAGAGGCCTTTTATGGTACAAACTATTGCTCAATATCGCTTCGTTTATTCTTTACTCATACATTATTTAAAACAAACTCGCCTTATCTAGCATTTAATAAAAATTGATCCGAGTGCCATTATTTTCAATCAAATATTGGAAACTAACAGTATTTTTGTATTCCGATTTATTTTAATAGCGTACCTATACTTCGGAAAGTACTTAATCGTGTAATTATTAGAAACTTGTTTTAACATTATGTTACATCAGTATTTAGGTTTTTTGTGTGTTCTTTCCGTTATTACGATTTTAAAAATACTGCGAGTATATTAAAAAGGCTGTGTGGAAAATTTTAACGCAATCGTGTAAGCAATCAGTAATAATATTGTGATTTTAGTGTGCCTTTTGTTTAGATTATGTATTATACAAAAAGTTAAAAACTAATTGTACGAAATAGTATTATAATATCACTGATTTCGTAATGAAATTATCGATAAAAAGAAATTCGATATTTGATATATTTATGTAATGTTTATTGTGAATAAAGAAATAATCGTCCACTACATTAATTACGTACCTCTAGAATCTAGAAAGACCGACCCATCGATGGAAACATCTTTGAAGCTACGTGTACTGGGATCGTTTATGCACTTTAAATTTTTGGTATATTTTCACAGTACAGTACAGTTTATGTGCTGTGATATTATGTAGAAATAACCAGGGCTTCGAACCATTATCTTTTTCGTTCCGGTTCAACTTAAAAAAAATTCGGTTTGGTTCCTTAAAAATAAAGGTTGTTTTCGGTTCAGCTCAGAGTGAGTAATTTTGATATCTTTTTTATTTGTATTAAAAATTTATTTTCTACCATAATTTAGGAAAAATATTGTTACACAAAAATTCTCAAGGGCCACGGCGATGCCAATAGTTTAAGTCACATATGCACACATGGGGTGCACAAAGTGTCGAGGCCGTGACAAATTAACAACCAGGCGAGGGTCGAGGGTTGAAGTAGAGTTGCAGATTGGCATTCTAAGGGCGAAGTTGTGTTAAATAATTACCATTATTTGTACTATTCATATTTCTGGCAATTTAATTATATTTGATTACTGTGTGATTGCGTTTATTTTACGTCGTTTGAATAATATATTAAATATGTACGGAACCGAAATAAACTGATTTTTTTTTTATTCACTTCCGGTTTTCGTTCTGACAGAAATGACAGTTTTTGGTATTAGGTTCAGATGCCTACTAACTTTTTATTTATAGCCGAGTATAAATAATGTGGGTCCAAGTTTTCCGAAATGCCAGTCCCATATTTTGAGCCATCTTTTATCAAAAAGCTTATTTTGTCGATAAAATTGTGCCGCTAAAGTGACTAAAACCATAATTTATCAAAATCACTTAGGTTTTGTTTTAAGACATTTCACACATTTTTAGGGGACTAAAAACGTAGTCATATTCAATTTAAAATTATTTATCTTTTAGACTAGGGGGTGCGAAAAGTAGCGTATATACCACGAGACTAAAGTGTCTTAATATTCCTATAATATCTATTATACTATTAGTTTTGGGTTTTCAAAATAAATATTGGGTGCGAAATATTTTTTATTAACGTATAATTAATTTTCATTAGGTTAACCTGTTATACCTATTAACTGACGAGTGATGACTATCTATTACTTAGTACTTCCATACTTCTTATTAGATATAAATAATTTAGGCGTGTAAAAAATTTAATCTTTACACGTCGAATAGTTCCTTCGCTATTTAAAAATATTCTACAAAATCTTAGATCTACTTATTAATCGTTTCGCGTGTTTATATTAACGTTGTTTCGTCTTGAGAGTCAAACATCATCGAGAGAGAATGTTGGGAAGACGTTCTTTCGTTAGGACTTAACAATGCGGTACGTTCTCCGTTTTCGTTCAATGAGCAATCCGGAGAACTATTCTCGCCTCGAATGTAATTCGTCGCCGCACTGCTCGTGGAAGGTAGATCGTGGGGATCCGGCGATGCCAAAGGTGGGATTGGCTTAGGGCTCGAATCCAGCGATTCTTTCAACTGCATCGCTGGATAAGATTCTCTATAACCCGAAGTACTGGATGTTTGAGAAATTGCGCTATCTTCGTCCCACGAACCTTCCGTCGGTTTTGTTCTCGTGGCTATTCGGAGTCTCTGCGGCTCTGGTATTTGGTGAGGAATGGAAGTTACTGACAATTCTACCGGAGCTTGTTCCTGCGAATACGTCACGGAGGGCGAAGTTGGTAATGGAGTAGAAACTGGCGGAATTTCTTCTGGTTCGATGTTAATGTGAGATACCTAAATAAATCATAAGGAAAATCAGAATTTTGCAAAAATTAGTCGATTACACTATACCTCGATTCGGTTTTTACGACTTTTTCGGAGACGAAACGTTTTTCTACTTTGCGCTTTTACTCTTTGAAGACGCGGTTTATTTGGATGTATTTCCCCCGAACTGTCTTCCGCCGGACTACCCGGACTTAGCGGAGTCGTGGACGTTTCACCTTAAAATATTACAAATGGAACGGCTCTACCTTTATTATTGCGATGGGAATTAGATAATGAGCATCGTTATTAAAATGAAAAATCTTACAAAAAGAAATGAGACGCCACGAGCAGTTTTATGAAATATCGTAATACAAATATTATTAGACGAGCGTTACCTGAAGAATGTCTAAGTTCTACAGAGGATACAAAACGTAATTTATGTGCTCTATGTTGAGAATCGCTTTTATGTATACCATGTTCGTCACTAACGGACGATTGTTGAGTACGATCTGAAACATGCGACATTGAGACAACACATATACATACAGGGTGTCCGGATAATCCATCAGGAAACTTCTAGAGGTGATTAAACAGGTTAAAAGAATGGTAGACGTTCCTCTAAGAAAAATGTCAAATCTCGGTAATTTTTTCTTTCGCTTTCTTGTCGCTTATTTAAAATTAATTTGTCAAAACTTTGAGGTGGATTTTCAGCTAAACGGTTACATTTATCGATTAGAAAAAAGAGTACATCGATTTTCAGAATTTTTACTGCTTTCAAAAATGTATCGTAAATATTGTGATACCTATCAAGACACAAAAACTCGACTAGAAGTTTCCTGATGGATTATCCGGACACCCTGTATATCCGATCATTCCAAAAGTATATATACAAGAAGTAGAATAGCAAGTCCTTTTCGTTAATTTTGAATGTCAAATTGATTCGTTATTAGTTATTATAATAATAATAAACGTATCTCATAGTGTTGTAGGCAATAAAGTTCTTTATTTACACGAAAGGATTCCGGTATACCTACGTTAGTCCTAAAGTCGCCGAGCTGTTGCAAAGAGTGCACTCTCGATATATTCTTGTAATAACTTTTACAGTACCTACGTAAAATTAGGTTTAAAAAATGGAAAGTTAATGAAAATTTGCGCACGTTCAAAACACCCACGTTTTAAGAAACCGACGAGTCCCCATGTCCTCAGAGGTATAAGGGCGGGCATTGGTCCGTTGGTCAGGGGGGATAAATAGAAAAACGAAGAGATGGATGTTTGGTAGACATTTTGGATCGCCAACACCTTAAACGTGTGTATTTGCATATTTTCATTGGTTTGCCAATTTTTTCTTTATTATCGCGATCAGACGCATCGGCTGACCTTTACAAGGTGATTCCAAAATGGCGGATAAACTCTTCAGTAAGTTGTAGAGGATACCTAATGATTGAAATAAAGAAAACTTGGTCAAATTCTTAGCCCTAATTTGTTAAGAAATGAAGAAGTTAAGTTGATAGCTCAACTCGTCTGAATTCTGGCAAGTTTTGAAATTTCTCATCAGTTCCTCTAGTAATTTACCTACGTGTTTTTAAATATTTTAATTATTGGAAAATAAAAAGATGCTCATAACACAGACCAATATCCTGTGCAACATTAATTTTGAAAGTCGAAACTTTTGTATCAAAAGTTGTTTAAAAAGTATATAGGTAACCATGGAACATAAAGAGACTAAAACTAAAGTTCATCTTTAATCCCGAGTGCGAAGAAGAAGAATAATCACATGATGGATTAAAAGACACTTTAATTAATTTCGTGGTAACATACAGAATGATTTGCTGACGCGAATCGACAAAAACTCGCTAATGCGGGATTCACATGGTGCGAAATTCACATGGTTTTTAGTGACTTTTCGTTAGGAACCAACTGCTTAAAATAGCAAGATTGCAAGATCCGCGAGAAAATCAAAATTTTAGCTTGGCTTGGCTGTTCTGTGTTTACGTTTCCAAGTGAAGAAGAGCGTTGAATAGTATGCTTCCAAAGAGCTGTATAGCCCTTAGGGAAGATTTTTCGCTACGTGTTTATGGGAACTTTTTGTCTTATTTTGAGCAGTAGTGGAATATCTTTAAAGTTTGGAATACTGTTAGCTACAAACTTAATACTGATTTAGTAATCGTGGGGAAGTGCTCTCAAGATTTCAAATACGTTTTTCTCGAAAACTGTTGCGTTTATCGCCATTTAATAAGAGTAGGTACTACCTTATTTATGTAAAAAGCTCCGGTAATTAAGAAATAAAAATTAGAATGCAAAATAATTTTTGCTTAAGAAAGTTAATGAGGAAGATATTCTTTGCTACCCCCCCTCCCTGAACGATATTCTTAAAATTCGTTTCGACCATTAAATTATGCATAAGAAAATACCTAAACGACCAAAATTTTATAATTGTATTTTCATTTCCTCTCTAGATATGACTGAAAAACTAACTTCGTTCCTCCCTCTTCAAAGGGCTGTATGTAGCTCCCTTAAGAAAGATTTTGTGCTAGGTATTTATGGAAACTTTTTATCTTATTTTCATTAGTAGTGTATGCCCTTAACGTTTGGAATACTTTTTTAGTAACACCCCGTATACAACATATCAAAGAATCAGAACTAACCGACCTTTTGCAGGATAAAATGTGCAATTCGACTGTACTAATATAAAGCAACTCATTTCACAATTTACTTCTTCTTTAATAACTCCAAATTTATATGTAGCAAACTTTTTTTTCTTGAGCTCAAATAACCGTCCTTTTACTGAAGATTGAAGACTGAAAAGCTTATCCGCCATCACGCCATCCCCATGTATGAACAAGAACAAATACAAGAAAGCAGCTTAGGATTAATTTTATATCTAATTTTAGAAGGGCGATAATAATAGGTACCTACGATAGAAGTACATATGCATACAACGTACACAATTCTATTTACAATCTATGTACACTAATTAGAAGCTGGAAAACGTTATTTCCAGCCAATCCAGAGAACCTCTACGGGATGTTTCAAGTTCATCCCGTCTAATCATGGGAATTCCTTAAGCCGTTGGCAAAATTAGGACAATGGGTTTACAGTTTAATGATAGTTAGAAATCCCAAGATATCTTGATTCGTTCAGAAAATATTTGCAGAAAACAGATTTGACGATTACAATTTTGTTTTCTTCTCACTTTATTAATTGAAGTAGTATTCGAAAACGAATAACACTTATTAATTCTACTCTCTATGGCGAGATACCTATACGAGGTATTCGTCCCGTTGTAACAATGATCAACTTGATATTTTTTAAAAAGGCAAAAATTTACCATAGGTAGCAGTTTTAATTTTCAAAACTTAAAACAGTATCAGATCAACCATTATTAGTCCTTAAGTTTACATTCTTTACAGAATGTTTCAGTTTTTTGTTGCAGAACTTCTACAGTAAATTTATATCGGATTGTAATGTATTATAGCAGACCTTAATATTTAAAAAAAAGTTTCTAATACGACCACGGAACCACGGGCAGTAGACGTTATGCTTTGCGATATACGATATACGAGGTAGAATAAAGATGTAGTAATTAAAGAATTCTGAAAATCAAAATCGCGTTGGGCTTCGTCTTATTGTTTTTAAACAAAATCTTATCGTACTTCGAAGTTGTGAATAAGAAGCTTCTAATAATTAAGTTCAATAGAGCACCCACTAATTACTATCATTACAATTTCGAACAATTTTTTTGCAATAATAGGTGAAGACAAAACCTAACACGATTTTTGTTTTCAGAAATGTTTAATTAAGTACATCTTTATTCTACCTCACCCAGTACCAGATTACCCGTGAGTGGATAACTTTGGTGGCTGATTCCTCTTAATAAAACTTACGCGCCTTACTCCGCAGTTTGTATAGCGTCATCCCGTAAACGAATTCACTGTAACCCCTGCTTCGCGCTATATTACAAAAAGGGTTAACCTTATGGAAAAAATTCACATAACCAATCTTATAGCTAATAATGTTTTCTATAATTTCCATCAAAGTACGATTTTTAGGCGGCGAGTTATTGGCAAAAATCGAGGAAAAGTCGTATTTAAACAGCTCCCCATCCTCCCACTCGCTCCAACCTTCCAGAATTTCTAGTACGTTATACCGTAGGTTCTAACGAACAACCTCACCAATTTTTAAAACTCCTGGATTTTTTTCCTCAAATGCCATCTATTTGTCTAATTTGACTAGACTAATATTAAGACATACTTATTTGAAAAAAAACGATTTCTAGACCTTTGACTTTGAATAAACCGTTTAGCAGAAGTAGGATCGGTGGGGACTTTTGACATTTCATTTAAAATACATAATGTATTTAAGGTCTAGCAATTTTCAGTTTTATGCGAATTTTTCCTAAATTTCCAAGTGAGAGATGAGGAGTGAAAGACGCTAAGGTTGGTTACGATGGCGTAGATAGAGGAGCATTGATTTCTGCGAGTAAGTAACTACTACTTGAATTAAAAAATAAAGTTAAAACCTAACGAACTGATAGTATCTACCTCGTGATAACGAATAACAAATAGTTACGAAGAAATATTGGAACATTTTCAAAGAAATATTTGCACCAATAAAACCGAAAAAAAATAGAATGAAAATTATGAAATGTATGTTTTTTACAAATATCTTCTAAACGAATCGATAACTATCGATTACTTAAAATGAGCCCCTAAATACTCAACTTTGCTCAATTTAATCGTCATATCGCCATGCATAGGCGGGAATTTAAAACGTACAGATAGAAGTTTCACGTAATACTGATGGCTGATGGCAATAGCCATTCAATTATTTTCCCTCGACCCATTGGAAGGTATAGGTATATAGTGAATTAACTTTAAGATAATAAGTTTAACAGCATCATTAAAAATACTAAAATAGGTACCGTAATTATTGTTTACAGTATTGCCAATTAGAACTATTTAAACGTAATTTTTAATATTTGTTTTTGGTTTTATAGCTGTACACCGTACAGCTGTATCTACTTATATTACTGTTCTTGGGTTTTGGAAAAAGCTAGTCAGCTAATTTCGAGGACAAGCTCATGCAGCCACGGACAATGTGGAAATTAAAAAGACATTAAAACAAATACTCAGAAAAACCAGTGTTTTGCACAAATTGTATAATCAAATCAAGCACCCCAGCATTAATTTTATTCATTAGTTAAATTATTGTCAGCATGAAGTTACAAATTGAAAACGACGTTTCGCTATAATTTGTAGTTTATATAAGACGAAGAAAATTATTGTTTAAACTTGAAAAAACTACTACAATAATAGCGAAACGTCGTTTTTAATTTGTAACTTCATGCTGACAATAGTATAGCTACGATATGAGCTAAACTAATTTTAAACAATTTCAAAAGAAACCTATTAGTCTAAGATCCGAACTAAGGTCGATCCGTTCCCATCTGCAAAGTATTTTTTATCAAACATAATATTTTAACAAATATATCGCGCATGGGTTGCCTGGAAATCCAGTCCAGACCTTGGCCCAGGCCATGATCTTGGCCATCATTACTCTTAGTAATTTTTTTCATATTTTACTCACTTGTCTAACAGACGAATTTAATCCTATAATCGAAAGTATAAAGCATAAGGAGCATACAAAAGTTAGGTTGCCTATCTTCTGTGGTTCCTATTACCGAGTTGCCAAGTCTAAAGAGGTGAGTCGATATAGTAATACTTATACTCATCTGCTTTCTCATTGAAACATAATTGAAAGATAATTTTATTGCCAACTCGATGATATACGGTGCTTGCGAAAAATCGGTCCTAAATCACGGAAACCAGACTTTGAAATTTTACCTAAATAGAAATTAGTTTTTTCTCAATTTCCACGCCACCCTTAATTTTTTTAAACCAAAAATCTGCTTGTAATTCTTTTCAGGTCAAGCAGACCAGCATCCCAAAACATCAAAACGAGATTTCAAAATTGTTGATCGATTACACCTATTCAAAGAGAAGTCAACCCGAAAATTCGTGATTTTTCGCCAACAACCCTATACCACCGTGTTCGCAATAAAATTAGCTTTAGTTTGATTATATTTAATTGAGAAAGCAGATGAGTACATGATGTTACTATACCGACTCACCTCTTCATACTTGGCAACCCGGTAATGGAACCACAAAAAATAGGCAACCTAACTTTTGTATGTTCCATATGCTTTATACTTTCCATTATAAGATTAAATTCGTCTGTTAGACAAGTGAGTAAAATTTGAAAAAAAATAAGAGTAATGATGGCCAGGACCATGGCCTGAACTGAATTTCCTTAGGCGACCCATCCGCGATATATTTGTTAAAATATTATGTTTGATAAAAAATACTTTTCATCCGGTAAGCAGATGAGAACGGAACGACATTAGTTCGAATCCTGTACTATTGTATAGAACAGTAATTTTTAATATGTACTTAATTTCAAAAAATTTCGAAGAAAGAAATTTGGAATAGTTTTTGTATTACGATACCTGGTAAGCTTTTATTTCTCGGCCCACCTAAGAGTTGAAAAAATACTTCATTAGATCATATAAATTCGCATTTGCTGGAGAAGAGATTAAAAGTAAAATTTTCAATCTTACCGATTGGGACATAGCAAGGTATCGATCCGTCCGTAACGGCAGTTTCTTGTGTTTCGCTTATGCTCGCATTGCCTTGATTTGGTGTCGATACATAACTACTCGACGAAGATTCTGAAATAATGTCGAGCTTTACTTTATGCATCTCCTTTGCCTTTATCTCCTAAACAAAAGCACGGGAGAACTATGAATGGTTTAACGTTGATTTTTAAGACTATCGCAATTTGCGATGTATATTAGTAGTGATGATGATGATTGATAATTCTTAGCCCAACGTGAGTGCGTGTTTGTTTTCCAGGGAATTGAAAGGATCGAGATAGTCCGCCGATCACGTTTCAAGTTTTTCTCTTTGATAAATTGCGAGACAGATAATATCGTTAACGCATACAAAATTCGAGAATTAATTGTTACCTTTTGTTTGAGAATGCTGCGTATGAGCGTGATGATCCGTCAGTACTTTGGATCCGTGTCTACTTCCGAGCTCTCCGCCGGTTAAAAACTCGATCAAAGAGGGCCGTTGATGTCGTGTGTGAGTAGTTTCACTCGTCATCTGTACGGTCGGATGTCCGGGTTCGGGTCTCTTTGTTTCTGTACTGCTTTCTGAAGCTAACAGCAATTAGTTCACTTAAATACAACATAACGTAACACCCAAGAAATTAACTAGGTCGAAAATCAAAATAAACGTGCAAAATAAAAAAATGATAGATGAAAGTTATACTCGAAGAATATTTTGTTCCGTGCTGGAAGCTAACCGTTAGGGCGTTAGGTACTATATAGAGCAATTATTATTATTAAATTTAAGCGAATAGATTGTAAAAATTAATAACGCACTATCTTCTATTTCTTCTTTTAGTTCTTTCATCTCGTGAGCTAGTTCCATCAGTAGGGCTCCACGACTTTTTGGCAGCGGCAAGCCGATCCCTCGTATTTTGTCTCTAATATTCGAATGCACGTTTCTTTCAAAATCGGAAATCGGAGGTTGCGCTAACTACAATAATTCTCCAAGAATGACCAAAACGGGGCGAAATTATTAATGTTACTGACCTTTTGAAAAATTAAAGGTTGCATTAAAATAAATAATGGCGTTCGATGTGTAACTACGAATTCTAAAAAATCCCACAAATAACTTGCCGCTTCGTTGCGTTTTCCCAATTCTCTCATAGTTCGAGAAATTTTAAGCCAATCGGTTACTAATTCTCCTTCGAAACATATTGTCATTATCTTCAGCGCTAGAAAAATCGTGTAAGAAATTAATTCGCATTTTATGATACATTTATACCCAAAAAGGAGACTTTATATAGGGACGTGTTAATGCGGGCCGTGGCTTTTGTGTCCCGAGTTCCTGTAAATGTGAGACTTCCAGCACGCATTTCAGAAGCACCTTTAATATTCTGACCTGTCGTTGTTGCAGCCTTCGTGCTTGGAGGACTCACTGCGTGAAGAACCAGAACGAGGGCAAAACTTATGTCAGACTGCTTCATCGCCGCCACGTCTAATAGATATGCGTTATTATCTTTACTTAATCGAATTTGGAATTAGAAATTAACTTACCTTTACGCCCGCTGCCGACTCTTAAGCATAACGGCATGATCAAGTTCATTATCATGTTTTCGGTTTTATCTTGAGTCGGCAGGATTGAGCTTCCACCGCAAACTTGTTCGAGAGTATACATATCCTGCAAACATACTGTATATTTACCATCGGTAGGTGCAGTTACGTAACTAACAAGGCTTCGGAAAGTTTATAACTAGACGTTAAAATACGAGCCCAAAACTTTTCCAAAACTATCGGGCTTCTCTATTTATCGAGTCACGAAAGTACCAAAAAATCCTGTGATCCTGTGCCGAGTTTTATCGCAATAGACGCCGCGATAGTACGATGTTGAAGTTTAACGTTATTTATCCAATTTTGTTGTTTATGAAGTGGAAAGACAAAAGGGAGATAGCAATTTTATTTTCTTACAAATATTATGTTCGACACAGCTCCCGAATTGCACAGAAAAAAGTATTTCTCTGACAAGAATTTTTTTATTTTGTGCTTCTCGAGAGATAATATTCAGATATTATTCTCCATTTTATAGTTCCTTCGACGCTTTTCCGATTGCTACATTTTCGTCAACAACTAAAATGTCCGAAAATTAGAAATGAAATATATTTACATCCAATTTCGGCACACAACGCTGAATAATTTCTTAGTGTTTGTTGTTTGTCCTGTTTGTTATGTTAATGGGTTCCTTTTCCAAAAATAGACCTATTTAATTTGTAATTTTCGGACAGCTCATTTTTTTTGTGAAAAACGTAGCACTCTCGGAAATACCAGGTTTAAAGAAAATTTTGTCCCAAACACTCGACAGAGGCCGAGATCCTGACGAAAGATGCAGGAAAAACATCTGATAGAACTATAAAAGGCACAATAACCGACATCACGTTCGTCGTGCAGTGCATGTGCATCAATCAAGAACATTGAAAAAAAATTGCAGTCATCTTGTCGTGCACTTTCGAAACCTCTGCGCTTTACTAATAGTTATTTACGTCTTTAGTCCGGGAACTGACCTATTAAAGCATGAGTTAGATGTTTACGGACAAAGCGAAGCCGAGTCTGGAATTTCGAAACGAATGCTTTAATAATCACTTCACGGACGTATATCGTATAAAATTTTATTTCATACTGTAAAAACAGTTTTTTTATTTGAATAATTTCTTTGTATAAAAACGTCATTTCAGAAATGTCAAATTAAACATCCGCTGTAGGTATTTCATTTTAATCACATCATCCACTTTATATTCGTTACTTAGCAACAAATAACTATACTTAATAACTTCACGCTTTACATACATTAATATATTGTGTTCGTTTGGTGTAGGGGTTAGCAGCCTTGCATTTCACCCAGAGTTTCTTGGGTTTAAACCCCACTGCCGGCAAGCTTTTTTCAAGCAAAAATTTAAAAACAAAATCCTTTACTAAAATTTTGCCAAACAGTCTAGTGCCTAGTGGCCTAATAGGCCTAGTGATGTAATGTGCCATTTCCCGAACTCAAATTAATGACGGAAAGTAGCAATACCCGTACAGGCGTACAGTACGAAATAAAAAGTTTTTGGCTCGTCATTTCGTACGTTTGGATGTCGCGTTTTTTGCTTAATGGCTCGGTAGAATATTATTAGATCTGCTCACTTGTGTGTTGAGTATTTGTTGCGCAATAAGTCGAACAACCATGGAACAAAAATGCGGCGGTGGTGTTTGGCTCATCAATGCGGCGGTAGCGGAAGAAATCCCTTCTGGAGGGTATCCTTCTCCGACGATTAAAGTCTGAAACATTATTAAGTAGACCTAAGTAAAAATCTAAAAATGAAAATTAGCGAATAAAACGATAGACGAAGAAACTAAAGAATCTACTCTAGGAGACATAAAACGATGAGGGATGTGATTACTACTTAAGTGCTTTCATACATACAAAAGTGACCTTCGATCATCGAGTAGAATCGTCTGAAACTGGACGTCTATATTTATTTATTTACAATAATCGTGCGTTATTGTATCCCTCGAAGTTACTCTTAAAAAGGGTCATTGCGCATTGCAGGTGATATAGATAGAAGGATACAACATATAATATAGTAAACGTGGAGTCCGAGCCAAATAAAAATACCACAAGTAGGAAGAGCGTTAAAATCAAATAATCTAAAAAGCTCTCTAAAATTGTTAGTAGAGTGTGCCAGTTTCTGTAGTGTTTTTCTTTGTGGTTAAATGGTGTAAGAGTGGCGGTAGGTAGAGTTTGTCGGATTCTACTTATCCGATAGTTGAGTTTGTGTGGTGGTGTGATATCGTCATTAAAGAGCGTGTATTAAATTTACCTGACAAGTGTTGATGAGACCCTTAATATGTTGCCAATGCATGACGTATGGATATTTCATCATAGTGTCGTAAATGCCCTTTAGTAAACCGGCTGCGGCGTCCCAATCGGTATTTCTCTAAATTAAATCTCGTTAATGATTAGAGAGTATTCGATAGAACTATTCTCCTTACCCTGATGGAAGGCTTTTTAGATATTTTTTGAAAAACTTTGTCGAGTCTCCTCAGTATGGTGACTAAAGCCGGACGCATGGCGTCGTTAGCCCACTCTGTCGACGATAAAATATAACTCATGTAATGCTGTAAACCTCTACATCCCATCGATTCCGGATCGTAAGGAGATACTTTTAGCAAACTATGCGCAATATCTGCTAAACGCTAATAAAAAGAAATACTAATAAGAAGAAATAGTTCCCAGCTCGACAGTCGGTTGTATAATCGATTCGATATTGCTTCAACGAACTAAAGATACGGAAAGCTATTATTCGAGTGGTATTTTATACAACCGCCTTCACTATACGATAATTTTATTAGACTTACGACATGAGAACGTATGTCGAGAAGTTCTATGAATTTCCCTTCTTGGCTACTTTTCTTATTAAGTTCGTACAATCGCCAAGTGGCGCGACATATAAAATCTCCCACTACAGATAAAAGTACATCTCTCGGTCTACGATATTCGGCACGCAATACTTCCGAATCTTCGACGTCGTGCTCGTAAACTGTTTTTGCGCGAGAATGTTCACTCATAAATTTAGAATGCGATTCGTCTTCAAAATCGAAACCCGGAGAATAGGGTCCCCTACTATTATAGTTGCGTTGACTCGAACCTTTATGTTCCGGACTCGAACGATACGGTCCGTTGTAACTCCTTAAAGGAAACCGCCGTATAAAAAATTATTTCGTCGTTAGGTTCGTCACTACTTACTTTGTGAGAGGTTCGCAATTATTGACGAGAGTTCGAATCGCGATCGACAGTTGATGTAAAATTTCTTTTTCGGTTTTGCCTTCTTTGTTATAAGATGGTAGTTGTATGTGTTGGACGTAACAAGGTAAAATCGCTTCCAAGATAATCTAAAATTTAATTAACTAGACGTAGAGTCGAGAGGCAGTTTAATAATTAATTTCCAACTTACCAACATCTGATACCCTCGAACGCTTTCCGAAGCGTACGACACGACCATGACACACAAAGAAATGCAATCTAGTATCGTCACCATTTCGTTCTCGTCGTGGTAACAGAAGTCTATAGCTTTGAGGGGTTTATCTTCTTTTACCAATTCTCCAATATTGAGAGGATCCGGAGAAGGTGTCTCCAAACTCAACAGCAAATTAAACAGACAACTGGATTGAATCTATAATAGGTAGACATAATTACCCGCCACTTCCACTTTCGTCTGTTCGAATTTCGCTAACCTTATGTGCGTCGCCGTACATCCCTTCTTCGTCTGTATCTAAAATTGCCGATACCGAACCGAACATTTGTAATATGAAAGGTTTACGATTCATCAGATAAAATTGTTTAACGGCGTATTCTACCGTGGTGGTCACCAGCTTATTGGTTTGATGGTTGGAGTAAATTTTTAAAAGCGTGGGCATAATTAATAGATACCTAAATTAATAATAACGCATCAAGTGTCGATTAAATTTTTCGACCAAAATTCGACACGTACCCGTTTGTAGAAAAAATATTCTTGAAGTGAAAAGCCGCGTTGATGTAAGTCGCGACGACGTATCTGAGTATGCAAGAATCTTCGGAATGTAAAATAAAGGCGCCGTTCAGAACGTTTAAGAAGAGGTGTATGTCGCCGGAATAAGCAAAGTTTCCGGCCATGGCTTCGAACATTCGTGCTATCAGTCTTATCCACATGAACTTGTGTAAGACGTCTAAGCCCATCAGCTCCTGCCAAATAATTTCTATTTGTGACTCCCCGATTATCGAAAATTTGAAAACGGTCTCACCCTTCCAATTTCGCCGCCCTTGTAAAGATCCAAATCTGATTCTAAAGCTTTGCGAGGAAAAGACGGCAGTTTCATGAGTTCCTCGTGTAAAAAAACGACTCGTTGAACTACCTTCGGTGGACGTGGTATTAATAATTTAACGAGGGCGCATTAATTACAAAAAAACACTCACCATATCGACATTCTTTAAAATAGCCCAAGTTAAGAGCACTTTACCGATTTCGACAAATTTATACACTAACTCTTGTTGTTGTAATCCGTTAAAAGCGTCTTCCGGTTTCATGTGAACTAACTCTAGTTGAGGATACTGGGATCTTTTAAAGAAATAAAAATCCCTCACGTAAGAAGAGGGATTGCGAATTTGATCTGAAAATGCTACATTTTTTGTTCTGTGTACAAATTGTAATAAGGCGTCGTTTACGTGTCTTATAGTCGACTAAAAAGAATTCTTTGTGTCGATTCTCGTCGATTCCGAAAAAGTCTAGAGACTCTCGTAAAATTTGACAAAATTGAGTGTCTTCTTGAACTGGAAATTGTGAAGGAATGCCGCCTGCGTCGGGATCTTGTGGTCCGTGAACGATAATTTTTTTGGCCGAAGGAACGTTGGCGGTCAGAAGGATCGAAGCGTCGCACTGCTCCTTCCTTAAAATTTGCTTCAAATCCTTAAACATGATACCGTGCACGCTATGGACGACCTAAATAACGCCAAATTAATTTTAGAAACTTTAAATTCGAAACGTTACCATCCACAACAGCGATAGGGCGGTTCCGATAAGTTTTTGGCCCTCTTCGTGTGGCGTTCGAACGTAAAACATCACATAGCCAATAATGTAATTGTAAAGAGCGAAAGCAGCTTGTTGAGGTAATTTGGGAATAAATCTAATCAAATGTCTTAAGATTTTAAATATTTGATCTTGTTTTTCTCGTGTTAAGCGTTCGAGAATGTATCTTAAAAATAAAGCGCTATCTTCGACTAAACAACCCCATATTACCTAAAATTTTAGTAGCTGAAATTTTATCTGTCGAAGCGCAATATCGAAAATTTACCTGGTAAGCTACTTCGTAGACTGCATTGCCGTCTACCGAAACTGCCGCATCGTCCAAGAGACCTATTATCTGTATAACGGCCGAACAGAGACAAGAAGGAAAAAGAGAATGAGCCGAATGCAAATGGTGTCCGGCATTTCTAGATGGGCCTTCCGCCGGTTCGTCGTCACCGGCTGCTTAATATGACAATTTATATTAGGAGGTTAAATTTTCGAAAGAAGCAGTTCCGAACTCACCTTCTTCGTGCTCTTCTCCGGTGTGATAAAGACTGGGCTCGTGCCCGGCTTGTATGGTAATCGGAATGGTCGTGATCAAAAAACTTTCCCGTTCTTCTCTCTTTTTATCGTCTTCCGATTGTAAAAACATCTTTACCATTTCGGCTTGTTGCTTTTTTCTCGTTTTTGTAGCCGTCACGAGCGATCTCTACAAAAGATATATAATTTAAACTATAATTATTCTTTTCTCGACCCATCTCGACGCTCACGTGACGTTCTTGATTTAATGCAACTTCTTCGACTTTCGTTTTCACTTGTAATTTCCAAGGAGAGTCCACGACTTCCAAGCATTCTATTCCAATTTTAGGCGAAGGCAACGTAAATTCTATACCGGGTGGTGGCACTTTAAATAAAATATGCGCATTTTCTTCCATGCGAGGCCAAACTTGGTATCTTAATTTCCAAAGTACTTGAAATCTTAAAATCGACCGTATTCTAACCGTAGGATCCGGATGAGATAGGGCGTTGTGCATTAGTTCCGATACTTGTTGTGGAGCCTTAACGGAGCTCAAAATGAACAAAGAAGCCGCACACGCGGCCACTTCTTGATTCCATTCTAAAAGAAGTTCCCACGCTATCGGCATTATTTCTAGGAAATTCTCTTCCGACATTATTACCGCTCCTTTCAAAAGAGCGGCCAAGGGACTTTGAAAACCGTCTTTGACCTACGACGGAATGTTAAGAATGCGTGAGTTAAGAAATCGAGTAAATAATTACCTGTGTCTTGATATATTTAAGTATATGGGGTTGTTCTTTAGGCTTATCTTCGATTCCGTATGATTTGCCGTCTTTACTTATATCAGACTGAGCCAGATCTTTCGTAGAATCTTTAGAAGCGAGTTTACTACCTTGTGATCCGTTAAAATTCTTGTCGATTCTATCGAGAAAGAGATACCTATTTTTAATTTTTCAAAAGAACAAAGAAACTTACTTATCCCTTTTAGCCATGCTATCCTTTCGTCTTATAGGAGAAACCTGAGAACTGGTCTGATCAGACACCTTTCGATTTTGCCCTTTATCTTTCTTTCTCTTTCCTCCTTTGTTGTCGAATTCTGCGCCTTGCTTGTCTTCCGAAAGTACTCCAAACTCTTCTCCGTAAACCTGAAAAAATAGTTAGTACATATAAGATTCCAAGTGGACGATTCCAAGAGTTTACTTTTCGAACGGCCTTAATTAGTCTTGACGTAGCTCTCATTATTCTTTTGTAACAGTAAGGATGACAAAAGTTTTGGTGATTGCAATAAAAGTAAAACGAATTCGAAACTTGAACCATGACCTTTAACCAGGGCATGTGCTTGGTAGTTTCGTCGGTATCGTTGCTATCGCTAGGACTTTCGGGAGGTTGGTCGTCGCTGAGTACTCCGGGAGATTCTTCTCCGCTAGCTTCGCCCGTCGCACCGGGCTCCGAATTATCGCTTCTATCAGAAATCGAACTAACTTTGCGCTTCGATTGTATCGAGTCTGTGCGTTTCACGGACTCCAATATTTTCCCTAGAAAACATTTAATAAGTCGGCTAAAGCCACGCCCGAGTACCGTAAAGCACTCACATTCGGTTTCCATTTCTTTTCCTTCTTTTGTACCGCGCCTCAGTTTTAAACTGCGTCGTTTGAACGAACCACCCGCCGTCGTCGTGGCGGTGCTTCGGCGAAGTAAATAAGGTCTCGGAGGCTGACCCATGCGTTTAATTTCTTCGCCCTAAGATATAAAACCTGCAGTTTAAAAATTTAAATAAAAATACTTCTATGGTACTTGTGCGGTGACGGTCGTATTACTACTTCCTTCCGATTCGTTATCCGGCTCGTGTAAGACGAAGCTAATTTTACGTTCGGCTTGACCTAAAATTTAAAATTATCGAAAAGACGTCGATGGCCAACAACACTCGTGTAAAAACACAAACCCGATTCCCTGTCGCCGGCGATAGATTGAAGACTTTGTGCCGAAGTTTGAGAATGACCCATGGAAGAAAGTGCCATGCTCCACCT
Organism: Malthinus flaveolus; assembly: GCA_950108345.1. Taxonomy (NCBI): domain Eukaryota; kingdom Metazoa; phylum Arthropoda; class Insecta; order Coleoptera; family Cantharidae; genus Malthinus; species Malthinus flaveolus. The sequence goes on from OX467286.1 coordinate 359,065, forward strand.
TCTATTGGCTTCTTTACTATACATACGATCCCAAGCTTGCGGTTTCTCTTTGCCAAACATTCGCGAAGATTTCGGCAACGTCGGGTAGGTCTCGCGTAAAAATGTCGTAATTTCGTATAATAACATGCACGCAATGAGCCGAACGGGCATGGGACAGTTAGAACCGTAATTATTAATACTCGCTGGAAACGAAGTCTCGATGTCAAAAGACAATAATATCGCAGGCGACTTACCTTCGTCTAAAAAGTCTTCTTCCTCATCTTGCATTAACAACTCTTTCTGTTTATTTTCGTCCGAAATTAAGTTCAAAATATGATTTTGATGATTTTTGTCCTCGTTTACCATTTCTTCCAACCGATTACCTAACATCTAAAAAATTCGTAATTTTAACCACGCGAAAAATGATTTAACGAACGTTTACCTCGGCCCACTGATAAAACATCTTACCCGCGGCTCTTTGAGTAATATGAGAACGTCTCGCTCCAGAATTTGGACCTCTCGCCGGTAAAGGTCCGGACGGTCTGAACATCGGAAAAGTTAACTTCATCCAAGAAGGCCACTGTCCTTTATTACAACAGTGGACGAAGTAAGAGCATTCGAGTAAAACGGCCGCTCTAGATACGATGGCCGAATGGGGCTGAAACGTTACCTCTACTTAGTAGAAAGTTTTTTGTGAATACGATCTCACCAAATCGAGAACGGCCGATAGGAGATGTGGATCGGGTACGGAACCTGGTGGACAAGTTTCGAGCAAAAATGACAATCGAAGCATTCCATTTAGAACTGGCATCGTGGAGACTAATTTCCTTTCTTTCAACACCACGAACTCGGATTCCCTCGAAGTTTCGCCTAGCTCGAACGAATTGCGTCTGCTTAAATCTAAAATTATAGATTATAATATATAATTTTCGAGAATACCGTTCCGGCATACAGCTTCCAGAAGGTTCTTCCATGCTACCGTCTTTCTTTTTACCCTTCTTAAAAACGTATTTATTAAACCTATCTTCCATACGACGTTTGGCTTTCTGCAGAGTATGACTCACGTTACTAAAATTATCTTGTAAGAAAATCGAATCGTAAATGAAACTATTTTTTACCTCGAAGAAGTGCTTTTCGTAGAATTCTTTTGTCCTTGTCGCTTACATTTAATAAAGTTAGATATGTCGGTGGCGGATTCGCTGCTTTCTAAATTATCGAAACCTTCGCCCGAACTAGATTCTCTTTTAAACCAATTTACTGAAACGATTTCAAATTTAACGAGATGGTTCGATTTTATTCCGACTCTTCTATTTTCGTACCTATACCGCCTAATCTCGATTTCGATTTACTTTTGGGCGATATTCCCAAACCCATTTCGGCAATTCCTAATGCTTTTTCGCTCTGTCTAGGAGTTAGAATATGATGATGTCTTTTGCGTATGTTGCTCAAAGGACTTTGGCTCACTTTAGAAGCTTCTTCCGCTTCGGTTTCGAGCAAACTCTTAAAAAACGAATAAATTCCGAAGAAACTGCAAATAATTGGTTTGACTCACTGCACAAGTCGACGACGTGCTTCTTTTTTTAAACAAAAGTTTTCGAGCACTACGATCGTCTCCGTATTCGGTGGTCGTATCGATTTGTTCGGAATCTTCCATATCGGTTTCGTGGATATGTCTAAAAGAGAGCGAACGGGGTCCATTATTATTTAAACGGTTTATCGTTACGTTTCACCTTATAACTCGAGTCGTTTGAACGTTCGTCTCCTTCCGATTAAGACGATCCGCAGTATCGAGTAATCCGCTCAAGGCGACTCTTCTGAAAGTGCTTCCGTGTGCTTCTTTCACGTAGGTTATAAGTTGCCTTACTTCGCAATACATCGACTGCAGAAAATAAGTTAAAAATTGGTAACAACTGTAATGTAGTAGGTAGTAGGTTACGTCTCGAGCGGTTTTACATTTTTATAAACGCAATTCATCTTTGGAACCATTGTATCAAGAATAATAATGGATCGTCACTTACCAAATTTTCGGAAGATTTAATTTCCTTGAGAGAACTGACAAATCGCGTTACTAGTGCTTTGAAAACATGAGAAATTACTTGTCCTTCGACTCCACGAATTCCACCACCTCCAAGGCCTGCGCCAAAGTTCGTGGCATAACCACTTTGCGATACATTGTCTGGCGACTTGCTAGAGCCCCGCTTCTGGTCTGATAATTAAATATTACTTATCACGTTTATAGCTTTGAAATGTGACTTTAAGTTTCAATACTGTAAAATTTCTAATTATTCGCAATATTTGGAAAAAGTTAATTCTTTCGGTTTTAGTCTATTCGATTTAGTGCCTAGTATAATTCCGGTCATTCCGGTGTTTGCTGCCATTTAAGAATAAAATAAAGGTACGGTCAAAATTACAAATTAAAGAAGAAAGAAACTGTGTAGGTAGGTACATTAAATGTATTTTGGAATGCCCGATAAAGAGAGAAAGATCATCGATCATCTGGTCCAAGAAGAAATCGTAACTAGTATACCTATAAGTAATATTATTTATAATAGGTAGGTATTATAATATATACTCGTAGGTAGTACAGAAGTTTTGGTTTAAAGTGGTGTTTTTGACTTCACCACCAGCAGAGAGAATAATGAAAAATCTCCCTTAATTATTAACTTTGCTGGTGGTAAAGTCAAAAACAGATTTCATTATTTCCGAAAAAAGATATTATAACCCGATGATTTCGATACTTTTGCTAAATTCCTAAAAAAATCGAGCCGAAATCGGCTAAGAAGAAAACAGAAAACAAAATGTTTTAAGACGAGTTCCAATCGACTGCACGCAAACACAGGTTCCGATATTTTCATTACATATAATTCAGGGATTATTATCCAAATTAGTTATTTATTTGTACTAATTTAAAATCGTATCGCTAATAATCTATTTTACAGATTAAAACTTTCAGTCAGTTTTCAAAGTTATCTATACTACTCTAGTTACGTTCATGTCTAGAAATGAAGTTACGGGAAAAAGCAAGACCAGTTTTCTATGGAGCAAAGCATAGCATATACACCAGTCTTTAGGATAGATATAAAGTTAGTGTAAAGTGAATTGATGTTGAAAGAGTTTTATCTAAAGTTACACATAAAATACCTTCATTTTCTAAATAATAATTATCGCAACTTATCTTTGGTGTAAAATTACATAAATATTTTTAGTAACATGAAAATATTTTTAGAGTATTAACGAAAGATATGAGCAACGTAAAACCTCTCCATTTATTACGGTGCTCGTTAAAAAATCCGTGAACTTATAAACATCATAACCTGCTTTACCTGTACGCCAAACGAGGCTATAAAAACAAATTCTATCGTATAACTTCTTGCAGTTTCACGACCTAAATTTGCCTTAATACGAGCCACGAGCGGTGTTGCTAAAATTCTCAAAATTCGATTCAGTAGCAGCCAATTTCAAACAGATTGGTATCAGATATCAGGTGGCTCAAATTTTACAACAAAAGAAATTAATTCCGAATGACATCGAGACAGGGTGAGGTTTTAAATTGCTTAAGTTGTCCAAGTTGTAATTAATACCACAAAGACAACGTAATTAGTAGAATGAAGTGTCGGGTATGATTTTGTAATACGTATTAAACTTACTCAGAGGAGAAAGTAGAGAACTCGGATCTACGCAAAAACCGACATAAGAATGGAACAAGTCTAGAACGTCCGGCAGTGTTTGACAATTAACGTAATCACGCAAAAATCTCGTAAATTGTTTGCCGCTGGATCGATTTAATTTTGCAAATATATTTTGACATTGTGTGCGTAAAAATTCGGCGGCCGGACCTCTTTGTCCTTCGGCACAACCGTGTGGGCACCCTAAATGTTTCAAAACTCTGCAAGAGACTTTTATACAAAATTATTTCGGTATTTACGAAAAGTTACCTCACGATTATGCTCATAATTAATCTATGCGAAGAAACAGATTTGCCGTCGGTTTCGGAGTCCGGCAGAAGTAAGTTTGGGCCGGCGCTAGAAGCTTTTTTTGTCTGTTTACTTCCAATACTCGATTCTGCAGCAGACGGCGTATATTCGGCTAGAGCTTCGTCTCTTAGGCATCGTTTCAAAACTCCCATATCCATAAGAAGTTCCACTAAGTTTAATATCACCTCGAGAACTCTCAAGGTGCAACAGTTATGATCTTTTAAAACGGCCGAATGTGTGGCCTAAAAAATAATTTTAAGGCGAAGCTCGCGCGTAGTTCGTAAACCTACTTTTAGTACGACTTGAAGATCGATATCGCCGTCTTTGGTTATGTAACAAGACGAGCCGGAAGCTTCCGGAGGTTCTTCTCCGGCGTAAGTTATATTAGAGTCCGTTTGAGAACGGGTCAGACTTGGTTTTCGATCTTGCCAGTTTGGCATTTGTTTAGTAGTACCGTAACTCAAAGCGTCCAGTTGACTATCGATAGACCCCTGCAAAGAAGAAGAAGAAGAAGAAGAAGAAGAGTTACAGTTACATCAGTTTGCGATATTATGCCAAAAAATACCTGTCTTTTTAAATAATCTGGGGACGGTGTCGGGGTATGTTCCGTGACGGTTATTATTGGGTTTACGGTACGTCTATTAGGAGCTTCGGATCTACTCGTTCGTCTGCGATCCCAATTAATTTCGCCAATATATCTATGGACGCAACCTTATTTAATAAAAACTGAAATGATCGATAAGCGAAAATATTTCTACGCAAACACATACAGTGAAACTTTAAATGAGATTAGTGAGTAAAATTAAAAGCAATACGAAGTTTGTCTGTAAATTACTTAACTAAGAACATCATTAGCAGTTGGAGTTTGTAATTTGAGTCAATTTAAAGACATGACGGGTCCAAAGGGGAATATTTTATGCCATTGTTATAGGCCACGACGATGGGTCAGGGTCACGATTTAAAAACTGTGCTCGCCGATTTCGGACTCGTCTTATGTGGCCAATTCTGACGATATGGAAAAAGTTCAGAATCGCTTTTGGAAATTCTCGCGCTTTAAAGCAATGGAAGTTTGCCGGAATTTTCAAACTATTTCAAACTATAATATCTGAATGTCTTCGCGTAAGAGGTGTAGGTGTGATGGGATAAACATTATTATACCGGTAAGACGAAAAAAAAAGATGTCAGAAAAATAACGACGACGAGCGAGGCTTTTTTATTATATTAATGTCTCCTCGCTTTTGCACGTTTCATCTCGACACCCGACAGGAAGCGAGAAAGACGCCAGGAACCTACCGTTGGCTCGGTTTCACAAAATACGTCGGGCATTTTGGAGAACTATTCCAAATCCTTATTGGGGAGAAGCGCTTTACGAACCGACGCTTTAACGCAACTAAATTTCTTAATATATTTATACCATCGTAATTTGCAGACAAACGAGAACTTTGAGATAACAGCCACTTACCCGCCAGCCGTCAACTCATCTATTAAACAGCTAAGAGAGACAGAACATACTGTATATAAGAACATACAAGACAAACACTAAACAATTACGAGGACAAAGTAACAATAATATAGGTACTAACTATACTCGAAATTGATTCTCGGCAAAAAATCGAAAACTTCAAAAAACTCGGATCAAAAATTGGAACACATCAAAGTATTGTTTAGGTCGTAGATATGAAGATATGTGACTAAATTCGTCGATACTTTTTAAATAATAATTTAGTATTTTCTTTTCTAAAAGGAGCCCTTTCTCCTAAAATAATTTCCTTTTTACTCACCTTAAGCTAGGCATACTTTTGCCTTTAACCAAATTACTCGTCGAACCGTCGAACATACGAGAAGTTCTAGAACCGAGTCTCGACAAATGTTCGTCTCCCGTATCCAGACTTCTATGATAATCCTAACAAAAAAGATTCGTAACATTAGCGACATCGAAATTCGATTAAAAATAAGTACCTAGGTACATATTAATAATAAGTCGTGTGCATTCGATTAAGAAATGTAGGTGTACCTACGAAAGAATAGAAATGAGCACTAACATCCATTTTCATAATCAACATTAACTTAAAGTCGTCATTTACTTTAGCATATTACCCATGGTTTCCTAGAGCCTAGAGCAACTTTATTAGTACATTAGTACTTTCTTTAAGGAACGTCACTCAGCACTTTACCTTAAAGTAGCCTTACAACTTAAAAGTACTAAAGTTGCTCTAGGAAACCATATGTATGCTAAAGTAAATGACGACTTTAAGTTAAAGTTGATTATGAAAATGAGCACTAAATAGTGTTAGCGAGAGAGCGTTCGTACCTTTTAACGTACACATATTCTTAAAATAAATATGGTAAAAAATATTAGATAAGATAAGGAGATAGAGGTACATACATTAAAGACGTTTCTGGAACCCACCGCGTGTTCACCGAGAGGTTTCGAGTCGTATTGTCCTATCTTTTCTAAGGCTTTATCGGATTTCGATAAAAGTTTCGTTTCCACGAACGTCTTCAAATCCGCCATCTTCATTTTTTTCTTCACTTTTTCGCTTGCCCTTCTAGAATGTACCGGACTGTCGACGAATTGCTGTTGGCCGTGATACGGAGATTCTGCACGTAAAGTTAGCCAAGTTTTACATTATTAAATGTGCACTACTTGCTACCTGTGAGTAGAGATAGATCTTTAACCTCTGGCACCTCTAAATTAGATTCTTGGCGCTTCGATTCGGGACTTTGATAAATCGAAACTTCTATTTTTGGAATCGGCAACGAATTGCTTCTTCTGCGCGGTTGTTGTTGTCCGACCATTTCTTCGCTAATGTCTCGCAATCTAAAATCGAAGCGTAATAGGTAATAGAGTTGCGTCAAACATCTGGAGCGTTCCTTACCTATTGTACATAAAATGAAGTGCCCAATAAACGCCCTCTTCTTGCCAATGACTTATAAAGAGGCAGCGTAGAACAGAAACGTCCAAGAAAGTCGCCGACGATAAACTACCGGTACTCTGAGTTCCGGTAAGAGTTTTATGAGATCCTTTTACGTCTCCTCCTACTCCTTCGGTAGAAGGTCGTTTACTACTGTTAGACGAATCTTTATCTGTTATCGATCTATAAGAGTTACAAAAGTGTTATAAATAAATAAATATAGAGTGGAGCGGAGCAAAACGAAAGATCGTGATATTTGGATTACCCTAGCTTCTGCATAGTTGGAGATTTCACTTGTTTGGTGTCCGACACCGACAACGCCGTCACCTGTTCCACTTTGAAACTTGGCTTTCCCGTGCCATTTTTAGTCATGGCTAATTGAAATAAACTCGTTTCGGCCTAAAACATCGCCGATAACATTTCAAATCGATATAAATTCTTCTCACCGTATAAATCGAAGGATCTCTAAGGAAGCCATCCGATTCGTGCAAAGACGGTAATCTGAATATTACCACGTGTTCTTCTTCGGTACTCGAACTTTCTTCCGGAATTGTTTCTGGAAAAACGGTATCTTTGGGAGAAGATACCCAACTTCCCTGTGTGCGAAACAAATAATTAGCGTTTATGTTAAATTATTAGTCGTTACTAAACTATCTACGGAATTACGAACATGGAACACTTTTCGTACATCGTCATCGGAAGCCTTAGTCGTAATTGTGGCCGTAACCGTAACCGAACTAGCAGGCGGCAAAGAACTAGTCGAATGCTGTTGATCTACACTCGACGGACTAATACCTTGACTGGGACTATCTTTACTTCTCGCTTCGTCTCCGCACGGTTTACCTAAAATTTCGGTAAGTTCGGTAATAATAATTGCATAAATATTATTAGAAAGGTTTTAGCATTTTAGCTCGAGGAGGGAAAAATTTCATGTTAAAATTAGACTAAAACTACTTACGCCCTAAGAAAACGTCGCCAAATTGAGGATTAAAACACTTAAGATTTTTTCCTAACATACTTTTTGGTTTTGGTTTGCAGTGCGCCGTGAAACAAGAACTTTCCGGATGACGAAATTCCCACAAAGCTTGCCACAATTTTAATCCATTTTCGAGACGGAAATTTTGAAAATCGGATTCTTTCATCATGTGACATATCGGCGCAAATAAATACACGAAGAGCTAGAAGAATTAAGTCGGCGGTGTAGTTCGAAGACGACGCGGAACACTTACCGTTATCGATGGAATCGAAAACAAATAATAAAAACAGGATGTTTGATAAACTCCTTTCTCGAAGTCGGCGTCGGCGCATTCTTCCGCAGCGTCCAATATTAGCCAGTGTAAAGTATACAATAACTTGGTTTCTACGGCACCGAGGCTTTGTAAATTCCCATCTTTCATTCTGGAACCGAATAGATTTATTACAAGCCGAGTCGATTCTGTGCAGAATATGAGTATAGCTGCTGTGCGAGAAGCGATTTATAATGAAAGAAGAATTTTTGTCGCACAATTTAGTTGTGGCTTAAAATATTTCCTTACTTGTTATAAAATAACGTGGCCGTACAGTGCATGACGTGAGGAAGAGCGGCTTGGATAAGTCTCCATCGCGGTATAGAACGTATGGCTTCCGTCAAATCGGGACTAAGTCCAAACTGAATGTTCTGAACCAAAACTTTTTCGAAATGCTGCGATTATAAATTTTTTATTAATTTGATAACGACGCTTCCGAAATAGAAAGTCAAACCTTGCAAGCTTCTTTAAGTTCGTGATGTCCAGGTGGTGCATGTTGACAGAACTATAATATAAAAAATATACATAAACAGGCAATTTGGGGTAGTTATTTTCGGTGATAGTTAAGTTACTTACGGTACAAGAGGCTTCGTGAAGTTTTCCTAGTTTCGGTCTTATAAATGGCCTACAAAGAAACCAAGAAGCAAACTATCGTATTACGGCCGAACGGGCGAACACTTACCCAGTTTGTTTCCACAAAAATATTTGGATGGCGAAAGGAATAAAATTTTCGGAACAATTTAAATCCATTTTTTATCCGCAAGAAATTGAAAATGGCTTTGCCTCCTTATTTAGTTACGTCGTCAATAATAAAGAAGGATGATATTATTATGCCGAATCTTGAAGTAGCTAATAGATTTTATAATTTTAAATTCCATTTTATAAAAAAATGCATTATTATCACTAAATATTTTACTATACAACAATTTTCGACAAATTGTATTGCAATATTGCCATTGATTTTAGTTTTCTTGTGCGCATCTCGAAGCGATTCGACGCCGCAGACGCCCATGTCGCCGCGACTACAACAATTAACATTCTGGACCAAATTTTATATTTTATAAAAGTATTTCGTTCTCGTTCAACGCCTACGTTGTGTTTACAATTAACTGTTGGAAATTTTTTCTTTTCAGTACTAGTAATACTATAATAATTGCGTTGAAAATAATTTTCGATAATTTTTGGAAATCTGCATTGATTTGAGTGTACACTCAAGTTTGCCCTACCAACATACGAGTACAACCATGCCCTCTTGGCTACGGCAGCAAAATCAGAGCTCACGTTATCGGCAGTAGCCGTTCCCAGCATTGTTGAATTCCCCTGGCTAGACTTTTTCGATGTTTGCCATCCAGCAGACGGATCATTGCTGATGCTTACTTTTTTCTTTTCAACTATTGGAATTGGTTTACGACCTGTCCTCTGCTTATCAACAGAAGTCAGCCGTAATCCGGAAGCTGGATCATTCAAAATGTCTTTCCCTCTGGGACAAATCTCAGAATAACTCATTTTTCTTTTTACCAGTTCCATATCAGTTTTGCCATTTTCATCTGTTTTAGAACTTAACTTTGATACTTGCTTTTCTAGATTTTTAACAGCTACATCTTTACTCTTATTACTTATTAGCAAGCTCCAGTACGTTTTATTTGGACATCAACTTTTCGAGCATGTTCAACATTTTCTCTTGATTATCCAATAGCTTATTTATCTTATCAGAGTTGCTCTCTAATTCAAAGTCATCAATTAGCGACTAGCTTCCCACTTCAGTTTCAACGACCCCATGCGTTAACAACTCGCAATCCTCACTCCGAGAAACCATCGAAGAATCCTCATCCACACACCCCGTGCAGCGGCACCCGAATATAATATATATACTATATAATAAATATAATATAAATCGTGTATATTTTTGCAAACCTTTGTATAGTCCTTTTCAACATCTTCCGATTTAGCTTCTTGATTCTTGACTCTACCTGTTGTAATGATGTCTTGTAATCCGTTTCCAAAAGAACCATAAATTATACTTCCAAAGCCGTCTTATACATTTGTTTACGATTTCGCCTCTTTTATAATAAAATGATTTCAGGTAAAAATTTTAAAACCCACAGAATAAATAACACGAATTCATTACGAAAGAAAACAAATTTTAAATTTAACAAACTCACTCTTAATTACATAATAAATTCCTATTAATTGTTATAATTATCTCTAATATACATACTACTATAAATAAAACTAAGCAATTTCGATGAGTAATAAATAAAATTCAGCTTTAAAATTATTATAAAAAACATCACTTGACAATAAGCGAAAAGAATAAAATATTTATATTTTCAATTATTGTTACAAGAGATTAAAATGCCGTTCGAGTACAGAAACCTTTAACTCAAGTTTGGACATACTAAAAATGAATGTTTCATCTTCTCACTCTCGATGTTACTACGTGTAAAAGAAGGCTCATCAGTCCCATAAGCTTAGGATTTCTATTACTAGATATTCTTTGGTATTAGTGATAATTATAATTATCACAATTAATATAAATTTATATGTAATTAAGAGTGCGTTTGTTACAAGATTATAAATTAAAAGAATTTGAGGATTTGTTTTCTTTCGAAATGAATTCCTGTTATTTATTTTCCCAAATATTACCTGCACATCTGGGGATCTGGGTATAAAATTACATGTTTTTAAAATTTTACCTGCAAACATTATATTATACTATAAAAGAGGTAAAACCGTAAACAATTGGCAAGGCGGCTTTGTAAATTAAATTTATGGTTCTTTTAAAAACTCGGATTAGAAGACACTACAATAGGTAGAGGTAAGAAGCTAAATCGAAAGACCGAGAACGCTCTATACACTACTTGTATTTTGGATATTAGGTAAATTATTAGGTCTCCAGAGACCCTAATGGCCTCAAATTGTAGAAAATATAGTCTACTTTTAAATAGTATATAAAACTGCATTTGCCGAAAAATTAGTCCTTCTGGGTCAAAATTGACAAAAACTGAGAAAAGTTAAAGAATTTCGCGGTTTCTTAGACCATCGGATTTTGGTACCCCAGAAGTTAAGGGATCATTTGGAAAAAGTTCCAGCTTTTAATCCCGAAGTGAAAACAGAAATCATAATTTAATAACCCGTGCACTTCATAAGTAATCAGTAATCACACTATTAATTGAGACCGAAAACAGCCCTGGGCGTGAAGTAATGGCGGAGAAAAATAATTTTTTTGAAAGATGAAAGAAAAAAGACCTGCATTTCAGGTTCGAAGGCCCATAATTAATAAGATAGTATAGGTGTCGTAACATTCTACTCCAAAAAATTTTACTACCCGAAGTAAGCGACTTTTCACTGTCGATCCGCTGCAGTATAGGTATATTTTCCCTTACACCTACGACGTACGACCACCTTCTTATTGAAACAATGGTATCCCAAATAATGTATTCAGACTAAGGCTAGGAATTTTATTCGATATAAATATTGCTTATTGAATAAAATATTGTATATCGAATAAAGATATCTAAAAAAATATATCAATATTCACATATATCGAAATTAGGCAAGGCAAGTAAGGTTTTTACCTAGAAATAATTCGCCTAAAGCTGAATTTTAGCACATAGAAAGCTTTGACCTACTAAAACACTGTATTAAACTGCCCAACGATTTCCATGTCTGCGTCATTGGTTTCCCACACCAATTGTATTTAGATTTAAGAAAACTTAATTAAACAATTTACCATATTGAATTATTGTAAATACAAGTAGCTATGTTTGTACCACGTTTTATTCGAGGTTCCAACGTACAAAAAATTAAAATGCTAATTGTATATTCTTAATAAAAATTACGATACGAGGCTACAATGCCGTACAATTTTAATACTGAAAATTGAACATCTTTTCGAGATTACATTCAAAACTATAAACTGGATACGAAACATTTGTAGGTTCTTAAAATTGATTACAATCGAAAAATTGATATAAAAATATAAAAACTTGCCGTCGGTACAACAAACTTTAAAAAATTGTAATTTTTTGGATTCTTAATTTGGTAGGGTAGAAAATTCTAAAACTAAAAATTCTTTATCATATAAAAATTGTTAGTCCATTCAAAAGTTGAAACCACTACTTGGCGCATTTGCACCTTGAGCATTAAATTGTAACTGGCCTTGATCGTTAGTTTGCGGTACGGACATATCGTCGACTAAATTCTAGAACGAAAACATTAGTAATTAGAATTAAACAACATGAAATTAATTTCGTACCTCCGAAAAATAATTTTCTATCAAAGTTAAGGATTTCTCATAAACCTGTTCGTTATCATGCGTTTGCAAGGCTTCCAAGGAATCTAAACCTCCGCATTCTTCGATCATAATAGCTACCTTATCCACGTGTCCGAGTTTCTGAGCGGCCTAAAATGATCAAAATTATCATGTTCGTATGCAAAATCTTTGACCTAAACTCACGTTTAAAATATTTGCCAAACCGTCCAATATCACGATGACGGTTTTCCAATCCTTCGAGTTTAAAAGATTACACATAGGTTTCAAAGCGCCCATTTCTACCAACTTTCCCAATTGCGCTATCGTTCCCCCACTAGTGTAATTCGTAACTGCCCAAGCCGCTTCTTTTTGAGATTTAAAATCGCCCGTTTGAAGCACCTGCAATAACGGTCCCATGATACCGGCGTCGATAACTTTTTGGATTTGTTCCGAGTTGCCAGCCGTCACGTTCGACACGGTCCAAGCAGCTTCTTTGGCAATATTAAGACGAGGGTGTTGCAACAGACGTCCCAAGACATTTAAAACTCCCGCATTTAATACTAAATCGGTCTGTTGATCGTTGCCGGTCACGATGTTACCCACGGCCCTCAATGCCGGAGTGAGAACGGAAATTTCGTCGCTGACCAGCAACTGAACTAGACGATTAATAAGACCAGTATCCAATACCGCTTGTATCTTTTCGTTGCTTCCGTCGGTTAAATAACTCAGTGCCCAACACGCATCAGCCAACACGTCCTTGTCAGTGTAATGTAATAGGGTGGATAAAGTGGGCAAGGCAATTTTAACTTTATGGAAATCTGGCGGTGGATTCTTATTACGACACAAATTAGAAATGGCCCAAACGGTATTACGTAGCATCGATATCTACAAAAATAAATAACTTAGAATGTTCGTAGTGAAAAATACAAAGTAAACCACCGAAAATTTATGGATACATACCGAAGCATCCGGAGTTATCAATCTCAAGAGATCCGGCAAAATATTACTTTGAATGACCATGTCGCGTGTCATAGGACCGTCTCCAGCTATGTTACCTAAGGCCCAAACGGCTTGTTCGGCCACATCTTGGCGGGGAGAACCTAATAATTGCTGCAATTTAGGAACGGCTCCTTCTTGAACGACCGCCTTGGTCTGATCTGGAGTACCCGAAGCTATGTTGGTCAAAGCCCAACAAGCTTCAAATTGCAGCGAAGGACTGTAACATATTAAACGCTATTAAAAGTGGCGACAACTAACAACGACTTACTTCGAGAAACGTCCTAAAAACTCCACACATCTTGGAACAACGCCAAATCTAATCATATGATCTATGGGTGGATTACGTTCGCGACTGAGAACTTTTCTACAAGCTTGAGTAGCTTGGAATTGCACCGCTTCGTCGGAACTCATTAATCCTAAATACATAACAAAGGTTACGTTGTACACGTGCGTACCGATCGACTTTACCGCATAAAATTTCTTCAGATGTCATGCTTACGGGGGACGCACTATTTTCTTGCAAAGGAGAAGTGGCTTCGTCATTGGTGGCGATGTTTCTTCGCTTAAGGAGCTGATCATCTTTACGCGCTTTTCTTAGTTCGACTGCTTGCCCGATCCGTCTTCGACGCATTTCCTATCAACAAATCCCAATTAGTTCTTTGTTCCTACACGAATAAAGTTTAACGACTTACGTCAGTATCTTTTCCTTTGTTCTTAAAAGAACGAATTCTACTTTCGTCGGCCATTTCGTTACGATGAACCAATACAAATAAATCTGATAAAATAGGACAAAAACTCGTAAAAGTGTGTGCACGTTTTCCCAACACTAAATAAGGTTATGGAAATTTTATAAATCAAAATCAGAGAAATATTATAAGCTCTATTTACCTGATTACAGAAACACTAATATAAACTCTTTTCAAATAACAAAGAACTTTGAAAGCTGCTAATGAAACTTTATAAACGAACAAGTGTCAGTCCGTTAAAAAATTTTTCTTTGACAGTATTTAAATCGAACCAATGGGAAGGTCGTACGCCATTTTGAGGAAAATTTGCAATTCGATTGGTTATTTTTCTTTAAAACATAATGGCGCCACATTCAAATCGTATAAATTAAGATTTTAATTCCTTACTATAAAAATTTGTAGACATCACGTTTATCGAACATTTTTTACAGACTTTCTACTGTTGATTTTTTGTTAATAACTGTTTATAAATGTAGCTCTTACGGTTCCGCAATGAGCAGAAATGAAAGTAGAGATTCAGAAAACTTTGCTAAAATTTTCTAAGCTTTAAAAGAACCTGAAGAAATTTTTCCAAATGTTAGTTTACCAAAAATCTATTCCTCATCTTTCTCTTGTCATACATTATATGTTATGTCATCTCTAATATTTTACTTACTTTTAGAACGTTTTTATCTTTGTACAGTGCAACTTCGATAATCCGGACAGATATCGTTTTGGATTTTTTCGGACAAGTGAAGTGTCCGAACTAAATCTCTTTTTGATTTATTCAAAAATTTAAAGTAGTCTGACTAACCGCTACAAAGAGTACAGAGTAACTAAGCTAGAATTAAAAAATAAATCGAAGCTTTTTGGTTCTTTTTATCACGGATATATTTTTTTCAATGCAATAATATAAGATTCATTCTGGTATAAGACAAGGTAAGTGGTTGTTAACTTCTTAAAAGCGGAATAAATAGAATCCTGTGTTCAATTGAGATAAGAAATTATCAGACATATTTATGTCCGGATTTGCGAGACATCAAATTTTAAAATGTCTGAATGAGTTGCATTCCGAACTACTGGAGTGACCGGACTAGCGTGTGTCCGGATTGTAGAAGCTGTACTGTATTCAATTTTCATGTTTATGCTTTCATTTTCATGAAATTTTTTAAATAAATAATCTATCTACTGGTTCAGTCTTTATCGACAAACTATAAAAACTAAAATATTTTTGGTAATAAGTGTAAGAAAAGCATTAAATTGCATAGAAATCAGTTTGACTCCCATCTGTGTTAATGCGAAAAAGTTCACATCTGTGGTTACGGGTTAAATACGGGCAAAATAAAATTAAAACTTATTTATTGGAGCACTACAAATTACACGCAAGATACAAACTACAAAACTCCGAAGCAGAACAGAAATAATAAAAGGAAAAATATCGATTGTTTATTATTACAATTTACATTTCGACTCATTTTGTACTACATACGAACTGTAACAACTTCTCGATAGTCTCTGTAGAATAACTCGAAAAATTTAAAATGCACAATAGTTGTAAGTATTCTTTACTTAGATCACGGCCATTCATATCTGTATTTAAACAAAATGGTATGTCATAATTAGTAATGTAAGTAGCTAATCGATGTTCGTTAACCAAATCCAAGGAATTGCACTTTCTTCCTATTAAATAAGACTGCATAGCCGTTCGAATCGGATCTTCCCAAGAAGCCATAAAGTGCAAAACTCGTTGTTGTAACGCTAAGACCATTTCTCGATCTATAATATGTGACGAAAAACTGTTTATTAAAACTTGAACACACACCAATTTGAATTGCCACAAATCTAACACGTTAGGTGCTTTACGAAGATTTTCGACAACCTAAAAGTGAATTTGCATTAAACTAAACAGAAAGTAAAACTTTAGTGATTTACCTTTACAACAGAAATTAAACTTGAAAGTATCGCTTCTTTATCTTTGATAATACAATCGTACGCAATTTTAGTGAGCAATTTCGAAAGCGATACTTCGGTAACGTCGCGACGAATATTAGAATTGGGAACGAGTACGTTATCGCTAAAGTAATGAATAGCACAGTCGGACGAAAACGACATAATAACTTTTGGCGGCGGATCCCAAGGAATAGTTTTAGAATGGGTTAAGGTTCTCGCTAATTCGCTACGGTAACCACTTCTATCTTCAATATAACTTAAACAACCGGCTCTTTGTTTGACATCGATCAGTCCAGAAAATTCCAATTGCTTTCTGAATATAAAATAATTTTATGTCGACAAGTACATACTTAAAATTTAGGGCGTCACTTACAATAACTGATCCCAATTACGGTTTCTTTCAAATACGACGGGCCAATATCGATCGTCATCAATGATAACCTTAGATAGCGTGTCGAGATCGGGTATCAGACAAGGACCTTGTAATTTAACGGTCTTTCCATTTAGATGAGTGACCGTCAAACCGGCATAACACATTCTACCGGTTATTACGTCTTGAGGAATTACGAGACGAGGTTCTACCGCTAACACGTACAGATGTCGGAAAGCTTGAAGATGGTATCTAAAAATTTTGTATTAAGCACACAAGTTGAAACTACGACTACCTTTTGTACCTATTATCACCACTGTGCGTTGGAAATTTGGGATAAAATGCGCAAATCATAGCGGCAACATTTTCGGGAGAATTTGATAATGTGTATCTTCCACCACCTACAAAAAGTAAACCGAGAGCCATATGTATGGCTAAATGTGATCCATACGTGACTACGGCGCTGCTAGACAATCCTACTCTTCGTCTGAGATGTCTCACAACCCTTATAATATCTAAATTACCCGTACCAGCCATGACCTACAACGTGAATTAAAATTGTTTCATGTTCGTAAAAACAGATTATAAATTAATTTACCATAGAAGTAGAAATAAGAACTATATTAAGGCACGTTTCGATTGTTGGCTTTCCCGCTAATTCTGCGATGGACTTTCCAGTGAGAGAAGTAAACATGTGACAAAAATGTAGAAGCGTTTTAAATGCTTCTTTGTTGGCAGAGCCGGCGTATTTTAATCCAAGAGTAAAACAGGCACCGGCCACAATATTGCAATATGCTTGACTAAGACACAAAAGGATATTTATAAATTTTCATCATTTACTAACTTCTACTGCGATTAAAATTTCAACAAATATTGCTAATCACAGTAAAAACTACACACAAGAGAAGAAAATGGCTACCTAAGAACTAAAAACTTTTACTTTTTTCTTTGTTAAGAAGGCCTTCGTAAGTGGAATAACAACGCGATCGACACAAACTCATCAATAAACAAAAACTTTTGTCATTTTCACCTCTAGTATGTTCCAGAAACACTATAATATGGTTTATTATTAGATTACAATAACTATTATCTTACTTCATGGCTTCGTAATCCACATCCAAAGATAAGGGCGAAGGTTGAACCATACAAAACGGTCTTATTGTTTCCGGAACTTGATTTTCTATCCAATCTTTACTAGCTTTTACATTATCCCACATTATTAATCCTAAAATTTCGACACATTAGTCCGGTCTTTAAAATTAAAAGCTTTTATTGAAAAAACTAAAGTGCCAATTTCTGTTTTTTAAAGTTGATGCTGAACGGAATCGCAGAAAGAAATCCAAAGAGTTCATCAGTTTTAAGCGTATAATTTATTTAGAAAAGACCAAAAGTATATTTTTTCAAGCATTTTCAAAAGTAATCGCTCTTCAAATTTTTATTCGAGAGTACCTATCCATTTATTTTTTATTTTTTTGACGTCGAATAGTGTTCGATACTTCTAATTAATTACCTTTTGCTAAAACTCTCAGCAGTAAGAAATCGGGTCTAATAAAATCTAACAAGTATTGCGTTCCAGGAGGAGTCATTAGATCTGCTAAAGCTTTATTTCCAGTTCCAAAATACATCAGTCCTAAAGCTAAAGTGGCGCCTGGCGCCGTTACATCCAAATTAACGGTCGATCCTTCACGAATTTGAAAAGAGGGAACTTTGTATTTTTCTTTTTGAGATCCTTAAAAGCAAAAGTTGGAATTTTAATTTAATAATAATCGATAATCAATTACCAGTTAAAGATCTTTTGTTTCCTCCAACCATATAATAATACAAAGTATCGGATACGTTGAGATCGGAAAGACCAGATGGACGTCCTCCGTGCTTTAAAGTTACCAAACCCAAAGCTAAACCTGCGGCTAACGAATAAGATTCTCGATCTACGCTATTTTCCATTTCGGGACCAGGCGGCCGACCAATCTCGGTCAAGAGCACCTCCGTAATGTGTCGGTGCGCTGAACCTTGATATAATAAGCCCACTCCGAGCAAAGATGCCACTTGCAAATTTTGAGGTACGTCGAGTTCCATAGAAGTTGGCGGTAGCAAAGCTTCTATGTGTATACATAATAATTTTGTTACGACTGTATTTTGAGTTCCTCGCATCGCCGCAGATAAACCTAAAATACACAACTTTAATAGTTAAAGATATTCTACCTCCGAGTATGTACCTAAAAGTATGCCAAGACTCGTCATTTCTTTTAGTTTACTCAAGTAATTGTAAGTATTTGGAATCGACAAATTAGTGAGATGTCCATTAAGTCCTAACGCCATTAAGAATCCCGCATGCTCCATAGTCTCGTCGCTATTTTTCGGTTTGTTAAACATAATCCAGGTGGAATCGATGTTATGCGCATCGGGAGAAATTCGTAAACCATTAGCAACTCCATTATGAAATAAGGGCCAATACTGCATATTTTGTGGATAATCTATGTGACTTAATTCGACCGTAACGCCTCGTGGAGGTACTCTTCCGGATAAACAAAGTTTTGGAAACGGCAAAGGTTCGGTAATTACGGGCGTCGCAGTTCTCAATGTAAACATTCCTCTATGAATCAAAATTATTTTTAACAAAACGTTTCGTTTAAGCGGAATAAAATTATTATCACCTTCCGATAGGCAAAGCCATGGTTCTAGCACATATTGCGTACAAGTGTTTTTCTTGTTCCTCGATAAAATCGTGATCGGACACTTCCGGTCTTTGAACTAAACTTATGGACACAGGTTTTGCGCTTTGTAATAGACGTCGCGTTTCCGTAACACGATGATCTTCGGGAAAGCGTAACTTTAAAAGAGGACTATCGACGTCTTCCATACCGTCTTCTTGATCGGAGTCGTCGCTTTTCTTGATAGAAGGAAGGACACTAGGAACCGACCCAGTAGTACTCGGAAATACTTCGTTTTTAGTATTAGTTTCAGAATTTACCTACAACTTATAATATTAATAAAATAAGCGATAAATAAAGTTTAAAATACTTTTTTAATTAGCTCGGCTTGAGCGACCAGATCTGGTCTGTGTAATAAACAGTAAGCCTCCGAACTCCAATTTGATGGAGGCTTTTCACGACATCTCCACAATATACCGTAAAGCAACAAAGAAATACCCGCAGGAAAGGTGTCTAAATTTCGACAAGTTATTCCCATTTCGGTCATTAAAGTTACGATTCGCTCGTGAGGATTTTCAGAAATTTTAACCACCTTCGATTTAGGGGTTATGTGTGGATTACACCTTCCACTGCTACCAGGTAATACTACGTTTATGAGGTCGTCGATGTTTATTTCGGTATTCGAAGAACTGTTGGTACTCCGAGCGAGAATTCCACATAGCTAAAATATAGTAAGTAAGATAGTAAGAAGTGATTAGTACAAAAATGAACCCACCTTGACGACGGTTTTCGAACGGATATTAACTTGTGGAATGCAAGGGTAAGTCGGAACGTCCACTTTTTGGAGTAAATTATATATATGTTGCATTATATTAGCCGGTCGATCTGTGAAATCTTCCCAAAATATCGTATCTGTTAAATTAGAAGAATGTATAGGAGTTTCGAATTCGTTCTCGTACATAGGACAGAGGCCGGGAAAATCCTTCCAGTAATGTATCACGTAATCTTTCAACATTAAATCGTTTGATAGCTTGCTTAAAAATTGCGCCAGAAGTGGCAATTCCTCGGTTCTTAAAGTATTTAGTTTTAGATCTTCGTAAAGTAAATGTAGAGTAAAATGTATAATTCGTATACTGCAAAATAAGTCGGAGTTGCTGTCTACCGTAATGCTAGTAGGCTTCGGTGGCGAGACTAACTTGGCATTTTCAATTTGTAAATTTAAAATATTAGATAAATTTTTAAAATTGTGCTTATGATATTCGCTTTCTAACAAATAATCCCAATCCAAATCCGTTCCGAGAGTAGACGGTTTTTGCCTTTTAGCAGAAGTCGACGGAGTAGTTGGCGAATTTTCGTTCATTTCGCTAGACCGATTATAATAATAAGTATATCCGAGCAGTTCTGAAAGGTAACTTTGAAGCAAAATAATTAAAGAGAACTATCTTACCAAACAGAGTCGAGGTAAAGAGCTTCCATTCTTCATCTATACTTAGATCGTTCGAGCCCGGTGCATTTCTAACGGAATACCACTTTGTGAAAAAGACTATTGCTACTTCTCTTTGTAAAGTTAATCTTATCGCATTTATGCAATTTTCTACCAATGTCGAGGATGCTAAACTTGGCAATGTAATTCTATAATAAGTACCGTCGGAGTATTGCAAAGTAAGTCTATCGTGAAGAGCATCTCTTAAGCCGTTTAATTGAATTTCGGACGACGAATCTTTTTTACAAATACAGTTATAAAAACGAAAATTATTAAGGTAGCTACAGACTATTAATTCATGTTTCGTGTTTCGTTTTTTCGTGAATAGTGTGTACGAGTTTTTCACAAATTTATTTTTCGTGAATACCGGTTTGTAGCGTTTCGCACTGTTTCGCTCCCGGAGCGGTAAGTTGGCTAATCAAAGAGCACAAAATTAGACAAAAAAGCTGTTTCGCAAAAATTTTGCGCTATTTCTTAGCGTTTCGTGGTGTTGCATGTTTCGTCTTGAAATCGTGTTGATTAAAAGTAACACAATAACCAGACACGAAACGTCGCAAAAAAGTAAATAGCAAAATAAGAAAGTTTCGTCATGGGAATGCAAATAGTGTGTATGCCCTTTTCATGAAAAGGTAAGGAACATGATGAAACGCGAAACGTGAATAGTCTGTAGCTAACTTTATGCGGTAGTCTCCAATAAACGTAGTGGGCTACTATGGCGTCACGCCATGCACGTGTCGAAATGCTTGCTACAAAAAGATCGACGCGATCTAGATGTGGCTAGACGCAATATGTGGCCGACGGCGTTTTTAAGAGATGATTTATGATTTTTACATTCTCACCTCCTATTTTAAAAGATACTGGTATACTAGTACGTAATTTTCTCCCTGGTATGGGTGTTACTGGAGTAACTGGAGACAACAAGTGTTCGTCAAAATGTGGATCAGAGACTGGTGTACCGCAATGTGGTAATAAAGTACTTCTCCTAAAATAAATAAATTGAGGATTAATAACTTATATTGTAAAATCTGGTAAATATTCTTCGAGATGTATTATTAGATTGAAACCTGAACGACAGCAATAGTCAGAATACGTCTATTGTGTAAAACTATCGAGAGCGGCCTTATAGTGTGGATCAAGCTTTATAGTAGACAGTATAGTTCGTTAAGTTTATCTTTTGTGTCACATGACATTTCGATAATGATAAATTAAGAAATGTTGGAAATGGAACCTGGCGCAGTAAACATTGATATAAAATATAGAAACATAAAGTTGTGTTTCATAATAGCAGAAATACATTACACATTTTTTAAGTAGGTACGCGTTAGAACAAGATAACGAATACAAAAGTTGATCATATGACATGTAAGTTATACACAATCTAAGCTCACCCTATAGAATAATATCAAAATTTAATTACCTAAAAAATGGGGAATTAAACTGCGGTAAATTTCTCATAACACTAGGAGACGGTGTAAGTTGAGCTAAAACTCCACCTACGTGTAATTTACCTACACGTGTTACACCAGAATATAACACCACATTTCCATTATCTTCTAAAATCGCTATCATTCGCAAGTGCTAAAACGCATAATAAAAACCTTCAGAAATTTGGAAGAGTTCAATGAAATACGCACCGGAATGGCAACAGCATCTTTGGCACTAACTTCATTTAAAACTTCAAAAATTGGACAAATAGTATTAGAAAAACCAACTCGAACAATCGATAGCTGCAATCTCGAAGGAATTAAGTAACAGAGGTACCAATAATCGACTAAGTCGTTAATTAAAAAAACTTTAGAAGCTGGTCTCGTATCGCTGTAAAATATAAAAATAATAAAATGTAATAAAAACATAAAAATGCGCGTGATTAAATAATTATCACCTACATTTGAGAATTATCGGTCCAAACATGATCGAAGCATATTGTAGGACTTACACGATGGGGCATTTCGGTTTCAAAATTTGTATAATTAGTATTTATACTTGTATTACCGCTCATGTTGCGGAACGAATTGTGCACACGGGAAGATTTTTGTAACCACAGATTAGTTACGGTAAATGGCGAAACTACGGGAGATTGGCACCGGCTGCAAATAAAATTAACTTAGTTTGTAGGATTAACAAAAAGAATTTAATTACCTAATGCTCGCCATAGGACTTTGAAGTCGAGATTGTGGTTGATTATAACTGTGACTACTCGTTACGCTCAAAGGACTAGACGAAAAAGTAGATCCTCCCAGTTTTTTACCGTCCAATACAGATAAGCGATTCTTTAGCTACAAAATAAAGAAAATTATGAAAATGATAAATTGCACTAATTACGCTCACTTTATTCGACAAACTAGGCAGCGTAGGAACCGAACTCGTTATTTTGCTCGTTAACTCTGTCCATTCGTCGTTCCTAATTTTTCTAATGTAATACACACTATGTTCTCCCGTATTCGAATCGAACACCATACATATACTAGGATGATCGGAGGTAAACACGATAGTTAATGACTTCTCGTCGATGAGACGCATCGAACCGTGTCTAATAGCTACTGGACAACATTCGTCTAATGGATGAGTTAACGAAAACACGGTGGGTGTTAATTCTTCTTCCTCGTTCGTTTTGGAAAGCTTGTGAACGTCTATTAACATAACAATATAGAGCTCTTACAAATTTAGTCGTCAAACTTACTAATTTCTCTTTCCAATACGATTCCAAATTTTGTAGTCCACAATCCCGCTACTTCAAACTGTAAAGAAGTCACAAAATCTTCATTATCGACAGTAAACACCTGTAAATTATGAGTATCGATAATACATATACTAGGCAATGGTACGCCCGTTGGTTCGTCGAGTTTTACATCTTTGTCATTCAAATTATCGAACACCGGACGATCGCGATAAAACATACACCACTTGGCAAATTTTATGGGATACTCGGAAGTGTAAGAACAAAGCGTAGCTCTATGGCTATCGAACTGAGTCGAATTGCCAGACGAAACCAAACCTTTCGACCATATAACCACGTTGTCTTTTATATATAACTCCTCTTCCATAAATCCTACACTTTTACAATTTATGTAATCGTCCTTCACCATACCGTACACTATGCTGTTAGATTTGCACGATTCGTTAAACAAATCGTTATTAACGAAATACTTCTTTTTAGAAACTTGTTGCACATCGGACAGTCTACTGACGGCTTTGTGCTTTAAAGGTTCGACACTTGTCCACGTCCATGAATTATCGGCAGTATCTTTACTCTTACTAACATTACTTAATCCTAAGAAAGTCTTATCACACACGTTTTTTTCGTCAGTAACACTTATTTGCGACTCTGGAGATTTTCTCAGTAACCACGATTCGTTATCTTTTTTTTCTGTAATGCATACTTTTTCCAATCGATTCAGTAAGAATTCTTGATTAAAACTTTTATCGTTTCGACTTAAATTATTAATTTCTGACGGTCCTGGATGTCTCTCCAGTTGCTGCCGTCCACTTGGAACGAACTCCTGAAAAACAAGTTTAAAAAATTTATATTATAGCTTATATCAGACTCTACCTGTGGATCTTTGGCAGCAATCATGATTTCTTGTTTAACATCCAGATTTGCAAGTTCTATTTTTAAATCTTATTATTAAATTAATATGTAGCCTTACAAATATAATAAATAAAACCATTTGCCTTTAGTTGAAGTTCGCGGTTACATTCGTTTATTCGTTACAATTATCTCTGTATTACATACCACAATTTGAGGTTAGAATAGTTCAGTTTAATTTTTCAATTGTTCAGTTCAATAGTTATGCCTAGTTTACACCTAAGGAGTACTAGGCCGAGACAGTGAACGGCCGACTGCTATACCAATGTGAACCCTACAGTCAGTACTCGGCCTAGCGATCCGCCGAGTGTATGGCCGAACGAGTGAATAGAAGTGTCTTCTATTCCTGCGGCCGAGTAGCAGCCCCCACCATTCGTCTCACTTCACTCTCTCAGATACTCGGTCAATGTGAACGGTGAACACGTAGTAAACACAGTTGGAAACGACGAGCGTAGGCGCATATTTGCATTTTTCAATTTTAATTAATTTGAAAATTTGTGGAAGCATGTGAGATAGTGAAAGTATCTCTCCTTGATAACCATTTTCTTATCCAAAGTCTCTTCTCTTTGTTCAACTCACCCTGTAGTTCCTTTATCATTCCGGGGATAATCATATTGGCGTATTTCTTAAAAATGTTTTTATTTAAAATTCGACGAGAAGCCGTGTTAACCCACAAAACAACTAATTTAAATGAACTGACTCGTTCACTATACTACCTTAATGTAAACAGTTACTCGTCAAGATTTCTGCTCGGCCGAGTAGCATACCGAGTGACTCGGCCTAGTACTCGATAGGTGTACACTAGGCATTAGAACGCAATATTGCCAGAGGCCTATCAAGGTATTAATTATGGGTATTATGCTACGTTTAGATACCGTCGTTTCGACTGCGCGCAGCTATAACGCCAAAACGCCACAACGCCGGAATTTTGGTAACTATTTTTCGACGTTTTTGCAGTGAAGCGTCGTGGCGATGTATGCAGGCGGCAAATACAAATTCACTTGTGTGTATCATTAGGTTTGTTCGTTTATAATGTTTTCGCTGCTTTTTTATGTGAGATCATGAAGTCGAGTGTTCGTTTGTAAAATGTTTCCTTTGCTCTAGACTCTAGATCAGTTTCGTGACGTCACACGAATCAACTCCAACATGCTTTGCCTGCTTTTAGAAGTAAATTCAGACAGTACAAACGAACAGACCTGATTGGTACTAACCAATCAGAACGCAGAATACGATTTGAGATATTCAAAGACGACTGTCCCTGCGTTCGGGGAGCTCGCTATTAGTACTAATAGCACGATTTTGCCGTTCGGGGAGCTTGCTTTCAACGCTATGAACGCTTTCGTGACGTAACGATTCGAGTACCGCTGACGTCGGGTGCGTTCGGGGAGCTCGCTTTCACGCTATTAGCACCACACGCTATTATGACGTATTACTGTGCGTTCGGGGAGGCTTTTAGCGTTTGACGCATAAGTTTACGTACTGAAACAGTGACGTCACGAAAGCTTTCATAGCGTTGAAAGCGAGCTCCCCGAACGGCAAAATCGTGCTATTAGTACTAATAGCGAGCTCCCCGAACGCAGGGGTCATTGTTCGCGCTATCAACGCTTTCAAGTTGGAGGTGAGGCACGAAACGCTTTCAAACTATTACCGTGGCAACCGTGTTTGTTTGCTATTCGAATGCAAAGCGGGAAAGTCGCGTGCGCTTTATAAATTTTTTTATTTAAATTTTTGTTATATTTTTGATTAGTATCATCAATGGATATTGATGTTGTAGCATTAGACGACGGCGAGGATTTCATTAAATTAAATTTGTAGTCTTATCTAGCTTATCAAGTTATCATCAATAAGAAAATCTAAGAATGGAGCACTCGAAACAGGGACAGTTTCAAGTTTTCGAAACTTTGCGTTATGAAAGGCCACTGCCTATTCTCATTCAGTTGTCTGCTAATTTTGTTAATCGATAGTTGTTATGTCGTTGATTCGATGTTATCGTAATACAAAACATACCGCTCATTGCCTTTACCGTTTTGTTTTATCGGCTTGAGGTTTGCTTCATAAATAAAAAAAGACTTTATTTATTTATGGTCTGCTTATTTGGTTCTGCTTATAGTTTTGAAGGTTTTGAGATCATTTTAAGTTTCGGGTTTGAGTTTCGAATACCCAAAATTTTGGTGTAGTTTCACCTCTAACAAAAACTAAAGTATAATCTAAGAAATTTCTGGGTATTATACCTAAAGACTTGTTTTGTCTCTTTTTTTTCAATTCTCTGTACCAAATTTATTTGTAGTGCCTATCAGTTCAACTCATTGCGAGTTAAGTTAACTGTTAACAAACTTATAGGGCAAAAAATTTGAGGTTATTTCGAATGTTTACATTTTGCGGCTTTTCCCGCCTCTGCCGCCATGTTGATTGCATGATACGCTCACAAATGCGTTCGGGGAGCTCGTAAGCGTCCCACGCTAAAAGCCTCCCCGAACGCACAGTAATACGTCATGATAGCGTGTGGTGCTAATAGCGTGAAAGCGAGCTCCCCGAACGCACCCTGTGTGACCACGACGCTGCTTTGACGACAAACAGTTTATTTATGAGTTCATCTGGTTGAACTTTCGACGGTGTCGTTTCGGCGTTGTGAGGTTATGTTTGTTGTTTTTAAATATCTTTTAAGTTACTGTTATCAATCTTCAATTCCGAAAGAAGATTATGGTTTCTTTGACTAGTTCGATTTTTTATTATATTATCCATTTTGTTTAACTATGTTTTACTGAAAATATTAACACTTTTAAAACAGTTTTATTGTAGTTGTTAACTCTAACCTAACCTTAACTTAAAAGGTCTGTTCGTTTGTAGGGATCTTTCAAAACCTCACCGACCCTAGATGCGCAGAAGGGGAAGTGAGAAAGCTGTTAAAAGACATGCCCAATCCGTGTGTTTAGGTTGGTGTTTAACCTTGATTACGTCGTTGTACGAAATTTGGTTGTTTTGAGCTATTGGAGTTGAGTAGCGCACTCTTTAAACTTGCATTTTCGAAAAAAACTGTTTTTTAAATTCTTCATAAAATGCAAAGGCTCAACCTGGCACTACTTTATTTCTTAAAAATGTTAAACTACATCGTTATCTATCTAATGTAATATGGGAAATCTTTATCGCGTCTTCAAGTTGTGAATAAGAAGCTTCTAAAGTGAAAATAGCGCGCTCACTAAATATTAAAATTTCGAACAATTTTTATTTAAATTTCTTCACAGAAGACGGAGGCGAAATCTGACAAGACTTTGGTTTTAAAAGATCTTTAAAAACGTCCTTCTTCTATGTAATGTGATGTAAGAAATCTTTATGGCATCTCTAAGTTGCGAATAATAAGCTCTGGAAGTTGAATAGCGCGTTCATTAGTTTTGCAATTTTGAACAAAACTATGTTTTAACTTCTTCACAGAATACGGAGGCAAAACCTGACAAGACTTTGGTTTTAAAAAATATTTAACTACGTCCTTATTTTATGTAATGTGATATAAGAAATTTTTAGGGCATCTCTAAGTTGCGAATAATAAGCTCTCGAAGTTGAATAGCGGGTTCATTAGTTTTGCAATTTCGAACAAAAGTTCAGTCAAATTAGACAAAAAATCGTAGAAAGTTCGGAAAAATTCGTATTGAGCTGAAAATTGGTGTATACCTTAAATACACTATTACAAATGACATGTCAAAAGTCCCCATCGATCCCACTCGTGCTAAAAGTTTTATTCAAAGACAAAGATCGAAAAATCAGTTATTGTCAATATTAATCCAGTCAAATTAGATAAATGGATGGCATTTGAGGGAAAAACATCCAGGAGTTTTGAAAATGGGTGTACTTGTTCATTAGAGCCGGCAGTACAACATACTAAAAGTCCCAGAGGGTGGGGGCAAGAGCGGGAGAGGCAGCTGTTTAAAATCCACCTTTTCCATTTCACGCAAATAACACGCCTTCTACAGATCCTACGTTGATGAAGCTTCTTATAAAAGTCATAGAAAACACTATTAGCTACTAGATTTGTTATAGTATGCATTTTTCCCATAACTTTAACTCTTTTCCAGATATGGCGCGGAGAAGAGATTACAGTGAATTTGTTTACGGGATGACGCTGTATAAACTGCGAAGTAAGACGCGTAAGTTTCACGAAAGGAATCTTGTAGCTAATAATGTTTCCTATAACTTTTATAAGTAGCTTCATCAACGTAGGATCTAGGATCTGTAGAAGGCGAGTTATTTGCACAAAATAGAAAAGGTCGCTTTTAAACCGCTCCCCTCCCCCCTCTTGCACTCCACCTTCCGGGGCTTTTAGTATGTTTTACTGCAAGTTATAACGAACAACCATATACCAGATTTGAAAACTTTTGAATAGTTTTTCCTCAAATGCTATCCGTTTGTCTAATTTGACTGGACTAATATTGAGAGATATTTGCGAAAACCCGACTTTTCGACCTTTAACTTTGAATAAAATTTTTAGCACAAGTGGGATCGATGGGTACTTTCGACATTTTATTTTTAATAGTGGGTTTAAGGTTTACACCAATTTTCAGCTCTATGCGAATTTTGCCAAAGCGTCATCTCATAAACAAATTCACTGTAACCCCTTCTCTGCTATTTCCCATCTCTTATATCTCGAAAACAGTTAAACTTATGGCAAAATTCATATAACCAATTTTGTGGCTAATAATGTTTTCTATAACTTTCATAATAACCTTTATCATCGTACAATAGACAGGAAGCAAGTTATTCGCAAAAACAACAGTTTTGTGACCTTTGACCATGAATATCTCAAGATGCTCCACCGATATTTTTAGGATTTTGTCGAATCCTTATTTGTAACATTGAAAAGTACGTGTATACCAAAATCTAGCTTTGTAGGAATTTTTCCAGGATTAGGGCGATTTTTTGTCTAATTTGACTGGACTATTGTCCTCAACGACTGAAACGAGTGAAAAACCGAAATCATTCGAGTGGCGACGACGCGACGACAACATCTCGAGATATCTCGAGTGGTTTTCATAATCGAATGAATCGATTATTTTCATTCGAATGATCCCACCACTAATTGTTATATTATTTATATTTCATTTTGTTGGAAAAACTTAATCGTAAATGTCGATATACGTCGCAAGCTGATCCCAAGGCAAGTGTAAAGCGATAAACGCCTGTTAGGTATGTTATTCCGTTGTACTATTTCGTGGTTTAAATTATTGCTTTTTTTGTTGCAGGTTTTGTTTTGAATTCTATGTTCCAGTTCGATGTAAGTATACACGTAGATTCTAAAATAGTTTAATTGTAGTTTCAGCATTTCCTAACCTTAATCATAGTAACTTGGAGTATTTCGATCAAGACTGTATTTTGTGGTCGGTATTGATGCAAATGTAAATGTTCGGTACAGCTTAGAGTACACAGTAGAGATGTACAGTTAGAGTAGTCTTAGCGGAAGAAAAGAACACTACGTAATGTCTGTTGAAATTATGCAGTTGATGTGTACTGCCAACACGTTTAGAAAATATTAACCCTCGCAGTACCATTCTATTTTTCTTATGTTAACTACCACGATTTTAAGGTTTTAAACATATGTTAAACATGTAGGAAAACAAAAAGAAAGAAAAAAACAGTACCTGTCGTAAAGAGAGGACGGAGAGCTAGCGGCAAACGTAACAACCTTATCTAAAAATGCACCTCTAATTTTGGATTGAGGCGACCTAGGCCCTCTGACTAGGAATAATGAAATGAGACAGCTTTTGGTAAATAGATTCCAAATGCTACTAAATAAATAGTTGACAATAAAAATTGGAGTTTGGATTACCTATTGATTAGTCTAATATTACAAAAGTGAGTAGAAGGCAACTTTTTTAAATTGTATGTTCCTAAACTGTGGAGACTGTTTCTAAGTTAACCCTTCTAACAGGGTGGAATTGTAGGGACGTTCGAGCTCCTAACACTTATTACTAATTTATTTAATGGTTTTTTAATTGTCACAGGAAATTATTCGAGAGCAAGAAGAACAAAAATGAGAGATTGGAACATGATACGCTTTAATACAGAACACGCCGAAAACCATTTTTATCTTTTAGAAGCTTAGCAAAGTCAAACACGAATTAGCACTTTCAACCTAACATCTACGACTGTTTAATAATTATTGGTAATAACCCCAAGGCACTATCTACGTTTCTATTCAACTGCAGTTCAAATCTACTTTGAAACTTCCAAGAATAATCCGTGGTGGGTTTTTCTTCCCTTAGTGTTGCTCTGCTACTCTAATACAAACATTTATAAAAAGCACGTTTCAATTAAAAGAGTTACTGTAGGCATAGGGAATAGCGATGCCTGATTTAATATGCAAATTATTATTTTTTTAAATCATTTATAAAAATTAAATAATTACAATTGATAAATAATTATTGTACCTCTATTTATTAAAAATATTTTATAACAAAAAAAAGGTGCATTGTATAAGGCTTTATAAAATTTCACGAAATGCTGGAAACGCAGTCCCTATCCTTACAACAGTAACACTTAAACCTTAAAAACCACATAGGGCAAGTGAAATTCAGACACTGGAGAAAAGAATATAAAATTGACTAAAGTCGTTTAGAAAATACGGAAATACTACTTAAATATAGGCAAATCCCTAGTAAAATCACCCAGAATAACAAAGCTGAATTACCAATAGAAATCAAAACAAAAAGCAATACTTAAAACCACGAAATACTACAACGGAATAGCATACCTAGCCTAGCAGGTGTTTATCGGCTAACACGTTCCTTGCGACGTAGATCTACATTTACGATGAGAGTTTCGCCTACAAAACGAAAATAAAAACACAACTTGCGAGAGACAAAAGCGTTCAATATTTAAGGTTAAAACATTGACAGCATGGCTAACGTGCCTTACGTCCCGCTTTCAGGTTGTCTGTCCCGCTTTCGGAAACAGACCAAAAGATAATTTAATAAAGTCTCACGAACAGCTAAAAGTATAAAAAATAAATGTAAGAAGAATATTAAATTCAAAATCAAGCTGCGTGTAAAATAATTAAGTATTTGAATTGGGTCCTATTTGGCCTGGATTTAATCTAGGGCCCTGGGTTAATAGGGGCCCCGTAACTATTCCAGTGTTTATTTTAAAAAATATAGTAGGTAATTGAATTCTTAATTTTCATCTCTTGTTTTTGTGAAACATCTTTTTTGGAGACATTGTCAATCGCTACTAAAATTTTGGAACTTTGAAGCCGTTTGACCTTGAACTATCAAAAATTTTGATGATCACGATGCTTGGTGAAGTCCACATCACACAATGATAGTTTCTGCATTCTCCTAAACTGTTGTTGTTTAAATATCTTCCCTATTCGATTTCTGAGACTTAATTAATTCTGAATTAATGAAGTATGTTGTACTGCAAGTTCCAACAAATAACTAGACCAATTTTCAAAACTCTTGGATTTTTTTCCCTCAATTGTCTAATTTGACTGAGTACTGTACTGGGCTAATTATAAAATTGAAATTTGTAGAAACTTGCACTCCTTCAAAAGGAAAAAATGGTAATTTATTTCAAAGTTTGTCTGACTGCAAGTTTCAATTTTATCATATTAACCCAGTTTTTCGAGAAAGAATGGATCTTTTTTTATTATTATAAAAATTAATTACAAAATAAATGATTAAATGTTGGAAATTTTTACCATCAAAAAATCATAACTCCGAATGTAGCGCATAGCGAGAAATGAAACTAATTAATAAATTAAAAACTTTGATATCTACAACCATATTTATTCGAAAATAGTTTTCAAGATTTTACCATAAAATCGAAAAAGGTGACATGTCTGGCCGATTTACCACAGATTCATCAGGACTTTTGGTATATTCATCACTAATGAGTATGTAAAATTTTAGAGCTATTGGATTGTTTTGAAGGCAAAGTCCATAATTGGTTTTATAATTCGGTTATATAAATAAAGTAGGTACCACTAATAGTTCGGTCAATTTAGACATTCGAAGGTGCATAAAGTCCCAACAAGCTGTAAATCAGTAAAATTGTTCAAAACATAATTATAAATAAAATTTAAAAGTTCCCCATCATTCCCGTGTGTGGAAAAAATTTTATTTGAGGTTAAAGGTAAAAAAATGAGTTTTTCGCGATTTTCAGCAAAACGGTAAGTTTTATCAAAAAAGTACTTCAGACAAAAATTGTAGATCATAATATTATCTATAAGAAATTTATCAAAACTTTTTTCCTACGAGCCACCGTTTCTGAGATATAACGATTCAAAAAGTTGTATATACAGTGTGTCCGGGGATAGGTGGAACACGGGCGATCTCGCTTATTAGTAATTTTATCAAAAAATGTTACTCTTTGTAAAAGTTTTTGCTTGTTCCAAAATTAATATTGACAGTTTCATTTCTGTAGATTTTTATACTATAAGTTTAGTAATACATATAGGTAATATTCATCTCGAACTTGTGATAATGCGAATATTTCACATAAGCATTGGCACTCCAAAGAAAAGACGAAAACGGTATTTAAAAATATTTATTATAATATAAAAATAGTAATAAATTAGTTATAACAAACTTTAAAATAAGTTGTTACTACTATAATCTTAACAATGTTATAAAATGATTTTAAACAGACACATTTGAATTTAAAATGCACACAAACTTCAAATATATATTTATTTTAATGATAGGTAGTTAGCTTTTAAATTTTTAGTTATTACTCATCAACTGTGCAAAAAAACTTAAACATTATGTAAAAGCAAAGTAGACAATTTATTATTAATTTATTTCTAAAATGAAATAATCGTGTAAAATTCGATTATAGTTATTAAATATAGTAGTAAGACTTAAATTTTAAATAATGTTATTTAAAGTCATTAACGTACGTGTGTGTACCTGTGTACCTACATAAATAAACCGGCGGTTTTCTAAAATTCAGGTACTAACTATCCTATATTTTCGAGAATAGTTCCCGTTTCTAACAAACTTTTGTAACTGCCACAAATTTTTAGTACGCCGAATGTGGCACTGATCTTTGGACCACGTTTTCGACGTCCTTTGTATTAATAGGACGTGTATATACAGAATGCCCCGGAAAATCACCGACAACGCTTTACAGGGAGTTCTCCCAGGACTAAATTAGGACATTTGCCACTCTCGAAATTATACCCCAAAATGTACCATAAAAAGTGATGAGCTCTAAAAGTGAAAGGTAAAAAGTAAAAAAATCACTTTATCTCCGAAACACGTGAAACTTTGAATTAATTTTTAAACAGCAGACTTATCTTATACAAGGTAATACCTATGTGGTAGAAATTTCAAGAAAAGCGCACCACACGTTGAGTAGTGGTGTGAACCTTCAACCCTTAAAAAATCGTGTTTTTGCAAAATAAATTAAAATGATGGTTATATTGAATTTATATAGTTACATTCATTGAATAGAAAGCTGTATTTCATTCAAAAACAGAGTTCCAGCCTAATTTTACATTAAATGCTCATTGGCCCTCATTTCCTTAAATTACAGATATTCGTATTGATCGAAATATCCCTAGAATTTACCCGATATCGTGAATGCTTCTATATCGAGCCAATGATCAAATTAAAGTAAACAGGAGCCACTTTGAGAAATTAATGCAAAATTCGTGTTGGAACTCTGTTTTTGAATAAAACGCAGCCTTCGATGAATTACGAAATAACCAACCATCAGTCTTGTAAAATAATTGTATGAATAATTATAGTTATTTAACAAAATTTCTCAAGAACCGTTGATTTTAGAAGAAAAAAAATCCCTAATTTAAAAATTTACTACTAAAATAAAGCAGAATAATTTTAATTTATTTTACAAAAACACTATTTCTTAAAGGTCGAAGGTTGACGTCACTTCTCCAAGGGTAGTGGTTCGCTTTTTCAAAATTTCTACTACACATCGACTTGTATAAGTCTGCGGTATAAAAATCAATAAAAAATTTTCAGGAGTTTCAGAGATAAAGTGACTTTTTTTACATTTTAACTTCAACTTTGAGAGCGTATAACTTTTTAGGAGTGCATTTTATAACTTCAAGAGGGGCAAATGTCCTAATTTGGTTCTGGGAACTCACTGTAGAGGATTGTCAGTGATATTCAGGGACATTCTGTATACATATTTATACTTCAATCAAATATTTCAATCGTGTTTATTGAATAACATTAATTATTCTATAACGTACTTATAAAAACAACACACAACATAAACTACAAAAATTAATGAATGTAAATGAAGTTAGGGTGATGTAGCGATAATATCAATCAATTAAACATTAACAACTAGATGTGTTTAACAACTATACCATACAATCGCGAATAAGTTACAAAAATTAATAAGAGCAGCCATCGATCCTAAATTATGCCATATGCCACGATCCAGGAACTATACACTAATAAACTTTAATTAAGACGACAGAGCTACCAGACTGCTAGTAAGTGATGTTAAATGTGATTAAAACGATTAATTGCGCGTAAAATAATAATTGTAGTTTCGTTCCCTTAATAAAATAAGTCGTTATTACTCGACGCGATTTAAGCGGCTCGAACAAACTGTGCACTACAGAACATCTCTTAACACCTTAAATTTAATACTGAAAACAAACCTATAGACGACTTCCAGCCTCCTTTTTGAGCATAGTTGTTAAACGATAAATAATATAAACTAAGACTAATGTGAAGAGCATTTAATATCATATTTATACGCCCTCTCATTTTGACTTGTAAAAAATTTTTTTCTATACCTATACGAAGTTAATTAATTATTACTTACTATACCGTATTTGAATCCGTAAAAAAGTAATATTTACACCAAAGTCCTAAAATGCAATTCTAAAAGACGATTAATTGTCAACAAAACAATAATTGATTTTCGATTACTACAAATTCAATTTTCTGCAACAAAATTTGATATAAAATATTATATTTCGACGAATAAATACAATAACAAAATTTGTAAGTTACCTAATGAATTAATATTTTCGTAGAACAGATTTCTAATGAAAGAGATTAAATATTTAGAAGAGCGAAACAATAAATAGTTGCAATTTCTTAAATATTAAATAAAGTTGAGGTATATCCGGGTTTTATTTTTCCTACCTATTTCGACACATTTCGATTACGTATTGCACCGCTTCTGTGATGTTTTCAAATACTGGTACTTGCTTACGTTGAGCGACGTCTGACAAATATACCCTCCCTCTGTTATAGTCTTTTACTGCCTGTTTCGTTAACTAAAAACAAATTTTAAATAGGCACGATTCAAACTACCAAGGTATTGGGCTTAATCAATAATCGGTAAAGACGATCTACTATGCTACTTTGGGTCGCTACTTTGTTAATATAAGGGTTACGAAGTTGGCCGAATCATCAAAATGCCGATTTTAGCTTCCATCGGTGTTGGCAACTTCTAAAGCCATATTAAAAAAGCTGAAAAATGATCTCCTAATCCTGTATTTTGCTAACCAACTCTGTAGCTCTTATATTAACGACGTTACCCTCAGAATCCGGACATACAGGATGTAGGAAAACCAACTGCACTCGTTCTTACCTTTTCATTTCCTATGGAACAATTTTCTTGTGGAAGTTGCTCTACGCACAACACGACTTTACTAGAATCCAAACCGATGTAATGAGCAGCTAAGATCATACTTGTCAGCGACCTCGTATCGTTATTCACTACAAATAATAGAATTTTGCTTTTATCCAAACATTTTTTACGTTGGAGCACAAAATTTTCAAACGGCGCACTTTCGCCATTCGTACAATCGTCCATTTCGCCGTTGGAGTACAATGAGCCATTCGTAGAATCGTTTATTCGATTTAAACTATCTTCACAATTCGCTTCTCTAACTGCCGGATTATAGTAAGTTAATCCGTGTTTCTTAAGAAGAGGTATAGCTATATTCTCTCTCCATTTGGATAGCGTTTTACAAGATCCTCCAAGATACACGTCGACAAACCAAGTTGCAGAATTTAAAGCGTAATTATTAACTATAGAGCAATTTATATTAGATATATCACAGTTTGCGTTACTATTTGTAGTACTCCGACGTCGAGGTGATCGATTCGACCAATCTGAAATTAACCAGAGAGTTAGCGATCTACAGGTACTAAAAGTATCGAAAATATAGCACTTTTGAAAACGCGTGATCTGTTTAAAAATCAAATAACAACAAACGTCGCAACTAACACAAGTCTGCATATGTCCAAACATCCTCCTTACTATAGTGCCTCACAATATCGAGTTCTTATATCTACCGTATCTCCCGCTACTTTCGGTACGTGAGAAATTGAATAATTCAAATTGTCCGCGCTCCGGTACAGCTATCGAAAGAAGGAAAATGTAATTCTCATCTTATAGATCTAATACGTTGTAAATGAACCCCAACATACACACATAAGTGAAAAAACTTTAAATGAGAAAATTTGTTTTCCACCGAGTGCCTCGGGAATCGAACCCAAGACTTTGCTATTTCCGGTAGCACGCCTATACCCAATACACTACGGAGGCCAACATACTTTCAACAAGCCATTTAAAGTTTTTTCACTTATGTGTGTATGTTGGGGTTCATTTACAACGTATTAGATCTATCTAACTAATTAACCCTAAATATTTAAAAATTTGTAATTTATTCACGTATGATTGTTGTATCCATACTAATTTGATTTATATATATTTCGCTGTCTCGACGCATTTAAACAATGCCGGATGGCTTGTTGAAAGTATGTTGGCCTCCGTAGTGTATTGGGTATAGGCGTGCTACCGGAAATAGCAAAGTCTTGGGTTCGATTCCCGAGGCACTCGGTGGAAAACAAATTTTCTCATTTAAAGTTTTTTCACTTATGTGTGTATGTTGGGGTTCATTTACAACGTATTAGATTTATCTAACTAATTAACCCTAAATATTTAAAAATGTGTAATTTATTCACGTATGATTGTTGTATCCATACTAATTTGATTTATATATATTTCGCTGTCTCGACGCATTTAAACAATGCCGGATGGCTTGTTGAAAGTATGTTGGCCTCCGTAGTGTATTGGGTATAGGCGTGCTACCGGAAATAGCAAAGTCTTGGGTTCGATTCCCGAGGCACTCGGTGGAAAACAAATTTTCTCATTTAAAGTTTTTTCACTTATGTGTGTATGTTGGGGTTCATTTACAACGTATTAGATCTATCTAACTAATTAACCCTAAATATTTAAAAATTTGTAATTTATTCTCATCTTATTTTGACAAAATTAATTTAAATCATTATTTAACTATAAAGTAATTTACTTTTAATAATTAGATTTTGACCCATCCGCCAAAATTTGAATATTTGATATCAAGTATCGAGGTTATGAAAGAGTAGCAGGTAGGCAATTCAACATTTGTCTGGTTGTTCTCTTTCAAAATAAAATAAACAATAAATTTTGGTGCTTACGGTAATGCAGAGCATAGAAAATTAGAATTATTCAACTTCCCACGTAAATTCCCTACATACTCAAGCGGTGGGACACACGGTATACGCATTTAACTTCCTACCGACCGTTCGGTATGCTATACATAAAAACTTAGACCAAGACGCCCTATAGTACATTTGCTCGAGCTTCCAAACCACACAGAAATAGCAGCCAGAAATCGATAAAAAAACAAAATTGCAAATAAAAAAATTAGCAGTTAATAGCCGTGTTAATGTTTCAATATAAAAATACCTAAGGCAGTATTAATCGGTCGAATTATAAATAATCTAAACAGATGCTGAGTTTTTAAAAGTGTACTCGTCCAGTATAAAGAGTTAAATAATCTACCATCTGATAAGCTATCGTTGCAACCGTCGTTACTAAATTCGGCCACCAGCATACAGAACTGCTCAAACGAGATTCTAATTTTTTTAATGTCGCTTGTTTTAGAAGTACTTAGATACTGGTACAACTCCGATACTTGTAAAGTTTTGTTCGTTAATCGATAGTAAGCGTCCAATACGTCACTTATAAGAAGTTCTCCAGATCGATTAACGTCAAACGAATCGAACGTATCCTTCAATAGCCTAAAAAAACAGATGCAATTTCGAATACTAATCGAAACAAAATGTTACCTAAGTTTATTAGTAACTTGTTCTTCGGGCAAAACACAGTTCATATTTATATTTTCTAATAAATGTGTAGTACGTTGAAGAGCCATAATTAAATTATTAAATATTTTTACTCCTTGACTTTTCACTAAAGCTAATAGCGACGATTGCCCATCGACCAAATCGACGTATTCTCTAAAGTATATAGGTGAAATATTGTAAGCATAAAAGAGAGCGATTCGTACCTATATAACAATTCTTCTCCCATAATACTTTGACCTAATGTGTACGGATGAGCCACTATAACGACACATCTATTGGATGCCACTAAGTAAGCAACTTCGATCATTCCAGACACGCTACGTGTTTGGCTATCCACGACGAAGAATAATACCGAAGCAGATTGTTTTGCTTCGTTTTCTTCTGCCACCAACTCCGGTCCCCACATAGATCTTTGCTACAAAAATTAAATCTTAAATGAAAAAATGTGACTAATCCGTCACTAACGACTTACCGGATTGTAATACGTAATGCCGTGCTTTTGAAGCTCCGGTATCGCAATATCGGTTCGCCAAGTTGTCGGATTACAAGACCCTCCTAGGAAAACGTCACACTTCTTTGTACTTTCTAAAATTAACTCGTTAATTTATTATCGCTATGAATCGTCCTAAAGGTCTTACTGTTGTTAAGTCTTTGTTGTAGAGTTTTTCTGTGAGATTTGGGTCTTTGTAATTCTCTAGCAAATACGCAAAATTCTCCTAACGTGAGAAAAGGAGTGGTCCCATTTCTTCGGCCACACTGTCTCGCACACTGTAGCATTTCTAAAACTAAAACAACAAACTTTAATTTGAGAAAATAAACAAATTGAGGTTATAATCACGTAATTTGTTGTATGTACATTTATTATGGGAGAATTTTTAAAGTTTTAATTTGCCAGCATTTTCTAAATATTTTTCATAAAAATACAAATTATCGCCTATTGATAAAAAATTGGATAATTCTTTACATTTCTCGGCATTTATCCGCGGCACCCATACGCGACAACCCGACAACCTCTGCGTAAAGGAAGTCGATCGTCGAAAAACAGAAAAACAAAAAAAATCGTAACCTCGTTAACAGTTAACATAATTATTATTAATTTTAAAAATATGACAGAAGCACGAAATTTGTGGATTAATCTCGCTTATTATTGTGCCGCGTGTTGTAAAGCCCGATCTACACGGCCTTTACACCCCCTTCGATAGCTTAGGGTAGTTCCTAATGTTAGTATTTACTATTCACGTATTCACCATCAAATCCGTATTATTGTTAAAATTCACATAGCTATGCGGAAACGTTAAATCAACACGTCGCATATTTTTCATTGTCACTACCTGTTTGCTTTTGTTGCAAGTTCCGCGTTACGATATCGAGTATAAATACTAACCTACCCTAGTAGGCCAGTCAGTAGAGCTCCAAAACACCCTTCTATGATGCAATAAGTGGGGTAGAAGCTTTTATTTTTTTAAATTGTTTATATGGGTGTAAACATGTAAAAAACAAAAATGCTAACACCGGCGACCTCGGGAGACTTTGGCAGCCAAAAAACCCCAAAATTTTAGGACTTGCTTTGTTTTTTCGCCTATAACTCCTAAATGGAGCATCTTCACGAAAAAGTATTTCTATAATAATAAGTATTCTATATAAGCTCTTGAAGTTGAATAGCGCACTTCTTGATTTTTCAATTTCTATAAAAACTTTTTTTAAATCTTTCTTAAAATGAAAAGGGGGGAACCTGGTACCACTTTGTTTCTAAAAAAACCTTTAACTACGTCCTTAATCTATCAGATGTGATATGGAAAATCTTTATCGTGGCTCTAAGTTGTGAATAAGAAGCTCTTGAAGTTGAATAGCGCGCTTCACAATTTCGAACTATCGGTTTTTTAAATTTCTTTGCAATATGTCAAGACGAGACCTAACACCATTTTTACTTTTTTAAATCTTTAATTACATCCTTTATTCAACTTCATACAGTGCCACATTATTTATCAGTCGGTAAGTTTAGTGGCTGACTCCTTTATAAGACTTACGCGTCTTACTCCCGGGGTTTATCCATAACCAGAATTCGATCCTTCTCCGCGCTATATCTCGAAAAGAGTTAAACTTATGAAAAAAATGTGTATAACCAATCTTGTAGCTAATAATGTTTTCTATAATTTTTATAATAACCTTCATCAACGTACGATCTATAGAAGGCGAGTCATTTGCCAAAAACAATTTTTGTAGCCTTTGACCTTGAATATCTCAAATTTTTCCGCCAAAATTTTTCTGATTTTGTGATATACTTATTTGGAACATCTTAATGTACGTGTAGACCAATATCCAGCCTCGTAGGAATTATTCTGACCAAAAATCCTTATTCGCCTGGACTATTTTCTTACTATACCAACTGCCGGACATCAGAATATTGCCAATTTGGGAGAGGTATGCTTGACCGAATTTAAAAATTTTAATACACATGAACGCAGAATTAGATGCTCTACAACTTTTATTTAATGAGGTTTTCTGTTAAAGTACTAATTTCTAAACAGCAGACTCATATATAATGCAATATGTCAGTTTTTGAAAAAGTTGGGAAAAATCGTCGTTTTTTGACCGCGGTTAGCGACCATACCGCTTGACCAAATTATTAAGTGTTAGTACTCATTCGACGCAGAGTTTAATTTTCTTTAATTTGTTATAGAAATACTTTTTCGTGAAGATGCTCCATTTAGGAGTTATAGGCGAAAAAACAAAGCAAGTCCTAAAATTTTGGGGTTTTTTGGCTGCCAAAGTCTCCCGAGGTCGCCGGTGTTAGCATTTTTGTTTTTTACATGTTTACACCCATATAAACAATTTAAAAAAATAAAAGCTTCTACCCCACTTATTGCATCATAGAAACCCTCTACTGACTGGCCTATAGGTGACCGTAGCTTCTAACATTTTACTTTTTAAACATACAACATCAATGACTTAATGTGCATTGTAAATTGTAAAACAAATGTAACTGTGAAATAAACCAAATCCAACTCGCCAAGTGTATCTCATTTCGTCGAAGCAACCTGTTCGCCGGCTGGAAAGACACCACCTAGAGTCGCAACATAAGTTTAGTGTCAGGTGTGGGGTACTTAGCAGACAAAGCCTGAAAGCCATATTATACTTGGGTTCTGCGACCCTTTTTCAACGTGTTAGTGACGCCAAGGTTTCAGCGAAGACGGAGAACGTGAGGCTCAGCCAAGACGAAGTACCTAGAACAACCATCCCGGGCACGAATCCCAAAGGAGACCGTTTTCGTGTTCAGGGAGTTGGACCAGGTCAAGACAATCATCCAGTCATCCCAAGGGGATCTCTACATTTTAATTAGAGTAATAAGCTAGTTTTATTGCCAGACACTAGTTCCGAATTTTCGATTGAAGATGGAAATATGTTTGATGTTAACATTGCTTTGAAGATTATCCCAGAATTTACTGGGGTAACCCGCGAGTTGCATAAATTTATATCTTGTTGTGAGGTGATGTCGTCTACAGCGACGACACGCGCGGAAACTGCGATGATTCTAAATATTATAAAATCAAAATTAGGGGGCTATGCGTACGATTGAATTAAGTACAAGACTTTCGAGTCGTGGGACGATCTGAAGGCCATATTGCAACGGTAATACACCGAGAAACGTACCCTAGCGCAAATCCAGGTGGAGCTGGAAACATCTTCTCAGGGACCAGGCGAACCTGT
This sequence comes from Malthinus flaveolus, assembly GCA_950108345.1. Classification (NCBI taxonomy): domain Eukaryota; kingdom Metazoa; phylum Arthropoda; class Insecta; order Coleoptera; family Cantharidae; genus Malthinus; species Malthinus flaveolus. The sequence continues at coordinate 401,063 of OX467286.1, forward strand.
GAAATCTTTTGCTAACCGTGTCGAGCGGCTGGCATTAGATCTGACGGATGCAGGTATCGCTAGCGAAAGCGAAGAGGCGGCCGACGTCATTACAGCGTTAAATCAAGAGGCTGCCCTAAGAGAATTCGTAGAAGGAAATTCGATTCAACTAATAATAAAGGCAAGCCGCTTTGAGACCTTTAGTGACGCGGTCGAATCAGCCTGTGAAGAGGAGAGAAAAAACCAACCACCTCAAAACAAATCAAGAGGTCCCTCGGATAATCAAAATTTTTCTAATAGTAGGTAATAGCTATCGATACAGTAATTTTCCCAATAGTTTGCGCCGGGACACGAATAATCTTCCAAATTATAACATGGCTCGTGATAATATGCGATGCTTCAAATGCGGAAAAGATAATCACACGGCAAATCAATGCTTCACCAGATTCCCGACTTATCCGCAGAAGCCGCAAGTATTCAAAAGGGAACGCCATTATTGTAAGAATCCGGGCCATAGCATTCAGCAATGCAGGAAAAGGCAGTTTCAGAACAGTATTCGACTTCCTCAAAGCCAATACAACAATCACCCAAGTAATCGCTCGAATTATTATAGATCACCCAATCGAAATCCATTCAATCCCGATCGTGAGGTAAATGCCCGGGATCAGGGAAACAAATCAGGACCGAGTAATTCTCAAGGCAGAGTAACTCGAATCCAAGAGATAGAACAATGCCTAAATCTCACTTGTAAACCTAGCCAAATCCCAAGATTCAATTCAAATGTCACATATAATTCCTATTCAATTGCTCAGAATTCTTCAAATAAATATTTATAGGGCCAGTGTGTGGATTCAAGGTTCCATTCAGCCGAGCTTGACGAGGACACAGTGCCACATAACTGTCATACACATAAAAATAATTTACGATCGACGTTTATCAATCTTCCCTTATCATTATCTAATCAAGAATCCAAAACAGCAAATCTGATGATCGATGCCGGATCCGATGTTACTTTACTTAAACTATGTCGAACAGACAATCAAGCTGAAATATTCATAGATGAAAAAATTTAATTAAAGGGAATTACTCAGGGATCCGTTCAGTCGTTAGGAGCGTGCATAGGAAAAATTCAACTTTCAGAAAATACTTCAATAGAGCACAAATTCCATATCGTTCCAAATAATTTTCCAATTTCAACCGACGGTATTTTAGGCCACGATTTTATGCTCAGGCATCAAGCCCATGTTAATTATACTAATTCAACTATTTCTTTTAATGTTCGAGGGCAAAACTTCAAAAAAAATTTTTAGAAACTGAAAAAAATTTCTCAAAGGAACTTTTTTTGCTCTTTCAAACGATGTCAACGAATTTTTGCTATCATTATTACTTTACTGTATATTGATACCAACTTTTGTTTTTCATATGGGAGCCATTTAAAAAATTTATGTCATCGAATAGAGAAAAAAATGCTGATTTCAAAAATGTATAATATGTCTATAAAATTTTTGATAAAAAAATCACCATAAATAACCCAAATAATTATAAGTAAATTTCTATAAACATTTGCAGGAAAACAAATGAAGCACATATAAATTGTTTTTTATAAAACATATTCAATTGTTTTTCACGGATATTGCTATTTATAAATTAAAATTCAGTTTTAAATAAAATATTCTATTATTTTAATTTTGAATTTATTATTTGTGGTTAGTTTATGGACATGTTATACATTTTTGAAATCAGCATTTTGTTCTCTATCCGATGACATAAAATTTTTAAATGGCTCCCATATGAAAAACAAAAGTTGGTATCAATATACAGTAAAGTAATAATGATAGCGAAAATTCGTTGACATCGTCTGAAAGAGCAGAAAAAGTTCCTTTGAAAAAGTCTTTCCAGTTTCTAAAAATTTTTACAAATAACGATTTTAGAGCCAAAAATTAAAAATGCAAATTTCGCTATTTTCCGCCATATTTCAGAAACGTTATAGAGAGGGTAAATTTTGTTTTTTGATTTAGTGTAGGCATAACTCGAGGATCGTTTTTGTCCATTTAACCAACTCTCTATCTACGCTAATAAGCGAGATCCCTGTACTTAACACGAAATTTGATACAGCCTGTATACAGGGTGTCCAGTGGCTGAGGAATAATGGAAATATTTCTTTTCTCCGCAGGATATTAAAAAACTATTTGACAAACTGTGGTCAAATTGATTGAATTTAAAGCCAACATTTTCCGATTATTTTCATTTTTCTACCACCTACCTCACGCGAGCAGTGACGTCATCAAACTTTTTTTAAACTGCAACCCCATATTTTTTTTCAGATTTGGATAGATTATAAAATTCCGATTTCAGCAATATACACAGGTTTGTCTTTTGGACTGACAGTCTCGAAGATATTAATTTTTTAATTTTTATTTGTTTAAGTAACTTTATTTATTTAATGAAACCATTTTTAACTTTTTCCAATTTTGACCCCGAAAGACTAATTTTTCGGCAAAGGCAGTTTTATACTTTTTAAGTAGACTAAAGTTTTTACAATTTGAGACCAGAATGATATCTGTAGACCCAATAGTGTCCGAAGTGTATAAATACAAAAAGTTTGCAAATTTATCATATTTTGTCATTTTTAGCAATACGGCTTTTGATAAAGATCCGAATTATTTACCGTGCATCAAATGAGGTAATAACGATTTTTTTGTAGCTTATATGTACCTACTTATTATGATTTATGATATGATGAATGATGAAGGTCTATTAATGATAAATCCAAGTTTTCGGACTCGGTGGACATTCGGATCAGTCATCAGTTATCATACGTCGAACACAAAAAAATCCAAAAAACATAAAATTATAGAAAGCTTACCTTGAGATTTGGACGGATATAAGTGCATATCGTTGAAGAGTTTTTGGACTGAATCTCCTGGAATATAAGGAGTTTGACCAAATCTATCGCAAACGGTGTTATATACCTCTCTGAAAAAAGAATAAAATTAACAAAATGTTTTAATACATCGGTGCTACCGTTAAGATCAAGAGATTTCCTTTAATTTCAAATTGCACAATCCCTTAACCTAACCCCACTAGATCGCGAGGTTTGTATTTTTGCCAGAAAAACTTTCAAACCACGAAACTCCCTACATTAATTCAAAATATCTGTAAAAGGGACTTTATGAACAAACTACGTAATGTCCGCTTATAACGAACTTCAAGAGACCAATAAAATCAGACCGTTATATCCAAGGTTCGTTATACATGATAAATTAATAAAAACACAGTTGTAGTAAATTATGATTTTATGCTACTACATACTACATACTAATATGCAATTGTAATGCAAAACTCATTTTGATTAATAAAAATATTTTGAGTTTTAACACTGCAAACGCTTTCAGTTTCTTGGCCAACATTTTGTTTTTTATTTTGATTTTGTAAAATCAATATCATAATCTTTTTCAGCATGAAATTTTCTGTAAATTGATACCACGCACGATGTTTTATAATTTTTCCAAAAATTTCTCAAGATCGGCGCCCAAAAACGACATTTCGCACACTTAGATTTTTCTAGACTTTTAGTATGTCAAAGAGATATCAACAACGAACTAAAAAATTCTGTGGGAATTAGTTCCACCTATCAGCTATTTTTTGGGTATATCTACTGCACTATCACCGCTCTATATACTGACCCGACTAGTCATTTCATACTAACCTATTTACATACCCTTGATTCGGGAAATACCCTTTTAATCATTCAGGAGTTCGCTATAACCGACAACTTTTGTAATTATTCGAGCAAAAATAGGTTCGTTATATCGGAAAAATCGCTATAACCGGGTTCGTTATATTCGAAAAAAGAAAAGAAGGCTGTTATCAAAGAACATAGAATTATCAGAAAAAGCAACCAATGTAAAATTTTAAAACCTTTTAAAGTGTAGTAACACAATTGAGCTCCAGATGTCTCTGCTCAGTTTACAGTACTTTCGAGAGTGTGAGAAGATGAAACATTTAATTTTAGTATGTCCAAACTTGAGTTTAAATGGTTTAAAAAAGGTCTATTCGAATGGTATTTTAATCCTTTTGTAATAGTTGAAGAAAATAATATTTTTACGACCCAGTAAATTTAGCCAGGTAGTTTAACAACTGTGTAAATGCAAGTTTCTTTTCTTATGTACAGTAAAAATTTTATTGTAATTAAAGCATTATTCATTGGGTTCTGATTATTTGAATAACCGATTAGGTAATTAAATGAAAAATCAAAAGATTCAAAGCTTAAAAAACCAAATACATTTTCTTATTGTTTAATTGGGCCAAATTGGGTAAATTTCAAATACCTACCTACACAAAGACAATAGGTGTGTGTATAGATACTTAGATTTTTTTTAACAACATTACTAACAAAAATCGTTTTCCAAAATTGATAAGTAATTCTTTGCCTTTTACAAAAGTGTTTCTGTAGGTATTGTTCAAAAATAGAAATTTTCAATACACCCTAAAATTTCATTTATTTCGGCATTAAGAAAAGAAAATACAGTTATGTACTTTATAATTGTATTGTTCAAAAATAGAAATCCTCATCTTGTCAAATGTTTTTGCCATAATATGCTTTGTTGACAATTTTACACATGCTCGTGCTTTCCCTTGTTGATAAATTTGATACAAATTGCGTAAATCTTCCCAGGAAATTTCTTTACCGTCATCTATAATATAAATTTTATTATTGTGGTTTAACGCTTTTAATTAGGTGTGGCACATCAAATAATAAATATATTTTCTGATTACCAATCACGGTAAAGTTTTCCGAGCTGTTTGGACTCCTCAATTTTTTGTATAGGGTTCTGTTGTTGGAACCCTGATCGATATGGGGATTCGAAGCCCCATATTCGGAAGATTTTTTATTACGTTTCAAAAACACTATATTGCCCGATTTTGCACAGCCTTGCGTAAAGAAATACGCAATTGGAAGTTTCCAATTTTTTATGACTCCACGGAGCATAAACACCAAAGCATGATTTGCTACAACGCCGTTTCGGATGTTTCCTATATCTTCGTAACCTTCAATAAAATCCTCTTTTTGAACTAATTTCGTCAAATAATAAAATACATTCTTTTTCTGATATGTCCATACCGTTAACTTTGATTTTAAAATTTGAAGAAAATCTATGGTCGATTCCAGTAGTGAAAGTCTGCGATGATCTTATTGTGGGGCACGGCAATTTTATTTTTAAATTATTTCTCATGTGCTTGTAATTAATTATTACCAATTCATTATTATTGTAACTATTATTATTATAATTAGATTATTACTTATTACTTATTACTTATCTATTAAAATTTAGATTACCTACTTATTTATTTTTGTGTTCTGTACCTGTACATATACTACATTAATTTGTAAGATTTTTGTATAATTAAAATATTTTTTTTGTTTTTATCTATATTAAATTATGATTAAATTAATATTGTTATATTTTTTTTCTAATAATACCAAAGACCAAAGATTTTGAACTTCCTATCAACAAAAACTTTCGTGACAATAATATAACCATCATAAAATAACAATAGAAAAGCAACTTTGTCCCTTAGTCGTAAATAGTATTGTAAAAATCCTCTTGCTAGCTACCTACCTAAGATTGTTAGAATTGAGAATAGACAAACATTTTATGTATTTTTGTACCTCTCTTTGTTACTCTTACGTAGGTATACGAAAAATTGTGCTAAAATGAGGAGCGACATCTGAATCTCACCGGTGTACTACGTTTAAAAGAAGGCGCATAGATCCCATAAGCTTAGGATTTCTGATAATTCTATGTTCTTTGCTGTTATGGAGCTTAAATCGGTACTTTTTACATAAGTTCGTTATAACCAAGAGTTCGCTTCAACCGGGTTCGTTATAGGCGGACATTACTGTATTATTGAAACGAGAACGACAAATTAAATGATGTCATAATTAAAATTAAATTTATCTGACTAAATAAGAAAAAAACAATTAATCGAAGATAGGAAACGTAAACAAAAAAAACTTATCGAGTCCGATGTGGGTGTAAAACGACAATCAAAAACAATATTATATGGGTATGTGTTTGATTATATTATGTATAAGTAAGAATATTTGGAGCGAGACCAGATTGAACCAAATAAATAAATAGTCCAAAATTCTGGAATTAAACTTTTTGTTAGAATAAAACTATAAAAAAGCGTGTAGTTACAAGATTATTTGATTATTTAATTGAAGTAAAAAAGTTTTAAAACGACTAATTTCTAAATTATGTGACTAATATAGTTTGACATCTATAGACCCGATATAATGTCTTCAAAGTTCAAATTATGTAGTTCAAAAATTAAATTAACCTTGGCCCTCATTTAATAAAACAAGCCTGTTTATTTTATATTATTAAATCAAATCGTCTCATAATATTAATTATCCAATTGAAAGCTTTCTTACTTTACTTTTCGGTCGTTTTTACTCTTAAATTAGGTAACGAAGAAGAAATCTTGAAACTCCGAGCACAACTCGAATGCCATTTTTTCCTAAAAGGGGTTGCTATTGCTACAAACTAAAATACTCTATATATACAACTCTGACACGTCCTCAAGAATAGAACTAATCATTTATTAATTACTTCGGTCTTCATTTCTGTTCTACCGAGAGTTCTCGCTTTTGTTCTTATATTCTTATGAAATCGGCCAACATTCTTGACGAGGTGTATGTAACATGTAACGTCTCTAGTACTATTTACAGGTCTTTCCACGTCGTACCATTTGTACTACGTGTACGGTGTACCTACGTACAAGCTACAAATAACAAATAACCCTTGCATGTAAATATTTCGATTACGTTTTTTTAGTTTACAATGACGATGACGATTACACCGTCCCATAGCTTCTACAAAAAATATCGAAAAGTTATTTTGAAAAGACTAGAAAAACTTGGGAACGAGAATATTCGACGTAAATCGTTCGCCAAATGACAAAAAAGTATTTGAATTAATTGATTAATTAAGCACGATAGCCAATAATAAATCCAACTATTATTGTCTAATTTAACCGACTTCGTATTTCACATATTGTAGGCCCATAATAATTCGCAGTAGAACCTATAGGTACCTTAAAACTTAAAACCCCTCGGATATTAAGGTGCAAACATTACCCTAGAAGTTTTAGATACCTATACGTTACGATGTTACGAAAATTTATAAGACAAAATAATGATCTTAAGGAAACGAAAACAATCGAGTTAAATAATAAAAGAATTTATCTTTATCAAATTTAATATCGTAACAAAATCAAACATTAGCGAAAGGATGGGTAAATGCAATATTATACTCCCATCACGTATTTTCTTGGCTATTTCAAATAGTAGAAAATGCTTTTTTAGTTAGTAAACATGGCCAGAACTTAATATCTCTGTTTGCAGAAGGGCTTCCTTATTTTAATTGAATTGAAAGTGGGCGAAGACTATACAGATTCCCTCTATAACAAGGGGGTCGCTTCGTTTATATATACCTCGTAAACTCCTTCGGACTCACAAACGATAACATATCCGATATACCTACTTCGTTCTCCGTTATCCCGATTAAGTGTAAAAACTTTCAAAATGTACCGCACTGTCGTAATCGTGTTAATGTTAGTAATGGTAAGCATTTGTTCTGCTCAACTCAACTTTTCGACAGGGTGGGGTAAACGGGCAGCAAATAGTGCAGCTTCTGGAAATTTGGAAAACAACTGCAAATCTTCTATAGAAACCCTCATGTTAATCTATAAATTAATTCAGGTAACTTATTCGATTTAACGTTTACTCGCTATTTTAGAAGTGACTGAAAATATTTTTTTGTAGAACGAAGCCCAAAAAATTCAAGAATGTGAAAAGTTCTCCAATTAAGTAAAATGTGATGTAAACATTATTTTGTGTCTAAAATATTTTTGAAGTAAGTACAAATAAATTATGGCAGCATATTTTTGTTTATTTGTGCCCTCAATCGTTATAATAAATATGTGTCCTTGTAATAATATTCAATTCCGAAGATTCTCAAATTCCAACTGTTTCCGACTTAGTAAAGCTCTCAGTTTTCTAATTTATTTGAAAAATTCTTAAGCTAGCTTAAAAATAAAATGATCAAGCGCATTTTATGTCTATAAAAAACTATAATACTCAAAGTATGTACACGCGAATATCCTCCCGACATCAAATTTAAATAAATATCAAAATTTAATTTTTCTTCGATATCATTCGACTTTTGATTATAAAAATAATTAATTATCATTATATTTTTCCAAATTATACTCATTGTGAAGGGTCTGTCGTTTAATACCTGTGTATGAATAGAAAAACTTTTCCCTTTTTTTGTATTTACAATTTTTCCTACACTTCCTTGCACCTCCGAAGTTTTCATATTGAAATCACCAAATCACAAATTTTTGAAATTTTACCAAGGGCAAATTATACGATCCACAAGCAAGTCCCAATCTACAGGATACGGGAAAAACTTTGGAAATTATGTGTCGCAATTTACCTAATAGTATTTACAAAAGATGTTCAAAGTGCCCAAAAACATTCAAAAAAAGCTCAAATAAGCAGGAAGATGCGTTTTAAGCAAAATATTGAGAAAAAAGCAAAAAAAGCATTATCAACATTAGCTTAAATCGCCGGAATTTTTAAGAAACGTAAATATCTAAAAGGAATATCTTCTGCTTATAATTTAAAGCCATAAGCAAAAAGCCTCGAGTCCGGGCTCTAATTATGAGCTTCGGTCCGCTAAAGTGACATTTTGCGGACTGAAATTAGTTGGCAAAATAATCATTTTAGGGAGCATGTACTAAAAATTAATGTTTGTTATGACTTTTACCCCCGGTTCAAGCGTCTGCAGAGTTCCTCGACATTTTTTTGGGTAAAATTTTTACCCCGAACTCTTCTTTATCGTTATCCATATTAGTAAATAGGTAAATACTAGTTAAATAAGCAAAAATAACCAAAATAACTTGAAATTTAAATTTTGACAGCTGCCGGAAATGGAATTTTCTGATTGGCCGAACAATTTAGTGTAAGACACCCTGTATTATGCAAGTATTATATTAAATGTATACCTAATTAAAACCTTTTTACCTTCTAACGATGTAAGGCAAATACGCGGACACGAACGTGCGAAAAAAATTAATTAGAGGTTAAAAGCTCTTGGCTAAATTACAATAGTATTGTTAAAGCGATGTTATCGATATTTGCGTGTAATTTATTAATAAACAATTACTTTCTCTGATGTCACATTTCGTAATATTACCTATAAGAATAAAGTAAAAATTTCCAAATTATTGTTCCGTTGGATCTATCGCCGTTTTGTTATATTAAAAAAGTAATGAACTTAATAATTATTGCTATTTTCTAAATTGAGTTAAACTATTAAACTGAGATAGTACAATAGCAATTTTTGTAAAAACAACTTTTAGTTTACGATTGAAGTCACTGCTCCAAAAAGTGGTGATGTCATGTTAATCCTCTCCGTAGTATTAGAAAAAAAACAATATTTAGCGAACATCCTAATCCTACAATGATTTTATTTGGTCTTTATAAGAATATTACAATCGGTGTGCGTATACAAACATCATCGATATGATATTTAAATAAAAGTTTTAAATTAAACAAAAATTAAATTAACGCACAATAACAATAGCAATAAGTAATAAGCATATAAGCGGCAGAAGCAAAAAAACAACAAAATTAAAAATTAATTCATTAATTAACAAGCGAGACACACCGAGCTGTTTCAAATTAAAGTAAACGATAAATATCATATTATTATTATGATAATGACGGATTTCCGCCAAATCCAAACACTTAAATAAATCGGGAACTCCTGTTGAGCACGAAGTAACCCCACCTTGTAGCAAACGGTCCCATAATAGGCAATTCCATGTTTTATATTAATTTACGGTTTTATGTAAAAATTGGATTCCAATTCAAATTACTGGAAATAAACGTAACAAGTTTCTTGAAGTAAATTTTCAAAAAACGCAACCCACAATGCTTCCATGCGTTGCATTTATTAGTATCACATGGTATCACCAAGTATTAGAATAATATTTCATATTACAATATTTACTTTTTTTCCAAATTTGAGAGGCCTATCTGCAATTTATTGGTTTTTAAAAATTGGCCCCCATTATCTCAAAAATAACTAAATAACGTAAAATTAATTAATACGCTTTAAAAATATTTTATAATTATTATAAAGTAGCATTAATTTACATGATTAAAAATCGATTTATGTAGTTGTAAAATAATATTCATAACTATATGAATCACAATTCTCCAAATCTACCTTAACTAATTTAAGATATTTCCTGCATCATAAAAAACTGATTAAGTTAATTAAACGAATAAGATGTGTTCCATAATTTATTGATATCATATTCAAACGAGACAAACTTTTCTTCGCCTTTCTTCAATATAGCTCTCCAGCATTTCGGCATTTTCTTCATTGTATCGCTAATAAAGTACAATTACTCCAACTGAGCAGTGTTGGTCTTTTCGATGGTTGTTACCTTTGAAAACGTGGATTCGCTACGGTTGGTTTGTGCATTAAGTTGTGGTTTAAGCGCCTCTAAAAGACTGATGTCACAATTATATATAAGAAATTAGTATACGGTGTGTAAACGTTCAAAGCTGGCCATAGGTAATAACATAATTTTCAATATTTAAGATAAATTACTGCACATAAAGTCTATCTATGACAATAATAATGGTATCAATAGAAAAATAAAATTATCGTACCACAAAAGAAGATAAAAATAAAAATCTCAATTTTGACTTACAAAATTGAGTTTTACGGAAACTAGTACTCGAATAAATGGCAATGTTTTACGCTAAAAAATGTTTTTTTATAAATCAGAAATAATAGTCGAATTGCCGTAACAATCGGCTTTACTTAGGATTTTAATCAAGAACTACCCGACCATTTGCAGAAAAAATGTGCAATTCGGCTGTATCTACTAAAAATTAAATTGCAGAATGTTTATAATAATTAGAAGTGGAAAATCTTTTGTTGTAGGATAATTATATTTTTCTATTGATACCATTATTATTGGCATAGGTAAATACCTATGGCCAGCTTTGAACGTTTACACACGGTTATAAAGAACTCCACAAATTCACGTAGCGGTATTATAATGTTAATAAGTTGTCGGTAATAATTTTGAACATTTAAACGTTGTAGTTGTTAAAGTATTACGGGCTACACCTCTTTACCGTGTCGTACTAATCCGTACCTACCGATTCAAAACAAAAAATGACGACAGAAATTATTATGAGATCATTTTTTTTAAATCGTCAAAACTCGTCCCATATAGATAGGGATAAAATATACTCACGTTAATCAACAAGTACACCCACTATTGTCTTACTTTAAATTCTAGCTGGATCCCACAAACACAATTTTTCAGTTAATAAAATTTGCTAGACGGTATAATGAACTTATGTAAATTTTGTGTCAATGTTTCAAAAGACATCCTTAAAGATATTATAATAATTAAATTATCTTCTTATTTTATTATTTAATGTGATTACATTAGTCTTCAAACTATTAAAGAGATAAATTGAAGATGAAGTTGACGACTCTATTACAATATGATATCATCGATAAATGAGATACCATCAACAACAACTAACACCATAAAGCGTAGTATTATGGACAATTTTTACTTGTTACATAGGGACCTGCGGTTATGCGACCCCTAAAAAATAAACGACCCAAAGAAAAACAAGAAAGACGAAAAGCAACTTTCGACCACGGAAAATGGAAAAACTCTAAAGAGGAACTTTACGTGCCGATTAAATGCCGAAGTAAAAACGAAACTGAAACTTTCATCAGTCAACTCGAGAGGCTTGAAATCTTGAAAAACCTTCTCCAACAGCGATACATTGCGGATAAAAAATAAGACTAGGATAGAACGAAGATCTAAGAAATAAATTATTGATTTGAATAAGAAATTTTATTCTACAGTCAACTTTTACGTGACGTCATGTGTCACCACACACCAATGACAACACACGATTTTACAATTAATGTAAATAGATAAGTCGGAAGAAGTTAGAAATTATTGCGTGCGGGCGGTTTCTTTTGGCATTTTAACTCTAATTACGTACACTAGTCACAACATGCTACTTAATTTTACAAATGTTTTGCGTGCCGAAACATATTCCATTTATTCTATTTTATTCGCAAGTGTAGGATTATTAAATTGGGTACACTTGGTACTTTTATTAATGGCAACAACTATACTCGTTAACTTATCAACTCGCCCGTAACTGTGTGGAGTATTCTTGAGCATTCTTTAATTTTTACTGATTCTATAATTCCATTAACTTTATTTAAGTTCCAATTTTATTACTTAATTCGTATTATTAGATTCACGAGAATTATTTATGTAGAACATAAACTCATTAATTAATTACGAGCACTAACAGCTTTCGTTAAACTTTAATACCTAAGCAATTTTCTGCATCGTAAACAAAAAAGGCTCCAAATGGAATAAGCCTTACTATTTTGCAGAAAAGACAGCTTTTGAATGGTACAAGATGGGCTCCTTATGTTTCTATAACATAATTAAGGACATTAAATAAATACATAAAGTAAATAAAAGAATCGCAGCACTACCGCACATAATGTTTACTTTTGACTAGTGGTTTACACCTCGCATATTTCGAGTGCCACAGAGCACGACTCTCGCAGAGTACGCCGTGACACTACACTTTTCAAATGAGAAGAAAAGTTTTTTGAATCTCTGGAGTCAGAGTAGTACTCGTAAGCCGTTATTGTTATTGTTAGAAGAAATACGATTTCACAAAATATATAATACCTACTATTGACTATTGCTCATTTGTAGGTATGGAGAGACCCCCTTTCTCCGCCAATTTCAGGCAACTCATTTTCTCACATCTGGATTATTATAGTTAAAAAAATCAAATTATTAGAACTAAAGTTGAAAAAAGAACCTCTCATTTTTAATTTACTTTTGTTTTACCATGTACTACTGGTACTACCCAGTACCTATACTAAAATGACCTTAATAATATATAAATACTATTATACATATAAAATATAATAATGATATCATAACTTCGCCTGAATTATTCGATTAAAATCTCTATAACGTAATTATTTCATCCACAACTAACTAGGAAAATAATTATAATACTTAAAATCACATCACGAACATCGTATAATAATTACTATTACTATATGTTTTGTACATACATTCTGACATCACCTTTTATTTTCATCGCCGAATTCTTATAACCATCAGTAAATAGATAAGTAGGTGAAACCAGAGAGCAGAATAGTAATATTTATCTATTTGGCATAAGTAAATTTTGGAGTATTCACCCTAATAGGCATTGTTCCTACTATTTTTGCCAAGTCACTTTTAAATTATAGGTATACGTATTCTATAGCAACTACACAAAACAAAAAAAATTGTGCCAAGTTATTCGACCGAATAATAAATTCAAAAATTTTAATCTAATTGTCTTCAATTTGCGAGGAAGCCAGAAAGTGTAAGTTGGCGCCAAACCTAACCTTACTAAATATTTCAAACGAGACACACTAAAAATAATAACAATGTCAATGTCGATAGCTTAAAACCCGCACAGAAATACTTTCGTGTTGAAAAAAATAAGAGTCGACTTAATAGACCGACTGGCGATTGAACATGCGGAATAAGTTGATGGCGACACAAAGGACATTCAGGATCTATAGAGTCTAGATTAGATCCTAAATTCCTAAATGCGTTTAGAGCATTTAGGACACCGCCGTCCACCTCATAGATAATAGGGTTGTTAATTTCAAAGTGGGTGGTTTTAAAATTGGGCTGTAAGAACCACAGACTTCAGGTATTATACCGGATATTGATATGCTTTCATTTGTAAAACATCACTTATTTTATAGTGTAAATTTGTGTCAAAGCTCACGGGACACAATTTACTACATTAAGGTGGCGATTTTGCCCATGTAAGAAATCTTTCAAATAGTGCTATACTGGAGCGCTTGAGCAGCAAAACCTATCGAAGTTACAAAAAAAATATGTAGATAAAAAATAAAGTAGAAAGATTGATCCACAATATAAGCTGAATTTTGTTGATATTTAATAGAGATGCGGTGCACTGAAAGTCGGGATAATTGTTCGCTTTTATTTACCCACTTTTGGCCCCATTCTGAGGTATAGATACATATATTCATCTTCCCTTTAAAACTTAGTTTTGAAGAATAATTAACGTAATGAACGAGAACCAACCGCTCCAGTAAAACGCTTATGCATTTTTGTATTTATATTATAAGGGCAGAGGCCTTCTGAAATTGGGAATAAATTCGCCTAACTGTGTAAATTTTAATGTAGCTATTTGATAACAGTCGTCGTTATTCTTAAAGTTGCTTACTTTTCAAAACAAGCGAGGGACTTCTCACTCTAGGGTATCGCCACCTTAAAATACTGTGGTATATAGGTACAATATGTAATTTATTTTTATACCAGATAGTATTAAAAGACTATCTGTAGTATAGTCAAAACCAGGAGAGGTGTCCTATGACTCATTCCAAAAAACTACGTAATTTGAATCACGCTATCCTTGTTTATAAGTTTGTTTTTACTTTGTGGGAATGCAACAGAATATTTTAATACGTCATTTTTAAGTCATTTTAGCGATGAGTCATAGGACACCTCTCCTGGTTTTCACTATAGTCATTTTAAAGAAAACATCATTCAAAAATTTATGTTTTTGTTTTTTCTAAACATCTCTAGACCTCGAGCATTTTTTCGACAAGAGTAATAACTTACGTACAATGTTAAAAACATTTTTAGAGCATGCCAAGGAAAGAGTCTATATTTATTGGAAATTCGAATGGCGTGATTTACTGATTTAGGCTCGGAGAAAAAAAGTTACACGGTACAGTAGGTACCCATTTCAAACCAGAAAAACTTAACAAAGATGAGATAGGCAATAGACAATACAGGGGGCAGCTCGGCTTAGCGTATTATTATCAAATTATCATCTTAAAACGCAAAATGCAAGAATGCAAGTTAAAAATATTGAACAGGGTGAATCTAGATGCATGAGACTGATGCTATAATAGGTTTCAATCGAGCTGGGCAATAATTAGAAAAAAATTGAGGCAAAAGCTTTTATTCGCGTCACGAACGAAAACTTAAAAATATTATACGTGAAATTTTAATATTTTTTCAAATATATACACTAGGGTAGAAATAATTAATTGAATGTATGATGTAAACCAACTATATATAACAACCATGTACAGGGTGTTCAGTTAAATAAGCACCTACTTATTAATCTAACGTTGATGACAACGGACGGGGTTTCTGTCGCAAGTACAGCTCAAGTTGACTGCGTAATAGGTATACAACCATTGCAGTACCGGTTCCAATTAACTAATTGAACATTCAAATCGAAATTTTTTGCACACACGTAACTGTCTCGAATGTACTCGATTAATAAGTTAATTATATCTAGTACTTAGCTACTTAGAATACAAGGTGAGTAGTTTTTATATCATATACGAATAATATAACGATAGTTAAGATAAATAATTAACAAAGATTAGCTCAAAATTAAATATTAAATCATAAAAAATGAGGTCGTAGCTGTATATAATTTTCTATAAAATTTACACTTATAAAACAAGAACGACATTTTGTTGCTGAAATTTTGATATTTAATAGAGATAAAGCTTACTGAAAGTGAGGAAAATTGCTTGCTTTTATTTACCCACTTTTGGGCCATTTTTAAATAAAAAATGAAAATTCTGAGATATACATATCGTACTCGTAGTTTTGAAGAATAATTAACATAATGAACCTGAACCAACCGCTCCAGTAAAACACTTTTGAATTTTTATATTTCTATTATAAGGACAGGGGCCTTCTGAAATTGGGAATAAATTCGCCTAACTATATAAATCTTAATGTAGCTATTCGATAACAGTCGTCGTTATTCCTAAAGTTGCTTACTTTTCAAAATGAGCATATACCTTTCTCTCTCTCTAGAATATCGCAACCTTAAGAACGATATGAAATATGTCAAGCCATATAGCATATGATATAGAACATATCTATAATAATTGATTTAAAAGAAAATGTGTTTCCTATGCCCTGAGGACGACGTATGATTTTCCCCATAAGCCCAATGTTAATTAAGCTTCTCAAAAATTCTAATTGATGTCGCCACCCAGCCGTCGCTGCGATTCTTAAACGTAGATAAATATTAGTACAGGTAATGATAAGTTTAACCTGGAACAAATTGCAAGAAACAGATTTTTCGCCATAACCTGTTCAGAATTGTACGCTGATCACGATCATATAAAGTCTACTTCAAAAATATGATGGGAAATGGCAAAATTTTGGAATATGATGTCACTATTTTTCGAGGTTATAATACAGAATACGCCTGAATGACGAGTAACCAAGACAGTTAAATGATACACACCTTCAAAAATTAAATTAAGAGACGCTACTGAAAATGTTAGTTGGGATAATATGCATACATTATAACAGTAGCAATCAAAAGAACAATGGAAAAGGTTATCCAAACTTCAAAATAGGAGACGGTAATGGTCAAAATTGGGCATGATAATATACAAACGTTTTCCACGCTTTTATCCTATCTTTGAATATTTCGAGTACAGCGCTCAATTTTTAGTTAAGCTTTGGGACTCTTTATATTATATTTACTCTATGGTATAAATAAAGCAAAAAATAGAAATTTGTTCATGTTTTAACAACCCACTACATGAATCTGTAAAATAAATATAGAAACGTCAACTAACATTTAAAAATAAATGTTTTCTATAACCAGGTAGGTAAATTAATTAATAGTAATCCGAAAATTAAACACCAACAATTTCTGTCGATTTTCAAAATTACAGATATGCGGTGGGACAAAAAATATATTTTTACCGGCCGCTTTACAACCAAACGATCCGTTATAATGCCAGCAAGAATAAAATGGAACCTGGCCAATGCATCGACCCTTTGCACCCATGCCCAAAGCCGGAACCGCCTAGAGAAGAGGAAGACGTGCAAACGACGATAAAAATGCAACTTATCCCTTACCAAACACCCCCCGTAGAAGATCACGACGCGTTTAACATGAGAATAAACCGTCCTCAATCGCCTCATTTATCAATTTACGCGTATCAACTCACGAGCAGCTTATCCATTACTCACAGAATTACAGGTTGGAATAAAATTGATTGAAAATTTAATTTTACTCGCTTAATTTAGGTGCCATTATTGGATTTTACACGACTTTATTTAGCGTCACGACTTTATTTATGCCGTGTGGCATCGAGTACTACGTAGATACGCTGGACGTTTGCAACATTAGTTGTTCTCTCATGTTCATTTTGAAGATGTTCGTAGCGCTGCCATTTACTTATCATTTTTGGAACGGAATACGTCACTTAGTTTGGGATACGGCAAATTGCCTCACACTTAAAGGAGTTTACTATTCGGGCTACTCGATGTTAGCTGCTGCGGGTATTTCGGCTATCGTTCTTGCTTGCATGTGATAAACTCGTTATCCACGTAAATCCGTCGTGTATAATTTCGAAATCAAAAATAAAAATATTTATTATTAAACGCTTTTTTGGGTACCTACTACCTACAGTTTGCAAATTCGCCAAGTGATGTCACCTTTTGTACTATTTGGGGAAAAATTTTCCACCTATACCTAAATAAAGATTTGGTGATCTAACACTATAGAACTTTGAGAGTTGCGAGTTAAGGTTACAAACCTTTTAACTCGGTTTCACCTACGAGCTACCAGTGATTACTCAATGTCAATGACATCTTTGACGCGTATCTGTAGTAACATAATAATTATTGAATTATTAATTTATTGGTTAAAAGGTGCTTCGTATTTCATCGACAACGACGTTTTGCAATTTTAAAATATCGAATAACTAATCCGAGATCTTCGCACAAGTCTTATTGCGCGAGAAGATATTTCCGGACGATAAAAAAGATACGCGAGGAAGAAAATGAAGAAAACTAAAATGTGCATAGCTGCGGTAAATAGGAAGTGGTTGAATTTGATAAGTATTTGTTGATAACATCGTGGGAAGAATGCGACATTACATTATTTACTATGCTGCGGTAATCTAAGGTCTAACTATAGTAATAATACGCATTCATTCAAGAATACAAGAGATAAAATGCGAGCTAGCCACTTTTAATTCTTTGAACTAATAGATCGACCGGAATAGGCAATTTGAAACTGGAAAAAACTGAAAAAACTACTACATCGTTCTTATAAGAAGTTATAAAAGCTTTGCCACTTAATACTACTCCTCTACTCGTCACATGAACCCACATTTGTCTACCATGGACTAGATCCGTTTTTGAAAATCGATGGTAGAGGGTAGAGGGATTTTTATGAATTACAATTTTGAAACACATTTACTAGTAGATAGTAGGTAGGTAGGTAGGTACATATGTGAATTATTATACCTAGTAATTTTTATTCATTTCTCGAATACCTAGTAGGTATTGTTTATTTAGTAATGCCAAATCTTACAGTACCTACCTACACCTTTTACATATCCACGTACATATCAATAACGAAGGCAAAAAAGATACTAAATACACTTTATCGGCAAAATAAACTGATAAAAACCGTTTTCGTTAATCTATATAAGCTTCGAACATTTTTTTATAATTCGAAGCAGCAAAGCACAAACAAAACTGCCAAATTTCAAATTTAACTTTTGAGGAGATATTTTCTTAAATAGTCCCTTCGCCCTTCATCGGCCGTTTAGTTCCACACATATTAAAAGAAAAGTATTATAAATGAAGTGGGAATAGCAGGTAGGTCCAATTTTTCGCGAGGAAAAATGGGCTTTCGTCGAATAAATATGCGTAGATTTGTCTTGTTTTCTTAAATTTTATCTTCCGATCCGTCTAAGAGTGAAAAATTCGTTCCCGCTTCAACTTCTAATTACAATTACGACTTTACGGCCACTTAAAAAGAATTTTCCAAACTGTAAAATTACGGGTCATTAACAAAGCTAAACTAAACGTAAACGTGGGTTTCACCTGACAATACAAAAGTTTATCCAGAACTACAACCGTGAGACGGCGATGGCCGCGAGCTAGTAAGTTTGTGGCATGACATCATCGAT
The DNA here is from genome assembly GCA_950108345.1 of Malthinus flaveolus. NCBI lineage: Eukaryota > Metazoa > Arthropoda > Insecta > Coleoptera > Cantharidae > Malthinus > Malthinus flaveolus. Next base: position 420,220 of record OX467286.1, read on the forward strand.
ATTTACGTACGACTATCTATAATTAACTATACGTAAGGTAAAGTAACCTTCTTTAAAAAAGAGAAAAAGGAAAAGACTTTAATGTAATATCGAGCAATCGAGCACGATTATTTGATGTATTTATTACAAATAACTTACTATTAGTTTTCCGCGAGGAAGTGCACGGCTTATAATTGCCGCAGTAAAACGACTAATTAAAATCTTTTAACAACTATTAAGTTCGAAAGTATTAACTTCCTAAACCTTCGAAAACTATATATATGTTCATGCTCGATGTTGAACTTTTCGAAAGACGAACTATTATTCACCTACGTCGTTCTTTTGTATTTGAAACGAGTTTTATACGTGCGGATGCGAGGACTATTCACCCATCTTCGACGAAGACTCCAATAGGAGCGATAAGTGGACATTTTCTCACATTAGATGTTGCAGATTTCCCATCAATTTGTTACGGGTTTTACTCGCCCTCCACACCTTCCGTGATAAACGAGAGCAAACAAATTACGTAAAGGTCACCAAATGCGTTTAGTGGTGTTAGTTAGTCTCATTCGCAAATACACGAAATAACGCCGAAAAGTCGCCAGAGGAAAGTCTTGGCGTTACCTTACCCAACTTAATCCTTTGTGATTTGTGATGATACGAGTAAGGTATTTTGCCGCTTTAAATTGTTTGGAATGGTTTCGCATTATTATCATACACATCCGCACACATTCATAAACTATTTTTAATGTATTCGTTTATAGCGTGGTTTATATAGTCAAATTGACCCTGCACCGGAGGTTAAAGTTGGACGACAAACTTTAGGTCAGATTTAATAATTAAATTCAATGATGATGATACTTATAAACTTAACCTCGAAAAACAAAAGTTTTAATTCCAACTTTTATTGTTATTGTCACTATTTTGTGTGATTTTATTTTGTTCAAAATAACTTTTTGGACAGTGAACAAAAACCAAAAACTGAACTCATAAATTGTGTTCCAGTATACTCGCCTAGATAATATGTTTACAAGTTAAGAGTACTTGAGATTTAAACAAAAACAGGTGGAATATTTTTTGTAAAATAATTGGAAGGCACCATCTCGTCAATTAAATTTATGAAAAGAGGAAAGAGATGAGCAGAGATGAGTGAATTTTATGGAAAAAGTCTGATGGTAATAAAAATTTCATGGGTAAAAATCATTTTAACGATAATTTAAAAGAATTAGGCGAAATTATTTGTTTACTACACAAAATGTTTGTAAAAAGTTTCCATATTGTTTGTCTAGTACCTAACTCTATTGTTTAAAATATAGATAAGTTAATGTTAAAAAAGTCAAGGGCGCTCTACTAAATTACTCATCATGTAGTATTATATTAGTTACGGCAAATAGGTGTCAGCTTATTTAAAGAAATAACTTGAAATAACTTATTTTATTTACTTTTAAAATTTGTATAAAATCGGGCGATCTTCGTGCTTTGATGGGTTCCTGGACATCTGGACGTAAACATACGATAACTGCGGACATCGAATGAGCAGATAGCGAAAAAACGAACCGAGAGACTCTTCACGGAGTCAGAACCTGTGCTTTAAGGACAAATTTCACTAATTGGTGTATTTGGTATCAAGTACTACTTGTACCTACTTCGATATATATAGGTATATATACTGTATTACCTATATACTTGTCAAACACTGCAATTATTTGATGGTCTTTGACTCGTGCTATATTTACAGACAACCCATGGGAAAAGAGCAGTGACGAACATTCGTACAAACGCACCCTTTCCACGACGTGGCAAGTATCCACAATTACATACCAATCGTGGGATCGCGCCTTTAAGATAAAAAATAATTATCAAAAAATGCAACGAGATGGCAAATCCGTAAAAGAAACACACCAAATACTGAAAAGTAGGTCGTGACTGGACTACTGAAAAATAATCTTCACGGTGGAAACTTCAAGACGACGATCCACGTATAATTTTCGATGTGTATCTGGAAATCGGGATGAAAGATGCGGATCTGCTCCCGCGCTCCCGCAGTAATTTTCGCAGAGTAGGTAGGTACGAGCTCTCCCCACCGTATGGACGTAATGGACTTTTGAAAATAACTTCGATTCGACATCAAACGCCACGTTTAGTCGAGAAACTGCTCGCCGTTTACTTACAAATTCGATGTACACAACAACCGGTTTATTAAACGTTGTTAATTACCCACATAAGATGGATCATTATCACATTATCACGAGGTATTCAAAGGTAGATAAACTAGTTGCTATTTACGTGCCGCCCAATTTGTCCACAAATCGGGAAAGTTAATGAGGTAGGTATACCTTATTAGTGCGTAGGCAATGCCTCTACCTACTATTTTGTTGCCTACGACTTATTTCAATTTCAGAAAGTTCAGAAAGAAAAGGACGTCGATCTATTAACTTAATACGACCCCCTTCCTTTTTAATGCTATAATTAATAATAGCCTATAAGATTTGCATTTTAATCTTTCTACTTTCTACAGGTAGTATTCCAAGTACGCTTAAAGTTTATTTAATTTACAACTTTCAACAGTTGTGAGTTGTTGTGGCTGCGAATAAAAACGTTTTAAAATAATGCCGATACACATTAACTTTGTAAGAACCATTAAAGAAGGCCCATTCTTCGGACGATTAGAGGAAGATAACCAATCATATTAGTACCTACATACAACGACATACTACCAATAGAACAAGCCTCGTGTCGCCTCTATAAAGAGATAATAAAACCGATATCTTGGGAGAGCTTTTAAATTAGATCGAAACGCGGGATATAGTAAGTTTGCAAACTAACAAGAAAACTCAAAGACAAACGCCAGAAAAGTTTTTAAACTCTATGTAACAAATGAAGATAACCAAGGACGAAGTTTTCGAAAAAACATCAGAAAGCTCGATATCCAACCCACATAATATCGTGTTTTTTTGCCGATATCTCAAAAACGGAAAAGAATTGACCGAAAATGTATATTATTATATTACGACCTTTTTAGTCCAGAATCACCTCTAGAACACACGGCGAAAATTTCTCACTTGCGTCAGGAAACACCCCGTATAAGCCAAGACGACGAACTCTGAAGAAATTTTAATTTCGAGTCTGCTATAAGATCTCACTCAAAAGGTAAAAAGAACTCCTTAAACGCGGTGTTAAAATCAGAATAAGAAAAAGTTCCAGTGGAAGCCGATCCTCACAGTCATTAGCTGATTGTGATTGCGATATTAGTAATCGATCGTTACAATCAAAATAAAATACTTCAATTCGGTAGGTACACAATTAATTATTTACGTACAAATAATGTCTGTGGTACTAATATGTCATTGTATACGATAATCGACGTAGTGGAGTAGTAAGTAGTTACTCGATATTGCTGGCCAAAAGCAATGATGCCATTGCCAAAATTAAACTACACTGTGACTGATGTATAGCAATAAATTGATACCTAACAAATTATTACCTATAAAAATACCTTTACAAATGACGAATTCAGCACGTACAAACGTATTTTATAATAAATATTATATAAACGATTGTGTATTTCGCATATTATAAATTATAATAAAAGTAGCAATAGTACCTATTGAAAATCTTAAAAAGGCAATAAAACTAATAAACAAAACAATTAAGTAACACAAAATTAAATTGTCATTTTAGAAACATAAAAATATACAATTAGTAATAGGTAATAATTGTTGTAGTATGGTACCTACGTAAAAATATTTTTATTCAGGATATGATATCACGCTAAAACTAAACGTTTATTTTAAATTATTTTCACCACCGTAGAATTTATTAACCTTTTCGTTTAACCTTTTTAAGCTTTATAATTTAGGTAAATGTAATTCGCCGGCGAAAAATGCAAATGATTTTCGATTAAAATTAGGTAAAACGTTAAAAGAAGTAGATAATAATGGGAATGTTTGCGCCGTTTGAAACTTTTCACAAGCCCAAAATACAAATAAATTTTTATCGACACGGACTATAACTATACATTTTAATAAGCAAATATTTTAAAGCAGCAATTTTCTCAAACTAGTAGAGTAGATCTAAAATGACTTCCTGGAACCAAAAAATTCAAATATACAAGGTGTTCCATTTGAAAAACAAAGTTGATAGAATTTCCTCAAAAATCGGAACTTGTATTTTCTGTGTGTAAACTCAAATTTTAGTCAAGTCACTAGAGGAAAAAACGCGGCAAATCCAAGAAAAATATACTATATGGCAGTATTTTCGGGGGGAAGAATCCAAATTTTAACTATATTATTATATCTGTTACTCGTTCTGTTTACAATTCGAAAACTAAACACTTAAAATAAAGTAAATTAAATGCCTACAAATTAGGAGTTTCAGATTTTTTTTTCAGACGAACGGCTTATAGTTTATAGTGTAGTAGTAGGTACCTATACACCTATACACCTATAGCCGGAAGTAGCAACTGCATTGTCCATATTACACAAAATTCACCCACATCAGTGTAAAGAGCCGTGGATGTAAGCACCGATTTAATTCTTACTTTGAACTCTTTTACTCTGTATAAAGCAAATTTCTTGTACTTGTAGCGATGATATTAAAAAAATTGGGCCTAAGTAATTTATCCCGTTGAGCCTTCTTACAAGTCTTGTAAAAGCAATATCAAAAGGTTCTCAAGGATCTCTGTCGTGTGTCGGGATCGTGAACATCACTGACCGTTCAAAATTTTTTGTGCTCGATTATTTCCATAAAGAGGAGACATTCATATATATGCATAATAAATATACTATAGTTATGTGGATGGGCTGATTGAGCTGTGAAGCTGTGAAAACACCGTATCGCACAAATTTACTCCCGACATTTGCTATAACGCTATATTATGTTTTAAGCTACACCAGTCATGATCACGACTCGCATTGCGCATAACTAGTCTCTGTATTCTAAAAACCCGTTCCAAGTGCGGCGTGTGTCCCCAGAATAATACTGCGACAGGACTGGCTGAAAGAGGGAATAATAATAAGACAATTTTTGTATAGAAACACTTTTTTCAAAAATTGCGTATTTTCAAGTTATAAGCCGAAATAACTTTTTTTAGAATTTTCTTCAGTTTTCTCAGAACGCGTCACTTTTAGGAAGCGGCAAATTTGAAATCCGGATTCGGCACCCCAAAAAACATAAAGACGAGAGAAAAAAAGTATATATTCTTCCCCGCCAAACTAATATACGACTATATTTCCCGAAAATTCAGATCGATATCTCAAAGATAAAAAAGTGATTGGGATGATCGTGATCGTGATCCTGATCCTGATTAAATTTACTTACAACACATCCGATATAAGTGAGTATACAGGGTGGTATAAAGTTCGTCCACTCAATTTACTTCTACTTTCGTTTACTCTTTACTCAGTAAAGTAACCGGTCATCCGAGAGTGTAACGATATACCTAGGTAGATTTCAAAAATGTTAATCAACTAAATTTATGCAAAACTACAATTACATCACGACTCGCATAGATTAAGTGCACTGCATTTATGTAATATATTATACTATATACGATTTTACTAAAAACGATATTAAAATAATTGCAAAAAATCGTGATTTCGATATACGAGTTGTAGGTATTACCTACTAGTATTTATATCTAATGAGAGAATAAGCAAATTTTAATTTTTTATTATTTAAAGATGCTGGATCAATTTTGAATTGATTATTCATATTAGTGATGTTCACTTGTTCATAATGACTGATAACTCTATTTTTGTTGAATACGCTTGATTTTACCTAAATTCATAATTTGATAGCAAGTAAAATGATACGACCTTACTTGTCATAATGTTTATATTCATTATATTGTAATGAAGTTTGTAATTGCAATTAATAGTCTTTGTTTAAACCATTTATAACCATTACACGCCATTTTTAAAATTGACCAAGCGGTACACATGTGCACATTGTTTTGAACAATTCTTACGACGAAACCTCGAATACGGTTGTATGGCCGGATTCTGCAACTCTCATTTATCTTATTGCATCGTACGTATTATGTGCATAGAGGGTGTGTCGCCCGTAGAGTCGGATCAAAATTGAGACATCATTCTAAATTGCTAAATATTGAAATTTTGGTAGGTCGGCTAAAGCATTAGAAAAAGGCTAAAATAATCTCCAAAACAAATATTTTAGATTAGAACGTTCGAAGCGGCCGACAGAAAATGAAAACACAAAATTGAAAGAATTGAGAAGACGTATTATAAAGGTTACGGAAAATCTCGTGAATTGTGCCCTTGAAAAAGTTTAAATTTAAATCGGCGCTTAACGAAGAATCCACGTAATTTAATATTGAAATTAAATTTAAAAAAATTAAATATTTTTATCAAATATGTATTGTTTCTAATAATTTAAGTTTTAACTTTTTCAAGGACACGATAATTAACGTTTCCTTTTACCGATAACATATATTTGAGGGTAAAATGTACGAAAAATAACTCTTTAATATTTACTAACAAAACAATATTCGTGACGGATTAAAAATATATACATTTATGTAATATCTGGAGGAAACCTTTAGTAGGTACCTACCTACCTAATAACTTCTCTTTTAATTAAGTAGATAATAATATTGCTTTTTAAGTGCTAATTAATTAACTATTGATTAACACTTATACTAGTAATTTATCGACAAGATTTAAATAAGCTGCAAATGAATTACAACATTAATCTCGATTAGAAGGAATTTATCAAAAAACTGTGAGTTTATTAACTTTCACTTTTCGAGAGGCTCTACCTACTCAATTCGATAAGTACTGTTTATTTCACATTATTCCGGAACGACTTCTTAGCTTCGCTTACGGTAGTCGGTAAAAAGAGTCATAAATTAAACTTACAACGCCATCTTACTCATTTGTTAAAAATTTACCTGGAAGAATTAAAGAAAAGAGGTAAAGTTTTAAACAAACGTCTAAGGTGGCTTTGTAAGTTTAATTTAAAGTTCTATTCAACCCGGGTCCGGCTTACCGTAAGTAAAGTCAAGAAGTCATTTCGGCATAATGTGAAATAAATGTACTACATACTTCGTTTTGTCCCCTAATTAATAAAAGTCCGCTCCAGTTACTGTTATTGTCACGATAACGTGCCATACAACCGATGTAATGAATGATGACTGATGGGAGATGGAAACGAAAAACGCAATTTCGAATTTTTTTTCATCAAAATTTCTATACAAATATAGTCGCAATAAATTTTCCAACAATAAAAATATCGTTACAATTAACTTAATTGCGGAAATCTTAAGTAATTATGATTATAAACATCGCAGATGACAGTTCTCGTGTTCTTTTCGTATGTGTTTGGTCAGACCAATTGTCTCCTTAAGCATTCGTGTGTATATATTTATGCTTATGCCAACTTTTGTACTTTGCGACCTTGAAAAGGCTTTCCTATGACTAATCACTTGTTTTATTACAACATTAACCTAAAGATCATTCCGACAGAACGTTTTTTACAAACTTATTAATTGAACATGATCCCGGTAATTATTTTACGTCAATGTGTAATAGCGCAATAATAAAAACGAATCTTGTATAAATGGGTTAGACGTTAGACGATAGTTTTTCAAATCATTCCTTATAAGTAACTATTTTGGCGACTCCTCAGTCATCTTATATAATAGGTTATTCATTATTTAAATAGTGCAAAAACAGAACCAACAGAACTGATTGTCCTTTATTCAAAATTTTCAGTTCTAAAATCAAACGGAATACTACGACTGGCAGATAAAGACACTGTTTGCTTGGAACGTGGAGCCACCAAATATCTCTCAAAATTTCTGAATATTATCAAAGATTTACAGAGGTATCGAATGATTTCTAGTAATTACCGATATTAAAGATTTATTCCGCTTCCCAAAAAGACTAACGCAACTAAATGCTCCGATCACAGAATAATCAGCTTGATGAGTCACATCCTAAAAGCTTTCCTTAATATCATCCAAGCACGCGTATATAGAAGACTCGACGAGAGAATTAGTAACACGCAGTTTGGTTTCAGGAAAGGACTTGGCACCCGAGAGGTCTTATTCGCCATACAGGTCCTGATCCAACGAGCACGGGACGTCAATGCAGACATCTTTACATGCTTCATAGACTTCGAAAAGGCCTTTGATGAAGTCCAATATGGCAAACTAATCTCAATCCTAATACGGGAGTCAGGAATTGATGACAGAGACACAGATACAATATCAAAGCTGTACTCGCAGCAAAAACCCACTGCTCGAGTCGAAAACGAAACATCGGAGGAGTTTAACATAAGAAGAGGAGTGCGTCAGGGTTGTATACTGTCACCTCTTCTATTATTCAACGTGTACTCCGAACATCTATTTAAGGAGGCATTGCACAACATGGAAGATGGAGTTGTAATAAACGGCGAAATAATAAATAACCTAAGGTATACGGATGATACAGTCCTTATAGCAGATACTGCTGAAGGACTTCAGAGACTTCAGCGTGTGAGGACTGCATGCAACAGATATGGTATGAAGATAAACTGTAAGAAGACACACATATTAATTATCAGCAAAAAAGTAATCGACAACCTACAGTTTACCGCGGACAATGTAGCTCTCACAATAGCCGAGACGGTTACATACCTGGGCTGCACCTTGAATAAGGACTGGGATCACTCTCGAGATATAAGATGCCAAATCGAAAAAGCAAGAGCTACATTTAACAAGATGCGCAACATTCTATGCAACATATCACTCAACATCCATACCAGAATAAGAATTCTAAAATGATATGTACTCTCAACCCTCCTGTATGGGTCAGAAGCGTGGACCCTTACTGATGCCTCATCTAAGCGCATAGATGCATTTGAGATGTGGTGCTACCGCCGCATACTCAGAATCCCATGGATACACCACGTGTCAAACGATACGGTACTGCAACGCATCGGTGGACAACTAGAATACCTAGCAAATGTCAAACGCAGAAAATTGGAATACTTCGGGCATATCATGCGGAATGAAAAATACCATCTTCTTCAACTCATCCTACAGGGAAAAATAGAGGGTCGAAGGTCAGCAGGACGCAGACGAATATCTTGACAGCGAAATTTACGAACATGGACCGGAATGACATCAACACATCAACAGCTCCTATTCAGAGTGGCAGTGAATAGAGTAATTTGGACCAACGTGATAGCCAACATCCACAGAGGATAGGCACTTCAAGAAGAAGAAAGATTTATTTAAGGATATTACCAGAAATATCCACACAATCTGTACTTCAGAAGATTTGCAGAGATTTTCTAGGATGTCTTTGGACACCAGAAAGAGAGAATAGAATGTAGAATTTTTCTTGAAAGTTCTTAAAGAGCAGTTATTATGTTATAATACCTAGTCATTATTATACCCTATCAAATAAATTCACGAGTTTGAGTCGAGTTGAGCACATTTGTTCCACATACACTTCAGGAACATAATACAGGAAACAGTGAGTTCCGTAAAATTTTTCATTCCGTGCTGTTCTTATAATTTTACTTCAATTAAACTGAGAGTTTCGGGATGCGGATATTTAGGAAACCAAACACCATCCGTCTTCGAAATTTAAACAACAGTCAAACTAATCGGACGACGTAAATTTAATAAATTATATTAGTAGTAATAGTACTCGTAGTACATAAGTACTGTATAATCTTTGGTAGTACCATGTATAATGTATATGGTACGACACATCATATATTATGTATGCAACGACGAACACAAACTTTTGATGTTCTTGTAAGCTGGTAATTTCAAAATATTTTAATCGGTACATACCCAGCAAACCTCCCGCGATAGAAACCCTCCGTCATTTTCGAATTGTTCGAATTTCCATTATAGTTGTTTACGGTAGTAGTAGTGGTAGTACGATTATCGTGGTTTCCTATGACATTACCGTTGAAATTACTCGATTGTTTGAGATTGACATTATTTCTTAACAAATTCGTCCTGGATGTTGAATTGCGGTTGTTTTTGTGGTTTAAGTTATGATTCTTGTTATTTTGGCGATTTTTCGAGTTTCGCGCCAAAAAAGCCGTAGCCGCGTTACGCAAACGTGATTTTAAACGAGTACTGTTACCAGGTGACGTCATTATTACACTATCCATTGTTGATATTTAATTGTTTTTTAAATATTGCAGTTTATTTTAAAATATTACGTATTGTTTACTTCTTCTTATTAATGAAAAAAATTATTCGAATCAGTATAGTAATATAATTAGTCCAAATTGCATTTATTGTGATGAATGTATACGGATCCGATTAAACAATAATACTATCGTGTTCTCTTTATCGAAAGCTTATCAAAAAAAATCGATTAAACGTACCGTTTTAAATTATTTTAAGTAGTACCGTCGAAATATAATTTTTATTTAAAAAAATGCGAGGAAAATATAATTATTACAAAACACCAACATACATACACGGCACAGTTTAAAAATAATTCTCTCTTACGAGCGCGATCAAAACAAAAAATTTTATTTCGAACATTTTCGGTAAATTAAATTTAACCGATGTTATTCGTAAGTATTTCCACGCGAATTAAAGCGAGGTTTACTTTTTTCGTATTGTATTTTTTATAAGCCATAGTTCTTTTATTAAATTTCACGATTATTTGTAATTGCTATCTCGTAGAGACTACTCGAAATACGAGCAAACACACGAAACAAACACACGCAACATCTACCGCAAACACACGGTTTTATCGTACTGTTTAGTTCTACATGCATTTAACTATCGTAAACTCCAAGTAGCAATAACACTACACGATCCCACTATTAATAACGAAAATTGACGAAATTTAGCGGCGTCTGTTTACGTGCTCGATATACATAATATTATTTTTTATTTTTACCTTGTTTTAATCGATCTATTTTAATTACGTTAAAGTAAAATTTGAAACTAATAAGTATCGTCTATAACCACAAATTCCAAAAGGGATAAAGGATAAAAGGTGTTTTTTCCTCCACGCAACTAACAACCCAGAGTCTACGTCGAATTTTTGAATTTTGCACGTTTCGGAACGAGTTACCGCTTGAATATTTAAATCGAGATTTCGAATGTACGGCATATCAAAAATATAGTTTGACCGCTTGTTGGTTTGTACCGTTTATACACAGAGTTAATGCGCGTAAGGACTATTTTTTTTACCTTTTTCTTCTGTTTAATGATTAATGGCTCAACCTAGCCTGTTCCTCACTTAATTATCACGTGTAAGTGATCTATCGAGAGTACTGACTCTTATAAGAATTAGTAAGAAATAGTGCTTAGTATACATACATACTATCCAATCTAACCATGGGCGCCGTCAAGAAGGGACATTTGTTGATTTGTAAAAGAAAAGAAGAGACTTTTCCGAATCTCCATCGAGCCATCGAGTCTGAAAAATCCTCGCTACAAGATTATCCAGTAGAAGATGTTAATAAATATTTGAAGTAGACAAGTAGACATTATTCATTGACGTTGACAGTCGCCGAGAAAAAATTGGACAAGCATAATATCTCTTAGCGGCACAATGAAAAATTTTACAATCTTTTATATTTATTAAAGATTCGTGAAAATATTTATTTTATAAGTAAAATTGGAGTATTGTGAATTGTGAAGGTGTTTCATTAAATTAAACAATTTTAATATCTTGCGAATCATTTGGTTCATTAAAATATAGATGATATTTATAGCACGTGTAATATTTTTAAATAATAAAATCGAAAATTACAAATCGAATAATCGAATTAACATTTCATTATCTATTCATACTTCGGAACCTATTATTTTGCAAAAATGGCTACTTATATTTAATTCTTTTTCCTTGATGGAATGTTTAAGCTGAACTCACAGAGCCATTTTGGTATAATGCAAAACAGAGCATTACATGACATTACCAAAGAGAAAGTCAACGGTATTACGCTCCTAGTCTTGGGGCAGGTATAGTATTTTGAAAAATATTGCTCAACAAGCACAAGTTTACAGCCGCCGAAGCAAACGGGATATTACAATGAGTGGCTAATATTTAATATAATTACTAATTCATAAATTCATAACGCTGGAAACAAATATTTCTTCGAAAAAATTCTTGCACACGTTTATACTGTAACGAACAAAATACAGGAGAGGGGGTACAAATTAAATTTTTCGTTAAATTATTATTTATAACAAATTATTTCCCCAAATAAATGAAATCGCTTCGGTTTACGTAATATGTACTATGTATGTACGACGAATTTTGCCCCTTTTTGTTTTTATGCCACTACAGTATTGTGTATTGTCATTTCCAAAAAACGTAGTATAATTAATAATTAGTAATAATAATATTTAATTAGCAATAGGATTCAAAATGCCGAATCAGGATCACTAGCGTTAATCCTGATACTCATTTAACGATTCATATACGTAGTACCAGTCCCAGGTACATTTAACTAATAAAAATAAGTTTCTGTAAATGTTCTGTTTTGTTCAGATTTACCAGAACGTATCACGAAAACAGTTTTCTACGAGGGCTCATTCGTTCGTTTAAAATTTAAAGCGGGACCTCCACGTTAAGACAATACTAATGATACTACCTACATACTTTGCAAAAAAATATTTTCAATGTATCGACTTCGGACCAACTTTTATAGTAAAAAACTTACCAATACAAAATGCAATAATCGTCTAAAGTTAATCTTTCTGGGGACATAAGTTACCCAAAAGTTTTGGCCAAGATATGATGGCCTCATTTGGTATACCCACTTTTGCATAAGTATTTAGGGAGAATTGCCTGTTTTTGTGTTTAGCTCTCGAACTGATATTTCAATCAAAGCACGTCACATCAGATACTGCGCATTTAATTTTGGTGTTGCAAATCCTTTGTTTTTAATGTAACTTGTAACGTCCCCTCAAAAAGTTCGTTGAGCGTTGATAAAACTGTAATAAGGTACGGTGTGCAGTAGTAGCAGTAATAGTAATATGGTAACTAAGGGTAATCTAACGATCTTCAAAGAAATGTTCAATTAGAAAGTGAATAAGAAAATTAGCTATTTCCATCTAGTAGTACCTATAAGCAAAACACTCGAAATCTCGTGATACTTGAATACTACTTATATACGCACTAGCTCACTATTAGCATCTCTATAGATTATTATTAGGAACATTATTAAGGCATTCCTTATTACACAATACAGTAACAATGAATAAATTGTACACAATTTCTCACTGTGCTTTTGTACTTTGATATAAGAATAAAGCGCACTTATCTATTTGCCGAAATAAATTACCTATTGTATACGCACGTGAATGTTTTATAATACACTCTTGTGTATATTACTTAAAATGTACAATCGCTTTCGTAAATATGTATACTAAATCGTTACAATTAAATATAAAGATAGTTTAAAAATTCCTTTCTTAATTTCTTATAAGAAATCAAGTAAAACAATTATTCTCCAGAGGCCCCCACGAGACGTTATTTAAAATGTCAACTACAACGTACGTGTCCATATTTGGCGCGTCTTATGATTTAAGCGTCCTTGTATTATTAAATTTTTCAAAATATTCTCAATATTTCCGTGTTTCGCGTTTTAAATAAGTATATAATAAAGTTACCTTCTGTGTACGTTTCCGTTTTTCCTTTTTTTGAGAGCCAGGAAGCACAAAACGCACACAAAAAACAAATAAAGATGCAGATTCGAACAGAAACAGAGTGGTTTTAATGCCGAGCGACTGTTTGGAATTGTACAAATATTGTATAAGGTCATAGTAGTATTTTTAATTGGTGTTCTACAATCACAATTATTATTGTAGGTAGTAAGAATAAACCATTAAATAATTGGTTAATGGTAATGACTGTATATTTCTAGTTAAATTTCCTCAATGTATCAGTCCGATTCGAGGATGTCTCACGATGTCGTCATCGGAATTAGTATTGAAAATGTGGAATTTATGTGGAAGTAAAAGTTTTTACAATTCTAGATACTATAGACACATTTTTGGATTATAATCTTATAATTTTTGTTTTAAGTATACTATAATGGCTTTTCTTGAAAAATCTTCTAAAGAGCTCTCCTCTCTTAGGGGGGACTAATCTGGTAGGTACAATAACACAATTTTCAAAACGAGAAAGGTCGAAATAGCTAATTTATCAGGCTGGAGATTGCTAATAATTACATAACAAGATCAGTATAATAAATTGGATTGATTTCTCCACTCACTCAACGAGCAAAAATAAATTTTTTTATTTATTTAATATTATATATTATGATAATATAAATAGTATTATTTCTTGAGAAAGTGAACATCAGCCGAAGCAGTTGTTAATACCACAACAATAAAGCCTTTTTGGTATGTTTACAAACGCTCGACACTATAATACATATAGGAGATTTTCAGGTATTACCTAAAGTCGTATTATTGTCGTATTAAATGAATACTATTAGTATACTACCTATTTATAATTTTAAATTAAATAAAAATCATAGAGAAAATTAAAATTTACGTTTTTATTGGCGATTATTAAGAAGAAAGTTTCTTATATATTATTATGTGGGTTGTAATTATTATTGTATTTTTTAGATAATTCTGACATCATTTATACGTTACATTAATGTTTCATCGGATACACCTATTCTTTGTGTTAGAGTTTAGATTATGGTATGGCTATTAAATTATTTAACATTTTAATGATATAAAATATTTGAATTGATTACGTACATTTGATAAACACATAATTTCATAAAATTTATTCAGAAAAAAACCATAACTTAACAAGATTCTTTCGACTTTTTACAAACGATTTAAAAGGTAACATGAAGTCATTTGTATTATTTCATTTGCATTCTATTAATGTTTGTAGTAACTTTTTTGGAATTGACCATATTCACTTTTCCTTATGGAAAGACTGACCACTGACCACTATTATAATATTGTACTCTGCCTAATCTTCAAAGACGAGTTTGCCGAAAGCCGAAAGTACCAAACGCAAACAGCGAAAAAACCTAATAAATTAAGTAGCGCGAGTGGCGCCAAATTCCTATTTCGAAGAGAATCGCACATTTTATTCGGGTGCTTTTAAAACTAACAGAAGCTCGCTTTTCTTAATTCTGTTTTTATTGCTTTATTCGCATTGTTTCCGACTCTGATTCGTTGATCGTTGGCTTTTGGTTTTAGGGGGCAAGCCGCGCTTGTGAACGCGTCGCAGGCAAATTTTTTATTGCTCAATATCAAACGGGGAACGGCTTCAAATAAAGTTCTGGAATTTTAGCAGATTGATAGTGCATCCAAAAAATGTTTTACAAATAATACAAAATAGACAATACTTAACAAAAAATACAGCATATTCGAAGTAAGAGAATAAACAGCAGAATAAATAGACACATCTTACATGGCAGAATACCTTAGTTTAGTTACTGATATATTGAGAAGATTGTTGCACTTTACGTGCAACCAGCAGTCTCTATGGGGGCAGGGCTATTTGCCCATGCTCACTCTTCTAAATTTTGGTAGTCCTTGCGGATAAAACGTCCCTGTCCCTACTTCCTTCGATAGCTATTTTTATTACTGCACGCCAGAATTCATTTAAATTCTAGAGTCGAGAGCCGGGATGGTTTCATCGTTTTGCAGATAATAACATTTTAAATATCTCTCGTATAATCGACTACTTACTCCACGCCCCTCAAAAGTATTTTTGAAACACTACGCTTTTACAAAACCATCGGAAGAACCAAACTTTTTTGGTTAACCCACGTACGTTATCGTTTATCTAAGACCATTTTCAATTCTTAACTATGTCGATTAAAAAGACATCGTCATCTTGTAAACAAAATTTTATTGCAACTGCGTTCCCACAGCAGTAAAGAATATGTTACGTTATGATGAATGAACGAATGACCATTTTATTCAATCAACTACTTAACTGACACTAACTTAATTAGCGGCTTTCTCGTACATAATATTATAAAGTACGTAACCAGTAGTAATTTATAAAGTAGTAATAATATGTCAACGGCTATAATTCAATTTCTTCTTCTTCTTTAAATGATTTACGACAAATAATTAATAAATAGCGAAAGAAATTCGAGAGACGTCTTCCGAAAAAAGTTAAATTTTCATTCGGTAGCTCGGTACGCTACTGTAGTTTTTAATTAATTATTATAAACGTATAGGTAGGTTGGTAGGTAAGTCTACATTCTACAACTATTAGGTTTCCAGTTCTTTAAACTTTTTTGTAGACTTGTGGACATGCCCATTTGTCATCGATGTAAGTTTAACGTATAACCTGTTAAACTTACAATTTTCAATATTATGCAACGATGGTCTTTTACTTCGTTGATGGCAGTCATTTCTACAAGAAAGTTCGAAGTGCTATACATTTTTGAAAATATAGCTGACGTCCATATAAGTACCCACGGAGTAGGTAGGTACACTATAGATGCGCACTTATTGTTTACTCTATTAGTAGGAAAGTACGTTATTTATACGTAAAATTAGTTCCGAGGTTCCACAAATTCATATACGGTCGATAATTCAAAAATCGAACTTACCTAGTAAAAGGTCCGATAAGTTCATGACTGGGAGAATCCGACATAAGAATAATTCCTCAATCAGGCATTTTCTATTAGAACATTTGTTGTCATTTCTGATCGATTCAAAAACCTCATTCATGACTTAATTATAAATTAAGCGAGCTAATAAGTTTATGTGGTAAAAATCCATAGCTGTAAAAGTAACACAAAATAACGATTAACACTTTTGTGGAAAAATTAGAAAAAATAATTCAGAATCAAAAAAAAGCAAATACCTCTAGTATTTTCAAAAAATTTAAATCGGGAAAGTCAACCCAAAGATGCAAAACAATAATACTATAACACTATTGCTATAATAATTAACAATACACCTTTTGGGATAAGATAAACAGGTAACATAATAATATAACGTTAAAAATGAAATTACAAAAAGCGATTAATATCACTGACTCACCTTTATAAATAGATTGCTTTCACAGTTATAAAAATGTATTTTTGCACCAACATTATTTAATTTCAAATTTTTAAAAATAAATTGGACACAAAAAATTAAGAGCCTTCCACCGACTACACAAATTTAAATATTAAATCATGTAGGATTATTTTATAAATACGCGTACATTGGTGTATTGTAAATATTCAACTTAAAAATTTTTGAATCGATAGGTAACTTGGAAGCTTGTGCCATCTTTTCACGAAACCTAGAATCAATAATATATTAGTCATTGGGTTACTCTTTCGAACAATGCTTTGTGTAGTCGGTAGATGTCACTGGCATACTGCATTGGTAATTTAATGGCTCTAATAATGAATAATATATTATGATAATATGTATAATATGTACAGTCGGAAAACATTTATTTCGAAATGACTTATCTCCTTTGTAAAGTTAAGCAGTTTGAGTTTTAAATAGTATACAAAGAGCTTTAAATAAAAACATTCAAATCTTTTTAACCCATTACAAAGGCCATTAAATAGTAATTTCGAAATAAAGGTCTTCCGACTTAATACTACCGTGTTATTAGTTATTAGGTAGTATGGTAATATGTAGTAGAATAATAATAGTAGTAGACAATAGATATACGTAATAGTCCAATCAAATTTGATCAATTTTCGACAAATATAAACATTAACCGGTAAAAAGCTGGATTTTGGTATACAAGCTTATTAGGACTTCTAGATAAACATACTATAAATTGCCCAACCGATACCTGTTGCGCTCGAGTCGCCATCTTGGAAGAAAGGTACCTATACTTTGTTAATTTTTCGCATAATTTGCCGTTGAATTTATAGAAATGTCTTTGTACTTTCTAGATCGACGTGCATGTATTTGGGCAGCTTCGATTCTGTGGCAATCATCGTAGCATCGAAAAGTATATCATCGCTCGAATACCTTGTAGTACAATGATATTGTTCAGTTTTCGTGATGCTACTAAAGGTATCAGTATATAACGTATAACTATCAAAGACGATTACGGATCTGGCTTCGAAATTTTTTTACGTGTGATGTAAATACTCTGCAGAAAAGGATTCGTACGTCTGATTGGATTTCGATAGATTTTAGAGCCAGATCCGTAATCGTCTTTGATAGTTATACGTTATATACTGATACCTTTAGTAGCATTACGAAAACTGAACAATATCATTGTACTATAAGGTATTCGAGCGTTGATATACTTTTCGATGCTACGATGATTGCCACAGAAACGAAGCTGCCCAAAGACATGCACGTCGATGTCGATCTAGAAAGTACAAAGACATTTCTATAAATTCAACGGCAAATTATCACTGAACTATTGGAAATAGAAAAAAATGTATGGAAGGTTTTTTATAGTAAATTTAATAATAAACTATGTTTTTTATCTAAACCATTTCTCCGATATCATTAATTGTTCGTGAGATACAGGCGAAAAACTAACAAAGTATACCTTTCTTCCAAGATGGCGACTCGAGCGCAACAGGTATCGGTTGGGCAATTTAGTATGTTTATCCAGAAGCCCTAATAAGCTTGTATATCAAAATCCATCTTTTTATACCGTTAATGTTTTTATTTTTTCTAATGTGACTGGGCTAATAATAATTTATGGTTATTTGATTATACATGGTACCTATATATTATACCATGTTTGTGGTAACTTGCAAAGTGACCATAAGGAAGAACATGTCATTGAACGTTTTCTCAAAGTTTAGCCCTTTACTTTAACCTTCAGGAGAAATAATGGTATCAATAGAAAATAGTATATTAAAGAACGAATTTCATAAGTCACGTATTATAGCACGACTCCAAGTTTAAAATGCGACTGGCGTAGCCAGGAGCGTTTTAATGGAGAAGTGCTATAATCGCTATAATGACTTATGAAATGAGTTCTTTATACAATTTTTTCTATTTTGCGCCTTTTAAAGTCCATTTTCAAAGAAAAAAATCGAAATATAAAAATTTAGGGATTTTTGTGATGGTTGGTTGGTTGGCAGTACTAATTGCATAGTGACATTTCGTAATTTAAAATTCAAATAAATTGTTTTGTAGTTTGAATTGGTCGTTAATTAATTAATTTTAATTATTATGTTAAAAAATAGAACATGTTAATTACGAAAATTGTCGTTTTCTCTTTCCTCGATTTGAGAAAATATGTCAAATTAAATATTACTACCAACTTCGAACATCAAATTTTACCAAAATTATTACAGCACGCTAAATCTCATTACGACACGCAAATGTATGCTATAATAGCGATCTTACAAACGCAAAATATAAAAATAAAGTTATTGCGCATCAAACGATAGTAACCAAAATTAGTAGTAAAATTTTTAAAGTTCTATGGAATACGGAATCTTCAATCTACAGTTTAAAGTAAAAATTAATAATTTAACTGGACAACTTGGTACAGTAGGTATATAAAGTATAGCGTACTAGTTGAGCGTTACAAAATTAACAATTTTTCAACAATTTAAATTATTTTTAAAGAGAAAGCTATAGTTTTTTTTGAAATAAAAAATATGTCAGGCAGTAATATCATAAAACCCCACACTTTTATTTAAACCGCGATTTAAATAATTCGGAGTCTTCATTACGCTTCACAATAAGAACTTTTATTAACAAGAATTACCAGAAATTATCATTTCTTACGATAATAAATATAATCTTTCAAAATTACCTATAATTTTCTAATTTTTGTTTCACGTAGGTATCGTATTTTTATCGTAGGATAAAAATTTCCTATTATAGTACATGGTGTTACGGTCTACGGTAATATTATAAGGAGTGATAGTACAGGTCATAAAGAGTCCAAAAACCTTAAAAACACCTTAGTAAAAGTTTCCTCCTAAGCGAGATATCAGTTGTATTAGTTTTTACAATAAACTATAAATTTGTTTCAAAATAAAGTGCCCTTTTAAGGAGCGATAGTAGGTACAAATCAAAGGGAGCCGATAAACCTTAAATCACCTTAGTAAAAGTTTCCTTCTAAGCGAGATAATAATTCTTTTCGTTTTCACAATAAACGATTAATTTGTTAAAAAATATAGTAATCTTTTATTTTGTAAGGGATGATAGTAGTACCGGTCAAAGAAAATCGATAAGCCTTTAAACGCGTTAGTAAAAGTTCCCTCATAAGCGAGATATGAATTATTTTCGTTTTTACAATGAACGATTTAAAAATCTATAGTAATCTACTTGATCTTCTGGTATTTTCGATTTCCGTACCTAACACCATCAAACTTTTATTTGTGGGGTTGTATAAAAACAATGGTTAACAACACCGAAATATTCGGCATCCAGGATCTCCGAAACCGGATGCAAGCAGCAGCGGTGCAAATTTGTCGACAAGGTTTATGCCTCGAGAACTAAAATATTGTTTCAAAGACAAGACAATAATACAAGGCAAGACGGTGGCTATAGTAAGGACATTTTATGTTTTTGTTCAATTATTAGCAAATTTTTCCATGTTTCCATCCCTTTTTATAATCTACGTCTACATACGCCGAGTATAATAATATGATTTGTTGATATCATTCTCTGTATGTGAGTGTTCTCTTCTTTACAATCCGTTTCCTCGCGATAGTACTAATTGGAAAAACGACTCTATATGTAGTTTACGTCAGTAAACAAAAGTGGCGCAAAAACCGAAAATTAAATTAAAAACACTTTTTACGTTCTAATACTATAGTGACAATTGAAGAATAAGAGCATCATAAGCATAAGATATGATCATATCATCATATCGCAAAATATGTGTCTGTCTAATGCAGCTTTTAGTTTGAGAGCTTCTTCAATATGCAGCATGTATTACAATGTAATAGGTATAGCCTAAATACCTATTACGTTTGGTTGGTTGGTCCTTAATGATTGTAAGCTATAAAGTTCTCTTAAAAATATGATCCAAAATAATTTCTTAGCGAGTTACGGTTCTTTAAAGAGCTAAATTTAATATTTTTGGAGCGAGGAACCACAGTTATCCTTTCAATAGCAAATTTGGCATTTGAACTTTTATCGTCACAAATAATCAATTGATGTTGTTCTTTTTGGTAGAATTTTGGCATTGTTATAAAACATTTTGAAAAAATTATAACGAATAATATTATAATAATTGGTCCTACTCGACTACTCAAGTTAAATTTAAGAAAGCTGTGTCTTTACTTATTGTGTTTCATGATTCATGATGTTTTTCAGGTTGTACAGACGACAGAAATGACGACTAATTAGCACCATATTATACTACTTAATAAGAGTTCATAGTTGTTTTAGGAGAATTATAAAAAAACACGCGCTTTCAAAAACAAAATAAATTTTTTCCTATAATTAACTTCTTCGTTTCACTTTCCGAACGAATAATTTTCGTCCAACTTTTCACAATAACGATACTATACGTCACGTCGATTCATTTTTATAGTATTAAAGCAATTTTACGAGTCTCCATACAAAATGTCTCTGGGGTGGAGCATAATTTTACTAAGGGCGGTTCTAAAGAGGAAGTTTGATATTAAGGGATGCTGCGGTTTACATCCTATCATCCCCGCTTGTTATTATTTATCTTTATTACCGACAACCGTCAGTTTACGGACGATCAACTACTGTTATAGTTATCGCACATATTTAATAGTTAAATAATCAAATTTTTATATAATAAATAAAAGAGTTCCGAGTTAAAATTTAACGATTGGAAGGTGCAATAGTTTAAAACAAAACGAGGAATGTGAAAAAATAGTTTTAATAATTTAAATAATTATGCAGGAGCACAAATCGTTTTTAATAAGAGACTTATTAGGTGACGTGATTTCTGGAATACAAGAAAGGATTAACGATGGTAGGTTTCGATTGCGGTGGTACGACCAAGAGGTATAAATATTTAATTGTTCGTAAAAATGATGCCACAAAAATTGATTGCTAATCGAAATTAGTATTTATCTAATACGAAATCTCTATAAGTAGCGTCATTGAATTTGCAATCGAAGATTTTATTAAATAATAAACGTGTAAATTAATAAGTGGTTGATGGTATTATAATGCACTCTGATGCATGACTCTAAAGTACATCATTTAAACAAACTTGTACAGTAAATTCCTTGAGCCGAACAGATCGTTTAGATCAGATTTTCGATTTTCTTGTATCCAAAACCAAAACTTGCTGTCCTAAGACAAAGACAATTTATAAAAGGAATATCGCGCGATATCGAAAACCTTTGTGACCAAACTTTTCAATATGCATGCATGCATGAAAACTAACAATCCTACGTTATCCTTGTCTAAGTCGATACACCTATAAGTAACGCGTGCTTTTGTTTATGCTACTTGATGTAGCTTACCCTGTGGCACAAAAAGAGTGTCATTTGTTCAAATTATGTTTTAATTCAAGTTAAAGTTCTATAACGCCAAAAAACACCCTATAATTCGTGGATTTATTCCTAAAATCAGGTCACCCACTTCAAACTTTGGGCTGCGGTATCAACAATTTTTAAGGCCCATCCTTCTATGATTGATAAGTTTAATTATAGACAGGTCAAGATTATTTGAGGGGGCTCTATAGGCTAACAATTTGATAGGAAACAACATCAGAGGCTAAAAATTTTTATTTTCTAAGGTCTAACGGAAACAGTTAGTGAAGCATAATACTTTTGGGGCATATTAGAATTTTGGGGCTCTAATATGTCCTAAAACCGACGGTATAGGATTATCGAAGTAGAAAACAAAAATTTTCTTATAAGAAACTTATAAAAAATTTGCGTTACCTTATAAGTAAATAGATAAAATGTAATATTACTAGGGAGACCGTGTCCTGGTACCATGGTACCTACTCGCTGACCCCCTATAGTGGGTTCCCTGCCTAAAATTGAACCTCGATGCAAATGTTTTATATATACGATACCTATAGGTATAACAGTATAGTAACGGATGACGAAAAAGTCTTAGAAAAATAATCGTTTTTACAAATTTCTGACCATGCATCCACATTATTGTGTAGTTAATATTAAATAAGGAGATACGATTTTGAATGAATATTTTTCGTCTCCTGTAGTTAACAATTCTCAGCAGGAGACATAATCAGTGCGAATTTCAAGTGGTAAAGTTACTCCGGGCATTAATTATGCTTTGTTGCTAGCAAAGTGCTCTCTTTACACAAAACCCACAACGAGATGCTCCAATTAGACCCCTGTTGTTTTGTCTTATATTCGTTTTAAGCAGTTTATTTTCAACTTTTTTTTGTATAAACTGCTTTATATTCATTTTTGCCTAAAGGAAAAAAGTTTTTATTTTTCTTTCCTCTTTGCGTTTGTAGTTATAATTAAAATAAAATTAAAATGGCAAATTTTAAGCTTTAACGTGTCTATAATTAAAATAAACTGCTCACGCCGTTTTACCGTATTTGTTGTTTCAGAAGAAGAATTTGAGAATGGCAATAGCGACGGCGATGTCGACGATAAACCAAAATATTTAGGATCGAGTGGTTCAGATCGTAACAGTGCAGATTCTGCTAAAGGACGAAAACCTCGGCGAAGAAGGACCGCTTTTACACACGCTCAGTTGGGGTATTTAGAACGTAAATTTCGATGTCAAAAGTATCTCTCTGTTGCCGATCGAAGCGACGTCGCCGACGCACTCAATCTTTCGGAAACTCAAGTCAAGACGTGGTATCAAAATAGGAGGTGAGAGGAAATTTTACTTTACGAGTTTGTAAAATTCATCGCGGCGCCGCTCCGAATTATAAAAAAATGTTTTGTGTAGAACCAAATGGAAGCGTCAGAATCAACTACGCTTGGAACAACTTCGCCAACAAGCCTCTGTCGAAAAAGAACTTTTATCGACGGGAATGTTGAGAAATTCGGAAGACGCGATGTCGTGTTGTCCTCCTACGAGTATACCTAGATATAATACCCAGTCTCCGTGTAGTTTTTTAACGACGGCAGCGGCGGCAATCTTTCACAACGTTACTTACGTCCATGGTTGTCAGTTGTAAATATTTTTCCACAAACTTATTTTTCAATATTAGATCAAATTTACCCTTACAGGTGTACTTCTTGAATGTACGAGTAGTACCTATTTGATGTATAACGTGTGGAGTAATTATAGTATACTTACCTAATACTTGTTAAAGCTTAGGTATGATTTTATAAGCATTTGCACAAATTTATTGCAAATTAATTATTTCACAGAAGTCCCCGTTATACAGGGCGATTGAAATCAGGCGATAAAGCAGATTATTCGGTTATTATTAAAGATAGAAAGAAACATTATTTATATTAGAGGTAACTTACAGTCTTACAGTAATCTAACAGTATGTTACGTTGGTCTATTTAAAAGCGCAATTGAAATTAAAACAATAGAGTAGGTAACGTTACTTAGGTTCATTTTTTTAAACGGAACGTCTGCCTCGTTTTTCTCGGTATATTCTTCAAGAGTATCAAATCCTCTTTACAGTGATACTAAAAAACAATACAACATTATTTGAGTCGTGATAAGGTTTTAAAAAATCAATCTAGTAAACTAGTATAACAATGCGAAAACAATTAACGTTTAATAACAAAAACCAAAGCAAATGAATGGTTTTGATTCGTCCCATTAACAAAATTAACGTAGTAATTAACGTAACTATTATTTTCATTTCAATTGCGCTTTTAAATAGACCAACGCAACACGCTTTTGGAGTGCTTTAAGTTAGTACCTACCCATATTTATAATAAGTATTACCTATCTTTTCTATCCGAGTAATCTACATTATCACCTTGTTTCAATCACTCTGTATGCTTATATGCATGCACATACTTATTATTATATTATCTTATTGTAGCGTAAATTATGCTCATTTCGTTTAATAAACTTTTTGTTACTTTATAGTTTAAATATGTTATTACACGGTTATCAAAAGTTCCAGAGCCGAAACCTTCTAACGCGGAGTTCGTCTAATATAATTATAAATTATAAGTCTCATATTGAAAACGATATCCATCAAGAGGATGTTTATGCATTACTCTTATTACTTGCACCCTTTTCAAATAAATTTAGAATAAATCTTATAATAATATTTTGAAGATAAAAAAAAAAAATTATAATCTAAACGTCAATTAATTTGTCACGTTTATTTCTATTAAAATTTTTTTTAACCTAATTTGTTTATTTAAACGCGGGAATTTCAAAAATTTTCAAGAATCTTCTCCGTTATTTATACTAATTTTTAAGCTTTATTTTTTAAAGTTTTCTACTTTTTTAATTTTTTTTTAATTTTATTATCTGATGAAGCCTTAAGGCGAAACGCGTAATTATATTTTTATTTTTATATTGGCTTTATTATCTTCAAAATATTATTATCATTAACAAGAAAGCTAGAAAACTATTATAAAATAAATCTTATATTATGTTATACAGGCTGTATCAAATTTCGTGTTAAGTACAGGGATCTCGCTTAATAGCGTAGATAGAAAGTTGGTTAAATGGACAAAAACGATCCTCGAGTTATGCCTACACTAAATCAAAAAACAAAATTTACCCCCTCCATAACGTTTCTGAAATATGGCGGAAAATAGCGAAATTTGCATTTTTAATTTTTGACTCTAAAATCGTTATTTGTAAAAATTTTTAGAAACTGAAAAAAATTTCCCAAAGGAACTTTTTCTGCTCTTTCAGACTATGTCAACGAATTTTCGCTATCATTATTACTTTACTGTATATTGATACCAACTTTTGTTTTTCATATGGGAGCCATTTAAAAAATTTATGTCATCGAATAGAGAAAAAAATGCTGATTTCAAAAATGTATAATATGTCTATAAAATTTTTGATAAAAAAATCACCATAAATAACCCAAATAATTATAAGTAAATTTCTATAAACATTTGCAGGAAAACAAATGAAGCACATATAAATTGTTTTTTATAAAACATATTCAATTGTTTTTCACGGATATTGCTATTTATAAATTAAAATTCAGTTTTAAATAAAATATTCTATTATTTTAATTTTGAATTTATTATTTGTGGTTAGTTTATGGACATGTTATACATTTTTGAAATCAGCATTTTTTTCTCTATCCGATGACATAAAATTTTTAAATGGCTCCCATATGAAAAACAAAAGTTGGTATCAATATACAGTAAAGTAATAATGATAGCGAAAATTCGTTGACATAGTCTGAAAGAACAGAAAAAGTTCCTATGAAAAAGTTTTTTCAGTTTCTAAAAATTTTTACAAATAACGATTTTAGAGCCAAAAATTAAAAATGCAAATTTCGCTATTTTCCGCCATATTTCAGAAACGTTATAGAGAGGGTAAATTTTGTTTTTTGATTTAGTGTAGGCATAACTCGAGGATCGTTTTTGTCCATTTAACCAACTCTCTATCTACGCTAATAAGCGAGATCCCTGTACTTAACACGAAATTTGATACAGCCTGTATATGAACATCATCCTAGATTGGCTGGACTATATTATAAACTCTCTAACACACCGTGCTTGATAATTTGTCTTTACCATCGAAAGCAGTTTTTGAGGTTATACTTATGCACTGAGAAAACTTTTAATATTAGATATACTTAATAATTATTTATTTCGATGCAATTCTAACAATTAAAAATTACGAAGTTACAAGAGAAAAACTGAAATGTTAGATTGACGAGGAAAGCCGTGGGGCGGTTTAGGAGAGGAAAGGGGAGGGGGAACCTATTCCGGCCCTGGAATAGGTTAAGCTTAATAATTGGCTTTGTTAGTGTTCCGTACTACTAATTAACAGCTATACACATTTGAGATAGTTTGTCTAAAATAGGGGTGTTATTATCGGCATAATTTTATACGCCTAATTGGGTGCTAATACAGAACAATCATCAGGAAAATACTTGGGGGACATTTCAATTTAATATTTCTGTCGTGTATTATAAGAGGGTGTTGTATTATAATTCAATATTTTTCAATTGAGTAATCTTTTAATAGAGAAAAGAAATCGTTTAAGTGACTAAAACTCAATATTTACCAAAGATCAAATTGTTAAACAAATTATAGTCGACACTAACACGAGTCTAGATTCTCGATACATTATTATAGTCCAGCCAACTTCGAAAAAACTCGCATACAACTGAAAATTGTAGCCTTAAATACATTATTATAAATGAAATGTTAAAAGTTCTCATCGATCCTACTTCTGCTAAGAATTGTATTCAAAGTCAAAGATTTTTTCGCAAATAATCTCCTAGTAGGTAGTTCAATCAAATTAGACTGTTACCTCCTTTTATAATTAAGGTTTTCGACTGCTCTTTTTAGATTTGGCCTGGGTCGTGGGTTCGTTTAAAGTTTGTTATTTTTCTTCTTGGGCGCCAATTACTCTTTATATTTTCTTGCCCAATTGAGTAATAAATTGACGAAAGATATTTTTATTTAAAAAACTGTTATCCAAATTAAAAATCTGTATTTATAATCCGTAATACAAAAAAACCCTAAAAACACATTTTATCATACAACAAGTACTTTACAAAACAAAACCACTTACGACTACTGACCACCGACTTTTTTCTCAAAATTTCCTTTTTTATTACAAAAATCTTTGAACTTGAATTCAACAAATCAATTTTCTCATTCTCTCTCAAAATCCGAGTCCTTTCTCACAATTCTCCTCCTAACTATTTCTACCACCACTCAACCGACTCACAACTACAAAATTTAAACAAACATTATTAAAGGAAAACCTCCTTAATACATGCGACAAAAAAAATATAACTCCACCGAATCCATATTTTTTAATTTAAAAAAATATCATCGTTACAAGACAGTAGATGGCATTTGAGGGAAAAAACTTCAGGTGCTTTGGCCTCTTCAAATTTTATCGTACGACTTTTGGTTTTATACATAAAAGGAAACGTAAACTAAAATTAATTAAAAAATTAATTTATTAGTTGTAGTCAATGGTATATCGATTTAATATATTCTCGCAAGATTATCCTAAATCGTTGTAAGGTGTTTTTGCAGACACCTTGTAGATCTTACGTTAATGAAGGTTATTATAAAAGTTATAGGAAAGGGTATTAGCTACATGATTGGTTATCAAGTATTTGTACAAGTACAAGTATTTTCGAGAAATAGTGCGGAGAAGGGGTTACAGCTAATTTGTTTACTAGACGGCTCTGATGCATAAACTGCGGAGTAAGACGCGTAAGTTTCATGAACGGAATCAGCCACTAAAGTTATCTACACATGGATAATCCGGCTCTGGATGAGAACTTGAAAAAACTGAAAAAATTGAGGTGCGTGAAGCTGACCCCCCCACTTACGCACACTTTTTTTAGCTAAGCGTAAAAAATAGTGCAAAAAGTGTGCTTTCGAATGGTATACTTTAAAAAAGTGGGCGCCCTTCCTATAAGCCCTTTTTTTCGATAATCTATTTTAGACGTCAGCCTCACCCAGTGACGCAAACTTTTTCTAACCAGATGGAAAAAATAGTGTGCAAAAAGTATGTTTTCGAATAGTCTATCAAAAAGTGGGGTTATTCTTGCGCTATTCAAAATTTGCAAATACTTATTAGTACTATAAAAAAATCAAAATAAAATTTAAAATTTCTCAAAATGTGTATTTATTATTTTCATTCCAAAGATTGCCAGTGCTAAAATTGACACTGTGCAAATATACAGTAATAAAGTAAATATAAATATTAATATAATGTAAGTAGTGGAGAAAAGTATGGAATATCAGGTGTCTTATAAAAAAACGCCCCTCATTATAACATACAGGGTGAATTGAGAAGATCGCACCAAACTCTAGGAGCGTATTCTAAACATAAATATAAGACAAACAAAGCCGTAAGTTGTTATTTTCTCTATCTCCTGGTTGCCCGTGTGCAGACTCTCTCCCTCGCCCACCATGTCCATGTCTAAAAGAAATTATCGAAAAATAGGGCTTAGGAAGGGCGCGCACTTTTTTTAAACTATACCATTCGAAAACACACTTTTTGCACTATTTTTTCCACCAGGTTAGAAAAAGGGTGCGTTACTGGGTAGGGCCGGCGTGAAATTGGCCTAACCCATTTTGATCTTAAGATTTTGAGGCTATCATGAGCGCACACTTTTTTTTAATTAGACCATTCGAAAGCACACTTTTTGCACTATTTTTTACGCCTACCAAAAAAAAGTGTGCGTAAATGGGTGGGGCCAGCTTCACGGACCTAAAAAAATTGGGATGAAATGCGCTATGATTCCGTTATGGAACTCCAGAAGCTTCTTATTGACAATATAAAGATTTTTAAATCAAAATCTTTGTCGTACCTCGAAGTGGCGACAGTTTCATAGCGCGCTCACTAATTTTACAATTTCGGACGAAAGTGTTCTTTAACCTCTTCACAAAAGGCGAAAACGAAACCTGGCACGATTTTTATGTTCAGAATTATTTATTTACATCTTTATTCTATCTTATCCAGTGTCGGATTATTCATGAGTGAATAACTTTGGTGGCTATTAATTTCTTTCATGAAACTTACGCGTCTTACTCCGCAGTTCAAACAGCCTCATCCCGTAAACAAATTCACTGTAACTCCTTCTCCGAGCTATATCTAGAAAGAGGTTAAACTTATGGGAAAGTGAATATTACTGTGCTGCAGTTTCTTCGTACGCTTAATGATACCTCATTTTTAGTGTCTTCTGATAGTTGTGACGTTCTCTTGGAGTTTTTCGGATATTGCTGAAAGGTTTTCTTTAAATAGGCTTTATTTAAATCCAAGTAACATCAATTACATTAGATTCCATCATATTCAGAATAAGTCCGATATGATGGAACCCGACGTAAAAATAAATAACTCTAAAATTAAACTCAGTGAACCGTTTTTAGCTCCTTGGTGTTACGATCTACAAAAATCTTTACTGGGTAGAGCGTCGTGGTCTTTTAGCGCGTAGGCTTGGATCCATAAGCTACTTGTTTAGAAATTTAAAAACATCAGTTTTAAATCGTAAACAACACAGTCTCATACTTAGCGTCGGTTGAATCCACAGGATTAGATTATATCATCTGTTTTAGGGGCGGTTCGACTAGAACATCCGAGGTGTTTGTTGTAGAGAAGAGAATATTGTGAATTGTGCCTGGAGTTGGGCCGAGAACTTCCTGCAGAGAACTTTTTAGAGATCTTCATCTATGAACTCTGTATGACTGTATGTATTAGTTATTAGAAGTAAATTTCTTATAAATAGTGAATATTACAAAAAACAAGTTTAGGTATAGCTTCCTGCAGGTTAAAAATAAGTCAGGAGTCCCCATCACATCATTTTTGGGAGTTATAGTTTAATAACAATCTCACACCTATAGTTTTGAGAGGGCCGGAAACTGTCGATGCTTTTAGGAAAAACTTGAAGTCATTTTTAATATGTTTGTAATAAGTCGTTTTACCCTTTAAAACAAATTTTACACTTCGTACTTAATTGTAATGTAGGCATGTTGTAGGTATGTCATTTTTAATTTTGTCTATTGGCATTAAATATTATTGCAATAAATATATAAATAATTAAGAGTTTGCTTTCGCTAACCCTACACTCTTTCGGTGCTTATTTTTTAAAAGTGTTTTCCAACATACTAGAAGAAGAATCTTTAATGAACATCGGTGGTAAAGTAGAGAAGATTATCATTTAGTTCGTATAAAATGTAAACGTAATTTGATATAAATTCAAAAAATAAGTAAGGCGTAAACGAAGTGAATAACTGTAAGAGGTTACAAAAGGGGAAAGTATTGCGGAGGACAATGGACGAGCGCCAGTAAGTCGAGTATCCGCACGGGACCATTATAAGAAATAACATGCCGAGGATCACACATAATAGTATTGAAGGACCATTAGAGTTATGCTGAATACATCTCGAAAAATTGAATGCGGTTTACAGTAAGAACACGCTTTACTGTTGATTGAATTTCAATGAAAATTGGTTTTGTTAATGCTGAAAGAAGTTTTTAAATGTAACTAAAAGATGTTAAAGTATTTTTATTTTTTAAAGTTACATCGCGAAAAACTTATATTCCGTAGCTCTTATAAAACTTTCAAAACGTAAATATAATGAATATAATTTTTTATAAAAGATATTTTTCAACAAAAATATGAAAGAATTCACGCGTAGTACTATATTATAAATTATGCGATCTCGTTGCCTACCTACTCTATAAAGTTTCTATTTATAGGTAAAATATCACTCTAAAAGCCGAGATTTTCTATTTTTGGAACTTGTTTTCTCTTTTTTATCGACTCCGCCTTGTAGATTTTCTCTGAAAATGATTATCCTATACTAGCTTTACACATTTACACTGCAATCAGTTCTGACATCGGAGTTTGTTGACTACACTCATATTTACGTGTTTACGGTCTTCTCTGTAATATTTTTAAGAGGGATAGTACAGGTCAAAAGAAGTCGACAAACCTTAAATCGCGCCAGTAAAAGTTTGTTTCAAAATTAAGTCGTCCTTCTTAGGTGCTATAGTACAGATCAAAAAGAGTCGATAAACCTTAAATCGCCTTAGTAAAAGTTTCCTTCCAAGTGAGATAATAATTCTTTTCGTTTTCACAATATACTAGTAATTTTTTACCATTTAATTTACTCGTATTTTTACAAAAAATGTTCCAAATTATCACCACGTTGTTGTATACAACAACAGGCCCGGTGGGTGTTCCCACGGCTCCACCTATAGTTCTCAAAGCACATAAACCTTGTTGTCGAATTTCCACCGCTGCTGCTTGCACCCGGTTTCGGAGATCCTGGATGTCTAAATATTTCGGTGTTGTAAACCATGGTCTTCGTACAACCCAGTAAATAAAAGTTCGACGGTGTTAGGTGCGGCAATCGAAGTTACCAGGGGATTAACTAGAAATAGATTACTAGATTTTTAAATTGTTTATTGTGAAAACTAAATGAATTCATATATCTCCCTTATGAGGCAACTTTTACTCAGGCGATTTTAAGTTTATTGACTTTTTTGACATGTACTATCGCTATCACTTCTTAAAATATTACAGAGAAGACCGTAAACACCCTGTATTATTGAAAAGGGAATTAAGTCAAGCGACGATAGTTTTAAAAGATACAAAAGATCTCGTTATACAAATTTACTAAATACAATAGAAAGTAGAAATAATTCCACCTATACACCAAAGAAGAGAATGGAATTCACTTTGGCAATCACATTATAGACATTCCTAAGGCTTTTGGATATCTTTTTGATGTGGAGGCTCTGGCAGAGCTCAGAGTAGTAAAAACTATCTATAGCTACTACTCGTCGAAGTGCGTATATAAATATACGTAATATAAAAATATGTTTCTATGTAGTTCTTAAATCAACGTCAAGTTTGTATTGTTAGGAAATTACTTATTTTATATAAAAATTTATTCGAGGATCTTCTTACATTAGTTAAAGACTAGAGGCCCTTAAAAATTAAGTAAATAGGTAAATCGACTAAAACGATTGTTTTTCAATTCCAAAGCTTTCAACTTAAAATTACAAATGTTGACTTGATTGGCTTTAATTTGTGACGAACTACGGGATGCCAGTTCCAATTTGCACACATTAGATCCCTAACGAGTCCATTACATAGATCGTACTGTAATTGTTGGGGCGTTCACAAGAATTTTAATAAAAATTGCTTAGCAAAAAAGTCGTAACACGTTCGCTGTTGTCGAAATTAATTTAAGTCGTAGAATATTGTGTTATAATTCGACTGTTAGCAAAAGAGTCTAAAATTTATGTGAGGCGCGTTAGTAAAATGTCTTCAGTAGTATCAATATTTATACGATATCGATGAAATATAGTAGTTGTTGTTGTTAAAATTTTAAAAAATATTAAAAGGCGGAATAAAAATAAATAAAAATAAAAAAACTTTTATAAACTGAAATATTTTCATTTTACGGCTATTATAATGTAAATGTGATCCTTGATATTCATATTATTCGTGAACGTGCCTTTTCAGTCATCTAACAAGCCCGGTTATGTATCCTCAGGCAGCATCCCTTAATCTGAGGGAAGTTTACCCTCTAGTTATACAGCAATTAACATATCATTTGAGTGTTTGTTCTCGTTACTTACAGTTCGCAGCCTCTCAATGCCGCAACATCACCACTCAGAGCTCTGCCTCCACATAATGGGCTCTGATTGGAATATAAAACTTTACCGGGGAAGCTTTCAATTACGTTTATTTTACTATACTCTGATTTGCATCAATTGACTGTAATAGAAGCTAAATTATAGGAGTTATGTTTGTGTTTTTACTTTGTATTTGTATAATTCAGATTAATATCTACAAAATGTTTGTTTATACAAACTTTCAATGGCCAATTAGTACGTGCATTTAATGGATAAACCTTTAATTTTCCTCAATTCTTTTTCAAACGTAATTAGTAAATTACTCAATTAAAAGTTATTTCGACCTACGACTATTATAGTTAACAATTATTAATATAATGTGTAGCGACTCGAGACTGGTTTAGTAATAATTATTGATAACGAAACACGATGAAAGGCAACTACACTGGTTGCGAATAAAAATATTTAAAATTAACGAAAAGATTTGTAAAAACGAGTGTCAACATAATGTTCCAAATAGTACCTACTGTACCTAATACGGTAGGTCTATTCCGAGTAAATTAGAGATATTGAGGCGTATCTGTAACCTATAGCCTGTACGATTTTCCCCAAAATTTTTAATTAATTTTTTCATCTTCGTCGATAAAATCGGTGGGTGACGACACTCGAATAAATTCTCTTCAGAGAATGAAGACGATAGAAATACATATTTATCTATTATTATCTCGAGTAACGATATCTCATCTTCTCATCTACCTATAATAAGTGCAAGATTTTGATTAGGTCAAGAACCGAAGTCAAAGAAATCATTGAAATTCCGTTATTTGTCTCATTGCGACAAAAGTATAAGCTTTCAAAAGTGTTGTGGAGAATAAGAGTTCCAACATAACTATACCTACTCATTTTGACTTTTTGATAAAGATACAAACGACAACCTTGTATTTGAAGGTGAAAACATTACTTACAAAGTCGATGGAATTAAAATACGTATTACTTCAATGATAATAATAATTTGTTTATTGTTTTATTATTTGTATTCACTTTCTGGCTGAGTATATCTGAAAAATGCCGAATATCCAGAAACACAAAAATGCTAGGTTGGAGGTGTACGAAAATATTAATTTGGGAAATAAAAAGTTAAACGTAAAATTTTTAAATTAAAATGTTTTATAAAGACTTTATCCCACATCGAATAGCTCGTACTACGCATTGAAATTGCTTCCAATTAAATTTATTCGAAACATTTTCGAGATAACTTCTTTCATTACTTTCGTTCGCAACGTCGAAAAAAAAAGTCCTATTATCTACGCTACTTTAATTAATAAACTAGACATTTTGATATTTTATAACATTCGCTAAATAAAAGTGTTACATTTGCGATGTAACTAATATTTGTTTTATTAATTTGGGGGCTACATGGTAGCTGAAGAATATCCGAATTCCGAATTTAAATCCGAAAAGAAGTTCTCTTTGCACAGCTTAAAAAAGTTATAGATATTTTGATATTATTTTGAATAATTTCAGTATCGGTATCGTATCTTTGGAATATTGTTATATTAGTGACCTTCTTTGAAAACCGTTGGGAATAGAGTTTCAGAATATTTGACGAAAATAGCCCTAGAATATTAATTTAATAATCGTCGGTACTGGAAACGAATCGGAATAAAACGTTCACAGATAGTGAGATAGCAAAGATACTAATAAAAGCTGTCATATTCAATAGCATACGTTGAAAAAGAATGAAAGTAAACTCAGGAGAGATATGTCAGTATTGCCATTTAGCGTATTATAGTCACTTTTTTTTTTTTTTTTTTTTTTAATATTCAGCATCGACTGCTAAGGTCATTAGCTGAACTACAGATTCAACGAATCTGCAGGCAATTAATAGGTAACCACCTGTCATAAAAAGCAAAATAATAGTAACAAGTAAATAAGCAAAACAAAACAAATAAATAATTAAACAAACAGTTTTAAAATATCACAGTCTTGAATTATCACAGTCTTAAATATCACAGTTTTAAATATCACATTTAATATCACAATCTTTGTAATAGATTAGTTTCTCTAAGATAGGAAACCAACCTATCAAGAGCAGATTCATTATTCGCAAGTATTCCTGCTAAAGTGTCAGGAAGCCCTAATCTCAATCGAATTTCTCTATATTTGCAGCAAGATAGTAAAATATGCTCTACTGTAATTGTACGGTTACACTCTTCACATCGTGGCCTCGGAGTTTTAGTTAGAATGTATAAATGAGTTAAATTGGTGTGACCAATTCGTAGCCTAGAAACTGCTACCTGCTCACGTCTTGTAAGAATGTTTAAATAATTCGAGGGCTCTATAGACTCTTTTACTTCTCTAAGCGCGGTGTTCTGTCGGGACCACTCCTCCCTCCACAACTCTTTAAATGTTTGTTTCAAATATATTAAAACATCGTCTGGTCTTACGGGGATCTCGTCTGTCCTTTCTGATGTTGCGGCTCGAGCTGCTTGATCAGCCAGCTCATTACCAACAATTCTCACGTGCCCGGGAACCCAAACGAGTTCTATGTACTTATTTTTCTTTACGTGTGACAGTAAAGATTGCAGAAGAATAATGATTGGGTCCGACGAAACAATACCTTTTATGCCCAACAAAACACTTGCAGAATCTGTACAAATAACAAATTTCTTATCATTCGAAAAACTACAGTAGTGCAGTGCCTGCCATATAGCATAGGCTTCAGCAGTGTATATGCTTACTATTGGATTATGTGTCCATGAAAAACAGCTCCTATCAATACAAAACGCACTACCCACTCCCAAGTCAGTCTTTGACCCATCTGTATAAATAATTTTATGTCCGGGAAATTTAGACAACAGCTCCTGCAAGAGTATTCGATAATGCTCAGAAGACGTTTCCAGTTTTTTATATCTCATCAAGTCCAGGTGAATGTTAGTATTTAGTTTTAAATTTGCTTGAAAATCTGGAAATGAAAAAGAAAATACTGGAGGAAAATCTATTTGTAAGTAAGCTAGTAGTTTACGAGCTCTAGCAGTTGCTGGACATGTGATAGTGGGCCTATTAACATAAGATGTATACGAATCTAGATCCTGAAATAGCGCATGATTAATATGTGAAGGCATTGCATAAATTTTTAAAGAGTAGTTGAGAAGCAAACGTTTTTGTCTTAAGTTTAGAGGGGGGATACCCGATTCACAGTACATTGATTCTCTTCGACTAGTTCTAAAGGCTCCTATAGCAAGTCGAATTCCAGTAGTTTGTATTATATCTAGACGTCGAAGATAACTAGATCTGGCAGAAGAATATACCATGCAACCATAGTCAAGAACTGAAAGGACTAGAGATTTATATAGCATGAGGAGAATAGTTCTAGAGGATCCCCAGTTTACGCTAGATATACAACGTAAAATGTTCAAACGTTTTTTACACTTTGTTAACAAATCTTCTATATGAGACTTAAAAGTAAGTTTTTTGTCTAAAACAAGCCCTAGATATTTAACCCTAGGTTGGAACTGTATTTGTGTACCATTTAAAGATAGTAAAGGATCATCATGTGCTCTTCGTAATCTACAAAAGTGTACCGCTACCGTTTTCGAAGACGAAAACCGAAACCCAGAATTTTTGGCAGTATCCGCTAGGTTATTTATTCCAGTTTGAAGGCTGTCTTGTATTTCATTAATCGACTCGTGCGAATAGTAGAGTACTAAATCATCTACATAAAGACACGCTTGTAGTGGTGCCGTAACAGAAGATATTATTTTGTTGACGGCTATTAAAAATAACGTGCAGCTAAGAACAGATCCTTGTGGGGTGCCATTCTCAAGATTTTTTGTTGCCGAAAAGGTGTTGGCGACTTGTACATTAAATGTCCGATTACTTAGAAAACTCTGAATAATGAGTGGAAGATTACCTTTGAATCCCCACTCCCATAGTTGTTTGAGTATTCCATACCTCCATGTCAGATCAAACGCCTTTTCTAAATCAAAGAACACGGCCACTAGATGTTTTCTGTCTCTAAAGTTATTTTGAATTGAGTTTTCGAGGTATACAATTAAATCTGTGGTTGAATGTCTTTTACGATAACCAGCCTGATAATTACTAATGAGACTGTTAGATTCAAGTACTTGTACTAGTCTGAGATTTATCATTTTTTCCAGTACCTTGCTAAGACAGCAGGTAAGTGATACTGGTCTATAACTTGATGGGTCTGTGGAAACTTTTCCAGGTTTAAGAACTGGAATAATAATAGCTTTGCACCATTGTTGAGGATAAGTTCCACTACTCCATATATCATTGTACAAGTTCAAGAGTTCTAGCTTCGCAGAAGTCGGCAGTTCTCTCAGCATTACGTAAGGTAATTTGTCTGGTCCAGGAGAAGTATTTCCTGAATTAAGTAACGCGAATTCGAGTTCTTGTATAGAGAATCTGTTATTGTATTTTAGTTGTTCGTTTGTTTCAAAGTCAAGTTTGAAATTCTCAGATATCGCTTTAGTTCTTAGAAAGTCCATATCATAGTTTCGTGAACTACTAACCGTTGCAAAGTGAGTAGCGAGTGCTTCAGCTATATCTTTGTTATCGGTGATCAACTGTCCTCCGATATTTAAAACTCTTGTTATTGGCGTAAATTTTTTCCCCGCTATAACCCTCATCTTTTTCCAGACTTCACCTAATGGTGTTTGAGAATCGATAGTTGATACGAAAGTTTTCCACGATTCTCTTTTGTTGTTGAAAATTACTTTGCGTGCACGTGCTCGAGCTTTTTTGAAAGCTATTAAATTTACTAAATTAGAATTTCTTTTAAAAATATTGAAAGCTCTTTTCTTCTCCCGAACGGCTATTTTAACTTCGTCATTCCACCATGGCACAGCTCCATTCGATAGATTGCTTGTTATGAGAGGCACAGCAGGGAGTGCCGCATCACGAATAGTGTTTGTGAGGTGTTCTACCTGATCATCCAGTGAACCTCTTGTGGATTTTAATGTTTTAAGTTCGTTTCTAAATTTAGACCAGTTTGCTTTCTTAAGAGACCATCTCGGAGGATGGGCGATTGTAACTTTAGGAATGGAAGTTTCAATTAAAATTGGGAAATGATCACTATCATGAAGCTGTGGAAGGGGTCTCCACTGAAGACTTAGTGCTAGTGCCGGCGAAGCCAAAGACAGATCAATAGCGTGGAAGTTTCGTGACCTTTCGTTGAAAAACGTAGGTTCACCATTATTTAACAGAGCGAGTCCAGTACTATCTAGAAAGGATTCCATACGCCTTCCTCTGATATCCAATTTATGGGAACCCCACAACGGAGAATGAGCGTTAAAATCTCCGAGCAGCAAGACTGGCAAAGGAAGTTGCCGTACTAGAGCATCAAGCTCTTGGAGAGTCCAGTTTATATCAGGGAAGTATATATTACATATAGTAACTTTGAGAGGAAATTGTATTTGTATTGCTACGGCTTGTAGTTGTGTTTGTAGCCTTAAACATGTTGCAGGAACATCATCTCTAAGAAAAATGGAAACCCCTCCGCGGGCTCGTCCGTCAGTTTGTACATTTTTATTGAAGTGTGCATAACAACGTAGATTGAAGGTGTCATTATTTTTTAAGTGTGTTTCTTGAAGACACACACAGAATGGTTTAATTTTAGCTATTATCATTTTTAGTTCACAGTAATGGTATTTAAGACCATTGCAGTTCCATTGAATTATATTTTCTGTTGATACCATTATTATTGTTAATATTAAAATTGAAAGAGTAATGATTGATTTCTTCTAATAGCTAAATAGATACTTAAAAATAGAATGTTAATGTATAATAAATGTTTTTTTTTTGATAAAAATAAATAAATAATATCTTTATATTTTAAAATAGTTAATCACATATTATCACAAATAATTATTAAGTGGATTCTAGTTGTCGAGGATCCCCAGGGGACCTGGGTTTTCTAGGTTTTCCCTTAGGCCACCCTTTTCGACTCTTTTTTTTGTTTTTTATTAATTTTTGAGATTCCGAGATTTCCGATGGAGCATCGGACTCTACAGAATCCTCAGTGGTGAAAATTGCCTTTCTCTTAGTTGTACTTTGAGAGTTCATAGACTCTGAAGACATTTGTCTTGATAGAGGAATTGTTGTAGGTATTCGAATTTTCAAACTGGAGGTGGAAGTTGACTGAGACTTTATTTGTTCTTTAATAATTTTAGCGATAGTGTCATTTAACAAAGGAGTCATTTCTTTAATAATTTGCGCTACTGTAGGAAGTTTAGCTGCGCTTGCGTAGGAAGTAGTAGAATTAGAAGATAATTGTGTTGGATGTCGTTCTAGAACTTTCCGTTTCGCTTCAGGATAACTTAATTTTTCTACTACCTTAACTTCCTGTATTTTATATTCTGTTATAAAAGAAGGGCACTTTTTATGGTTACTTAAGTGCTCATTTTTACAGTTTACACATCTAATTTGAACACAAGAGCCTTCGTGTGGTGGTTGCCCACAGAGGCATATCTGAGTTTTCTGACACCTTGTTGAAGAATGTCCAAACTCTTGACAATTATAACATCTTAATGGATTAGGAATGTAAGGCTTGACCGGAAGCGAATAGAAAGCAGCCAATAATTTTTTAGGTAATGTAGGTGTATTGAAAGTAAGAATATGAGCTTGCGTATCTATTAGTACGCCTCCTCGTTTTGTTTTTATGCGCTTGACTTCTGTAACCCCTTTTTCTTTTAGTTCTTCTAGAATCTCAACTTCTGTGCAGTTTAGAAAATCTCTGCAATAAACAACTCCCTTGCTAGTATTTAATGTCGCGTGTGGTACTACTTGTACCGGGAATGTAGAAAAACGAGTAACTTTTTGTAAAGATTTAGATTGAGAATTTGAGACGGTGTTTACCAAGAGTCCGTCTTTTACTTTTTTCACACTTAGTGTATTGCCTATTAGGCCATATAACGTTTTCGCAATTAAGAATGGACTGATTTTAGAAAAATCTTCATTATCAATTCTTTTTACAAGTAAGAACCGAGGTGTAATTGCCGTCGTCACATTACTTGTATTATTCTCGACAGTAGCCATTCGTGGGGCGGCGCTGTCATCTCCACCGCTTACCACGGGTTGCTGTAGCTCGTCCAACTCAGAACCAGCACCGCGCTCTGAGCTAAGGGCTATTTTACCAGGACTGCCCAACCTGGTTTCCGAGGCAGAATGTTTAACCATATATCCTCATATTTTCCCCGTTGTCGCCGGGGACACACGTCTCTTTTAGTCGCCTTTTACGACAGGCAGAGAATACCTCAGAGCTATTCTAACCCGGCTCTGCACGGGGGATAGTCACTTATAATACTTATAATAGAAGAAGCGAGTTTTGTTTAATTTACAGATTTAATAAATATTCCTACAAATATTAAGCTCAATATTACTCGTATATAATTTAAACTTTACAAACGTGCACTTTTTTATTCTCAAAAATTTAAGGACGTCTCAAAATCCCAATAAGAGTCCAAATTTGGTTTTTGAAGTACAAAATATCATACCGTATAATATACTCGTTTTTTCAACCAATTAGAACACGTGGTACTATCACTATGGTATCTCAGAAAAGTGCCAGTGGCGTACCACCAGGATGGTGCTCTATACTCATAATATTTCAATAGTAATAGTAGTAACTTTTCTAATAATAATAATTCACGTACCTAGGCACCTAGATGAATTGTAAGAGGGTTGCCTGCAGCGCATAAAATTGAATAAAATTACCGGTTACAGTTACCGGACAAACCAATAGTAACCAGGTTACTCAAAAAAAAATGCCTATTGTAAATAAAATTTTTACTTTTTTGATTAAATAATAAATAAAAAAATAATTTGTTTAATTTAAAATCTAAATCCGGCGCTCTTCTTATTGAGACACCCTTTAATATGAATAATTATTTCTAGAAACACATCATTCTTTAAGGAATGGTAAAATTGAGTTTTCATTTTCGATTTTTAACAATTACTTAATACAATCCAATACAATAGTTTTAACCACGTTTTAACTTATAACTTTATTCAATGAAATATTTCTCTTTGCTTGTCATTTTAGTTTTTAGTCATGCAAGAACATTAATTTGTTAGATTACCTTTACCTCGGTTTTCATTAAATTCATTTTCTAAAAGTAAAAAAAAGTCAAAAAAAATAAAAGTGAATTCTAAAAAGATTTTTTATAGGCATAAATAACGCCTCTTCAGTTTTTGACAAAACGAATCACCCTTTAAAGTTTCTTTTATTATTTATGAATCAGTTTGTGTATTAATTTCTAAGTACATATTAATTATTAACCAACTGTAGTTGAAGTGGGCTAATTACTTCATTATTTGAAAAATTTCAACTAAATTATTTAAATGTTTAAACAATCCTATCAATTAAAATATGTCACTGATGAGTTGGTAGTTGCTCGTTGAGGGTAGTATATTAATTCTTCTCTATCAGTTAAAAGGAGAGTTTTAAATATAAACCTGTTGTACCAACAAGCGTGTATGAGATAGTAGTCTGATGTTTCTCAGGAAGGTTGTGGGTTACTTACGTCCACAAACTAACTCGTTTGGAAGGTTTTAAAGACATAACCGAGATAGATTAGTTAGACCGGTTGGCCCACAGTTGCTGCTAGAGCTTTCGATAAGTTACTATAAAAAGTATAAACGACTTTGGCTACCTTTTAACAAACTACCTGCAATGTTGGTGGTCTATACGTTAGGCGTATCTGATTCGGAAACCGTGTTTGCGAAAACAACCAAAGTTTGACTAAAAACGCTTTGATAACTTTCAAAATAAATCTAAAATCTTATAAACCCTTTCACTTTTTCTTCTGTTGTCTTCAATAGAGCTCGAAATTTTAGAACACTAGATTTGAA
Organism: Malthinus flaveolus; assembly: GCA_950108345.1. Classification (NCBI taxonomy): domain Eukaryota; kingdom Metazoa; phylum Arthropoda; class Insecta; order Coleoptera; family Cantharidae; genus Malthinus; species Malthinus flaveolus. The sequence continues at coordinate 462,107 of OX467286.1, forward strand.
ATTTAAACGAGTCACAAGGTAGGAACTTGCGTAACATAAATACCTATATTTTTTTCTCAATTCGCTATATTACATTGCAATAAATTTTTAATATAACAAAAATACCTAATTAAATGAATTGTACAAGTAGTTAAAAAAGTAGAAGGGAAAACTTCTAGTCTAGAGAGTAGACTTTTTTGCGTCGTCATCCTCCATTTTCCATTTAACAGGACGATTTGGGTACACATTGGTTTGACGAATTGCGAACATAATCGTCTTTACAAACACATCCAATATAACAAGACGCTATACAAGCTTGAAGCTTGGCATAATTTTGGCACGTCAATGGACAGTGAGTACCACATTCAGTATAGACTTCGTTTTCGCCAGGACACGCTGCTTAAAATTAAAACAAAAATGTCTACTATTAAATGGAGTAATAAATTAATGATATTGTACATATTAACAATAATACCATATTTGCAATAACTAATTATTCGAACCTAACAATGTAACAATTTACTGATTTGTCATACCTGGATTAGCAGAAGCGATTGCTAAAGCAATTAGGAAAATAGAAGAGTAAATGATGGCGCGCATCGTATATTAGATTTTTACTTTACTGACGATAGTTGCGTTTGTTTTTGATTATATACTACTGATTGTCGAAGTGGTTATATAATCTGCAGAGCCGACAGGACCGGCCGAAGGGAAGACAAGTTGTAAACGTTACGTTTCGGCACGAAAGTTATGAGCTATGAGCTACAAATCTTTACTCACTAACTGGTACAGTTTCGTAGTTATTTTTGTAATCGATGCATCTACTTTTGCGATTTTGTGACTTAGCATTACCAATTCAATACTGTTCGCTTCAGCGGTCGGCCGGTCGGTCTATTTCAGAGCCGCCCCACGTTGACTCAAGATTGTTTATTATTTTTCAGCAAAGTTGATACTGATAGTCATATCGCTTTATCGCTACTAAGAAGTTCAATAAGTTGAACTAAACAGTTTAGTACTGGAATGCCGAAATTAAAGAAAGATTATATTTTTAATTTTAAAATTTTGCGTAATGTCAATGTTAACTGGTTACTGATTAACTGTTGGTTAATTATAATTAGTCAGGATCTTCTTTTCAAACTATATGGGTACACAGGTTTAATGACTACATAATAAATATATACATTTTTCAATCGAATCGTCGGCAATAACATACCGATTAGATAAATAATTTATATTTTCACATGTTTTTAGAAATGTAATTATAATAATTAGTTAAATAGAACCTTCAACTCACAGTAATTTTTTACTTGGCGTATTTTTCTATTTTTACAGTGGATATTCCATAAATTATTTCATTGCGCAATAAAGTATTTATTAAGTTATCGACATAATAAATATAATATACTACTTATCGTCATAAAGTTCCCAAACTGATTAAAATTCAAAACTTCCCCCGTAATACACTTACTATACGCCGGTTAAAAGAAAAGGCAATGCTCGTTTTCAGTTTATTGCAGAATTCTCAATCCAAACAGTTAGATCATTAAATAATACTTTTTGTCTTACTTTTCTTACGAAAAAATGTTTAAAATGTTATTTTTCACCGCTGCAATTCTGTTTATTCTCGTCCAGGGCCAAGGTAAGTCGGGGATTTATTATAACAGCCGTGCATTCGTCTATCGTTGCTTTACTAAAATTTTTTCTGTTTTAGAAAAAAAATGTTCGCGATCGAATGAGATATGGTTAAACTGTGGCGAAGCAAGTCCATGCCAAAACGAATGTGCTACATTAGGAGAACGATGCGATATTGTTAATATAGTTTGTTCCGTTGGCTGCTATTGTATCGAAGGATATGCCAGGGATGCATCTTTTAATTGCATTCCTGAAAGTGACTGTTCGCCTAAATAAAAAGTTATAACGACTACTTATTGTTCAGTTGAAAATATAAATATGTTCACTCTAACTGCTGTACTACGCAATCACAATGACCTAATAAAATTTGATACTGCAGCAATATGGTATTCAGTATTATTTATTGGGGTACAGATTATAAAGGGTAAAATATTTTAAAGTTTAAGGAATATTCGGCATTTCACACGCCTATTAATTACAGCCAGCTAAATTTCTTAATTTCGTTTAGATCCTAAATAAATATTGAGGAAAAATAGTTTAAATTTAGTTTAGTAGTAGAAGGCGGATGGATAACAAAAATTGTTGAAGAGCTAAATAAATGCCAATATACACTCTGGAAGAAACGATAAACTCAAACTTAATCTGTATTCTAAATTGAAATAAGTGTAACGGTTTAAATTTTTTTTTAAATTAGGAATATCTATACATAAAATTAAAAAACTGGAATATCTTACTTTCCCTACTAATACTAACAACTAACTATACATATACGGTGGGTACTCTCCCCTGTAAGGGCTTTAGGTCGGTATATTTTCATATTATAATGAATGAAAGAAAGAAAGAAACGACGCGACGCTATAAGTTAAAAAGTATTCAGTATAAAATTGTTCGCGAGGTTGAAGCAATATTAATTGATGCTTGTTTATATTTTTTCTTATAAGGTTATGTGCTTAGACGGTTGCCTGTAATAAGGCGTAAAATTTCATACTTTTACCTGTTAATGTAATTATTGGCGCTGTTGGAAGAGATAAAGTTTATTATCAATCATGATACATCCACCTTAGTACAAAATATTTCACCGAGGGGAGGACGCAAACACTAGATTAAATTGTCCCCCACACTTACACATATTATACACATTTTATCTAAATTAAGAATAATTCTAATAATGTCAATAATTTTTTTCTTCAAAGTTCATTATCTAATACTTAAATCGACTAGGTACTAACTTCCCCACTTAAAGAGTAATATTAGACTCTATGCGGCGTTGGTAAATTGCGCACCACGGTCAGTTTTGAGTCAGGTACACCCCAAATGATCCTTTTTCATAGATAAATTGCGCGCAAGTGGTTCTACGGGGGGTCTAGGTAAAATGTTAAGTGAAAAAAGTAAAACGTTAATCGTCTTCAAATTATACAGGTTATATACAAGTTGCTCTGGCTGGCTATCTAATTCAAAAAGATATAGACAAGACTCATTGTCCTGGTAGAGAAGATTCGTTTGAAAAGGAACATTTTTATTTAAATATGCCTTTTCGTAAATTGATAAATTTTTATTTACTTACTAGTTCACTTATATTACACAATTAATTAGTTTTCCCGTTAATTTCGAGGACCTGGCGTGTTTTAATATTCACGCGTGTCCGAGGGGGATGCGCATCCGATGCCCACTTGAGGTTACAGAAAGGAATCGGATTTTTTTAAATTAACGCTAAAATTAGTTTTTCCCGTTCATTTTGAGTTGCTGACGTCTTCTAGTCTTTTTTTCTAGTGTCCGTAAGTTTCCGAGGGGGGTGCGCTTCCGAGGCCCACGCGAGGTTACAGTAAGGAATTAATTTTTTTTAATTAACTACGCTAAAAGTAGTTTATCCCGTAGTATACCTGATGGAGCTGTCCTTAAAGCCCATAAATTATCATTTGTGCGCAATTTACCTTTTTCTGAGTTAATCCCCTGGCTGCAGCTACCTGACTAACCCTACCCAAATTTGAGAATTTTTTTGACCGCTGTGCGCAATTTACTTACGCCCACTCTATAGTATTAGGTAGAGTGGGTAGTATTAGGGTATTAGAGGTATTAGTGAGATTTGTACAGGTCAAATTTACTTCAGTTTTCAATGATGCGCTAAATAAATTCCCGCAGAAGAAACACCCCACAGCCCCACACCCATAATTTTCTAATTTTTCATCTCAACTAATTGATACTAAATCAGAAAACGTTAGTGATTAATTTAGGGTTGATTAACTACACACATTTATATAAGTTATCAGTTATCATAATTTTTAAAAAATCGTTGACACGGTGAAACGACCTCATATAGAAGCGCATTAGTTATCCTTATTGTTCAAGATTCCATTGTCAGGATTCACGATACTCGGTCGTAGTATACCTTGCTTTTCTTTAACTCTTAATTATATCTACTTGTATAATAGGAAGCACATAATCAAGCCTGGATTTACTATTAGACTGACTAGGCTGTAGCCTAGGACCCCGGGTTAAAGTGCCCTCCCCCTCCCCTCAATAATACAAAAAGATGACTTCTATGTCACCAAAAAGAAATAGGAATTCTTATTTACATTATTGGGTACACATATGTATTAATTAAAAAAATTAATAGTAATAAAAATGACGCACAAGGACGTAAGCTGGAGTATAGCGAACTCTTCTTCCTATCCCTATTAATACGTTAGAGAGACTGCTGATTCTGCCGCGTGAGATGTAATATTTTTGTGACACTATCACAATTTCTACTAAAGCTTCTGAAATTCATTTTAAACCGTTTGACCTTAAACAATCAAAAAGTTAGCAAGCGCCTATGACAAGGGAGGGCTTAGGGCTCTCTAAAAGAGTAATCCGGGTCTATGCGCATTAGCATGAGTGATTAGTGAATTTTAGCGTGGATTTGATTAATTTTTAAGGAACAGTTCCGCGACGACACATACGCCCTTTCTTGTTTTACTTTCTGTGCGAAATAGAGGGAAAAGTAATAACGAATAAAAGATTTTACGCCTCATTAACAATGACACGAATTTGTATTACCAAATTTATGTTAGCGAAAATAGCCTAAATCATTATGCGTAAGACAAAAGATGTAAAAAATCGATCAAGCTTATACTATAATCCGTTATAAGATTACAAACGAGGTACTTAGTATTTAAAAAATAAATACCGTTTTAGTGGCGAATAAATCGATCATTAATCAATAGGTTTTCCTTTTTGAAAGAATAAGTTTCGGCAGCTTTATTAACTTTTTAAACGCAACTCGAAAGATTTATCTAATATGAAAAAGTTTCAAATTAGTCAACATAAGTAGTGCTAATATGGAAATTTTTGGTTCTCCACTAAAAGTTTTTGTGATTGTAATCGTGTGTATAAAGGTGAGTTTAGTATCTATTTATCCGATTTCGTGCCCAATATTGGAGTTTTAATGAAGGAAGCCCCCGAGATTTTGACTCTCTTAATTATTTTTAAGAGGTATTCGATTTATTTTTAGATTTCATTAAGTAGATGTAACTCGCTTAACTATGACGTGGGTCCACACATTAAAAGAAGAGTCGAAGTCGAAGAGGTACCAACCGAATACGAAGTTAACGAATATTACGATAATAATCCGTACCAAATACTCGAATATTATCCGATTCCGACAACGGAAGAATTGGTATAAATTTATCTTTTACAAGTCGAGAAAATTAAAAAAAATGTCTCTTTTAGAACGTCGAAGTCGAAGTCGAACATCAGGAACAGACTCGTTTCAAAATTGGTCTGTTGACAAAATCGTTGAGCGCAATTTTGAAAAATTCGTTTTATTTTTATGGCTCGCTCTTTTATCCACATTTATTTCCATTTCGATACATCTATTTACGACAAGTTGCGGATGGTATTAATGGAATAATCGATTATTACACGTATTTAGTTAAGAAAGTCACTCGTAAAATTAAACACGCTTATAAAAAAGTAACTAAAATTCCTATTATCGGTTGGTTAATTAGATTACCCGTCGATTTTATAAGATTAATTTTTATTATTCCGAGCGAATTATACGCAACGATGCTTCGAATTATTCATCATTTTCTTACAGAAGTATAGGATATTATAATTATGTAGGTAGGTAGTATTTATGTGCAATTAAATTGTAGTAATTTATTTAGTATTTATTTAGATAAAATAAAAACTTGTATTTAGGTCGTTTTTAATTCGATTTCGTTCAAAATTTATTTTTTCGGATTGCCGATTTCAGTGGTTGAGTTAACAGGTGCCGTGAACGATATAATAGTGACACAGTTGCAGTAAACAAAGAATTAAATTAACCAAAGACTATGTACTGTTCTAGTCAGTCGTTAGTCTCGGCGTCCCGGCTCCATCCTAGGGTGTGCTGCGAGTCCTACTCAAGGAGCTCAAACGGCACTGACGAATTATCACATTTATTTTACGGAGAATTAAAAAAATGCAAAAATCTGCGTCGTAATCAAAAAGCAGTTTTTATCTACTGTTGCCTGTAGGGCCTCTTCCTGTTATCTCCCCTGCTCGCCGACTTTACGATTAGTTTAGGATGTCATCAGAAGCGAAATTAAAATGCTTTTGCTAGGTTCTAAAAGTTACTAAGTTAATTTAATAGTACTTGGATGAGTGACCCTAACAAAAAAGGTCTGTAAAAAAGGTCGGCGAGCAGGGGAGATAACAGGAAAGGTCCGGCTGTAGTTCTGTATAGTATCTAAACGATTCGGCATGTCAATCGTTATTAAGTCTATCGTAAAAGTTTAAACGATACTACTAATAGGCAGTTAGGTAGCAGTTGCTAAAAATGTTAAAGTAAACAAATTGATTTAATAATAATTCGCACCCAACAATAATTGTATTTAAAACAGCCTACTTAAGTAAATTTATAACTTCGTCGATACTAGGTCTACTCGAAATCTCAAAGGACCAGCATTTTGAATAAACCAAAAAATACGCGTCTTCCCAAATTGATTGGGGGCGATAGTTTAATTTTACTACCTAAAAATATTACACAATTAGTTACCCAAATTTTAATAAATAAATGAAGTCTATCGGCGATACCTTGTATATAATAACCTCGGCATCTCGAAGATCTGCGAACGGTACTTTTCTGTGCCTCATTTGCCACAATAATATTCCCAAAGAGTATATGTCGCACTTAAAAGTTGGAAAGTGCCCCAATAATAATTCGGGAGCAGCATATGAAACGGTGCCCTGTTAATCGAAATTACTAAATTTTGATTGAAATGTTGAAGAACTCTACTACTCGACAACCCACGAGGTTGTCGAGATAAGAGTTTTAAAGTTTGTAAAAATACAACTTCTCCTATTATGGGCAGCTAACTCCTTAAATGTCCCAAGCAGTCGAGATTCGAGATTGTGTAAATAGGTATTAAGGTCGTAAGGTACATGTCGCTCAGATTCAACTTAGATACACGATGCTGTATAATTCGCATATGAGCTGAATCTGAGCGACCTGTACGATGTAGTACGTTTATATTGTAAAGCCCGAGATAGCTTAGTGGGTAGAGCACGCGACGCGATACTGAAAGACTATTCCTGATTGCAATCTAAGTTTTTCCCTCCGATAAATTATAAATTGCGTTAGCGCGAATGTCTATTATCACGCGAGCAAAACGCGTGTCAAAATATACAACCTCTTAAAATAATCAACTAGTTCGTGGGGAAGAGTGCAATAGAAATTTAATTCGAACAAGTTAAAAGAGGGGCGATACAACTTAGAAAAGCCTGCTGGCCGCGTGTTTTACTATATCGCTGTGTGTTTCTATTATCTTCTTAGAGCCAATAGTCAATAGTATTTGCTTTCTTTGCCAGCCTCACTCAGAATTTCAATGCATAAATAAATTTTACGAGTGTAAAAGTAAATAAATAAGAGAAGGCGTTGAGGATATTCACCGTCCGGTCCAGCAGACGAGCAGACCATGGTGACAGTTCGTACTCGTCGACTAGACTGACTAGACGATTGTTAATAGACTGCTATATTTATAAGAATTTACTCTTTTACTCTTTAAGAACTTTGTAGTCATTACGATCTGTCTCTGAGCCTTAGAGACAGCAAGTTCAAGTTTCTTATTGTCACGATGCTAATCGAAAATCGTAAAAGATTCGCACCTGTACTTACACAAGCAACCCAATGCTCGCCTCGTATCGTATTCTCATCTAATTTGACGGAATTTCCGAAATCACATAATTTGCACAGGTCGTCATTACATACTAAAACGTTGCTAGGTTTTAGATCTAAATGCACGACATTCTTCCGGTGACAATATTGCAGTCCTCGACATATGTGCAAAGCGTATTTAATTATTTTCGCTTGAGTAATCTCCGTGTACACGTCTTCCAGAATGTTTTGCAAACTTTTGGAATATTTCACGTACTCCATTACGATTATTCCGTACATCGAGCTATTAGTAAATATCGAATCGATTAATTTGACGACATTTTTATGATCAAAATTAAAAGCATTCTCTTCATTTAGAAAAGACAATTTACGTTTACTTAATTTAATTACTTTTACGGCCACGTGCCTCCCTAAAACTTACAATCAGCCAAACATTATTGGGAAACTCGATACTTACCTCCGGCGAAGCCTTCTACTACAGTTCCAAAAGTACCTCTTCCTAAAATGTTCAAATTCTTACGACTCGATAAACCACTCTGCAGTAATTCGTTTTTAGTTAGAGCATTTAAAAATAATAAATTTGAGCTGTAATCTGTCACCTCTATTCGTACTTGGAAATTTTTATGATCAAATTTTTTTTCTGTACTAATTTTAAACAAATTATTTCGTTCCAATAGGGCGCTAAATGATTTTTTACTCGTTGGAATAGTTCCATTTCTGAAACAAATAGGCATTACTGTTAGCATTTATCTACCTAACTTCTATTATAATAGTGAGTAGTGAGCCGATGAATCGCGTGGTAGTATAGGTACCTATGTAGATAATTTTGGTATTTTATATACTACTGTAAGTATAAAGTTTTTGTGGTTCTGTTGATGTACTTACTTTTTCAATATTTTCTTTACCGGACTACTGCTGTTGGTTATTTTTTGGGCGTTATTGATTCTTGGAGATAAAGGCGAAGATATTCTCGATTTCAATATTTGGCGAATTGGTGTCCCCATATTCGTTTTGACTACTTTTCTTCACATCAATGATTTATGAGATTATGAGAAGTGCTTTTTATTTATTTTTATTAATTCTGAAATTTAATATTTTAATACATACCTAATAATTAATGACAAATTTCTAAAAAATAGTATGGCAACCAAATTAATATAAAGTTAAATTTTGTACGGCTTTCCGTACATTAAAGCGAATATTTATTTAAAGCAAAATAAGAACATTATTAATCGATAATTCAATGCCAGGCTTATCTAAGGCGATAATGCATTTAAATAAAATGACAAAAAGATTTCCCATACCGGGAATCGAACCCGAGCCTCCTGGGTGAAAGCCAGGTATCCTAGCCACTAGACCATATGGGAATACAAACACATATTGAGCGCACAAGCATAAAAGGTTAAAAATAGTTACTGTAAATAATTAAATTTTTGTTATTACATTATTTCATTTTTATTACCCAAAAATTAATATCGGTAATTAATACATGATTAAAAGATTATTAAAATTTACCATCTTTTAAAAAAATCATAAAACACAAAAGTAGAAATTTAACAATTTATTTAAATAAATCCTCCATTCGACAACAACAACTAATGTTCATCAATGAGAAATTGTGCTAAGCTGTTGTGATAATCTTTGTTTAACTCTTTCTTTAACTCCTTTTTGTCCAACCATTTATACTCAATTTCTTTGTTCGATATACCACCACCACAGTGTTTGGCTAAATAAATAAAAATCTAAAAATAATAAAAACTGTAGTAACAATAAGAAAAACGACAATTTTAAACAAACTTTTGCACCGATTGCGTTATTTTGTTCTCGTAAAATTTTAGGATACTTATACTTATAAACCCCCGAAGGTGCATTACCATAAAACTGAGCCTTTATATTGGTACCGCACGTTTCCTGTAACACCCTTTCGGCAGTCTAAACAAAATTCTTTTAGTAAAAAATTAAACAAACTCGTTAATATTAACCTGTCTTAATGTTTCGCCATCTTGTCTTAAGCCTTGCGGTAATAAATAATAATTTTTCTGTCCCAATTTTTGATTTACTAATAAAACTAAATATTTGTCCAATTTTCTATTCAAAGACTGTACATCGTTCGTCTTGTCGGCATCTGAAAATTAATTATTAATATTCTCCAACGCCGTTTCGACAAATTACCTGTTAGACGACTGCCAAATTTAAACTGTGCCAATTCTTCGTTACTTCTATCTACAAAGTCTTGGGCCGTTTCTTTAAGGGATACGTCCATTTCTGTATCTCCCTTTTTAAACGACTCTTGTTGTTTACTACAAGAATAACATAAAACCTAAAGTAATTAAGTAAGTTGTTATTTACATTTCTATCTCGTGTCGAAGCTCATGATCCGATTTTACGCTCTGTTGGTGTTCGTCTTCTCTGATTAATGACTGAAACTTTTGCTCAAACTCCGTTAACAAAGGTGTAATAACGGGCTTTCGTTCTAAACACACTGCTGTAATTAAGTCCCATTTCTCTGTGTTCGTTTGGCTCGAAAACTCTAAAATGTACATATTGCAACAAGTGTTAGGTTATGTTACGAGGTAAAAAACTACTTATGTGTGGTTTTGCTCTCAAAAATGTTTTGAAGACAACGTCTAAACCTCCTTTGAGCATATTTTAAAATATTTCTTGTCGAATTGCTATCTTGACTTCAAAATAGTAACAAATTTGAAATTTCCACCAAATTTCACAAATTGTTAAACCTAACCTCACTTTTCTACTTTTCTTTTATATACAGGATACTGGAAAAGAAAGTTACAAATCTAGAAAGTAATTTATATTTTATTGTAATTAATTAGTAATACTTATTGTAATTTACTAGCATTATTTTCTAGTCGATTAGAAAAGGATGAAAAGATTTTCACAAACCTATATGAACGCGGATATTTTTCAAAATTGGTGATTCTAGTAGTAATTATTCTGGTTAGAATTTTTGCGATTTTAGATCTCTCATAGACCACCTCGTATAATATAGTCCGGTCTAAAATTCAATTATTAAATTAGAGATTTTTATTACAAATTTCTTAAATCACTTCTACATCGCGTAGTCCGTACATCGTACAAGTTACAACAAACTTAGAACTAGAGATTAAAAAGCCATAATATGTGTGTAATTTATGATTGCCACATTGTATACATTTTTTAAACATCACACGTAAAATTATGAGTTGCTAAACAATAATTAACCGCTTTCTCGTACAAATAGGAAAACTAGTGTTTTGTAATTACTTGTCGTATTGTATTAGCTTGCTTTGTTTAGATGTTTGGGATCTATTTTCCTAATTTTGAACACCTTCCCGTGATCCAATCGTTCTGAAATTTGACATGCACGTTCAATTTACGTGACAGAATTTTTCTGAAATTTTTGTAAATTTTTTCCACGGCTTAAAAAAACTCAAGAAATTGACAAACATTATAAAATTAATAAAAATGGAAAGACTACAAAGTAGAAAATAAAAATATATAAAAAACACTTTTAATAAACTTGTCTTCTTTTAGAAATGCACTAAAAGGTAGAAAATAAAAATTGATCATCATGATTAGAAGACAAGGGTGCAAATCTATTCACAACGTTTAACATCAATTTGATAAGCTCAAACTGAGCACCCTTGTCTTCTAATCATGATGATCAATTTTTATTTTCTACTTTTTAGTGCATTTCTAAAAGAAGATAAGTTTTTAAAAAGTGTTTTTTTAATATATTTTTTTGTATACGCCTATTTAACATTATAATAGCAACACACAATTTATGCATATCTAAAAAGTGCTTTTAGAATTTTTCTATTTAGCTACTCAAAATTTTAGTGGATCGATATTTTTTTCCAACAGTTTGAGAAATGTTAAATCTGACTCTCTTCAGGGAACCACCTTCACAGGACGACAGAACTGTATAGGCGTATAGATATGAGTATAGGGTGATTCTAAAAAAGCTCTTTAGTACGTTGGAGAGGATATTGATTAAATGGCTTATTCTGGGTTGAAGTAAGGAAAGCAAGTAAGTTTTTAGCCGTTAATTTGTTGAAAAATGACGAAATGGCAAAGTTTGAAACTTTTCAGCATTTCTTATAGTACCTAATTGACGTGTTTTTTATTTGTTGAGCAATAAAAAATGCTCATGACTCATGACACTTCATTTTGATTTTGATTTTGAAAATCGAAATATTATTATCTGTGTGAAGTTGTTTAAAAAAGTATGTACAACGATGTTTTGAAACTACACTTATGTCTTATGTTTTTATCTGTAATCAATAATTATTAACATCAGCATCATCATGTTGCCAAATCTACAATTTACTTCTATTTTAACAACTACAAAAATATACCAGATATACTTTCTTAATGATTATTCTTTAGTTCATGCCCTCTAACGTATTGAATAGGAGCTTATCCGCTATTTTGAAATCACTCTGTATTTTAGAGGATAACTTTATTAAGCTATCGATTTGCTCTATGTCGACTAAAATTTTGAGTATTACCTTTACGGTAGTTATTCATTTTATTTGAATCACTTTGTAGTGCAACTTTTGGTTTCTCACTATTTTCGGTATTTTAACAAATGTGTCGATACTTATCACGATATCAATTACAGTTACATCGATATCTGATAATAACAAAAGGCGTATTTTTTTAAAAGAGCGAAGCTAATTTGTATAATAGTATAGAAAACTAAAAGTAAAAGTGCACAAGAAACATTAAATTGCAAATTATTTAAGCACTTTCGTGTAAATCACTACAATCTCTTTTCAACGATGTTTTTTCTACTTTTTAAACACTAGGTATATTAAGTGCAATTCACAGCCATCTATATAATGTATTATTCAGTTCCATTAAGTTCAGTTCTAACAGTAACTTAAAGCTAACGATACAAATACATAAATATAGTAATCTACGAGGGCGACCAAAATATTATTGTATTTAGAACGCTTATAGATGTAAGGTAACTTTTGATTAATAACGTCTGTGCGTTTGTGACTTTCGTATTGTACCTTTTTAAGTCTTCTATAAACAATTCATTTTGATGGCGCTCTACAATAATTGTAACAACAACAAACGGTTTAACTTCTTCGGCATTTAAACAATATTACGTCTAAGTACCTATAACTACATACGATTAAATATATATTTTTTCTTATATAAAAATGTTTATTATTACAATTCTATTTTCTAATTACTCTACAGTAACAACAGTTAGCTACAAACTCTTAATTGGAGCTTCAAGCAAAAGGCAAATTTTACGTCAACGACAAATATCAATATTATACTATTTAAGCTAATTCGATATTTAATTTTGTCACAAATTCTTGGTGTTTTGCATATCCTATTTTCGTAGTACCTATACCTACTTATTGGACAGGTATGTAATATATTCGCAATTAATATAAGTATTTATATTATAATATATAAAAAGGTTCAGAAAAGTGCGTAAATTTTGTTCGTAATTACTTATTACCGTGCAGAAAATGCCTCAGCTCTAAAAAAATTAATTGAACGAAATCGCTCTTTCGAAATAACGAAAATCTTTTGAATTATAGTACAGAGCGGGAGAAGTCCAAAGTCCATATAGGTATTTATAAGTAGAAAATAGCTTCTTCTACTCGTAATTAGATTAGATTATGTGACATATAGTAGGCCATTCTATATTATCAAATTTCGAATTAAATAAGCTAACGATATAGTTTTGGCGGTATATAAGTAAGTAAATATAACAAATGGGTGCGACGGAATTAAACTTCTCTCAGGATGGAAATGAAAAAATTTTACTTAAACGTTCGAGACTAGAACGAGCGCTTCCGCTTATTGATGCATAAATGCGAATAATATCACAATGGTACGGTAAATTGCTGTGCTTTTTTAAACTAATCCACAACAGGATAACATCGAAAAAACTTCGAGTGCTTAACAGCTTGCTACATTTGTATAATAGTAAGTGTCTAGTGTAAATAATAGATTGAGGTGAACTACATTATATAAACGAATTGAAGCAAAAGCTCATAATACAAAACATATAAGTAGGTAAACTACTCACAACCATAAACTTTTCTTTTTAGTTAAGGTACACGTCGCTGATTTAATTTGATTGGCGTTATTGCAAGTGTTAGGTAATTAGGTATACTATAAACTAAATGAGCAGCTTTGATTGCCTTAAAGTTCTTTTACCTCTATAAGGTTAATTAATATTAGAGTTTAGAGTATCTATAGCCGTCCGTAATGATTTCAATTACACTATAAAAAGATTGCCCGTGGCACGATGCGTTTCTAGATAAATAGAAACTCCGATTTAAAAATATTTTTAGATAGGGGTGTCGAGAATCGAAAGTCGACAAATTGAAACAACTTTATGTTATTAGGCTTTCCGATTTTTAGAATTAACAGGCGAGACACCTCGCAAGTTTACTCCCATTCGTATTTAAATTGTACTTTTGAGTAGATATTTAAAGTATTGATTTTTCTCATTCTCGTGGTTCTGGATTCTGGATACTATACTGTGTATATTCGATAAATTGAAGTGGACAGATCAAGATCAAGACCGTGTTTATTTTCGGCAATTTAATGCAATCGATTTAAGTAATTATTACTAATAATTACTCATTATAGTCCAATCAACTTTCAATTTTCTATTGCCATAGCCCATATATTATGAGTTCAAAAGATTTTAAATCATTGGAGTTTTTGCCAAAAAAGGGCATCAATTTTCAACGCCTTATAACTGCAAAAGTTTTATAGAAGTACAAGAATCGTGCATATTATATTCAATTTTGTAGCAGCATATATGTAGCATATAACTTTAATTTTTAAAGTGTCACGTTTCAGCTTCTACGCATAGTTTTTGAGATAATAACAAAAACCCGAAAAAAGTGGTATGACACCAGACCTACTGACCTACAAGTAAGTATACAGCCTGTATAATACAGAGTGTTTCGATATTCGTGAATACGGACAGTATATCATGCTAATGTAGATGTTAGGCTCCGACCGAAAACGGCCACTGAACGAAAAAGACGACCACAACGCGTTCTGGCAACAGTTTAATGCCACAACACGAAATTTGTGTCGTGGCTATTAAAAAAACACGCACAACGCGTTGTGGTCTCTAAAAAACAGCCACAAGCGAAATTCGTGTTGTGGTTCTTTTAGAAAATAACCAGAACGCGTTTGGGAATTAAAAAGTGCCACAACGCAATGTTTACTAATATAATGTAATGTAATAGTCTAATAGTCCAGTCAAATAGTACCTAATACTTTTAAATTGCTTTAAGTAATTAGAAGTTTAATGAAATTTTAATGATTATCTCCCTCATAATAATTCTGACCAATAAAAAACATCAAAATTGCACCACCTGACTTGTTTAGATAAACGGGTAACAGGTCTAGACCAAATTTAACAGTGAATAAACAGCCTCCACCTTTTGACGTTTACAAATGTCATTTCTGAATTTAAAAAAATAAGGTGTGGCAAATCATGCACTATGATGTAGGGTACAAATTATTAGTACACGTCTCAAAAAAATTTGCTTCATATTTTTTTCACAAAATTTGCTATAAAATCCTGAGGTATGACTTCATTGTTCCTTTAACTTTAGTACCAAATTTAGAATCGTATAAGCCGGCTATGTTAGTAAAAACTTTCAACCACGACTGTTTTGAAAAAGTATCTGTCGTTTCTGTAGTTACCACGTCATTAACAATGTAATATTAAAATTGTAGTTTTATTCAATTGTTCTCATTTTAAAAATAATTATTAATTTAGAATTGAAAATTAATTTTTTTGTTAATGGTAAGAAAAATATGAAATTATAGTATATTCTATTTGAGAGATAATCGTAACATATACCCCTCGACCTACGAATTTTACCACCCAAACTGCCGGTAGCTTGTTTTTTTCAAATTTTTGCTTTTGAGCAAATGTTCTCGACTTAATAATTTACCAAAAACCCCTCGACCTACGGTCTCGGGCTCTTAATATATAAATTATTAAGTCTCGAACATTTTCTAAGCAAAAATTTACAAAAACAAGCTACCAGCAGTTTAGTCGGTAAAATTTGTAGGTCTCGGGATATAACCTATGATAAGTAGTCCAGCCAAGTTTCCCTCTCGAATTCCGTAAGGGGTGTCCGGAAATTGAAAATTTCTTATTCAAAAATGACACTTTTGGGGATGGAAACGGTTTTTTCGATTTTACTACAAAACGCGGTCAATTGCGGGCGAGAAATTGTTTGGAGAAAATTTCTAGCTTTTAAATTTCTTTTCGCCCGATCGTGTTTTTTAACGTACTTACAAGCCTTGTTGATCGACTGTGTAAATCAAATTTACAACACCTTCATAGTTTCCATATAGACCAGTAAAAACAATGCTGTTATAAGGTTATAACCTAACTCCGTGCGGTAAGTAAAGTTGGTACTCCTTGCAAAATCACTATTTTGTTGACATTTAAATTTTTGACATTTGCAAAAATTAATTTAAAATTTAAAAAAAAGTCTGTCTATTATATTTTGATCGGGCGAAAAATAGAATACGATATACGGTTGTTAAGTGCTATAATAACAAAATCTCGAAAATTGAAAAATCTCGACTTCGTCTCGCTTTTTCAAACTTTTTCTCGATTTTGTTATAGTGCACTTACCAACCTTATATCGCAATATACTATTACAATGCACATGTACCTACTCAAATTTTTTTTGCAAATTGGCTATGAATTCAGAAGCCGCCGAAGTCGACCGGCCCCAATAATTTTAAAATTTATTTAAATTTTCCCGTACTTAAAACTAATTATTTCGAGCCATCGCAAATTTCCACTCGAGATGCCCTCTTATTAGAAATGTGCTGATGAAAATGCAATGAATCCAAAAGATGAAACTAGCTTGGAGTATTCTAGTAGAGCCTCCTACTACCATTAAGATTTCCTCAAACTTCTAATTAACGCAATTTAAAAGTACTATTTGACTGGACTATTATTACACTACATTAGTGAACATTCTTGTTGCGTTGAGGCACTTTTTAGTTCAAAAACGCGTTTTGGCTGGTCTCTAAAAGAACCACAACACGAATTTTGTGTTGTTGCATTAAACTGTTGTCAGAGCGCGTTGTGGTCATCTTTTTCGCTGTGTGGCCGTTTTCGGTCTTGGAGCTTAACATATTATACATCTTTCAAAACCTGACCGACCCCGTGTGACTTTGGTTACGTCGCTGTACGAAATTTGGTTGTTTACGCAGGTTGGTGAGGTTTTGAAAGATGTATGATACAAGGAAAACTAAGTAAAAAGTTCATCAGCGAGCTTTTGTTTTGACGAGTACTTTATCCAGGTATCTTGATGTTAAATTCTAGAAACTCGTCAAAACAAAAAATCGCCGAGGAACACCACAACACCCTGTATAATATGAATCAATATGAAGTTCTAAAAATATTGGATTTTTTGACAGTGAAACCTTTAGTTGACTGGACTATTATTATCGAGAAATAATTTTGCAGATCGATGAGTGTAAAATTGCCAAGAAATTGCATAATATTAGCAACTTTCTGTTTAGTTATCACAGAAGACACTGAAGTGCGTAAGCGCGTAGAGAAGACGTCGAAACAAATTATCATGAAAGGGAGGGCGTAAAAAATATATCTTTGCCGAAATCAAGCTTTCTAATTCTCTACTTTCACAATTTTTTGTGATCTGCATCGCATTCCATTCTTTCACGAATTAGATACTTAGTAAATTGTTGTTTGAAGACATTCTAGTAGTTTTGAGTTTAGAGAGATTCGTATATCTGATGAAAAGCCCATCCGACAGACAGAGGCGTGATGGCTCGATATAATCTTTAGCTCTCTTCGGCCTTCTCTTTAAAATGCAAAACGAGATAAGTTAGTTGGGTTAAGCCTTTAAAGTTATACCCTAGAAACTTTTGTTTACTCGACAAATAAAAAAGTCACTTTTGGTAATTAATGAGAACAATCTCTCATTTTTATAATATAATGATGAGAAACAACAATGGGGTAAAACGATGAAACCCCGCAAGTGCTAAATTAGAACTGAAAGTAAATCTCTTTCTCGTCCTGTTCGAAAAGTGTGCCTCGGTAAATACTTCGACAATTCGATATTCTAAAATTTCAACAATAAACTTACACTAACTTACTAATTATTATTAATAGTTATTTAAGCGTATGCATAGTGGACGAATTTAATTTTTTGATACTCGTTAACGAATTATTCCTATATCTAAACGATTACTTTTTCTTTCACGAAATTTCAATTCCAAAACGAAGTCACTCGTTGAATTACAATAAAGTAATCGCTTTTTTAAATTTCTTTTTAAAAATGATTTTTCTTACGTATTTTTTAGTTTCGTGAGCACTAAATTTGAAGCCTTTTATATTACCTACGTATTGCGTTATTGCGTTACATCTAATAAGTATCTAATTTTTTGAATTAGTTTTGTCGAGAGTCGAGAGAGGGTCCGATAATAGTTTTGGATAGTTTTTTCGTCGTAAGATTATCGTGCCGTGCCACTCGATTGTGTCGGAGTCGTACTAGTATCAGAGTCGGTGGAAGAAATATAAAAACGCGGTGTATTAACTAGCGGATAATCGGGTCCTGGAGGAAGTACATTATCTTCGAAGTTTCCGTTGAGGTTTCCTGCCGGAGCGTAATGTGCGACAACAACAATTTTTCCAGTTCTCGATGTTGCTTTTCCTATTCCGAAAGAATGGGAACTTCTCCACACGAGTTGAGTGAAGTGCCCTGAACATACAACGATATAAGAGTTTTAGCCGAGTCACGTTTAAATTAAAACAATATATTTAGACTTACCCGCATTTACATTTACGTGTAATACGTCTGGTTCTTTGTTGTAACTGTATTGTTTAAACGCGCTGTACCAGTACGTCGCCACTTCTTGTCCTGAAATTTTTATATAATAGGTATATAAATTTGAATACGAATTTGAAATTACGTTTCTTCGTTTGTGCCTAATTTTAAACTTTCCGAAGAGACTAAATTAATTGATATTTTATCCTTTTACGACGACCCCATCCCTTTGGGAATAAAATTAAAGCAAATACTTATTGGGTAAGGTGATTGCTCGTAGGTATACCTATATACCTAAAAACCTAAATGTTAAGTCCAGTTAAGTCCAAACTGTTTTTTTCTTCGAAAGAAAATTATAAAAATTATTAGTTTTATCGAATGATTAGAGAGGTAATTACGGAAAGTTTTATTCCAAAAAGACTTTTTAATTTTAATATTTGTAAAACCTACAAAAGAGTTTTACTTTTAAATATTTTGCAAGGACCCATTCAACATTCAAAAATAGCTGACAATGCAATCCTTCCAGAGCTGTGCTTTCTTTATCTAAGAAGCATGGTTTTGCCAGCTATTTTTGAATATCTTTATTTATGGCTTCTTGTAGGTAGGAGATAAAAAGCCTTTTCGGAATATAAGTTCTCCTACTATACAATAACATAAATATTAACGTCAAGATATAGTACTAATAGGTACTGGAAGAAGCTGTATTATTATAATTGCAGCAGGAATGGTGTTCGGCCACGGTCTCTAATACATCTTATACATTTTTGAATTTGAAAATTTTTAATTCTGCATCAAGTTCAAATTCTAATGGAAAGTTTCGCTCTATTTTAAGAAGGTGAATGTCAAAAATTTGACAAAACTGTTCCGAGACACGCTATTAGTTAAGCATACTTTAAAATCATGATAGTTCGCTTCAATTTCTATCCAGACCCGCATACTTATACGTCGCGATTTTAATATTTAAAATTTTCAATTAATTCCGTCTTTCATCTTCATTCAAATTGTAAAGGCACTAGCTTTTGTAAGCTTTAAATTAGGTACTTTTTTAAACAAATAATTTTATCGACTAAACCCTCACCTGTTACATCATTTTGCAGCGTGTTCGTTAGTCTGCAGAATAGATTTTGACCTATGTCCTTATCGTTCCTATAATAAAATCGATTCGTATGAGCTAGATGATTGGCCCAAGTTTGGGCTAGATTGCAAAGCTGCAAAAATAACATAATCGATAACATCAATTCGATTCAATTTTTTTAATGTACGTACCTCGGAAGACATGGTTAATGGCGGTGACGAATGTCTTTGTCGATAAACGTTATGCCAACAAAGGCAATCGGTTATAAAATCACTATCTTGCCACGCAGTTTGTATATCGGACAAGTCCAAGATCATGCTCACGGGTTTGTTGGTTAAGATCTGAAAAAGATAATTCATTTACACTTAGGTTCGTGGAAGTAATAAATGAATTAATCGCCCACGTCGAGGCTCTGCAATCTCTAAGCTTAACGATTTAAGTTTTTTATACGTTATAAGCCGAGACATCGGTATGTGGGGCTGCCATGCAAAATTTAAAGTTTCATAGCAATTTTATTTACACAAACATCTAAGAAGTTGCTGGCTTGTCTAGCTTGAAAATATTGTGTTATCGACGAATTGACCGAATGTCGCCGTCACCAGTTTTTAGTATCACTAAATTAGAGACCGTTTGCCAAAGTTCACGCGGTTTGTCAGGCCGACCGTCGCCTACAACGTTAGTAATTTTATTACGTGTGCATTTGTATATTTTTATAAAGTGTTAAAAATCAAAGTAATTATCGTATGTTGTGAAATTTCTTTGTTTATTATTGAAAAATATAATTTAATTGATTTTTTTAAATTCAAGTAGGTACACTGCTAAAATATAATTTTCTTTAGAAAATGGCATCTAACTCGGAAGAAACGGTAATAAAATAAATGTTACTTCATAAAAATTAATTTTTTTTGGCTTATCTTATACTTTAAGCTTTGCATTTTAATATTAGTTAATAAAAAACTGATATTTGCGTATTATTCTGTGCGTTTTACTGCTATATAATAACAGGAGCGTCAGATACCGCCGTTCGCCTATAGCGTAAAAAATATCAACGTTGCGAGTTAAGGGTTAACTGCAATCGCCGTAACACTCGTTAATGATTGCGAGTCACGAGCAGCAATAATAGTAATGTGACTTAACAATGTTAGACATAGCCCAGTTACTATTTACTATAACCAAATAACCATATAAACATAGTACCAATGATATCAGATTGTGCCCACCTACCACACCTACGTTAAAACCAAACGTAGGGTCAAGTCGGGTTAAAACTGTAAATAAGCAATAATTTTTGGGTGCAAAAAGCACTTTTCGTAGTCCCCACATCGTAAATATTTTCAATTTAAGATTTTCGGAACCGACCCGATTAATAATTCGAAACAGATCTTGAGTAACAAAAATATTTTTCGTCACGATCGATCTTATTTTCTTGCGCTTTTCTTTTTCTCATCAAATTTTTTAGGCTAAGGTTAATTTCTATTTAGTTCGCCACAAGTCATATTTCAAGGTGAGCGTTAAAGATTAGATGCATAGGGAAAATTCTACCCTTTTGCATAGTCACGCACTTGAAACGGAAACGTGGCGTGCTAGGAGCTATTCATTTGCATATCCTTTTACTTAAAATAATGGATGTACTAACTGTTAGTGTATAAGATTGGTTGATTTTCTACGTCCTTTAATTTTGTTTACATTTAAACGATAAATTTATGATTAATGATTTTTAAATTTATTATATGGCTTGGTAGATAGTGAAAACGCAAACAACTATCTATCGGCATTAAATAATAATTGTAACAATAAAAACGCTAGCGATTCTTTTCTTCGGATTTTTCTTCCCAATTAAACTCGAGTTTAAAGTTTTTCTACGCCACAAACCCAACGGAGTGTATGGCGAACGATATTCGGTCTCTTGCTTCGAAATTTTCTCGGAGGTCGATATTGCAACATTAAAAAAATCGTTTAACGATTCTCTAACGAAGCGTAGAATTGCAACCATCGATCCAACCAATCTGAAATTTAATAAATTGCTGCGCATCATTTTTGAATTCGAAGATTACTACATTCCTATATACGGTGTAGGGAATTCCACAAAGTCACAAAGAGTTTACACAATTAGTAAACTGCCGACTTCGTGAAAGATTGAAACGAGATTTGGTGAAAATTGCGTCGTTATTTGTTCCGATTTTCTCTAAACTGAAAATTGCAGTTGTCAAATAAGCGAAAGAAGTTGCAAGCGCTTTGCACTTGGATAACAAGTTTTATCATTAAATCAATCAATTCGGGTTTATCAGTATTTTGTCTAGCTATGTAATGTAGAAGTTTCGTCACTATTGAACTAATGAACTTATTCATAATGGGTATAACAGGTGCAGAATTTTAAAAGTTGATCTACAGAATTCGATGTTTGGAGTATTTACATATTTATAAATAAATGCTAATCCTACATTTTGTTCTACGGATTTAATCAACTATAATATTATATTATAGACATCAGCTTTACGCACTCAACAATTTCAAGCACTGCGTGCATCCCAAAGTCGAAACAGCCAAACAACGTCGAGTCGATATAATATACTACACTATATATACTAGTGTATATATACTAATATACTATATATTTTCAATGCGATTTTAATGCGGTTTGTAAGGTAATTCTTGAAAGTCATCCCTGAACAGTGCTTTGGAAAAAATTTTTTTAAATCACTAAAAAAACTATTTTTCACTAGGGTTCTAAAAAGAAATTTCCCATAATCTTCGTTATTCGTAATCTAATTAAAATACGGTTTTCACAATAATATTCGCAAATTATTTCTAAAGAGCGCTTTGGAAAATAATTTTGCAAATTTTTCCCCCCAAATTTTTTTATTATTTTTATTACGCGAATACGGACAATTATACAAAATTGAGTTACATGATCGGATTTAATGAGATATTTTAAAGAAACTACGGAAATAATATCCTCATGATCAAGTGCTTCAAATGAACAAGACCCAAAATACAAAATAGAATTTAAATGCAAAAAAAACAAAACAGCAGCAGCTTTATCAAAAAATGTAAACGTCCCATCTCGAAGTGGACTTATTAAGTTCGATTTCGTTTTTGGTTCGTATATAAACTAAAGGGTACGTTCTGTAGTCTAACCCGCCAGTAAAATGATCACGTGGTGTATTATGCTGTTAACTTCCCTTAAATAAATACTTTTTAATTTTTGGACGCTTATAATAATTATAATAAAGAGATCTTCATTTGTATCACTTTTCTAAACTTTTTAGAAGGGCCGACTTTTAATTCATTTTCATGCAAATTGTAACGATCTCGTATTTCTCGTGAAAAACGAGATTATAGGTATAGGTAGGTGCATTTAAACTTCGACTTTTAAGATATAAATGTACGAGTCGAACAATAACGCGTAATTATTGGTAATTCCTTAAAGGCCGAAAGAAACTTGTACTAAGTATTTGTTTGAGGAAGTCGATACACAAAATTCTAAGACTATCCATCACTGAAACAAACAAAATACAAAAGTTTCCTCGACTAATTGAAATGTAGAGTTCTAAAAACTGCTCCATCGGAGGTTTTTCCCGTCGTTCGTTACCCCGTTACAAACAGTTCGGGGTGTTTGATCGTTCGAACTAGAAAGAAACGCAAAATTTCACGCCACACTGCATTAAAATTGCCCAGCTAATGTCTAACAACAAGATCGTGGTGATGTTTGACATCGACGGTTGATGAGGAGAACTTACCACTTTCAAATTTTTTTTCAAAATTTTTTAATTTGAGAAGAAATTTTTCTATAATTTGTTATACAAATTGAAAAAATATGAGTCGATACATGAAAATTTTATAAACTTTTCCTCTGAGATTCTCAATGAAATTTAAAAAAAAGTCACACTCTTACGTGCAAAATGAAATTGTTACGAAAACTTTCGAAAATATGAAGAATTATTCTGCAATCGCGAACTTCACTACGTGATCACCCGATCAAAGAAGCTTTTCATATACAAGTATAAGTAGGCATTATAATACAGGACAGGTAGCGCATGACAAAGTTTTCAGTTTTTCAAAAGTAATAAATAAATGTGAGTGTATACCTAGTTTAGTTCCATCGATTTTATTGACAAGTGTGAGGCTGGAAGCAGAAACATCACCCACACACTTATGTATAGTTTCTTTCGGCCCAACCGTTATAGATCTAGTAAAATTACTCTTCAGTTTACTTTCACGATTATATATACGAAATAACGTCGTTAAAAGAATTTTTATTTTATAAATGCCTGAGTAATATTTTACTGCATTGCTCGCTCTTGCGAATGAGCGTTTGATAGTTTATAGAAAAATTTTTATCTGGCAGTAAAATTGTAAAATACTTTTATAACGATACTACGCTAATATTTTAAAAGTTATTTCGTGTATGATTATGTAAAACACATTTTGTTTTAAATTGTGAAATATCAAGCGTTGTTTTCACATCACTACATGAATAGTTGTAGTGTGACCCCCTTCGCGTATTTTCTTACTGTAACAACTTGTGTAATTCCAAGTATTATAGGTACTTCATCTAGTCTATGTTATTAACGGAAAATATCATTTACTTTCTAAATTAGAGAAGTTTATTGTTCAAGTTATATTACGTTCGATTAAAAGTTTCTGTAATGCAAGTACTTATCTCGTTTCAAGAAAATATAATGCACATCCCGAATTCCTACACGAAGAGACAAGTATTTGTAACGAGATGCATTGATGTATAAATCTTTATTTTAGAATACAAATTTTATCGGAATCAAAACTATTATCACAATATGTTTCTTCGACCTTTTTTTAGTACTTATATAGTTTAATGGAAATATCTGTCTAAGGCCGGTCGTCCATTTATACGACATGTCGTATACGACATGTTTGCGACATGTCGTATCATTTTTAAACGAAGGTCGGTCGTCCATTTATACGACATGTCGTATACGACATGTCTGCGACATGTCGTATCATTTTTAAAATGGATGACCGGCCGAAGAAAACAAGAAATAACTTGTCTGTCAAGTGTACGAATCTCAATTAATAAACATAGGTTTAAAAATGATACGACATGTCGCAGACATGTCGTATAGGACATGTCGTATAAATGGACGACCGGCCTTAACAATACCTTGGGCACAGGCAATATTTGATGTTATTAATGTAAGTTTGACGGTAATGTCATTTTAATCAAGTGTTAGTAAGTACATGAATATAGTCTTTAATCACTGAAAATACTTTCTTGTAACTCTTCATCTTCATTACATTAATCTTCTTACAAATTTAACTTGCTTTTCGCGAGAACGATAGATATTTAGAAATTTCTTTCTCTGAGAGAAAAATTTAAATCAGAAAAGCGCATCAAAATGGGACGCAATTTAAAGTACACGCTCAAAAAAAAGAAGAAGCGAAAAATATTCGAGTCGAAACACGAAACGATGTTTGTTTTGAATTCTTTATCAAACGACATTTTCGTGAAAACTCCACTATTTTGGTGAAATGTTTTTTCCCAAGTTGATTAGATTTGCTCGGCGGGAGTATTCAAAAGCACCCTCGCATAATATATCACAGGGAATGACCCAATGACCATATTTTGTATTGTTATACTTATTACCTTATTAGACACCGTGTAGCCGTATAAAAAATATTATGGTCGAATACAATATTACACGCAATTTGCATTTAGCTACATCTCAGGAAGTAGGCACTTTACATTTTTGAAACATAAAAATTTAAATTCTAAATAAAAGAAGAACTTATACTTAACAATTTTAAAATCCAGCTTACATAATTTCCATTAACCCTTAAACCCTAATTTTGGATACGAAGCTAGTTTAAGGTGTACTTTCTTTAACGTTCCTCAAGTACTTCCTACATACAATTCGTCCAAAATGATTCTGTATTAAATAGATTTGGCTTTTACTGTGAGCAAATCGAGATTGATTTTTGTATGAACTAAATTAGAATAGCCATTTGCACTAATTTTGTCAGTTTGGTTGCTGAAAAAACTCGCTCTGAAGATGATACAGTGTATCAAAACAGCTGTCAGCAACCAAACTGACAAAATTAGTGCAAATGGCTATTCTAATTTAGTTCATACAAAAATCAAAATGATTCTGTTCAAATTTTAAACTCACTCTTCATTAGAAACATGGCGGTAAATGGATTTACTCTAAAACTCTAAACTCTAAACTGTATGTAAACACAACAGTCGCGAAACGTCTTGCCTTTTCGAACACCTCCCGTATTTATTTATTTTTTGCTTTTCTTTCGTTTTATTACATTCTTTTATACTAATTTTAGTTGTTATACTTTGGCCTAGTTCTACATCATGAATATATGGCATAATAAATTTAAATTCGCACCCACTGCGAGTTATTATCATTTCTTCTCCTTTTGCTCTTTGCGTTTATTGGCCTCCCTCGAAACTCCGTTAATTAATGTAATAAGCTCGACTAAACACCTTTTAAAATAATTTCTTAAATAGTAAATTGTTGTGCTTGGTAGGTACACCGTTTAGCTCTACCCCACGTTTGATGAGTATTCTTTACATTTTTACCAAGAGAGGAGCCAACTTATTGTCGCCAAGTGATTATGTCGTTGTCGATCGACATCAGATAAGCATCAAATCAAAACTAAACTAAACGAGGTTACGGATGATTTGAGGAACATTTAATCACACGAGATTATTACCAGAGCCAGCAATTATCCCCCTATCGGCAATAGATAACTAAAGATTATACACGAGAGCGGATTTAGAATAGTCCACATTCAGAAGTAGGAATTTAAGAATGATTTCAAAAAAACGCGGCTGGTAAACTGCTGGACAAAGTGAATAATCTACTGAAAAGTAGTGATGGACACGAGACGAGACGAGACGAGACGAGACTTGGGTTAGTCTCGTCTCGTCTCGAATGTGTAAGATCTAGTCTCGTCTCGTCTCGAAAGGTCTCGTTATGTCTCGTTTTTCAATGCTAATTATTAAATAGTGGCAAAAACGCAATAAAGTTACATAATTAGGTAATTTAGATTTCACAAAATAATTTCTAAGCTTTTGAAAATTTTAACCTGAGCCGATTTTTCAGTTAAAACAATTTTTAGCCATACGAGTGACTGAAATATTAACCCGTAAGCACAGTCGTTTCCGCCGTGTTTTAGAGTCACGTTTATAGATGTTATTGTGTATTTATAAAATAATTAGTTGCATTTTTCTGCTTGATCAACAATTTTTGTACCCTAGATTTGCCAGTCTCAAGTTTTAGGGTCATAATAAAAAAAAAGTTTTCTAATTAAAAATGTCATCTCCAAATTTTTACTCACTTTTAGAACGTTTTTATCTTTGAATTCAATTTTCACGTTTATGCTTTTGTTTGGATGAAATTTTTTAAATAAATAATCTATCTACTGCTCTACTGGTTCAGTCTTTATAGACAAACCATAAAAATTTCAATATTTTTGGTTATTAGTATAAGAAAAGCATTAAATTTCATAGGAGTCAGTTTGACTCCGCATTTGTGTTAGTGCGAAAAAGTTTACGTCTGTGGTTACGGATTAAACTCATAAATTTAAAAAAGCCTTAGTGCAACAGAGCAAGGATTTCAAAATAAGCTATCAAAGAGTTTAGATGTGTTTATTATATTCCGATTACTAATACACCCAAAGACACCGCATTTAAAAAAAAATGAGTTTAGTTTTGAGTTTTATGAATACGAATATGAATATTATGCTGAATTATCAGAAAGGCAGTTTTACACTGGAAATAATTCTTTGAAACTATAATTTCTTTATAAGTTTGCAAAGTTATTATTATTAGTAGTACTATTAAGTTATTTAAAAAAAAAGTTATAATTTCGAGACGAGACGAGACTTTTTTTTATTAGGCTCGTCTCGTCTCGTTCTTTTTATAGTCTCGTCTCGTTCTTTTTATGGTTTCGTCTTGAGTCTCGTCTCGTGCTTATCAAATGGTCTCGTCTCGAATCTCGTCTCAAAATTCGAGACGATACTCGAGACGAGACGAGACTAGTCTCGTATCGTGTCCATCATTACTGAAAAGCAGATTGACGGGTAAGAATAGAGTGAGCGTGTCGATCTATAACCTATAGGGCCAAATTGGACTCTCTGAAGTGTTAGTTAAGTAGTCTACACACTACTTGCATATCTGTAGAATAATAGAATCGACATTTGGGAGATACTTAAACGTCTCAAATAGATGAGGTTGTGTCTGCTCTCAAAGAGTCAGATAGCGAACAACTATTATGCTAGATAGATAGTTAAACCATCAGTCATTATACTCAATATGATAGGCATTAAAATGTGCTATGTGATATCTAACACTATGCTCTATGCGGCGACAGAATAGAAACTTTCGTCTCTATTTTGAGATTATATACTCGTACACTAATAGTTAAAAAAAATTCCCTCTTTTGAGAAAATACTTGAAGTTGGTATCAACTCTCAAGATACTAAACTAACGATTAAACTAAATAAGTAATAATTACTAATTACTTAAATTTTCAAAATGCCCACGATTCGTTGTAATGCAAGCCCTGCAGAGCGTTTTAATGCTAGTGGAAACCTTTGGGCCGCCTGCTTTCCTTTCATATTTTCTGCGGCAGTCAAGATTTGAGCTTTATATGTTTTGACAAATGTTGTAGTAGATACCATAAGGATTATACAAAATTATTCAAAAATTCATGCAACAGTTATCAAAATATCTTCGCTAGAAATTTTTGATTAGAAGCCAATTTATTGTTGAAAAAAAATTGAAATAGTTTTAATTCAAATATTTTAGAGAATCTAAAGATAATTTAGAAAACTTTCAATTTTTCTTGTACTTGCCCTTTTAGAAAAATTGCAGATTATACATTTTCCCATATTTACCTTTTAATTTCGCCAAGTACACCTCAAATTTCTTCTTCCAACTCAACTCTGAAATTGTAGTTGGATCGTTGGTTGGCTGAGACGAAAGACACATTTTCGTCTAGATCCTTATCGAACAACGCAAGTCAACTGTAGGAAGAAATTCCACAAGTGCTTAGCAAGATTGAAATGCAAATAATATGCGAAAATGTAATCTGCAACTTCTGTAAAAGAGGAAATCTCTACCAGCAGAGTCGTGGCGGCCATTTTTTGGATTACACATCTAATCGGAATATCTATACTTACAAAATTGCCAATTTTCTAGTAACTTATGTGTTTTATTGGAAAATTAAATCTTGAGTTCATTTTAGAACACCTTGTTGACGCCATTTATAATCATACTTTTGATTGTGTTCTGTTAAATTTGTTGTTTTGCTAGATGGCGTTAAAATGTTACTTACTTAAATGTTTAAATGTTTGTTTATTAAATGATCATAGCACACTACAGTAGAATTGTATAAATCACATTCCCTTAACAATTAATTTGCAAAATATCAACATAAGGTAGAAATATCCCAAAATTAACCACATAAACCTTGAGGTTTGTGTGTGGTTGCACTTAAACTTATTGAATCAAACTGTCAAATCAATTGTCAAAAACTAGTGGTGTTACCCTATCCCAAAACAAAAACCAATGCATCAATAACAAAATAACGGACTCTTTACGCCCAAACACCAAACTCAACTGAGTCCCATACTCAGCTACAGCTACTTAAAAATATATTAAATAAATTATAGATCTTAGGGGCAAAATAAGTAAAACATCTATGTCCAACCTCTTTATTTGTACGTAGAATTGTAGAGTTGTCTTTATTACGCGTATCATGTCCATGTGAAGGAAGAGCCAGCCCGATCAAACCTTTGCCAATGAATTTGAGTACCTTGCACTATACAGCTGAGATACTCTCAGTATTTCAGACTCCCGATATAAAAGATCGCTAGAGTACCTCAAAGGCCTGCCCAACATGATTTTTATTATGGCACGCTGCACCACTTCAACTCGACCAACATATGTGTTCGCAGCACCACCCCATCCCATAATTCCGTATGTTAATATAGACTGCACTAATCCATAATAAATGGTATACAGTAATCTCAATGGAACCACTCTTTTCAGTATTTTAAATATGTATAATGTCTTACGCAGTTTTTTACACATTCCAGAGATGTGCCGGTCCCATCTCATATGCTGATGGATCAAAACCCCAAGATATCTCACACACTCACATCTGTAGATTTTTATCTCGCCCGATTTCCCAAACTCTATAGTGTCTGTAGTTGGTATACTATTTTTTTGCATACCAAACGTTAAAAATACCGTTTTCCACTATTTAGAGTTAAACAATTTAAATCCGACCACTCCTTAAATTGATCGAGATCAAGCTGCGCCAGACGTCGTACAGAATCCCAACTCTCGGCCCCCACAATTAATGCCGTATCATCTGCATATGATATTAATTTATTATTAAAATTACTAGATGTTAAAAGATCGTTAATATACAGTAAGAAAAGAATCGGGCCAAGAATCGTACCCTGCGGAACACCACTACTAATCGGTAGTTCGGCACTAACGCAGCCCAAGCACTCCACAGACTGAGTCCTGCCGGAGAGATAACTTTCGACAAGTCGCAAAGGCAAACCCCTGATGCCATACCTGTCCAACTTTCTAAGCAAGAGGCTGTGATTTACGGTATCGAACGCTTTACAAAAGTCAAAAAAAACAACCATACTTTTATCCGAATTATCCAGCCCAGAGTAGATGTTACTTGTCAGACACGATATGGCCTCAGAGGCCCCCCTACCCCTCACAAACCCAAACTGATTATCCGCTATAATCTTGTTGACAGCTAAAAATGAATACAATCTGACAAAAATAATTTTTTCAAATATTTTGCCGAATGTGGAAATGAAATGAGCCTATAGTTGTTCGGAGTTTCAGAGTTACCCCCCTTGTAAACTGGTATAACTATCGACTTTTTTAGTTGTCTCGGGAAGCGTCCCTCCGACAGACTCCGATTTATTAAGTCAGCTAGCGGCTCAGAGATTACGTCAGCAATTTTTTAAATTTAGGTGGCCGACAACTTATCAGGGTCACAAGACCTCTTGTTTCTTAACCCAGAAATTACAGATTCTACCTTCTACCTTCTAACTTATTTATTTATCTTCATTATGACCATAGCATGGTTACGCCATTGGCCAACATCTCACATATTTTAATTTAAAACTTCGATTTTTATTATCTTTTGTTGTACGATAATTTTATTGTTCTATTGATACCATTATTATTGGCATAGGTAAACTTTACGTGCAGTAATTTATCTAAATATTGAAAGTTATTTTAATACCTATGGCCAGCTTTGAACCTTTACACACGGTATATCTTTTAACAGTCTTATACACTACATAAACAAGAGCACTAAAAATTTAAAATTTCATTTTTATTTGAATGATTGATAAGAATTGGCAGATGCAACAAATGTTATAATATAATTATTTAGTAATGGCAATACCTTTTTTAAAGCGCAATTTGTTATCTCGCTCATGGGCGGCTCGTTTGGGTACTTTGCTGATACTTTGCTGTTATCTCCCCTGCTCGCCGACTTTATGATTAGTTATGAATGTCAGAAGCGAAATTGAAATGCTTTTGCTAGGTTCGAAAAGTTACAAATTAATTTGCTAGTTTACTAATTTACTAATTTAATAGTACTTGAATGATTGACCCTAAGAAAAAAAAGGTCTTCAAAAAAAGTCGGCGAGCAGGGGAGATAACAGGAAAGGTCCCTCGTTTGGGATGATGAGGAGGCCTGCAAAACATGATTACCTTATCTACTTATTCTATCATCTTTGAAATTTTCTGACATTAATTTAGAATCGCCTTGTATAAAATCATGTATATGCGATTTGACGACTAATAAACTTGAAATTAATACTCTCGCATCGAACTGCTCGGTATAGCAGTGTTATTCTGTTACTATACATATACTCAATGGTATATTTATGTGTGTGTTTCGTGATATTTCTACAACAACTTTGAAGACAGTACTCGTACTTCTTACTAATATCTCTTATTTGAGCTAGATGATTAATTACATCTACTTGAAAGGTTAACTTCATTAAAATTCTCGCCGAATAAACTCGCGATTTTGTAAATGCACTACTAAGTGCACATTTTCGTTTTATTTTATTTAGCTGTAGCGCTGTAGCCTGCTGTAGGTATGTCCATTAATTCTGCTTTATTGAATTGCCAGTTATGAAATATAAATGCATAGAAAAGCAATGAAGCAAATATACGCGCACGTAAAAGGAAAAATAAGCTTTGACAAACCAAAAATTTAATTTCAAAAGAAATATACGAATACAAAATTTGAGACCGCGATCGAAAGATAAAACGATTATAAAAGAAAGAAATAAAAGGCATATAATTCCATTTTTTAAGCAAGGGATAAAATTGAGAATAGGCACTTTAAGTACTACCTATATGATGTTTTCAACGGTAAGGGACATCTTGGAGTTGATTATTTATAAAAATAATTCAAATTCAAGGCCTTTTGTTTGTGCGACGTGTCCACGATTCTGATGTAGATATATCAACCAAATAATGGTGGATTTTTGAGATTACAAATTACGAGTTTATCGTTAGTTTAAGAAATGTTTTGAAAAATTCGGTCGTCCAAAGTGATAATTATTTTGGACACATTCCAGAGACCCCTCTGTTTGAGATGTTGTCGTATAGGTGTGTTCGAAGTCTACGAATACGTGTAAAGATTTAAATCTTTTTTCGGTCTTAAATTAACTGGTTCTTTCGATATCTGTACAGAAGTAATCTGGGCGTTAATCAATTTTCGTTATCACTTTGATCGTCTCAAATTCGATCATTTGATAGAAACGTTTTTCAAATTCCTCGCGATATCAGGATGAAATTCAATGCCGACCGAAGCTTCTACAAATGAGGCAGAGCTTTACACCGTCTTCCAAACTTTTTCACCAGATAAAATTTTTTCGATTTACGGTGCACTATTTTCGTTGTAAAACTTTCTTAACTTTCGTTTCTCATTTCATGTAGAAATTTTACATGATTTGTCAAAAAATCAATATATTTAGAGTTGACAGTTGACCTATCACCTATAACCTATACCAATCTATAAAAAGTTCTGCGAACAAGAAAATGACGATTTTATTCTCCGACTTTACTGACTATAAACTATAACCCGAAACCTTGCAATACGAGTTCCGAATAACTGAGAAACTGATCATCCGGATCCGGATTAGTGAAGTAAAATGCTCTCGGCACACAGAGCCTAAAGATAGAATCAAAACTAAAACTTCAATTAATATCGATGAGAAACACGTCCTGATGTGTGGATCTGGTAAAGTACTCGTCTGATCGTTATATACAGGGTGAACCAGACCACCCGTATCAGGCTTTTTTTTCAAGAACGGTTAGTCGTAGAGAGTTGGGTCAAAAAATTTTATAGCAAAAGCCATAAGAAAGAATAGAATGGTAATAGAGAGGTCGGCATGCCGAAGAGTTTGATGCATAATGTCGAGAACTCCATAATTTTAAATGGCACTATATGGCAAAAGTGGTATCGTTGAAAAGATCTCAAAAAAATAAGTAAGTTTTGTAGAGAGAAAAATTTTATTACTCCCACCCCTTTTGAGTAATATTTGATTGAAGTTAAAAAACTCTAATTTAACATGGCTAACTAATTTTAAAAACTGACATTTAAAACTTTAGTTCAGAATGTCATAATAATTAACAATCAATTGTTTTATCATTTGATTGTAAAATCATGATTGTTTGATAAGCGTTTGAGCATAAGATTAAAGTTGAAATTTCGTTTATTAATAATAAAATCTATGAGCCTGTAGCTTAGAAATAAGCACTCTAAGAGAAAAACTCCTCAAATAGAAGTTGTAGAGCATCAAATTCTGCGTCTATACGTACCAAAATTGTTAAATTCGGTCAAGTATACCTCTACACCTAATAATTGTATTTAATAATTTAAGGAGTAAGTGGATAAAGGTGTTATAATGGCATTTTGAAAAAACGCGGATTTTGTAGCCTAGTCAAATTAGCCAAATTGAGGGAGTTTTGAAAATTTTTATTACATTTTTTTATTATTTTAAAAATAAGTTAGCCATGTTAAATTTGAGTTTATTAACTTCAATCAAATATTACTCGAAAGGGGTGGCAGTAATAAAAATTTTTTTTCCACAAAACTTACATATTTTTTTGAGATCTTTCCAATGATACCACTTTTGCTCTATGGTGCCATTTATGGAGTTCTCGACATTGTGCATTAAACTCTTCGGCATGCCGACCTCTCCCCGGAATAAAAATATCACCAGTCTATTCTTTATTACGGCTTTTGCTATAAAATTTTTTGGCCCAACTCTCTACGACTAACCGTTCTTGAAAAAAAAGCCTGATACGGGTGGTCTGGTTCACCCTGTATAGGTACTCGCATTTCGATCCAACTTATTTAAATTAACTTCAACCCGTCTACCATGTTGAACTTTTTGAATTTACATTCATTACCTCCTGTCCGAAGGTGTTTCTAATGACCTTCCTCGTTCCTCCGCTCTCGAACGAGTTTGTTGGTTTGTTCGCGGTACCCGTACCCTAGTCACGATTTGAAAGAATTAAAATATCTCTGGACGGAGAATATAAATTTGGTCGTACCGGCAAAGATAAATTTGATAGTAAGATCAAACAACAAAAAACTGATAGAAATTCATCGAAGATGGGCGATAGGCAGCTCGAACTCAAACAAAGACAAGTCGAATCCTTTCTATATTGCTTGCCAGAACTATTCGATCAGATTTTTCTTACTTTAGTTAGAATTAAATTAAACCATCACTAATACGTTCTTGGCATTATGCCGTTAGTTCCTCCTCCTTCCTCGATCCATTATTTTTTTAAGTTTAGGAGACTTTCGTGCGCTAACTAACGAATTTTTGCAGAAATTGCCGTATATAACAAATATAAAGCGATCGAATTTGCATTTTAACTTCTAAATGATGAGTGATGAGTTCTCCGAGACTGGTTTGTTTATGAAAATTTTTGCGATAATGAAAGATTTAACTTACCTTCTGTAAGAGTTGGGGTCGATTGTCAAGTTGCGAATAAGAAGAATTATTAGCTTTAGTAGCTCTTGTAACTTCGATAGGTTCTAAACGATTTTCTTGAACTATACGAAGAGCTTGAAGACGACGTCGTAAATTTTGAAGTGCACGTGCTTCTTCGCGTTTACAGCTAGGCTGAAAGTTAGATGTCGAAGGAATGACGGCGAATTGCGGTTCCTGATTAGAGGCACTGAGAATTTTTTTACTGATAGGAGTGCGTTGCTTATCTGAAAATAGTGGAAAAGAGGATGGATTAAGAGATGTGTGTGAAGGCATTCGTGGCAGATCCATGCTGCCCGAAGTCGCGAGTCCACAGCATCCCGCTACCAGGCGCCGCGACGGACTGACGCAGTGCCGGCGTTTACGGTCGATAACGGCAATTTTCCTTGTGCGCAAACTTCGAGTTGTGCCATTATTTAAGAAAAAAACAATTTTTTTTTAAGTATAGACGTTTAGTTTTTACACTTCTTTAAACAAAAAGTGGGTCCGCTATATTATGTTACGACCTTCGTTATAAATTTGTAAATTCCCTTCGCTTATCATCCCGCGGGATCTCGAAAAACTAACAAAACACGAGACTTAGAAAACTCACGATATTCTGAAAGCTATCTTAAATTTGGCAAACTCAAAATTTTGTAAGAAAATTCAAAGTTGTTTGCCCACTTTTGAATTGTGAGGACGCGCATTCTATTAGTCGATTTTGTATAAAAAGAGCGAAATTCTAATGAATCGATCATCGGTAAATTATTGTTTTTGCATCCTTTTAGACTAGAGCTAGCACGCCTTGCACCACTACTTAAAATCATTCAGGCGTATTTCTGTATCATAAACTATAAGGATAGCGGGAAACTTTGACGTTTAAATGACGTTCTATCCTTTTTATTTAGCTGTAACAGAACGAGATAGAACGTCATTTTAACGTCAAAGTTTCCCGCTATTCTTAAAGTTTATGATATGGATACAGAATACGCCTGATTATTAATCCAATTACTGTATTTTGTAAAAAGACCGCGACCACACATTTGTTTTCTTAAATTTCACTTTTCCCATTTGCCGAAACATATTCAACGCCGTTTTACATGAATTTTTTTAAAATCCCGATTGATTTGTACTGATAATTTTTTTCCTAAAAACTCTTGTAACTGCTTTTTTATCAATACTTAAATATTTAGTTCCATTTTCGTTTTAACTGCGTATAATTTTTCAAACTATACTGCTTATTTTATAATAATTTTTAAAAAATTATTATAAAAAATTTTTTTTTTTTTAATTTATAATTTTATTATCTGATGAAGCCTTAAGGCGAAACGCGTAATTATATTTTTATTTTTAAATTGGCTTTTTTATCTTCAAAATATTATTATACTGCTTATATTTCTAAAATAGTTTCAAAAAGATTAAGTTTTTAAGTGCCAGTCTTGCAATCGCGGTGTAATCAAGGAATATTTACCTATTCTAGAAAAAACATAATCTTAGTTTTACAAATTTTTAAATTTTTAGGGTAAATTATTTAGATAATTCTAATACGTTGCAAATGAACCCCAACATACACACGCATGTGAAAAAACCTTAAATGAGAAAATTTGTTTTCCACCAAACACCTCGGGAATCGAACCCAAGACTGCTATTTCCGGTAGCAGGTCACATGTGTGTGTATGTTGGGGTTCATTTGCAACGTATTAGAATAATCTTAATATTATTTTACGCCGCGAATACAGACAACCTAACGTACACTACAGAAAATTAAAAAACGAAACAGTTTCTTACTTGTATGTGAGATGTTCGTTCTTCGTTATGTATATTGTCCCTTGGCGCTACGTTTGTCACCCTTGCTTGCTGGGCATAAACCATAAACCATAAAACAGTTTGACACTTGACCGATGGTGGCTAGTGGCTAGTGGGTTCTGGTAAAACCATAACCACACTTTTCGATTTATACATTTAAGACTTAAATTTGAAAGGAATTCAAACTAGTACCTAATATTAAATGATATTGAAACAATCCCCTCAGTAAAATGGTACACATTCCTATCTTGTAAAATCCTATTTTTTTAAATGCCCTTATTTTGTAGCGATTTAGATTTTGTGGAGATGGAGATTGTCCCGATTGGGTTTTATCTGAAATAAATACGTTATCGCGGTTATCATCTGTAAAATTAAAACTGTTAGGACAAGCTGTAATCGAAGGTTTAATAACTCCACCTCTAAATGTAAGTGATACGTTGCTTTATCGAATTTCATGTTGAAGATGTCCTTACAACAGGTCGTTGAAAAATAAACAATTCATATAGAATTTAATAAAGTAATAAACCTTCTGTTTATCTTAATCTTTATTTTTGTTTCAGTTAACAAAAGCAGAAAAATTGTTTGCGGATTCCAAGCTAGGTAAAAATATATAATCGTTACGAATTAATTTGAGTAATTAGTTTTAGATTCCGACGATTTAAAATCGTCTATCGCGTGCTTGAGATACATAATTTTTTCCACCGTAAGATACGGTTGTGATCATGGCGCTCTATGTAGTGAGTTACAACAATTAGGATTACCCAGAGAGCACAGCCTTTCTATAAAAAAGGTGTGCGACGATCATGGTACAAAGTTAACTGCAAAACTTGAAAGTACATCTTTAAAAGGTTTAAAATAACACTTGCGTTCCTTTGAAATTAATATGTACATCGATTTATTTGTTTCAGTTAATGAACTGGAAATTGTCGTGTGTAAAGCAGATCCAGAAACAAAATGTTCCACATTGGAAGTAACAGTAAATGGTCAAACAGAAACAGCATTACTTTCCCCAGTAACTGTGGATGTTTTAATAGAAAATTTGAAACTAGCAAGGATAAAAATGATTGAATTAATTGATAGCCCTTATAACTACACATAAACCAAGTTAAATTATAATGTACTTATTGTGTTAAAAATAGTGGTCAACATTTACGTTATAATAACGTTCTATCACAGCTAAATAAAAAGGATATAACGTTATTTTGATGTAAAAGGTAAAAGTTGACCACTATTCTTTTAAGCTGATGCACAATAGACAATAGGCCCGAATATTTAACAGCCAGATTGTGTATAACTTCTTTTTCAAATATTTTAAATTAATATTATTAAATCTACTTGGAAGTCTGTGTGAAATTCAACTTGCGTTTCCGATTTTGATTATTTAAAACAGAATACATATTTATATACAGTACAGCTTCTACAATCCGGACACACGCTAGTCCGGTCACTCCAGTAGTTCGGACATTTGTAAATTTAATGCCTCGCAAATCCCGACATAAATAAGTCTGATAATATCTGATCTGAATTGAACACCTGATAGATTCTAGTTACATATATGTCCTTGATTTTATTCCGCTTTCAAGAAGTTAACAACCACTAACCTTGTCTTGTACCAGCATGAAACTTATATTATTGCGTTGGAAAAAAATATCACTGATAAAAAGAACCAAAAAAGCTTAGTTATATTTTTTAATTCTAGCTTAGTTACTCTGTACTCTTTGTAGCGTTCGATTACTTTAAATTTTAGAATAAATCAAAAAGATTTAGATTGGACACTTCAATTGTCCGAAAAAATAAAGAACTGTCCGGGTTATTAAAGTTGTCTGAAATTTAAAAAATAACATCTGAATTAATAATTTTTTAATATCCGTAATTTATCCAAGTTTTGTATTTTTTCTCAATTTAAATTAAGATTCAAATACCCTTTAGCAGTAAAAATGAGACAGGAGCAAAGTATAACTAGTCTTTTTTACCATAAATTGGGCTCCCAAATTGTGTTTTTACGTCTTAGGTAAATTATTACTAAACAACACAACATAATGTACTCAAAGATTTATTTTACATAAAATACATTAAATAAAAAATTAACTTATGATCTTGGCCGTTCCTTCTTTTCTTTATATAAAGCTAATAACGATACATTAGCAACTTTAACAACCTTCAAAAAAAAGATTTATTAGCACAAAAATCAACAAAAACTCCAAAAATTTACCTTAAATCTAACCCCGGGAATATCACCCACAGCGTGACCTTTACGGCCAAATCCAGCTACTAAGACCTCGTCATTTTCTTCGATATGGTTTAAGCAACCATCACGTGGTACGAAAGCTGTGATTTTTTTACCATTTTTAATCAGTTGTACTCTCACACACTTGCGAATAGCAGAATTGGGTTGTTTGGCTTCAACACCACTGAAAACAATGA
Source organism: Malthinus flaveolus (assembly GCA_950108345.1). NCBI lineage: Eukaryota > Metazoa > Arthropoda > Insecta > Coleoptera > Cantharidae > Malthinus > Malthinus flaveolus. The sequence goes on from OX467286.1 coordinate 501,018, forward strand.
AATTTGTAATCAACACTAATAACCGTGAATCGATTAAAACCAAATACATAACTTACAAATTTAACACACCTTATTATAGTAGACTATGAACTCAACCACGCACAGAATTTTCCTGTGATTGGATTCTAAAACAACCATTCACATAGAAATTCTGCGCAAAGTCAAATTCGATAAGCAAATGTTTGGTACATATCAGAGCGTATAGTCAATGGACTTGACTACCCAATGGTTCAGGACAAATTTTTATAAGCATTAAATATCTGCAGTATTACTATTAAAATACGTAATCTGTTTTCCATAATGCTAACCAGTTACTAATAATCTAATTTAGTCAACGCCCAAGTATGAAAACAAACAATCTAACCTAAAACTCACACTTTTTCTAAAACGATTCCCTTCGCGTGCGAAGCACCGCCAAATGGATTGGCCTTCCATCTAGTCCCCAAGTGAGCTTTTTTGTAATCCTTATCGGCCCAGCGTTGTTCGCGACGATGATTCACGTGCTTTCTAGCGGTACGCAATCCTCTCGGTTTACCTGAAAATCAATAATTTTTCTCAAAAATACGTGATGTAGGACGAAAGCACTAACCGAGCCCAAGTTTTTAATTTATAAAAATTCGAAAATGCTACGATCGATACTAAGATGACTCCCGATTAAAAAACGAAACCAACCCGACTACATTTCGTCGTAAACAATTCCGAGTTATAAGAAATATTCGTAGTTATTTTAATGCGTCACCCCATCGACTAAATTTTAAACGCGTTTTATCGATAAGAAAATTAGGGAATACACAATTATTAATATTAAATAAAAAATAAGAAAACAGAACTTACCCATGTCGAACCTTCTGCGTTATGCAGGAAAACCGGAAAGACAGTTAACAAAATGGCATAGCCAACAGTAACGCGCGTTGCCAACATAATGTAACTAAATAGTTAAATACCCCAAAAGTTTTTAATTATTATTTAAAATTTAAACTAAAATTCGAATTGAAATTGACCTTATTTAATTGCATTTTAAAAGTTACACCAAAAAATTGAAAATTTATTTAAAAAACATCCTTTGGGTTTGTTTAAAACAATGCAGGTAATTAATAATAATAATTGTTTTTTGCTCGTTTATGCAAATGATTTAAATGGGAGTTTTAAGCACACTATCTTTTATAAATTTTTCTGGTTTCAATAAATTGAAGTTTTTACTTAGATGGTAGTTCCAAATTATGCATCTTAAAAATATGGATAGTTTTTATATTAAAAAAAAAGGAAAAGAACCGGTTAATTTCAGTTTAGTATTTTTATTAATTAATTAAATGCGTTCGAATTAACAATTAAACTTACGGGGGGCCTTATAGTAGAAGTGTCGGTTGGTAAGAAAACGAAATTCCGAAATTGATCTCCGACGAGAAGTGAGGACTAGTAATTTTGACAGTAATAAAGCGCACTTTTTGTATATTTTTTTAAGCAAGAAATCGAGTTTTGATGCCGTGCAGTTTTTTTGTATTTCTATTTTAGACCAGGCGTTTCCATTTAGTGGGTTAAGAACATTAAACGTGCTTTTATTTAAAAATAAAGGTATTTTCTATTTTTATTACTTAAAATAGGGTTAAGTTGTTTTGTTTATTTTGTTTATTTGACAGTAAACAAAAATTTAAAAAACAATCTTAGATTTTTATTGTTGCGTTTCATTAATATTTTTGTACCGATTTTTTAGGTTCACCATCACTTTCTTTCATGAAATCTTTGTACGATGGAAAATGATGATCACGAAGTAGATTTTCATTCGTCATTAGAACCAGACGTGATTATAGACGATAATTCGGTATGCTAAAACAAGTTATTTTAGAAAAATTTAAATACTTATAACAATCACCGACATTAATTGTTAAATATGCTTGATGAAAGATTTTTCAATTTTAAGTTTATTACTAACGTCGTTTCGGCATAAAATAGATTAAAATTTAATGATTTATTCATTTTTTAGGGAGAACGTTATTTCTCGGACAATCCTTTAGGACCAAATCATGATTATAGAAATGGTATACCAGAACCTGCCGGCCCAGAAATTTCCCTTATACCGGTCCGAAGAAATTCGCTTAAAATAAAAATGTACGACAAAATATTATGTAAAGACGATTCGTTAAATATGCAAGTTTCAAAAATTCAAAGAATGGTTCAAAGATCACCTCGTCAAAATGTAAGACTGATATCTCACGAAGAAATGTTACAAGCAGAAACAGAAAGCGTACATTCAAAACGTAAATCTTTACCATTGGAAAAATGCCCCATCTGTAAAAAGTTTTTTCGTCGTATGAAGACACACTTACAGAAACACGAGGACGTCAATAGAGATCCCAACGATCCGCTAACGTGTCGATTTTGCAGAAAAAGTTTCAATACCGGAAGTAATTTAAGTATACACATGCGAACTCACACGGGCGATAAACCGTACATTTGCGAAATTTGCACGAAAGGTTTTGCACAATCTTGTAATTTAATAAACCACATGCGTATTCATACGGGCGAGAGGCCTTTTAAGTGTCCTCATTGCGATCGCGCTTTTACACAGTCTGGCAATTTAAATAATCACGTGAGGTTACACACCGACGAAAAACCATTTAAATGCCATTTTTGTGACAAGGCGTTTACTCAATCTGGCAATCTTAACTCGCATATAAGAAACAATCATAAAATAATGAATAACTTGGAAAACGAGCCGAACCAAGTTATTCAATAATTTGCAATTTTTAAAAGCAAATTACGGGACTCATATCATTATTATACGCTTTGTCTTTTACGCTCGATTTTAATAATTTTTGTAATATACATATATTATTGCGTTATAGTATTGGACGGTTCGATCGTGAAGGTTTCGAATCGAGTTCTAATGACTCCATATTCTGTAACTTAAAAGAATGCTCAATTATGAATTGGGGTAAACGAGATTATTGTATCTGCAGAATTACTTTAAGATTAACTGTAATTGTTATTACGGATTCAATTTTCCAGATGCCGCTCAATATTCATTTAAGTTATATTTTACAACTTACTTAGGAAAACATGTGCCAATTTTAAACAAATATTTTAATAGATTAGTTTTAAGAAACGATCTCTAAAATTTTAATGGATAAGTATTTTTAAATAGAGGAACACTAATTACAAATTTTTGTTTCTCCATGCAAAGGCGACGTTTAGAAAAACGTCTTTTAGCTTTAGCTATTTTATTGTGCCATTTTTATAAGTCTGACTGCAAAGTAGACGGATGCTTCCAGTTTTAGTATTTTATTTAATTTGAATAATCGCACAAATTCGGAGGTGTCGATCTTGAAAAAAAACGAAAATTTAAGGACCCAATTAATGAAGTGATATTATTTTTACTAGTCATTTGAAATTTTATATATTTTTAATCGTTTTAAAATTGAGAAATATCACTTTTCGATATGGGCGTTTAACTTAATTCTTGGTGTATTGATTGTATTTTGAAAAAGGAAGAGAACGAAATGTTTGCAATATGATAATTGTATTTAAATGTACAGTATATTAGCGTATTTTATATGTGTGTAATCTTAATTTTAAGATTCTACTCGACATATTTTTAATCGAACGTCTGAAACGATAATTCGAACAAATGTAACACCAAACTTCTTATCAATATTTACATAAAGCGATTGTGAATAAGAAATATCCACAAAATATTTTATAAAACGTATAAATATTGTTTTTTATAACAATAAGGAATATTTTCGTAAGTTGACTTCCAGAATAGACGAATTATTTTTGTGTACTTTGTGTTCATTAATTTAGCGACACAAATGTCTTCCGCTCGAGTAAAGTCGCTTTTTAAAATTTTGTACTAAGATACAAAATTTTAACAAAATACTCTGGAGATTCTCAAAATACTGTTCCTTATAGCGTAAATATGTAAACACTAGGATTGTAAATTCTCATTAATCGGTCCGTAGTGTATTTTATAAATTACGTTCTGACTTACTAACTCTTAAGACTGATTTGTTTACCGAAAAGTTTCTCTTTGGTGTTTATACTAAAATGTTAGATACTGTATTAAAGTGTGGCGAATTTCGAAATTCGAAAAGACTTAGATTAAAGATGGATTTTGTGTGCACATAATATTGAAATTAGGCTATTGTTTAAATGTGAGCATAATTATCGAAATTATATTTACTAAAATTGTAGCGTAATAATTTGATGTCGTGTTTAAGTGACATAATATTTTTTTTGCAATATTTTAACGCTTTAGCGATCGATTTTTAATGTGATTTATGTGGTAAATTTTTTACGTTTATTTAATATGTATTATATTATGCCAAAGAAAAGTACTTAATTATTTTAAAGAGATAAGACTGGTGTAGAAGAAATTGATTTTAAAAAATAGCTATTTCAATATTATCTATACTGGTGTATGCGGTTTGCTCTACAGACTGATTAATTTAATATCAAAAAATATGTGCGTATAAGTAACGACTACTTAATTTTACAATTTTTAATATATCTGCATGAATTAATATTAGAATATACGAGTAGTTTTATACAATAAAAAAAATTATAATGTACTATAGCTAGTTTATTTACGTATCGATGTACCTAAAACTTAAAAAACATTTTTTTATCTATACTCGGAGCAGAAAAATCAACTCACGCACCTACATTTAACAAATACCTCTATTTGTAATTGAATTTAGAAGCAAGAAGAAAAGTATTTGAAGCAATAAAAAAGCAATTTATACTCATCGATGTTTGTAATTCTCACAAAAAATGGACATTTCCCTCACTAAAACAGCTCAAGCTGTTCTCTTACTGCAAGAAAGGAAGAAATACGTAGCTAACGTTTTCTTCTCGCTAACGTCAGTCTTTTAATGAAGAGTGTATCGAGTATCGATGGTACTAGGAGACTTGTGTCTTCAATAATTTAATACTGTGTTCTGTATGAGAAAAATGTACTTTAGAAAGAGGTCACCTGTTTATCGTCGCAACATCTCTCCGCTATCGGCATCTTACTGGAATTAACGTTCAATAAATACTACGTCAAGTGCGAAGAGTCACTGTCGGCGGGTGAAATGTTATAATATGAAATGCTTTATTTACAAACTTAAATATCATCTCAAAAGTACCTGTTACATGCTATACAGGAAATAATAAAAGTATAAATTTGAAGAACGATTTGTTCAGTACCTACTCAGTATCATTTGACTGACACAGTCGCTTTTGGTGAAGGTTTCTGTGAAATATGGGCGAGAATATAGCATAGTAGTTAAAAAACCGAGCTGGTTTTCGTACCCGGAGGGAGCCGCATCGATGAGTTGAATGCTGATCGGTATATTATCGATAGTCTACAAAATGTTATCAAAATCGTAAAAGGGGAGAGCAGCTCCTAGCCAAATGTGGAACGCGGAACGACTCATTTTTTCTTCGGGATTAATAAATTAAGTGAATTGTAAGTGTCAATTTATTGTTGATACTTTGAAAATTTATTAAAAAAATATTTGCTATCCTTGCACTTTGAAATAATTTAATTTCGTACGCTGATATGATAAACTTTTTCAAAATATATTATGTGTTTTGAAAATGCTACAGAATTAAGAAACTTTAACAAACTATACATGCGTGCATGGCTCATGATCGCGATCTCAGAAAAGTCTAATAAAAGTCTAATTTTACTGGGCTAATATACAATAATCTATCATAAGTTCATAATATCAATCTATAGGTAGATCCAACGATCCAACCTATTAAATGTTCTGTTTGCAAATAATATAACGCAGTGTTATTATATACCGACGTAGGTACTTTTAGAGAAACGTGTTCTTATACAAAAATAAGTTAGTACATTCAATTTCGTACAAATCATGTCTCTTAAATTTTTTTCGTCCAACAAACAGTTGAGGTGGTATAATATAAGGGTAGGTTTTGGAGGTAAAAGTAAAACATATACGTATGGTTCCTAAAAAAACTTTGCATTTTTTGTGTATATTTTTTATATATTATGGCAGACGGTTTTAAGTGCAGCCTTTGTGGTGGCAAACGCCTTTGAAATTGAATGAACGGATTCTCGGAGAGAGAGCCAGCAATACGATAATACACGGAAGTGCATAACACACAGAGATGGGCTCATATTTTTCTCGCAGACGTAAAATAAAGGCGAGTATAAAAAGAGCCAAAATCCATCCTTCTCGAGCCACCCCCAAGTTAATGCTGCCACTTTAAAGAGGCAGAAGGTCGGGTTTTTTACTCATTTGCAATGCTCTTGCATCCTGCATCGTTAAAAATTTTGTACTTACTTTATGGTTTAATAGTAAAAGTGTTCGGCGCCTCCCGGGCTATAGGCACTTACCTATACGAAATTAATTTACCTTTTACATTTTTGTAACTCGCAATATTTACAAAATAATAATTTACCTGGTTGTATTTTAAATAACGCAAGCGCAGGTCGATCCATAACGGCGTTAAACTTCACGAAGCTACTACCAACGCACAGTTCATCACTTAAGGTGGTAGCGTTGCGTCGCGACGCTTACGAAATTTAACTCGATAACAGGTATTTACTGCTTGCTGCAGCACGCACGTTTGCACTATTTATATCATAATATGCACTTGTTGCTGTTGTTTATTTTATACAAAGAATTATTTATTATTTAAAAAAATCTAATACCTACTACTTTTATTAATTTAATTTAAACAAACTAATTTGAATACAAATAATCGTATAATTACTTTTATAAATTATACGAAACGGCCTAAGCAAAGAGGAGTTTTCTTTTCTACTGCCGACGTAAAGTAACTTGTAACGAAATTAAGGGAAAAACAAATTTGTATGGGATCGGGACGTGAAAATATACTTGTTACTGAGGGAAAAAATATTACCTCGGCAGCAAGAGGGAAAACTCAAACAATTATTGTTCTAACGAACATTTCATTTTGATTAATTTTTTTCGTAAGCCCGAGGGCTCAGGGCCGTCTGCTTTTTGGTAAAAATTAAATTTATTATCATAAACTCGTTATTACAGAAGACTCTCTGTGTTTGGGGAAACTTTACGAAATTGAGGTCGAAGCCGAAAATGTGAAGTAAACGTAACGCAACTCATGTTTTTCACGCGTTTAAAGTAAAAGTTGTCCGAAAAACAAACAGAATTGGCTGTTCTCAAGATTTTAATTTTCAAATGTTTACCCATTATTGTGAAAATTAAAGGAAAAGTTCGAATAAGTTGATTTACCTACCCATCGAAACTACGCCGATTGCGAAATAAATCAATTATTAGGTACTCACACTAGCTCGTACGTATTTAAGTAATTTTTAATTGTCATCAACTTCTGCTTTGTGGGAGGCCGAACAAATGTCCGACCTCGCATTTTTTAAATTTCTCTCAAAAATTGGCCAATTAAATAAAGTAGAACGTATACAAACTAAAATATAATCGTGACAAATAAATATGAATAATAAATAAAATAGTGTCTCTATTTAGAGAATAAAATTTATGTATTGTAATAAATGCTTAAAAAATTTCTTGGCAAAGACGTAAAACTAATATATTATCACCTTTACTATTTTTTTTAATTTTTACTAATGTGTAGGTTACCTAATTTTTTAGTATTTTTTGTTAATTTCTTACTAGAAAATTTTGTTAACCGATATCCGTCTCTTCTTTTTTTGAAAATTTAAATATCAAATAAAAATTCGATATTAGACGATGTAGGGTGAAGGGTGGACCGATTAAAAGTTTTCTCTTCGTCGATTTTAAAACTTGGGAAGTTTTTCACAAACGCCGAAGGCGTCGATTTTGTTATTAAAAGAGACACACGAATACGATAAAATTAATCTTTTCCGTTTAGTTCGTTTATCCCTTAAGAACAAGTAACAATTCTCCTTCCCCTATTCATAAAAAATTACGTTTTCTAATCTGTCAATTGCTTGTTTAAAAAGCCATTTTCCGATTTTCCATGTACTACATATAACACCAACCTTCTAGCTGTAGCGAGTAAACTAATGCGCTAGTAATTTTGTGCGCCCATTTCTAAATCTTAGAAAAGTCGAATTTTTACTATGAGTTTTCTAGTCGAATATAGTAGAAAAAGTGGAATAAGATAGCTTTTGTTTTCACAAATTTGTGCAAATTTCGAGTAACGTCGGAACGCTTAAATATTTTAGTATATTTTTAACGATTTTATACTATAAAATAGTTTAAGGATGCATTGTATATTGTATAATACAAAGTTTTATGATACAAGTAGAGCGTGCCATCAAGATTTTATCTTTTTGGAGTTTTTACGAGATTTTCTTTTCGAAAATCTTTCGCTAACATAAATCGGCGTAACTCAAGGATCTAATACCTTAATATAAAGCCTCTCGTAATGTACTTTATTATGTAGTACGAAGGTATTCTTAGTATACATATAAGATGAACTTATGTGGGTTTTTTCATTATTTACCGTACCGTATAAAGCAATTAGGACAATAATAAATTATTAAGTATACTCGAAGCAATCTATTTGTTTACTTGAATTATATCCTAAAAAGATAGGACGAGCGAGCGGTCCATATTTGTCCAGATTCTTTGTAAAGATAGTATTATCGATTAATTTGCAATCCCTCAAACTTACGACTTTTTAAAGAAATAGAACACTCCTAAGCATCCCTATAAACTCTAAACATCCTCTATATACTATAACATCCCGCGTATATTTTTGAAATATTAGAGAAACGATTCTAGTCGTAGGTACTATTTTTTGATAATATTACTGTTTTCCTGTACATTTTTTAATTTTTTAGTGTAAAATTAGCTTTAACGTTTACGCGTACAAAAAGGTTCTGTTATGCGTGGAAGACCACATCAGAGTTTTTAGTAAGTTCTTCTCGAATATTTGCCCAGAGCCGACAGAGAGACAGAATTAAATAATAAACGTGTCCAGGACGAGAAGGCAGAAAGAAAACTTTCATCTGAGAGTCTGATACCTACTTCTTTAACGTTCTAAATAGGGTACTATCTACTATATTAGTCTTTTAGGGCAATAACGATCAATTCGACAAACTTAACCTTTCGATCTTTGCGAAAAAAAGCCTACTTTTTTATCTTTTAATACTGTTATGTACTATGAGAATTGTTCCGATATAGCCTTTTCATTATTAATTAAGTTTGTAACCCACGAGCATTAATATTGGTCGAGTACTTAATAATTTACTGTGGCGCAATTTGCGAAATTGTGCAACAAACTCTTAACAAAACATCTCAACTTTCCTGACACTAATAAATTAAATTATTCTTTTTTCTTCGTCACTCTGATGCTTTTCTTTAAGTTTGAATTTCTGGATCTATACGAATTCGGCAAACGGTACAACTTTTGTATTTTGCTTATGCGTTTGTATAATACGTACAGTGTATAAATATGGGGGTAATTTCTCTTTATTTAGTTCCTGGATCAATTATTGCCAATTATTTGTACCATCACGTTTTTCTGAGTGCTGTATAATATGTGTATGCATAAGTACATTGAACGATAATTGCTCGATCATCTCTCAAAAGTACTGTATCCTTATCGTGTAGAAATTAACTTTTTCTTTAATTATTGTGGCTCAAATATTTATACCGATATTGTTAAAACAGCTAATAAACTTCTACAATTATACACAATTGATCGGCCCTAGACGTAGACAGTTGCGCGTGAAATATTCATATACACCCATAAATAATACATCAAACATTACATAATAATATACAACATACTTAACACCTAATAGTATAATACACTTTTATTTTGTTTTTACTGCAAATTTATTGTATGGGTCACAAAATAATCTAAATTTCAATTCAGTTTGGCAGCAATTAAACAAAAGGTAATAATAGCTGAACCAAAAAACTTGGTAAATTATAATAAAATAATAGTAGACTAGAAATTTTTCTAGTTCCATTACTAAAATGAATACTGCGTTGTCGCCTTTTTGTATTTATTACTTACTAAAATTTCGGATTTGTGCGCCGAAACAATTTCTAAGTCGTTTCTTTGGGCTTCTTCTTTTGGCCCCTCGGGCCTAGTTCCTGAGATCTTCGACCCTCGATGCACTCTACATTACTTCTAGTAATCAACATTAAGTCGGTAATTTCTCCATTTAGTCACGTGCATGCATATGAAATTAACGAAAAATTAAATCGATTTTGTCCAAATTATTTCCATATTAATTTTGTTTTAATATGAGCCGATATGACTTTAACCTTTTTCATCGTGAGCACGGTTCGGACGTTTTCCACTGTATATACCTATACTATAAATTTGCTCTAGATCAGTAGGTACGTCGGTTTTTTGATAGAACTGAAGTGCGAACTTGTCGCAATTTTCAATGCCGAAAATTAATTGTATTAGGTGTTTTGCTCAAAAATAGTTAGCGTAGCCAATATTTGAAACTGCAATTTTATAGGTGATTCGGAATTATTTATGAAACTTAACTGTAAGTATCGCATTTAGTCGAATAAGAGTTCGAAAACAGTATTTGTACGAAGATTGTGTTACATCTTTTATTATTTTGTTATTTTCTACAAACATCGTTTTTAATTAAGGTTCTGATTCTACAGCTAGCACCCAAGAGAGTTGTCAGATAACAGAAAGGGCTTGCTCGCTACCACTTGGCTTCTTAAGACGAAATAGGATAAAATAAATAACTAAAATGTTTCGGCTTTTCTCTTTTTTAAAAAACATTCACTGTACGAATCGTTATTTTTTTCTGATTTAAAATAACATGGTAGGAAAATATACAGGGCGAGCTTTTTTACAGAGAAGTATCATTGAAGAAATCTTAGGTTCTCCCAGAATTGATAAAATCGCTATTGCTGCTATTTCGCTGTAACTCGGAAACTGGCACACCGAACAATTTTTTTCGCCATTTTTAAAGACAACCTGTGTAAGTATATTTATGTTTGCAATGAATTTAAAGCGTCAATACAAACACAAACCTAAAATTAATGCGCTAATCGTCTCTCACGAAGTATTAAAATAGTCAAGTAAGTAAGTAGAGGCTATCGAGTTAAAACCAATCGAATAAATTTCGATAGACACAGCGTTGGCTTAGGACTGTTATCATTATCACCCCTAGCAATCAATTTTGTAATTGTTGAGCTCTAATTAATTTAATACGGGTAATTTAATCCACTACCGTTCTGGGTAAATGTGTCGAAAACTGAATGATGTGCTTCTCTGTAAGCGCAAATATATTTCTATTGTTAGAATTTCAATTAGGATTTAATTAATTAGTTGTTTCAGAGTGTATCTAACGTAAATAGTACCTACCCACTTTCAAAGTATACCGTAACAACGTAACAATAATTATTTTAGTTCGGTACCTATACCAAAAAGAAGCTTGCCTCTCTTTGGAAGTTGACATAGGGATTCTTATTGTTAACGTCTTATGAACAGCTCGGACTTGTGGTAAAAACAGCAACGTAGAAGAGAGAAATAGCATATTTTGTAAAAATGAACATTAACTTCCCTAAATTAACTTTTAAAATTATACACCCGGTACACTGAAAAAAATAAAATATAAACCACAGTTGAGAAAGGTATTGCGTCTCGCAGTCTTATATCTCTCCATGTTTGTTTGACTTGCAAGAACCTTTTCTCTACCTTGGTATAATAGTATATACAGGGTGATTCCAACTGGCGGATAAGCTCTTTAGTACGTTGTAGAAGATAATGATTGAAGTAAGGAAAACATAGTTAAAAGGGCCTTAGCCGTTAATTTGTTGAAAAATGAAGAAGTTGAGAACTCAACTCCGAGTTCTGGCAAATGTTGACCCTTTTCATCATTTCCTTTACTAAGTAATTTACGTACTTTTTAATTATTAGGCAATAAAAAAATGCTCATAATCTTGTAAAGCTAATATTAGTCTAGTCAAATGGTATTCAAAAAGGACTAGAAGTGGAAAGTTTTGGTGTAATTATTTTCAGTGGGTTATTTATGTTTTTTGGGATACTGAATACAAATTTGAAATTGTGCAACAAAATTTTTTAAGAGAAATATGATAAATCATCAAAAAACCTTAGAATTTGTTGTATTTTTGCTTTTGGCTTACTTCTTGGAAAGTAAACTTTTTAAGCAAAAGGTGGTTGGCTCTATATAAAATTAAAGAATAGAATATGACCTACCATAAATTCGTGTTCTTATCATTTCTTTATAGTACAACATATATTATGGTTTCCGCGCAGAGGGGCGCTACAAATGGGGTACTTTTTTCTTAGTGCCCTATTAAACTTCAGAAGCTTCTTATTCACAACTTGGAAGTACGATAAAGATTTACTACCTATATCACATCAGACATCACGATAATAAAAAAGTATACTATTTGTTTGCATACTTACTGGAGACACATTGTATCTATAGCGTCCCTTTGCACGGAAACCTTAAATATATATGTCGTATAAAAAAACGATAAGAACTACTCGTACATACATTGTAGGTACTATTCTATTCTTTATTTTTATATAGAACCGTCACCTTTTGCTTAAAAAGCTTACTTTTCAAGGAATAACCCAAAAACTAAAAAAATACAAAAAAATTTAGGGTAGGTATTGCAAATGATACTCTGTTATCATCAGTATAATGTTGTCAAATCTACAATTTATTTTTTCTTTAATAACTACAAAAATATTGCAAATAATTTTTTTACGATTTTTCTTTAGTTCAAATAACCGTCCCTTATAACGGACTGCTTAGCTTATCCACTATTATGGAATCAACCTGTATAATAATTACCATTCTTTGGGCTAACTATTAGCCTTTTTTTTCATTCTCCTTGAGAGCTGTTACCAGATCGAGAAGATATTAAAATCAAACGCTTTTGAGAGTTTAATTTGATGTACTATATCGGCATTTAAAATTAGTGTAATAGTACACTAATTGCCGATAATAATTAGCGCAGAGAATAATTTACGAAATTGATATTGCACGTTAAAACGTTAATTAAATATTCGCTTTTAACATAGAGTCTAGACCCAAAAAATTTCATAATTTTGTAATTTATTATTCGACATTTTTTAATACTGCCGTTTCAAATCGCCTTTGTTTTAATTTTGTAGCTCCGCTAAGCTCATTGAATCTCTACTTGAAAATCAAACCGAACCACATTGGGTTGGAAAAATTGTTATACCTATACCTAGTACATACCTAAGTACATTTTCGTTATAGTATATAATGAACTTGTAGCAACATTAAACTTATTACGTATTTACGTATACTAAAAGCCGAAACGATTTTTCTTTGTTCGTAATCTATGTAGGTATTATATCGATTAAATATATACGAACATTAAAACTCGCACGTATACGTGTACATAAGGCAAGTACTTAAAAATTACATTAATGTTCATCAAACTAATTTGCGATGGATGGATGATAATTTTACCATAACGAAAGTAAAAAGGTACGGTCATGAAGCTTTTATAAATTAATAAAAACATAATTTTCATCGATCCATTCGTGCGGCGACTTTTATTCAACAAGTAGTTTGTTATACTTAGTTGACGAGCTAGTTATTTTGTATTGTGACTTGTGACTGTGATGGTGTTATTATTGGTACAATCAACTGCAATAAAGCTACTTACTTTTACCGACCGAGTTAGTATTTTAATAAAATATATATCGATTCGTTTGAACTTGTAAGCGATAGTGTAATTATAATATGATTTCTTAATGAAGTAAATTGTTTAAGCAAATTAATAGTTATGTAGCAAGTATTTCTAATCATTTATACGGAGCAGTCAAACTAAAATTCAAGTCCTCGGGGGGTTCAAAGAAAATAGACGTATTCTATTGGCCAGCATAAGCCATCGTGGGCAACATGGGGACCTTAGTTTCTAATAACTGGCTTGTTAACTTTTAAGATCACGCTCTGAAGATGGCACAGTGTACCGAAACAGCTGCCATCAACACAGTTGACAAAATTAGTGTAAATGCCATTAAAATAATTTACTCAACTGGGTATTATTTTTCGCCAAAGTTCAAGTAGATGTGGAATATAATTACTTTCAAAATAGTCCGAACGTCCCGAAATAAGTTTTTGATATCATTTTAATTATATTGCCGCGAATTACGGTTTTATTTAGTACCGAAATAAATATTACACGTCTTAAGGTGTTCATATTTCGATAAATTGTTTTTGACGTATTAAGTATCAACTGTGCCAGACCGATCTAATTTTGTTCACATTTTACACTTTGATGTCTTACAATATTTCGAAAACATTTATTTTTGTATTAAAGTATAATTGAAGGTGTGGATGTTGGTATTTATTATAAAAAAATTTCATAAATTAGATCAATGCTAAAAAATACGCGATTCCATTCAAAATAACCAAACTTTCGTATTTCTCGTTTGAAAAAACTATCAAATCTGATATGATAATATTTAAAATCATTGTAAATCAGAACCCGACTTCGCCTCGAAGGCTATTGTTTCTAATGGGCCCTTATACTATTATGAATTTTCAATTTTTGGCATTAACTATAATATTGAAGTGAATAGAATTATAGGGCATTAAAAAGATACGATGAACGTTGAAGGGATTTAGAGTATACGTATCCCACACTCCTTCAGAGAGACAATCGGGCTAAAATCGGGCGGAAGAAACTAAAATCGTGTTTTATGTAGTTATAAGACAAATATAAATTTTGAACAAAGTAGAAGAACATTAATTAAAACGTAAACAAACATAAAATTATATTGACAAAAGCGTTTATTTCGCTTTTACGAATAATAAAAGCCGTGTTGATGTAAGTTAGTACCTCCTTTACAATTTGGCACCAGTTTATCACAATATTTTTATTAAATACGAGTTTCAATTTTATGTTCCTCAGTTTTTTTTTAAATTAATTAGTCTACGTTGAAGAAAGTTTATTTTAAATTCTCTCAGAAAAAATATGACAAAAGTAAAACTTTTTTAGTGGAGCGAAGAATTGGCACAATTAGACTTCACTTTTTAGTAAGAAAAGTAAGAATTTAATGGATTCGGCTTTTACCATTTGCAAATCGAGATTGATTTTTGTAGGATTTTTGGTTCGAACCAAACTGACAAAATTAGTGCAAATGGCTATTCTAATTTAGCTCCTACAAAAATCAATCTCGATTTGCACATAGTAAAAGCCGAATCCATTAAATACTTAATCAATGCCGACACCGGCATTCAGGCTACTTGGTTTTATAAACTACACCTGCGACATAGGATTATCTCCCAAAACATATGGTTCAACAACACCTGTAAGAAGAACAACGTGATCCCTAGCTATATCAAAATTGCCCCAGCTATAAAAAATCACGCTTCCTTAAAAGCCACTCAAAAAGCCGAAACCCTGTGGCTTTCCCAAGAGACAAAAGATCAATACAAACTCTTCAACATTAAAGTGCTTAGCTTTAAACTCCACAACATAGAGTTTGACATCCTTCTGAACAACATTCTAAAAAAAACATCTACCATCATAGTACCTACATAAAAAATACATAACACAAAAGAAAAAACTCAAAACCCTGATCACTAAAAAAACACAACCAAACTTAATAACCGATAACATAGACAGTAATGACGGCACAGTCTTCTACAAAAGATTCCACAATCTTACCAACACCAACTTCACAGACCAGGAAACCAACCTCCTAAACAAAGGTTTGAAACACAACCTCTACCCGAAGTTGAACGATAAAAAACTAATCAACTTAGTGGCAGAAACTGAAATAGCTTTAAACAAAACCAATATAATAATAATAATAATAATAATAAACAATTGTATTTTGCAATTAAGCTTTACAAAGAGAACAGCACAAGTCTTACTCTTCTAACAAAAAACTCCTGGTTTTAAGAGCTCCACCAACAAAATTATACACATTATTTATCTTATCCACATTTAAGTTGCTGAGCAGATCCACAAACTGTTCTGTGGGGCAGTTATTTACATGCAAATAATCCTTCAAGAATTGAGCCCGAAATGAATAGTACGCTGGGCAGCGTTACAGAAAGTGAGTGAGCGTCTCAGGCTCCTCTAAATTGCATATCTGGCATTTATCGCTTTGCTGCCACTTATAAATAATGCCATTAAAAGTTAATTTCACTGTATAACTGCCCGCAACTCTGAGTTGGCTAATCACCCTGCTCTTTACATAGTTAATTTTCCAAGTTAGATACTTCTGAATTCTGAACTCCTTCCTCAGATACAAAATACTGGTAAAAAGGACTGAATCCTGAGTTTACAATCCGCTGCTTATCTATTAACATAATCTCTTCTTTATATTTAATTATGATATTATCAAAATTATCCTTTGCACCGTGATAGCTTTGCTCCCTCCATAAATGTTCAAAGTTCAGCCTAGTTAAGATATCCCTAATTTGTCCAGCCCAATTATATCTAACCTGTGTACTACTAGCCCTATCTAATTTTAACATTCTACCATAACAAAGTTTTGGCAGACGGCTGTCCTCCATCCTTAATACCTTTAACCACCACCCCAGGACACATTTCAGAGCCATCAATGATACATAATAGCTTCCGGAAACAAAACCAATATTGTAACAAAAGCACATGCCTCCTCCATCATAAAAAACCTCTTACAAACACCTCAAAAACCCAAAACTAACGAACTCCAAACAGCCAAAAGTATTAACAAAAAGGCAACCGACCACAACATTATCTTCACCAAAGCAGACAAAGGCAACACCATAGTAGCTGATTTCGTCTGATGCAGTCAGTTTTATTTTTCATTGACCATTAACCGATTAAAGAGATATTCAATAGTTATTATTAACGATGCAATTATTGATCGATTTTAAGGTCTCCTCCCTTAAATTTAATGAGCAAAATGTAAAATGGTTGATTAGGTAATTAATGCCCAAGAATATTTTGAGCTTTTGCATCTTCAAATTTTAATATTTTAATTTTTTTCATTTTTTTTAAAATTAATTTTATGTCTGTTTTTCCTTTTATGTACAAAACCAAAAGCCGTATGAAAAAAGTTGAAGAGGTCAAAGTTCTAAATATTGAAATTTCACTTTATCTTGTGCAGTCAAATTTTACAATTCATCGATGGATTACAAAGATATTCAACTGTTAATAGTAACGATGCAGTGATTGGTCTATTTCCACCGTGCCCTTTTCCCCTAAACTTTGTAGGTTAATAGCTTTCCATGAGAGAAAAACATGTTCCACGAATTAAACTTCTATCTAAAACGGTTCTTCCGATATAAAAGAAATACTTTTGTAAAATGCAAACTTTGAAGAGCTGTAACTCTGGAATGGTGCACTTTTGCATAGAGGTAAATTGGATTATATCGGTCTAATTCCTCTAGTAAGTTTACCCTAAAGCGTTGTAAGGTGTTTTTGCAGACACCCTGTACTTTCAATAAAATATTTTATTACTTACAATTGTGTACAGGTGTACGCAAACAAAGGAAAATATTGTTACAAATACAAATATTAATATTTTTCCAATACTGGGTTCTGGGTTAAATCAACAAAAAAGTTTCAGTAAAATTACAGTTTGTTTTTTCTAACGTTTAACAATGTAAAAAATTACATTATTACTTTTGTCTCTTTTTTACTTTCTGAACGCTTGAGGTAAGCAAAGTATTCTTTCATCAAACAAAATTGATTCGCTCGCTTTTTGACATATTTTCCTGTTTTAAAGTTCCCCAAAGTCATTTTAATCATTGTTGAAAAGATGCACGTAAATGTATTTAATATAATATTTATATTTGTGAACACAATGGCGCAGCTTATACAAAATAACGAAATCATCCCAAACTTTGAGTTTGCGCTTGTTTCTGCATGTGGCAGAAAGTCCGTTGAGAAACGAGTGAAATGGCCTTAGGCGAAAAAGTGATTATTTGAAAGATAATGGCATAATTTGTTGTAAGCTCTAAAATTAAGTAAAATCGGTTAAAAGAGCGATGCGTTATCAAAGAATTGCCTCATTTATTTGTTTTTTGTTATTTTACTGTTGCGAGATATATCACGTTTTGAACAGTCGAGTTTAAGAAATATTGTGTAAACGGCCACTGGCCACTTTAGATTTTACATTGCTCTTTTCGAGAGGAAGCTCGAGTTAAAACCAGTTGAATTTATTTGGGAGTTCCTTGCACGACTTGAGTCGGTTTCCTTTATAAAGAAAACTATCGAATTCTTAAACCTTAAACGATCGATTTAGAGCTGGAGATTTGAATGTCCTGAAAAAAAAACAAGCATCGTGCCGAGACTCAACGCGAATTTCCCATTTCCAATATTCTTTCCCTATATATGATGTATAATCCTGTTGTCACCGGTAATTTTAATATTACGCATTGGCGTAGTTAATCTTTCCAATACACATTTACAAATACCGAACGTTTTAACTCTCGAGCAAATTAATTTTGACGCTTTTGCTCGAAAGTATCCACTTTTGGGCAGAAGCCACACGTTCATGCGTACCATTCAATACAATGCCAACTAGCGCCAATCTTTTCAAATAACATTTATTTAATACTTTCCTATTAATTACTTACAATCGAATAAGCAATATAATTTCAATAGTTTCTATTTTTCGCTTTAATCATTTGTACTACATAATATCGTAATATTTAATTTTACGGAGGTCACAACCTAAATTCATTTGCAGGAAATCCCTTAACTCCCAAATTATAGACTGCAAATACAGATCCTGCAAGTGGTTCCTTCGCTTCTTGTTCCGCTTCGAGCTTTAACTTTGAAGTAGTCACATAAAGCACGTCTAAATTTACACCTCCAAATGTCACAGACGTAACATAAGTTGCCGGAATTTTAATGACTTCCAATAGTAATCCTACGTTTGAATCGATTTTAAGTACCTACAAAATTTATTTCTACGTAATAAAATGTGATTTACTTCCATTAGTGAGTAGTTAATACTAGTTTTTTTGTATTAATTTGTAAACGATTTTGATGTAGGTGCTTACCGAATGTCCTCCAAAAACGGCTACCCATAAATTGTCGTCCGTATCGATCGTCATTCCATCGGGTATTCCTTCG
This sequence comes from Malthinus flaveolus, assembly GCA_950108345.1. Classification (NCBI taxonomy): domain Eukaryota; kingdom Metazoa; phylum Arthropoda; class Insecta; order Coleoptera; family Cantharidae; genus Malthinus; species Malthinus flaveolus. Next base: position 520,034 of record OX467286.1, read on the forward strand.
AGTTCAGGATAATTCTCTAAGTTGAATAGTGTGTGTACCGAATCTATATAATAAAATGTATATTGTATAATATAATAAACTTTAATAACATATTAATATATAATACTAAGAATATACAATTATTATAGAGAATTAAACGATTTTAACGATGGGCCATACTTCGCCAGCTCAGTAAATCGCTTCCCCTTAAAGCAAAATGTAAACTTTTCCCAAAAAATCAAAAGTTAGCGCTATTAGCAAACAAACAATATAGTCTTATTGTCTTATTAACATTAGAAGCATCGAATTTATGCAAGGAGTGTGTTATTGTTAAGTTCGTTGTAATATAAATAGTGCAGAGCAAAAGCTCCATGTCCGTAATTTATAACTTATAACTGCTCCGGGTTATCTAAAGTTCCTTACAACATTAAATAAACCTAGATTATCTTTACAAACAACTAAAACCTATAATTTGATTCGTCTCTCTAATAAATATTTTAAAAAGGAACGAGCTATACATAAAATGAGAAATTGAAAATGAAACCCACTCACCGATATTTCCGGACTCGAGATCGAAATTATAAGAAACAATTTTTCTCGTTTCGCTATCGATGTAGAAGAACTTTTTGTTGTCCTTAGACCAAGCTAGTCCATTACTAATGCTCACGTTGGGAATTTTAATTTCTGGGTCGGTTAAACATTTGCCTTTTATAAAATATAAATTTCCACCCTTAGGTTCGACCGATAAGTCGTCGTTTCTTGTTAAAGTTCCTACAAGAAAACTATTTTAGTGGACAGTATTATAGCGAAAGTATACTCGTGCGAGCTACAAGGAATGAAAGCATCTTACAATATTGCAGAAAGATCATTGAAGGGCTAGGTGACACCGAAGTGATCTTCGTCGGTTAGTACCTATTCATTTTAGGTAATTAAGTCGGGAAAGATTAAATTAAAATTTCAATTATCACCCAGACCTGTTAAATGCGATTAGTATCGGACCTCAAATCTCAAAATACCCGCAGTTGACCAACTTTGTATCTTTACGGTTCAGGAACACCTCAAATATTACCCTAGATACGAATTTGAAAGAGCTCGCATAAAATAAAACCGAAGACGAGACACCTCGAACCTAATTAAAGCGGTTACGTGTTGTAATTTGTTAATTTTCTGTTAGCTAACGATCCATCCGTAAAATGATACTTCAGAAGTAATTAGTAGGTAGTACTTGGGCTGTAAACAATGAGAATAAATAAATGATACTAACACTTTTTGAAATATTAACTGTGAGGCTTGGTAAGAATTTCTAGTATTAGATGCGACAGAAACGCGATATTGTTATTTTCTCGTAAAAGCGTGGAATAACCTGAAACTCTTTTGAATTATTAACATTTCGTATGGAAATACAAAACAAATAAGCCAAGTTAAATAATCTATTATTTAAATAAATATTTGTGCTATCGAAATATCCAGGTATTTACCAAATATTATACCGACTTTATAATGAACACGAAAGAAAAATTAGTTTTGAAAACTGGATGTTTCCAAAAATTCCATTATGAATTACCTGCATAAATATATCAAAAATAGTAAAGATAATGACGTCACTTATATGCCAAATAACAGTTTTCGACCTTTAGAAAAATTGAATCAATAACCAATTTGTTGAACCGTAATTAGATACAATTGACACTAATACGCTTAATGGCACATAAAGCCATTGTGTTGGAATCGATACAAAAAGCAACAATTTACATTAAAAAATCGAACACAAAAATTACGTTTTTTGAACAAAAACCTTTTTAGGAATAAATAATTTAGTAAAAATATCTCTAGCTTTTAGATTTAAATCTCTTAAAATGCGTTCTTTAAATTGAAACAAAAAAGCACTTACCACCCCATAAACGACCTTTAGCATCGGCTTTTCCGTCGTTAAATTGATTTTTTGGATTATGCTCGTCGACGAAAACTAATTCGTTTTCGATTATTGCAGAATCGTTACTTGCCCCATTCCACGTAAGTTTGTTCACCCAACGATCTTGACACACGATAAATGTATTAGACGTGTCCTTTATAGGTATAATAAATCCGACGGAATTTGTGTCTGAAAGAAATTTTAGTTCAAGTTTAACAGACAGACAGTGGGTCTTAAGTCTTAAACTACTTGCTCGTTGCTTGATATACTCTTTTATTGGAGCTTTTAGGGCTACATTTTCAATGAGAACTTTTGAAGAGAGAAGCCGAAGTACGACAGAAGAATTCGTTAATCCCGCGTATGATAAAACTCCAGTGATGGAGAGTAGTAGTAACGACGTTCTAGATAATGGACTAATGGACATTTATTTACATTCATGTGGGGGTATTACGCAGAACAGGACCCAATTTTATTAGGTGGTTTAAAATTGCGTTTAAATATGCGGTTTAAATAAATGGTTTAAATATGCGTAGAGAAGTAACAAATTCTAGTGTTATATTTTTAAGTCGACGCACATCTTAAACGTCGTCCCAAAATCGGTTGAATCAGTTTCTCGGGTAATTTGTTAAATAAAGATCTTAACAGATTTTTCAAACCAAAGTTTGAATTAAATCTAGAGTTTAATTACCAGTAACATCCTAAGATGAACCCCTGTTTGCTCGTTCCAAATTTATTCTTGATTATAGATCAATGCGTTTACAGATGTACAAATGTACATATTGCCTCTCCATCGAGTACATACAGCTAATTCTTTAGAGGAATACTCCCAGGTACGCCAGGTGTAATTTCGCCGTCTCTTTACTCTTTAGACTTTCTAACATTATGCTTTTTAGTATTCGGATACAATTCTTGAGGCCCATCTTTGTAAAAAAAAAACTCGGAAAACTATGCTTTGTATGTCGAGAATCTGAAAATTCTTTTTGCTTCTTTTGCTCTCGATCATCATCATATCATCAATTAGCTGTGCAAGGTGGGTTTCACTTCACTTAAAAAAACATGAAGAGTCTGCCGAAACGCACGTTTAAATGGTACAGTAACCGAGTATAGATAAAATTAGACTGAAGAAATGGGAATCAAAATCTATCAGTGACGAGACTAAAGGAAGAGCGCGCTCTGAGGTGATCGATATTGTTCCGAAACACTACGTATAATAAAACTTGTATAGAATTGGAATTAAATTGAAAGCTTTCACAAACAAAGCGAGCAACGCTCTTCATTATTAAAAACTCATTTTTTATTAACCCTCTTTTAAAAAAGAATAAAAGTTTCGTATAGTTAAAAAGTTAGACGTATCTACCTACCTAATACATGAGAGGTTACTTCGTTAGTCGACTGTTTCCATCGTAAAATGGCAGGCTTGAAAGTATCGACGTAATACAAAGCTTGATCTTGTGGGTGCCACAATGGACCTTCGCCATGTTGTACCGGAGCCGTCACTTGTTCAATTTTTAAGCAATTTTCTCTATTCCACCATGGACACAAATTATTGGCACATCTTGAAATAAAATTAAACTCGTTACTAATAATCTTAAATCAACTATAATAATGTGCATGAAAACAAACATGAATCTTCGACAGATTCGTGACAAACCCACTCAGTTATAAAAAGAAAAAAAAACTTCTCTGACCGATGCTGCCCATCAAAAAGGCATAAATAGCCATCCAACTGATGCTACTGTTTGGGTAAATAAAAAAAACACTTTTTCGAATTATTAGAACTTTGTAATTTAAGCAAAATTCTTTATTGAACTGTTAGTTTAATTTGTTACTTACGCGTCGACGATATTGGTATTTAAATTTTTGATGTCGTCCATTTTGTTAGCTCTTCGTACCTAACAAACAGTTAATGAGTTTGCATTATTTAAATTATTAGTACGAGCGTACTACAGGTTGGACCATCAAAATGGAACATTATCGTTTCGAGCTTTTACGGATTTCAATTCTTGGGTTGTTTGTAATTAGTTATTTGTTTATACTAAGTCAAACTATAATAATTTGATTATTTGATAGCGATAATACGTAGCTATTATACTATTTTTATGCTGTAAGTTTAGTATTAGTAGGTATACGCACATCTGATCAGATTCGGTAAATATCAACGTGAGATTATAGAGATCAAAGTTACATCATATCGTTGAGAAGACTCGACAAAGTTTGTTAACGTGATTATTTAAATCATCTTCTGTTGTTTTCTCGTCACCTATCAACGTGTGCAAATCTTGTTATAAGCTTTACAAAGCCTTCTCTATATGCATCCCTTAATAGCTCCACATGCAAATTTCTTTTCTATTCCTATATCTACCTACTTTAATTAGTTCATTAGACATTCTCTACCTATACTTTAATGATATCCATTACGTTACAAATTTTCCATTATGATACAAATTTCTAATCATAACCAATAGAAACGCGACTTACAGCAAAATAAACCGTCAATGTCAACTATTGCCATTAACCCATGAACATCTATTGGATCTCAAATTAATTAATTTTGACAAGTCTAGGAATTATGACATTATGCCATTTTCCTACGGCTCAAGTCATAATTATGCTCGTATCTTAATGGCCATCATTAAATAATGGCCGTTGCATAATATTATACTAATTTAGTTTTAAATTTTATCCAAGGCCTTCTTGATACCTAGAATTAATAGCTCCAGTGCCTGCTGGAAAATTATAACTTTTATAGAAATTTATAATAAACAATGACTGTCGATAAACTTTAAGGTTGCGATTTTGCCCATGTTAGAAATCTTGCAAATAGTGCTTTACTGGAGCGGTTGAGCAGCGAAACCTATTGAAGTTACAAAAAAATTAAGTAGATAAAAAATAAAGTAGAAAGATTGGGCTACAATGAAAGCTAAATTTTGTTGCTGAAATGTTGATATTTAATAGAGATAAAGCTTACTGAAAGTGAGGAAAATTGCTTGCTTTTATTTACCCACTTTTGGGCCATTTTAAAATAAAAAAATGAAAATTCTGAGATATACATATCGTACTCTACACTTTCTTCTTCACTTTAAGACTTAGTTTTGAAGAATAATTAACATAATGAACCTGAACCAACCGCTCCAGTAAAACGCTTTTGAATTTTTATATTTTTATTATAAAAAGAGGGGCCTTCTGAAATTGGGAATAAATTTGCCTAACTATGTCAATTTTAATGTAGCTATTTGATAACAGTCGTCGTTATTCCTAAAGTTGCTTACTTTTCAAAATGAGCCTATACCTTTCTCACTCTAGAATATCGCAACCTTAAGCAAACTATTTTTCTTTTGTGATACACTATTTAAATTTAAAGTGTCGTGGGCAAGCATTAGATTAGTTTATGTAGATATACAGGTGAATTACCAATTAAGCTCACTTTAACAATGCTTTAACTAACTAATACTTGCAGTGCAGTTTTCGTTTATTAGTTTTTAAGGAGGCTGACTTTACCGTTTCTAGTGGAACCAGCTTGAATGTCCAACTTCGGTGATTGAGTAGTAGTTTACGTGCTTCTCTGTGTTTTTATGTAGCTGTCGGAGACGATATAATCCATCCTTAATGTTTATGAAAACCCTAGTGCATATTTAGTAATTCCGAGAGATCTTTTTATAATATGAACTTGCACATCAATATTACTTTGTAAGGATCATGGGCTTTGATATTAAATTAAATGTCAAGAATGAAATGCATTACGAATTAATGATAAAATGGAAGACTACAAAAATTACGTACGTATCGTGATCGAGATCTCTTTCAAAACATTTTATTTCTCGTATAATACAGGGTGTCCCGAGAGCAATACGTAATATTTAAAAAGGAAATTTACAAACAAAGACACACGGGCAATTCATTTTTACTCGGTTGCTCACGGCTCGGTCACTTCGGTAGCCGCTCAATACTTTTACGTGAAAATTGTTAATATTTTTACAAATAAACGGCAGACAAACTTACAGCTAATAATTTAGTTTGGTTTATTATTTCCAATTTTTACTAAACCATTAAGTAAAATGTAGAAATAGGCAGAGGATTAACTTACGTATCGTAGTAGGATAAAATCAGTATAAATAGTAGCACAGAATACATTTCGGAAAGCTGTTAACAAAAAATTAAATATAAACAATTTGACTTAAATCCTCTAATTGACTATTAATTGACTTGTAGGATATATATATATTATAATCGGATGTGGTTTGTATAGATCAATTATGTCTCGGGAAGTTTAAAATTCTTGGTATTTTACGCTGTCAATAATTTGTGAGAAATTTACAGATTTAGATCGTGTTCTCAAAAATAAATTAAAAATACTTTCAAACACACACCCCTAGTGATTTTATACGGCTTTATAGTATAGTTCAAATTTGAAAATAATAACATTGTCTACTTTAACTTCAGTAAGAAGTTTTCTCAAACTATAGGACAGCATCGTGCTCTTTTTGACTTTTATTCGGTGAATTACCTCGATCTAAACTAGAGAGATAACGTTCGAAATTTAAAAATTAATTTGGGATATTAACCTTCGAAGACTGTCCAAATACCATGTAGAAACGGCACCTTAAAAAAATTATACAAAAATATAAAAATTCTAGACGCTATTGAGGAAACGAAGGAGAAGAAAATTCATATTTTGTTGCTTCGAAAGCCATCAATTCGTAATTAAGGTTTTAAGTTTTAACCATCATTATAGGTAGCTAATATTCTTTATTAGAGCCATATACCGTCACAAATAAAAACTTAATGGTTTCTAATAATTATTATGGAGTAATGGTACTATAATACCTAATAATGTAATAAATGATGGCTTTCGAAAAACCTCAATTATTAAACTCTCGTTAAAAGTTTTATGAGTACCTTCTAAGTAAATATTATCACAAAACGAAACGTTTTACTGAAACATTATACAAAACTCAAATAATTACACTGAAACGAATTACGGCATACTGCAATTAATCTCGATGCAAAAATTATGGAAGATGGGAGCCATTCCGTGTCACCGTGAAGACTATTCTCTATAGTCACCAAGTCATCTCCTTTCGATTGAACTTAAATTAGGTAATTTGTGTAAAATATTTTGTGTAAATATTATTGAGATCTCCCTATAAATTAATACGTTATATACCATCACACAATCTAAAATTTTAAAAGGCGAAATAACGAGAAAGTTTAAATTTATGTATGTATCGACGATAACAAAGTTCGCGCCGTTATAGAATGGGCACGAGCATCCGTGGGAGTTAATAAAAAGATTTTTTTTAACTAAACAAAATTGAGCTAAATATTTTTGATTAGAAACATCATGTCAAATTATACCGACATTAGAACTTAGGAAAGTATTGTAATTAGTGTAAAGAATAAAGTTTGAGACTATACGATTTACCATTAGAACATGTGGGCAAATTAAGAAGATGGCGTGAAAAACTTTAAGGGAAAATAATATTGCATAATTTAGAAAACTATTTCGTTATTTTCCCGCAAGTTATTTTTTTAATGGTGACCGTCTTTAGTACGTAATTTACAAAAAGGTAACTAAAGTCGTTTGTAGAGCAATTCGAGAGAAAGTCTCATTTCCACTCAGTTATGATAAAGTGAGAAAGCCTGCTTTTTCACTCACCTACGATGTTTCCATATACCATATTTATTATATGATATAACCAAAGCGTTTGAGGTTAATTATTTAAGGATGTAACCCACAACCTTTCCGAGAAACATCGGACTACCCACAATTTTGTTAGTGCAAGCGGTGTATATTGAAAACTTAAATAATTGTATTAGCGAGCGTTAAGTTTTTTTATTCGATGCTACAGCAATGAAATAATTTTCTCAAAATATTTTTCATTTTTTTACTGAAAAAATGCGACGATTATTTATTCGTATCTTTTAACAAAAAGTTAATGATATTCTGGTATATAAAACTATCGGTTAAAATTCGTATGTTAGATTATTATAAATAACGATCCAATAGTTCCATTTGAAAAACACGAATTATCAAATAAGTAATGTGAAAATGTTTAAATGTCCATACACAAACAACGTTAAATTAATATTTCCGTATAGTACTGGAGGACATCACGGAAACGCATTTAGTGGTCACAATATATGTCATAAGGTCATAACTATTATGGTAGACACAAAATGAAATTAGGGTACGTTTATGTTAATGTTAGAGCTAACGGAGATAAGAGCGAAGCAACGAATTTAAAGCAAGGATACGCAGCTCCAACATAAACATATTTCTCATTGTTTTAAATTCGTTTCCTCGCTTTTATCTTTCTCCAGCTCCAACATAATCGTACACTTAGCCGCATAAACATTTAAAAGCAATGGACGCGATTAGCGGACAAAGTTGCTTAAAGTAAGCGGTCAATTTTGCTGACTATATTTACATTTAAATACCTACAATCCGCTAAACTGTATGCCGAAAGTCAGCATACGATGAATTTAGTTACCACAGTGCTGTTGTGCTGACTCTAAGCATACAGTTTAGCGGATTGTAATGCCAAAATAGTCAGCATAATTGAGCGCTGACTTTAAGCAGCTTTGTCCGCTTTGTATTATTCAAAATTCAAATCTATTCGAGATCCCAAATATATTTATTGATCAATAAAACTCAAAATATACAGGGTGTTCTATTTAATAACCAAAGTCGTTGTTATTTCTGGTTCAACCCGAAGTGGAGCAGGAATTTCATTATAGCGAATAATTAGGTGGCAAAACATTACGATACACACCACGGTACACATACTATGCACAGAGAATTATGATGGATTGAATAGCAAGGAATAACATGAGTGGAAGTAGTAAAGAAGAATAGAAGCTATGCTATAAGCTATAACTATAAGCCACGCGAAGTTTTGCAGATGATGAAGAATGGAGTAAAACAAATACAATAAAACTATAAGACGATATAAAACTTTCAATGAGAGTCTATCTTGAACTGCTTTTACCAGCTACTTATGATTTTTATGTGGATTGGAAAATTGGATTTAAAAAACCGTTTGCAACAAGATTTTATCCTAAAATCTCCATTGGAAATTGAAAATACTTCAAACTCACATCGGCTACCCTCAATTTGTAATCTTTATTATGGGTTGGATATTTCGCGAATTTAAGGCGATTATTCTTATTACTTGTCTTCTATATTAGCTTGCTTCCTGTGTCTGTTGCGGATCTATTTTTCTTATTTTGAAACCTTCCCGTAATCCAATCTTTCTGAAATTTTACTTGCATGTTCGATTTACGTGACAAAATTTTTCAGAAATTTTTGTAAATTTTTTGCACGATTAGATTTAATCAAATTAAATATTTTCGATTTATATTGAGTAATACACAATACACGGTAATACACATATTTGTGTCTTGGATAAGGGTCTTTTTCTATACTGTTTAAGGCATTTCTAAAAGAAAAGACAAGTTTTTAAAAAGTGTTTTTTTTCATCTAATTTTATTTTAATAGAGGGTTCGTAGATTTCGATTCGACTGACCGTCGGAAGAGCCAATGGCACGAAAGTTCTAATCCTTTAAGTCGAGAGTAGAGTACCACTTTATTAACTTTTTTTTATTGAAAAGTAACCATCAGAATAATATAAATGCCGTATTATAGTAAAGACAAAATTAATAGAAAATTAGACATTTAAATTTGTTAAATAATAAATTAACAAAATATGACTTACTATTTTCTTTTTATTTAAGTAAAACAAAAAACTAAGACCCACTTTTTACAATTTTACGTAATATACTGTTCACTTCAAGGCTTGTGTAATTGACAATCGCAATTGTATAAGTTTAACAACTTAAAAATATCTATTGTTTTGTACCGATAACGACGTAAAGTATTAGTATCCAAAAATTAACGATAAAATGTAATTTTTTAAGAGTGTACTTTAGTGAATTCAAAAGCAGGAGAGGAGTGGTGGGACTTTTCATTCGTTATCCGTTATTTTAATATTGCTTTAAGTCACAAGAGATAATACATTAATAGCGTGGTGAGATATCAATACCAACTATCTCCCAAAGAGAAAGAGAGAAAATGACCAACAATTACAATAGTACTTAAGGTGCTTACTTATAGGTAAGGTACCTCTCCTTAGTCAATTAACAAAAGCAACTAACCGAAGATCAGACGATGGGACTATTCCACAGGACCTATGTACACGGTGGAAACTTGAATTTTGATTATAGGATTTAACATGGGAAGACAAACTTCTGTAAATATTGACTCCCCTAACTATTTTACAGTAAAATACTGAATAAAATTTTTTAAGAGAATAATTAAGAAGCTTCTAATATAGTTATAAGATTTTAAATGGATTCCGCCGTTTTCGAGAAAATGAAAGAACATTATTCAGTTAATAACCCTTTCTCGCGTTAGCCTTGATAATCCATTCCAAGTTACTATTACAAAAAAAATTTGACGTGCGTTAAAATCAAGGCTAACGCGAGAAATGGTTATTAACTAACTAATTTTCCTTCATTTTCTCGAAAACGGCTGAATCAATTAAAAATCTTATAACTATATTAGAAGATGCCTCTTATTTAAAAAAAAAATGTTATTTAGTACTTTGCTGTAAAATAGTTAGGGGAGCCAATATTTACAGAAGTTTGTTTTCCCATGTTAAATTATATGATCAAGATTCAAGTTTCCACCGTGTATAATGACGTTAGCTGTGGAAATCGCGAGGAAAGATTGGGTGTAACCGTGTAACGGTGACGGTAACTTGACGTTGACGCAGATTTTACGTGTAGGTAATAAGTTTGTTCGTTGGACTTGCAATAAGTTGTCAGTTGTTTTGTAGTTTTGTTGACGTCGTACGCTAACAAAACAACTGAAGAACTACTGAAAGAACTAACTTGTTTTACTTTAGTTAACTGATCTGCACAAGAACAGCTTAGTGCAAGTCCAACGCGCAAACCTAATGTAAATCGTGGCCTTAAACCCAATTTTTTTTATCGCATGAACCGTTAACATACTTACATAAACTTAAACTGCCGTTATAGTAGTCTCACCGCGATTGTTTAGACGAAATAATTTTAATTAATTCGACGCGCCCTTAACGCTATATTATGCTACTATTTATTTTGTAATAGGTACATTCTAATAATTTGCGCACATTTAAAATTTAAATTTGAAAATTTCAAAGTTTGTTACATATGTAATGTAAACCATTTAGCCTCTAGATAGAATATTATTTGTAATTTAATCGTTCGCAAATAAAGTGACTAATAAATTCACAAAGTTTTCCCTTAACAGTTATTCCACGTTTATTAAAGAAAGAAAAATGCACTTTACGAGAATAATGGCTGGGAATTTACTTTAATAATACAAATTAGCCTGTTATTTTCAATTAATTTAAGACTCGATATGGTCGTTGAAAATTTAATTAAATAAAAACGCTCTCGTTTTAAACGGGAAAGCCGAATATTGTTTTCCGATACATTATTTGATGCGATTTCCTAGAAAATTTTCAGTTTGTTTAAATATAGATACGAGTATTTAATATTAAACAATAAACAAGTTTAAAGTTTTTCCCACAAAATTAAATAATTCGAGGAAAATTTTAATCCTAATCTAAAATTTCGTTATTAAATTCGTTCGCCCATTAAATTGAGTTAAAATTGATTAAGGTCGCACGTAAAATTGCTAATTTTGCACCATACCATTTCGTTACTAAGATAATGAGTGTCGTCTGTAATATTCTCACATTTAGAAAATCCTTAATGGGGCGATCGTTCCATTTACATACGACTGGGCACAAGAATACACTCGCCCAGCTATAATAGTGATTAACAGTGGTGGTTGTTGAATATAGTCCGATCAGCAATAAGAGATGATCAGTCATGCTGTTTAATAGGGAATGCGTATTACAGAATTGCAATTTCCGCTTTAGTACCTACTTTTAGGCAAATCGTACATTTTTGAACAGCGTCATCCATATAGTTGAACACTGCACAGTAATGGCTAGATATAAAGTAGGTCTGTAAGTAAAATACGGCTAATTTAATAAGGCTAAAAAAATCAAAAACACTACTTTTCGCTATACTTCAGCAATGAAAAGAACATGCAAAATTACGCCATCGTCATCTCGAACTGTGTGATTTGCCCAAAGATAACGACATGGTAACTAAACCTTACTCTTAACCTTAAACGATGCCTAAAAAGAAACTCGATCAATTTAAAAAATCCCCATTTAGCTGCTGCACTGAACACAATTTATTTAAACTTTTAAAATCGTACCTTTGATCCGCCCCCATTTTAGATGTAGACATTGTTAGGGCCCTACCGTTACACAGCCAGAGTTTAAGAACCGTTACTGACGCTGCCGTCTTAACATTTGCCATCAGTCGTTAAGAGTAACCTAAACATGTAAACAATTTATTGTATTCGAAGAAGTATAATGTATAATAACAATTTCAAAACATTTTTCAAATGACGTTTAAATTGACGATAGGTATATCGAGTTTGAACGCTTAACGTCGCTGTTATCAGTTTGATTTTGACAGCTAAAATAGCTGAGAGTTTCCTGTTCCCCATTACATTCTTAGCGTGATTAGATTTCTTATTCACCCTAGGCCTCTAATATAGTCGGCAACGCGAAAGGGCAAAAGGCTCCTTTGACGAAATAAGCTCAACCGAATTATTAAATTTATACGTGAATTAATTTTTTCAAATATATACACTAGGGTATAAATAATTAATTGAATATATGATGTAAACCAACCCTAAATTAATCACATAGTAGTGTGAAAAACGTTTTTAGGGAAAAAATGTCGAACAAGAGACGTTTATAATTTGGGAGATAAATAAGCCGCCCGCCTAGCGTACGTTGGTACGAACATGCTACCGGAAATGGCGTGCTTGGGTTCGATTCCCGGGGCGTTGAGGTGTTGGACATTTTTCTCCTAAAAACGTTTTTCACACTACTATGTGATTAATTTAGAATTATTAAATGTTCGTGAATTCTTGTAAGACTCGAAGGTATTCTGTACCTACTTCATTTAAATAATAATAGTTTAGTGTACCTATCTACATAAATAAATATCAACTCTGAACTCTCCATCCGATCGAAAGGCAAACTGAAGTAGGATTGTTGCTAATGAAATGATATCAAAAACATAATTAAAACTTTGTGTTTTGACATAAAGGTTATCTAAGACAATAAATTAATCTAAATATCTAATCACTGTATCGTGGGACGAAATTTCTTAGAAAAAATTTTAGACTCTGATTGTAAACGTTATCTACTAATCTACTAAGGCATACCTTTTGATTATAATCTAAAAACTAGATATTATTTACCATTTACGCTGCTGTGTTACGTCGCTGAAAAGTTTTGTTTTCTAGCAATTTATTAATTTATTTACTGAACTTTTGTAATTTTTGAACATGCACTTTATTCTCTGCCTCTCCGTGAGTTGATACCGAGAGACTGATGGGTGTACTGATTTATAGAGAATCTTTTTACCTATTCTGATCTTAGTCAAAACTAAAAACAAAATTTTAGTAAAAAGAATGCAGTGCTAAGCTGCAGAAGGTTCAGTCATGGCTAATTTTAATACAAACATTTTTTAATACCATAGAATCGTTGCTGAAACCCATCTTGTGCACATTTGAGTAAAATTGAACTCAAGATTATTTTGCTCAAGTCAAGAGCCAACTGCACTATTAAGTATTAACATATTAATTACCCACATTAGTACTCTGTGAGTAACCTTTTACATAGTTGCACTTAACTCGCATTGTTCAATTTTTTAAATCATTTGTACGATCAGTGTTTCGATATAACATGTCCAATATAATTAATAGTGGGCGTCTATATAAAACTTTTCAACTTTTATATGTTCTCGAACTAAATAGAAAGATACACTCCTAAACAACATTTATTTTAAAAGTTGCGTCCTTCTTAACTTATTGTGTATCTAAGGGCACATTAGACCAAACAGACGACACATAGACTTTTGGGATTTCATTTAATACGCTACTCCATAATGGATTTTGTTTGAAACAACTTCCAAAAGAAAAAAATGTTTGTTGCGTGTCACAAAATATCGTTATTTATAATAACTCATTTACACCAACGTGAAAATCCTTAAGAAAAACGCTTTAAGATTTCAAATTTCGTTATAATCGACGTTTACCTACAAGTAATAGTTGCGTGTAAGTTGAAAAATCGTTCTTACCTGATCGAAGGTTCGAGTGAAAGAGTCCGTTTTATCATAACTGGTGTATAATAATAAAAGTTTGTCAGGAACTCTTTTAGTTTAAACACTCTTAAAAGTTCAGTCAGTAAAATATTACAATTTTTTAAAATTTGTTGCTAAAATGTACGGGACCTCACTAAAAGAGTTATGAATTATGTGCATTACCAAACTGTCATAATATATATATTATGACATTATGATATCGATATATTTTCATTTTGATGCTTTTAATTTGTAATTAAATATTTCGAGTTCTCGTTGTTCTAAAGTTTAGATCGAGACGTTCATAATTTGGGAGATAAGTAGTTGTCTGGCTTGGCGTACGTGGTTCGTTCATGCGACCGGATATTGCAGACTCGGGTTCAATTCCTGAGGCGTTTCGTCGTTCAACATTTTTCTCCTAAAAACGTTTTTCGCGCTACTAGGTGATTAGTTTAGGGTTGGTTTACATCATACATTCAATTAATTATTTCTGCCCTAGTGTATACCTATATTTGAAAAAATATTCAAATTTCACGTATAAATTACGCTGCGTATATGCCTTTTTTCTGATAATATTTTTTTTAATTTAACTTATCGTATCTTTTCAGATTCGCGAAATCGTCAGAAAATGTATACAAACATTGGAACACCAACTTCAATTTAAATCGCCTTCTATCAATTATAAATTTAGTTTTAATTAAAACACTAAATATAAGAAAGAAAATTATACAAGTCGAACGTTAAACATAAATAAGAATTTATTAACGGAAATTATTGAGTAAAGAATGTTTATTGGAAGAAGACCATCTGCTCTGTGTGCCGAGCACGGTTGTGTTATAAAGCCGGGATGTCATTCTCCAACATCGACACCAGAAGAACTCGAAAGAAGAGCCGAAATTCAAAGGAATGACTTGCTCCTGCACGAAGCCGTCATTAAAAATGACACCGAATGCGTTAGAAGAATATTGAAGGACCCTGTAGACATAAATTCGAGGAATAACGTGAGTATTTTGAAGTACCTACTTGTTATAATAGTTATAGTTTATGGAAAATGGTAGCATCACAGAATTTTCTATTATTACGCACCTTCCTACTTCTTCTTTGTAGATTTCTTTTGTTATTGTTTCCTAACCGTCTCACCACTATAGCTAGCCACCACGGTCTCTGCTGGATCTAATACTGGTTGCAGTCGTGTCACCGCCACTGGTCACTGGTCGATGGAACTATCTGTTTTGTCCCAAAATTTACTCCTGTTTAGAATTTTTATATGTTGTTGGTTTCTACCTCGTGTTGACTTTGTAAGTGTGAGTAATAGCAGCCCGTATTGCGACACAATTTATTTAAAGCTCGATTTTCATCAGGTATCGCTTATCTAGAGCTTTATCGAGCTACACCGTAACACCGTGGCTTAAAACTTATAACTTAAAACTTTACAAGAACTTCTCCGAGTATTTGCTCAGACGACTTTCTCGAATGATTACGTAAGATATGTAGGTATGGTAATCCAATCAACGTTCACCTTCGTCAAAAAATATTCCCAGAATAATATTAAAGTTTAATAGAGTCACTTCGAGTTGTCCGATAAAACATTCTGCAAAAGTATGGTAAAGAGCGCACAAAAATCGTTATTTGTCACTACGACGAGACACATTTAACAAACTTCGAAATTTAATTTTCCTCGGTATGCTATTGCGACCAAAGCAGTAGAGTGGATGCTCTTCAAACTAACTAGCTGCAAAGTCGCCCGATATTTTTCCAATTCAATCAGCTTCCAGAATGGCATCGATAGTTGTAATTGAATAAAATTTGAGACGAACTTGATCGTCTATATAGTGCAAGGTGATTGGATATTTTATCAAATTTATAAGAAATTTATTAAAAGAAATGTAATTCTTAACTAAACTAAAATTCGAGTAAATTATAAATTATGGAGTAGGTAATTATTTTGTTATTTGTTTTATTTCAAGCAAATTTATAAAAGTTTGTTAGAAAGTATTCAGAAATAAAACTTTAAAAGAACATGGAAACCAAAGAAAAACATATTTATTTGACTATAAAAATACTATTTTAATACAAAATATTATGTAAAATAGCATTCGAGCTTTCACATTCAAATGTTATTGCATTTTTATTACATTTTTCTTCTTCAAGTAGTCCTTTCTAACGTATGATGCTTTTTCTTTAAACCTTCCCGTTACACAGCGATATTTCCTCTTTACAAAAATTTGAGAAGCACGCAAAGTGTAAATTTAGTACGAATATTCCTAAAATCTTTTTCAACTTTTTCCCTTCTTGAAGTTTATTTTGATTGATTTCATTCGAACTTCACGCCAACGCGTATACTATATTTATGGGGTATTATTAGCCGCTATTACATAATATTCATCGTGCACTTTTACTAAACTAGTAAAAGAAAACGAAATTTTCAGGTTATCGTGCTAACCGCAATAATAGTAAGCGCCCAAGTCGGTGAGAAACTAACTGCAAAACTAATAGATTCGATTTTTAAACCCCCTGTATAACATGATGAAAAGTTTCTTAGTTTAGGGTTTAGGACGACAAAAATGTTATTCATTCTCGTTTTTTATGAAACTTATTACGTTATTATTTATTACTTCTTTGCATTTTCCCAAAAATTGTTTATACTACAATCTATCGAACTCATCTATGTGTGTACAGTGTGTAGGAGTGTAGGTACGAGTATTTAGGCAATTGGTTGCTACATCATCAGGTACTTAAAAAAAATCGAGTACCATTATTTATAAACCAATATATAATTCGTGTTAATAATAAAACTGCTAACCGCTGTATATACTAATCGACGCTTTTTTACTTTCAATGCTATATCACAGTACGGACGAGCTCCTATGCATTGGGCATCTTCTAGAGGAAATACTGACATAATGGACATGCTCATTAGTGCAAATTGTGATATCGAAGCTCGAGACAAGGTATAGGTAATAGTAAATTATTAATAAATGTTTATTTTAAAAAACGAATGCAAAATTCTTAGTCTTTTCAAAGGAGTTCATATTGTTCGTTTTAAATAAGAACGAATTGAAGCTGAGTCGGATGTTTTTTATTTTCTGCTCAAATCTGACGCTAAATTTATTACTTTAAAACTCGATCAAAAAGCAAAATTTAAATAAAGCTTTCATTTGACAACCTTCTTCACTTCGCGCTAATTTTAAATTAAATGAAGAGGAGGGTAAATACAATTTTATATATTTGCCGGGAATTAGTTTGAAAGTAATAATTAATTTAAATAACTTGGGCCGCTAAAAAATTGCTTTATTTTAATTTTAACCAACATTACTAATTTATTATTAACGCTGGTAGTACGGCATGAGACCTATCCTTATGGCAGCTTGGCATGGACATCGCGACGCCGTACAGCTTCTGATAAATTCTGGAGCATGCACTAATGCGACAAACAAGGTAACTCAATTACTACTGCATGCATAATTTAACAGTTTCCGTGTGCTTTTATTTAATTATTAATCCATCGGGTAACTTCTATTAATTTCTTATGCGCCGTGTGCAAATTTTATTCCCAATTCACTTTTTCATTTTGTTCGTCGAGCGAGCAAAACTTAAGTAATTTTAGTTACCTATCTCAAAAACGAAAAGTCAAGTTTACACAGATTGGGTAGCCATTTAATTATTTTTCGTCTACTGGTCATTTGAGAGGACTCCAGAGGGAGCTGTGCTGGTCGGAACACCAGATTAGAGAATTTTCTTATCTGTTTTGATCAACTAGCGAGCCGGTTATAAAAGTTGGCGGTGGAATTGGAAATGTGGGAGAGAAAAATGGTTTTAACAGTTTTCTATTAGAAAACAAAGAAAATAGCGAGTGTGTTTTATACATGCAAATTAAAACAATTCTCGCATGAGACACAAAGGAATTTCGTAATTACGGAAAAGTCAATTCTGCTAAAAGGAAAATACTATCAGAAAGTTACCCGATGGGTTTTTCATGACCTTAAAGTTTAATGACAAAAACTCACCAGATACACATATAAGATTAATAGTTTATGCAATACTTTAACATTACCTTACTCAAACACTCGAACACGTTTTCTATTTGCACTTAAAACTAACAACTTAACCCAAATAAATTTTAGAAAAACTACACACTTTTAATGTGCGCCTCGAAAAATAATCGACTCGAAGTTGTGGATTATTTGTTGGAAACTCTCGAAGACGTTAATATCGATGCAGTCGATATAGAGGGTCAAACTGCTCTATTCCATGCCTCTTCGGGAGGTCACATAGATATTGTTAAGCGACTTATAGATATAGGAGCTGCCTTAGATCGACCAAACAAGGTATTTTTTCTATTTTGAATATTTTCGTAGTACCTACCTTCTGCATAATTTACATCTTATTTTGGCAATCGAAAGTTTGTATCGCAAATTAAAAATACAATAAATATGTACATCATACTACGTGTGAACGTGGGTAGGCGAATTTTGGCAAACAGGTATGTGTTTTTTACATCAGAAACGCATTTCACCTCGCTTATTGATTTTACAACGTATGTCAAGAAAATTGAGTTAGAGTAAATTGAATTAAATAGCTATTTTTAGTTTCTACTCGGAGCATTTTATATCTAACAACTGCAACATAAGCTGGTAGATATTTATCTTTGAAACAATGTAAAAGCTTTCCACTTTTAACTATAATAAACGTTTTTTTATTTTTCCTAATAATGTGTAAATTATGTTTATTTTCATTAAATTTCCATCAAAGTTGTGCTGTGTAACCCTCGAGCGTTCGGGCTTTCGTCGAGACCCGAGCACCGGAGAGAACAACCGCTATTGATGAGGTCTAAACGATGCTCGTTAAGAAGACCTCTTTATTAAAAACATCAATATTTAACTAATTATTTGAAACTAATATTCGAATGTATAGATGCGAATATACCGGACGTCGACCAAATTCGCATCACAAAATTATTCGTTATTTGTCTCTAATAGAGATTTCAGATTGATGTAGTAAAAGATAAAAATGTGATTGGGGTAATCCTGATTTGGTGACACGCAGGAATATACTTATTTTAAGTTGAAAAAACACGAAAGTTTAATTAATTTAAAAATTATTCCCTTTAGTGGAACACTAAAGGCTTGTCCTCATTACTAGCGACAGAAGACTACAAAAACGTCGAAGCAAATTAATATACGTCTTTTATTACAATCTCGAACTAAATCATTCTTCTGAAAGTAGAAAAGTTGTTCTTCGTCTACCCCAAATGTGCAGCGGCATCGGGTCCAGCTTTGAACAGAAGTTCTGATAAGCACCAATGTTCTAAATCTTAAGAGCCGAGTGCCTTGAGATATAAAAACTTCATGGTGAACCCCAGAACCTGCAAACCTGCCATGTTTTAGCTCGGTAGTCTAGCACCGTTCTATTGAATCACGCAGCGAGATCTATTTTTTTCTCGGCATTACGCGAATTAGTCCAGATTCAACGGTACTTGTAGAAAAAGTCTGGTATTTTGGCTTAATTAAAAAGCTAAACCGGCAAATATAATAACAATCGTTCGTGAAAAGCTTTTCAATTTAAAAAGAGAATCCTAGTAGTATAGGTACTCCCCGAAATACTTTTTAAAATCCTGAGATCTTAATTTTTTGTTTTTGTTGCCCTGTTGAAACGGCAACTCAGCACTTACGACTTTAAGGGGTTTGTATATCTAAAATAAAATGTACCAATCAAAGTTAATAATTACTTTAGTAATTACAAACTAAATTCTCTTTGATGTTTGAAATTAATACGTAATGAAATCAACAGAAATTTACCAAAAGGGGTATTTTACTAAACTGGAACTGTTACTTTAAATGCGATTTCTATTGTATTAATAATTGCTCACTTTAAATACCCATTTAAGAAGAAAAGTTTTATTTTCCGTATTAACTGAATTAGTACCGCAACTTATGCAATTTTCGAGCGCGTTTTACTATTTGCACTAATTATTTTCCAAGTTTGACTCTTTACAAATTATGTACTACCTCTTTAATTTCAATTACGAGTATGCAACGAAATATAATGGATTATCTGAAAGGAAAGCATTTATTAATACGGTTTCGAGTTTCGAGATCCCAATAGAATAATAAGGTCGCGTTACGGGAAACTCAAACTTTTAATTGAAACTCTCTCGGTAAATTCGAGAAAAACAAATGTTCTGTATTTACTCGCGATCTCTAAAAGACGGGTTTCTTTTCTTACTCGTTTATTTTTGTTTTGGCATAGAGCTGTATACAGCTCTATGCCAAACTCAAATTGATGAATAATGATGATATTCTAAGTAAAAAATGTTATATAAACATATGTCCGTTTTCTTCTAGTTTAAGAAGCTATAGGCATTTTAATTATTTCATAAGTGTTTTAATAAATTTGCTACTTTTAATAACAAAAACCAAATAAATTATAAAAACTGTTCAAAATGACCACCTTGTGCTCGAACACAAGCTTCACATCTCCGTTCTCCGAACTAAAGATTGTGCAACACGCTGCATAAAATTAGGCCCATTTCTTATAAAGTTACTTGCATCCATTATTATTTCTAATAATTTAACACGATTAGTAATTTCTACATTATACACCACTTGCTTCATATTTATGACCCCATAGATAAAAATCTAAGGTCTAAGAGATTCAAATCGGGGGAGCGTGGCGGCCGAGCTCTTAGACCTCCATTACCGATCCAACTATTTGGAAAATTATTATTTAGCCAAGTAGTGACTTGTCTGCTTCTATGTGGAGGTGCGCCACCATGTTGATACCACATAATATTAGCAATATCATTAAGCGGTACTTTCTCTATTAAATCATAGAGAGTATGATCCAAAAATTGTCTGTATATCTCTCCATTTAAGCGACCGTTCATAATCTGTATAGGCAGCAAGGTATTATTGAAAATACCACCCCAAACGTTTACACTAAAACGCTGCTGAAAGCATCTGGGTCTAATAGCATGTGGATTTTGCAAAGACCATACGTGTTCATTGCGGGAATTATTTATGCCGTCCCTAGTAAAGCATGACTCATCTGACCAGAGAACGAGTGAAATAAAATTGATATTGTCTGTGTTTTGCAAAATTCCAATCATTGCTGGTTATCTCCAGGATTTAATGCTTGTACACTTTGACGATGAAATGGATGTACTACCTCTCTATTTAAGGTTCGCTCCACAAAATTTTGTGACAATAATTGTAGATGATTTGATATCCGTCTCGTACTAAGTGAAGGATTATATATACAAGAGAAGCGTTTATGACATTTTCCTCATCTTCCACATTTACTCCACGGGGACGAACATGTCGCGGTGCCGGGTTACCCGTTTCTCTAAGTCGTCGAAATGATGCACTAAATACTGCTCTAGCAGGCTGGTGTCGATTTGGAAATTTACGTTCATATTTTCTTGCTGCACGGCGCGTATTACCATCACTAAATCCATACACGTAGACAATGTCTGCATATTCCGAAGTTGAAAATTCGTACATAATTATTTGTAACTCGGCCAAAACTTTTTAAAGGTATGACAGACAATCAAACATAACTTGATCTCCCAATTGTGAAAAACTTTAATATAAATAATTAAAATGCCTATAACTTCTAAACTAAGAAGATAACGGACATAATTATGTTTATATAACATTTTTTACTTAAAATATCATCATTATTCATCTATTTATGTTTGGCATAGAGCTTATAAATCACTCTGTACAAGTTTACGTTAATGTACCCTTCGACTAAACCATTTAACATAATATATAAATTACTCAAGATTTTTTCTTCGTATTTTTTAATAATAAACATGTATTTTTATAGAAAACACGAAGTGCTTTACACGCAGCTTCTGAAAAAGGACACTCGGAAGTTACACAATTTTTATTAAATCACGAAGGCCACGTCGAAGCGAGAGACTCGGATGGGAACACCCCATTATGTATAGCTGCTCAAAACCAACAGATGGAAGTAGCTAAAATATTATTGGAACACGGAGCCGATCCCGATGCAGAAAATAATGTAAAGAGTTCGCAAACCGCAAACTCAAAGATTTAATTTTAAAAAGTTTAAAACGTCTTCTAAAGACGCATAAGGCGCGTCGACATTCAATAAAAATCGACTCTAGTAGTAATAATGACGAATTTATACTATCAACTCGCATAATAAAATTATTGCATAATAAGCTTGTTATGGGAAGTGCGTTTGCGCGCTTCTTTATATTGGATGAAACGCGAAAGAATCTTTTAGCTCCTACCCCCCACTTCGGTCTTATAAAGCGAACATACTGTAATTGGCTTTCGGCGCACTCAAACACATGAATGTCGATGCGGCTTAACTAGACTTTTTTTTCAGTTTATACATCCCTAAGCTATCTAGATACAATTTAAGGGGAGTCGACGATATTTATTATAAATAAAATAATTTTTAGAACGGTTTTACTCCACTTCATATCGCATGTAGTTCGGGAAGTCAAGGTATAATCGAAGCCTTAGTTCAACAAAATGCTTCACTTAATACCAAAAATAAGGTAAAATATTTTATTTACACAAATTTAAATATTCGACGTCGAACCTACTTCAAATTTCAATTTCAGACTGGAAACACCCCTTTACATTTAGCTTGTCAAGCAAATAGGTCTAATGTAGTAGAATTTTTAATATCACGAGGAGCAGATCTGAACGCCCTTAATGTGGTAGGTATCCGACAATCCGACGAGTGAAATTTGTTACCATTAGTGCTCAAATTTTGCAAATTAGCGTCTTCAATCGCCCATGCACATAGCAGCCGAAATGGGTCACGTCGACATATGTAAACTTTTACTTTCTGCCGGTGCAAATATCGAACAACGGGAACACGGAGGAAGAACCCCACTGTATATAGCTGCGAGAGGAAGTTTCACGGCTATCGTCGATATGATAATTAAAACCGCCCGCCTGGACTATCCGCCCCACGTAAGTTTAACCAACTCAAAACGCCCCACCTTTATGTTATAAACATTTTTTATTTTTACAATCATTCGCTTTTGCATTTTTAAGTAGGTAGGAATTTTTAACGCAAGTGCATTAACAATTAAAAAAGTCATTTGCGTCCTACTTATAAATGTTCTACAAGAGGTACTTCTGTTATAAAGTGCCTGCGTATTGCATCAGGAGGAACCGAGCAGCACTACCAAAAAAGATGGAGGATTGAAACCTGTGTTAAATACTGCTAGAATTAAAATGAGATCCGCTTCTAAAGAAGAAAATAAAAAATGGGATAGCGAGAGGTTTAGAGAAGTATTGTTTAAACTTGCCTATAAACAACTGTCGCCAGGAGAGTGGAAACGCTTGGCACATTATTGGGCTTTTACGGAAGAGCAAATTCGAGCTATTGAACATCAATACACAGGTATTTTTTCTATTATCTTAATTTTTCCAATAATTATCGGCAGCGGAAGATCATTTATTTTGTGAGTGGAGATCAAACTTATTAGCGCACCTCTTACGGCCTTTCTCGTCTCCGTACTATACCAATCTCTAAATACTTATCAAATTTCGTATAATGACCTTCTTGGGCTTCAAATGGCCGTGTAAGCTATGAACTTCTATTTCTGTAGTTTTCTTAAACACTCAATAATTGTTTCTAATCGAATCGTGTTTGCAATGAATCCATAAGTCCCCAATTCTACCTTTTTGAGATTTGAGCCACCCCATCCGCATATCTTTTTATTTGTACTCCGTGGACAGCAATAGAATTTCTTCTCAAAATAATGATCGAAATATGGGCCTAATTATTTAGTTGCTTACTGTTGTATGTGCCCAAACAAAATACATAAATTCTCTAAAACTCAATCGAGCAATAGTAGATTACAATAGAAATTCGATAATTGAAAACCGTCCAACTCTACAATAATTGTTAATGCATTCAGAAACGCCGTGCCGCGTATAGTTGGTATATATTATTTGATAATCGGTTTTATCTCGCGGGAAAACTCGAATAATAATCCTATTTTTAATTGCGTTAAATATTCATGTTAAAATGTTAAATATGAGTAAGCAGTAACTCAAAAAATCTGATGTGAATAATATGTCTTGCAACTTTGAAAACCGTATAACGTTTTAATCATATAAAGCTCTGGTTTCTATTTCTTTTCGAATTCGATCCTCATTCAAAATGGAAAATGGATATTTCAGTGTTTCTGAACCTTCTTTTCATAGTAGTATTTATAATATATGTACATGTATGCTATTGTATGTATGTATTATATGGCATTGTATTTCTCTTCTACAGTTTCTTGTTAAAATACTTATGCTATATTAGTCATGTTGGTGCCCTTACACTCAATTTGTACAACACACGTATTTGAATAAGACCGTTAAAGCAATTCTCACCTTACTCGCCTCAAAATTTCCTCTAGAATTTTTCACATACCTACGAGTTTGGGCTTGTTAGTCAATTTAATTATAAATTAGTTTGTAAATTGTTAATCCGGGTGAAAAGAGAATAATGTAGACAAAAGGAGTTTATTTCACCTACATTTTTGAGAGGTTATATCCTTTTGAATAACAACCACACTTTTGAATAATTTAAAAAGCCAGTTGCTTACTTCATGAGCAAATCAAGAACAAAATCTTATTAACTACAGAAATATTTCGTTTAAAATTTCTCTATAAATTTTACAAAAACAGAAAAAATTAAATTTTAATTACATGATCAAAAATAACTACTAAACAGTTGAATAATTAACTGGTGTTTTTGTTTGTTAAGAGTAAAAAATCGAAAGAAACTAAATCTTCACGGTCAGCTCCAGCAAAATAATAATACGAAGATTTACCCGTAAGTTCTGCCCGTCCATCCGCCTGTTTGACTTTTCCGTGCAAAACTTTTGCATCGCCCTAAACTTATAAGTTTTAAACAATCGTACCTATAGCTCATATAATGAGCTAATAGCACATAAAAATTTAGGTTATAATATTATGTCAGTCCGTCCCGTCCGCCCGATGACAACTTTTGCAGCCCTAAACCATAAGAACTGGAAAGTTGAAATTTTAAATGACTGATGTAAGAACTCGAGTAGTAGAGCCTGGACCTATTATTTTGATATCGGTCCAACTTCTTATAAAGTCTGTGTAAGTAATACCAAAGACCATTGGTAATACCTGAGATCTGTCGAAAACAAGTTTCAACTGTATCTTTAATACTGTAAAACAAATTTAAGTGCCATTTACATATAGAAAGCAGTATAATCGTTTTGGTACTGGCAAGCATCGTCTAGAAGCTAGATGGGTTTTTTCAATGTGCGCGTTTACATCAATGAGGCAAGGTTAGTAACAATGATGTAAAAGCTTGCAAGCTCCAAACTTCTAGAGCACTTCTAGAGCACTAAATAGGCACCAACCAATCATCGAAGCGCATCTTTCCCACGTGGCCCAGCTATTTGAAATTTAAACAAAGAGTTGACAAAATAGTTTCTTTGATTTTATTTCTTCATTTTGGTTTTCGGTAGCACTATTTTAATCTCATTGTTTAACTTTAAAAAAAATAATAATTACCACTATTAAAGTCTATGAGTCTATATGTAAATGGTTTTACGCCACGTTGCCCACTTTGCTAGTTCTTGACCAGCAAACTTCACCATCAATCTGCACTAAGTTCTATGATGTATCTATCATAATACAACAACGTTTCCGGCAAGTTTTTGAGCCGAAATGGGGAGATCTGATCATCGATAGAAGAATTGCCAAAATACAGAGCAAGAAAAGGATATTTATCGAGTGTTTTCCGTATGAGATTACCACAGTGGATGAAAAACGTTAGAAACCCTCACCAAGGCTCAAATTTTTTATCGTCGCCAAATTCCGTTGCTACTGATTAATTAATTAATTACTAACAATTGAGAGATGGGTGTAAAGGCATATAAATTGAATGCAAAACCAATTCAACTCACCCCTTTCTCTTGAAATTGCCAATTATCCTGTGTAAATTTGAAGCGTTTTACGAGTGTTTACTTAAGCCAGCATATGTTACTTACGTAGTACGTAGGTACGTGTATTCACTTTATTATCCGATACAAATAATTGATTAAATAAAAAAGTACACAACGAAATCGCTAAACCACTAATTAACTTACTCACAAACACTTTTAATTGGCAAATATGAATATACAAATGCAAATGAAGCGTGGAATTTCAAATTTTATAACGAGCAATTAAATTCCGCTGTATAATGTTTTGATTTGAAAATAGCATGCCCACAATAATTAATAGTTATTTTATAAAATGTAACTTTTTTGTTGCACTAATCCGGATTATAGTTTAATTCCTATACGACTTTTTCCTATTTAATCCTGATTATATTATCGGTCGAACAGTTAACAGAATAATTATGAATAAAGTAGTATGTTCCATGGAACTGTATTGCGATACAAAGCCGTAGACGAGATTAAATTCCAAAATAAACTAAAAACGGAGTCAAGGTACTAACGCAAAGCTAAAAATTGGGAAAACAAGGTCAAGTTCTAGGGAGATGTGCGTACTGGAACAAAATCACTTAGTGGGGAAAAGTTTTCTGCTCCTTCTAGACGAGAAGCTTTCGGATTGGAAACAAATTTCAAAAAGATCTACCTACTTAAATTGTTTACATTCTACTTAGATGCATTAATAGTAATTAGTTACTTACAATAGGCTTTTAGTATCGGATTGTTTTAAATTACAAAAATTAGAACGCACTATTTGAAAAAAGAGGCGAGAATGAAATTAAAAATTAACTTTGTAGGTCCGTCTAGTTACAAGGAACACGGATATAGAATGATGCTAATATGGGTTCATGGCTTACCTCCCGATGCCAATCCAATTAAAGAAATATACGACGGTTTAACGGCAATAGATAAAAGACCCATTGCAGGTAATAAGTGTAAAAGACAATTTTTTTCCTTCAATTATTAAAAAAACCTCTCAGACGCATTGAGAAGAAAACTGGATCAAGAAAATGAAGAACGGCGAAAAGGAAGTAAAAAAATTTGCGGAAGTTGCAGTATAACTTAAAGAGAAGAAAGAAAAGAATCTTTTTTCTGCAAGAACCAAGCAACCAAATTCTTATGACGTAAACATATCCCGAATGTTAGCGGATTCATTTTTTAATTTTAACCTCGACATATTTAAAGAGTGATTTTTCCCTATATAATATAAGTGTGGAGTTTTTACTAATTTGAGTTCAAAGTTAACGCCGGTATTTCGATTCTGCATTTAAAAGTTTTGTCTAAATGTTAACTTTTGAAAGTTTAAATAAATGCACCATTAAACGATTATATTAGAAATAAATAAAAGCACTGTCCGATCGACGATCCATCCAAAAAAATTAGCTTTCGTTGGAAAAGTGAAAAGTAACATTGAAATACTTGTCTCGGAAATGCTATTTTTGCTTAACTTTTTCTAAATTGTACCTACCAAACAATAATTATTATAATGACCCATCTTTATAAATAAATAAAAAATACCTTCTATTAGATAAATGCGTTCTTTAATCGGTTTGTAGTTTATTTACCTAAAAAGAAGTTAACAACTGCGCGAAAATTAAATAAAAATTATTGTAAGACAACCCGATTAAGATTTGGCTAATTTGAATCCATCAGTTGAGAATTGAGGAAATAATTTCAGCCACCACAGCTTCCTCATTTTACTAACAACGCTATTGATCATTTTGAAAGGAATTAATTAAAGACGAATTTGAGAAATTTAGATTTACTCGGTCACAATCAATAATAACTAACGTAGTCGATGACATTTTCCACAACTAAGTTATCGTCGTTGTGCGTAAGTTTCATAGAACCAACTCCAACTTCTTTGCTCAATTTTCCGAGTTTTTTATTACTAAATCCAAATCCATACTTTGCTCGTTTAGGCCGATATTTAGTTCCGTGTAATTTAATGAGCATTTCTTCCACCACGCCGTTGTTGTTCGAAGGCCCGACCTTAAATGAAACTCAAATGGTTGTATTTACTATTTACGCCAAACGTTAAAAACTTACCTTATCCATTACTCTGACGGCCCACATCCCTTCGGTACGTTCGCCCCACGTCGCTACCGACATAAAAGACCAATTTTTGAAACCTTTCGAAGAGCCGTCCAATTTTCTCGTATTCAAAATTTGTACTTCGGTTCCTAAATTTAACTACTTATTGCAACGTTCTTTTTTAAATTTATACTTTACCCGCGGGTGATGTTAATAAAATTTCCAACGCGCCTCTTTTGGCATGACTTATAGTAGTTACGACTTCGACGTGCTCTAGGTAGTTCACCTCGTGCTCCGTTCCTAAGCAACCTTTAGATTCGAAGTTGAGAATTGCAGGGTTTTGGTACGAAATTGGGACACTACTGCAAACGCGGAGCGGTCGATTAGAGTTTGAAAAGGCTTAAAAGTGCGCCACTTACAGCTGGTTCGATTGTAAGTTACAAATTGCCTTTGGAGGAACGGTAGTCCAGTCGACTGCCGCCTTGACGAGACTATAAGCGTTCATTAAACCAAACCCAAAACGCGTATTAAACCAAAACCCAGCTGCATTTTTACGCCAGCCTGGATTATTGCGTACCGGAGATCTTTCGGAAGTCAGTGCAACGAGGTGTTGAACATCGCGCCAAGTAAGATTAACGCTGAAAAGTTTTGTAATGCAAAATATCTTGGATTAAATTAACGAAAACTATTACTTGGCTTCCAAAGCTAACGCTATAATTCCTGCCGCTAAAGGAGCCGACGCCGACGTGCCCGTATGCTTAATCGTACACCGGTTGTGTAAGTCGGTTGTCGCCTAAAGTTAAAAACGAACAAGTCTATATACTTAACACCAGAGCGCCTGAGTAGTATTTAAATAATTACGATCATTTGATCTTGGTAAGCTCCGGACGAATAAGTAACGGCCATCGTAGAAGCGCAAGATTCGCCATACCACGGAAATTCCCCCTTTTGAGAAGCGCTTCCGATGGAAATAGTGTACGGACTCGCCAAATACCCGTCGCAATTGCAATTATCTCCTTGATTACCGCCATTTCCAGATGCCCAAACGAATATGGAACCTTTACCGTGGCGTCCCTAAAAAATTCGAGCCGATCAAGCGAATAAAAATATGTGGTCAAGTATAGGTACTTTAGTAACTCCACGTACGAATGCTTCGTTTGCTAGGTGTCCCGGACCGTCGACCGTCTTACCGTCGTCGTTCGGTCCCCAAGATGCGCTGTAGATGTCGACTAGCTCGTAAGCGTAACCTAGAGCAGTTCCTTCGATTCTATCGTTCACCAACCCATCTAAAAGCTTTACTCCTGTAATAGAAGTTTAATTTCACGACGGATTAACAAGTAATTCGTGCTTCACCTCCAACTTTGGCATCGAACGCAATTCCAACGCCACACTTTCCATTATTAGCGATCATGGCAATTTCTCCAGCGCATCTCGTTCCGTGGCTGTTTTTACGCAAAGAATCGTATCTTGGAAATGGATCGTTATCGTCTTCGTTGCAATCGTAACTTATTAGTGGGTCCTAAATAAACGTAAACGCCAATACGATTAGAAAGTTTGCTTTTGATGACAAATTTTGGAACGAGGCTAAATTTAATAAACTCACGTAATTTCCTTTCAAATCGTCGTGGGTATATTCTATGCCATCGTCTAAAATGCTAATTCTAATTCCCTTTCCAGTTATGCCACTTTTGTAAACTGGCAAGACGTTTAGATCGAGTTTAGGTAAATCTGAACGAGTCCTCGTATCTTGCTACAATAATTTTAAATTACTTTAAGAGTTATCCTTATCCTTATCGCTTAACTTACCATATACCATTCTTGTGTCCACAGTTCGTCGTTGAATGTTCTATCGTATATTGCCACGGAAGGTCGTTTAACCGCTTCTTCGTCGTTTTCTAATCTGGCCTTTCTTATCATGGCACTTTCGAGATTTAATAGTGCTCGATAGTCTCTTTTTTGACGCTGTTTAACTTGTTGTTGTTCGGCCCATATTATCTGAAATATTATGTTTGGCGGCGATAAATTTTACAAAACACTCTAAACTTACCCTATCATCGGTAACTAAACGTTTCGAAAGTTCTAGTCCTCGCTTCCTGAAAGGGAGATGTTCGACTTCTATAGGGACGAAAATGTAAGTGTTGCTAAATCCACGAACCTGAAATTTCAGCTTTTAATCTTATTATAATAATTAGGGTGTGAAACGAAGAATTTAAAAAGTATTACATCACAATTGATACACCAATAGAATATTTACAGACGTCATTTCGTTTATATTTTTAAACCCAGCAAACATCACCAATATGTTGATGACACGATGACTGATTATTTGTCTAACAAACGATGTGTGGATGCTTTATAGATACTGAAGGAACAGTTCGAGGAACTGTTTTTCCCGATACTAATTCGTCACCTATGGTTTTCGGTAGTGATAGAGTTAGCATGCTGCTCTAGGAGCTCTTATTAATTAGCTCTAAGTTAGTTCTCGAATATTGGCAAAATCTGCAGGCCCTTTGGGTGCAACACTCTGTGGCATTCCACTTTGCACACAATCATTGGTGAATCGATGAGAATAAGATAACTGGAAACCTATACATGCGAGGGTCTCTCAAAGCACTATAAGCGGCTCCAAACCTGCTCTTCTGCTCTAAGAATCTCTGTCTACCCTATAGTCTACCCTGGATTTTGCTTATCCGGAACTAGTGGGCATAATAGGAATCGTTTATACTATAAACAATTTATCCGAGCAGACTTGTGGTCTTCGAGAAGACGGGACTGTGGAGAATTGCTATGCGGTTGTTTACTCGAAGTACGATTTTGAAGTATTCCCCGACTTCCCCGTGTACCTACACTTTTAGTTAAAATATAAAAAACGTTTAGTTTAACCCCATTTAAAATTTTGCTCGCAAATTAATCCATTTAAAAGCGATAACTTTAAAAACTAATTTGTTGGTCTTGTAACGTTCAAAAAAAAATTTTTTATTTAACCAGGAGAACATGAATCCTGTGCCATATGTTTAATTTCAAATTTGGTGGAAACATCAGAGTAATGCATAGGATAGCAGGTGATGAAAACTATGCGCGAGGGAACGTGACCCTCCTTTTTCTGTATCATCGTCTGCCTCGCACTCGTCGCACGTGCTTTCAATAGTTTTTGATATCTCTTACTAGCGCGTGCCGTAATTAAATCCCTTTGCATATGCGATTTAGAAGTAGGGGGCCCACATGAACACGAAGCGAGCCTTTTCATTCTATCCCATATCGTACCGAATAGAGCTTTCTCGTTTATCGCACATGTTACATACGGTTTATTCTATAATTAAATTGTTCGACGAGGAGGGTGTGTGGATTATTGGTTTTTGATCTATTTTTAGGGGTTGCGCGTGCCAGTTTGATATCGTATACCTTTAGTTTTATGTTATCCTGACACAGAGCGTCTCTTTTCGCGCGCCGGTTTCTCCCGACGCCTACAAATCGATGGGGACGCCTGGTTATTTAACGAGGGGCATCGCGACGTCGTCCACGTGTCGACGGCATCGCGTGCGCTATTTGAGAAATCGCTAAAAATAATGTATTCCATTCTTTTTGAACAACTGTTGCGGACAGAATTGCGAGTAACTATTTTGGCGTACAATTTCGCCGATATAATTTGAATGTTACACTAACTTTTTGCTAATGGTATTTTAGTAATTTATATTTAGTTGTCGAAAGTTAGTAAACAATTAACGTCCCAGATGTAGTAGGATCACATTTTGTCATTAATCTTGATCGTAAAAGGATTTTAAATCCAAGTAAATAGAATTAAATAACAAATTAATTATTTTAATTCGCATCGATTTTCTTCCTTAGACCAGTATTTAATCAATTTTTGTTTTTATAACAGTTCTCGGTAATATATTGTAATAATTAATTAGTGCGAACAATTAACAGCAGCCTCGTAATTTTTTGTATGCATTTGCTATTTGCTTTCAATTAATATAAGAGGAGAGGAGAGACGTGCGGCACTTGATCGACACCCTATATAAAGTATATATTTTAGTTTGTAATAAGATGACACACGTTTGATAAACAAGGAAAATGCATAGTATAGTTGTTTGAAAATGAGAGAAAATCTAACTTTAATTGCCTAACGCTTTCAAATTGCTCACGGTCGGAAACATCGCTCGCGGCGCATCCGAAAACCCCTATTTATTTATACGCACACGCTAAAAACTCCTGTTGTTTAATTAATTAATTAATCACTCAATACGTCGAATTAGATAAGTAGATAAAATTTTTTCCAACTCCCGTACAATAAGGTGTAGGCATTTATGTAAATATTGGAGATATACTAACCGAATAATGTAAATGACGTCAAGTAGATTTTACATAAAGAGTATAGAAATAATTGAGATACGAAACAGCGTCATTTCCAGTTACGAAATTGGAAATTGGGTAAGATATCGATGGACTTTAAAAGAACTTGTTATACCACATCCAAATTTTAAATGCGCACTCTTTAAGTTCTTTAAGGTAAATGTCGAGACCGTCAGTTCATTTTTTTCTAAAAATAATATTAATAACACTAACAAAATCAACGTTCGGTAAAAAATTAAGTTCCAAGTAAGAGCTTTCCAGAAAATCTGAATTTCCAAGCCGCCGAGCCCTAAGCGAACGGTAAGAAACGTTTAAATTATTCAAACGCCGACTTTTAATGTAAATTTAAAAAAAAACAAATTTAAAAAAAACACGGAATGGTTTTTGAGAACCTTCCGAAAATTAAAGACGCGAACTTTGAAATGTCACGATAAAAATTATGATTTTCTTAAGACAAAGCAAAAAAATTATGACTATATCGAATTGCGGAGCAAGATAAAAAGCGAATGAAAATGTTCTTTCAGAATTAAAAAATATTTGCAAAGAAAAAAGTCAATTAGTATCAAGATCAAGTTAGTATTATTTATAGTGTCGTCGAGACGATTCAGACGCAAGTAATGCATCGTGCATAATATCTGAAACTTTTACTTTAAAATTTTAAATAGTAACAATAATACAGTGAATCAAGATTAACGATTGGGTACACAAATGCTTCAACGCTTCAACTGCCAAAAAACAAAATCCCTCTGTCTAAGCGTCGGATTAGACGATCAGTTGTGAGTCCGTCCAGTTTAAATATTCCTCTAATAAAAGATTAAAGAGTCAAAACTTTCATTCTTAATAGTTTTATACAGTTTTCTCTCTTTTTAATTTAACAAGGAAAAGTAAACGATCAGCAGTTTTCAAAATTTAAAACAAAATAAAACTTGAGCATTTTAACTTAAGAAAGAATTAAATAGTTACGTATTATGTCAGAACCTCCGCACGTGTAGGTATGTTAGCCGCTTAATTATTTTATTATTAACTTTAAAAAAATATGTCAACAACGTTTAAAGCAAACAGAAATACAAATAAATATACCCTTCTTATGTACCTACCACCCGTCGATTTACAGTTTTGACTCTTTAATCTTTAAGAGGAAAATTTAAACTGGACGGATTCTTGAATATGTGTAGTAGAGGTCTTGTTGGATTGTTTCTCTTCAATTGTTTCTTCTCATATTTTGTGTGAAGATACCGATTGTTCTTCTCCGTGTTTTTGTTTAGTTTTCCGTTTCTATCAATGCAAAAATCTTCTTCCCCTGGGTCTCTTCTTCTTTGGGCCTGCTTTTTGTTCGATGACTAATCAAAGAACTACACTTCTACAATACAGTAAGTCTTTGACAAATGTGGGATCCCTCGATCGTGGATTTTACATCAGGAATAATAATGCCCCAACGTGTATAAATCTTTATACCTACTATGCCTACTTGATATTTTGTTATTTACTTTTGAATAGCAGTAGCTATTTTTGAAATTATTATTATTCAATTATTCGTATCGATATGATGATGGTGATGTGTATAATAATAGTGGAAGCAACAGCAAACTAATATTAATTTCGATCATGTAAAATTCGAATTAACTACACATTTTTTATTAATGTACCGTTATCGCGAATAAATAAGATAACGAAAAGTAAACCCCCAAAAAGGAAAGAAGAAAAATCGATGAATAATTAAGATACCTATAATAATAATTATAAGTTGTTGGGTATTATTTCATTTCCAATTTTTCGCTTTAAATAATTTTGCAATTTTATGAAAACTAATTCAAAAATCGATACAATACTAATAAATTGCTTACCGGTCCTTTGTACAAATAACCAATGTCTTTTGCTAAAAATTTGGCAGTTTCGGAACCTCCTAAGATCTTAACGACAACTTCGTGTTCGTGTAAATTTCCATAAATGCACCCCAAACTTAAGAAGGCTATAACAAATGTACTTTTTACGTTCATTTTTTATCAATTTTTAAATTGTCGAATTTTACGACGTTACTAAAAGAAATGAACAAGACTGTAAAAATACGGCAATCACAACAATTAGAATGGATGTGCTTTAAACTGAAATCCCCCTCCAATTAAATGAGAAACGAATACAAACAACCCATTTTATCTACGAAATCGACAGCGTAAAAGATAAAAAAATAATATTAACATCACGGGCTATCGATAATTAACTTTGCTTCGATTTTCGTTTCGCATTATATTACAGGTGTGACGAGCAAAAATTGTCACTACAGCAGGACTTTTCTTCGTTTTCGCGAGTTTAATTAATTAGCGATTGTTTTTCAGCACTTATAACAGATAGAGGGATGAGGGAAGTTTTACTTTCAAACAACAATGTTTTGCTGAACTACAAATTAGAACAAAAATATTTTCTCTAGACTTTTAATTGTAATGTATTTTGTCTTTAAGAAAAGTAACTTATGAATGTTGCAAGTTGCAAGTAGAGGAACATTTCACGCCGAGATGTTAAACTAAGGAGAGAAGGTCAATTATTGGATAGTTCAACTTTTATTAAGTCTTTTTTATTACCTGTTCTTTCATAAAAATACTTATTGAAGTCAGATAGTCCGAGACAATCATATCGTTCGTTTCACTAACCAAGCAACCACCGTTTCGAGGTCGTATCTGCAATGCTATTGAGTTTAGTCTAAATGCATTTTATGGACGATGGTCGTGCGAGCGGTAATGCTTTGGAAGTCTGGAATCTAGTGGTCTATATGCTTAGACTTGTCCTAATTGAGTGACTGTTTCCAAAAATCGACCAAGAACTTCAAGGTGCTCCATGCTCCAGCTTTTTCCCATTTGGATATGACATAACTCATAACATTGGATATGACGTGGTGAACCAGAAATATGGGATTTTATTATTAGGTTTCCCGATTTAAGTAAGTTATCGGGTTATCACAGTCTTAGAGGTAGAGGTTCTAGAGCTAATGAGCTGTGGTCGAAAGGTTCTATTTGCGAATCTTGGATTGGATGACGCCGGCCGCCGTGAAAGCCTTAATACATTTATTATCACATTCTTTTGCCAAAGTTATTTTCACTTTTAGAAAGTTCAAATCGTAGATGAGTTGACTTAGGCACATTTAGAGAGAGAAAACTCTTTAAGAACAACCTACAAGTTAGTCCGACTGGTTTCTGGCCTACGCATTACCAAAAATGTTTACGGAGGTCGGGAGGTCGATCCTTGTTATCTCTTACCTATACTGAATTATTTATTTTAAATTTTGCGTTAGCCATTTCGAGTGTCGAGAATAGAGTTTTTGCAAGTTCTTAGCTGTAACTTTTTGGGAACTCCTACCAAATAAAGAAGAAGTGAAAACGTCTAAAGCACAGCCACTTTTCTCTATACTAGGAAAATTTCTGCTTCTTGTTGCTTCGGTCCCAGTTTCTTGGAATACGCTGAAATTGAAGTGTTTACCTTCTATATCGATTTTAGAAAATTTGTTTTTATGTCTGGTAGCTCTTAGCTAAATGATGATTTGATGAATAGGTAATTTATTAATAATTTAAATTTTACGATTTGATAATTTTTATTCGTAATTTACAATAAATTAAATATTGACGAGAATTTAAAGCAACAATTATGAAAGTTGTTCAAATTTTAAACAAGTATTACGTAAACGAGATAACGCTTAATTATTGATAAGCCATTTGTGACTGTTGCCGTACAAATAAATATATCGAGATTTGTTGTGAGCATATCTTTCTTACTCTAATTAAAGACGTGGGTTGTACAGCATGTCTTTCTTACTAAAACTTCGATTACGGCCCAACCTATTTCATGTTGGAACTAAAATTTTAAACAGAAAAATGGGATCAAATTCCGAATATTTAATCGACGACTCTAAATACGCGTTTTTAAAGGATTTACAAATCAAAGTTTCCAACGAAGGAGTTTTTGATGGAAGTTGGAAAGGTTCGGGAACTGTAAGTATTAAGTATTAAAACTAAATTGTTTATATGTACCTAGTTTATCATCTTTTCTCGTAGACGTCGCAGGCAATATGCCCTAGTAATGCTCGTCCGATCGCAGAAATTAAACAAGGCACAGAAAAAGATTACGAATCGTGTTTAGCTGCATCACATTCGGCGTGGAATACGTGGGTCGATATACCGGCACCCCAACGAGGCGAAATTGTACGACAAATTGGAGACGCTTTAAGAGAAAAAAGAGATGCTTTGGGCAAACTTATCTCCCTCGAAATGGGTTCGTAAGAATTTCTTCGAGTTTCGATCGACCGATTTAAAATTCTACTTCCTCGCAGGCAAAATAGTATCGGAAGGAATAGGCGAAGTGCAAGAATTTATAGACGTTTGCGACTACGCAGTGGGATTATCCAGAACGGTTGGCGGTTCCATATTTCCGTCCGAACGACCCGGACACGTTTTGTTAGAAAAATGGAATCCGTTAGGTCTGGTAGGCGTAATATCTGCCTTTAATTTCCCCATTGCCGTTTACGGATGGAACAGCGCTATTGCGATGGTTTGTGGCAACACCATGTTATGGAAAAGTGCCGAAAGTGCTCAACTTACGTCCATCGCGACGACTCAAATTATCGCTAATGTGCTAGAAAAAAATAATTTACCGGGAGCTATCGCTTCTTTGTGTTGTGGTGGAGCCGCTATCGGTAAACTCATGGCTTCGGAACCAAAAATTAAACTGCTTTCGTTTACGGGAAGCACTCAAGTTGGGCACGAGGTGAATGGTCGTAATAATTTACCGACTTCTCTTTCATAATATCATAATTTACATTTAGGTCGGCTTAACTGTACAAAAGCGATTTGGCAAACACTTGTTGGAGCTCGGAGGAAATAATGCGCTGGTAATTGCTCGAGATGCGGATCTCAATATGGCTATTCAAGCGGCAGTATTTGCGTGTGTCGGAACTACCGGTCAACGTTGCACTTCGACCAGAAGGCTTATCGTACACAAATCGGTACGTTCGAACACTTTTATATCGTTATTCCCACTTATCGGTAGGCATTAGTGTAGGCATCCAGTTTCTCACGACTATTTTTTGTATAGGTATACAGTGAAGTCGTGGATAAATTGAAAAGTTCCTATAAGCAAATCGTAAGCAGAATAGGAGATCCTTTAAACGATACGACTTTAATAGGACCGTTGCATAGCGAAAAATCTTTAAATAATTACAAAGAAACGATCGAAAGAATTCGGAAAGAAGGAGGCACTATAGAGTTCGGTGGTAAGATATTGGAAAGGCCTGGATATTTTGTCGAGCCGACTATAGTAACTGGTTTAACACACGACAACAAATTGGTGCACGAAGAATGTTTTGCTCCGATCGTCTACGTATTATCGGCCGATAGCGTACAAGAAGCAATAGCTTGGAACAACGAAGTAAATCAAGGACTGTCCTCCGGTATATTTACGCAAAATTTAAACGATATTTTTGAGGTAGAGATTGGTAAATAATTTTAGCGATGTTACTTTTAATAAAAACGATTTTTAGTGGATCGGTCCGAAAGGATCTGATTGTGGAATAGCAAACATAAACATTGCAACGTCTGGGGCAGAAATTGGAGGAGCATTCGGCGGTGAAAAACATACTGGCGGTGGGCGAGAATCTGGAAGTGACTCTTGGAAGCAATATATGAGAAGATCCACTATCACCATTAATCATTCCAAAGATTTACCTTTGGCCCAAGGAATTAAATTTGAATAAACTACCAACGTCTAAGATATAACGAAGATATTTGCTCAGCTATACACCTAAGTTTTTTTAGGATTATTTTTCAAATAAAATATTTATATTTAAAATATCGTGTTTTTTTTACCAAAATGACAGAAAAGAAAGGTAGTAGACAATTAGACCAAATTAGACAAACATATTGCGGTCAGTACCACGCAATACCTGCACCAAATCCAAATAAGGCCATCTTTAGGCCCGTCGTCCATTTATACGATATGTCTGCGACATGTCGTATCATTTTTAAACCTGTGTTTATTAATTGAGATTCGTACACTTGACAGACAAATTATTTCTTGTTTTCTTGGTTAAAAAATGATACGACATGTCGTATCATTTTTAAACCAAGAAAACAAGGAATAACTTGTTTACGACACGTCTGTCAAGTGTACGAATCTCAATTAATAAACACAGGTTTAAAAATGATACGACATGTCGCAGACATGTCGTATACGACATGTCGTATAAATGGACGACCGGCCTAAATGGACGACCGGCCTAAGAGTTTAATAATTTTTTACTCGAATATGTGACGACCAACTAATGGTATAATTGATTATTAGGGGTTTTAGGATATATACTTAAAATTTTTTTTAATGTTTCTCGTACACAGATGTTATGCAAAAAACATTGAGGTAACAGGTACTGGCCTTATTTGGAACGGTGTGTTCATAG
Source organism: Malthinus flaveolus (assembly GCA_950108345.1). Classification (NCBI taxonomy): domain Eukaryota; kingdom Metazoa; phylum Arthropoda; class Insecta; order Coleoptera; family Cantharidae; genus Malthinus; species Malthinus flaveolus. The sequence goes on from OX467286.1 coordinate 558,932, forward strand.
TAAGGCCAACATAAAAAGTAACTCAACTATAAATTCGATCAATAAATCCGATAACAACGCCGAAACACTTACGATGAACAATCCGGACATAAAAATGGTTTCTTATTGTCTTTCTTGGGAGAGACCGACGCATTTTTCGAGTACGCACAGTCGGAGAAATCATTATTGGCCATAGGCCATCATAGGTTGTTTGGTGAATACTTATGTCCGCCAGTCGATAATTTCTGCAATGAAATTTTTACGAATTTCAAATGGAATGTTCTATAGTTTCGATTTTTATGCCATTATCTGCTAAAACGTACCTATATATAAAAAGCAGAAAGTTACCACCACCAGAAAGTGGCCAATACATTTCTCTGTAATTGTACCATGTAGTACCTACGTACCAAAGTTGGTACCTACCTACCTAAAGCGTCCTAAAGCAAGTAAAGCACATTTTATTATTTTGTGGCCTTTTAAGAGCAATCGGATTTTGTAAAAAAATGTTTTTTAAATGTTTTTAAATGAGTGGTATAAACCAGCAACTCGAACTTGCAGTGTTATAAGGGGAAAGCACCGATAATGCGTTTAGATGAATTGACATCTTGCGATTATCGTAGAAACTTAAAAATATTCTCAGACACAGTATTACCATTGAGTAGTAATAAGATCACTATCACGCAGTTATTAGTACATATATGTTACCGGCAATTTGCGAAATCCGGCAATTTGCAGACTGCCTAGACAATCTGCAAACTCACTAAATCGTTAGGCAGTCTGCAGATTCACTAGTACTTTAGGCAATCTGCAAAATGACTACGATGTGATAGGCAATCTGCAAATTGTCTATATTGTTAGTCAATGTGCTTCTACAGTATGCGCATACCTCACATAGCCTAGACATTGTGCGAAAAAAAATGTTTTTTATAAAAAAACAAATAAACTAGCATTTGTAGGTTTATATTTTTTATTTTTTATATTAGTTACTTAAACTGTTTATTTGTTAATATTAAAAAAAATGTTTTTAATAAAAAACAAATAACCTAGCATTTCTGGGTTAATATGTATTTGTTAATATTTTAATACACATGTTCTTTTTAAAAACAAATAGTTTATTGTTCTTTCGTAAAAATGTTTATTTGCTAAAGTAGAGAAGAAAGGGGGACTTGATTCCCAAACGTCACAATAACGTAGGGGGACTTGATTCCCAAGCGGTATAATAAGCTGAGGGGACTTTATTCCGAAGCGTCATAATAAGGTATGGGAACTTTATTCCCAAGGTCATTGAACTTTGCGGGGGCGAGCGTCATCACCTTGGGAATAAAGTCCCCCCAGCTTATTATACCGCTTGGGAATCAAGTCCCCCTACGTTATTGTGACGTTTGGGAATCAAGTCCCCCTTTCTTCTCTACTCGCTAAGTGCTATCTATGAGTTAATAAATGTTAGTTTTAAAATTACCTATTTGAAATGCCATTTTTTATATCGCCTAGTCAATGTGAGATCCATATATTATCAAAACGCACATTCACTAAATAGTAGACATTCTGCAAACTCTTTAAAATTCCATAGTCAATTTGCAGATTGCCTAAAGTACTAGTGAATCTGCAGACTGCTTAACGATTTAGTGAGTTTGCAGATTGTCTAGGCAGTCTGCAAATTGCCGGATTTCGCAAATTGCCGGTAACACATATACTACTGGTAATACTATGGAGTATACTTATAATTTATAATAACACTGCGGAATTACAGATTACCCTTTGATATTTATAACATTTATAAATTCAACATAAATATGATTCTAAACTTGGTCACAATGGCCTACTGACCTTATGATAAGTACCTTACATGGTCTTATTTGCTACAGGTTACGTTACCTTGGTCAAACTTGATAGATAGAGATAGTACAATTGATCATTCCTTATTCGATATAAGTTCAAAAGCTCAGAAGGCCCGCACGAGTGCAATAATTTTGTTATTTTTCAAATTTCTCTTTTAATTTGCTTCGAAAATAAACAAATTTGGCTTATTTTTGTGTTCTCGTCGTCCATCAAGGAGGTACTATAAATAATTTATCTATGATCAAGGTTTGTCGAGGTTTCTCAAGCACCCCAAATTTATTAAGTTTTTATGTTTTTAACTCCTTGAGCCGCCACTGATGCGATACACGTGCGTTTTGTACCTAACCTCAAACCTAACCTAACCTGACACTGTAAGATGCTATAAAGTGGAAAGCAAATTTTAAAAACAAATTTAACCACAAAAATAAGCATGTGGAGCTTTAAAAAATTAAATACTAGAGCTTATCAAAAAATCACAGCCAATCTCACACCAGAAAATATTTATTGGAAGGAATTAGGGGTAAGTTTTGTGTTTTAATTCCCAATTTTAACACAATCATCTACATTTTAATTTCAGGAACCTCAAATAATAAAAGAATTCGGTCCGATTGACCACGTCGAGTTTTCGCCTATAGAACCACATCATTTTGCAGTTACGTGTTCGGTTAGAATACAAATTTACAATCCAATCTCGTTACTAGTTACAAAAAATCTCTCGAGATTTAGGGAAAATGCGTATTGCGGTAGTTTTAGATCAGACGGAAGATTATTGTGTGCCGGTAGCGAAGAAACAAATGTTAAGTTGTTCGACGCCACGTCCAAGAGTTTGCTTCGTTTATTTAAAGGACATACTGCGCCAGTACATAAAACGCGTTTTGTTAATTCGAAACCTCAAATTGCGTCATTTTCAGACGATAAAACTGTGAAAATTTGGGATATTGCTACCGAAAAAGAATTAATGTGTTATCGCAATCATAACGACTACGTGAGGGCAGGTGCCACGTGTCCCGTGGTACCCGATATCGTTCTATCGGGAAGTTACGATAATACTGTTAAAATGTACGACACACGTTCTAATTTGGTGGTGCTCGGCGTCGACCACGGCAGTCCTATCGAGTCGTTATTATTTTTGCCGTCCGGAACGGTATTTTTATCCGCAGGAGGTACCGACATTAAAATATGGGACGCGACGAGTGGCGGTAAATTACTCGGTAGCATTTCCCAACATCATAAGACTGTGACTTGTATGGCTTTAAGTAAGAACAACAAAAGACTCCTATCCGGAAGTTTAGATAGACACGTAAAAATATACGACACTAGCTCTTTTAAAGTGGTTCACACCATGGACTACTCTAATGCAGTTCTAAGTCTTGACGTTTCGAAGAAAGACGATACGATCGCCGCCGGTTTGCTGGACGGGCTCGTTTGCGTAAGTGCAAGGAAAGAAAAAGAAGTCGAGAAAACTAAAGAATCCAAACAGGCTATTTCTTATCAACATGCCATTCACTCGACCAACATCGACGTAAGAGTGCCAGATAGAGATGTCATAAAGAGATCGAAAGTGGATGAGTGTTTACGAAAATTCAAGTTTTCGCTAGCTTTAGACACAGCCTTGGTTGCTTACACCGCTAGAAAACATCCAGAAGTAACCGTCGCTACATTCCAAGAACTTATTAAGCGAAGAGTATTAAATCCGGCTGTTGCGGGCCGTACGCCGGATTCTATTTTAACAATTTTGAGGTTTTTTCAGAGAACTATCAACGACTTACGTTTTTCTCGAGTCATAATTGACGCTTTTAATATTTTCTTAGACGTTTACGGTGAAGACCTTCCAAATATGTCGAAAGAAATAAATGTGGCTCTTAGGCTGCTATTAAAAAAACTCAATTCTGAAATCAAATTAGGCCACGAACTCGCTAATTTACAAGGTTCTTTAGATATGTTGCTAACGAGCTCGAATATAAACAACCGACAAACGGCGTTGACCACAAATCGGTTGAAATTAATTCCCAGCGAGAGTGCCGAGAAGAATTTTGTGCTTATTATACGTTAAAAGTGCTCGATGGCTCTAAATGTAAATTTTAATTTTTAACATCCGTTTAATACAATCGTTTATAAAAGAAATGTATTATATAAAATTATAAACCTTAATTACCTACAAAAATCAGTTTTAGATACATACGTAATTTAAAATACAAAGTAAAATTTGTTAGCTTTCTTTTAACAGCTCAAATTTAAAAAAATCGACTTGGACGTCTTTAGAAGCTTTTTTATGAAATCGGTAAGAGGCGGGTAAATCGTATCTCAAGTTTGCCAAGACTTCTCCTTTTGCACCAAGCCTACTTGCAACTTTTAGAACGTGAGCTCTGGTCGACGACTTATGTAAGGAATACACAACGCTCGAAGAAAGATTAAGGGCAGTTTTAAGAAAATCCATATCGATGCCTGCATTTTGTTTAGTTCCAAATGGAGGATTCATAATCACCGTGTCAAATCGTTTATAAAATCTAAAAAGTCATCATTTTATAATAAAGAAGTTGTACGATCACTAACTCTGGGGATTAATTCAGGTCAAGTTGTACCAGCTACTTTTCTAGGAAGAAGTACCTTTTTTTACTTACCCAGGTGACATTCCTTTCACCACGTCACAACGCACGAGGTCGATATTTGTAAATTCCTGTTCTCGAATATTAATTTCTGATACATTAATTGCGTCTTCGTCAACTTCAAATGCCACGACGAGTCCTGCATTTAAAGCGGCAGCACCTATCGTTAATGCCCCACAACCACTTCCTAAATCTGCGACCGTTTTACCACTTATATCGCCATATTGAGACTACAAATTAATGTTAACTCGCGTAAGTAAATAAAATTACACTTTCCACCTAATAATTACTTGAATTGTGTATAAAATATGAGACGATAAATGAGGCGGGGTCACGTATTGTTCTAACAATATTTTAGGTTCTTCGAAATCGTCGATTTGCTGTAACAATTCTTGCAGATGCCTTAACTTCATGCAGGGCCACATGTCTTCCTAATATACTATTTTGTTTCGAGTCTCGGTATGACGGGTAAAATTAAATTTCCGAACGACGAATCTTGAGTTATAAAAAAACCAGTCGATTGTGCATTTGCTTGTTGTAACGCCGATCGTTGCATAGCATTTGTATGGTTATCTGTATTGCTACTGTTAGAAGAACCGATTACGTTCAACGAAGAAGAATTCAATGTGGAAGCTACTCCTTGTTTTAAAAGCAACTGTTTCTTCAACTGCAGGTCTTCGAGAATTTTTCGATTCGCTAATTCTTGAAAAACTCAAATTAACTTAACAATTATTACTATTATTTTTGTTTACCTCTTTGTGCATTAGGTTGTGGAAACGCCATTAAATTGTCACCTTCGAAGTTACTTCATACTGCTCGACAACCAGCAATTCGATATTATAGCTACAAAAAATAAGTCTAAAAATATAAATTAGTGTAGTGGAAAAGCTTCAGTTGAATAATTGAAATGCGAATGAACACAAATCGAAGGTTATGTTTGAGAACCCGAGTGACGATGACGGTCACCGGGCCTGCGCCTGTAGGATAGCAATTAGCAAATTTGAAATTTGTATACTGGCGCCTAGCGGTGGCTAGTGCACCGCAATATCGGTTTTAAAAAATTCGTAGCGGAAAATTCCTAACTTATGGTCCGAATGTAGCGGTATACATGGTGCGAAATTCGCAATACGAGTTTTTTAGCGACTCTTCCGCGGCAAAATCAAATGTTAGCTTGGCTTGGTTGTACATCTGGGGTCTCACAAACTAGGAAGGTAGGTAAATATGTTTTGTAAATCATCCCTTTACTATTTTCTTGCATAAATGCACTACTAGCAACCCCATCTCATAGCGGATTTAGTTTTCGTAGAAAAATGGAAAAAACCCTTGAAAAGTCTAACCAGATTTCAACAATAATTATCTACCTACTTACTTCTCTAAGAGAGGCCTCTATTTACTGTTAACTGTTGGAACATGGAACTTCTCTGCTGGTGGCGTAAGTCAGAAAAAACTTTAGCGAGCAAATTTACTATAATGATAATAAATAAATAATATATTTTATTCTTGTTAATAAATAACGCAAGAGCGTCTTACACTACATACGTCCACATTTGCCCTGGTACCAAATACTTTACTTACTTTTAAATAAGTTAGTAAATCTACGTCTAAATACCTACTTTCTAAATTCTTTTAGGAAGAATGCGACATTAATCTGTTCTTGAGAAAATGTAGATCCTATCATCCTGTGAATAATTCATTTTTATGAAACTCAAACAAAACCAACTTTCAAATTGAGATTTAAATTATGGCGGTTATACTAAACACGATTTTAGTGCCACCGTGCATAAGCAAATCTTGGTCACATTTTTAAGCTCAAGTCAGAATACCGTACATCTTTCTTCCGTGGTCTGAAAAGGTTGGGTTAGGTTAAGTAAAATATAAACAGTAGTTCATTAGTAAACTTACGAGATGCTCAAATACTATAATTGTGTTTAACATTTGCTAACAATGAAGTCGTCTTCCTCTAGTAAGCTACCATCTTCTAATAGTTCTAAATCTAAAAAGAATTCTAAAGATCGGGATAAACGAAAATCTCAATCTTCTTGCGAGACTGCCGGGCAGGCGAATTCCGAGAAAGGATCGCCTAACAAAGTAAATATAATTTAAAGAGTCAAAACTTAATGAAAATTAATTATTTATAGGATACCAACTGCAGCAGATATGCCGGTTACGGACCTGAACAGCTCGCCACTATTGTGGAGCAATCTATGCTCGAACATCTCACGGAAGAAGTATGTTTATCATTTACTGAAGACATTAATTATAAACTACGTCATATTATTCATGTGAGTAAACACAATCTTAGCGCGACGAAACTAAACTCGTCTTTGACAGGACGCACTCACAAGAGCGAGACTTTCCGGTAGAAATTACATAAGTTCGACCGATATAGACGATACATTTGAGTGTTTGCAAATAGACCGTGTATATGGTGCGCAATCGTCGCCCCATTGGGTACCTTTAGGCGACCAGAACTTGTATTATCTCGATGTGAGTAAAGTTATGCCAATTTTGGTACGTTTGTTAACACGTTTTTACCTAAGGATACAAAAATTAATTTGATCGAAATAGCAGAAGATTCTTATGCTATCGAACAACCGCTAGAACCGATCGTTACACGTAAATGGTTACCGGAAACCAAAGACGTGAGTAAAAATCTGAAAGCATATTTTTTTGTCATGTGTAAATCAATAATCGAAAGAGACGAAGAAGTTAGAAGAACTGCGTCGATCAACATAACCCAAAATAATCTTATCGGACCTATCGTGGAATGGTTTTATCATTTCGGTTATATTCTTTTAAGTAAAGATATAACTTACGATAGTTTTACTGTATGTGCGTTTGATCTTTTGAGAGCTTTAGAATTAAATGACGTCGCCATAAGCACAGTTTCTGATAAACAGGTAAGACCGTCGGAAGTGGACGATAAATAAAATTTTAAAGCTTTGTTTTAGATAATTTTGTTGGCCAAATTACTTTTACAACGACTACTTCGTCGCATTATTTCACCAGAAGTATTAAAACCTATGTGTAGATTATTGGCCATGCTGTGTAGACGCGTAACTATTAGAAAGATAATTTTGAAGAAGATACTTTTAAAATTTGAAGAAATGAAAGACGAATATGCCTTTAATTTGATGTGCGTAATTAATGCACTTGGAATCGACGCAGTATTGTTCATCTTCATACCAAATTTTGAGTATTTTACATTTTTGATGGAGTACGAACAAAATTCAGAACTTGCGTTCGAAATTTTGGTAATACAAAATATTTTTATCGCACTAATATGTAATATGACCTATGTTTGTAATTGATTAGAGGTGCTACCATATTTTGTGTTCTGCCAAGAATGACGTTCAACCTATAACTGACAAATTTTATAACATATTTGCAGACGAAGTCGTACCAATTTGGAAACACGTTCACTTTCCGTGCCCTGGTAAGTTAAAATTAAATTACTTGCCCCATATGCTTTTAGCGTCTTTAAATATAAATTTTGTTTCCTAGAATCTTCGAAACTAGAATTTAATTGGCTTAATGTCAAAGTGAGACTTATGAAGAGTCGACAAAAAAGATCGCCTCGTATCGCAGTCAAACAAAAAAAGATTCACGTAGAAGAAGCTTTTCCAGAAGTCGACGAAATTGAGGGGAAAGTTGGCGATGGCAAATTATCAAACGAAATAGTCAAAGGCCCTACGAAAGAAATTAAACCTCCTATAACTTTTAAGTTTAAAAGTTTTGCTCCGGCGGTCGGAAGGTTAAGATTTTTCAAATTAGCAAAATTTCCTACGCCTCGAAGTGCAGCGACTCATGTAATTATTGGAAAAAGAACTTTAATTTCGCCGGTTTTACAAAAGTTCCGTGCTTCTAAAGAAAGATGTATCAATCATAGTCTGATGTTTTGTAATTTGTAAGGTATTTCTAATGTTTTTAATAAAATCGTAAAATTATCTTAGACTGCCAAATTAGTTCACAAAGTTTCGTTATTCGAAGACTTAAATATAGTCAAAATCAGGAGAGGTGTCCTATGACTCATTCCAAAAATCCTTGTTTATAAGTTTGTTTTTACTTTGTGGGAATGCAACAGAATATTTTAATACGTCATTTTTAAGTCATTTTAGCGATGAGTCATAGGACACCTCTCCTGGTTTTGACTATTACATTCATTAAAAGAGATTCTTACACGCTTATTTAGCGAAAATGTCTAATTTTAATATTTCAGATGTTTTATATCATTAATAACATTACAACATTAGGCTTAAGATTAACAGCTTCAAATTCGTAATTGCTCTAGTTGTGGAATAAGTTGTCCGATAATACCTGAAATTAGTTAAAGTTTAATGGAACAATTAATAAGAAAACAAAATGAATACTCACTGACATCATCATAATCGGGAAGAATGGATCGATTGCGGTAACCATATTTTCTGTTGTCCATCTTTTTGGACAAACGCGTCAAATTGATTCTTCCTAAAATGTGAGTGGTAGAACCATAAAATTAGATTTCAAAATGGAAAATATTGCAAAGTTATTATTACCTTTACCCATCGTATTTTCCAAGTAACTTTCTCGAACGGTCAAATTCATTTGGCACATACTTCTGTCTTTTAAAATTTGTTTTCCCCTACATATAATTTTATTCATCTGAAAATTATCTTCGATAGATACCTTTTTGATATTTGAGTCGACCTTTACGAGACTTTTTTCTGAAATAAAAAAACATGTTGCAGATAAGACTCTTGAGAATAATTTCAATTTAAATTTTGGATGAGATAGTATAATAGGAAGAGTGGCAGATTGGACTGGTTTGGCCATGGTGACTATTTTATATAACCTGTCAAGTGGTCTTGGTCAGTGACAATGGTATTATTTAATGTAGCTTTCAATCGCCAATGGCTCATTTAATATTTTGAAATATAAAAATATTTAATGCAATATCAAAAACGTAAGAAAAAATTGTTTTGGTGGAAGCAGTTACCAAAACGCGGCAAGTAGCTTAAATTTGAAACAATATATACAGCACAGATAGTAGAGGCAGCACATCAAAGTTCAGGTGCATAGGTCATGAGGTGTCATGATGTGAACTACATTAATAGTCCAAGCTATGGGTGCTACAGAGCTGACATTTCCAATTTCTCTCAAGAGGGGCGTTACCCGATTAAAATACAAACTCACCATCGATATCTTTTCTTTCATTATCATCTAACGTTGCTAACCACAATCGTTTAATTGTCGTTAATAAAATTTGGCATCTTTTAAATATTCTTCCATTCCTGATTTTAATTGCATCCCCATCGCCACTCTTTAATTTCAGTACCTTATAGGCCGAATCCAATTCATTCGTGACTGCAAAGACATCATTAATTACTTACAATAATTCGTGTTTTAAATTTACCGTTATAAACCATTCGAGACTCTTTGGTAATGTTAGTTTGTGTCGTTCCGTGAAAAGACATTATACAGGTATTAATCATAGAACCTAACTCGCTCGCATAATTCAAAAACGTTTCGATTATAACTTTGGGAACAACATTTTCATTTAGTACGCTAAGCCGTAATTCTTCGGCTTTTGTCTTAAGCTCCTCGTAGACTAACTGCGACAAATTAAAATATCGGCACTTTGAAATTTAACACTTTGTTTTCCTTACCTTACAATAAGCTGATGGTTCAATTATGCCATGAACTGCCTTACGAAGCGACCTAATTTGTTTCTTCCAAATTTCTTGAAAAATGTTTGCAATACTTAATCTCGAAGGCGTGCGACATCTTGTTAAAGCGACGAAAGAGGGAACTAATTCTCCTTCTAAAAACTCCAAGTTGGCAATTATATTTTTAATTTCTGCAACAGCTATAAAAAAAACTTCAGCCACCTTTCAAACTTTTAATCCTCTCACCATTTCCTATGGTGGAACTTGCGACCGAGAACAACGCAATTTGAAATATACGATCCATTTGAAGATCAAATTCGATGACTAATGAGTCAATAGTTTCGTCGTTAGCTGAGGTATCACATTTTAGACAATAATTAAATAAATTATTTAATGGCGTTTTAAATCCAGAAAATGTATATAAACACAGTCGAAGTACTGCCGTATTAACTTTCGCTTCAAAAGCACATAAGGCATCGCTGCATGCATCGACTACTAAATTACACATAGGTACGTTAGGATTTTCTTTGTTTATTTCGATTTTAATACTCTCGATTGAATTCAGTACCTAAACGTATAGTCATAATTTGAAGGGTCAAAAATGAAGTAAGATATTTACCGATCGACAACCGCCGTTAATTATTTTGGCGTCGTCTCTACAACCTACTTGAGCTATGGACATGGAAAGGCAAAGAATTTCTTCGACGAAGGCGTAAGAAGCATTTAAATTTGATCGAGCACATTCTAAACTGGAAGTTATGTCTATTTCCATAATTTTATCCAAAGCGGAATCCATTAAATTTAAAAAGCTGCCAACAGTAGTGTCTTCTGGACAGTTAAATATACTTTCGACGACGTGCTCTAATATAAGTAGTAATTGTTTCGACAAATGAGTTTCAATTTCCTATAATAATGCTATTAATAAAACGTATATTTCGATATATCGAATACCTTTGTAACTTCTTCTTGAAAAGATTTTTTGGCGTATACATTTTTGAACAATTTGCAAAAGGACGGAAACCTCATAAGGTTTGTGAGCAAGTAAAAATATTGTCTTTTTGTAAGTTTAACGCTTTGGCACAAATTTTCGACATTCTTTATAAGATCGATTACAAAAATTGGAACTTCCTACAATTCGGAATTTCGTCAAATCATTTGTCTACAATACTACAATTTTTATAACATTGATTTTTTCTTCAATTTACCTCGTAAAAGTTATTTATTTCTTCGTGCGTGTGGACATCTTTCATTAAGAATTGTTTAAAATTAACTGTCTCTTTTAGAAACTCTTGTTTTGCTTTCGAATCCATACTACTTTTAAAAACTTTTTTCAACCGTCTCGAACCGTATGTTTCGTGCAAATTCAAATCTTCGTTTTACAGTGTTGCCACTGCTAATTTCATTTTCAGTTTAATTTTGACAATTAATGAATTAATGACAGTTGTAACAACTGTCATTGTAGGATTGTAGGTTTATAATTTATAAGCGACAAATAGAAAATCTTATACCTATACCATTAAAAAACACAGCGAATAAAGCCTTCGTATTCTGTGCTTATAAAATAACTTGAAAATAATCGAGCTCAATAAAACTCGACAAATTTAAATTTGACATTTAACCGTTGCGACGTTGCAACGGTTTGTCATTTCTCATACAGTTTTTTTTATTTTATGTACATTGTAGTACAATTAATAATAAATTATTGTACTGTACATGGATACCTATTACGATATTATTTATTTTTAATTTTTATTAACTACAACATATAATAAGTAAACTTTTGTTAGGTAGATACGTGGGGTGGTAAGAGGTACTTTTGTTAGAATGTACATTCTAATTTTTTTAATTAGCGAAATTAATTTTTGTAAAGGAAATAATGGAAGAAATGGAAACAGATCCGGGTGAAGAGATAATACTCGAAATTGACGAGGAGGTTATAAAATGTAATAAACAACAATTAATGGATAATAGCGATTATTTTAAAATTATGTTTGGTGGAAATTTTGTAGAACATACGAAAAAAGTCGTTAAACTTGAGGTACGTACTATGTGTAAACTATAAAATCGTTCTTTCGAAATGATCCTGTCGACAGGGTGTGGACGTAAAAACTATGAAATTACTATTATTTTTACTCTGGGACAAGAGCGTTCACGTCGAAGACGAAGACGTACCGGCGATATTAGAAGCTAGCAGCATGTTTCAGTTTTTGGAAATAAAGGAAATGTACACTCAACAGTTAATAGAACGATTATGCCCAAAAAATTGTATTCAAACTTGGCTAATTGCTGAAAAGTTGGATATCGAAACTTTGTATTTGAAAGCTAAAACGATGGCTTTAATAGAGTTTACGAATATAAAAGAATTGGATGTTTTGAGAGACTTAAATTTGCACCAATTATATTTGTATTTGGCCAATACGAGCTTGCTTTGTAACGACGAGATGGACGTTTTCGAAGTTTGTATGAAATGGTGGTATAATAATTCTCAAAAGTTACTCCAAGAAACGACAATGGAGCAGGTCGAATCGATTAAAAACGAAACTTTTTTACATTTGCTGTCTTGCCTAGACTTCAAAAGACTCACGGATCGCGATATTAAGAGTATAATGACCCATAGCGATTTAACTGAAAATATTAAAACTTTTAACGTATTGAATTGTGTTCTTAGTTTAAGACACAACGAAGAAGTTAAGATGGATCGTAACGTACTGAATGAAGCGAAAAAACTAGTAAAATCGAAATCTAGATATTTCAAACGGTGCCCGTGTATTTTAGTCAGTAATATCAAAATAGAAAGTGGTCCAACTTACGTCGAGAAAGGTAGAGACTTGAGGAAATTTGTTAGGTTCAGAATTTAAGGTGTTAACTTTTAGATGTTTATAAGCGGAAACGTTATTGTGTAAACATTGCGGAACCGGACGAATCGTCGCTCGTCGGAGTTTATTATGGTAATTTTGAACTTGAAAACAAAGGTGCTCTTATTGGAAGTTAAATTTTAGATGCTAGAAAAGCCAATTTTGCAAAATTTTTCGATATCAATCAACCGAATTGTACGTATTTAGACGGTTTTAGAATTCTCGGTCATAAGGAATTCGTATTTTTATTTGGAGGAGAGCATTTCGTGCTAGTTAAAGGTTATTGGAATAAACATATATGGATGTACGATACAATTAGAGAACGTTGGACTAATAAAACTACGTAAGCGACACGAGTCCGATTTATGCCATTTATCACTCTTTTCATTTTAGAATACCAAACGTTAGGAGACACTTTCAGGCTTGCATATGTGACGATTATTTATACATTATAGGTGGAACTGGAAATTTTCGTATAGTCAAAGATAATATGTTTTGGTATAATTATAAAAAGAGTGAGTTGTAGTCGATAGAACTTCTCGAGATGACTGATAATCGACTCTTTTTAGACGAATGGAGTAAAGAAATTATATTACCTTGTTATCGCCAATTTAAAAGTTGCTGTTTAGATAATCGGATTTTATTACTAGATTTAAACGGCAGCTGTGGTTATTTATTTGAGCGTACCACTTCGTCGTGGAAAAAACTGAATATATTGGATGATCAGCAATTGATGTCTTGTTTTCCAAAAAAATACGTCGTGTACGCATACGATGGCCATGTATATATTAGAGGTAACAAATATGTAGCATTTCATTTCTTAAAATATTTCTATTTCATTTAAGGCGACCATCTCATAAAGTTGAAAAAAATCGACGATAATTTGCGAATAGTCGAATGCAAACCGTCAAATTTTTTAAGCTGTGATCAAGTGGAGTCCGTTTTATGTAATAATGTGGTTTATTTACTTTATAAGCATAGATGTAGCGAAATAGGAACTTTCGGAATATCTTTGGAAAAATATTACATCGAACTAGAAACGAGCGAATTTATTTTTAAGGACGTGGCAACCGGTACAATTATGAAGGTAGACGACAACGAATACTTATATAGAATGTCGACTGTTATATTTGAGTACTTTCATTATTCCTTATCGAAAAACGACGAATTTGTCAATGATGTCCTCCCTTGTATTAAATTCTAGGTATTAGTGAAAGATACTAGCAATACAACAAAAATAGGATTAAAAAGAAAAAATTGGGAAGTTCATGAAAATTTACCAATATAAGCTCATAAAATTTTCTATAAGTAATTTGATTTGTTTTTATTCCTGTATATTAAAAATTGGCTCATATAGACGTTCTTCAAATTGGGGTGTTGTCTTGAAGGGCCCCAGTTTTCCTTGAAAGAAATCTACAGCCTCCCCAAAACTGTGAAAAGGGAACAAATAAAAAGCATAAACTGATATTACCCAGTTTCTATTGTAGTTAATAACAAAATACTTCAAAAATCGGTGATTACAAGAAAATGATCTTTCTAACTATCTTCAGATAATAATAAATAATACGCATTTTCCCTTCCCACACTAGTTCTGTTTTTTCTGTTACTTGGTTGAATTACCTTTTTGTAATGTATGAGCATTCTTCTTTTCATCAGAATGTTTGAACTAATTTTATGTACCGGAATGAATAGTATTTGTTTACAAAAACATTGTTGGAAGTACTATGTGTATTAACAAAGTTTTTTCACTTTGATCGCTTTACATTTATATAAAAAATAACTCAAATTAAAATCCATCATCATCGCCCAGAGCATCTTGCAAGAACTTCTTATATAAATACATAAACTTGGCCACAAAAGCTTCCAAGTGAAAAATCTCCTTATTTCCGTGCTGCAAACGATGTTCGTAAAAAGCGGCTTCCGAAACTATATACGATTTTAATTGCGTATCACAATTTTTCACTAATTCTCTTAACAATGTCTTAAAAATGATATTACTAGGAATACCGTGCACGATTAACTCGTAAAGATCGCCACGAACGCTAGATAAAACCGAAATACTTTGTTCTTGACTTAATTTTTTTGCGATCGATTTAATAAACATAAGCCAGTCGGGTTCGGCGATATGTTGATCGACGGTAAAAGGATACTTCTGGACTTTACAAGCTTCGCACATTAAAATAGCGCGTCTTAAGTTTCTATCGGATTTTTGGGCTATTTTTGAAGCAAATTCCTTAGGAAGAGAGAGTCCTTCCTTTCTGCAAATATTTTGTAGTATTTCCACTATTTCGGATTCTGTAGGTGCCGGTACTCTGATGCTTAAACATCTACTTCGAATTGCGGGCGTCAGTTTGGACGTCGAATTGGCGCACAAAATTAACCTACAGTTAGCGATGTACTTTTCCATCGTTCTTCTTAAAGCGTGTTGAGCATCTTTCGATAATGTATCGACGTCGGTTAATACTATGACTTTAAATTCGCGCTGTCCGTTAATATCGAGTTGTTGCGTCTGGGCGACATTTTTTATTAGATCCATCACCACCACCCGATCGTATATGCCGACGTCGGAAGGATTAATTTCGATATGATAATTACTACTAACGGTCATAATTTCCAACTTCTTATTCGAGGGCGTCGTAAAATTCATATGCTCCATACGCAATCGTTCCACGCCATTTCCGTACAGTTCTCTTAATAAACACATAACTCGGGTTTTCTTGCCGGCCCCGGGAGGACCATAAACTAACAGATGAGGAAAATCGCCTCTGTGTGTTAACTTTTTTAAATTTTCGGCTTGAACTTTATGAAAATCTAATTTGGAGAGATCTTTCGGTCTATGTTTATCGACCCATAAACTCATTTTAAATAGTTTACGTGAAAACTCGAGCGAAATAAAAATTCCCGCTTTTTAAAATTATTTGAGGTTAAAATTGTGACTTGTGACACACAAAAATAACGAAAACGTAGGTAGTGGCAGTGGCTCTTGTACCTACCGTATACTGGATATAATCAAAGCCACACCCTTTTGAGACAAAATTTAGTTTCGATATCCCTTATTTTCAGGGATTTAGAGTGAATAAGATGTTGTAACAGACATTCCATAGTAAGACGAAGCTTTAATACAAAATAATGTTTTTTTTGAACGGTGTACGCTATTTTTTGGTAAATAGACCCACCGAATAAGCATTGTTACTCAAGTAGAAGGTTCAGTTTTTATCTGCCTATTCTAAAATCCTTTTTGGTTAAGCTGGTAATACAATAATATTTGCGGTCATAAATCTTGTTCGCAATATATAAGTAACAATCAAAAGAACAATGGAGAAGGTTATCCAAACTTCAAAATACGAGACCGTAATGGTCACAATTGGGCATGATAATACACAAACGTTTCCCATGTTTTTATCCCTTTCTTTGTTGCTCTTACAAAGCTATTAAAAAAATATTTCGACTACGATGCTTAAATATTAGCTAAGCTTCGGGTCTCTCTATATGTTTACGCTATGATATAATATAATAATTATTATTATATTATATTATATTATATAGGTTTATTATGCTTTAATAGGTGCATGTTGAGTAATTTGTTTATTACAATATAATATTATAATTCTATGTTCATAGTCTTCGCTTTTGTTTATGATACAGAGGCATATCACCACCATGCATAATATCACTTTGAGTTGAGGTTTTCTGAGGTGTTTCTTATTTACAAATCTTCGTTTTCGTACAAGTCATAGTCATAAAAAAAGTCGTATTAACGTGGACTAAAATCTAAAAAACTAGAACAGAGCCTAGCTTAAGTTTTAATTGCAGTCACTTGCGGTTTCTCTATATTAATCGAGTTTGACAAAACTTTTAGAATTTTTATGTTTAAGGTGGCGATACCCTAGCGTGAGAAGTCCCTCGCTCGTTTTTAAAAGTAAGCAACTTTAAGAACAACGACGACTGTTATCAAATAGCTACATTAAAATTTACACAGTTAGGCGAATTTATTCCCAATTTCAGAAGGCCTCTGCCTTTATAATATAAATACAAAAATGCATAAGCGTTTTACTGGAGCGGTTGGTTTTCGTTCATTACGTTAATTATTCTTTAAAACGAAGTTATAAAAGGAAGATGAATATATGTAGTACGTACGATATGTATACCTCAGAATTTTTAATTTCTTATTAAATATATACCAAAACTAGTTAAATAAAAGCGAACAATTATCCTGACTTTTAGTTAGCCGTATCTCTATTAAATACGAACATTTCAGCAACAAAATTCAGCTTATATTGTAGACCAATCTTTCTACCTTATTTTTTGTCTATACAATTTTTTTGTAACTTCAATAGTTTTTGCTACTCAAGCGCTCCAGTATAGCACTATTTGCAACATTTATTACATGGGCAAAATCGTCACCTTAATATTACTCCATTTGCTTGTTCGACTATAACATTATCTGCAAAAATGGGTGTGTTTTATTTGGGTTTAGTTTAGTTATATTGAGATACACGTTGACTATCTGCATAAATATATTGCGAAATACTTTACGATAAAAATTATTAGGCACAAAATGATGAGGCAAAGTGTACTCAGATAACCCAATACATTTATTTGTGACCGTGACCCTCGGGACCCTAAACGAGGCTCTCGGCTCTCAAATTTAATACTTACAGTAGATTCATACAATTCCCGGACATTTCAAAATAGTTCAATAATAATAAATTTCGTCATAATATTATCCTCAAAAATCACGATTTATTTATAAGTTAAATTTGATAAACATTTTGTTTTGAATTTTTTTGATCGATAAATACGATTATTGTTAGACATTATCGCTTCACCGACCACACGTATTCAGTGCTCGTTGTGTGTTCTTCCTTTCAACTTTCGATCTATTCAAAAATGGTGTTTTGTGATATGAACGATTACAAAAAATATGTAATTCAATACCTCACAGTTTTCGTAGGCAAGTACTTTATGTAAAACATTTTGAATTTTCAAAATTGGAACTTGTACGGCAGTGTTAAAAATTTTGATTTAGACAAATCGATAAATGCGACGACATTCAATGTCGTAAAAAAATACAACAAAAACAAGAATGACGAAGTCATTTGTTTTGCATATTATTTATATAGGTGTAGGTATAACCGTAAGTTGGTATAACAACTACATAATTTTAGTTAACATTACAAAGTTCAAATCTTTACTATACAATAACCTTAACCGACGTATTACTTTAAGTTCAATAATATGAAATAAATAAATTATTAACCTTATCGATAACTTTTTAGTGTACTTTACACTTTTAGTATAAATAATTAATTTGCCTACAGGGTGACCGTGATACTAGTGCATTGTTGACCTGTCGTTCCTATAAAGAAATAATACGAGCTCAAGCTTATGTAACTTTAATTACGAAAATTCGAATACCGTAAAATTAACTGTCGCTTACTCGTTTAGAAGTTTCACAGATTTTTAAAGTAACCAACGAACCAAAACTATCAATAGCTGGTTAACTAACGCGATTTTACGATATTCCGAGCACTCGTCTTTCCTCAAAGAAGTCCTCGAACTAATTTACTACAAGAAGGCGAGATTTCTGTGGAATCGAGAGTCGTTGGATCGTTTGCTAGAAAACCTAATTTTTGAAGTCCCGATTACTTTTGCATTCGCTTGAAAACAAAATAAGTTAAACTCGATTTAATAAATTTAAATTTATTTCAGCAACCCTCGGGATTATGTCCGATGGAATGCAATTCGGATGGACGTCTCCGGCAGTACCTAAACTTTTAGGAGAAAATTCTCCGTTACCCATGAGCAAAGAAGAAACGAAATGGATAACACAATTTTATATCGCCGGTAACATCACCGGAGTTCTTTTATCGTTCGCAATTTTTAACAAATTGAGTAGAAAATTATCGATATTTATCGCTTCCATTCCAATCATCGTCGGTTGGCTGGGAAATTTATTTGCCGCTTCGATCGGCGTATTATACGCCGGAAGGTTTATTGCCGGTATTGGACGCAATATGGTTTATGTTGCCGTACCTATGTACATTGGAGAAATAGCTGACCCAAAAATACGCGGAACGTTAGGAAGCTTTATTTACATAATGATGAATTCTGGAGTTCTCACAGTTTACTCCATCACACCTTACTTGCCATTATACGTTCCCGCGATAACGGGCTTGTTAATAGCAATCGTACACGTCGTATTATTAAAATTCGCGCCAGAATCTCCTTATTATTTGTTGAGAAATAACGACGCCGCGGGTGCTAGGAAGTCTCTAGAAATTTTGCGAAGAACTAAAGACGTCGACGAAGAACTCGCGCGATTGACGACCTCGATGGAAAAACAAAAGTCCAACGGAAATAATTTTAAAGATAGTCTCGTTCAGTTGTTTTCTGTTAAAAGTAACTTTAAAGCTTTAGCTATACTTTTAATGTTAAGATGTGTGCAGATGATGAGCGGCGTGTCGGTCATGACTATGCACATCCATATGATATTGGCACAAGCCGGAGGAAATTTATCGACGGAAATATCTGCCATAATTTATGCCGTTATGCAGTTAAGTTCGTGTTTATGTTCTCTATCGACTGCCGATAAATTTGGAAGGAAAACCTTAATGATATTTTCTTGTTTTGTGACCGCTCTCATCCTCTTATCGCAAGGAACGTTCTTTTACGTCAAAATGAAAACTGATTTAGATATCAGTTCTGTATTATGGCTTCCCATATGTAACATAGTTGCTTTCGTATTTGCTTATAGGGTCGGCTTAGGAACCATACCTATCGTAATGGTATCGGAATTATTTCCGACCAATGTTAAGGTTCCTGGCGTAGTTTTGTCGGATCTCATGTATTCGGTTTCGTCGTTTATGTCTAATTTACTGTTTCATTACACCGAAGATTCGTTAGGAATGTTCACGCCGTTTTGGGTGTTTGGAGTATTATGTTTGTTAGCTTCGTTAGCTTCGTGGGTGTTTGTTCCGGAAACTAAGGGAAAATCTTTGGAGGAAATTCAACAAATGTTAACAAACAAGAAAAGTTCGAAAGAAAAACCTAGTCACGTTTGTTAGGAATGATTAGTTTTAAATAGTTATTTAAAATCTCATTTTTGAGGTTTAGGAGATCGTTATTTCGTTGGACTTGCGCTCAAAAAAATGTATATATACTCTATTCGCGGTTTTTTAAAATGGGACATCGCCATCAAAATTTGACACATTTTAATATGTGTATGAGTATAACTATGTGGATTGTGGATTGATTCTATTACGCTTTTTCTCCCGCAAATTTGGGAAGAAAGAAGAAATATTACACTTTCGTGGTTAAGCCCGATTTAGAATAATCGTGAATAGAGTATATTAGCTGCTGAATTTTGTGTAGGTATGTATAATATCATAACGCAAGATCCAATAATTTTTAATGTTTTTTTATTATAGGTATTTGATTTTTGTTGTTTTTTGTTCGGTAATCGCTAGTCCGATAATAGGTCACTTGATTTTCTAAATTAGGAAAGGACAGGAAGGTATTTTTTACTTAGGAGCTTAGGACTTTGTTTCTTTGCACACTTGTACTGCATAGTTTTGATAATTATTATACTTGTCCCTTTCTCTTCTATATCGTTGCATATTACTCTTTATTCTACTCTTTTCACACGAAACATTAAAGTGTGTGCACTAAAGTTGCTAATAAAGAGATGAGACGGCCGTGCCCACCAAAGATGACGGGACTTAGGATTTAGGATTGATTTGTTTATAGATCTGAGCATCTTCATGTCTGTTTTTTAATATACTTACTCTTGATCTCTACTCGCGTGTCTTGTGTCTGTCAGTGTTTCATTACCATAAATTATCACAAGTCTCACACTAACTTATGTTCGCTATTAGGTAGTAACTTTATATTTGTGTTGTTATTTGTGTGGGAAAAGTAGTTTTTTCTATCAGTTTGTTCTCGTTGATAACAATTTCGTCGAATTGTAAAAGAAGTATTACCAATCTGAGAATTAAATCTTTCAGAATTATTAGTTTATTAGGTATGTTAAATAGAGCATGGTGCCTCCTAGTCTCTAATCTCTAATACAATTTCTGTAATTTTTCCTTGGACTTTAGAGTTTCCGATACTGATCCTGCGGTAGGTATATCGAGCTGTCACTGTCAGTGCTAAATGCAACTGATTACTCTGATGAGTGTTTAATGTCTTCCACGTCTGCACAGTACTTTTCACGTAGCAGAACGTGAGTTAACGGGTTTTGGGCTTTTTATTTTCCTCTCCAAAAGTTCACATAATATATTTATCATTTCCAAAATGAGCTCTTGGCCTCTCCCATTATAAGTATAAGTTGCCATATTTCAGCAGGCTACTCTCTGTGGTTTCGATACTTTTCTTTCTTTTTTTTTCACTTACCGACGGTCTTCGAGAGATTCAGTCCATTATTTGAGCCGAGCCAAACAACTTTGGTTCTGCAAACAAAAGTTGTTTTCACTTTTACCACAAGTGGAGGGAGTTAATCTACATCTGCTTCTTTATTAGAACTTTAAACGGTCGACTTCCATTTCTGAGCTACTAACTCAATCCTGAAAGTCACTACCTAAAGCTGAGTTTAGACCGTAAGATCGGAGGGTCACCGAACAATCGAAGCCTAATAAAATTCTTTATTTTGATAAGAAGTTAGTCGAGTCGCTAAACCACCTAGTATAGATCCGCCACCGATCGGTTTGCCAAAAACCAAAAGACAAGTTTTTCCATGAAAATATTAAATTCGGTAGACTTCCTTCCGATGTACTCCGCAGAAAAAACAATAAACATTTTAGAATATAAATTTTTATGTGCCATCCTTTTAGAATAATAATAGTAATACAACATGTGAATTTGAAAGTAGTTCTTTTGTTTATACATTCTTGACTTTCGTTACACGTTACTTAGGACATCTAATGATAATTATGTAATTAAATCTGCGCGTTTAATTGAATTCCGTCGTTTAAAACTTAAGCGCTCGGTGCTCGAAATTGTGATTCATTTTACGAAAGAATGCAATTACTTTACGTTACGAAGTATACACTTTTGAAAAATGATCATTTTTTTATCGTCGACACTTTAAATAATTAGTAAAAGTTAAATAATCAATAATGTTAGTATTATTAAATTACGTACATTTTACATTTAGTGATTTATGAGACGAAGAGAAGTACAATACAAATAACGCGAGTTGCATTATTTGTAGTTTTGTAGCCCGGAGTCATTATATTCCGGTTCCGGTAAGATTTCTTACCAGTAGTTTGTGGAGCTCGAGTGAAAGGAATTAAATTAAATTGCATTTTAAGCAAATTAATACCTATACAATATTGGTACCTACTAAATTTAAGTACTTAACTTTGAAATGTATAAAGTAATTTACTGAAATGTGAGAAACATTTACAACCTAATGGGACCTTCTTCATTTCTACAT
The DNA here is from genome assembly GCA_950108345.1 of Malthinus flaveolus. NCBI lineage: Eukaryota > Metazoa > Arthropoda > Insecta > Coleoptera > Cantharidae > Malthinus > Malthinus flaveolus. The sequence continues at coordinate 581,292 of OX467286.1, forward strand.
AATTCTGAATTATTTGTTCTGTTGTATTCTGAACTATTATAGCAGTAGTATACTATTAAAAATTCGGAAGAGTGTCCTACATTAGCGTTTGTATCGAAACGAACTTTCAAGGACGAACGCATTTCCAAATTGTGATAATTATGTAAACGGTGATACTGAAGTTGAAGTACTAAAAATTTAAATTTTATTAATTAAACCTCCTTACTTGGCTTGGAAACTCGACTCGGCAATTTCGACCACACTCAGTACCTACCTAGTTATTGAAGATCGATGAACGATGATCTGCATCTGCATCTGCTTACACAATACACACGTGTGGTTAAAGTGCCATTAAGGCAACGCCTTAAAATAATTGGATTGTACTTATGAAGTAACCTCTTCCTCAAAATTTACAGGTACATAAAATAAGTGAGCTATGGAATTGTTACATTCCCCTAAAATATATCAAGACCTTTTTTCTCGCCAATGCCATATTAGCGTTACGAAATGAGCTTTTTAAAAATCAATATCCTTAATGTTTACACTTAAGTTGTCTTCATGCCCCCATTTAGATGGGTTCCACAGGCTGTGGCACTTGTTTAAACGTCCTCATACACTGTCCGGTGTATTACACCCTACAGAGAGTTCATCTGCGTCTCTTCTGATGCAGATGTAGAATATAATTGTTATCCAATCGGCAAAAAAATTAATTTAAGATTAAGAGTGGATTTACCTTTCAAGAGTACTAAGCAAGTGTCTTCAATGTTTCCACAGCAATCCTCATTAAACCGTTTTATAATCGAATGACGTGTGTGCTACCTGACCTGTATATTTTAATATCTGCATCATCTGCATGCGCTCGCCGCATGATGCGGTTTCAATATTGATTGTTAAAGTCTTTTGTGAAAGGGGCTAATTTGAACTTTTACTTGCTCCTCATTTACAAAAATAAGAAGCGCTTTAGCTATGAACACAACAGAGAAAGCACCCACGTGACCACTCTTACTTATACGGATGGATGTGTTCGTACTTCCAAATTTTTATAATCGAGAAATTGCGAGATCTCCACGGTGCGGTGTAGCAGGTGAATTTATCTAGAAAGAAATTAAACAAATTAATTCTGGAAAAGAATACACGATGAAAAAATGAAAAGGACTCCTACTAATTTCCTGACGAGTATAATTAAAACACTTGTCAAGTGTTTACGATTAGTAATAATTAAATTTACACAATGATAAGTGAAAGACGTACCTATAGAAATAAAAGGCAATTTCGTCAGAAGATGAATAGAAAAAGAAATTTAATTTATTTAGCTGCAGTCTAATAAAATAATCTTTACGCAATAAAAATAAACGACTCTTCATCCTTGAACCACATTCGAAAAATTATTCGAAATTTGGGTTAAGCCATATTTAGAAGAAAATCACTAACTACCTATTAGTATTTATTTGATATCTTTAGGTCTCAATTTGACATGTTACATTGTTAAAATTTTTAATCGATTTCACCTGCCATCGAGAAATTATCGTGTGGTTTGTTACTTTAGGATCGACGATAATCATTGTATAGAAGCAATTTAAGGAATTTTATATAGTCGGATTTGTATTTAAATGAGCAACCGACTAATTGCGCCGGCAGAAAAGTATATAAATCATCATCGGAACCACAAACCAATCAACACACAGGCAGACATAACAGCTTTCTTTTAATTTAGATTTGTGGTTTAACGTACGATAGGCATATAAAGTGCCAAAACGAAGACTCCAGCAAAATCAAAATTTTTGAAACCTGAAAATGTCAATTTTATACAAACAATACAACTAATAGAGGAACAATTCGAGTACAACCATTGAGTAATATAAGAACACTGCGTTGTACAACCTTCTCCTCCGTTACATTTCAGAAGCACGTCGTTTTTACATATTATTGCTTTGGTTACTTTATTTCTATAGTTTCTAAGCTTCCCTACGATCCAGTAACATGCTACAAATATAAAACGAAATCCTGTCACTTCCTTTGTACTTGTACATAATACGATAATACATACATACCAAGGAGCTATATTTCTCACTCTCATCAGTGATCCGGGAAATCTTAACATTCTCTGCTCACCGAAGAGAATGTCGGGAACTAGTGGTGTCTTCGTATTTGGTTTTTCGATCGTAAAGATTGTGTTACGGAATTATAATGTGACGGCCGCACAGTCGGTTGAAACACCATACGATTTTTGTCTGTACCCGATTTAGAGCAGATTCTTTAGAATTTAGAGAGGTAGGTCATTGTCGAATTTTAGCTTCGAGTCGCTTTATTTCATAGAACCTCCGCACCTGTTCTATATGCCTATATGAGATCGTTTCCTATAAGATGCGTCTTGTCGGGTTTAGCGCTTGGGGACTTCATCGCGTGGAGGTGTTCAGATGGGTTGTCACTACAAGCAGATCTAAGTATATTAACCAAAACCAATGTGAATAATAATAAATTATAGATAAAGTATAAACGCCATTTAAATGCTTATGAAAAGCGTCCGCGCGTCTCGACTTCTTATTTTACCGAAAGTAAATTAAATTCTAGTTTTTTTTCGATATAACTCGACATTTCTTCTCATTTCGGGGTACAGAAATTTTTTACTTCACCGGAAGTCGTAGGTACTACGTACTAAACGTATCAATTTCGATACGCTAAAATTCAAATCTAAAAATATAAAATTGTGTCAATGAATTCGTGGAGTCGTAATACTTTTTCTCGACAAATAATTAAAAAAGGGAAGTGAAAAGTAAAAAGGAAAACATTTATTCTGATCAAAAGGTGAGAGGTCGATCGAGTGGTTTACTGTTGAAGAAAGTAACGTAAGGTTAGTGAAAGGGACCCGGGGCAGTGTCTCAATTCATCCTATACATTCTATTCACGTCTACTATAACTTAACTATTTTCTATCATTTTGTTTTCCTATAGGTAGGTACGTAATATTTTTTCCATTAAATTAAATTTTGTAAAGATTGGGTAATTCGAGAAAGTCAATTAAAAAAATGGGGCGTACGAGAATGTGCGTACAACTTGAGTTTAAAAGAATGTCGTATATGGGCCAAACTCGACTACTTGTCTTTTGGATCACTTTCCACTTAATTAAGAACTTCGAGGTGGTAAATGAGTTCTTTATAATTTGCAAGGTTAATTTTTGTGGCAAGTGGATTATTTTAGTTGCCTAACTTATTAAACTGCGGTTTTATCGTGGCGTAACCAAGTAGCCGCCGATGTTTACGGCTTAAAAGCACCGTCTTCAGTAAATAAACCATATAGTATACTCGTATATTTATATAGCGATTGTTTGGTTAATGGTTAGTATTAGGATAACTTTGCTATTAATACCCCTAATATAATAGAAGTATCTACCTATATAATAGTTTTCAGTTTAAACAAAAATCTTTTTATACTTTTTAATAATTCGAATAATACGCATATTTACAAAAAGAAAGTTTTTAATTGAAGAGGGTTCTTAGTACTATAACGATCGAATATTATTATTACATTTCCCCCAAAAATAATGGCCCAGAATTAAGAACTTCTTATTCGATTTAAGTATTAACTTGAGCCTCGAAAATATAATATCATAATAGTATTCTTATTCCTTTTATGATCTTTAATCTTCATCTTCCTAGCCAGAAATTTTTATTGAGGTACACCTGCGAAAGCACTCTGGAGAGAAGAAATGCATATAGTATATGATAGATAGTTTAAGTACTCGATGGATAGATTACTATCAAATAGTTCAACAATTATTATTTGTAGGGAAGTGGTAGATTAGTTTAAATATTTCGTTTTCAATCTTATCCTACCTACATTTGTAAGATATTTGCTTTGGTAGCGAGCGGCATTACTAAACAATCGAACTCCTTTTTAGTAACCTTTAAAAAACTCCCAAAATAATTAATTGCGATTCGACAGAAAAGAGATTATTAAATTTATGATAAAGTTTACATAACAAGTTTCACTTTCTTACAATTTTGTTCCTGCCCTGGGTCGTTAATTTACATATTACGTTCGTGCCAAAATAAATTGTGTCAAACGAACATACGTATTCTATCATTTAATAATAACATAATAACGTTCAAGATTGAAAAAAAAATGTTCTTTAATATTGTACATTAAAATACGAAATTAAGATGAATAGAATAATAAAGTAAAGAATCTTCTTCTTACATAATAAGAATTCAATTATTTTTAAGCAACTTGACAAATTTGTCTTCTCAGCGCTATTTTAATAATTAAAGACGACAGAAACAGTATTCGCCGCAATAATGTGTGAAAATAAGTTTATTAAACAAAAGAGAGAGCTGATGTAATATATTACCTATGGAAAATAAAACGCGAAACCTAACAAAACGAAAAGTGCGTGCATGCAGAAGTAGAACGTTGAGACTAGACTAATTCCTTCTTTACTTACAAACCTACTAAACTGCTCCTACGACCGCTACAGTTTGATACGGCCCGGTGCGACTCGGTTCAGTTCTGTCCGACGCGGTTCAGTTCAGCCCGCTCCGTTCCGTTCCGTTCCGGTCCGGTGTAGTTTTAATTTCAAACTGAAGGTACGGTAGAAATAAATTGAAAGATTCGTTTTCCAATTATTATTATTTTTTACAAAATGCGACTAATTTACTCTTTCTCGACTTCGTTTTCATTATTCACACGCGTTCTTTACTCTTATTTACTGGAACAATTTCACTTCACACGAACACCAGTACTGTAATTACACTTGAAACACTTTAAAAGTGTATTAACTCGAATAATTTGAAAGGAAACACAAAGAAAGCATAAAATAATGGAATTATTACTTAACTCGGTGATTAGTTGTTGTATTTAAGATAATAATTGTACACGTATAAATTGTTCGCTAATTTCTTCCTATTATATAATAATTTATTTAAATAATTTCGTGCGTTACATTATTGTTAAAGTTGTTCGTAATTAAATCTTTTGTGGCCGATATTTTAGGTAGAAATAGTAACACGTGTCGAAGCGGTTCGTAAATTCTTCTGCAACAAAGCGATACCGATACTTCTAGAAACACCTAATTTTCTCTTTATCGTTATTTCGTATTAAATTATATAAAAAGTTTCGAGACTATTCATAAACAGACTTTAATTCAAGTGCAAGGTTTAATTTTGATTTAAACTTTTACTCGATTAAGAGGACGTACAACGTACAACGAACCGTCACATCCACGTGTAGTTTAATGAGACTTTTCGTCGTTTGCTATGTTTGGTATCTTTTCATCACGTATGTCCACATTTAGCCAAGGCAAAAAAGTTAACAGAAGATTTTGTTGTTTTTATAAACGGATTAGATGATTAGACGCTATTAGGAAGTTTAAACCATTTGAGTTCCGATTGCAGAAAATAATAGGCCCTAGCAAATTCCTGCCTGTCGTAAGAAGTGCCAACTGGGGAACTTGTCCTTTGTACTGTACCTAACTATAATATATACTAACCCTTCTCTCCAATTTGCCTTTTCTAAGTTGTCTGGTTGAATCTCTTCAGACTCAGATGTTCGTTTTAGTGGAAGTAGAAAAATGAAGTGGGTAATAATTACTTATAGATGGAGATGGCCAAGAACAAAACGTATAGAGGTTTCCTTTTGAATTGGTATTGCGTATTAGCGACTTTATCACCAGCGGAGAGGTACAGTAATGAATCTTTATATTCTGTTCTTCTATTGATTCTATTGAAGATTGAACCTCTCTGCGGGTAGCGTAGATCACCAACACGTTTCAAAATGAAACATCTATAGCATACATCACGAGACGAACCGAAAAACTTTGTTTAAAAATTGTGGTAAATCTAATTGACACACTTTTTTTATTGCAAATCTTTGACTTTTTATTTTTTGCAACTGCGAAAATGTAAATGTTTTACATGTGACGAAAGGACTTAAGTAATAGTCAAGTGTATCTATTGTATTTCTTCAATAGCATTTTGTCAGAAAATTAACATTTACTCCTCTTATTAGATACCGGTGCACTGCTATGTTACAGCTTAAAGGTGCTTCTTCGTATCTTCGTATACCGTTTGAATTTAATTCAAAGTAATATCCTTTTGAAATCAGCTTGTTTTGCCATCATTTTTGTCTTCAAGGTTCGAGGGTTCCTTAAAATACACTTTGCACTTTGGCTAGACGTTCTTTTCTATGTACATCCAAGTGTGTTATGTGGGTTTCCGTCTCATCGAAGAAGACTACGAGACTGCTCAAACGGATTTCTTGTATATCTACTGCGGATAAGTAGAACCGGGGCCCCAGTGTCTCAGTGTCACAAAAGCTGGGCGTATGTTAAAAATATTTGGGGGGAAATCGTCCTCTTTTCCCCATAGCGCCTACACATAAGGCTTTCCTGCGCACTTATGGTATGTAAGTTTAATCGTAGGGTCAGTTATTTGTGCCGACTTTGCACTATTTTGGCTTTTACTAGACATGGTTCTTTTACAAATAACCGAGCCTGCCCACACCTATCTTTAGGAGCAATTTTGCAAGGAGACTGCGAGGTCCTAAAGCTCTTTTGGTTTGAAGCTCTTCAAAAGTGCTCTAAAGCTCGTTTCCTTCGACTTCCGAATAACCGGTGTGCCCAATGCGGCGCCATATAAAGTTGTGCATCGAAAGAACCTGTGCTGGTGGGAGTCATCAAAGCATTCGCGTTTCAATGTAATTGGGTACAGATTTCTAGTGCATATACATTTACTCGACTAATTACTATAATTATAGGCTTTTGATTAGGTAATACGTAATACATACTCGTAATTTGTACGAAGCTTTAATTTTCTTTCAGAGACGTACTCTTTTATTAATTAGGCGCATCATTGTAAAATTAATTATCTGTTCGCAGTTTGGAATTCGAAGCAAATTATTAAAGTTAATTAGGCAATACTCGAAAATACCTTTCAGTCTTTCTTGTAAGTGTCGTAATTCATTAAGTACACTTACCTACTCTACTACCGAACGAGAACTCGAAAGCTGTAACTGCACCAACATTTCGAATAATACCTAAATCATCATTACGAATAACGTGGGCAAAATAACCGAGAGTTCGGTTAATAAAAAAAATTATAATAACGACCTACTTATTTAATTTTGGAAGACGACTGCAATATTCAAATTTGAATACGTAATATTCAAATTGCGAAAAAAATTTGTATGTAGGTACGCTACAAGATTCTATAGTGATTGTCATCCTTGGGGCAATTTATTGTACAAAATGTACTTCTTTGGCATCAAAAGTGGCCCGTGAAAGTGGCGTTTCCTACTTGAGAAGGAAACCCACCTTTTGTGTTGATATCGATCAGTAAATAACTATCGTGTCAGGAGCGTCAATGTTATAGAAATTGGGCAAAGCGCATATAACGTAGCGTCGTGTGTGTGCTACGGTTATGTTATTTTTGGCCGAAGAAAGTTCGAGAAAAGAATTTTTTGGTTAAATTTAATGGGATACTGTAGAAAAAGTTAATTAACATACTTTATCTTAGATAAAGCGAAAACTTATATAATGGACAGATGGGAAATCATTATTTGTATAATATTGATGACCATGTTGATAGAGGTGTATGCAAATCAGTTTTTTAATACTACACATAATTAAATCGTTCGATAAGCATTACGTGTCTATTAAATAAATTACGAATCTATAAATCATTCCGTGGACTCGCAAAAAAATTATAGAATTCAATTTTATAAAGAGGCGCACACAGTCAAAAATACACACAAAATTTTCTACACGATTACATGTCTATGAATACGAGTTTGAGATGATATGGAAATCTAACCTGAAGTACACATAAGTTGCCTGGAAAAGTGAAAAACGTTGACAGCAGGAGCTATACTGAATAAAGTTTTTGAGGGTGAAAATACTGCTTTTATGGAAAAATATGACGATATCTTGCAAAGACGACAGATAGCTCGTTATCATACGAAAACTGAAAAAGGAGCCACATGATCTTTTTGAAAAAAATATGATGCGATTGATCAAGATTCCAAGCTTTGAACGATATTTTAGCTGCAAAAAAAATGAGGTCAATTATTAAAAATGTTTAATCGAAGTATTATTAACGGAACAAAGGATTTGGATTTTATTTATTGGTTCACTCCTTCGTTTCATTAAATTATCAATCCTCTTTTATCTACGAGCAACCCGTTTTAATTTCGAGCTTCTTTCTCGATGATGTAACCTTTCCTCAGCTTTTACTTAAAAGAATTTTTATCTCTCGTTTTAAGTGTGTCATTAATTTACCAACAAATTTATCACCAATAAGTCAATTAATTGTATTTTCTTAATCAAAGTAAAATTTAAGTAAATTTCACATTCTTCTAAAATTTTGCTTGTCAAAAGATACCTACCTGAATACCACTTGTAATTTATCATGATGTATAAATATCTTTTTATTTAAATAACGAATTGAATATTAATAAGGAGTTGCATACAGGGCGTCTGTTGTGCTTGGAACGCTATCGGGATTTCGTAAACTGTAAGATTAGAAAGAAGGCAGCAAGCAGGGTTTAATTAGCAAAGAAGTTGTATTTTTTGAGCCCAAATTCAAATCCACTTTTTGAAACTTAAAAAAAATTGTGAGAGAAAATGAAAAGTTGCAAATAAAAAGTTAGGGATAATCGAAGATTCTACTATAATTTCAGATTGATGTTATCTCTTGCAATATAAAATGTATACACCCGGTAAAAACCGCTGTAACTTGTAGTAAGTATTACTTGTCACTGAGTGCCTATATGGGAGTAACAGTTTGTTGGTATATAAGGAGTAAGAAAGGAAGGATGATTTGGGCTCTACGCTCTACGCTCTACGTTTCCCATAAAGAGCAGCAAGAGATAGAATTCGTCTATTCGATATTTGAGGACTAACTTGATGGAATTAGCGAGACTTATTTATATTATACTATATACAGTAATGGAAAATTTCAATTTTCTTCTTTTTGAATACTAATGCACAACAATTTCCAAATTACTTTAATTTTGAAATTTATTAAATCAACGAAAATTCGCCTCTTCTTTTTCCTTTATTAACTCTATCCTAAATGTTACTAACCCTTTTTTTGTTTAAATCACCCTTTATTTATATGTTTATACGTATTTACGTTTATACGCATTTATACGTTCGTTCTTTTTTATGTTCTTTCTTCTCCCTTCCAAAATGTCTAGAGTATCCCTTTCTTCTTGTATTTTCCAAAATTCCAATGTGTCTTCTCTTGTTTAACCGATTGCCTCTTTCTATTTTCAAATTAACTTAATTTTTATTCCTTCCGCTTTCTAATTGATGCTTTTCTTCAAGTATTATTTGTTGTCTTCTTCTGATTGCTTTCAAATTCTTTCCAAATTACTTCATCTCTTTCCTTTTATTTTTAATTAACTCAATTTCTATACTTACACGATGTAGTGTAGTCGGAAAACCTTTATTTCAAAATGACTATTTAATCCTCTTTGTATATAAGGTATACAAACAAGTTTCAGTTTTAAATGGATTACAAGGAGTCTTAAATAAACACATTTAAAATTTTTCCCAGCTAGTTCCAATGTTTTAAACTCTTTTGTATACCTTACAAAACGGATTAAAAAAAGAAAAAGAGGTTTTTTGACTATTACTACAATAAATTGTTAGAATAGCCGTTTCGGCGTTATTTTCGACCAATTTTTTTCGAAACTTCGATAATCTTTTATCATTTAAAACAGTAGGCTGTAAAACAATTAAAGAGCAATTGAATTAACTTAGGAGTGATAGAAAAGAAAAACTGTCAGAGTTCAAAGGCCGATTATAGACGGATTGTTTAGCAAAACGGTTTCTCTTTCTCCCACACTTCATATTGTTATTCTCCAACTTATTATAATTTACAATAGTATTTTCACAAACATTGGCGTTTTTGTTTGACTAACGTCTAACTACACTTTCGAGATAAGATTGTACGATTAACTCATTAGCGTGTGCATAAAATAATTGAAATGCACATGTAGAGCAGGGTCGGATTAAGTTAAACGAGATTCTTGGCCAACTTTAAAATAAAGTTCATTTCTCCGTTCTTCAGTTTCTCTACTTTTATGTTATGTCTCCCGGTGCCCGGTGCCCGGTGCCAGCTGGGGTAATGAGTTGAGGTCTGATAACGATGGGCGACAAGCAGCTCATATTATTTGGGAGATACTATAGTACTAGTAGTAATCCATAAAAAAATATTTAAGTATTTCAAATGTTTAATTACTGTTTCAGAGCCTCTGTTGGATATTCTGGGTTCCTCAAGCACGGCTGATTTCCTTACGCGAATAATCCTGCTTGTGCAAGTAAGATCGTTATTAGATTCAAAAATGAAAGCCTCGTACATCAGTGATGAAGTTTCAAATGATGGTTACCAATACAGGAGATTTACGTAAACGCCGTAAACATTGTTTGATCTTTAATTAGTATTCGTCTGAAAGCTTTTCATAGTTGTTCTTTTAGAATACTTTGAGGTACTCCAGTAGACCCATCATCAGAGAACAGGTGACACTCCTGATTGATCCGTTCATGTTTGGATCTTCCTTAATTTTAAAGAGCTCAACATGAGAAGCGTATATAAGTGCATTTCACTCTCTAAGTACAGGGTTTTTCAATAAGAAATGCACGGAGAGAAGAAAATATTGCTGCTGTACGAGAGAACGTTAGGGCAGACAAAGATGTATCGATTCGTCGTCGTGCTCAACAATTCGGTCTCTCAAGTCGCAAAATCCATTTTGTGGCAAATTTTGTAAAAAGAGCTTAGTCGACGTCTTTACAAGATTCCTTCGACACGACAACACAAGAACTTAAGCTACTTGCCACAATGCCAATATAACGATAGGCAGCTTTATTGAGAGAAAAGTTTGGTGAGTCGGTTATTTCAAGAAATTAACCAGTCCGTTGCCCACCTCGCGGTCATACGACTTATCGCCTTTAGTCTCTTTCTTGTGGAGATATGTTAAAGTCGCTCGTTTACAGTAACAAACTAGCAGCATCAGATGCGTAGAGAATGAACATCGAACTCGTAATTGCCGATATTCGGTCCGATCTGTGTCTAAAAGTATGAAAAATTCACTTTAACGGATTAAGCAGGATTACGGATTAAGATTAAGCAGGCGCTCTCGTGGAGGACATTTGAACCTTTGAACGATGTTGTGCTTTGTGTTATAATAATGGCATGTGATATACTTACAACTTAAAATCAAAATATTAAATGAACTTGACATCTTGACGTCTTTGTAGTTGTGGTGCACGCAAGTACTGCATTTTCTGTATGTCGAAGACGTGGTGCGTCGGTGGTAGGTGATGGTCAGGTGATGGTAGGTATTAATGGTAAAACTTTTGAAAGCTCATCATTTTGCTCGCCATTACACTTTAATTTACACTTCATTCACTCGAAACATTTATAATTTTTTTCTATTACCAACAAATTAATTATTGTATTTGGCTTTTGTTTCAAATAAAGTGTGCATGCGTGAAGCGACGCTTATTTTTCTAAATGCAAATTTACTCGCTAATTCTGTATGTGAAAGTTTTGCACTTTGTAAATATTTGTTCAAACTTCATATCTACTGTTAGTTGTCTTTAGTTAGTTTTGTTTAAATAAAAAAGAACCAGTAGCCGCTACCTTTTTCTCGAGTACCTAAATGCACTCGACTCGAAAGAAAAGTACGATAAATTATATTTCGGTAAGGTCACCGTGCAGAATCTGACATAAATAATAAAAACGCAGCAATGAACTACACGCTACACGCAAAAAAGGAAGACTATAAAAATTTAAGAAAGTGTAATTGTAATTATGTTCCGTGTAATTGTGTTGTTGTATTCTCGTCCTTTACTAACAATTATCAATTACGATATTACAATACTTTGCTTCGTACAATTCTTTAATACGTTATTTACCGAATAAATTGGATTTGGATTGTCTCTTGATGCAACAATCTGTCTGAGCAACATAACCAATTTAAATTTTTATAAAAACGAGCTTTGTTGAATTCGACGGTTCGGCTTTTTCTTTTAGGCGACATTTGAAGTTGTTGCATCAACGATGGCGGTTCTAGTAATAGACACTTAAGAGAGATCCAGGTGGAAATTTTGTTATATAAGGTCTTTTCTAACAAACTCTCTTCTCATTATTATACATTTTATATTTAATATATCGGAGGTTAGAAAACATAGCTAACCATAGTTCCTAACTATCCTAACTACAAGAAGCTTGATGCCTATAAACCATAAACGTACGTATGTTGTGTTAAACATAAAAAAGAGAGGTGTAAACTCGTCTACACTACACGATCGTTTAAACATTAATTGACAACGTAGTAAAGTGATAGTATCGCATAAACTTAAGATATTATTTGTTTTTGGAGCCTTTCGGTACAGTCGTGGCGTATTTTTCATGAATATCTCGATTTCTATTGACCGCGAACGATAAAATTATGTAAAAATTGTAGAGTAGAAAATTTTGTATGAAAAATGTTGTTAGAAACAATTTTTTATACAAATAACCTTCTCACATTATACGGCTTCCAAATTTCAGTAACAAACGACCACAGAGTAATAGTCGAACGGTCAAGAGCGTTTACATACCGGTCTGTGGGTTCTTGGTTGGAATGCCTTGGTTGAGGTGGTTTGGAACCTATACCTAAAGCTGTTATAATAGGTCTCGTCTGTAATAACGTAATAACTTATATTGAGGAATATGTCGTGTGATTCATTCCTCTTGAATGAGCTATCACATGGCATTTCGTTTTATTAAAAAAAATTTGATGACGACACTTCTCAAACACGAATGACATTACAAATAAACAAAAATATCGTCAAACATACGCAAAAATATCAATCGTTCAGTGTTCGAGGATTTAGGCAAAAATTTCATATTTTTAATTTATTTTAAAATTGTCATCTCCGTTGCTGCATAGGCTGAGGGATAATTCATCATTTCAGAATTATTGCTTAACGTACGGGGATGTTTTTTCAAATAAATTCATAAACAGTATTTCCTCGTATATTTTTTATTGAGATGTTCTATCATGACATGTTTCGGATCTACATGTGATCTGTGATCTTTCCTCAGGTGTGCATCTACACACCTGTTTCGTCCCTGTCGCGCCTGTCCCATGCCCGTATATTAGTTCTAAGATACTAGTTTATAGAAGTATTAGTTCGCCGAGTTTATCTCCAAGTTCCCATAATTTTTTTGGGCTTGGGTAGTAGCAATTATTTGTACAAATGCACCATTTCCAGGACCTGCTAAGTATTCACAAGTGACAAATAATTGTCCCCAGAGTGAATGAAATAAATACATTAAAAGGATTAGATGCATCTTATAGAAGAGGTAGACGACCACGAAGCGAATAAGCTAATCCAATTTTGAAAGCCGAGTGCGTCGTCCAAAAATGTTAAGTTTGTATTGAAACTCGGTATTACCTCCGTAGATCAGTACTAGTACCGCACCGCGGTTTTAAAGTTGTATTTCTTCTGTTGTGGTTCTTTACCGCGGCTTTATAACTTTAAACTTTCAATATTAAAATTTTAGATTTTAAAATAACAATAAAATCTTAATAATCTTGCAAATCTTGCACAAATTTAAATTAAAATTGCATTATGTTACGTGTGTCATTATAGGATGTCGACTGTATTAGCATAATAATTTGAACCAACTAATACATAATGAAAATGTTATTTAAATAGCCTAATCGCTTAATTTATTTATTGCTCATTACAATTAAATAAAATGCGTTAAATAATCTTGACATTGGTTAAGGATATAGCTACATCTCTCTTTTTTTAAGTCGACTTAAATTTAGAGCAATTAATCTATCGCTTTGCACGTCGAAAATACGGTAATGGTCGGATAACGTTTGGCCAACCGTTCCAAAAACTTGACACAATAAGTAATTTTTTCACCATTTCGCAAAATTTATTTAAATTGCTTATATTTTTTAAACGTAAACTAAGTTTTGATTACAAAACAAGAAAAACGGTAGAATGTTAATGACGAAGCTTTCCACTTATTACGTTGTACGACAAATCTTAACAAGACGCTCTAGATGTGTACCAACTTTTTCGAAGTAATAAATAATGTTTACCGCGAATATTCCATATAATAATTTCAATAATTCCGTAATACTCCAAAAAAATTAATCGGCGTGTAATACAAAATACGTAAAGATTAAATCGAAGATGCACGTATTCGCGTGAAAGTAGTATTTGTCGAGCATCGCGGATGAACCATCCAATATTGTTTTCCCACCCCTTCTTTATCTTTGAGTATATAATAACTGGTCCATCTTCAAAACAGTACAGTTACCACTTGTCGTCTTCTTAAGCATCATGAATACATACACCGTGGTAAGGATCTTTTTTTCTGGAAACCTATTATTTTGTGGATTACGCGAGTTTTGTCGACGATCAGTGATTTATCGGATTTAAATTTTTTTTATAAATGTGGTTTAGTGTCAAAATATTGAAATTGGTCCGACGCGAATTTTCACTATACGGTCGTCGAATATTTTTAATGATCGCCTAATTATAATATTTTTTTCCAGTGCATGGCTTTAGCCATGGCCATGGCCGTCATGGCCGAGCCACCTTCTGGCTATTCCTACTCGAGACCTAGCGGAGGAGGTGGAGGTTGGAACGGAGGCGGTGGACTGTCCGGCGGTGGTGGATACACGGCCGTATCTTCTGGTTATCAAACGAACGAAGGTGCTAGCGTCGATCCGGCACTGTTAGAACAAATTCGTCAAATTTTATTGAAAGAAGAACAAAATAACGTTAATTTGGGTGGTCACGGGCACGGTGGCGGAGGAGGATTCGGTGGCGTGAGCTCTCAATACGGCGTTCCGTCTTCTTCGTACGGAGTTCCACAATACGCGGCCAAAGTCGTCGGTATCGATCTCGAAGGTATCAAACAAGCCATTCAAGTAGCTCAATTCCAACAAGCGAGTTCGAGCGGTTTCCAAGGATATCCCAGTGGTCCCAGCAAACCGTCGGGGGGAGGCTACTATTAAGCTTTCGGGCTAAAACAAAGAACTGAAGCAAATCGTTACTGTCACCATCACACGGGTCCATGATGCAAAACAACACTCACTTGTACAATACCATGCATTAACGTTATCTTTTATTTTGTATAAAGCTTTCTGTAGGTTATATTTTTGTAAAAAAATACATTTGTCACCGTATTCGTGTGTCTTATTCTTAATTTAAGAATTAGAAATTTTCATCCTTTCACCTAGGCGCTAACTCGACTTCCTTGCGACCGTTCCAACGATCCTCTACATAAAGACGTACACGACGGCTTTTACTTTCGTACCGATCGATAAATATTAAATATTAACGCAATTATTTCACATCCGCAGTTGACAATTCGGCGTTTTTTGTCTCGTGAGAACCATATAAGAGAAAGGCACTAATTATGTAGGCTAAAGATTAAGACGAAATCCGAGCTTTTGCTGGATATATCCGATACCCCGCGTCAATGGCCTTTGTCTTTGTATAAAATATACATAAAAATTAGAAAGTAATCCCAACAATAAAGTATTTTTGAGACGACCGTCTTAAGCGATTATTAATTTTGCTGGACATTGACGTCGAAATTTCTCCGCTAATTGGTTAGTTTATAGAAGATATAGGGCGTGCTAATCGAAATGTAAAATTTCGAAATTATCGGTAATTTACATTTTCTCGAAACAAAAATAAATAATAAAGACTTTTCCAAACTTGTACACTCGATCGAGATAATAATAAATAAGGTTAATTACGCTATTTGAATTATGTTCGTATAGTCTACTCGTTCTCGCATTCTGATTTTACTTTTACTTATTTTACAAAATACTATTTTCACTTGTGCGTTTTAAGAGAAGTCCCATTTATGGAATTAACTGCGTCGTTAACGCTTTGCGAAATTAATTACATAAATATTTGACCTTATTATTAAATAGTTCAAATACATGTAATTAATAAAAAGACTTCACAAATTAACACTGTTTTTATCGCTTACTAGAGCGTTGCCAAAATTGTGGGTAGTTTTGAAAACAAACTTTTTGGGCTTTTGATGTTTTTTTATGAAATTTTAAGTTTCTCGAACTTTAAAACAGGGAATGGATAGTAAATTTAACATAAAAACGTAACAATGTAGTAATATATAAAATGAATTAATAATGATTAGACAGTAATAATAAGATAATTACCTATTTATTAGAAATACATTTACGCCTAACGTATAGGTAACACACTATACGCTCTACCCCTTCTTTAGACATAAAAAGTCGAAATTATATCTTTAAGGTTAGGTTCGTGTACGTGAGTCGTAGACCGACTAAAAATTAAAAATAATGGCAATAACATTATGGAATTTATTTGAGGCTTCTTTACTGTGTTTGAACGCAATCTGTATATTACACGAAGAAAGATTTCTCGTCAAAAGTGAGTAATTTTAACCAAACTTTCGAACTAGGCAGATCAACATTGTTGATATTTTAGTTGGATGGAGCGCTAAAAGTCCGTCAGTACAGGGATTTGGGGAGCAACCTACGGCCAAAGCGCAAGTTTTAAATTTAGTTCATTCCATTCGAACTGTCGCTCGTAGTGAGTATATAATATTACAGACTTAGTCGCAACTGTCAAACAAATTTTTGTATTTTGTTGCAGTTCCGTTGATATTGTTGAACGTTCTTACGATATTCTTTAAGCTGTTACTGGGATAAATGTATATTACTAATGATTTTCTAATTCCTATGCATTTTGTATGTATTTTTTAATATATTATTTTAATAGTCTGTTGTTTATATAGACGTTTACGTACTGTGACAAAGTATACAATTCATATCCGTTTAAGTTAATAACAGTGCCTGTATAGGGTTGCAATGATAATGGTCCTATCGTCAACCAGTGTGAAGTAAAAAGAATTAAAACATTTTAAACTGCTTGACCGTGAACTTAAAACACAGAAGCTCTACTTGTGCAGCACCAAGACAATCTACCCTTGGTTTTGCTCCCCGCTCCCCGCTGACTAATGGATATATTAAGCATCAATCTGAGTATCTGAGCATACTACTTCTAGCCTTTTTTGAGAAGAAAGAACTGCGAATGGACCAATAATACGACCGAGATGTACAAAGGAGTAACTGGTTTAAGTGCAAGTTGGTGCAAGGGGTCTTTCTAAGAACCAAACAGAAAGTTAATAATGGTGTTCATAATAGTATATTCCAGGAAGAATTTGGTGAGAGGTGCTTTGTAAGAAGAATTCTACTGATATTTGTATATTTTCCACATGATTCGTGGTGGACGTTGAGTAAGCTTTTTTACAGTGTAACATTACAATAGTTTGGCGTTGTGAAGAACCATTTATGGGTGGGCTATTATTGCATTTATACTTTGATTGTATTGGAAGAAACTAATTAAAATAAATAAATAATATGATACGTGATCCTGATAGAGAAGTTAGTAACTGGGTAATCTGAAGGAAAATGTGTTACTCTATGCTAATGTGATGGAACGGTTGCATATCAAAAAAATGTATTTTTATTTAAATTTGTAGTTTAGATAATATAATAATTTACTCAACTCTGTTACTTATAAACTAAAGGAGTTTTTTTTGGTGCTGCTCGGTAAACCTAGAGATTTTTGGAAATGGATGAAAATAGAGTGCTAAATAATTTTAATACCAGAAATCAATAATTATAAAAATTTTAATAATATTAAAAGTAGGTATAAAGTGTTATAGGGCTCAAAAACGTTTACCAAATTTTCCACTATGCAATGTGAAATTTTTAGAAAACAAAGGTTCAATTTAAATAAAAGTTGCACAGTTCAATAATTTAGTTTTGGCACAGATTCTTGGCGACTAATTGTCTGAAACCTTTTGATTGCAAAAACGTGTCTTGACGTTATTTTCATTTTCAAACGTTAAAGGAAATTCAATTAAAACGTTTATAGTTCACATAACGCATCGGTAATTGAAAACAAACTCGGTTTTGCATTATATGTACTACTTTAAAAACGTGTAGTGTAGTTTTGTGAAAAATTAATTTACCATTTTTCGAAAACTATCGTCAATGGTCATGAGTAATGAGAATTGATTTCAATGTTTATCGAATTTGTTATTTGTTGCAAATTCGTTCAGTTATTCAGTGGGTGGTGACTTATCTTGAATCTATATGTTTTTATTTTCATTCTTAGTCATATTTTTTATTATACGATGCAGGCGAATGTAATCTAAAGATCTTATCAACTTTACTTAAAACTTTGTTTTAAGTAAAACCTTGAAACAAACGATGATGAACTAAAAACTTATTAGCCCTAAAAAGCGTTCAAAGTAACATCAAAACCTCCAAAAAGTTCGCAGTGCGTGTCCCCATTTTCTATGGATAGAAGATTAACCATCCCAAGAAGCCCTACATGGCCCTTGAGCGTTTTTGTAGAATAAATAAATCGGTTCAATTAGATTTCAGAGATTTCAGAAAACTCCTTCGAGTTTGGCAGTTTGGTTTATATAGTAGGTAGTAATAAAGTGTAGATGTTTATAATTTCTTTCTGTCACCAGCTATAAGAAGTTTATGGCTAATGGGCCTTAAAAATTTGCATACGGATTCTAAACTCCAAAGAGGTCTTTAAACGACATCCGGCATCAAAAGTTCATATTGTTCAATTCTTCATATTTTTCTCTTGAAGAAAATTGAATCGTTGAATGATCCAGAATACTGAAAAGACTTTGAATGACCCCTGTCAATGTAAGAGTATGAGAATTTTCAGCCTAGTATCATAGAGTAAGGTAATCTAAGCTCTATGCTACTAATATCCATAATTTTTTAAGGTACTACACCTTTAGGCGAAGTTCTAAAAATTAAATTATGAAAACCATTCAAAGTCCACTATTGGAGTAAAGAGTGACACATACTTCTCTAATTTTAAAAAATTAACTTCCGCGAAATGTAAACGAACGTAACTACTAAGTTTATGACGTCAACTTCTCCAATTCCCGTTTGAACCCCTAGGAATCAACCCTCGATACTTTTAAAACAAGAATCTTTTCACATCGCTCTTCCCTATGTGTCATTGATTTGCGTAGCTTTTATTTACGTCAGAATCGGGAATCTCCTTCGAGTGCAACGACTTCCCGATATAGGATCTCGGGATATAGTAACGAAAATTAGAGAAAAATTTTCTTCTCGATTTTCCAGCAAAATTAGCGCTCGACATTTTTACTTTCGTTGGTAGCAAAGCGCGCGATTTGTGTCCCCGGTGTAATCCAAATGTGGAATCGAATCTATGTGCTTTTAATTATCGAATTTCGTTAGCACACGTAGAAGACGAACGTTTTGCGGGTACGTTCGGCTGTATAAAGCGATCATTTAAATACCACGTGGGACTACCGGCTTCTTTTATCGCTGTTAACAGCAAGGCTTTGCGAGTAGATAACAGTTTGGTATCGGTCTTTCGTGTGTGTAGTGTATGCATCTGTGTCGACAATAAATATCTGGAACGAATAAAACACACCTTAATTAAATTTATAAATAGTAAACGCGACCAGTTTCGTCATTGCACTTGGGTTGCATTCTTTTTTTAATTTTTATCGACCACGAAGACGCGCATTTTTATTTTTTGAAACGGTGTCTGTGTTTTAAGATTTTTTTTCAATTTGTGACTACTTCCAAAAAAGTGACGTTAACTGTTGACATTTATGGAATTTTTTTTTAAATTAATCGTAACCCGTATTTTAAGTTAAAAATTAAGTTTTAATAGTAGGTATCGTAAAATGCCACTCGATAAGGAAGTAAATTCGAAAATGAACTTGGACGCGCTCGAATTAAATCCTTTAAACGGCGATAAGCGTACACGCTTTCAGGTAAATAAAGTTAAAAATGTGAGCCCGGATCGTACGGGTTCTTCCATCATACACGTTGCAAACGAAGACGATATTAGTGACGAAGATGACAACCTTCATTCGATTACCGAAAGAACCAGACTCAATTCGGATTCGGATACTAAATATGGAAAAAGTTTTAGGTAAGTTTTATAAATGAGAGTTTGGTATTTTAATTTAATTATAAAATAATACAAATACCGCTTTAAATTTATGTAGATTATGTACTTTTTGGTATTTCACTTCCTATAGCAACAAAAAACGTAAACGAATGTTTACACGATGAAACTTAATAATATACATAGTCAGTAGCGGACTAAAGAGCGTTTGACGGATGAGCGGTTTTCATTTTGGGGCCCCATGTTACTCAAACTAACACTAACGCCAACAACCGAACCTAATACGAAAAATGTGATACTCTGTCTATTCCACAATATTCTGAAATGACTTTGTGACTTTATTTACGAAGACGAAAGGCCGAAAAGGGGGTAGGCCTATTTGGGTGCCATTAACGAGTTTAAACGGGTTTGGCCCCTAAATAATTCTCAAATACCAAAAATTTACTGAATTTAGAATAAAGTACCTATACCTACCACAGTATTTAGACGTAAATGGAAGACAATTGTGACATTGTGTAACTGAGATTTCAGTAATCAAATTATTTTCTCTACAAAACTTACCTATTTTTTAAAGATCTTTTCAACGATACCACTTTTGGCCAATGGTGCCATTTAAAATTATGGAGTTCTTGACATTCTGAAACAAACTCGGCATGACGACCTCTCCGCGGAATTTTTTTTGTAAAAAAAGTTGAAAAATGACCATACCTTATACAATACAGTATACAACTTATGTGTAAAGAATTTTTCAATAACTTGAAATATGTTTTTTTCATTTTCCATTTATCCATCCAACTTCCAACAGGAGCTTTGTCGGTGTGGCCATTCCTGTCTATTTGCTGAGTAAAGTAGATGAAATCACTTACCACGTATAAACATAATATTGTATGTATTTAAGCACCGAGAATTGTACGTGCGAGATACAACAACTAATCTAAATTAATCTGTTTAGTGAACAAACAGTTGCAGTTTTTTAGTTGATGCTCCTTGGGTTTGCGAGTGGGTTTGTCTGTAACCTGATGTAGAACTGTAGAACAAAAGTTATTTAACTGCAATAGTTTGTTCACTCCTCAAATGGTTCAGGGTAGTTTAAAACAATTTCTCATTTACTTATTCAACCGACTTCAACTGTTTTCTTATCAAATTAATAATTTTTTTAAGTAAAAGTTTGAAAATCTTCTTTTTCCGACACCTCATTATTGTAAAGTCGTAAAAATATTTATTTTTTTGCTTCGGAGCTCATCGTTTTCAATTTTTTTTGCTATTTTTCTCCAAAAGCAGCAACTGCATCTCTAAAAATCTCTAGTACTTACTTATTTATTTTTAAAATTGTAAATACACTGATTGGGTGAAAGTACTTATAGGACATAGAACTACATATTATATTATAGCCCGTTGCCTCTGATAAATTAATTGCGATTTTTATAATTAGTATAATTAACAAATTAAAAAAATTACCGAATGCCGCAAAATGTTAATAAGTATATATAATTAGTAGTACTAATAATAATTATTGTAGGAACCTCATTACTCGCTACTTTTGAGTCACTTTTTTATTCGAGGGTGGTTTTCTTAATTTATTCTTCAATTAATCCGTAATTACAATTAGCGGAAATTGAAACTCAATTTCAAATTCCCAATCCCGGCTACTATTTGAATCTTGAATCACTCCCAGTTTGAATATGTGGCTTATTTTTGGTTTATTTAAACCTTTTTCTTTTGTTTGTTGCGGGATTCTTAAAATATATTTAGAAATTGTACCTTTACCTTCTGCGAATTTTTAGAAGGATTCTAGTTCAAAGTTCCAAGCAAGATATTGACAGTGACCTCTGATACTTTTCTAGGCGTAGGTATACTATTTTATTGCCCAAATTATAACTTGGAGAGAAAGAGGTCTAAATTCTGGAAACAGCAGCAAATACGTTTCGAAGCTAAAAAAAAAACGAATTGAATTTTTTGCAATAAGAATTGTTTCGTTAATGAATCGGATCTCTCGGAAGTCTCAAATTATAAGGAGTTATTTTAAAGTTTCCTATCGTGTTTTAAGTAAACCTTGAACATTTTTGTGCACCTTTTTTTGGTTCAGTAATAATTAGGATCTCCAAGGTCATATAAAATATTAAAATAAGTAATTTTGTAGAAACTTAAAATTTGGAGGATAGTACCACCAGTGGTCCTACTACTGCTGTAGTAAATCGTAATCGAATTACGGAAAGAATTTTCAGATTGCCTTTTAGAGGTGCCCGTTTTCTCTTTTATGAAATTACATACGTTGTTTATATGATGATGAGGATTAGAAATATCTATTACATGGCATCGATTACAATTTTCTTGAAATTTTGTTTTTGACAATGAACACGATGCGGTCGAAATAAGATTGTTTGGAGGGCGTTTATGTAATTGGATGTGATATAATATAGGTACAGGATGGCTTTAGAATACACAGAGAAATTTATATAGTATACATTCTTTGGACTACCTTGCGTACCTTTCAACAATATCAATACAATAAAATTGTTCTACCAAAATTAATTATTTTGTTCTAGTCCGCAACTCGAGCTCTCAAAACGGTACCTAGTAATAATACTTTCTTTACAGTTTCCTACCTAAGTGCCTACTCTAAAAAAGTTTAGTACTACGTACTTGATGCATTTTTCTTAATATGTCTTGGTACCTCACATTCTTATCCAATGATGTACAGTCTCGATACAGTTAGTAGTTGAACGAACAATCAACCGATACCGAGATCGATCATAGAAATTGCCGAAAGCAAATGGTACCTACTACCTACTACTCTTTTCATATTTCCACAAAATGGAACAAGTTTTAATAGCATGGGAGAGAGGGTGCAGCGTGTTCAAAATTTTTCGCATGCAGGCTGAAAGAACATTGCAAATGTAAAAATTGTAAAAATTGCAAATAATCAGGTGTATTCTGTATCATAAACTTTAAGGATAGCGGGAAAACTTTGACGTTAAACTGACGTTCTATACTTATACGTTCTATATTTAGTTGTGACAGAACGAGATAGAACGCCATTTTAACGTCAAAGTTTTCCCGCTATCCTTAAAGTTTATGATACAGAATACGCCTGAATGAGTAGGTAATAAAACCGACCGCTTGCTACGCCTAAGTGGGCTTTTGCTCTTTTTCAGTTTTTCGTTTTTAACTTGAAAACTAGTAGTACTACGTAGTTTTTGAGAAAAGTCCTTGCAATAAAAATAAACTACCTACTAGTACATAAAATTTCGTACAAATTATATCTTCTAGGTGTTTTCTTTAGACGAGCGGCTTAGGCGCTAGAGCGCGCTAAAGTTTGGCAAAAATTCCAAAATCGGCCAAAAAGCCGTTTTTTAGTTTTTTGATTAGAACTCGAAAACTATGCACTTCATAGCAAAATGCTTATAACTGTAAAGCTGGCTACAGACACGCGTACATCTCTTAAGACTTAAGATATGCACGCGGGTACATGTATGCGCGTGCATATCTGTCAATGTGTAGTCAATATCTACCTGAAATATCTGTTGAAGATGTATTCAGTCGCTGCTTGAATTTATGTACGCGCAGACATCGACTTTGTACATATCTGTATGTGTGGAGGCAAAACGCATTGACGTACCAGAGATATTTCCAGTGCTGATCGTGTTCTTGCAAAAACTATGGCTGATAGATTTTGTTTTTTCTTTATTATACATACGCACGCCACTGCTAATAAATTTAATTCACTGTCGACATGTTGAATAGAAAAATCGCATAAAAATAAGTTCTCAGTGTGTAGGCAATTTAGATAAACCGTACATGAACGCGCGTAGATGTATACGCGCATACATATCTTAAGAGATGTACGGTCAGCCCAAATATTATTGGGCAGGTCGCCATTTTTGCCTAACTGGACTTTAAATAGCAACCCATCTTACACTTTCACCGGTTCACTTCAAGGTGCTAGAAGAGAATTCCTTTACCCTTTTTCTACCTGGCGAACGTAAATAAATTCAAGTTTAGCTATTTTACCGTTTTGCACGCAAAGAATTTTGTTTGTACTAAATGCACTAGAATTATTAGATTTCAAGCTTTGCTTTAATTATTGTAGGTAATATATAAAAGTAATTTCTTATTAAAATTTTTGGTTACATTTTTTGACAATTTTTGGAATAATCTCTACCAACTTTTGTGTTACTATTTAAATTTCAATTTGTAGTAGCAAAATGTTTTAAGTTCAAACAGGTGTAAATACCTGTTTGTTATTCCTTTACTAGAAATAGCAAACATCCTTTATAGAGACATTGTATTATTGCATAACAAAAAATTTCAAACATCGTTACTTACTTTCAGAATTAGAATTCCTTTTTTATTTTACTGAAACATTAATATTGGTAAACTTGATAAAATTTTAGGTGAAATACAGTTTGATTTATTGAATCGAATTTACTTATAAGGCCGCTTGCACATTGATAAAGCCTTTAAGCAAAACGTTTTTAATTTTTTTTTGTTGGAAACTGACTTTTACATGTATTTCATAGGATCGACACACACTGATGCGGCAAAACAAAAATCGCATCAACGCATGAAGAGTCGTCCTGGGTTCTTGATGTTAAAAAATGATTATTATTTTGTTCCAAAATGATGTATTTTGAAACAATAATTTTAATCAGGCTGCTATGTGTTTGGCAATGGAATTTAAAATAAACATTCCTCGGAAAACCATTGGTATACCGTTAGGGTAGGTCGGTAGGTCTAAAGGGCTGACATAGTCACGTGAATTTGTATTTGAATAAGAAGGAATTCCGCGCTTTTAAACAGGCTGCCACTGATAAGTATACAAGTTCTTGTTGTAAAAGTGCCTACGCCAAGAGGGCACACCGATTGCGCATGCCCAAGTATTGTTAATCTTTTGGAGCAAAAGAATTAAAGAATAATCATTTTTTAGCATGAAGAACCCAGGACGACTCTTTCATTCCTGCATTACTATCATGAGGATATACGTATATATAATAGGTATTGTCCTTTGAAAGGCATACTGAATAAAATCGTGTCTCAAAATCTGTCACTATCTCCCGGTCTATTTTCATTTTCGTATGAATGTTGCATATTAAAAAATTAAGCACTGTGTGTATTTAAATTTTTTCAAATGCCTTAATTTATTCTAGTTTTTGTAGGACCTATATTCAAAGCTTTGAAAATTCCGTATATCTCGATTACACTGTTTACACTCAATTCCAAATTTGACCGGTGCAATAAACTGACATTTGTTTTTCAAAAATTACTGGTAGGGTTTCACCTCTAATACTTATTTATACACTTTATACTACATTGCGGCTAAATTGGGGGAAGCTTATTTTTGCAAATTTTTGCTTAGAAAATGATCGAGACACAGGTCGAGGGCTTTTTTGTAAATCGAGAACAAAAGTTGCAAAAACATAGCTGCCGGCAGTTTTGTGGTAAAATTCGTAGGTCGAGGGGCACGCAGTGAGATTGAAATCAGATGATAATGCAATTTACTCGATTATTATTAAAGATAGATGAATTTTTAAGAATTTCACAAATAACTAAATTCAGCCAAAAACTAGTAAAATACAATACAGGATGATTTATTAACTCACCGATACACTTTACCATTATGAAAGCTCATGTAATTTTAAGAAAAAAAAAGATATCTATCGCTTACTACCACGCACTCATGGTGCATTATAGACTGCACAAGCCGATCTGTTTGGTTGAAGATCTCCCAAACTAAAAAGAATTTTCTGATTTTTTTTACTTTTAAAATCTACGAAGACCAATTTGGGACCGGAAATAAATCTCAAGTCAATAGATCAATTATTTTTAAAAATACAGCGGTTTGAAAATCGTCTAAAAATTGTTGCGTAAATTTTCTTAACATTTCTTTATTTTCTGAAGCGATTTCAAAGTAGAAATTGTTGTCTTTCAAACAAAATAATAAAAATGTAAACAATGTAATCGAGATATACAGAGTTTTTAAAGCTTTGAATATAAATCTTACAAAAATTAGAATAAACTAAGACATTTGAAAAAAATTTAAATACATACAGGGTGATTTATTACCGCAACGACACACCTTGCCATATGAAAGCGTCTGTATAATTTTAAGAAAAAAATATCATTAAGACATTTGTCCGATTTCACTTATCTAAGGAATTATAAGTTAGAAGATTTCAAAGTTCACTGCAGAACAGGCGAATTTATTGAATATCAATAAACACAAAAAGGTGGCTTATAACAAAACATAAAAATAACATCGGCGTACTTTAGAATGCTAAAAATGCGTATTCTTGGTTGTTCTAAGCCCACTTTTTTTTATATTTGTTAAATTCGCTGCCTGCAGTAAACTTTGAAGTCTTCTAATTCCTTAAATAAGTGAAATCGGACATAAGTCCGAAATGATTTTTTCTCTTAAAATCGCACAAGCTTTCATATGGTAAGTTTGTCAGTAAGCTAATAAATCACCCTGATAAGTAAATTCGATTTAATAAATCAAACTGTATTTCACCTAAAATGCATAAAATTTTATCAAACAGCAAACAGGTATTTTATTATTATTATTATTATTATTATGATTTATTATTATTATTAATTGGCGAGAGGCGGCTAAGCCGATTAACTCGCAACATTAACATACAACACAAAAACACCTATTATAAATAGGTCGGTATTAAGTTTGAACTTAAAACATTTTGCTACTACAAATTGAAGTTTAAATAATTAAATATTCCTTTTTAATTAAAAACAAAAATTACTAGGGATTATTGCAAAAATTGTCAAAAAATGTAACCAAAAATTTTAATAAGAAATTACTTTTTTACATTACCTACAATAATTAAAGCAAAGCTTGAAATCTAATAATTCTAGTGCATTTAGTACAAACAAAATTCTTTGCGTGCAAAACGGTAAAATAGCTAAACTTGAATTTATTTACGTTCGCCAGGTAGAAAAAGGGTAAAGGAATTCTCTTCTAGCACCTTGAAGTGAACCGGTGAAAGTGTAAGATGGGTTGCTATTTAAAGTCCAGTTAGGCAAAAATGGCGACCTGCCCAATAATATTTGGGCTGACCGTACGTGTGTCTGTAGCCAGCTTTAGAAAGTTGTTGAAATTTTCATTAATCAGGATATCAATGTAATTGTTGCTACGATACAACAATACAATAACTTCATTGATATCCTGATTAATGAAAATTTTTACAACTTTTCAACACTTTCACTAAAAGCAAGATGAAATGTGATATCTTTATCAATTTTCGTTTTGAATTTTGCATAATTTTTGTCTGTCAGTTTTGCTCTAAAACAATTTATTAGAAAAGCAGAAATTAAAAAAATGTGATTTTAGTGCTATGTACGGCTAAGCCATTCAACACCCGGTATATAAAAATAAACTACATCAAATTTCTTACAAATTATGTTCCAGTATTTTTTTTTCTTTAGACGAACGGTTTAGACGGTAGAACGCGTTAAAGGTAGAGAAAAATTCCAAAATCGGCAAAGATGTTGTTTTCTAAGTTTCTAGCTTATAACTCGAAACTGCACACTTTTAGAGAAAACAACATTTTTTGCAGTTTTCACAGAACACATCACGTTTACGTTTCTGCATATTTTTATACAGGGTGGTCTTTATTAGCGTTTCTTTAAAATTATACATCAGTAAACTACTCTTATTTGAAAAGGAAAATTAAAAAGTCATAACAAAAAATTGTTTCTACGCCGATCTCTTATTCAGATATAAATTTGAAAGCGATACGACACTTTTCATATTTTCCAAAATTTCGATGTAGCGATGTTTCAAGTATTTTGAATTTCGCCAAGGAATTGTAAGGATGTAATGAATGTAAGTAGCAGTTATATTGAGTAGTAATTATTATTTATTTGTTTGTTTTGATCTGAAATACAAAAAAAATTAAAAAATTTTTGAAATCGTTTAAAAATATTAAAAGTACCGCATCGTTTTCAAATTTTATATTTGAATAAAATATGAGCGTACGAATAAGTGTTTGTTATGAACATTTTATTTTTATTTTAAAAATTTTCTTAGTGTTGACTAGTATAATTTTAGAGAAACACTAATAAAAACTACCTTGTACAAAAAGCTGCAGAAATGAAATTGTGAATATAAATTTTGGAACAAGCAAAAACTTTTACAAAGAGTGCCATTTTTTGATAAAATCACTAATAAGCGAGATCTCCCGTGTTCCACCTATCATCCCGGGACACACTGTACCTATTTATATTATCAATGTTGTGTAAATTAATTTTTAAATGAGCCGATGCACATCAGGATATTTCCCCATCTACTGTAATATACCTTATTGTTTGATTTGGATATCGACCTATGATGGTACCACAAACGACGAGCGTTAAAGCAAATAACCTTATCACTCAAATACCCAAGACAAATCCTATAAATGGATTTTCATAATAATACATAATACTTTATTGTTATTTTTATCTATAATTAGGTTTTTAAGTTGTACGTTTAATAACAAGATTAATTTCATTCATTGTTTACTATTGCGTTAATTAAGGTTTTAATTACTGTTTTTAGTCTAAAATTCTAAAATGGTCGATTTAAATCGATTTATTTAAGCGCTCAAATTGCTTTTGTTTAGATTTATTTTAGAAATTCAAAACCGTGTCATGATTCACGGCAATTAATTGGAGTAGGTATAGAAAGTTTGATCTACTGATATTGTTTTGTTGAATTACCTACTCCTACACAAATTTTTTTAAATAGGATTCTGTCGCATAACACGAATTACGTGATTTGAAAATCGTACAGGCATGGGCCAATGGTCAATGTGCATTTTGTGCATGGCATCTATTAGCTATATAGCTAATAGTCACGTCGTAGCCAATGGGAAGCTGTTTGTGTCTGCCTGCTTTAGTATCTTTTGCAGTGGCGGATTACCCACTAGGCTAGTGAGGCTGTAGCCTAGGGGCGCCAAGTCAAAAAGGGGCGCCAATTGCCTATAGTAAAATAAAATTACAATAATTAAATTATTGAGATCAAGGTTGAGATAAATAAATTATTTGATAAGATTTTTACCTCCACTCTGGCCGGATTTTTTTATTTAACTTATTAACAATAAAAGTTATATAAGCTACTATAAAGAAGAGGCAACAGTGTAGTGTCAAATAAAAATTGATTTCTACCCATTTAATTGTTTATTGGAAAATGCGTAAGATAGCTTTTTCACTCGGGTTTATCATTTAGATGTAAACTATTATATCAATTAAAATTGATACCTAATAAGGAAACAGGGTCCAGGCCTGGATTTAACATTAGGCTAACTAGGCTAAAGTCTAGGATTTTAAAATTCGCGGAACTCTTCAACAATATTTTGTGTGTATCTGAAATAATATAGTAATTTTCCTACTTTGTTTTTGTGAAACATTTTTTGGGAGACACTATCAACGTATCAACTGCTACTAAATTTCCTAATCTTCATTTTAAGCCGTTTGACCTTGAACAATAAAAAATTTTGTCTGCGGCGCTATTTTAGCCCATTTTCTTCTCAAATAGAAATTTCAAAAAGGGTACTAGTATTATTATAGCCTAGGGCGTCAAAGTCAGTTAATCCGCCGCTGATCTTTTGGTCTATCTGGTTGCTTATGCGTTCACACGTTCGTCTGTAAAACTCGCCCAGTTAGTTGCCTTCATTGCTTCATTTACAAAATTTTCTCTTTTTAAAGATTTTCACGTGAGGTAGGTACGTACTACTACTCGAGGGAGCTACCTCATTAATATTTTTCGAGTTCTTCCCAGGCTTTATTTATCTTTTAAGTGAGCGAACTTCGAAATAGCCTCCAAAAACTACTAACTTGGGGTTAAAAGCCCGTTTGTAGCTGTTTTGCGTTCTTGACGAACGAAGGAAATGACATTTTTGTTCTTATTTATAAATAATTGTTGACGTAATTATTTAGTTGTACGGTCACGATCGTGATACACCTTCACGGTCAAGATTCATCCTCTGTAGCGACGGTTAAACGATTGCAACACTCACATCTCGCATCTAATTTATTTAAATATTGACGACAAAATTGCTACGTTTCAATTCGTGATCCTAATATTATACACACACGCGAGAAGAATTTTCCCCTTCAAAAAATACTAATTACGTCTTATTCGCCGTTCCTCGTTTATAAAGTTTGATAATAATTGCGCTAGAAGAATAAGGGTCAGAAACTGAATTTTTTTATGCGAAGACATGTGCTTTAAATAGCCGCGTCTTGATAATTAGCGCAATTACTGATACTATTTGTTTGATTTACAGGCACTTGACTCGAGAAGCACTCCCTAGATTGGATAACTACAGAAATATTATGTCATTGCAGGCAGCTAATAGACCAACCTTGGACGAACTACATAATGCCACCCTACCTAACAAGGTACGTATCAGATTTACCTGCAAAATTATTCTCATTAGACATCATAAATTAATAAAGATCATCAAGTTGGCACGTTTTGTTTTTCGCGGTTGTTACACTTCGGTACTTGCTACTTGGGTGTTTGGCAATATTTTTCTTTCGTCAGTTAAAAATGCGCAAACTTTGGGTCATTCAAAATTTTCCAATTTCAAGTTTAACGTTATATTTCGTAATTGCAAATTGAACTTGCACGATGAACCTACAATGTCGATAACCTCTAATGTGCCAAATGCAATAAACTTTCAGCACAGTGTAATTTCTCAATGAAATTAATTTTATTGAAGAATTTTGTATTTATTTTTGGATATCATTAAATTTAATCTGCAGTAACGTTGTACTGCCGTAATAATGCTCATTGCTCAAGCTTATCTGTAGCTCTAGAAGTGCTACACAAGAACACAAGGTAAATTCACACGGTACGGCTGCGATAAGAAGAGAGAATTTCCGCATCTCGAATAGTATTCGTCTTCTTGATAGGTCTCGAAGTCCGAATGTCATGATCGACGAAGTTGAAAAAGTTGAAAGTTGCATCGGTTATGTTATTAAATAAATCTGACTGATTTGGCGATAATTTAAAATGGAAGAACAAAACGAATAGGAGCGCAACGAGAACGTGGATATAAGAATTTTCAATAGCTGGGCCACTGCTATTATTAAATTGTCATTATTTCTTCTTGAAAAACTATTACCATTCCATTATGGTCGATTTGGAAAATTTTCGTTTAATACAAATTTTATCTGCGTGAATTATTTAGTACAACGTGGAATTTTAATAACTAAAGAGTTATCTGAAACGAATTAATTTTTTTGTTATTATTTTATCGACTAGTATTATTTTAATAACGTTAAAATTATATTAGGTTATCAGGTTAATGTTTTATCTATTCGATTAATGACTTAATAATTTTATTCAAAAAAATTCATTTTATCAGTTTCAGGCGTGTAAATAGAAAATATTTCGTCTTCCTAATGTTTATAAATAATATCAACTTATTATGCCATAATATTGTTCGTCTTCTCATACAAAAAGATAACTTTTATCATTTATTCTATTATTATTTATTTTTGTGCATTAGCAAAATATAAATTTAGTACATACTCGCATATGCATATTATAGAAAAAGTAAAATACAACCGTTGGTCAATTGAAGTCACCCGAAAACAGATTCAGTCTTCTATTCTTCTCGAATGCTATGCATGCTCTTACGGGGTCAATTTATGTCGAGAAGAATTGCCACAACCACCACAGATGACATACTACACGACTACATACTATTTGTTGTAACCGCGATTAACTTAAATTACGTGTACCTACTCGTGTAGTATTTTATATTAAATATTTTATCGTCGATTATAACCCCTTTTCCAATCTTGAGTATCCTAAGAGGTTTTTGTATTCACGGGTGTGCATCTCTGCTCTACATACAAACTACCTTTTTAACTTGAAGGATATAACGTTCTAAAAATAGAATACAAAAGAACAGTCGACAGTTAAAAATAAAATGCGCCGTTTTGTTGTAGATACTCAAAATTTATAAATAGAATTTTGTTAATTGTTCAAAGGTAATTACTAATTACTTACCTATAGGTCGGAATTTTAATTGACGATTTTTGCAAACTCACATTTCAAGTCAGTATACCTACTTACTTTATTTATTGGACGAAGAAACATATGAGGTACCTACGTATAAGATATTTATGTTTTTGCAGAACATTTACAATAAAGGTAAACTAATATAAATGTGCTAAAAATATCCCACAACCCCACACCTCACCCTATTGCCCTAATATGCGTAATTTTGTGTGGCTGTTTGAATCCGCCAATAATAGTTTCTTTTTGCAAAAATCTCGAGAACATCACATCTACGGAGAAACTTCTAATCGAAAATTAGACTCCCTGAATCCAAAAACATAAAAATACAAATATTTGAAAAAGTCGGTCTGTGTGTTTCTGATGAGTAACGTCTTAAAACAAAAACTACTTATTAAAAAGCGATTTAGTTGTAATTTGGTTTCAGAGAGACTTTAAGAAAATTTTTTAACCGGAAATGTGGTCAGATTTCCTATTTTCAATACCAAATACAGTATATTTGAATTTTTTGGGAGATTGTAAAATTATCTGTCTAGGGATATCCAACAATCCAACATTTTAGATTCACCCGGAAAGAATCTTTCCTATTTAAAATAGAAAGACCTCTTATAATTTTAGAGTTTAGAAATATGGGAGAGCTTCTGAATGAGCATGCAAGCATACTATCATTTGGTCCTACTCCCGGTATCTTTAAAAATATTTTGAGAGCTTGTAGACTTAGCTTCAGCACGTACGAAAGAGGTCTAATACTAATGGCTCCAATCAGTTTCAATTTTATTGTGCAGAAGTTTCTCCGCTATAAAGATTTAAAAAGGATCTTCTCGTGCCGTGATATTTGGTTACCATATAATTATTTCTTAATGACTCTAATGATGAAAAACTAGTGTTAATACAAAAGCAAAGTATTTAAATAAATAGATTAATTTATGAACAGAATAAACAAAAAAACGTGCTATTAATTTAATAGTTAATCACGATGGAGTCACCCATTCGTCAGTAATTAAACAAGAAGAAGTTCAAGATTTAAGTGTCATTTGATTTACTATACCACTTAATTGAAGTTAGTAGTTTTATTGATTGAATGATTCATTTTTTTGACCTTTTTACAACTATCGCTAATCGAAACGATGGACCATAATTTGAATTTGTTCCGAAAATATGTTAGTACCTATATCAAGAAAGTATGATCAAAACGGTCCCGGTTCTCGTTTATTCATCGGAATCGTATGAAGAAACTGAACGAAGTTGGCACTTGCCTTACTCCAGTTTACCTTTGATTCGTTTTGTTATCGTCGTTTAGCCATTCGACTTGATGCATTTCTTATAGATAAAATCAATGCTTTTTATACGTAATATCTTGAATCAAAATGATCGAAACTGTAAGCCAAGCAATAATAATTTCAAGGCGTTAATATACAGGGCAGAGCGTAAAAGTTTTGTTTGGCATATATTTTCGAAACACCTTATGTAATTGAAAATATTGTTTGGTATATCTCCCGATTGAATTTTCCATTACACTCTTGTGGACGTACGCGCTTTGGTTGTGCTCATTAAATGAACGAATTTTATAGATTGTCAATTACAAATCCGTTGTAGTTGTAATGATATACCTACTACTATAGTAAGTAGCACTTACCTATATGCTTTATATTGTGTACCGGTATCATGTATATCCTATCGTGTAGAAAGAAAACGTTTATATAAATTGGATACACCTCGCCTTCATTACTATTGCAATTATAAAATTTATATTTCCACTTTTTTGGTGGTAAAATAACAATTTTTCATTTTACAATCGTGTAGGATGTTTATTACGATCGTCTTTACAAACACATTTAAAACTGTAAATGGTTATTTATAACTACTATAACTGAAAGGTGAATAGAAGAACGAAGGTCGGAGATAAAAGCACATCTTTTCGTTTAACGTCATTGTGGTCAAATTGCATCAGAGTCCCAGTTATCTCGAATTGCATCGAAGTTTATGTTTCTATGAAGTATTTATTTATTCACTTTCTATCCAGGACCAAGAAATCTACCATTGTGTCCTCGTATCATAGTTCGCTTCAAGATTTTTTCTGGAGGGCTTTCGTTTTTGTTTCGTTTAATGCTACGTTTAGATACCGTCGTTTCGGCAGTACGGCGTTTTCTGTACTAACCAATCAGAACGCAGAATACGATTTGAGATATTCAAGGACGACCGCGTGAGCACGACGCTGCGTTGACGACGAACAGTTAATCTGGTTGAACTTTCGACGTCGTCGTTTCAGCGTTGTGAGGTTGTTTGTTGTTTTTAAATTTTTTTAAATATCTTTCAAGTTACTATTATCAATATTCAATTCCGAAAGAAGATTATGAACTATTTCGATTTTTATTCTATTTTTCACCCATACTCTTCTTTTCGTTTTTTTTGTTTTTTTAAATTTTTATATAAATAAGCGCAAATTAATAACGAAGACTTATCCATTTTGTTTAACTATGTTTTACTGAAAATATTAACACTTTTATAGTAGTTGTTAACTCCTTAACTTAAAGATCCACACGAGTGAATTTGTATTTGCCGCCTGCATACATCGCCATGACGCTGCACTGCAAAAACGTCGAAAATAGTTACCAAAATTCCGGCGTTGTGGCGTTTTGACGTTATAGCTGCGCGCAGTCGAAACGACGGTATCTAAACGTATCATAAAAACTCTCACATCAGCAACCTGTATCTTTCACCAAATACCCCAGCTACTGCAGCTCTCCGAATCTATTATTGTCTTTATAATATTTTGCATTCTTTATGTCTTGTGCGTGTCCATTCGTGCGTGGCATCTTGTTTTTAAAAAACGTCATCGAAAACCTTCACATCCACGTTTTTTAGCGCAGTGTTCTCTTATTCGCTCAAGTCCTGCAAGTCCATGAAAAAGGCCGTTTATCAAACTGACAACGTGAAGGTATTTTCGATTTTCCTCGATTGAGAAAAATCGATGATAGATATCCCCATTGCTTATTTAAACTTTTCAACTACCTACTATATTCGTGCAACGAATAAATATAAATTAATATTGTATGTGGCTTAGTTCACTCTTTGTTGAGATTAACTTAAGTCACGGTTTAAAAAAAGTTGTTAACTGTTACATGTGGTTTTTAATTTGTAAAACTACATATGTATCGAGGTCTTACATAACATAATAAATGGCTTTTGAATAACTAATCTCGAATGGAAAAGTTCGAGTAGTACTATTTTTAGAAAGTTTTTGGTTTGTCTGCACCTTAATTAAAATTTAAAAAAAGAGATTTGCGTGCCACGCCGTATTAGCCGTCAACTAATATTATAAAACCCAAGAAAAAAAATTCTTAACTTCACTTTATCTATAACGTATCGAAAAGAACCATTTTTTGTGCCCTACTGGTTTTTGGAAACGGAAATATCTAACTTTGGTTTTTCAAATAGAACACGCTTTTACTCCTTTTGTCGAACGACCGTGTCTCATATAATTTCCAATAAGCCAATAAAACACCATCAAATCTTAACTGCCGATAAACAAGTGATCATAATTACCAAAAACTGATTGATGAGATCTGAAATAAATGAGTATCATAAAGGTGCCGAAACTCTTGTGATTCTATGGTATGATATTTCTTCTCTTAATGGAATGAGAATTAAAAATATGCATAATATCAATAATACATATTATACATAGTGTTCTATTCAGTTGCATATCTCAATTGAGATATCTGATACTATAACTATCTATGTCTATCAATTTGGATATCATTCTCATAAAAACATAGGGAATGGAGAAAGTGATAAACTTTTTTTCTCTATTCATTTATATTTTTCTGATATCTCCAATATTTCCGAAGATATGGGTTGGCGTATGAAAACCAATAATTTACAAATTTTTAAATTTTTAGGGAAAATTAATTAGATAATTTTAATACGTTGCAAATGAACCCCAACATACACACACATGTGAAAAAACTTTAAATGAGAAAATTTGTTTTCCACCAGACACCTCAGGAATCGAAACAAATTTTCTCATTTAAAGTTTTTTCACATGTGTGTGTATGTTGGGGTTCATTTGCAACGTATTAGAAAAACCAATAATGTCTGAGATACGATCAATGTTGTTTCGTACAATCAATTAAATTGTTCTTCGTCAGAGTATGAACTCTTCTAGTTATAATTGGTTGATAATACCTATAGGTGTATCAAAAAAGCAATGAATAGTCTTCTTTTTTGACGAGATATTATCGCAATTCAGGTCTAGATTAGAGGGGTACGCAGCGCAGTACCTACAAGCTTGTGACCGCAATTCGGGTAAGATATTAGATGGTCTAGTACCCCTAACCGCAATTCGATCTTATCTGAAGATGGTATCTATAATTTTGAGGTTTAAACTGAAGCTAATTGGTTTTCTTCTTGTATAGGAATGTAAGAATTCTGCACGTTGGATGTCGATTGTGCTATAAACAAATATCAATTGACAATTAATTGTTGTGTTATCGGAAAACGGCGGCGTAATAAGTTATCAACTTATACATATTATGTATACCTCGACCGGAATTAATCTTTTCAATTCTTATATTTTAGTTTTATAATTGTCGTTAAAAATTAGTGGAGGATTGCAATTAAACAATTTAAAAAGTTCATTTGTTATTATTAGTTATTATTGCCACTTAACCTTTTCTTACTTTTTCTTATATTGCCGATGATGTTAGTCACAATCTAAGTGATTTAATTAAAATACGTGCTGAAGGTGAACGTAAGATTACTATTTTAACTATAATTATGAATTATTTCAAGGTTCTGAGGTTCTGTATTGGTATAATACCTATGTGGCTGTTAAATACGTAAATAATAAATTTAATGGCGCGTATAAAATAGTAGTTACTTGTAGGTACAATAATAACTAATAATAATTTATTTCATTGATGTTTGAACAAGTATTTAATAAAAAAGTTCATTGAAAAAATTAGCTTTTAGACGAAGTCGATACAGGGTGTTTCAAAATAAGGGGGATATTTTGGCGGCGCTTCGGAAAATTTTGACCCTCATTATTTGTAGTACTCGACTATTAAATTAGGCATACTTGTAGGAATAGGATACTTGTAGAATTAGTTTTAACATAAATACGAAGGAGACCTGTTCCTGTTATGGCCACGTCTTTTATATTGTTTTATAATGTTCATCTGTTTGCAACGACAAAGTTGTTGTCAATAAAAATCTGAATCTTTGCCTAATTATGCTGAATAACTATGTTAAATTTGACACCAGTGCATACTCAGGGGCGGACTGGCGAATTTGTTGATGTGGGGAGTCCAAGCCTAATGAAAGCCTAGTCAAACGGCTTAAAATGAAGTTCAGAAATTTTAGTAGCGATTAATAATATCTCCAAAGAAGGTGTTTCACGAAACAAAATATCGACTCACTATACTTAGCAAAACTCCATTATTCGCAAATTGTTTGTTAAAACAGGGACTTTCCCCTGTTTGCATTGGCGAATTAAATTAAAAGTATTTTTATTATTTTTCGTCGGAACGCATTCACATTTTTTAGATAAACCTCAGAGAAACCGGCCTCAAAGCAACCTGCCCACACCGGGAATTTTCTCGGTGTCCCGGTGGCCCAGTCCGCCCCTGTGTATACTATTAAATTCTTGCGCCTCCAGTATTTTTTAGGGCAACTTCAATTTTAAAACTTCGTATTTTTCCACGTTTATATAGTCAATTCCCACAGTAAAATGGGGCTCGGCACTTATTCTATTTTACTAAAAACCGCGATACGGAAACTTCAATTGAAAAATAACGCGTTTATTGTTCGATAGAGTAATTTTACTATTTTGCATAATTTAAAAGAAAAATTATAGTTGGACCTTTACTGATGGAGATATCGAATCGCGAAGTTGAAATTATGGGATATTACTGCAATTAACGAGGCGATGCTCTAACTCTAATTAAAAACGCTTTTTCAAATTTTCTGCACTCTAAATGGATACGACACTCTCGTGTATTGTTGTAAATGACCTCACTATGTATTATTATTTTGTTATTACTAAATAGCGTATTGTTTATAATTCTGCGAGTCTCCGCTTACCGGAAGTTTGATGCTCCATATAGCTTTAAGTTCGTGTAAATTACATTTCAAATTAAGGAAAATGCCAAACGTAAATTTGATCTTCTAAAAATACATTTAAAGTAGCCCAAAAGTTAGTCATTTATAACGAGGGAAATTGGACCCGTAAGAAAATTTGGTATTGGGGAATAACAAAATTGGAGTAATGACTTTCAGAAATCCTGTCGACGAATTTGCCATTTTATTTCGTCTCGCTAATACTTTAATCGGACGCGAAGTATTATTTAGTAATTATTAGAAACCCGATTGAAATCGATTAATTTTTTCTGTCTTTTCTAGAATCCGGGAGGAACGCAAATCAATGGAAAATTAGGCGCCATCGAAGGCCAAGTTAAATTCGGATGGATTCAAGGAGTTTTAGTACGATGTCTTCTCAACATTTGGGGAGTAATGTTGTTTCTTCGTTTATCGTGGGTCGTTGCTCAGGCCGGCGTAGGTTAGTTGGAATACCTATTAGTTTTTAGAATTACGAAAAATGCGCACAAACATTCGTGAGACTTTTATTAAATAAAATAAAAATGTCATGACGAAAGCTTTTAGAATGAACAGTGTATAATAGTATAATTGAAGTTTTTTGTTGATTCTATCTGCATTATAATTAGTAGTTGATTATGTCACTGTTTACTGTTTAGTGTTCAATGCACTTAAATGGCATAATATGAGAATTAAAGGGAAGCTATACACGTGATGAATGATGAAATATCTACGGTTGACATTTTTATGGACGATACAGCAAAATGTCATCTGTAAGCGTGTATACCATAATAAAATATGAAGGGTAGGTCCATTCCAGGTTTCTTCACGAACTTTTAAAAATATTAGCATTTTCTGAAAACGATTCCTTCAAAACTTCAATTATCTTCTTTCATCTAGTAAATGACGTAAAAAATAAAGACTGACAAACCAATGATGAAAAGTATAAATATGTGGGTATAATCCTAGTCCTAGTATCTCTTGGAAAGACTCTGAGCATTGGGAACAAAACATTTTTGTTTCAAACTCAAAAATAGGTAGAGGTAACAGGCCAAAAATGGGGCTCGCTGTCAGTCGAAACAGCTGCTTTGCTTCTTTACATAGAAGATTAAAACAAATTTCGATGCTTCAGCTTTAAACTCCTCATTCTATCTACAATGTGCCGATTGAGATCTGGGTTATAATTGCGTAGCTCAGACTATTAAAAACTGCATCATCCATCCCTATGTGTTATCAATCATTTTGGTGTTATCAGACTTCTTAAAAGCTTCCGACATGTGTAAGAGTGTAGTGAATATAATTAGTAATTAGTTGGGTACTAATTACTAGTTAGTTCAGTCAAATAAAGGTAGTTTGGCGGGGAAAAAATACTTGTTCAGATTTTTTTCTCTATCTTTCATTATGTTTTTGGTGTGCTGAATCTGAATTTTAACTTTGTCTTCTCATAAAAGTGACGCGTTCTAAGAAAACTGCGAAAAAAATTGTTTTTTTTAAGTTTTACTTTTGAAAAAAAGTAGGTAGTAATACTTCTGTAAAAAAATCATTAAATTTCTGTCAAATTATGTTTATTAATATTAGGTGTTTTTTTCAAACGAATGGCTTTGGTGCTAGAGCGCGTTAAAAATTAACAAAAATTGATGTTGTAGTAAATTTTTGTATAGAAGCACTATTTTCAAACAGTGAAACAGTGCATAGTTTATAAGCGAAAAACTTAAAAAATCAAAATTTGTCAGTTTTTTCAGACGGATTCGGCATCTCAAAATCTCAAAAAGCATAAAGAACAATCGGTCGCTTATTTTCCCTTAGTAGCAAATAATAAATATTGCAGCCTGTAATAGTTAAATAAAACAGTAATCTAACCATCTAACGGTAATATCGACCCAAAAATTATTATTGGAATTGCATTTTTCCGAATGACGCCTACTTAAATTTCGCACCTCGCCCAATCTGTGTTTATATACGGATCCCGCACCAAACCCTTTTCAATTTGCATCAAATATGAATTTGAAAACAATGAACTAGAACTATAAATATTGGAGTACAAATTAAAAAAATTTTTTTGTAGGAGAAGCAATTCTACTTATTCTAACAACAACCGCCGTCACATCGATAACTGCTCTATCGATGTCAGCAATTAGTACAAATGGAATAATCAAAGGAGGTAGGTATTTAGGAAATTAAGATAGATCGAAATACAATAAAATCGTTCTACTTGTTGTAAAGCTACCCATATTTGAAGTTGTGGAATAAACAAACCAATTAATCGCGTCGAATTGGGATGAGCGTTGCGACGAGCAAGGAGTATTCTTTTTAATAAGTAGATGTGTGCGGTTGACAATAATTATTAATTAAATTCGTGCCACGTTCTTGTAAATACGGGTTAGTTAAAAATGCTTTTAATAAATCAAATTAATAAGTGTCGATTTAGTCGATTAATATTATTATTGATGTTGCCTTTTTTTATTGGATCGAGACTCGAGACTTGCAACAAGTGGAGTAGGTCTGAGGTCGTTTTGTTGCCTCACTCTTCTTTACTCTATGGTATAAGTTAGATTTTCATTTCTGCTGCTTTTGCGATGTATTATGTTCTCGGCATAACTACTCGCCCGTGCGCAAAGTATAGCCACATGGCACTTTCGTAGTTCCACGATGCCAAAATTTCACATCTGATTAAGGCGACTCTTTAGTATCTCCGTACTTTTATTACCATAAGTGCGTGCATTGTGCGTGGCAGCATTTAGGATTAAGTTATTTTAGGCATTGAGTCTTTATGTAATTTTTCATTTTCTTTCAGGGTGCTAGTGGTAGAGCAAGAGACGTTTACTAGAATAGTATCTATTTGAACTAGCACCCTGCGATTCTGCATTGGAGTCTCACACGATGGGGCTTGCGATTTGTACTTTTTTAAATAATCTTTTTTTTTTGTATTATATGGCTTCAAAATGGGTAACTTCAGTTGTTTGAATAAATCTTATTATTATGATTATTATTAAGTAGATACTAATCATTTAACGGTCACATTATATACTTGTTTATGTTTATAACTTATAACATTAGTTAGGTAGCTGTTATTTACTCGACGACTCACACGAAGTTATTGCACAAATGACTAAATAAAAAATTTATTCTAAACGATATACGAATTGCACTACATACTTTTATGCATGCGATGAAGATAGTAGGTACGTATAAAGTTGTTTATTATGTACAAATGATAAAAATCACAATACGTATA
This sequence comes from Malthinus flaveolus, assembly GCA_950108345.1. Classification (NCBI taxonomy): domain Eukaryota; kingdom Metazoa; phylum Arthropoda; class Insecta; order Coleoptera; family Cantharidae; genus Malthinus; species Malthinus flaveolus. Next base: position 622,625 of record OX467286.1, read on the forward strand.
CGGCAAGACAGCATCATTTGACATTCTTCATTTCAAATCACATTTACAAGTAATCGACCTATTTAAAAAATTTTCTCCGACACAGGTGGAACGTATTACATGATATCTCGAAGCTTAGGACCAGAATTTGGTGGGTCCATCGGATTAATATTTTCACTAGCTAATGCCGTGGCGTGTGCTATGTACGTCGTGGGCTTTTGTGAGTCGATGGGCGATTTATTGGATAGTTTTAATTTAAAAATTGTGGACGGGGGCGTTCACGATGTACGAATTATAGGGTCCGTTACTATACTAATACTTACGATCATCGTCGTTGTTGGTATGGAGTGGGAGGCAAAGGTAACTCAAACTACTAATTTTTTAAATAACGTTAGAAATAATTTATTTCCCGAATAGGCCCAATTAGTTCTTCTCGGAATTTTACTATTGGCTATAGTGGATTTTCTTATTGGGAGCATAATTGGACCTCGGGAAAATAAAGAATTAGTCACTAAAGGATTTGTTGGATACGATGGTAAGCGCGTACATCTGTACATTGTACATACTAAAATATACGGATGTGTAAACTAAATCAGGCTCGCTTTAATAACTTTTTGATATTTTGAGATAAAATTGAAGGAGGTAAAATGTTTGTACCACTTCCGTTTTTACCAGACATGACATCAACTTTGATTGTTCGCATGATTTTGTTTACACCCGGTAATATAATAAGTAAATGAAAAATAAATTATTTTATAATTTTCAGTCGACATTTTAAAAGTAAATTTTTATTCCGACTACCGACTCTCCGAAGGCGTCTCTCATAATTTTTTTTCGGTCTTTTCGATATTCTTTCCTGCCGCCACGGGAATTTTAGCGGGAGCCAATATTTCTGGAGACCTCAAAGTGAGTATTTACCTCGAAACTTGTTTAAATTTAAAAAAAATCAAATTTATCGTAGGATCCACAAACGGCCATTCCAAAAGGAACTTTATTAGCCATTCTTGTAACCACCATGTCGTATATTTTAATGGCTATTATTGCCGGTTCTACAGTTGTTCGAGATGCAACTGGAAATGTCGATGACTTCGTTAATAACACGTTTTTAAATTGCAGCTCTCACAACTGCGAGTTTGGACTTCATAATAGTTTTCAGGTCAGTATCGAAGTTAAAATCGTATAGGTAGTTCCGTTTAAATTGTTAAATTGAATAGAAATACGATGACTAATAAAATATTAATAGCCTTGTGTAATAGACGTCGGATGAAACTTGAGATTGCAATTGCGACGTCTTTCATTTCTTTAAAGTGATTGCAGATTATTCCTGTCTACTTAAAACTCCGCTGCAAACTAATATTTTTGGAATAAGGAATTTCTTTATGATTGTACTGTATTAATAATATTCATAAATCGTCCCTTTAGCGAGGTAACAAGCTAGCGTTGATTATTTAAAATGATCGACCAGCAGAGGGTTGACTTTGAAACGTTACGGAATAATTTATGGATGTTACTTTTCGAACTGTCAACGTTTATAAACTACTAGTCATTAGGAGGATCTTTCTGAATAATGATCTGCCACTATCTACCATCCTTTACTTCTTTACTTTTATTGTGGGGCCTTTTTGTAGCCTGATTTTTACGAATCTGTACATATATCCGAAAGGTGACTGTGCTTCTGAGCAATTTCAATGGCATACCGTGTCGTTGACTTTGGTTATTATTTTCTCGCGAACAAAAAATAAAAATCTACTTAATTAAAAAATTTGAAGCACGTAACTTTTAGCAATCAGAAGCAATAAATAAAAAATGGCTTCTTCTTGGAGTATTAGAAATTTAAATTTTTTCAGTTTGTAATGAGGAATAACTATTATTATCATTAACATTTTTCCCCACTTAGGGCGAGTTGAGCTGAGCAATAATTAATCGTTACTTGTTGTAGGTGATCGAATTAGTGTCATGGTTTGGACCAATTATTTATGCTGGATGTTTCGCAGCAACGTTATCGTCGGCGTTGGCTTCTTTGGTTTCTGCTCCGAAAGTATTTCAAGCACTTTGTAAAGATAAGTTGTATCCGTTTATAGAATGGTTTGCCAAAGGTTACGGTCAAAATAACGAACCTGTTAGAGGATATGTACTTACTTTTTTCATAGCGATAGCGTTTATATTAATTGGTAAGTAATATTCGGAAACTAAAAGTCGATCATTGCGATAGTTGCAACATAAGTGTGTAGGCTCTTACACTTACATGTAGCAATGTATCTATTACTATTAGTTGTTCAGACTTCAGACTGTAGTAGAAAACTGGAGAAATTACTTACTTACAACAAATGACTATTGTTGCATCATTATAAGTTTAAGGTGGCGATTTCGCCCATGTAAGAAATCTTGCAAATAGTGCTATACTGGAGCTCTTGAGCAGCAAAACCTATTGAAGTTACAAAAACATGTAAATAAAAAAGAAAGTAGAAAAATTTAGCTACAATGTAAGCTAAATTTTGTTGCTGAAATGTAGATATTTAATAGAGATACTGCTTACTGAAAATCAGGATAATTGTTCGCTTTTAGTTACCACTTTTGGCCCATTTTTTAAATAAGAAATGAAAATTCTGATATACATATCGTACTCTATATATTTATCTTCACTTTAAGACTTAGTTTGACCAAAGAATATCCAGTGTTAGTGACACTAACACCGTGATATAATCTCAGGTAGAAAATGAATTAGGTAATTAAAATTAAACTAGGGAATTTAACTTGAAACCCACGAACTCAAAACAATACAATTTCATGGTTAAGCGTATCAAAAGCTCTGTTGTGGTTTAGAAATATTAACGAAGTCAATTGAGCAGAGTTGCCGGCATCATGTCATCATCATCGATAACAATAATTCCGTTCGTTTTTAAGAAAAAACATAGCTAAAGTGGAGACATTATCTGATGTATTACTGGCATCAGATATCTGGCAAGATAGAGTAGAAGGTAAATCCCAAGTTCTACTATGGGAAATCGTTAAAAGCCTCGAGTTCCCGCTGCATCTGTTTCTTATCATATCATTGTCATTATATTATATGAGGGTTATTTTTTTTCAACCTCCGATGGGCTATAAATAAAAGACGGGTGAACATACAAAAAAGTAATGTACAATAAATACAGGTTACCTCTCTACATAATCATCTTGACGATTGAGGCATTTGTCATATCTGTGAACAAGCTTTGCAATACTCTCTTCATAGAATGTTGCCGCTAATGCTTGGAAGTGGGTTTCGACGGTTTCTTTGAGCTCCACGTCAATTTTGAAGCGCTGGCCCCCCGAGTCACTGCTTCAGTTCATGGAAAAGATGAAAGTCACCTGGCGCTAGATCGGCACAGCGCTCGTGTAACCCAATAGCTCCTTCAGCAATTTTAATGGGACACTTTCGAACACCTTTCCATATAGTCCCGACCTAGCGCCGAGTGTCTTTCATCTTTTCCCTGAACTGAAGCAGTGACTTGAGAGGCAGCACTTCAAAACTGACGTGGAGCTCAAAGAAACCGTCACAACTCACTTCCAATCATTGGCGGCAACCGGAAACATTCTATGAAGAGGATATTGCAAAGCTTATTCACAGATATGACAAATGCCTCAATTGTCAAAGTGATTATGTAGAGAGGTAACCTGTATTTATTGTACATTACTACTTTTGGTAATAAAATCTTTTTTGTATATCTATTTATATATTCATCAGTCTTTTCTTTATAGCCCATCGGAGGTTGAAAAAAATAGCCCTCGTAGTATAAGATATAATGCATAAATGAAATATGCGCATTTCTTGCCCTTTACAGCTGTAGTTGTGTAATTGCACACTTCCTTATAAGACTTCCAGTGAACTTACCAACACTATTTATAAAATCAACTTTATCTCTCAACTACATCGTCAAAGTTAAATATATAGCTTGCCACAAAACAAGCTCCAATAAGACCATTTAAGATTTTCTTAGGATCTAAGTACTTGCGACATTGCAGGTTTAACATGAGACACAACCACCACCCGAAACTTAAAAGACGAAATATGAGTTTTGGTCAGCAAAACTCAAAAACCATCCCAGAATCAGAAACCGAGATATTAATCTGGTTCATATCGAGTCTAACATATTACTGGAGTAATTTTGCAATTTCATTACATAGGAAAGGAAACGGCGATAAAAATTAATAGGATTGAAGTCATAGTCGTAGTAATGGGATTTTTTGTTAATTATATTTCTCCACTGAGATCTTCCAATAATAACGCTTAAATAAATTTTGTAGGTGAACTGAACGTGATCGCGCCGTTAATATCAAATTTCTTCTTGGCCGCTTATACTTTGATAAACTTCTCAACATTTCACGCGTCTTTAGCAAAACCGGTAGGTTGGAGGCCAACATTTAAGGTAAAAATAATCAATTTGTTACTCGTCGTCATTTAAATTTCAAAATTTTAGTACTACAATATGTGGCTGAGTCTATTAGGAGCCGTTTTGTGCGTGGTAGTAATGTTTTTGATCTCGTGGTGGACCGCGTTAATAACATTTTCGGCGGTTTTAGCTCTCTATCTCATAGTCTCGTATAGAAAACCAGGTAAATTGAAGTTTTAACGAGTAACTTTTTTTAACGACACGTTCGCAGAGGTAAATTGGGGCTCCACTACTCAAGCTCAAACGTACAAAAGCGCTTTACAAGCCGTGCATCAATTAAATTCGGTCGAAGAACACGTGAAAAATTACAGACCGCAAATTTTGGTTTTGTCCGGCATGCCTAGTGCCAGACCCTCCTTGGTAGATTTCGCTAATTTACTTACAAAAAATTTATCTTTATTAGTCTGCGGACACATAAATACGGTAAGATCGTATACCCTTTTTGCCGAGTTTTATTTAATTTTTTATTTAATAATTTAGAGCCCGCTTCATCAACGAGTACGCAGTATTTTGAATTATAAAGCAAACAGTTGGATTAAAGCTTATAAAATGAAAGCTTTTTATATGCAAGTAGACGGGGTTCCTTTTGAAGAAGGTGCGAGAGCTCTTTTAAAGGCGTGCGGTATAGGTAAATTGAAGCCCAATATTTTATTGATGGGGCACAAATCGGATTGGAAAACGTGCTCTAGAGAAGAATTAGATGCGTATTTCGAAATATTACAGTAGGATTCGTAATTAATTTCGTTTCATTCGACTAATCGAACGCGTTTCAGTATCGCCTTCGATCTACACATGAGTGTGGGTATTTTAAGACTGCAGCAAGGCTTAGATTGCAGTAAAAATTTGAAATACGAAGACGACTTACAAACTAGCCGAATGCAATATACCAGTATCGAATCCATACCTAGAAATCTCTCGTATAGTCAAATGTCTCAAGGTAGCATCGTTAAAAACGTTAAAATTTCTCTCTGTACTTGGCCTCTAATTATATTTTTAGCCAGTAGCTCGAGCAACGTATCCATCACTCCCGTATTGAAAAAGAAGGAATACATCAGCAGTATGCCGAATCCGGAAGACTCTGCCAAAATCAAAAGTTCCATCCTCGATTCCAATACCGAAATACGCTCTCGTGGAGAAGTTTCGGAAGTTCCCAAAGAAACGATCGACGAACTGTTTCATTTTCAAAAGAAACAAAACCGTGGGGGTACTATAGACGTGTGGTGGCTTTACGACGATGGAGGTTGGTATTTGAATCTAAATTGAAAGCGCGCCGAATTTTATTTTAATTTAAACAGGTTTAACTTTACTCCTTCCTTACATAATTAATACGAGAAGAAACTGGAGTAATTGCAAGTTGCGAGTTTTCGCTTTAGCTAATAAACGGGACGAATTGGAATTGGAACATCGAAACATGGCCAGTCTCCTTGCCAAGTTTCGTATCGATTACTCCGATCTCCAGGTTGTTCCCAACATTTCGAGTAAAGCTAAAGAAAGTACACAAAGTCTTTTTGATTCTATGATCGCCGATTTTCAAAAACCAGAGAAAACCGACGACCCAGATTCGAGTAATAAATTTTATTATTAGTTTGGTAAAATTAAGAAATATTAAAAGAAAAAGTGATGGGATCGACGAAAATTGCATTGGCGTACCTATTGATGTTTAGTCTTTGAACAAGTGACAAGTCCCCAAGTCGCGATCCAGAGCAAAGTTTGGGTTTTGAAGGGGGTAAAGGGAAAATGCGTTTTTTGTAAAAATAGTATTCCAAACATTAACTTCGTTTATTTTGAAAAATTTGGCTTCGGCTACTTTTGACAAAATTTCATCTACAAAATAAGTTTTTAAAAGAAATCCGTACAGGATGGTTCAAAAAAAGGGAGTTAGTTTGGTAGCATTTTGTAAAATCTGGACCCATATTATTAATACTCGACTATAAGTTGGTATCGAAGTTATTCTTAATCAAACACCGTTTGTTTGCTATGGACAGAACCAGAATTATGATTTTTTGAAGATCAAAATTTCAATAATTTAAAAGTTTTTTGCAATTAAAATTGCAACTTGGCACATTAATTGATTCTATAAATTTCTATTACTTGATACTATTTTAGTGTTAAAAAATTTCTGGTTAAACCTGAAATTTACGTCAATTTTTGTCGGTTCCTTAACTTTTTCCTTTGCACGAAAAATTAATAGTTTTAAGCCAAATATTTGGAGTTCTTTAAGAAAAAATCAATTTTTAGTGGCCATATCGGAAGCCGAATTGCTTGCGATGAAGGAAAAGACCAATCGTCATTTACGTCTTAGAGAATTATTACTCGAACATTCGAGCGAGGCGAGCTTAGTCGTCATGACGCTGCCGATGCCTCGCAAAAGCGTCGTTTCTGCTCCGTTATATATGGCGTGGTTGGAGCTTATCACGAAAGACATGCCTCCAATTTTATTGGTGCGAGGAAATCAAACGTCCGTCCTTACTTTTTATTCATAATGTAATTTTTTAATCATCCTAATAATTCATTTTTTATTTATATTTTAACATCCTGCTGGCCAGAGATGGTGTACCTAGTAGGTAGATAAATGTAGTATTATTAGTCGTAGGTAAGTAATTGTTAATCGTTTTTATATTTACTAGCTAATTAGATATATTTTATATTTTTAAATCAAATTTTACAAATTGATTTTATATTTTTTGAAATTTTACATCATATACTATATAAATGTATTGCAATTACTTATTGTGATTAAAGTGCATAAGTACATGTAGTACAGTAAAATTAGTTCCCAATTTGGAAAAAAAAAGGAAATAATTAAGAAGTGGATGAAAATTTGCATTTGCTTATAAATTTTTACGTAAAGCCTTTTGATAATCTTCAAAAAGGGTCTGATGGCATTTTCCCATCCCATCACAGCGCTCTAGATGCACTAACCAACGCTCTAGACGCACTAACCAACAATGGCAGACAGATTTGTTTCTTAAAATGTGGCTATTTTTAAACGCCTGTGCCAAGTTTCATTCACTTTGCAAATACATATTTATTTGCACTTAAAAAATTAGTTTAGTGTACTAATAATGATCCGATATAATCTAATGATCTTATTAATTTTTTAGCATACGCTGACGGCTATAATTTATCTCGACAAATAACTTTTACACCACGCCTTCCAAATGTCTTTAAGGCAACTTGCTTCGTTTATCCCATACTGTGGCGTAAAAATCGCCTATACTCCTTGGTCGAAAATGTATATAGTGACTCATTTTAAGAACTTAGACAGCCACGGGAGGTGAATCGTGCAAGACGGGTCACTCCCAATACACAAGCCTATGGATTGACCCGTCTTGCACGTTTCACCTCCCGTGGCTGTCTAGTTCTTAAAATGAGTCACTGTATACATTTTCGACCAAGGAGTATAGCGATTCTAAGAGCGATGATATCGAACACAGAGTACACTCTTCGGTAGCTCCTTTTTTTAGGGAATTTTCCATTTATCTCAATACCGCAGGAGTTACATAAATAAGGAAAATTTATAAGCAAAATTTATTTCCTAAGAAAACGATACAAAAATGAAAAATATAGCAATAAATCTACCCACCATCGAACAAACCAATGCCCTAATTTAAATAAACGAAACGATCTTTTTTCTTCTAGCACGATACATATGCGAAATTAAGAAATAAGCCGTAGGCAAAAAGAACATTAATAAGTATATCCTCAATGATGTGGCGAGACAAAATGTAAAGTTGTACCAATTTGGCATATCTATAGAAAATCTTCTCGTTTCGTCCAAATACAAAATACTATTATAAGCGACCGTCGCTTCGCAAGAGAGTCCGATGGGATATAAAACGATCCATATCGTATATCTTAACCAAGTCAAGAAATAAATTTCTACTCCAATAACTTGAGTTATATAAAACGGATACCTAAAATGAATTTGTTAAAACAAAGTTTTTAATTTCATATAATTCGATAAATACCTTATGAGCTCTACGAGCGAATAAGTAGTATAAAGATAATAAACGACCGGTTGAACTTGAAGGCGAGGTTCAGAATTAATAAGAATCAAAAGAACGAAAAGACGACCGCCGACTTGAATCAACGGCGCTAAAACGCCTCCCTTCGTCAATCCCATTGTAGCTAAAATTACTTCGGAAAACTGCAAAACATGCAAATACTTCATAACAGTTCCAACGGCCTCTTGAGCTTCCGAGAAACTATCTTGTCCATCTCGCAAATATCTTATTCCCAAAACAGAAGCCATGTAGGTAAAGCCGACAAACATTAATAAGTTGTAAATAACCAAATAAACTTTAGTCATATCCTCTAAAAAAATAAAATGTAAAAGTTCACAAAATTTAGTTTCAAACGCACCTTTCGTATATCCGAACTCTTCTTTTTGAAGTTTATTGTAGAGGTCTCGATAATCTTCCCTAATATCACGTAACTTTTCGTCTTCGCTATTCATGTCCTCTTCCGTTTGCCAACGATCGAAATCGATTTTTAACCAAACCGGTTTTTGTTGTATACTAGTTATGCGTGGCCACCAACTATTCTTTTTCTTCACCAAGCTGATATCGATTTTACTGTCTCGAATTTTAAAACTGCTTTCCTTTGGACCCATAAAAAGCAATAAATTTCAAAATACATAAACGACGATAAAGTGCAATTGTGCGTGGCATTTACATTTTTATAACGTCTCCTGTATTACCTTTTTGTTGATTTCTGAATAAAATTCTAAAATAAAACCATAATTCTGAAAACCTTGGGCACCGACACCTTTGGATTCGAACGTTAATTTCCTGTTTTCAAATCGAACGTTTGGGCCCTTTACAAATAAAAATTATTAATTATTACTAACAATTTTAACACTTACCTTAGAGTCTTTCAAATCGACTTTAAGAGAAATAGTAGATTCGGATTGAGCCCAATATACAAATGGAGTTAGTAACATTGGCATTTTTTAATCGTAGCACGAACAAATTAACCTAGTTTGAAGAAGTTTACAAAAAAGAACTGTAATTACGCTTTTTATCGGTAATTTGCCACGTACTTTTTCTATCCGGTGTTTTTTATTTATATTTTAATTAGCTTTATGTAAATAGTTGCTCTTTGAACTTAATTATTTAAAAATTAGCATAGGAAGTGACTCTCATTCAATCCAACTATAAAAACTATGGTATTTTATTTATATTAAGTATAGACTGTTGTTACTAAAAAATGATTTTTTACATTTCAAAGATAAGATTTTAAAAATATTGACTTTTGCCTTATTACAAAAAAATTAGGTTAAAATGTTAAAAATTAAACATTTGACCTTGGCAATTTTCTACTAGAAGCACCATCTAGTGTTTGTTAAATAAACAACTATTGATCTCTACACAGGGTGTTAGTAAAAAAACTTATAAAACAGAAGTTACATGAAGTAATAAAATTCCAGCCACATTCCAGCTTTATAATATTGTTTTACTGTTTATAGTAGTTTATAGTTTGCTATTAATTATTTATTGGTTTTGCACTTATACATCCCGTGACCTACTTAGACCACAAATTTCTTTTGACAGTTTGTTTAGCTCGTTGGTCACCACGGAACATCCCAATATTGGTCACTACATACCTTCCCAATTAGGCCACAATTCGATGCTTCGTTTGGACGCCATTGGCGTTTAACGATTTAAACTTAGCGGGTCTTTTTTGACGAGTGACCTACTTAGGAAAGAATTTTCTTTTGGCAGTTTGATTAGCTCGTGGGTCACTACATACCTTCCCAATTAGGCCACATTTCGATGCTTCGTTTGGACGCCATTGGCGTTTATCGATTTGACCTTAGGGGGTCTTTTTTGACCCGGGACCTACCTAGAACAAAATTTTCTTTTGGCAGATTGTTTAGCTAGTTGATCACCACATACCTTCTCAATTAGCCCACATTTCGATGCTTCGTTTAGACGACATTGGAGTTTGTCGATTTGACCTTATGGGGGTCTTTTTTGACCCGTGACCTACTTAGAGCAGAATTTTCTTTTTAGCAGTTTGTTGAGCTAGTTGGTCACCACATACCTTCCCAATTAGGCCACATTTCGATGCTTTGTTTGGACGCCATTGGAGTTTATCCATTTGAGCTTAGGGGGTCTTTTTGACCCGTGACCTACTTAGGAGAGAATTTTCTTTTGGCAGTTCGTTTAGCTCGTTGGTCACTCCAACGAGCTAAACAAACAAAAAAGTATGTAGTGATACTTTCCCAATTAGGTCACATTTCATTAAAAATTTTATCAATTGGGTTTTAATCCTCTTTCTATGCAGTCGTAAAGTAATTCAACTCTTCTTTTACTTTTTAGAATGTAATTGTGAAAATGTAATTTTAATTGTAACAAAAAAAGTAAATAAATTACAAATGAATTACAATTTGAGAGCAATTACTTTTTCAAGTAATTGTAATTAATTACTTAACAACACTGCACACTGCTTAGTTATACACTTAGGTAATTCAAAATTTTGTTAGAAATATAAAACATGCATGTATTTTAATTTTTACAAGTGGGATATGAGAAAGCTAATTTAGTATTTTTTACTTTTAGATTTACATTAATACAAAGACTTAATGGAAATCCAATGTGACCTGGAAAAGGATTCACGGCTAAGAACAATAAACTTCTAATAATTAGAATTCGATTTCGTATTCGATCAAACCAGAAGTTGCATCAACCTTAAATACAGCATTCCGCTGGGTTGCATAAAAAAACAGTTTAGTCTTATTCTACCGTGTGAGTGAGAAAAGCCACTTCCACTCGAAAAAATGTCAAAGCCTGTAAGATGTAAAAGGTTTCTAACCTTAGATTTTTAACTACTAAAGCTTCAGACGAGACAACTTTCAGCCCTCGCATACTTAAAAATAACTACCTAGTTGAAAGGAGCCTGAAAACGGTGAATGACAAAAGTTATAGGTTATAGCCATATTTCTACTCATTTATTTGTTGTCATTATCACCCGTTATAACCGAAGCCAAGTATTCTATGACTCTGAATCACAGCAGCAGCAGTTCGAATTCGATGTAAGTATACACGTAGATTCTCTAAGATAGCTTAATTGTAGTTTCAGCATTTCCTAACCTTAATCATAGTAACTTGGAGTATTTCGATCAAGACTGTATTTTGTGGCCGGTCTTGATGCAAATGCTCGTACAGCTGAGAGTACAGAGTTGAGATGTACAGTTAGAGTAGTCTTAGGGAAAGAAAAGCCCACTACGCGATGTCCTTTAAAATTATGCAGTTATTATTAGAAACTATTAACCCTCACAGTATCAACTTATTTTTCTTACGTTAACTGCCACAATTTTAAGGCTTTAAACATATAAAATTACCATTTTTATTATTTGCGATGAGACTTGACTCTTATTGACATTAATTAATAAAACGACAACGACAGAAGAGTCTAGAGTTGTGGAAACAAGAAAATAGGGCATTTTAAGGTATTTGTTCTTATTTTAATATTTTTAGAGCTTTATCCTGGTTAATTCAACATAAGATGTTAGATTTGTTTATTTTAAAATTATAATGGAACTTATTGTAATAAATATCCTACCAGGTTGGGCTAGTTAAATTTAATGCAATATTCATTGCGAAAATTGATGTAAATGATGCTGCTTTGGTGTTTGTCGTGATTTACTGTGGGTTTTAATTAAGTAGTAACTAAACTTATTTTTATTTTAGAGAGAAGCATCGTGTTAAGGTTGAAAGTTATGCCGACAATTGTGTAGAGACATAGACAAATATAATCGCAAATAACTGAATCGAGGATGCAAAGACACAATTTATTTTATCACGTCGTCGGGTGTAGGAAAACAAAAAGAAAGAAAAAAACAGTACCTGTCGTAAAGAGAGGACGGAGAGCTAGCGGCAAACGTAACAACCTTATCTAAAAATGCACCTCTAATTTTGGATTGAGGCGACTTAGGCCCTCTGACTAGGAATAATGAAATGAGACAGCTTTTGGTAAATAGATTCCAAATGCTACTAAATTAATAGTTGACAATAAAAATTGGAGTTTGGATACCTAATGATTACTCTAATATAATACAAAAGTGAGTAGAAGGCAACTTTTTTAAATTGTATGTTCCTAAACTGTGGAGACTGTTTCTAAGTTAAGCCTTCTAACAGGGTGGAATTGTAGGGACGTTTGAGCTCCCAACACTTATTACTAATTTATTTAATGGGTTTTAAATTGTCACAGGAAATTATTCGAGAAGAAGAGGAACAAAAATGAGAGATTGGAACATGATACGCTTTAATACAGAACACGCCGAAAACCATTCTTATCTTTTACAAGCTTACACATTGTAGAACAATAATTAATTATAAGTTATTACTTTAGACTGGTCTCTATTTATAATTAAATTTAATTATTTGCTGCCAATAATTGGAAATGGTAAGAAAAATAATTTAAAAAAATTATGTATTTTAATTGCGATTTTCAGATTACTTGTGCAACAACAAACTGGAGTCCTTTATATCCGAAATGTCGGAATCTTTACTTGAAATTTTCCCAATTTGTTAAAGAGCATCGAAAAAGCTGGTTTAGAACCTAACAATGCGATTAAGGATAATGTGCAGTATAGAAAGTAGAGCCTATTTGGATTTTGCCATAAAACACGATATCTGTTTGAAGATTCTTATTAGAAGATATTATATTTGCTACTTTCATTACTTTTACACCAAATTTTTTTTTCCGATAAATCCAAGGTTAACTTTAGCGGCAGTGGTCGTAGACATGTCACTTTTTTGTTTTTTCGTTAATATCTCGAAAACGGAGTTTGAGCTGAAACGAGATTATCTATACTATACAAAATTAAAGCATAATATTCGATTTTGTAGCAAATTTTATCAGCTTAATTTTTGAATGTAGTCGCATTTCAACTCCAACCCAGAGTTTCGAGATATTAACGAAAATCTTAAAACACTGGCCACTGCAGCGAAAGCTCATTACTGATTCATCAGGAGTTTTAAGGTATTCATCAGTCGACACCTACAAAGAATTATGTGAAATTTCAAAATTATTGTATTTCTTGAAGGTGAACCACTTAGTTAGTATAGCTGGACTATCAACTATAAATACTTTGTTCTGCACTTTTGATTGTTCTACAGCAGGATAATAGCTATAATGTTAATGTAATATCCCCTAATAATTATTAAGTTTTTTAAAGCAACTATGACACATTACTGTTGAATTATCTCTCTTCTAAACAACTAGATTAGTAAATAGAAAAAGTAATATTGTTAATTACTGTGGTAAGAGTTTTGGTTTCAATGTTTCTGCTTTCAATTGGTGAAACATTTTTTAAATGTGTGTAGTTAATCGACCCTAAAAATGAAATATTTAGCTCATGAAAAATGAATTTAAATTAGTAAATAATAATAATTTATGGACTTTATGCTTCCAAGCACGCCTAATGAGCCTAATCGAGTGTAAGTTCATAAATTTAATTTATTTTTTCTCGTTAATAGTGGTTGTCTTGATTTACTATTATAACTCAGTAGTTGCAGTATTGTTGTAATTATTATCCCATTAGTTTATTAATTAGTTAAAACTATTTTCTTTTGGGGTTTGTTTAGCTCGTTGGTCACTACATACCTTCCCAATAAGGCCACATTTCGCGCTTCGTTTGGACGCCATTGGAATTTATCGATTTGACCTTAAGGGGGTCTTTATGACCCGGGACCTACTTAGGAGAGAATTGTCTTTTGGCAATTTGTTTAGTTCGTTGGTCACTACATACCTTCCTAATTAGGTCACATTTCGATGCTTCGTTTGGACGCCATTGGAGTTTATCGATTTGACCTTAAGGGGGTCTTTTTTGACCCGGGACCTACTTACAACAGACTTAGAACCTACTTCGATCAGCTTGCATAGTCAAAAATTTTGTACTTTCCGGTTTAGTAAAAGTGTTTGCTGCCTCCCAAGCTTTGTTTTTCATTATTAAATATAGTAACACATTATTTATTTATTGTATGCACATTTACAACACCAAGTCAATTTCTTGTAGGTAGTGGTTGAGGACGTTTTAGGTTCATAACTTGAAGCAGCAAAAGAGCAAATCTATTTGTTGCTGCTAAATGTTCCAGCCCAGCTATGAAAATAAAAGTTTTAATACGTTTAATTCGATCACTAAACATTAAGTTAATTGTCTAGTATTTTCCTTTGCTTTAAAAAAGTTGATTTATTCCACCCAACCCATGCAACCTAACGTACGCTAAAAAGATTAGAATTAGAAATCGAAGCGATGTCTTCTTTGTATGTAAGATGCCCGTTATGTAAATTGTCTATTGGGTTACTTTTGGCCACCCTTTCTTTTTCGAGCGTGTTGACAAGAGATGGCTTTATTGAGCATACTGTTCACCGAGCATACTTCCCGAAGTGCTCCGAATCGGAAAGTTCACCGAGCATACTATTCGGGCGCGATTGGTTTATGTCGGGGCCACGTGGAGAAAATTTTATTTAAACTACATACATTTTTGTATACTATTAGCGCTGTTTTACACAGTGGGTAAAGGACTGTTTTACACGGAGATTTTTAACAATAACAAACGACAACCCTTTGAGTATTATTAGTTCCCCCTGCAGTACCGTAAATTTTTCATAATTGTTAAATTTTTTGACGAAAACAAACCAAGAGCTTCTTATGTATTCAAAAATTGTGTAAAAATAGTAAAAAATTAATTTTAGATCCAAATAATGACAAAAAAATGAATTTAGGCCATTTCGGCCGAATATAAAGCGAAAAATCAAAACGATCAAAACCATAGTTAGTTCTGATGTCTATAAATGTGCGGATATCATAAATACGTTTCTACTGTGTCGCGGAACGAATCCAAGGCATATTTAAACCCAATAACTGTATGACGCCAAATGGCGTCCTCCGCACATAATAAGGAATAGGTTGGACGCCAATTGGCGTCCTCCGCAGCGAAAGGGTTAAATGATAAATGTTATATTATGACGAGCATAAATGGTTATACATAACCCCATTTGTTGATCTCTTAAATGTTAAATGTTCAGTATAAATCGACCATTAGCGTGCTTCGTGTTATAATAATTTTGGTAAAATTTGATGTTCGAAGTTGGTAGTAATATTTAATTTGACATATTTTGTCAAATCGAGAAAAGAGAAAACGACAATTTTTGTAATTAACTGCGTGTGTCTCTTAGATTACGGCTAGTCTCAATTTTCTTGTGGAAGTAACTTATTTAGCTACTTGCGGAGAAAAAAGACTGCGTGTGTCTCTTAGATTACGGATTTTTTTTCTCTCGGGGGAGCCTGGAACCCCTAGAGAGCGCGTCCCCAGGTGGCGGATAGGGGAACGCTCGGTATATTTACCGGGTAGGAGACGTCTCTCGCGGACCAAACAGGCTACTTTCAACTTTCTTGTGGAAGTAAGTTATTTAGCTACTTGCGGAGAAAAAAGACTTAGATTAGGGCTAGCCTCAACTTTCTTGTGGAAGTAGGCTTAGTTTTGTTAAAGAAAGAATAAGATGATTCTATAAGACTTTTGTAATCGATGCGTGATGAAACTCGTGATATATAAACCTCGAAGCCAGGTAGAATATTATAAAAAATCATGATTATAAACCATCTAAAATCTTAAAATAAACTATTAACCAGTACAGTTTATATTTTTCCTAAACGGTTTTGTCTCGTGCTATTCGAAACATCAACATTATCATCCGAACGTGAATCTAAACACACTATCACTAACTACGTATGTTACTCGTTCGTAATGTTAACATACATACAGCAAAACAGGATCTCGGTGGCCAGTTTTAGGGGTTAGTTCGCACAGATGTTGTCAAGTTTCACTTAAAAAAGCCACTAAAGGGTTAAGAAAGTTACTGTCGAGTTGGTGGTGTTCAATATACAAATTTAGTTATCTGCACACTCTTCCGCTCACCAAGATTCTGCTTTGGCGTATAATAGGTACTATTCGAAAATTTTTATATAAAAGGTGAAAACACTATTAACTGAAATAAAAGTTCCTTCAATCTTTGACTGTTAATTTAGTTATAAAGATAACATAGACAAGGATATAACACAAGTTTCCCTTAATTGTTTTTTAAACTCCATTGCCAGTTTCGTTATCTTCGCTTGGACGGTTGCGGTGGGTACAGTCAATTGTTCACCATGTTTCGGCATCTTCCCAGTTGATGTACATCCTATCATAACTGTCTATTTCTTCTACAAACTGTATATCTAAAAAAATACACTCAAACATTATTTTAACCGTATAAATAAATTATTTACCTACCCGTTTGTTATGTAGGTTATTTTTCTACACCTTTTAAGCAAAAATCCTTGTAGAACAAGTTTGGTATTTCTTCTATGATTCATATTTCACTAGTAAAGTGTTAAATTTATTAGGATAATAATATAAGAAAACTAATTCAAATATGAAATTTTAATTAAAATAAACAATTGCAGTTAATTATATAACTTTAATATTTTAAATTATAACTTGTAACCTAACTATTAATAAATTGTAGAAATTTTCCCTATTTTTTCACAACGTCAATACATGTAGGTAAAACTTCCGAAATCGTTCTCTCACACTTACCATGAAGGAATTGTGCATTCAGCATACACGACTTTCACCGAACTCGGGAATTCGGGTAGTATGCTCTAGTGTTGGGCATAATCGAATGATTTTCATAATCGATATGTTGGTACTCGAGTGATTAGTATAATCGAATGATCATTCGAATGATCTCTCGTATCTCGTAGTTTAAACGTTCGTCGCTCATTGGTACTCGAATGACGGACTGAGTCGAATGATATATCGTATTTCCGTATTTCGTATTATAAGTCTACACCCACAGTTGTTGTAAACCTTTGTAAATTGTAACTCAAAATTTTTTTATTGGAAAAAAGGAAAAAACTATTATGAATTACATAAAAATTTATATTCATAAAAATTCAAAACATTTTTTGTGAAGTCCGAAATAATCTATCGCCCTCAACGACTGAAACGAGTGAAAAACCGAAATCATTCGAGTGGTTTGAATTTGAATTTGTTGAAGTGAAGTCCGAAATAATCGATTCTCCTCAACGACAGAAACGAGTGAAAACCCGAAATCATTCGAGTGGCGACGACAACCTCTCGAGATATCTCGAGTGGTTTTCATTTTTCATAAGCGAATGAATCGATTATTTTCATTCGAATGATCCCATCCAACGAGTGAAAACCCGAAATCATTCGAGTGGCGACGACAACCTCTCGAGATATCTCGAGTGGTTTTCATAATCGAATGAATCGATTATTTTCATTCGAATGATCCCATCACTAGTATGCTCGATAAACATTATGCTCGTTGTGGCGATCCCGTTGACATTAGTATTGTCATTATTTATTATAACCTATAACTTTTTGGCATGTATTTCGTTTTGTAGGCGAAACTTCCTGCTTCCAACCATAGTCCAACTTAAATGTCGATCTACGTCGCTAGGCACGTGTAAGCCGAAACACCTGTTATATATGCTATTCCGTTGTAAGTAGTATTTCGTGGTTTTAATTATCTATTATTGCTTTTTGTTGTAGGCTTTGTTTTGATTTTTATTGGTAATTCAACTTTGTTGTTATGGGTGACTTCACTTGAAATTTACCTTATATTCGAGTAGTACTTTTGTATATTGGAAACAACTTTGGTCAATTTTATATTTTCTTCTCCAGTCTCTGGATGTCACTGATCATTTATGGAATTTAAGTTTATGGCGTAAATCTTCTATCAAGATATCGAAATTGTGGTTTTGGATTTGAAATTGTAAATTGTGTAAATTCGAATTAGCCTTCTGGTATGGTGACACAATATGATAACAAAACAATGTATAGATTTGGGTATGGGTACCCAACTTTGTTTAGTAATTAAAGGAGAAAACAGCACAATGTAAGTAGGGTAAATGTACCAGTAATCGTCACTGTCTCAGTGGTCGTCAGTTTTTACATATTTCTAATAAAAAGAAGAAATCTGAAGCACTTAGCAAGCAGCGAATAGTAAAATTCGATTTAGAGACACGTTTTACATATAAACTGACATTGATAAGGTATATGCGATTTCCCCAAACTTAATAAATGGGCGGCGAAGTAAGTTAAAATTGTCTTATTCTTGAATAACGGTGCACGGTAGCTGCATAGTTAAGGAGAGTGTGCTTATGTTAAGTAAAGTGATCTTTAATCCTTTAACCTTTAATCTTTATAAGCGTATCAACTATTGTTCCGTTTGATTTGGTAAGGTGCTTTTTAGTAGTTTTTAAATAATTTAGACGGCTGTAGTTCAATTTAAGACACTGGTTCATTGAGTCAAGTATTATTATGTCCTAGTATGAACGGTTACGCTGTGATCTCGTTACGTGTATGAACGGTTAGTATAAATCAACCTTAAGCGTAAGCAACTTGTTTCTCAATAGTAAATTGCCTATATTTTAGGTGCATTTAAACAATTTTGTTTCTTTTGTATTGTCGTATTTTATACTTTTCTTGTTTTAGAAATCTGAAAGCAGCAACAAGCTATGCAACTGTCTGGATATATTACTGTTGAGTTACGATCGAAACTTGTGATACCTGATGATGAATTGAAGATTTTGGAAATGAATTGTTGTGACTTACTGAAGAACGTTTACTTTAATTATTTGCTGTCAATAATAATTAGAATGGTAAGAAAAGTTATTGAAAAAATTCATGTATATACATGGTGAACCAGGTCACCCGTATCAGGCTTTTTTTTCAAGAACTGTTAGTCGTAAAGAGTTGGGTCAAAATATTTTATAGCAAAAGCCTTTTTAAATTTGAGTTTTTTTAACTTCAATCAAATATTACTCAAAAGGGGTAGCAGTACTAAAATTATTTCCTCTACAAAACTCACTTATTTTTTTGAAATCTTTTCAAGGATACCACTTTTACCCTATGGTGCCATTTAAAATTATGGAGTTCTCGACATTCTGCAACAAACTCTTCGGCATGCCGACCTCTCATCGGATTGTAAAATTTTGAGTACTGGTTCGGTGGTGCCTAGATATTTAGGGAGTTGGAATAATATCTTCAGTCAAGCATTTTTGTCACGCGATGATCACTGTTAACATTTACTTCACCTTGAATTTGAATGGAGTATTATAGTGCTTTTTCTTATTAATTGACTTGTTTTAGCAAATTAACTTATCCTAGTACGAAAATCGGTTACTTAGGAATAATAAAATATTGGCCGTAATAAGAGTGGATGGCGTCTGGCATACTACTTGCAACAATCTAACATCAAAAAGTTATTCCAGCTACCAATAAAGGTAATTTTTCACATTTAGCAATTTTTAGAGCTTTTATTTGTTTGGTTTGATACATAATCTTGTAAGTTGAAATTGTGCGTATTTATAAAATAGTGGAATAATTTGCAATTGGGCACTTCAAGTAATTAGATTCTAAATCGATATTTTTCAGGTGAAAAGTTTGCACGTTGTGATTATTTAATAAACGTGTACAATAGCAGTTGACTATCAATACATCGCTGTATGTTGGGTTGCATATACTAAACAAGACCTTTAGACACGCCCTGTAACAAATTACTGTGCTTTTAATTTTGTGTTACGTACAAATTGTCCTCTCAACTCGAGTTGGAATTTGGTAGCTGAAGAAAAGGAAACGCAGAAAGGGTGTAAAGTATCAGTTGAGGGAGCACAATAACATTATTTAGAATAGTGATGGGAAGAATCGAGTACTTTTAAGAATCGAGTACCGCGTACTCGAGTACTTTTGAGAATCGAATACTTTTGTACTCGGTACTCGTACTCGAATACTTTAATTAAATTTTTCTCAGAATTAAACTCTTATCTTTGCCACTCAGTGACCGGGGTCGACTATGATTGAATTTCATGAGTTGCATTTAATAATTTCATTTATTATTTATTTTAAGCGATTTAAGTTACTACATAGGTACCTACTACATACATAAACAATAAATAAATCTATGATAATACTCTATTATCATAAATTTATATAGAATAGAAGTTCAAAATTTTATATTTTTTATAAAGCATTGTTTTAGGGGTTCCTACTTAATTTTATTTAAAAAAACAAAAAAGTTTAATTTATATACTTGTTTTTGTTTATCAAATTAATATTTTCCTCTCCACGTTGATACTTGATACAATTCATGATTCGTGTACGTGCACGTACACGACCTTATCTACTACCTACGGCTACGCTAGACGCTAACTGCGAGTACGAGTACAAGAACCACATCCACATTCGAATACAACGAAAATAAATGTCACGAGTACGAGTCCGAGTCCAGGAATCGAATCTGCGTTTCGCATAATATTGAAACCGATTTCGTGTTTGTTCGCTGTTTGTAGTAGTAGTAGTATCGAATGCAAGTATTCGAATACAGCGAGTACTTTTAAGAATCGACTACCGGCCGATTCTTGTACTCGAATACTCCCATCACTAATTTAGAAGGTCGCGTTGTTATATTAAATAAACCTAACTTAACTTTTATTTGTAATCGTAAATTTCTCAATTACATCTTTAGTTTTATTACAGTTTTAAACTTTTTGCGCGGCGCGGCTTATTTTTTAAAATTACTTTGCACTCGCTCAACGCAGTGAATCTACGCTTCGTGTCGGATAGAAACCCCCAGATTGATTTTGTCAAATTGTAATTAACCAGGACCATTTAACGAAAATAAAATGAAAGGTAAAAATCTTGTTAAACAAATTGGTTTTTATTGGCTCAAATCTTGACTTTTATTACAGCAGCAAACGCCCAATCGATGTTTTACCTGTTATCTTTGGCACTTTGTCCATCACGGCAAGAAACGGGAAAAAAAAATAATTATTACAAATGATTGGGAGAAAACGCTATTAGAAGACAACAAACACATCGTCATTCGCACGGTTGCATTGCATTGAACTTGGATCAAACTTCGAACTAATTTAGTCTGGTACACAAGGTGACGAGTACCGAACCAACTTGATAGGCAATTGATTGACATTCATGGATTCATGTTTCTATTTGGCATGAAGTACAATTTTGACGTTGTTACTAAGTCGTTGCTGTAAACATGACCATTATCACGCCTTATAATCAAAGCTAATCGTTTGCTGAATCATCAAGTTCTCATTGTAATAGCAGCAGTGAAGTAATAGGTTTGTTTGTTTATCTGCTTCGAACTGCTCGGAGAAATTAAGTCGAGCTACTAATTTTCGCAACATTTGTTTTATTTATGAATTTTGAATTTAGAACCAACACTGATATTTGTATTTCTTGATAGTATAAGAGCACGCCTAATTGAGTGTATTACTAAATTCATAATTGTAATTAATTTTTTCGTGTTAATAGTGATTTTCTTGTTTTACTATTATACATCAGGAGTTACGGCATTGTTTATGTATTAAAATTTGTAATTATTACATTTAAGTATATGTGTATATGTCGTTGGAAAGGAGACTATTTCTGCAAGATGCATTTTTCCTGTACAAAGTAATTAGTAATCTCGCCGATATTGCTCCTACTGATATTGTTTAATTAAGATTTAATGTTCTTCAGCTTAACAGCAGAGGTCGTCGCCTATTTTATTTAAAAAGGCCTCGGACGAATGTGTGTCCTCTGCACAGGCTCTCGGGGATACTGAACGTTGTTGGTCGGGTCACTGACGTTTTATGGAGAGGTTTTAAATGTTGGTGTTTGAAGCTGGTTGAATTGTCACTTGTACTATGTAGTAATGATGCAAGATTTGTTGTTTAATTTTATTGTAAACTGTACGCCTTTTTGTAAAATATGTATGTTCACGATGTAGTTATTGGTTCCGGATAATTTGTAGAAATTTTGATATGTTACGACTTTCAGAGCAACAGTGTTGTTTTCTTTCGGCGATTATTTTGTGTTTATATTTTTTTAACTGTTGGCTTATAATTGGGGGGTTTTGTTCTGTTTGCGACAGTATAATAAATGAATCAATTAGTTTATTAATTAGTTAAAACTTTATGCATTTTTGATTCTATATTGACCACTCTTTAAGTTGAAATAATGCAAAAGTCTGAATTTGTTAAAATTCCAACTTTGTACGCCTACCAATACATAGGCAACACTTCTTACTCTCCCACTACATTATAAATTTTGTATCGAGGATAGAAATTTTGTAAAGTGGGGCGATCACATAACCACTAAAAGTTTATATAAGGCCGAGTTTCGGCATTCGCAATATTTTTTATCTCTACTTCAAATCAGCTTCGAAGACTGAATTTTTGGTTTGCTCGTGTGAAAAATCAACTTCAACTTTTTGAATTTTTTTTTCTTGGAAGTTGTTAGAGGCATTGTTGTGAATATCTTTAGCGACTTTTGGATCATTTGGTCGAATATTAATGCGGGAAATTAAGTTTTTAAAAATCAATTATTTATTCGTATAATACCACAATATTAATTAACTCGGCATTCTTGTTTTGAAGGTGTTTGGCGCTTCTTAAGACGCTCTTATTTCTCTCTTCTGAGGAGAATTTACTTTAAATTTATTTTTGTCTTATAATTTATTATTATTGTATGTATGTAAATTACGTTGAAAAAAATAAACGATATAAACAATAATTTCTTTTATTTAAAATCTGCAAAGTCTTCATTTTCAGACTAAGTGGGAGAGCAGATGGACAATGAGCGTTGGAATCAAATTCTAAATTAAGAAAACGATATTTTTGAATATTAAAAAATTTTAAATTGCGTGCTATCAATATAAGCGATAACGTCTCGTTTCATAACATATTGTCGGTGCCTTTAAAATTCTTTTAAATAAATATTTCTCTTTAATTTATTTCGTTTATCTTATCGACCTTCTGCTCTCCTACTACCTTGTCCGAAAAATGTAAAATTTGAAAGAAATTTTTAAAAACCGAGTTTTAAAAAATCGGAATTACGCAATTCTGAGGGTGCAAATCTTTAGCTCTACTATCAGGGAATATACTTGTTAAATTTGAGCGCCGCTGGTCCTCTAGTTTAGTAGATATTCGACTTTAAAGTTATTTTGAATGTTTTAATTCTTAAAATTTTATGCTTTATGTCTTTATATCTTCTAAACTAGAGGACCAGCGGCGCCCAAATTTAACAAGTATATTCCCTGATAGTAGGGCTAAAGATTCGCACCCTCAGAATTGTATAATTTCGATTTTTTAAAACAGGGTTTTTAAAAATTTCATTCAAATTTTACGATTTTCGGGCTAGGTACTAGGAGAGCAGAAGGCCGATAAGGTAAACGAAATAAATTTAAGAGACAAATTTATAACTGACAATATGTTATGAAACGAGGCATTATCGCTGATATCGCAATGCTTTTAAAATTCGTTTAAATAAATAATATTTCTCTTAAATTTATTTCGTTTACCTTATCGGCCTTCTGCTCTCCTACTACCTTGTCCGAAAAATGTAAAATTTGAAAGAAATTTTTAAAAACCGAGTTTTAAAAAATCGGAATTACGCAATTCTGAGGGTGCAAATCTTTAGCTCTACTATCAGGGAATATACTTGTTAAATTTGAGCGCCGCTGGTCCTCTAGTTTAGTAGATATTCGACTTTAAAGTTATTTTGAATGTTTTAATTCTTAAAATTTTATGCTTTATGTCTTTATATCTTCTAAACTAGAGGACCAGCGGCGCCCAAATTTAACAAGTATATTCCCTGATAGTAGGGCTAAAGATTCGCACCCTCAGAATTGTATAATTTCGATTTTTTAAAACAGGGTTTTTAAAAATTTCATTCAAATTTTACGATTTTCGGGCTAGGTACTAGGAGAGCAGAAGGCCGATAAGGTAAACGAAATAAATTTAAGAGACAAATTTATAACTGACAATATGTTATGAAACGAGGCATTATCGCTGATATCGCAATGCTTTTAAAATTCGTTTAAATAAATAATATTTCTCTTAAATTTATTTCGTTTACCTTATCGGCCTTCTGCTCTCCTACTACCTTGTCCGAAAAATGTAAAATTTGAAAGAAATTTTTAAAAACCGAGTTTTAAAAAATCGAAATTATACAATTCTGAGGGTGCGAATCTTTAGCCCTACTATCAGGGAATATACTTGTTAAATTTGGGCGCCGCTGGTCCTCTAGTTTAAAAGATATTCGACATAAAGCATAAAATTTTAAGAATTAAAACATTCAAAATAACTTTAAAGTCGAATATCTACTAAACTAGAGGACCAGCGGCGCTCAAATTTAACAAGTATATTCCCTGATAGTAGAGCTAAAGATTTGCACCCTCAGAATTGCGTAATTCCGATTTTTTAAAACTCGGTTTTTAAAAATTTCTTTCAAATTTTACATTTTTCGGACAAGGTAGTAGGAGAGCAGAAGGCCGATAAGGTAAACGAAATAAATTTAAGAGAAATATTATTTATTTAAACGAATTTTAAAAGCATTGCGATATCAGCGATAATGCCTCGTTTCATAACATATTGTCAGTTATAAATTTGTCTCTTAAATTTATTTCGTTTACCTTATCGGCCTTCTGCTCTCCTAGTACCTAGCCCGAAAATCGTAAAATTTGAATGAAATTTTTAAAAACCCTGTTTTAAAAAATCGAAATTATACAATTCTGAGGGTGCGAATCTTTAGCCCTACTATCAGGGAATATACTTGTTAAATTTGGGCGCCGCTGGTCCTCTAGTTTAGAAGATATAAAGACATAAAGCATAAAATTTTAAGAATTAAAACATTCAAAATAACTTTAAAGTCGAATATCTACTAAACTAGAGGACCAGCGGCGCTCAAATTTAACAAGTATATTCCCTGATAGTAGAGCTAAAGATTTGCACCCTCAGAATTGCGTAATTCCGATTTTTTAAAACTCGGTTTTTAAAAATTTCTTTCAAATTTTACATTTTTCGGACAAGGTAGTAGGAGAGCAGAAGGTCGATAAGATAAACGAAATAAATTAAAGAGAAATATTTATTTAAAAGAATTTTAAAGGCACCGACAATATGTTATGAAACGAGACGTTATCGCTTATATTGATAGCACGCAATTTAAAATTTTTTAATATTCAAAAATATCGTTTTCTTAATTTAGAATTTGATTCCAACGCTCATTGTCCATCTGCTCTCCCACTTAGTCTGAAAATGAAGACTTTGCAGATTTTAAATAAAAGAAATTATTGTTTATATCGTTTATTTTTTTCAACGTAATTTACATACATACAATAATAATAAATTATAAGACAAAAATAAATTTAAAGTAAATTCTCCTCAGAAGAGAGAAATAAGAGCGTCTTAAGAAGCGCCAAACACCTTCAAAACAAGAATGCCGAGTTAATTAATATTGTGGTATTATACGAATAAATAATTGATTTTTAAAAACTTAATTTCCCGCATTAATATTCGACCAAATGATCCAAAAGTCGCTAAAGATATTCACAACAATGCCTCTAACAACTTCCAAGAAAAAAAAATTCAAAAAGTTGAAGTTGATTTTTCACACGAGCAAACCAAAAATTCAGTCTTCGAAGCTGATTTGAAGTAGAGATAAAAAATATTGCGAATGCCGAAACTCGGCCTTATATAAACTTTTAGTGGTTATGTGATCGCCCCACTTTACAAAATTTCTATCCTCGATACAAAATTTATAATGTAGTGGGAGAGTAAGAAGTGTTGCCTATGTATTGGTAGGCGTACAAAGTTGGAATTTTAACAAATTCAGACTTTTGCATTATTTCAACTTAAAGAGTGGTCAATATAGAATCAAAAATGCATAAAGTTTTAACTAATTAATAAACTAATTGATTCATTTATTATACTGTCGCAAACAGAACAAAACCCCCCAATTATAAGCCAACAGTTAAAAAAATATAAACACAAAATAATCGCCGAAAGAAAACAACACTGTTGCTCTGAAAGTCGTAACATATCAAAATTTCTACAAATTATCCGGAACCAATAACTACATCGTGAACATACATATTTTACAAAAAGGCGTACAGTTTACAATAAAATTAAACAACAAATCTTGCATCATTACTACATAGTACAAGTGACAATTCAACCAGCTTCAAACACCAACATTTAAAACCTCTCCATAAAACGTCAGTGACCCGACCAACAACGTTCAGTATCCCCGAGAGCCTGTGCAGAGGACACACATTCGTCCGAGGCCTTTTTAAATAAAATAGGCGACGACCTCTGCTGTTAAGCTGAAGAACATTAAATCTTAATTAAACAATATCAGTAGGAGCAATATCGGCGAGATTACTAATTACTTTGTACAGGAAAAATGCATCTTGCAGAAATAGTCTCCTTTCCAACGACATATACACATATACTTAAATGTAATAATTACAAATTTTAATACATAAACAATGCCGTAACTCCTGATGTATAATAGTAAAACAAGAAAATCACTATTAACACGAAAAAATTAATTACAATTATGAATTTAGTAATACACTCAATTAGGCGTGCTCTTATACTATCAAGAAATACAAATATCAGTGTTGGTTCTAAATTCAAAATTCATAAATAAAACAAATGTTGCGAAAATTAGTAGCTCGACTTAATTTCTCCGAGCAGTTCGAAGCAGATAAACAAACAAACCTATTACTTCACTGCTGCTATTACAATGAGAACTTGATGATTCAGCAAACGATTAGCTTTGATTATAAGGCGTGATAATGGTCATGTTTACAGCAACGACTTAGTAACAACGTCAAAATTGTACTTCATGCCAAATAGAAACATGAATCCATGAATGTCAATCAATTGCCTATCAAGTTGGTTCGGTACTCGTCACCTTGTGTACCAGACTAAATTAGTTCGAAGTTTGATCCAAGTTCAATGCAATGCAACCGTGCGAATGACGATGTGTTTGTTGTCTTCTAATAGCGTTTTCTCCCAATCATTTGTAATAATTATTTTTTTTTCCCGTTTCTTGCCGTGATGGACAAAGTGCCAAAGATAACAGGTAAAACATCGATTGGGCGTTTGCTGCTGTAATAAAAGTCAAGATTTGAGCCAATAAAAACCAATTTGTTTAACAAGATTTTTACCTTTCATTTTATTTTCGTTAAATGGTCCTGGTTAATTACAATTTGACAAAATCAATCTGGGGGTTTCTATCCGACACGAAGCGTAGATTCACTGCGTTGAGCGAGTGCAAAGTAATTTTAAAAAATAAGCCGCGCCGCGCAAAAAGTTTAAAACTGTAATAAAACTAAAGATGTAATTGAGAAATTTACGATTACAAATAAAAGTTAAGTTAGGTTTATTTAATATAACAACGCGACCTTCTAAATTAGTGATGGGAGTATTCGAGTACAAGAATCGACCGGTAGTCGATTCTTAAAAGTACTCGCTGTATTCGAATACTTGCATTCGATACTACTACTACTACAAACAGCGAACAAACACGAAATCGGTTTCAATATTATGCGAAACGCAGATTCGATTCCTGGACTCGGACTCGTACTCGTGACATTTATTTTCGTTGTATTCGAATGTGGATGTGGTTCTTGTACTCGTACTCGCAGTTAGCGTCTAGCGTAGCCGTAGGTAGTAGATAAGGTCGTGTACGTGCACGTACACGAATCATGAATTGTATCAAGTATCAACGTGGAGAGGAAAATATTAATTTGATAAACAAAAACAAGTATATAAATTAAACTTTTTTGTTTTTTTAAATAAAATTAAGTAGGAACCCCTAAAACAATGCTTTATAAAAAATATAAAATTTTGAACTTCTATTCTATATAAATTTATGATAATAGAGTATTATCATAGATTTATTTATTGTTTATGTATGTAGTAGGTACCTATGTAGTAACTTAAATCGCTTAAAATAAATAATAAATGAAATTATTAAATGCAACTCATGAAATTCAATCATAGTCGACCCCGGTCACTGAGTGGCAAAGATAAGAGTTTAATTCTGAGAAAAATTTAATTAAAGTATTCGAGTACGAGTACCGAGTACAAAAGTATTCGATTCTCAAAAGTACTCGAGTACGCGGTACTCGATTCTTAAAAGTACTCGATTCTTCCCATCACTATTCTAAATAATGTTATTGTGCTCCCTCAACTGATACTTTACACCCTTTCTGCGTTTCCTTTTCTTCAGCTACCAAATTCCAACTCGAGTTGAGAGGACAATTTGTACGTAACACAAAATTAAAAGCACAGTAATTTGTTACAGGGCGTGTCTAAAGGTCTTGTTTAGTATATGCAACCCAACATACAGCGATGTATTGATAGTCAACTGCTATTGTACACGTTTATTAAATAATCACAACGTGCAAACTTTTCACCTGAAAAATATCGATTTAGAATCTAATTACTTGAAGTGCCCAATTGCAAATTATTCCACTATTTTATAAATACGCACAATTTCAACTTACAAGATTATGTATCAAACCAAACAAATAAAAGCTCTAAAAATTGCTAAATGTGAAAAATTACCTTTATTGGTAGCTGGAATAACTTTTTGATGTTAGATTGTTGCAAGTAGTATGCCAGACGCCATCCACTCTTATTACGGCCAATATTTTATTATTCCTAAGTAACCGATTTTCGTACTACGATAAGTTAATTTGCTAAAACAAGTCAATTAATAAGAAAAAGCACTATAATACTCCATTCAAATTCAAGGTGAAGTAAATGTTAACAGTGATCATCGCGTGACAAAAATGCTTGACTGAAGATATTATTCCAACTCCCTAAATATCTAGGCACCACCGAACCAGTACTCAAAATTTTACAATCCGATGAGAGGTCGGCATGCCGAAGAGTTTGTTGCAGAATGTCGAGAACTCCATAATTTTAAATGGCACCATAGGGTAAAAGTGGTATCCTTGAAAAGATTTCAAAAAAATAAGTGAGTTTTGTAGAGGAAATAATTTTAGTACTGCTACCCCTTTTGAGTAATATTTGATTGAAGTTAAAAAAACTCAAATTTAAAAAGGCTTTTGCTATAAAATATTTTGACCCAACTCTTTACGACTAACAGTTCTTGAAAAAAAAGCCTGATACGGGTGACCTGGTTCACCATGTATATACATGAATTTTTTCAATAACTTTTCTTACCATTCTAATTATTATTGACAGCAAATAATTAAAGTAAACGTTCTTCAGTAAGTCACAACAATTCATTTCCAAAATCTTCAATTCATCATCAGGTATCACAAGTTTCGATCGTAACTCAACAGTAATATATCCAGACAGTTGCATAGCTTGTTGCTGCTTTCAGATTTCTAAAACAAGAAAAGTATAAAATACGACAATACAAAAGAAACAAAATTGTTTAAATGCACCTAAAATATAGGCAATTTACTATTGAGAAACAAGTTGCTTACGCTTAAGGTTGATTTATACTAACCGTTCATACACGTAACGAGATCACAGCGTAACCGTTCATACTAGGACATAATAATACTTGACTCAATGAACCAGTGTCTTAAATTGAACTACAGCCGTCTAAATTATTTAAAAACTACTAAAAAGCACCTTACCAAATCAAACGGAACAATAGTTGATACGCTTATAAAGATTAAAGGTTAAAGGATTAAAGATCACTTTACTTAACATAAGCACACTCTCCTTAACTATGCAGCTACCGTGCACCGTTATTCAAGAATAAGACAATTTTAACTTACTTCGCCGCCCATTTATTAAGTTTGGGGAAATCGCATATACCTTATCAATGTCAGTTTATATGTAAAACGTGTCTCTAAATCGAATTTTACTATTCGCTGCTTGCTAAGTGCTTCAGATTTCTTCTTTTTATTAGAAATATGTAAAAACTGACGACCACTGAGACAGTGACGATTACTGGTACATTTACCCTACTTACATTGTGCTGTTTTCTCCTTTAATTACTAAACAAAGTTGGGTACCCATACCCAAATCTATACATTGTTTTGTTATCATATTGTGTCACCATACCAGAAGGCTAATTCGAATTTACACAATTTACAATTTCAAATCCAAAACCACAATTTCGATATCTTGATAGAAGATTTACGCCATAAACTTAAATTCCATAAATGATCAGTGACATCCAGAGACTGGAGAAGAAAATATAAAATTGACCAAAGTTGTTTCCAATATACAAAAGTACTACTCGAATATAAGGTAAATTTCAAGTGAAGTCACCCATAACAACAAAGTTGAATTACCAATAAAAATCAAAACAAAGCCTACAACAAAAAGCAATAATAGATAATTAAAACCACGAAATACTACTTACAACGGAATAGCATATATAACAGGTGTTTCGGCTTACACGTGCCTAGCGACGTAGATCGACATTTAAGTTGGACTATGGTTGGAAGCAGGAAGTTTCGCCTACAAAACGAAATACATGCCAAAAAGTTATAGGTTATAATAAATAATGACAATACTAATGTCAACGGGATCGCCACAACGAGCATAATGTTTATCGAGCATACTACCCGAATTCCCGAGTTCGGTGAAAGTCGTGTATGCTGAATGCACAATTCCTTCATGGTAAGTGTGAGAGAACGATTTCGGAAGTTTTACCTACATGTATTGACGTTGTGAAAAAATAGGGAAAATTTCTACAATTTATTAATAGTTAGGTTACAAGTTATAATTTAAAATATTAAAGTTATATAATTAACTGCAATTGTTTATTTTAATTAAAATTTCATATTTGAATTAGTTTTCTTATATTATTATCCTAATAAATTTAACACTTTACTAGTGAAATATGAATCATAGAAGAAATACCAAACTTGTTCTACAAGGATTTTTGCTTAAAAGGTGTAGAAAAATAACCTACATAACAAACGGGTAGGTAAATAATTTATTTATACGGTTAAAATAATGTTTGAGTGTATTTTTTTAGATATACAGTTTGTAGAAGAAATAGACAGTTATGATAGGATGTACATCAACTGGGAAGATGCCGAAACATGGTGAACAATTGACTGTACCCACCGCAACCGTCCAAGCGAAGATAACGAAACTGGCAATGGAGTTTAAAAAACAATTAAGGGAAACTTGTGTTATATCCTTGTCTATGTTATCTTTATAACTAAATTAACAGTCAAAGATTGAAGGAACTTTTATTTCAGTTAATAGTGTTTTCACCTTTTATATAAAAATTTTCGAATAGTACCTATTATACGCCAAAGCAGAATCTTGGTGAGCGGAAGAGTGTGCAGATAACTAAATTTGTATATTGAACACCACCAACTCGACAGTAACTTTCTTAACCCTTTAGTGGCTTTTTTAAGTGAAACTTGACAACATCTGTGCGAACTAACCCCTAAAACTGGCCACCGAGATCCTGTTTTGCTGTATGTATGTTAACATTACGAACGAGTAACATACGTAGTTAGTGATAGTGTGTTTAGATTCACGTTCGGATGATAATGTTGATGTTTCGAATAGCACGAGACAAAACCGTTTAGGAAAAATATAAACTGTACTGGTTAATAGTTTATTTTAAGATTTTAGATGGTTTATAATCATGATTTTTTATAATATTCTACCTGGCTTCGAGGTTTATATATCACGAGTTTCATCACGCATCGATTACAAAAGTCTTATAGAATCATCTTATTCTTTCTTTAACAAAACTAAGCCTACTTCCACAAGAAAGTTGAGGCTAGCCCTAATCTAAGTCTTTTTTCTCCGCAAGTAGCTAAATAACTTACTTCCACAAGAAAGTTGAAAGTAGCCTGTTTGGTCCGCGAGAGACGTCTCCTACCCGGTAAATATACCGAGCGTTCCCCTATCCGCCACCTGGGGACGCGCTCTCTAGGGGTTCCAGGCTCCCCCGAGAGAAAAAAAATCCGTAATCTAAGAGACACACGCAGTCTTTTTTCTCCGCAAGTAGCTAAATAAGTTACTTCCACAAGAAAATTGAGACTAGCCGTAATCTAAGAGACACACGCAGTTAATTACAAAAATTGTCGTTTTCTCTTTTCTCGATTTGACAAAATATGTCAAATTAAATATTACTACCAACTTCGAACATCAAATTTTACCAAAATTATTATAACACGAAGCACGCTAATGGTCGATTTATACTGAACATTTAACATTTAAGAGATCAACAAATGGGGTTATGTATAACCATTTATGCTCGTCATAATATAACATTTATCATTTAACCCTTTCGCTGCGGAGGACGCCAATTGGCGTCCAACCTATTCCTTATTATGTGCGGAGGACGCCATTTGGCGTCATACAGTTATTGGGTTTAAATATGCCTTGGATTCGTTCCGCGACACAGTAGAAACGTATTTATGATATCCGCACATTTATAGACATCAGAACTAACTATGGTTTTGATCGTTTTGATTTTTCGCTTTATATTCGGCCGAAATGGCCTAAATTCATTTTTTTGTCATTATTTGGATCTAAAATTAATTTTTTACTATTTTTACACAATTTTTGAATACATAAGAAGCTCTTGGTTTGTTTTCGTCAAAAAATTTAACAATTATGAAAAATTTACGGTACTGCAGGGGGAACTAATAATACTCAAAGGGTTGTCGTTTGTTATTGTTAAAAATCTCCGTGTAAAACAGTCCTTTACCCACTGTGTAAAACAGCGCTAATAGTATACAAAAATGTATGTAGTTTAAATAAAATTTTCTCCACGTGGCCCCGACATAAACCAATCGCGCCCGAATAGTATGCTCGGTGAACTTTCCGATTCGGAGCACTTCGGGAAGTATGCTCGGTGAACAGTATGCTCAATAAAGCCATCTCTTGTCAACACGCTCGAAAAAGAAAGGGTGGCCAAAAGTAACCCAATAGACAATTTACATAACGGGCATCTTACATACAAAGAAGACATCGCTTCGATTTCTAATTCTAATCTTTTTAGCGTACGTTAGGTTGCATGGGTTGGGTGGAATAAATCAACTTTTTTAAAGCAAAGGAAAATACTAGACAATTAACTTAATGTTTAGTGATCGAATTAAACGTATTAAAACTTTTATTTTCATAGCTGGGCTGGAACATTTAGCAGCAACAAATAGATTTGCTCTTTTGCTGCTTCAAGTTATGAACCTAAAACGTCCTCAACCACTACCTACAAGAAATTGACTTGGTGTTGTAAATGTGCATACAATAAATAAATAATGTGTTACTATATTTAATAATGAAAAACAAAGCTTGGGAGGCAGCAAACACTTTTACTAAACCGGAAAGTACAAAATTTTTGACTATGCAAGCTGATCGAAGTAGGTTCTAAGTCTGTTGTAAGTAGGTCCCGGGTCAAAAAAGACCCCCTTAAGGTCAAATCGATAAACTCCAATGGCGTCCAAACGAAGCATCGAAATGTGACCTAATTAGGAAGGTATGTAGTGACCAACGAACTAAACAAATTGCCAAAAGACAATTCTCTCCTAAGTAGGTCCCGGGTCATAAAGACCCCCTTAAGGTCAAATCGATAAATTCCAATGGCGTCCAAACGAAGCGCGAAATGTGGCCTTATTGGGAAGGTATGTAGTGACCAACGAGCTAAACAAACCCCAAAAGAAAATAGTTTTAACTAATTAATAAACTAATGGGATAATAATTACAACAATACTGCAACTACTGAGTTATAATAGTAAATCAAGACAACCACTATTAACGAGAAAAAATAAATTAAATTTATGAACTTACACTCGATTAGGCTCATTAGGCGTGCTTGGAAGCATAAAGTCCATAAATTATTATTATTTACTAATTTAAATTCATTTTTCATGAGCTAAATATTTCATTTTTAGGGTCGATTAACTACACACATTTAAAAAATGTTTCACCAATTGAAAGCAGAAACATTGAAACCAAAACTCTTACCACAGTAATTAACAATATTACTTTTTCTATTTACTAATCTAGTTGTTTAGAAGAGAGATAATTCAACAGTAATGTGTCATAGTTGCTTTAAAAAACTTAATAATTATTAGGGGATATTACATTAACATTATAGCTATTATCCTGCTGTAGAACAATCAAAAGTGCAGAACAAAGTATTTATAGTTGATAGTCCAGCTATACTAACTAAGTGGTTCACCTTCAAGAAATACAATAATTTTGAAATTTCACATAATTCTTTGTAGGTGTCGACTGATGAATACCTTAAAACTCCTGATGAATCAGTAATGAGCTTTCGCTGCAGTGGCCAGTGTTTTAAGATTTTCGTTAATATCTCGAAACTCTGGGTTGGAGTTGA
Source organism: Malthinus flaveolus (assembly GCA_950108345.1). Lineage (NCBI taxonomy): Eukaryota > Metazoa > Arthropoda > Insecta > Coleoptera > Cantharidae > Malthinus > Malthinus flaveolus. The sequence continues at coordinate 657,219 of OX467286.1, forward strand.
AATGCGACTACATTCAAAAATTAAGCTGATAAAATTTGCTACAAAATCGAATATTATGCTTTAATTTTGTATAGTATAGATAATCTCGTTTCAGCTCAAACTCCGTTTTCGAGATATTAACGAAAAAACAAAAAAGTGACATGTCTACGACCACTGCCGCTAAAGTTAACCTTGGATTTATCGGAAAAAAAAATTTGGTGTAAAAGTAATGAAAGTAGCAAATATAATATCTTCTAATAAGAATCTTCAAACAGATATCGTGTTTTATGGCAAAATCCAAATAGGCTCTACTTTCTATACTGCACATTATCCTTAATCGCATTGTTAGGTTCTAAACCAGCTTTTTCGATGCTCTTTAACAAATTGGGAAAATTTCAAGTAAAGATTCCGACATTTCGGATATAAAGGACTCCAGTTTGTTGTTGCACAAGTAATCTGAAAATCGCAATTAAAATACATAATTTTTTTAAATTATTTTTCTTACCATTTCCAATTATTGGCAGCAAATAATTAAATTTAATTATAAATAGAGACCAGTCTAAAGTAATAACTTATAATTAATTATTGTTCTACAATGTGTAAGCTTGTAAAAGATAAGAATGGTTTTCGGCGTGTTCTGTATTAAAGCGTATCATGTTCCAATCTCTCATTTTTGTTCCTCTTCTTCTCGAATAATTTCCTGTGACAATTTAAAACCCATTAAATAAATTAGTAATAAGTGTTGGGAGCTCAAACGTCCCTACAATTCCACCCTGTTAGAAGGCTTAACTTAGAAACAGTCTCCACAGTTTAGGAACATACAATTTAAAAAAGTTGCCTTCTACTCACTTTTGTATTATATTAGAGTAATCATTAGGTATCCAAACTCCAATTTTTATTGTCAACTATTAATTTAGTAGCATTTGGAATCTATTTACCAAAAGCTGTCTCATTTCATTATTCCTAGTCAGAGGGCCTAAGTCGCCTCAATCCAAAATTAGAGGTGCATTTTTAGATAAGGTTGTTACGTTTGCCGCTAGCTCTCCGTCCTCTCTTTACGACAGGTACTGTTTTTTTCTTTCTTTTTGTTTTCCTACACCCGACGACGTGATAAAATAAATTGTGTCTTTGCATCCTCGATTCAGTTATTTGCGATTATATTTGTCTATGTCTCTACACAATTGTCGGCATAACTTTCAACCTTAACACGATGCTTCTCTCTAAAATAAAAATAAGTTTAGTTACTACTTAATTAAAACCCACAGTAAATCACGACAAACACCAAAGCAGCATCATTTACATCAATTTTCGCAATGAATATTGCATTAAATTTAACTAGCCCAACCTGGTAGGATATTTATTACAATAAGTTCCATTATAATTTTAAAATAAACAAATCTAACATCTTATGTTGAATTAACCAGGATAAAGCTCTAAAAATATTAAAATAAGAACAAATACCTTAAAATGCCCTATTTTCTTGTTTCCACAACTCTAGACTCTTCTGTCGTTGTCGTTTTATTAATTAATGTCAATAAGAGTCAAGTCTCATCGCAAATAATAAAAATGGTAATTTTATATGTTTAAAGCCTTAAAATTGTGGCAGTTAACGTAAGAAAAATAAGTTGATACTGTGAGGGTTAATAGTTTCTAATAATAACTGCATAATTTTAAAGGACATCGCGTAGTGGGCTTTTCTTTCCCTAAGACTACTCTAACTGTACATCTCAACTCTGTACTCTCAGCTGTACGAGCATTTGCATCAAGACCGGCCACAAAATACAGTCTTGATCGAAATACTCCAAGTTACTATGATTAAGGTTAGGAAATGCTGAAACTACAATTAAGCTATCTTAGAGAATCTACGTGTATACTTACATCGAATTCGAACTGCTGCTGCTGTGATTCAGAGTCATAGAATACTTGGCTTCGGTTATAACGGGTGATAATGACAACAAATAAATGAGTAGAAATATGGCTATAACCTATAACTTTTGTCATTCACCGTTTTCAGGCTCCTTTCAACTAGGTAGTTATTTTTAAGTATGCGAGGGCTGAAAGTTGTCTCGTCTGAAGCTTTAGTAGTTAAAAATCTAAGGTTAGAAACCTTTTACATCTTACAGGCTTTGACATTTTTTCGAGTGGAAGTGGCTTTTCTCACTCACACGGTAGAATAAGACTAAACTGTTTTTTTATGCAACCCAGCGGAATGCTGTATTTAAGGTTGATGCAACTTCTGGTTTGATCGAATACGAAATCGAATTCTAATTATTAGAAGTTTATTGTTCTTAGCCGTGAATCCTTTTCCAGGTCACATTGGATTTCCATTAAGTCTTTGTATTAATGTAAATCTAAAAGTAAAAAATACTAAATTAGCTTTCTCATATCCCACTTGTAAAAATTAAAATACATGCATGTTTTATATTTCTAACAAAATTTTGAATTACCTAAGTGTATAACTAAGCAGTGTGCAGTGTTGTTAAGTAATTAATTACAATTACTTGAAAAAGTAATTGAATTACTTTCATTGTAATTGAAGCAGTAATTGAATTACTTTCATTGTAATTGAAGCAGTAATTAATTACTTGCTCTCAAATTGTAATTCATTTGATGAAAGTTTTTCCAACAAAATGAAATATAAATTAATAATATATCCATAACCTAAAATGTATCGCACAAACAAGATTATACATAACGGGTATCTTTAGGTCTGTTCGTTTGGACTGTCTGAGTTCACTCTAATATCAGGCAAATCATGTTGGAGTTGATTCGTGTGACGTCACGAAACTTATCTACTAAGAAAACATTTTACAAACGAACACTCGACTTCATGATCTCACGCAAAAAAGCAGCGAAAACATTGCAAACGAACAGACCTTTTCATTTAAAGTTCAAAAAACCTAACGTCGTAATTTTCTAAATTTATGTACGTTGGGTTGCTAGCATTCCAGGCGTAAAATATTAATTTTTTGTACAGTACAAACTTTGATGACATAGAGAGCCCTCTCCTTAGAGAATGAGTTTAGAAAATTTGTCTGCAAACATATAAGGAAGGAAGGAAGATTTATAATATATGTATTCAGTTACATGCTTACACCCAGTAATTCTAAAAATCGCAAAAGGAATTATAAAAAGTACGTTTTTTATAATAATAATAAAGTAATATCATATTCAATAACTATTTGTTAATTAAAAACTTATTAACTATTTCAACAATCATAATTTATTATTAACTTCGGTTTTTAATTTTTGAACGTACGATGGTACAAAATAGAGGACAAACAAAATAAAGTTTACACTAAGACCGTATTCCATATGCCAGCAAACTTTGACGAGAAATGTCAGACAGTGAGATAGAAACTAGCCAATGTAAAAAAACTCGACTGTAAGTGCGAGGGATTAGTTCATACAGTAATAAAAGAAAACACAACAAAGTATTTGTATAGGGGCAAAGCATTATAGACACAGTAAAGGAAGAGCTGAATTACTTTACGACTGCATAGAAAGAGGACTAAAACCCAATTGTTAAATTTTTTAATGTTAATTATCACTAAATAGATAATTTTAGAATCTTTTAAACCATTAAAATATCGATATTATCAAAATATCGATATTAACGAAAATACCCATACATAATATCGAAAATATCGATACTTCGATATCGGCTTTATCCAATATCGTTATTCAATAGTATCGATAATATCAATAAAATGTAACAGTCCTAGTTGCAACCCTTTCGCAACATCAAGTTTCAATTATTCTTAAATTAATAGGGGCATTATAATTATTTTCAAAAGGAGTATGATTATTTATGAGTAAGTTTCCATTTAAAGCGATGCCACGATACGTTCAGAGGATCCTTTAGGCCAAATCTATAAAAAATAACACTACAATTAATTACTTTAATAAAATTCGATATTAAGTTTAGGGGGATCAATGAGAATAGCAGGTAGTGACACAGCTCATTGCCTAAACATTATAACTATTAAACTATTATTATTACCTACTCCCAGTGAAAGAAAAGCCCACCATTAGATGAAAGCTGCGTAAGAGCGTAAGACGTGGCTTCAGAACCCAGTAGCAGAGCTAGTTATTTTTTTCTTTTAAAAAAGAAATTAGCAATTTTTTAAATTTGCTAAAAAATTCTAAATAAGTGCAGCCGAGCAAACTCCTTAATCTCGCTCCCACGTGCCTGACCAGAACTCCGCCTATTTAAGTGCTCTTGAAACAGATTAAACACTTTTGGAGCAAAAACGGAAAGGTTCGCTGTCGTATTGCCTTATTGGCTTTTAGAAGAATGACATTATCTTTATAACGTGTACGATATTCATGGAAAGGGAACGAGAGGTTGCATTTTGTATACGTACTTCAGAATCTCAACAGCGTAAAGCTGAGTAACCGTAATGAGTGACGCCTCCTCAAACAGCAAGAACGAAGGGTAACGCATAGGCCTGTTCAGCATTGCCTTTATAATGGATTTCTGAATAATCTCCAATCTTGATTTATAGACCTTGGCAACACCACCCCAACCTATTATCCCATACGATAACGGAGATTGAACAAGGCCATAATACAACGTGTACAAGGACCTCAAACAAACAAAACCCCCAAGCTTTTTAAAGATATAAATAGTTCGGCGAAGACGCTTACACAGTGATGACAAGTGTGAGTCCCACCTCAAGTGCCTATCAACCAGTACACCAAGATATTTTACATGTTTCTTACACTGTATTTCAAAGCGGTGCTCCATGTCAACCGCCGAAAAGTAAATTGTGTCAAATTCGGGCTGGCCAATAATGCACTTAACAACCGTATATCGTATTCTATTTTTCGCCCGATCAAAATACAATAGACATTGTCAACAAAATAGTGATTTTGCAAGGAGTACCAACTTTACTTACCGCACGGAGTTAGGTTATAATGGTTATAACCTTATAACAGCATTGTTTTTACTGGTCTCTATGGAAACTATGAAGGTGTTGTAAATTTGATTTACACGGTCTATCAACAAGGCCTGTAAGTACGGTAAAATACACGTTTTTTTATAGATTTCTCTCTATTTTCTACTCAAGCACCAGCTCACATATTTTGAAGAGAGGAAGTCTACCGAGGTCTTTATTTCGAAAATGTCTCGTTTCATTGTATCGAGTGACAAAATTTTTTTATTGATTGTATTCAAAATTTCCCTAATCTCTGTCAGCTCTTCTCCTGAAGACGACGATGCAATCTCCCACGAGTTTTCGAACCACCCATTATTTATAATGGGAGTAGAATAAAGCTATAATTATTTAAGCTGCGCTATGTTAACGTTAGACCACTGTAATTCTTCATAAAGCAATGCATAAATCTCCAATTTGAATTAATATTGGCGTGATAGCACTGTAATTGACACCAACAGCTGAGTACGTCGATACTCAAGGGGAATATATTTTATTGCAATTACAATTTTAAGCTAATTTTTGTTATATACTAACTTAAACGGCACTTCTCAACCCCAAACTGATATCAACGCCCAGCGCCAAATCTCCACTATCAGTAATGCACTGCTTCCATCAAAACATACACTCGCATCTCCCTAAAAACCCAAATAAAAGCACCACTACAAATTAATACACCGTGTAACGGGGTGTAGTTCTCAACTCAAATTGCCTTAACGTTTGTAATACGTTTTCATTAGCACCTTGTAGATTTCCGACTCGTGTAAAAATCAATCCTATTAATCCACTCAAAGAGTCAAATTAGACAGAAATATGGTATTTGAGGGAAAAAATATTTTTTGAAAATTGGTACGATTGTTATTTATTAGAACTGGTGGGTGGGTGCAAGCAAATAACTCGTCGCCTATTACAGATCGTACGTTAATAAAAAAGTTATAGAAAACCTTATTAGCTACAAGATTGGTTATATGCATTTTTTCTATAAATTAACTCTTTTCGGCACATGGCGCGGAGAAGGGGTTGCAGTGAATTCATTTTATGGGATGACGCTAAACAAACAAGACAATTCCTTTCGTGAAAGGAATTAATCAACCACCAAAGCCACCCATAGATAATCCGACACTGCATAAGGTAGAGTAAAGATGTGATTTTTACGTTTCTCTGGTCCTAAAATCGATGATTAACATTTTTCGAAATTTCGGTGGTCCGCGTCTTTGAATTTTAGGCGACGAACCACGTGCACGATGGTTTTCCGATTATCTCTGTTGACTTCATCATTAAGAACCTCGTCATTAGTATTATTTCCTTAGGCCGCTAGGGCGTGTGCCAAATTATTTTTGAGATAGCTATTTATAGGTAACTCAATTTCGGAAAGTTGTTTTTAGCAAATTATCGATACGAGCTCTCTAAAATAAAGATTTCAATTCCAATAAAAAATGAACAGTTTCTTCTAAAGTAGGTACGTCCACCAAATTTTTGAATTTTCCTAAATGGTAACGAGAAGCGCGAGTATCTTGAAACGTATAATAAAAATATTGGAAGGTACGTTCGTTGTAGACCAAGAAAGATATAAATGGGGTCGATTACATATTATTTCATTGTTATAAAACACCAAACATAATAATTACGTATGTACGTTGTATAAATTTTTCGTTCGAGTGACCAAAAAACTCGACTTAATTAAAATTTCGATACCTTAAACGTAACTTTAAAAAAAAGTAAGAGTGTTAGTAGGGAGACGTGCATTTTGTCGTGATTCGAGTCAAACGGAAACAGTGGAAAAGTGAAGACTTAAGAGAAAGTACCGACAGGGATTTACCATTACGGTTATAGAACAGATATTCTTCGACACTGCCCACTTAACATTCGATAATGAGCCATCGGTATTAATTAAAAGTTAGAAAATGTCGACCCTTTTGTTGTTCTTATTTGTTTTCGTTTCGGGCACATTTTCGGAATCGACGATAACGATAAATAATGTCTCGAAAGAAATGAATTACGTGGATGGATCGACCCCGGAGCCGAAATATTCGTTGCCTCGGGTTAATGTTAGTGCTTTAAGTGACGAGGATTTTTTAAAAAGTGACGTTAATTCGGTTCCAGCAAGTTTATCTCGTGTTTTGGATTTTTACAATACCGAACTATTGGCGGCTAGTTGGAAGAGAGTTCAAAAGGGATTAACTCGTACGTGTAAACGGAATGTGCAAAAATACATAGATGGATTAGTTTCCGGGCAACATTGGGCTTTAAAAAGTACGTTGTATTTATTTTTACTATTTTGAACACCCCCGTCGGTCAAAATCGCAATTCTGAACTTTAAAAAAATAATATGTTTCGAGGAGTAATTTTTTACTCGAGACTCGAGACCTAACGAAAAAGAACAAAACAGTATCTCTATAGTTAACTTAACCATTCCATAAAATTATGTAGGTTAACAAATCAACGAATTGCAATTTTATCTAAAAACATAAATAAATAGTCATTACGCCGAATAGCAATTAATTGAAAACTAGAACAATAATTGCGTAACAATATACTAGTAAAGCGCGATCACAATTTTGTGAAGGTGAATGTCTGTACTCTTACAATTAATTAACTCGATAACTCGTTTGTTTAAAGTTAAATTAATTTTATTACAACTATACCGAGGGATGTTATTGAATTAGTGACCTCCTTAAAGTTGCTCAAGAAGTTTAATTGCGAAATTATTAGTCAGCGCCAAAAAACATCGGGCCGGATCTACCGGCTCCTTGGATAATAATTAAATTCAAATTAATTTTTATATCTTCCTGTACGCGCTTAAACAATTACTTAAGGACGATTTCTACAAATCGCGCCACTTCATTTCGAAAGTTAAAGCTAACAAAAACGCAAATATTTATATCTGTATCGATACGTTTACAGCTCTTTAAGTGCGACGTATTGTCGTTTCTATTAACGATTAAAGTATGTTTCTTGAACTACGCGTTTCTTCCACGCTCGACCTTAATGATCGATTGTTTAATTTTCAGTTAAAAAAACTAATTACCTTAACTTTATTTAAATTTGAAAACCTTCTTTCGATATTATGCACTTTACTTTCGTTAGCTTTCGTAACTTTGGCGTGCCTATTTGTCGAATCTGTTAACGAGTTTTGACGTAATCGAATTTCTAAGTTCCAAGTGTGTTCTCCAATTAATTTTGAAGTGTGAACTAAAGAAAATTGCGCTTCCAACAATGGCCGAATTTTCTCGTTAATAATCTCGTCACCGGATGGGAACGCTTCGAAACTGGCGCCGCTCCATTGTTAATCGAAGGGTAAATTTACTCTAATTTTTCCAAATTTATTCATTAATCCCCATCGAGGCCATCGCAAGACTGATTAAGTAGACCTTGATGGTTTGTGTGCGAACGAGTTGAATTTTTTGGAGCGACAAATTGTTACTAATTGCTTAATTATTACTCCAAATGTTTAGTAACAAGTGATATAAATTAAATGTGCGCAGCCTTCCTAGAGAACTTATTAAGAATTAAATATTTGAACATTTACATTAAAATCGTGCAGCGAAAATCAGATAACGGTCAAATAATTATTTGCTCGCTTGATTCAAATACCTAATTGTTGTTAATAAACTTAGGTATACGCCAAAAAACTGCAAAAATGCACTTTTGCCTAAAGCATAGAAGATTTACAGCAGTACACGAATATTTTTGCTTCCTAAAAAGATAAGATGTCAAATTTTGAAATTAGTCTTTTAGAAGATTTCGATTATTTTCCAATAATCGATGGTAATTTAATTGTCTTTCTCATATCATCGCCTATCCGATCGATTCCCGCCATTTTTTACTCTTTTAAAAAAGCCTTCTGTCGCCAATCAATATTTGAACACGACGGACGTCCACTATAATTTTTTGAAGCTTTCGAGTTCCAAAAAGCAAGCAAATTCTCAAGTTGGAACAGTTTGGAGTTTGTTCTGCCTTCTTATATTATACGAAAAGCTTAAGAGTCTACGATAAAGGGATAAGTGATGAGGCTATCCCCAAACGTCTCCAATTGTTCTTTCTTTGACTCTTCTCGACCAACGCGCTTTCCACCGCCTTTCCACCTGGTGTTAGGTCTTTTAACGCGTTCCATTATAGATTTTCACTCCAATATTTTATTCGCTCGCCCGTCGTACGTTCTTCGATCAATCTGTTCTACCTTATAGCTTATATCCTTTTTATCCTATACGTAAATTGCGGCCAAAAAATTCTCAAAAGCTTGTGATGGCGGAAAGAAGACGTAGTAAAAAATTTAAAATTCGTCTATTGTGCTCTACTTTTAGCGAGCTACTCTCTCGCTCGTTAGAGGATTTAACGATCAAATAAACTTATTGCTTTAGTATCAACAACTGGTCTTATCTCAAACGTTCTTCTCTAGAACTAGAAATGCTGTGGCGATGACGAAAACTTAATCAAAAATTTTATGTTGACATAAAAGTTGAACCCGTCATATACGCCAAAAATCTCGGGCTATACTATATGGATTCCGACCTGAGATTCGATGCTCACGTTAACAGCATTATTAGGAACTCTTTCGCTAGTCTGAGGCTTTTATACTGTAGTCGTAACATGCTGAGTAGTAAAACTAAGGTTGTGTTATGTGAAACCTTAGTGCTATCACATATGCGTTTCTGCGATGTATAGTCAAAACCAGGAGAGGTGTCCTATGACTCATCGCTAAAATGACTTAAAAATGACGTATTAAAATATTCTGTCGCACTCCCACAAAGTAAAAACAAACTTAAAAACAAGGATAGCGTGATTCAGGTTACGTAGTTTTTTGGAATAAGTCATAGGACACCTCTCCTGGTTTTGACTATAGTGTACGGACCTTGCATAACTCGATATAATCGAGTTCGGTTATAGCGCATCCAGAATGCGTGTGTTCGGTTTATCTACGGTCTAAGAGGGCGGGTTTATGTGACGCCGCACTTGCGCGCCCTGGGGTGGCTGAATACAACACAGCGACGAATACTGAGTTACTCAAAACTGTGTAGTTGAATTATAACTAAAAAGACTCCTGCGTACCTGTATAATAGGGTGAGGTACCGAAGGGAAATTCATAATTTGAACACGCATACAAGAATGCTCGCTGCTATTCCTTCCCACAAGACAGCCCTGTTCCAGGGATGTTTTTCATAATGTCAAATTGTGTTTGCAAGGTGGCTCTTCGTTAATCATTAAAATTCGATAAAATTGCGGGATGATTTTAATTATTTGTTTGTTGGAATTGCATTTTTGGGCCGTGTTGAAGTTGTTACTGGTCGGTTGTTAATTGTTGTAGTTGTTACTAGTGAGTTGTTAGTTGTGTAGTTGAGTTTGTATTGAGGTTTGAGCGCCTTACTGTACGAGTTATTTTAATATGTGGGTAGCAGGGAAGACCAGTTCTGCAAGCAATTTTTTGCTGCAGAACTGACTGCTAACCTTTTCTGCAGGGTGTAATGTATAATGTGTTATGTAATTGTTTTTTATATGTATCATAACTGTTCTGCAGAATAAGTCCAATTATTATTATTATTAATACTTTCACCCTATTCTCACTTGGCTAGGACCTTCTTAAACAGACGGTTCTGAAGCTGATTAGCGATTTTTTCAGAACCGACCATACGCAAAATTTTTTGTACCTTTTGGAATGCTCTCCCCAAACGCATTCGAAAGAAGATACGACCGAGTCGCTTTGAATATTAAACTTTTTTTTGTTCTTTCCGTGAGCCCATGACTTTTGTTTTTTGACAAAAATCCCTGGACCTTTGCTCTTGTAAATAATTATTAATACCTACTATAGTAAAGGACGACTAACCTAGCCGAATTCTACAAGCTTTACAGTATGATAGGAGTAAAGGTGAACGAACATTATTATTTTGAAATGTTTCGTCCATCATCGGCGCCATAGTAGATTGTGAAAACTTTATCCTGCGTAAAGATAGAAAATTATGACATCCATTTTTTGTAGTAGTTTTTGTGAAGTGACCCACCTGTAGCTACATACGTACACGTACAGATATCATTCAAAAAATGTTCGACTAGCTTCGGGGGACTTCAAAATACCGAAATCCGTTAATAGATAAAAATACTTTCCTTACCTTAGGGTTCAGAAAGTAAAAACTTGCAAAGAATAAATTAAACGAGGTATTGCGTCAAGAGTGATTTATGTGATTCGCCGATTAACTAATTTCTCGTGTGGTAGCAATACGCTTTAATTTTCATTCCACGATTCCACTATTTGGTTGCAAGCCAAAAATGTTACGCAAGCGTTTAAAAAGTTGCATTAATGCATTTTAAGGTTCGTGACTTGGTATTATTTTAAGTGGGCCACCGTCAAGTGGCAAAAGTTTCAAATTTTATGTCGTTTTCTGCTCCGAAGAGCACCAGCTGCAGATTGTCATACTTTGAAAAAAAAATACTATTGCAGCTATCGACGGATCGGAGAAATGCACAAATAACACAATTTCAATTGATGCCCCATTTGAACTTACACCCTGCCAAAAATAGAATCATCCGTAAAAATCTTGGCTTATCATGGCCCTTTGCGCGCCTCCTCTGTTTTGTACGTACCCGGAAAATATTCTCGCGGCCGTTCCTGTTCCTATTCTCGATAGACGTCTATAATAGAACTTCCAGATCGAGATCTGCAATCGACAACCGAATTTAAATTGTTGACCGAATTTATTTTGAACTCGTATTGACATTTTACTAAAAATCCAATAACTGCGCTAAAATTTGGAAATATTGGAGCACCTGTCCCCTCCGTCGATAATCGTGTTGGTGCAATCGAAAAACGAAACGTACTAAAACGTTGTCACATATTATCGTTAATGCCACAGTTAACCTCGTGTTTTGGTTACGGTCGCTTTGCGAGAGAAAGTATTAATATAAAATGCATTAAATTAAAAATAAGCGTAACTACCTAACCTATTGTCGTAGTTAAATTTCTTCACTATTATTTTCTTAAATACTCAAACCAAACTCATAGTGGAAAATGAAATTAACACAAATATTATAAATTATAACATATTATTTATAACTTATTATATAATTTAATTCGTGTTCCTAACGTTACAGTCACTAGTTGATGATGTAAGTTGTAATAGTTGAAAAAAGTTAATCGACGCCTATATAAGTTTTATCGAGCAATTTTCTGCAAAAAAAGCACAAATTTGCACTTAAACTTGTTGTATAAAGAGAAACTTTTTTATTTTGCTCCTCGTTGTTTATATCATAACATACGTAATGCTATCTCATTAATTTTAATTTGTTTCGTTTTCATTGTCATTAACTTTTGCTCGCTTTGCTTCGAGCGAATCGAAATTATCCTCTTAATTTCGTAATGTAGAAAAGAGATAAGTACTGCTAAAAGTTGCTACAAAGTTGCAAAAAAGTTCGTTAGTAGAGGAACTTAGTCCTAAAACCGACTTGTTTTTTCCAACGTGGGTCTTTATTTATCCCATTTACTTTCTTGAGCACATTTTGCAAAGCCCGATTGCGCTTCAATAAAGACTTCCGATCTCGATGTCGACTTCAACTTCTCTTTTACCACTTTACAATTTTCTCTAGAGCTCAAAATCTTAGTTTCTATATCTTCGGGTAATTGTCTGCAAATATTACCTGTAGTCAATACTCCAATTTGCCAGGGAAAATATATAGAAGTTTGTTTCTCTATCATTCCTAGAAGTGCTCAATTTTCAGTTTTTAGGTTATAACCTGAAAACTACACACGTTACAAGAAAAGTAATATTATAGGTATAAAAATAAAGTACATTCAATTTCCTACAAATTATGCCTGTTAGGTTTTTTCTTCGGCCCAACGGTTTAGGCGCTAGAGCGCGTTAAATTTTAACAAAAATTCCAAAACTGGTCAAAAAATTGTTTTTTTGTTTCTCGTCTAGAACTCACCAACAAACAAGGTTTTTTACGTCAGACGAACGATGGGTGTAGACAGGCGCTAGAGCGCGTTGAAGTCAAAATTTTGTTAATAATCTTTTACGGTTGAGAAGAGGCAACTCGATAAAAACCAACCCAAATAATTAAAATAATAAATTCGAATTATAATAATTAATTGATGTCCTTTATGATTTCCATTCTTAAGTATTTAATTAGAAATTAGAGGAAACCCCCCAGGGGCTTCTTAGAGAAGTACGGGTTTTGACAATCCCGGGGTCCTAGTCCGTCTCTTCGACGTTAAAGAGGCGTGTTTTTCCTGCGATAAAGGAAAAAATATGGGTATAATGTTTAATAGCAGTGCCTCGGAAAACTCGTTGGGCAGTCGAGTTAAAACAGCCCTTGCAGTAGGTTGCGATGCTGGGCCTGCTGTGGACGAGCTTCAGCACTCCGTAGTTAGCGATGGGGATGTCGGCGTCGCGCTACGTAGGACTACCGTCAATGAAAATACCTATCAGAAAAAGGTGGACCCAATTCCCCGGTTTCTGGTGGTAAAAAAGAAAGTAGGAAATTTCGAAAAAATTAGTCCTTTTTTTATATCTAAAACTTTATATGGCTTAGTTGGAGATGTTAAGACTTTAAAAAAAATTAGAGATGGTTTATTAATAGAATGTGTATCAGCAGCTCAAGCTGCTAGGCTTTTAAAAATATCCAAACTTGGTGATATAGAAATTGAAGTTATTTCCCACGCCACGTTAAACTGTTGTAAAGGTGTTGTTACGTGTAAAGATTTCTTGAACTGCTCTATCGAAGAAATATTAGAGGAAATGCGTGATATAGGTGTAATTGCGGTGAAGCGAATTTTAACTCGCAAAAATGGCGTTCTATGTGAAAGTGACAGTCATATATTAACATTTAACGTTCCAGTTTTGCCTAAAAAGATTAAGGCTGCCTTTTACTCTCTTCCAGTTCGACCTTATATTCCAGCTCCTCTTAGATGTTTCAATTGTCAAAAGTTTGGGCACACCTCACTAAAATGTACAAATGAAAAAATTTGCATATGCGGTGGAAAACCACATGAAGGGGTTCCATGTGATCAACCTATAAAATGTGTAAACTGCGAAGGTGAGCACTCTGCTCGCAGCAAGCAATGCCCAGTATTTTTACAAGAAAACGCTATTCAAAAAGTTAAAACTTTAGATCGCGTATCTTATTTCGACGCAAAAAAAATAGTAATGTCAACTGCTACACCATCTAATGGTAAAACGTATGCCCAAGTCACCGAAAAAAAAACAGTGAATCCCGATATTGTTAAAGATATTGTTGCGCATCTCACTCCAGTAATTGCCGACATTGTAAAAAAAGAAATTGCCGCTATTAATATGTTTAAGAAACCAGACCATGATAGTACTTTCATTACACTGTCCCAAAGGACATCTGACGGAGGTACTAGTATTTCGAGTAAAAGGAAAGTACAGGATAGAACTCCTAGTCCTGAAATAAGTGCAGATATTGAGAGCTCCGATGCCGCGAGCTCACAATCCAGCCATCAAAAAAAGAAAAAAGGATGGCCAAAAGGAAAGCATAGAATTGCTCGAAAGGATGCTCCAAATCCTACTTAAATACTGTTTATATCTGTGATACTAATTCTACTTTAGTTTACAAAACTGTGATATTTTAATTCCTCATAAAAAAAACTTGTATTTTTAATTTTTCTTACTTTATTTAGTTTTTGTAATGTTTTTATCTTTTATATATAATATTTATATAAATGGACACAATAATACAATGGAACTGCAATGGCTGTAAATACCATTATGAGGAACTAAAGCTCTTAATGCAGGAAACAACTCCCTTTTGTATATGTTTACAAGAAACGCATTTTAAATTTGCAGAAACTTTTAATTTACGTGGTTATCAATGTTCAAGAAAAGATGTAAATACAGACCTACGAGCCAAAGGTGGTGTAGTAATTTTTATAAAAGACGAAATACCGTATTCAGAAGTACCCCTAAATACTCAATTACAAGCTACAGCAATTAACATCGAAGCTCCTCTAAAAATGACAATTTGTAATATTTATCTCCCAGATGCCTCTTGGCAAGCTCAAGACATTGAAAATATTATTCTTCAACTTCCAACACCCTTTATCCTACTAGGAGATTTTAATGCTCATAATACCCTTTGGGGGTCAACTACCACCGACGTAAGAGGACGTCTAATAGAAAACATCTTAGATAGCTCCGATAATATTTCACTTCTCAACACTGGGGAAAACACTCACTTCAACTCGGCAACAGGGGGATTTTCAGCAATCGACCTAACTTTCGTTTCTCCTCGACTTTTAACTCAGCTTGACTGGAAGGTAAATAACTACTTACACGGCAGTGATCACTTTCCAATTAAAATAACCTGTAATATGAAAACGTCACTTAAAACATTTCGATCACGCTGGAACATAAAGTTGGCAAAGTGGGATATATTTCGTGAGAAACTTGCCAATCTTGCCGATACTCTTGTAGCGAATGATATAGACTTATCTGTTGAAGATCTGACTGCAAAAATAAATAGCGCCGCAGCTGCGAGCATACCGAAAACTAATACGAAAACTTCAAAACCCTATGTTCCATGGTGGAATCAAGAAGTAGAACAATCAATAAAAGATAAAAAACGAGCTTTTAACTTTTACAAAAAACGACCCACTCTCGAAAACCTTGTCAACTTCAAAAAACTGAGAGCATATGCGAGAAGAGTAATTATTCGGAGTAAACGTAGATCGTGGGAAATGTATGTAAATAGTATTACGAAAACTACTACTTCAACCGAAATATGGAAAAAAATAAAAACTATATCGGGCAAGAGGCCATCTACTATACCTATATATCTGACGATAAATGGAGATCTAACTCAAGATAAAAAATGTATATCTGAAGCGTTTGCTGCACAATTTTCTAACAACAGTAAAACAGAAAACTTCTCGGCCGAATTCCAACAAGAAAAAATAAATCGAGAAACAGCTTTAGATTTTAGACCGAATAGGTACCTCGCATATAACGATCCAATCTCTATGTCCGAACTGAAATTAGCTCTTAATGAAAATAAAAAGTCGTCTCCAGGAATAGATGACATTTCTTACGAAATGATTAAAGAGTTTCCCGATATAGTCACCGAACAACTTCTTCGACTATTCAATAACATTTGGAATAAAGGTTACTACCCAATCAAATGGAAAGAAGCTATTAT
Source organism: Malthinus flaveolus (assembly GCA_950108345.1). Classification (NCBI taxonomy): domain Eukaryota; kingdom Metazoa; phylum Arthropoda; class Insecta; order Coleoptera; family Cantharidae; genus Malthinus; species Malthinus flaveolus. The sequence continues at coordinate 673,277 of OX467286.1, forward strand.
CATACCAATCCTTAAACCAAAAAAAGATCCATCCGAAGTATCTAGCTATAGACCGATATCACTCACATGTTGTTTAGGTAAACTATTAGAAAAAATAGTTAACGATCGTCTTGTGTGGTTTCTCGAAACCAATTCCTTTTTTATAAAGCATCAAGCAGGTTTTAGAAAATTTCATTCAACGTTAGATCATTTGGTATGCATCGAAGATGCTGTACAAAACGCCTTTCTTAAGCGAGAACACTTAGCAATGATCTGCTTTGATATTGAAAAAGCCTACGATATGACTTGGAGATTTGGAATTCTAGAGACACTCCACTCTTTGGGCATAAGAGGCAAACTAGCTAACTTCGTTAAATCCTTTTTGGGAGATAGAAGGTTTAGAGTAAGAATTAATGATGTAGAATCGTCCACTTTTGTTTTAGAAAATGGTATCCCGCAGGGATCAACTATAAGTGTAACTCTGTTCGGCATAGCTGTTAATAATATAATGAATACACTTCATGTAGACATAGGTAAATGCTTATATGTCGATGATTTAACAATTTTCTACAGAGCAAAAAATAGGGAATCATTTAACGAAACTCTACAGGAGGCGGTTAATACAATTGTAAAGAATTCCGAATCCAGAGGTTTTCGCATTTCAGTAGAAAAAACAAAACTTATTCACTTTTGTAGACTAAGAAAAGCCCACGATGATCCCGAGGTTTATATTTATAACCGATTAATCGAATGTGTCGATGAAATACAGTTTTTGGGCTTGACGTTTGATAGCAAACTGACCTGGAAGCCCCATATCAACCGTCTAATAGCTAAATGTAAGAAACAAATTAACATCATTAAATGCATAGCTAACATCAATTGGGGTGCAGATAGAGAAATATTGCTTCGAATCTACAAATCTCTTATTTTATCTCAAATAGACTATGGCAGTGTTGTTTACTCATCTGCTAGAAAAACCCTTCTTAAACGGCTCGATACTATACAAAACACATGCTTAAGACTAGCTATTGGCGCTTTTCGCACAAGTCCATCGTTGAGTTTATGTTCGGATTCGGGAATACTGCCACTTATGTTTCGTCGAAATCGCATGATAGTTAGTTACTTTAATAAAATACGGAGTGTCTCTAATCATGTTAATAATAGTATTCTTAATAATAAAAATAAAATTAATGATTTTTATCTAAATCCCACAAAAACAAAACCAGCAGTCGTACGATTTAATGAGATCTTAAAAAAATTAAATTTCGATATTCCCACGACTCATCAAACGGGATTCTCTACACTTTGTTTTTGGAAACTTCCGACTATTTTCTGCAGATTGGACTTATGTACATCGAATAAACTTGAAGTAAACCCAAATATTCTGAAAAACGACTTCAATATTCTAATTTCGAACTATCCGCTAGCTAAAATTATTTTTACAGATGGGTCTAAAACTGAGGAAGGTGTCGGTAGTGCAATATGTGTGGAAAATAAATCGTTCTCTTGGAAATTACCCAAAATTTCCAGTGTTTACACTGCCGAGCTTTATGCCATCTGGGAAGCAGTAAAATTTATACATAGAGACGAATATCACACGTATCTCGTATGCTCAGACTCCCTTAGCTCTCTTAAAGCTCTAACTAATGTAAAATCGTTTCATCCATTAATTCAAAAAATCCTAATTAAGTTATTTATTGTACGAAACAAACAAGTCACGTTTGTATGGACCCCGGCACACGTGGGAATAAGTGGAAATGAAGCGGTTGACAAAGTGGCAAAGCTGGCATGTAATCAGGGAGTTGAAGGTGACCTGGGAGTTCTTAGGGAAGATCTACACACTGCTCTTCTCAACAAAATAATTGAAGAGTGGAACATTCTTTGGAATGCGACAAATGAAAATAAGCTCAAAGAAATTAAAGCAGGAATACATCCCCTACCTCTTCCGTTACGTTTGAGCAGACGAGATGCGGTCGTGCTAACGCGTCTGAGAATAGGTCACACAAGACTGACTCATAGTCATATTTTGGCGGGTGACGATCCTCCTATGTGTGACACATGTATCTGCCGGCTAACTGTGAAGCACCTCCTCGAAAATTGTCTGAAATACGCTAATAAAAATAAATATCCGGGTTTGAAGGGAGGTATTCTCAATAGTCTGGTGGAGTCATGTGAACACACTTTAGCATTCTTAAAGGAGAACAACATATATAACCAACTGTGATAAATCTACTGTGATATAGTTACTGTGATATTTTATTTACCTATTTATTTATTTATTTTTACTTTGTAAGTTTGATCTGTTGATTGTCTGTCTGTTTATTACTGTTAAATATTAGAGTTGTAATTAGGGCCGTTTACACCCACTCAAATAGGCTAATGACCTTAGTTGTCGATGCCTTTCTTTTATCTAAAAAAAAAAATTAGAGGAAAGTTACAAAAAATTATTTGCGTTGCATTACTTTGTGCGATAGAGAGCTATAAAATAATGCAAACATCGCGCTTTGTTACCCATTCATATGCCAGATGCAAGAACGTTCTTAAAATTGGTAATTTAAATTGTTAACAATTCTAATAAATGGCTAATTAATTAACAACAAATACGATCATAATTACCGAGTATCTTTACATCTCTTACCTTCGGTATTTCCACCGTAAGTTAATTTTTGGGTTGAGGTAATTTTTTAGTCGAAGGTAACTACCGGATTACCGGATTACAAAAAGTTTTTACATCTACAAATCTAGATCTAAGTATTTTTTGCTATTACGAACCATTATACGTATAGTCAAAACCAGTGTCCTATGACTCGTCGCTAAAATGACTTAAAAATTAGGTTTTAAAATATTCTGTTTCATTCCCACAAAGTAAAAACAAACTTATAAAAAAAGAAGTTATTTAGAATCAGTCATAGGACACTCTCCTGTAAGTCTTGAAATTAAATATTGCCTTTCTTGATCCATGTCGAAAATTTAGATTATACAACGCCTTTTCACAGTATGCTTATAATCCCATTTTTAAAACGATCTCTTTCGATCTTTACTCCAATTAATGGTTCTCAGTCAGTAACTTTTTAACTTCGGAAAGATTGTGATACTTCCTTGCAGTTTTTCCTGTCTGATGTTTTTCACAGTTTTTAGGTCTGCTACGAGGTTCTCTCACACCCCATAAAACTTAAACGATCTGCTGTATGAATGTATTTAGACGCGACCAGCTCATCGTAAACGCCAAATTTAATTTCTAGCCCAAGCTGGATGAATGTAGATCGCGTTTAATTATCGGTTCTATCGAATTTGTTATGTTTCGTATCTGCGTTAAAGTGGATCCAAAGATTCTTCTTATCAAACATCATGTACGATTTAATCTACTTCAAAATTCAAAATGCTCTCACACCTCAAACTTCTACCCCGAATCTGCACTTAGAGAAACACGCCCTGTGAACTAAACGAGTTATTTAGATATTGGCTTTCCAAGGAGTTGTATAGTTACGCTATCGTAATATCGTACGATTTTGATTTGTAATTTCTAATTTCCTACGCCAATTTCGGCGAGGGCGACATATGACTTAATCATCGTTAAGGAGGTTCTTTATAGTAATTAGTGAGTTTCGATTGCCATCTTTTTTATGAATAGTAAACCGTATCTGGAAGTTGTTTTAGTCTGTAATCGAAAGAACTACAAATTAAAATCGACAAAGCACAAGCTTACCCTATCCTTGTGCTTACATTTCCGTTAGTGCCAAGAAAAAGGCTAACATTCGTATAAAATTGGTTATAGTTTTCGAACAAAAGATAATTGGAGACCTTTCTTTCCTATAGATTTTAAATCTTAAATCCGGAACACTGATTAATTAAATCTTACCGCGTTAAGAATTAATTACTATTATAGTAATTATTGTTACATTTTACTTAAGTAGGAAGTGAGGGATGTGCCTACTTTTCAATTAGCTCGTGTAATTAATTAATAACAAAACACAATAAACGTTATATAAGAAACAATGTTTTAAATAACACTTCCTTCTACTTCTCTTTGTTTATTTACTTGATTTTTTTTTAAATTATACATTTCGATATTATTGTATTTGTATAGTGGCGTTAATTTCTATTTTTATGATATGTAAAGTTATTTTAATAAAGTGAAATTTTATGTCGTGATGACTTAATCGAGACGAAAAAATTAAATATACACAACAATCATGCTAGACACTTAAATTTCCAACTTATTTTTTTTAATTTCAACTTTCTTTTATTGTTAGGTGCATATACTCGCTAATTTAACACGTCTTTTATGAGCTTAATTAAAATCATGCAGCCCAATGCAGCCGTGAAATCTGTCAAAAGCAGTTTTTAAAAGTAGTACCATATAGAGCGGTCAGACAGACAATCTACGTTCTCAAGTGGCGAGTTTACCAAGTCGACGACTTGGCGTTCTCGAGAAATCCAAGTCTAAATCAAAATGAACAAAACCAAACTACATAGTGTGTGCTAGATGATGCTAACAGAAACCGCTGTTCCTGGATTCGAAGCTTACTAATTGGGTTATCGAAAACTAATACCTATTATACGAGACGTAACTTGAGCTTCTTCTTTTGCGAAGAAAGTTTTATTTTCTCGTTTTTTATAAATATCTCGGATTCTCGATCACTTCTTAATCATAAAACCGGCAGATAAAATTGTGCACATTTGTCCCATTTAACCTAAGCTTTATCTCTTATAGTTTTGAATATGGTTATGCTGGGGAGCATATATGTAGCTTGTACGTAGGGGATAATTGGGGTGTATTTATTTATCTTCTCCGCGGCGGCGTTTATCAAGGAATTCTCCTGCTCCATACGTACAGTAACGTCCAGAACATAAGCCTTCCCATTTTTGTGGATAATTAGATCCGGCTTAAGTCTTTCTGCACCGCCCAGTGAGCAGGCCATTTCCTCCGCAATTCCCCACCCTTCCTTTTCGAGGTGTTGCGCTAAGCGATTTTTTACAAAATTATGGCGATCTATTTTCAGTGGCTTGCCCGCGGCGCATTCTCCCAGGACATGACCCAGCGTCTCCGGTTTTAATCGACACCGCCTACACATGACATCTATGTGTGTGTTACCACACCGAATCAGAGCTTCTTTGTTTCCAAAGGTGTTAGTTCTTATTTTGATCGCGTCTATTATCTGCCCCGGTCGAAGCGCATTTTCGTTTAAAAGCCAATAGTTTGATGTTGGTGAATTACTAAAATATTTGATCCCTTTACCCTGGGAGGGCTGTTCCGCCCATTTACGTACTTCTTCGTTCTTAAGCCCCTGCCGAAGTTTCGATATTGTTTTCATCGATGCGGGCATCTGTATATTCAGCTTTTCCGCTGCGATCTTCGCCCTTTTACCAAATTCCGTCTCTTCTGCAAGGTATCGGAGCATCGGGTCGTCTTCGTAATATAACTTCGACATTCCTTCCATCCTTCTTCCGGGAATAGAAGAAGTGGTTTGTCGTCGTCTTCGAGATATGAAGAAACTCTTTGCAATGGTAAATTTGTGGCTAAACTTTGGTAGTATGTACTGCATAAGTGACTTTTTGGTGGAGTTTGAGAGCTAACTTTTTACATCTTTTTGCCGTTTTGATAAGTTCGGCTGCCGCAGCGTTATTTGAAAATCCTTCCCACACCGTAAATCCTACACCTAAATATTCGAATACTTCATCCACACCAATCTCCCTCAACGTGAATCCTTGTAGAGTGACGTTAGTTGGGATAGTCGACCAAGTCCACTTGCCCGACGCCAAGCCGAACACCGCACTTTTGGCGACCGAGATCTTCATACCGGTTTCGGCCAACTGTTCCGTTGCGACGCTCATTAGTTTCTGTAAGTCTTTAGGGGTTTTAGCTGCCGGAATCAGGCCATCGGCATATGCTAGGACGCTGATATTATGGTTTGCGGAAATGCTAAACCCTTCGCATTTCTCTATCGCATCAAGTACCCCGTCGAGCACTATATTAAATAGTAGCGGCGAGATGGGGTCGCCTTGCTTGACGCCCTGCTTGAGCTCCATCCGTATATTAGTCCTTGAAAAGGTAGTGGTCGTATTTCGATATGTGGATTCAATGAGCTTGATTATAGCGGCTGGCGCTTCCTTCTTTAATAAGGCCCCTATGATGGAATCGTGGGGTACGGTATCGAAAGCTTTAGTTAAGTCCAATTGCGCGATAGCTATGCTGCTCGACTTTCCTCTCCTAATTAGTTCGTCTAAGAGTAGTGTGTTAATGTAGCATCCACTACCTCGTACGAAGCCTTTCTGCCGTGACGACAGCTCGACGGTTGCTTCCAACCTATCTTTAATTAGCGAGTTGAAGATTCTAGAGAGTATTGGGGCTATTGTAATAGGCTTCCAGTTGGCTATTAATTTTGGATCCTTGTTAGCTTTCGGGATGAGCGTAGTTCGATTCTTACTCCATTCCGTAGGAATGGTTCCACCGCACATAATTGCGTTGAACATAACTTCAAGCACTTCAACCGTATCTGTTCTCGACCTCAAGTGAATCTTTCCGACTCCGTCTATACCTGGTGCGCCTTTGGGTGGCATACGCATTATCTTTTGCTTTATATCATTTCTAGTAATCGGTCTGACGGGGATGTCTCTTGGCAAATGGCTGCCTCTGCTTGTAATGCCAGGGCCTCCCCATACCTTCTCATACTCTTCTTTAATTTGGTGTTCGGGCAGCGTGGGCATGGCACTATTTGTTGGGTCTGCTATGTTATCTTTGATTACAATTTCGGCAAGGCGTGATGGTGCCGTCTTGAAAAGGTTCTGGGTCTTTGCACATATCGATTTTTGTTCCCTAGTTCTAACAGACCAGGCTTTCTGCGGGCCTCTAGGTGGTCTGGCCTCTGGTTCCATGCCCTCAAGTAAATATTTGGTGAACTCATTATTGAAAATATCAATTTCTGCCTGGGTATACGTGCTCGTTGCGATGATAGATAGGGATTTTTCGGCCATCTCTGAGGTTGGGCCCTGTCTCCTTAGGGGAGCCAGGACCTCTTCTCGCCAGTCCGTGACCGGAGCTTGGTTGTTATCGTTTTTCGGAAGTGTCGCGCTCTGTCCTCTTACCAGCCTAGCAGGTGGAGTGTTATGATTATTTACACTATTTACATTTACATTATTTACACCCTTTAATACTGAGACATTCTGAAATGAAATAGGTAGGTATATTATGAAAAAGTTCGGACTGGGTGTAACTAAACTAAAGACAAGCTCAAATAGAGTACTTGCTAGAAGTGGCTATTGCGTGAAATCCCTGCGTCTTCCCTGTGTCCTGGACTTCTTCAGTTAAACTGATAACACTCAATTATGGCACGACAAATGTCAAAACTGCGTCGCACCCCTTCTGCCTTTCCTCAGCTACCAGGTGCCAACTTGAGTTGCGAGGACAGTATACCTGATTCAGCTAGCAGCTCTATGCACTCAGGAGGCCAGAGGTTATCTTGGCGTTTTTTAATATTCTCGCAAATTCAGTTTAAAAAACTAAGACGTTTGAGGCAAGCTCGGGCGAGTGCCCACCTGCTCCAGATAGATTGATCCCTCTTGATTTTTAGACCTATCGGCTATCAGTAGTGAAGACAGTTATAATGTCTGCTTCGACGTATTCAGCTGGATGCATAGAGTTTAAAAGTCTCCGTTGAAGGTATATTTTGGGAAGATAGGCCGAATCCATTTCTAAGAGAGGTAGCTTATTGGAGCACTCCTAAAAGATTTTAGCGTGCCTGCAAATTCCATATTTAATGAACTATAATCCCCATCTTTGGCGTCGAAGGGCTGCCATCTCCCCCACACATTCTTCGTATCAATCTTCTTCAATGACTTCTTTATACTGAAATAATTCTTATATTATGGTCTACCTGTTAGACAAATGATTAGTTTTTATGAGTCCTCGGGCCCTATTAGTTTACACACATCTTACAAAAACCTAATTGTATAATCTAATTATGCTATAATTAATTTATTGACTAATTTCTTATTAAAATTGATTTCTCCAGTTTTTTTTAACTAAATCTAGTTCGTGAGCTCTCGATGACGTGAACTGGGCTCTAAAAAAGGGAAAACGGAAACTAAAAGCTGGACTTAATTTATTAAAAGTTCATAATATACGATGACTAGGTGAAAAGAAAGAATTTGTTAGAAAAAAGGTTGTCAACATTTTAAATTTAGTAACAAATAGTTCTAACAATTTTTCACAAGACAGATGATGTAGAAACGTCAGTTTTTTATTACCAATAATTTTCCCACTTCCTACGCAACTTACATTTATATAATTTTTTTTCTACAACTCTTTATTTAAGTTTTTGTCTATTAATTACTTTCGTGCGCATTATATAAGTTGTATAAAATCATAGTAATTTAATTCTCGGTAGTTGCTACCTCTAGCTCTATATCAAAGCGCCTAGTTCACGATTTGGAAACGAAATATTTTAAACCAAACGATTTCTTGATCTTGACGAAAAGAAGTTTTGTAATAACTTTCACCAATTTAACGTAATCGATCGATCGGCTGGAAAATATTTTTGTGGATCCACTACTTTCTTATCAAATAAATGGCGCAACTTGGTTTTTATTTGGTTGTAGTATGTTGTAGATAATTTATGTGTGTAAGTTGCACATACACAATAATTAATAGGCGTACCTACGTACTTCTATACTGATAATATTATGTACAAATAGGTACCTACCTATTTTAAGGTTTTTCGTCACTCTGTGGTAACTCTAATGATATACATATAGTGTGTACTTAATAGTGCGTAATAGTCGTACGTATGCACATCCTACAATTACGATTACGAAACAATTGATTTTCTTTTTTCCTTGCGGGATTTTACGCACAAAAGTGCAATTGTGTGCGTTAATGCACTTTGGTAACTTCAAATTGATGTGTGTAGGAGAAAGTCCGAACTTTCTTTTAAAACCGACACTCATTTGAATTATCTAACAATAATTGAGCACAAATTTTGTTTAAGCAATCGATTATTAAAAAGTACAGAAATAACAATGACTTGTAGATTGTAGCTATAACTACCTATACATACTTTTGTTATGTAACCAAGATATCTTCGCTTTTTTGTCGTCTAACATCAAAATTATTAAGCGTGAATCGAAGCCTTTAAAATTTTGAGGTTTAGTGACCGACTAATCAGCTAATCACCGGTTAGTTATTATGTTGGGTGTAAACTTAACCAGGGTTACTTATAACTCCTTTATATTTTGAGGCGTCAAGCTGAAGTTTCAGAAGTTCAAATGAGGAATAATGTCAGAGGTTTGGAACTTTTTTGGAGGCTCCCTCACATGCTAATTGCAACTATACTGCATGATCCGTTCAAAAATGTCCATCCGAAATTTCTCAAAAACAGCAATAGAAAAGCGATGCCTAACTCGTGGCATAATGTAGAGTAAACATGAACTCGTGCTCTGAAACGTTACACACAATGCTCGCTGTGATACCTGCTACAAATTTACGTCTTTCTCTCCTCTGTTCCTCAGTAAGTTCATCATAAACCACAGTTTTATTTCACGCAATTTGTCCCATTTTCATCAACTGCCGTTAAATATTTCTTTATGAGCTATATTCTGGGGTTTTCAAAGAAACCTCGACCCATCAACAAAGTAATTAAAGTATCCGAATAAGAAAGAAATGAAAACCTATTTTTAAGCCATTAAAAGTAACGTGTCTTCATAAATAAGAAAGTGGCACAAGGGTTACAAATTCGCGTTCAGTTACCAAATATTATACCAAAAAAACTAACACGTAAAGCAATCTTTTCTCCGTATTCGATGTACCATTTACAAATTAATAACAAAAAATTCGATTAGATCCGATGTGATAGTACAACATTTTGATCGTAGTTCACCTTGATATCTGCGAGCACAATCGCCAAACGACAAAATATGGGCATAAGAAATCATACTTTCTTATAAAACATTTGTTGCGATACGTTGGTGGTTGGTAAATACCAATCGGTTATATTATAGACGACAAATAGTAGTAGTTGACAATACTATTGAATACTTTATTAGAATTGCCCCCTTTTGCATTTTTAGGTCTAAAAAGAAATGTTTATGCGTAATGCCACAAATATAAATTAAATGTCGATATCGATTAAGTTTAAAATATGACAGTAAACTTAAGTTTTGCAAGTAATAAATAATAATAAATGGGGTCAATTTCCATCCCACCAGAAGTCCAAGTAAAGAAGTTTTCAGGTACAGTGACTTCAAAGTGGAGCACGAACTTACCAGAATCAACCCTCTAGGATATGTTGGTACTACTCGAGTTTTCCACATGGTTAAGGGCATGTGCTCTTGTAATTGGGTCACAAGGTGGCCCAAATCTGCATGGTCCGCTAGTCTGCGAGTGAGAGTCAGAGTGAAAAGTTAAAAACTAACAATACTTATTCGTAAATTAGTACTACTATAGAATAATATTATTACAATGCTATCATATTATGGGACGCACAATATTGGAAAATTAGCGTAACGAATAGAAAAGATGGTGGGAACGAAAATTTGCTTTCGATTTAAAAATATTTTTTGCGAAGCTTATAATTAGGTATCTACTTACCAAACTGATCTAAAATGAGTGGGGAAATAAAATTAAAAAAATTGTAAGGCAAAATCGACCAACTTTCTCGCCTTTTCCATTAATGTAATGGTAACCTTATTATTTTTTTAGGCCGAAAAATAATTATCCTAGAAAAAGTTCCAATTCCAATTTGTTTAGTTTTTCTATTAATTTATTAGGTACACAAATTTAAATATTGCCCAAGTCTCCCAGTTAAAAATAATTTATATAATTACATCGACTACGCTAATCTAAAAGGTAATTCCACAAAAATTTAAATTTAATGGCGCAAGAATTCTAAGGAAGTGCACTGCACGCTCTTAAATTCGATCCTTCGGCAATATTATTACACGTCGAAACTTAACTTTAGATGAAAGTAAAATCGGATGTTATTATAGGCATCTCTAGTACTGGCCACTTGTATGTCTTAAAATTTAAATGAGGCGGTAATAATTGTTAATTGCGGTACGCATTATAATTAGACAAAATTGGTTTGCCGAAATTATTGGAGGGGATTAAAAAGTTGTTGTTGTTGTTGTTATTTATTTATCTGCCCGTTTAAGCAGGAAATGTATAAAAAATGAAAAATAAATATCGATACTAGTTGAAAGAGATCCTAAAAAGGTCCAGTGAGGCGGAAAATTTCCGCATCGATAACTTCTACTTTGTGCGGGAAAATAAAAAACAAATTTCAATATATTTGAAGTTAAGTACATAGAAAGGTATTATAAGATAGAATAAGAGGCATTGCTACAAAAGGAGGTCTCCATGAAGCGATTCGTTTTCCGCTATTTTTGAACATGGTCGTGAACTGTCTTATTAGAGGCCAATGATTACGGTTTCTATACCTACGGTATACAAACATACTATATTGGAAAATTGGAGAGCGTCCTGTACAACAGACAAATTTTTCTAATTTTTCGCTTTACACTTATTTTGGCAAGTGGTATTACTTCTCAAAAGTTTGTTAAGGCTAACAAGATGGGCAAGGAACACAAGCTGTGGTCAGGGCAAAAAAGCCGCACTTCCTTTAAAAAGTTAGCAAATTCCTGTCTACAGGACACTGGGAACAGGGACACGGGACACAGGGAACTGTCGACTAAATAAACATATTATATTACACACTGGGAAAAGTATACAGTTCCAAATGCCACGAATGCGACACGACTTCACTTCTATAATAAGCTTCCCGAAAGTTATAAACGGCTTCCGCTGGCATTATTTAAAGAAAAGGTTAGATTGTTGCTGATCGGTGGGGCCTTTTATTCTTTTGGGGAGTTCTTAGAGTATGAGTTTTAATGTGTTGTTTGTTGCTATGTGTTAATTTATTGATGTTAGTGATGTAGCTATTCGGGTTGAGTATACATGTTTTTAAGCATCAACTGTAATCGACTTGTGTAAGAAAATTTTTTCAAAGCACCAATAAATTATTTGATTTGATTTTATTTGACTGTCCATACACTATTTTTCGCTCTTTTACTCAAGATCCGAGTTGGAGAACTAATAATGATCTCACATGGCTAGAATTAACGACACACCTCTCGCCAGAGTTGTATATTTCATCCTACAAGTAGGGTGGCTTAAGATCTGATGAGCTAACTCCTCTTCCACAGATGAACTATAATCTAGAGATCCTCCTGAAATGATACGTGATCCTTTTTTAAATAAAGGATGTAGGTTAATAACTGGTCAAGGATGTATACTAGTAACCAAATATTTTTATGACGATTCTAATTAGATAAATCAATTTTATTGCATTCTCAAGTGTATTTAGACCCATATAAAGTGTATCAAGGTTGTCTGAACAGTTTTTAACAAAAAGGACAAATTTTAAGCTTAGCGAGTTATAACTCAAAATCTAGGCGTAATAAAATTAATAAATTCGGTACGGAAATATGACGGTGCAAAGCTGAGGTTACAATGTCCAAAGCACTAAAAAAGGTATCTACTGACTTAACTGTCCAACCTTTCTTGCCATAAAACAAGTTGCAAAAAATTGGCTAAAACAACTGATTTAAAAACAATTTTGATGCGTAATTTCCAAGTCAACCGGAGGATCGAGAGAAACTACCGGAAAAATAAACAAAGTGTGCATTATTTGATGATACTCGGACCTAAATCGACTTTAAAAAATTCACGTACCCACACAAAAATTGTAGTGAAAGTTTTAAATAAACAACATTTTGAGTCTGGGTCAAAACATTTACTAACTGTGCGTCTACAGTCTACGCTACAAAAGGTATAAAAATGCAGAAAGTGAAAATTTATTGTTTGTTTTGTAACGACGTCATACACGAATGTATGTTAAACGATCGAAAGTGGTTTGAAGATGTAAAATTAGTTTGATCTTTAAACGTTATTACAATATTTAAACAAAAAAAGCATAATTAATTATAGATACGTGCATATTATTAAGCATCGGCAGAATTGCTAAAGACGCTACTCGTGAAAGTCGCACATAATGAGTGACTATAGCCAGAAAGAGGAAGTGAAGCGCAAGAATCCGGATCTCGACCTTTCTTGAAAATGAAAGAAAAGATGTTACTTAATTTATAAATAAACATAATATATAATAAGAGCAAGACTAAGAAGTCTCAAGGCTTAACACTTATTTCTTTAAACTTGTTTTACACTTTACACTTACATAATTCCAGTCGTAATTTCTCTATTGACGAAACTTTCGATGTAAAATCGAAGGTCAAAGACATTGAATAGTACACGAAAACTCACCAATTACAGATTATTACAAAAAATTTTGTAAATCGTTCGGACGATTGAATAAGAGCGCAAGTAGAAGGTCTTGGAGACCATGACCATAAATATGATCGTGCACCATGCAGATAGAATGGAAGAACATAAGTATACTTTCTAAAATAGCTACAACTGGCATTAGAAGATTCCTTGGGTCGGCCACCAAAATATTGCAGGATGCAAGGTGTGTAAGTATTTCCGGACCACAAAAGACTACCTAGTTAAAATAAAAGCGTGGAAACATTGAAAATGACAGACGGTCTCCACTTGAACAAGGGGATTTTCCTCACAATAATAGAATAAGTAGTCTATTTGAGCTTTTAAAAAAATTTTACTCTATTGGCATTTTTGTTATCACTCTCACTCTCACTTACATACATGTAAATGATAAATATGTAGGTATGTTGTTAGACGCATTACATAAGAATACATCATGTACAACGTGCAAATAAACACGATTTCTAAAACGTTTGTAGAGAATTTGTTAATGGCCTATCTAAAAGAGTCTCAGTGCCCTAGATAATTAATCTCTCTATGTCAATGGCAATTTCTATTGTAAAAATAATTTTATTGGTCTCCTAGGCCCACAGAAACTTTCAACAGTCACTTACGTCACAATGACAATTTTTTAACACTAAACAAATTTTAATTACAAAAAAATTGAAAATTTTGTAAACTTTGATCTTCAAAAAATCATAACTGCGGTTCTGACTATAGCAAGCCAACCAAACAAACGGCCAAAACCATACTTCACCTCCACCTGCACACGCCCGATCCCATGTTGTATGCCTCCATTAGAGATGGCGGCCTGGGGCTTGTACAACTCCGTCTCCAGGTACCACAAATTTTCAACCGCAGGCTTGCTAAACTGGACCCTGCCCATGACGAGGACCCATTTCTCTACGCGGTTTTACATGGCGCAACCATCAACAAACTAAAATCTAAGATCGCCCTAATGGTTGGTGACGTCGCCGAAAATTGTCTAAAAAATTTTAATCAACTTTTGGTCCTTTAAAAGTAGACAATTTGAAATTTTAAAAATCGAATAGAGGTATATCAAAACTAAGTCCTATATTGTGCCTATATGTATATTCCTGTTCATAGATTTTTATAATGATTATTATCTATCTGCAAAGTTAGAACAAAAACCTAAAAAACGGGAAAATCGTTATACTGGCCGCTATTTTAAATTAAAAGCGTTGAAAATGTATTTTTTAAATTAGGGCTGATTCGTACTAACTTGACAATGAGAAGCCAAATGGATGTCGAAGACCAAGTAAGGAAAAAAAGTCTATACGAGGAATATATGGGCCAATGCAGAAAGTTGAGCGGTCGGGGCACAAGCCCTGCGACACCAACTATCCTAAACCACAGAACAATAGACACAGAAACACCAAGGCTCACATCGCTCCCTATCCTCCTCAGTGGAGACGAACCAGAAGAGAGTGAGGATGAGAACACTGGACGAGGGGAATGGCGAGAAGAACTGCGAGCGGTAATAATTAACAACGAACAGCTGATGGAGGTCGGGCAGGATCTAATAAACGTACTACACCACCGATACCCAGCCCAGGAAGAGATAGATAGTATAGTCGAGAAATTCACCATAATTCTCATAGTCTCGAATACACAATCACCATCGAGACCAAGAGCAGCAAAAAGCAATGCACGAGTATCGCAGAGAACCGCCAAGAAAAAGTCAGTGTTTGCCAGGACCCAACAGCTATATAAAACAAATCCGACCCAGCTGGCATCACTGGTGATACAGGGTAACCTCCAACAACTTACCCTTGACGACGAGAAACCCAAGCTCCCAGAAGACCAAATCAAGGACGCATACGAGAATATATGGGGCAGAGGGAACGCGCACGCGATGCCAGCGGTGACGACGCGGATGAACGGGCCGGTGCACAGGGTGGACACTCGAGAGATAGCAAAGAAGATCAACAAACTTAAAACTAGGGGAGCACCAGGACCCGATAAGCTGCAAAAGAAACACCTTTGTGCAGAAGGGACCCTGCAAATGATGACGCTACTGTATAGCACTCTACTGGGGTCGGGACTATATCCATCAGCGTGGCTGGAGAATAGAACGACATTAATCCCAAAACAGGGAAAGGACCCAGCTAATATAACGAATTGGAGGCCACTGACTATATCTTCGGTACTAGCGAGAATATTCAGCAGCTGCCTACTAGACAGGATAAGCAACATCGCAAAGATTTCGAAACGACAAAAAGGGTTTACGAGGAGAAATGGCTGCTACATCAACGCGACACTGTTGGACCAATGTATTCGACAGGGAAAGACGTCGCGTTTGGCCGCGGCGCAGCTGGATCTTACGATAGGTTATAGGGTTATAGGGGACGGTTATTTAAATTATAAAACAATATATCCGCTATATTATTATAGTTATTAAAGAAGAAGTCAATTGTATAATTGGCAACATGAGACTGATGTTAATAATCTATCGATGACAAATAAAAACATAAGTGACATAAGTCATCATAAAGGTAGTTTTAAAACATCGTTGCCACATAAGTTTTTTAACAACTTGATACAGAAATTTCGATATTCAAAATTAATTTTACAGGATAATAATTTTTTTAGCATTTTTCTTTACTTTAATCATAATCCCCTACAACGCACTAAAGAGCTTATCCGCTATTTTGGAATCACCCTGTATACTATGTGGTGAGTAGTGGAATAATAAAACAATACAGCATCTACCAATATCTCAATAAATACTGCAACGAGGGCCCAGGATGACTACCCTGCGGCACCTAGTATAACACGAACCAATGCAAGGGCTTTTTTTAACTAAAGATCGCGCGTAGTCCCATTTAAGTTAATGGTGAAAAATATTTAAAAGCTCGGTTACGTAATGAGGATAGTGTGGCTAGCACTGCGACTCCTCGATTCGAACCTAGAGCTTTTATATGTAGTATGGTATAGAACTACCACTATTTTTAGACGTTTTCGATTTTTGTGCTCTTACAATCTGCCTAATTTCTTTAAAAACAAGGAAAAATTACTACGTAGTTATTTCAATTAGTACATTACTATAGTCAAAACCAGGAGAGATGTCTTATGAATCATTCCAAATAACTACGTAACTTGTAGCACGCTATACTTTTTTATAAGTTTGTTTTTACTTTGTGGGAATTAAACAGAATATTTTAAAACGTCATTTTTAAGTCATTTTAGCGACGAGTCATAGGACACTTCTCCTGGTTTTGACTATATAAAGGAAATCTATCCGTCATTTTCTTAAACAATAACCTACTTACTTTTTAATTTTGCTATTCTTCTCTATTATTACAAATTTAAATAAAAAGTTATGTTTTACGTAATTCTTCCATATAACATAAGAATAGCAACTCACTTAGTTTATGGTTTATATTACTATACGCAGTAGATTAAACAATTATTGAGAAATTACTGTTTAGAATTTTCCAAAGTTATGTCATGTCGTTAAAATAAAAATACGAGCCAAACAAATTCGTCAAATAGTCAAATTATTTAAAGGAAAGTGTTGTTAAATTAATGAAAGTACAAAAAAGAAAGCTCTTTTTATAATTAATTTTGTATTTATATGAACGTTTTTACGTTTTAAACACAAGAAATAGACGGTATGTTTTCATTGTTTTTGAAAAAAATTATAACATTTTAATGAACAAATTCTAAATAAAAGAAGTTTCAATATCCGGCCCGAAGGACCACGTTAATATCCGACTCGAAGGACAGAGGTTACATTTGTGTCTGAGTCCGAGTAACTCGTATCCGATTACTCGTATATGTATACATGTATAAATGAATGTAAAGCTCGCTTTAGGCCTCGACGTCAAAATATAACGTGTCGCCATTAACTCTCTAGCTCTTGTAGTTTGGACTGAGTAAGTTTTCCACGACCGGGCGTGCTTTTGTAAATTTACCATTATGTATTGTAATAATTATAGTACATACTAACAAAGGTAGTTATTAACTATTCCATTATTTTTCAGTGGACGACGCGAGCGGCCGCTACTCGACCGGATGGTTTTGGGGAAATCACTACTGGACAGGATCTCAAAGTTTATGCGAAAACATCGCTCCGAGCGATACATATAGTATTATAAATAAAGTAAGACACTTATTTTACAGTATGTCGTATTCTCTTTTATATTCGACACAATTTTAACATACAATATCACGTTATAGGAACTCGAAAATAATTTAACCTCAACAATAGTAAGTCCAAGTCAATTTAAAGGATATAAAACTGGACCACTCGATTATACGTCGTCGCCTCCCTACAAAGTCTCTTTTTTTATGTTACGTGTTACCCTCAATTCGAGCTTTACAACCGAAGTAAGTGTACCTATAGCCCGTAAGGATTATTTCGTAGGGGCTAAAATTTTATTTCAGGAACGTACAATTAACGTCGGCTTGTGCTTACCGTGGGAATGTACGGACAAAGACGTCGGAATTATTATGGAAGAAACGTCGAAAGCATCTCGTAGCGTTTCTCTTAAAGTTGAGAATGTTCGTTCGCAACATAGAAGGTTCGATATATGGAAGGATAAAACGTTTCAAGTGTTGTGGTAAGTTCCATCTTTTAAGTTTTTGGCGAGATTAGCTACAGTTCGTGATTTTTTATTTTAGCGGGGTCACTTTGTGGATGATTTCGTTACTGATAAGTGGTACTTGTTACGATTATTACATACAGCGTCTCAAAGAGAAGAAAAAGTTGAATTCAGTAAATTGTACTACGTATACCAACAACAGTATAAATCTGGGAGACAAAAGTATAAAACTCGATATGAACGTGTCAGACATGAAAATATACAATGGTAAAATTAGTATGTAGAAGAATATTTTACAGTTTACAACAATAATGCCCTAATTGGAATCGTAGAACTCTTTGTAGTTCCATATAGGTTTCGGCAAAACAAGATCGTTGTCGATTTTTGCTAATGCAAAGATTTATATCAATTAAAAATAGTTTTTTGTTCACGAAATTTTTGGAACCAAAAACTGTTTGCCGAAATTCCCGTAGATCCAAATAATAAGTGAGCCATGAGATCGATACTTAGCGCAGTTTCATTCCTAATTATTGCCTATTAGTCTAGCGGGCAGACCCTTAAAATGTGATGCGCCGCGTTTTTCTTTTCTGTCGAGTACAAAGACATGGGACCTTCGCTACCCTATTAAAGAGCCACAAAGGCACTATATTCCATTCAAATGTCAACAGTGATTATCGCGTATCGACTGCAATTTACTGCAGATATTATTCCAACTCCTTAAATATCTAGGCACCACCGAGCCCCTACTAAAAATATTTAAAAAAATTTTGCATTCCGTAATTTACCAAGATACCTGCATGTATGTGTTGACGTTTACTGCACCTTGAATTCGAATGGAGTATAGGATCTTGTCTTAGGATATTTTAGCGCGGTACAGACAAAAATTATGAACATTCAAATCTGAAATACCTATGAGTAATTTTTCGAACGTTTTGAATATTATTTTACACATTATTTTCCTCCGTCATTTTAATAAGTAACGCACAAGGTTTTTGATAAATCAATTAATAGATTCACTACTGGGGAATAAAAAGTTGCTTATATAATCTAAAAACTACTTTCAGTTTAGGCAGCGTTAATTTGTTTTGCAGAAATGGTGCGACAAAATGGTGTCAAGTCTAGTCCCGACTTGAAACACGCTTAACTTTTCTTTTCACTGTATGGAATTCAGTTTTTGTAATTCATTAGGTTGAAGTTCTGTCGACATAATTATTATCTTATATAAAATATAGCCGCGATTCATAAATAAAATGTCTAGGACCATTTTTACGAAACCACGCAAATTGACTATCTTCTCAAAACATGATGTTGTGACTAATACCTACCCTAAATAAATGACTTTTCACTGTTGATCCGCCGATCCATTAAAAACATTCATAACATCTCACTGGGCGTCATTGTTCAAGAGCAAATATTTAGCAAAGTATTAATAAGCCATTTCTTTCTCATATAGGTAAATCTGGTTTTTATATGGTTAATAATAATAACAACGAATCTAACAACAACGACTCTCACAACGACGACGATAACAATAACGCTAACAGCAATAACGCACAATCGGCTTCGGAAGTATCAAAATTAAAAGAAGAAACTGAGGAAAAACTCAAATTTAATAAAGACTTTTTAAGTAAGAACCTTAACTCGAGTTGCATCTTAACAATAGGGTTGTTTTAGTGTGCCTATTAAGAAGAATGTTGCTGGCCTTTTCCGTGAGAATAAATTTAAAAAATATATTCGACCAATCGGTCGGAAGCGATACGATTCCTGTGATACACGGATTAAAATCTATAAGTATGGCGTGGGTCATTCTCGGACACACTTGCATCGTGGCTTTCAAATATTCTGGTACAATTTTTACATTACATAATATCGTAATATCAGAAATAGAAATTCAAGTTTTATCGGTCCCAAACTCAATAAACGCAATTTTTTTCAGACAACATGGAGTATCGAAAAGTTGTCCAAAAAGAATTCATCTTTCAAACTGTGACCAATGGAACTTTCAGCGTCGACACTTTCTTCTTCACTAGCGGCCTTTTAGTATCTTTCCTATATTTCCGCACTAACGCAAAAGGCAAATTAGACAATCCTTTAGGCAAAAACATCAGTAAATTATCGTCCAGACTGTTTCATTTTACCGGTCTCATTATTTACAGATTTTTCAGGTAAACTTCCTAGCACACGATATTCTCTTAATTACGTTAAATTAATTACAGATTAACGGCGCCATATTTATTCGTCTTAGGAGTGGTGGAAGTTTCGATGAAATGGTTCAATTATAACTCTGTGTTCGAACCACCTACAGAAGACCACATTAATTGTCCAAAATATTGGTGGAGAAATTTACTTTACGTAAACACCCTTTTTCCAGTCGAGGAAATGGTGAACAATTTCCCGCCCAAGTCTTCTAAAAATTAATCAAATCGTTTCAGTGCATGTTATGGAGTTGGTATCTTTCGGACGACACACAATTTTACGTGATGGGAGCAATTCTTCTTATTCTCTCAACGAGTCATTTTAAAAGCGCCGTCTCGCTGCTCTTACTGTTTACGATCAGCTCTTGGATGACTACCGCATACATCGCTTTTAGTAACAGTCACGTGCCGGGATCCGACGATCCCCTGGCACTCTTCGATAAAATTTACGACAAGCCTTGGACGAGATTGGGACCTTATTTGATAGGAATGAGTGTGGGCTGGTTATTGTTCAAGACAAACTGTAGTATTAGGATGTCGAAACTAACCGTAATCGTCGGTTGGTTAAGCAGTTCTGCGTGCCTTCTATCGCTAGTTTATGGGTTGTACGACGTGAATTTATCTCCAATAGCTGGAGCGGCGTACAGCGCACTAAGTCACAGTGCGTGGGCACTAGGATTATCATGGATCGTCGTCGCCTGCACGACGGGGCACGGAGGTACTTATCGAATCATTACATTTATTAGTACTAATTTGGTAACATTTTTCATTTTAGGATACGTAAATTCGATATTATCCGCGACTGTTTTATATCCGTTTAGCCGTGTCACATATTGCGCTTATTTAATACATCCGATAGCTCTTCGCCTGATGGCCATGACCATGGATCATCCGTTACATCTGGGCAAAGGAGTTATGGCGATTATATTTTTGGGCCAAGTTGTAGTCTCCTACACTTTATCGTTTATGATTTCCGTGGCCTTCGAGGGGCCTTCCGTTTCGATGCTCAGGATACTCACGCGACTGATACCAAAAGAAAAACGATTAAATAAATAGAAAATCGTAATAAATTTCGGGTTAAAATTGCTTTACCTACAATCTAATTTTAAAATCTTGTTTGTTGTTAACAATTACGTTGTGATTAAACATTTGTCAGTTACTGTGATAAAATGTAAAACTGTAAATTAAATATTTTCATTTTCTTCTAGAGTTGTAAAGATTCTAGTCATCTCAGAGTTGTTATCACTCTCGATTTGTTCAAATTGGCACGAATTAAACAAGAAGAGAATTTAAATACTGTTGTCGATTTAAAACTTTGTGTTTTACTTTTAATAATTAAAATTGCGTTACTCTCATTTTGTGTTACACGTTCGAGTATTTTCAATGAGATGCTCTTTGAAGAACCAAAAGACCGATGAAGCAAATGTTTGAAATACTAATTTAATCGATTTATTATTAGTTATAATATATTATGTTAAGTTTTTTTAAGTACTTCTCTAATAAACATTGGCATTTTATTAATACTTGTTGCGCCGAAAGTTGCCGTTTACGTAGAGAAGTCGGAGGTATTGACCTGTGTTGTAAGCAAGAGGTGGTGATAATCAACTACACAACCCCAAAAGAGGTTAATAATTATAGGTTTTGATATAGCCCCATCTGCCGGGGTTATATTGGTTGCGTGAGGTGTCCCTGCCGGCGTCCCGACGGTTCTAATAACGAGACGTAGGTCGGCCCGCCGCGCTATGGGCCCTTTCCTTCTGATTTGGTGCTCTATCACCATTTAGCGGACGGTCGCATCACTCGCCGCGGAGATCCCGAACAGACCCCAATCGGGCCAATTAAATCATATATTCTTCATAATGTTCATGTGCCACACTATATTAACTTATTGTGTAATTTGTCTACTTAAGAAATGCCTACCTTTTTATAATTTCTTACCGTATTTTACGAACATCTTAAATCATTTTCATGTAAATTCGGAGAAATAATTATAATTATTGGTCATTGAGGGTTGTTGTCGAATTCTCAATGTCCGCATTCGCTGCTAAAACATTATATGAAAAGAAGCAAGTTAACCACTTTCTAGTGCCCAATACATTTTTCTGTGGCTGAGTATTTTTCTAATTAGTACTTGTTTGCGCCAAGAATTATTTATTTTGAAATTAATGTACACTTTGGCGCATGTTTAATTTAAGTTTGGTGCAAGAGCGCAAGTTGGTGTTTTAATCAACATTGATCAGAAATTTGTCGTTGAAAGAACGCTTTTGCGAGTCTTAATTTTCGTTCGTTTAATAATTATTAATATTTATCAATAGTTCAGTTAATTAATAGTATATTTTCGATATTTACCACCAGTTATTATTTTCGTGTTGTGCGTGTGTTTTTATTAATTGATATAGTAATACAGAATCCTTTTCGTTCCAATCCTATTTCTGTTTATTGCAGAATTAGAGCACCTGTTGTATACATCGGCTAACTGTTGGTAAGTTTTTCGTTTTGTTTTTATAAACTACAGTCCACTTATTATCTCTTTCATATTATTTCGTTCGTAAAGTAACATACAGTACTTAATAATTTATTAATGATTGAATATTTATAAAACTATGGTATTATTCAGCGATTTTGGCACGTACATGTATCAATTTTTGTGTTGCATTTATTGTTTTTAGCCCCATTCCAACGTTATTTAGCATTTAAAGTACGTTGATTGTAATAAATGACATACGTTTTTGATTTTACGTGTCAGGTTTCTTTATTTTTCTGTATTTTACGAATTATGCATAATAATGTAAAACAACGCACTGACATTTTTTAAAATGTATAAAAAATACAGTGTTCCGAAGTTTGCTGTGGAGCATTCGGTCGCAGTTTATAACGGGAGTTTTTCTATTAGTAACGTGGAAGTTCTTTTAAATTCATTTTCAAGTTACATTTTTGAAACTCGATGTCCTCTGGGAATGTAGATATCTATTCGCGGGTCATAATTATTCCGCCAAGTGTGTCAGTTATTCGTATTCTAAATATTTTTATCTTTTTTTAGAAACAAATGTGGGAAGATTGGGTTTCTCCATTTTGTGGAGAAATGGTCGTGTTTTTCACTAAAAGTGTTTCTATTTTCGTTTTGTTAGTGGATGTGAAATTGAGTAGGAAAACAATTTTTTTAGTTGCGGAATGTAAATACCTCGTGGAAGGAATTTAAATCGTTTTGCTATTATAAATATGTACTCGTGTATACGGCTGTATCAAATTTCGTGTTAAGTACAGGGATCTCGCTTAATAGCGTAGATAGAAAGTTGGTTAAATGGACAAAAACGATCCTCGAGTTATGCCTACACTAAATCAAAAAACAAAATTTACCCTCTCTATAACGTTTCTGAAATATGGCGGAAAATAGCGAAATTTGCATTTTTAATTTTTGGCTCTAAAATCGTTATTTGTAAAAATTTTTAGAAACTGAAAAGACTTTTTCAAAGGAACTTTTTCTGCTCTTTCAGACGATGTCAACGAATTTTCGCTATCATTATTACTTTACTGTATATTGATACCAACTTTTGTTTTTTATATGGGAGCCATTTAAAAATTTTATGCCATCGAATAGAGAAAAAAATGCTGATTTCAAAAATGTATAATATGTCTATAAAATTTTTGATAAAAAAATCACCATAAATAACCCAAATAATTATAAGTAAATTTCTATAAACATTTGCAGGAAAACAAATGAAGCACATATAAATTGTTTTTTATAAAACATATTCAATTGTTTTTCACGGATATTGCTATTTCTAAATTAAAATTCAGTTTTAAATAAAATATTCTATTATTTTAATTTTGAATTTATTATTTGTGGTTAGTTTATGGACATGTTATACATTTTTGAAATCAGCATTTTTTTCTCTATCCGATGGCATAAAATTTTTAAATGGCTCCCATATGAAAAACAAAAGTTGGTATCAATATACAGTAAAGTAATAATGATAGCGAAAATTCGTTGACATCGTCTGAAAGAGCAGAAAAAGTTCCTTTGAAAAAGTCTTTTCAGTTTCTAAAAATTTTTACAAATAACGATTTTAGAGCCAAAAATTAAAAATGCAAATTTCGCTATTTTCCGCCATATTTCAGAAACGTTATAGAGAGGGTAAATTTTGTTTTTTGATTTAGTGTAGGCATAACTCGAGGATCGTTTTTGTCCATTTAACCAACTTTCTATCTACGCTATTAAGCGAGATCCCTGTACTTAACACGAAATTTGATACAGCCTGTATAATGCAATCGGATTGGGAGCCGAAGAGGATTCACCTGGAGTACTAACATTGAATTCCGAGCACTTAATTTATTTTATAACTTGAGTCGATACCACAATATTTCTATATTCGTGATTATTCTTATCAATATCAACGTATACGATACTTTGCACACTTTGAAACGACGTTTCTGACTTACGCCACTCGCAGAGAGGTTCAATAGAATAAATAGAAGAATATAATAGAAAGAGATTATTCAATTATATTGTACCACCTGCTGGTGGTAAAGTTACCAACGAAGTCTTTTTCGTGCAAAATTATTTGGTGGATGACGGTTTGGGGTCCATCTGTACCAAGTACTTCTTTACCTAATTGCCTTTATTTTGAATTAAAATATGTTATTCAAGTTAAAAACGTTAGAGCTTAAATTATTTTATTCAGTAATTGTTTATTGTTAGGGAAAAACCAAGATATTGAACGTTAACAGCGAAATAATTCGCTGTCAGACAATAGTCCGACTTGATTATTGAGTATTTCAATTAATTTTATTTTTCAGTTTTATTTTTTCAGAATTTGCGTCCGGGAATTTAATTATTTTAGTTTAATTAGTCTCCAAATCCTCAATCTTTTCATCGTATTTTCAATTTTCACCAACGGATCGTGCTCTCCTACTTCCACTACTTCCACCTCTTGCCCTCTATTACCCCACTTGCAACTGAGAAGGGCCTGGATGGCGACCTCGATAGAGTGGTTATTTTTGAGTGCCTCAGCAATTCCTCTTCGGCGTCTCTTTGACTTTGCGTTTCCATCAGCTTCCTATAGACCCCTAAAGCGGTGGCATATGCAGACGATTTAGTCGTTTTAGTATGTGCTAACTCCAGAGTTCAGCTTGAAAGGGAAGCAGCAGCGATGCTGGAGAGAGTAGATGAGTGGATTACTGGGGCCCGCATGAGCATTGCTGAGAGCAAGACGGTGGCTCTCCTTTTGAAAGGAAAACTCGATTCCGAAAGGCCGCCCAGGGTGGTGTTGCGAGGTCACCGCATTAAGGTTGTGATTGAGCACACGTACCTGGGTGTGTTGTTAGGAGAAAGGTGTGCATTGAACGGCCACCTAATAAGACAAAGTTCGAAGGCGACGAGAGTCTTTGAGGCGGTCACCAGAGTAGCAAGGAGGGACTGGGGACTGCGCTCGGGGACTCTCCGTCTAATATATAAAGTTGTGCTAGAGGCCGTCTTGCTTTACGCATGTGGAGTGTGGGCACCAAGAGTGAATGTGCATGGATGGAGGGCTCTGGAGTCGGCACAAAGAAAAGCCCTACTCAGGGTTACAAGGGCCTACAGGACAACCTCCTTGGAGGCCCTGCGGGTCCTTGCTGGCGTCCTGCCAATAAGGTTAACTGCTCTCATTAGGTCGCAAAACATCAGGATGAGACGAGGTGAAATCGTCAAGCTAGGTGATCTCGTGGTCGAGGGCTACGCCCCTACTGAAAGGAAAGCCATAAAAAAACGGTTGGTTGCCTCTGCGCTGGATCTCTGGCAGCGTGAGTGGGATCGGACCGAAAAGGAAAGACCCACTCACGCATATATGCCCGAGGTAGGCCTCGCAATGTGTGGCTTGGGCCCGGGGGCGGTCCAGATTGTCACGGGGCATGGTAACTTCGGGAGCTACCTGTTGAGACTTGGGCTGGGAGATGACGACCGGTGAGCGTGTGACGGGGAGTCCATTGACTCTCCAGACCATGTACTTCGTGAGTGTCCCCGGTACAATGATCTTCGGGCTGGTCTCCTGGGGTGCCATGGCGCGGGATGGCTGGCGCTCCGGGTGGGCCTTCTTCGAGTCCCTGAGCATCGAGTGATCTTTAACGAGGTATGCGAACGCATTATGCGACTTAAGGAGGCTGGCTAATCCCCATTTAGGGGTGATGCCGACCTCCAAAACAACCAGTCCCTGTGGGAACTCTATGAGACCAAGGTTACTTATAGACTAATGTATACATGAATTGATGGGTGTGCCTTCGCGGTCCCAAGATTAAATAAATTTAAGGTGAAAGAACGGTCCCACTGTGGTTTCTGCTGGGAGTGGGTGGGAAAAAGATTATAAGCATGAGATTAGTTAGTGCTAGCTAGTTGAACTTAGCACCGGCAGAAGACGAGCACCGCCCGGTGCAAGTATGCCGGGGGTGACTCCTAAAATTGCCAGGAGAGTAAGGAGAGGCCCGGGTATAGCGAAAGCTAGGAACCGGGCCAGGAAGAAAATTAATTAAATTTAAAAAAAAGAAAAAAAAAGACCCCTAAAGCAGATTGGGCGGCTTTTGAGACCGCTCTTGAAGCCGAGACGAAAGGGTTGAATGAGCTGTGTGAGAGAACGAACGATAGTGAGGAACAAGCCCAATTCCTAACCAATGCCATTGTTAACGGCTGTCAGGTAGCGATACCGAAGACAAAGTTTACAAAATCGCGAGGGGTTCCCTGGTGGAGCCCTGAGCTCACGAGACTTCGAAATAATGCCCATCAGGCACGAAGGATCTTCCAGAGATCTCGGGATCCTGGGGACCGGATAGGTTACAGGGATTTGTACGTTCGGGCCAGGCAGGAGTACTTTCGGACGCTCAGGCAAAGTAAGATGAGGAGCTTTCAGAATCTTGTGACTGAAGTGGGCAACCGAGACCCCTTCGGTATTGTTTACAAAATATGTCGGAACAAAGTCCCAAAGAGGACGATATACGCCACCTTAAACTTTGAAGGTGAGCATACTCATAACCTACGCGAAACTATAGAGAGGTTACTGGAGGTGCTCCTGCCTGGGGCGGGCGACGACGATCTGACTGCGACACAGGCGGAGAAGCTTTCTGCGGTGGGTGTCCGCGCTAGTGCGGGCGCTCGGTGCACGGGTGGCGGTCGTTGATTTCGGCGCAGCGTCGGGCTCTCTTGCGCGCAACAAGATCGTATTGTACAATCAGTACAGACGCGCTCCAGGTGGTGACGGCCTCACCGCCCATCGACCTCATGGCAAGGGTACGGGCGCAAAACTGCCGACTGCACCATGGTCAAAGCATCGAGATCGGGGCGTTCCGCAGAGCGGAGTACGCGAGAGATCCGGTGACCGTAAAAACATTAAAGAAAGAGATGTACACTGAAATGCTTGCGGTGTGGCAACGTAGATGGGACCTATCCCCTAGGGGTAGGCCTGTCTACGAATATTTGCCCAACATTCTACAGAGTGCTGCCAAATTAGGCGACATCCGGCCGGAAATGATCCAGATAATTTCAGGGCACGGCGGCTTTGGGGAGTACTTCGGGAGGTTTGGCGTGGGGGGCGGCGTCTTCTGCGGGTGCGACGGAGTCTCTTTGGAGACGACGGAGCACGTGCTGCGGACCTGCCCTCTATATGCCGACCTTCGGGAGCGCTTCCTGGAGTCGCGTGTGGGGCAGTGGCCGGAGCTTGCGGCGGATCTCGTCGCCGACAACGATTCACGAGTTAACTTCAGCATTTTGTGCACTGATTTAGTGAGGCGTCGAGACTCCCTCAGACTTGAGCTTGAGGTAGGATAGGTATTAAGTGTTGTGATGTGATGTGATGTGCCGCTCCATAGACTGCACTGACTCACAATCGGTCCAGGCGTGGGGCGGATGTGTTAGGGTGTGCTGTCTTTTTAAAGTGTTAAATGTTTGTGGAGTGCCGCCCCGGAGACCGAACAGGACGAGGAACTGGTCGGGCCCGGGACGGATGTAAAAGGTCCATTTGATGTCGATTTTAAAGTGTTAGGTGTCGTGAAAGTGCCTCCCTGAGGGCAGGACGGGCTAACTACCCGCCCGGTCCTGGGGTGGATGTGCTGTGCCAAACGTTCTACGGAACGAGACAAAACTTGCAATGTAGCAGAAGAAAGCGCCGCCGGACGCAAGAGTTTCCGGGTCGCAGATAAATTGCTAGAAAGTAAAGTGCCGGTGCCTCCTCGTGGCAGGGATGGAAACGTTGGAGGACTCGTGCTGGCCCGAAACTGCGGGAGGCATGAGGAATCCGACGGCCAAACCCGGTAAAAGCATAAAAGCATAAACATTGTAACAAAGGTGTAAAAGCGAAGGTAAGAGAGAAAGGGGAGAATGAATGAGACGGTCCAGGTATAGCGAAAGCTCGGTACTGGATCAAGAATGAAAGTTGCCTGATATGAATGAATAAATAAAGACCCCTAAAAAAAAAGGGCTCACGGGCCGACTTGGAAAGACGTGCGGCGGCGGCCCTCGAGGTAATCCGGGGCTGGGCAGCAGAGGCTAGACTTAAGATCGCGGAAAACAAGACAGTCGCGCTAATGGCCAAAGGTTGCCTAGACAGGGAGAGACCGCCAAGAATTTTTCTTGGTGGGTCTCGGATTAAAAACGTTCGTGAGTGCAGTTATCAAGGCCTCAAACTGGGCGAGAGACTTAACCTCAATGCCCATAAAACGGCGCAAATCGCAAAAACTTAAAAAATATTCAACGAAATAATTCGCGTCGCGAATCGCAACTGGGGTGGGTTTGGGAGTAAAGCGGTCGGCATCATTTATAAGGTTGTGATTGAGAGCATGTAATAACTATAACTCACTCAGATGATTACGACCCTCGCCTTCGGCTCCTGTCGCAAACTTCATCCTCGTGAGTTATAGCTACTATTACATGCTCATCAAATAATATACTATTTTCTATGACCATTGAACAATAAACGTATAACATATGTAATTTTGATAAAGTTATGTTAGTCATAATCCACTGAGTGAGTTATAGCAGTTGAGTTATGAGCTCATAACCCAATAGTCCTGTCATCATAACCCAACAGTCTTGTCAGGTCGCGGCTGCCATGAACACCGATGTTCTGTCAAAAGGTAAATTGTCAGGGATAATTGTTGTGACAGTAAATTTATTTATAAAATATTAGTCAGTTCAGTTTATTCTTATAAGAAAATGAGTATGAGTGACGAAGAGGACATTATTTGTACACCACCAAATATTCTGGAAACAGCTAAAACCACATCCCAAGGGCTATTACCAGAAATATCCCGAAAGAAGTACGAAATAACGTATAATGAGTTTTTGGGATGGCGAAGCGAAAAAAACGTAAAGTCTTTCTCTGAAAACGTTTTACTGGCTTATTTTGGAGAGCTGGCAAACAAGTATAAAGCTTCATCACTATGGACACAATATTCTATGCTAAAAACTACTCTGGTAATTAACAATAATGTTGATATAAGCAAGTATGGCAAATTGCGTGCATTTTTGAAGCGAAGATCAGAAGGTTACATTACGAAAAAGGCCAAAGTTTTTACACCTGAAGAGATAAATAAATTTATAAAGGATGCACCTGACAAGATGTACCTTGCAACAAAGGTAAGAGATTTATTAAAAGTTGACAGAATAGTCGAAATTGGATAATAAAATTTGTATATTTCAGCTTTGATGATGCTTGAATTAAGTAGAGCGAAAAGTTAAGAGGCACTCACTTGCCCTTTTATTGTCCAATTAGGTACGACTATTTTTAAACACAAATTAAAAATGGGAATTTAATTGAATAACTTTTAATTTAATTTTAGGTAGCACTAGTTATGGGAATAATGGGAGCCTGTAGATCTCAGGAATTATATTTAATGAACACTAAAGATATTCAAGACATCGGTTCAGCGCTAATGGTAACGATTCCCACTACAAAAACAAAAATAACACGACGCTTTACTATTACTGGAGATTTATGTAATATTTGTAAGAATTATATAAGCCTTCGCCCAAAAAATATAGCAATTTCCTCATTTTTTATTAATTACCAAGCAGGCAAATGCACAAGTCAAAGAATCGGAATTAATAAGTTTGGAGCAATGGGCAAAAAAGTGGCTGAATACTTAAAGTTAGACAATCCTAACCTTTATACAGGACATTGTTTTAGAAGGTCATCTGCTACACTATTAGTAGATGCGGGCGGTGATATTACAGCGCTTAAGAGACACGGGGGTTGGAAGTCAACCGCCGTTGCGGAAGGCTATATAGACGATTCATTGCAAAATAAATTAAATACAGCCAATTTAATTGCTAATTCTGTAAATTGTGGTGTACCATCTTCGTCGTTTTCAGCATCACAACTCAATGTAGAAAAAACGATAACCACAGAAGAGATTAGTTTTGGCTTAAGTGCAAATACAAACCCAACATTAAGTTTTGCTCATTGTTCAAATATTACAATAAATTTTAATAATTGTAAAGAGGTATCAAAATAAATACTACTTTGGTTACACATTATATGTAGGTATTGTCTTTAAATCTATGTACTTTTAATTTTAAGGGAATAAAATATAGGTAATAAATTCTATAAATAACAGTTTTGTGATATTTTTGTTTAACCCTGTATAATGGACATAGAAAAAGCATAGTATTTTACTCGCATGTAATAGCTATAACATGGTCATCAAATAATATACTAATTATTTTTGATTTGAGTCTTATAATGCAATTTAAACATTAGAATTGATTAATTTTGTGTTGAATTAAAAAATCAATTTGCTTTGATATACAAAATTTTTAACGGGTGTTATTATATTTTAATTTTAAAGTTGTTTAAATTTTGATGAATTGTTAATTGTTTAGTTGTTAATTTTGTTATTCTTAAAGTTTATCGTTGTGAAAGTTCTAGTTTGATTGCTATATTTCTGTAAAATTTATATTAATTATTTTTAAATACTACTGGTAATTATTGGTATTGTTGTATTACACATTAGTTTGTATTACAGTTTGTCTGAATGTTGTACGAACAGAACACCTTAGACGTATCAGAAGATAGGGACGGTTTCAAAGCAGATTCTTTAAACTTTTCTTGTATAGAACCAGGACAAACTAATGAAAATGTCATCTCTGGTCAATATGCTTATCTTGGTACAATGAGGGGAATAAGAAACAAAGTAGAGTTTCGTATTACTGAAGACGAAAAAAAAATTCCAAAAGCAATTAGGCACAAAACTATTTTGGAGGCTTTTGGTGAAATGGAAACCATAGCATTGCAATCTCTAATCGAGGTTGAATGCTTAAAAGTTTTAGTAAGAGAAAAAGAGAACATAATACATGAGCTAGGGAAAATAGGTGAAAAGCGATCATACTCAGAGGTATTGAGCCAGCCAGTTAATGTTGCAAGCAGTGTTGCAAATCTAAGCGATAAGCACATTACGACTTCATCAATTAAAACAAAAGTAATACCCTCGACAGACTGAGATTTGAATGATAATTAAGTTAAATTATCATTGAGTTAAACGATCATTTAAAATTATAGGTGACAGACTAGAAAGACACAAAATCCAATACATCTAACATAACCTAACAAACGCACACCCGACCGATACCCGGTTAGCTGTTTAAGGCCATCTATATAGCGTGTTTTATAATTGCACTCTTTGTTCGAGTAAAAGTTGTTCGAACAAGTTTGAATCTGCTCGAACAGGATCAAATTTGCTCGAACAGATATGATTTAAAAAACGGTTTGGGCGTACGAACTGTCATCTGTCATGACAATTTGCTATTTTTAAATGTAATTTTAAATTTTGAGGTTATGTTGCGCCGTGTTCGAGCAGGATCTATACGCACCACCTAGCCACTCGGTGCACCAAGTTTATGTTCGAACAGGCTGTTCGAGCAGAAATCTGCCATTTAAAAACGCGAT
The DNA here is from genome assembly GCA_950108345.1 of Malthinus flaveolus. Lineage (NCBI taxonomy): Eukaryota > Metazoa > Arthropoda > Insecta > Coleoptera > Cantharidae > Malthinus > Malthinus flaveolus. Next base: position 705,258 of record OX467286.1, read on the forward strand.
CTCATTTGTTCGAACTGCATTAAAAAACGCAACTTTGATGTTCGAGTACTCGAACAAATGAGATCGCGTTTTTAAATGACAAATTTCTGCTCGAACAGCCTGTTCGAACATGAACTTGGTGCACAGTGTAACTAGATGGTGCGCGCAACATAACCTTAAAATCTAAAATTGTATTTAAAAATAGCAACTTGTCGGAATCAAAGTTCCTGGCGATACTGTCGAAGAACAAAAATATCTAATTGTGTCGGGAGAAACTGGGTCTTTATCGCTTCCAGATATATATATTGGGATGTTCCGTGCAACATGTCATGACAGATGACAGTTAGACGCCCAAACCGTTTTTAAATTATATCTGTTCGAGCAGATTCAAACTTGTTCGAGCAACTCTTACTCGAACAAAGAGTGCAATTGTAAAACACGCTAATTGTGTGTGTACACATTGCACTCTTTGTTCGAGTAAGAGTTGCTCGAACAAGTTTGAATCTGCTCGAACAGATATAATTTAAAAACGGTTTGGGCGTCTAACTGTCATCTGTCATGACATGTTGCACGGAACGTCTCAATATATATATCTGGAAGCGATAAAGACCCAGTTTCTCCCGACACAATTAGATATTTTTGTTCTTCGACAGTATCGCCAGGAACTTTGATTCCGACAAGTTGCTATTTTTAAATACAATTTTAGATTTTGAGGTTATGTTGCGCGCACCATCTAGTTACGCTGTGCACCAAGTTCATGTTCGAACAGGCTGTTCGAGCAGAAATTTGTCATTTAAAAACGCGATCTCATTTGTTCGAGTACTCGAACAGTTGTTCGAGCAATTATAAAACACGCTAAATAGCGTGTTTTATAATTATAAAACACGCTAATTTATGTCCTTCAATGCAGCGCGTAATTCAAAAACAGCGGCGATGTTTACCGAAGGGTTGCGATGACGTTCCTAGAACGTCATCGAAAATAAATGATCATTAGATTTTAAATGACGTTTGAAATTATCATTAGGTAAATGATGTAGTGACACACTGTACAATAAATTAGCAATTTATACTTAATGATCATTAACTTTTCAGTCTGTCGAGGGTATTGGTCCGAAAGATAAGATAGTTATCATTAAAGATACTATAAACCCGGAAAAAAAAGGTGGGATTATAAGAAAAGAGCTAGTGAAAAAGTTGAATCCTATACTACCACAGGTGAGAATTAGGAGTATTAGAGCAGCAAAAGGGGGTGGAGTAGTCATTGAAACTGACGATGCAAGTGATGCTGAAAAAATATGTGAGTGTAAAGAGTTGTTTAGCATGGGATTATTAGCACAAAAGCCTAAAAGTCAAGGCACATCTGTTATAATATTTGACGTGGACCCAAATGTAGGAAAGGAAGAATTAATCGAACAAATGCTAGTTCAGAACTTCGAGGGATATGCAGTAATAAATAAAATTAGGGAGGAGGTTAAAGTAAGATTTGTTTTTAAAAACAGGGGTGGCGTAACGAATAATTGGGTAATACAGGTGCATCCAGAAATTTTTGTTAAATTAAAGAGTAGACAAAGGATATACATTGGCTGGACATCATATAGAGTTAAAGAGTATGACGCGGTGATGAAATGCTTTAAATGTTTGAGCTATGGTCATAGTCAAGCCAGATGTACAAAAAACCTACGATGTGGTCACTGTGCTAACGAGGGCCATATAATGAAAGATTGTCCTAACATGGAATCACCAGCAATATGCTGTAACTGTAAGGAGGAGGGGAAAACACATAATCATGCCGTAAGAGATCAACGATGCCCTGAATATTTAAAAGCTGTGACTAAATATCAAAGAAACATTGATTATGTCTAAAAAAAATAATGATTTTTTGAGGTTTTTACAAATTAATTTAAGGGGTTCAAAAATAGTAACTAGTGAAATTCAGGAAATATGCCATAAGCACAAAATTGACGTTTTACTAATTCAGGAACCTTACAGTTATGGGGGTAGGGTATTAGGATTTCCAATAAATAGTAGAGTTATTTATAGCAAAGGGGTTGAATCACCAGGAGCGGCCATAGTAATATTAAATAACTCGATAAATGTGCTTAAATTTGGATCGATCACAGATATAAATTGTGTGTGTGTAGAGTTAGGAACAGAATGGGGAAACATATGCGTAATAAGCACCTATTTTCAATTTAGAGAACCAACACAAATTCACTGCGTCAAGTTAGAAAACGCAATTAGGCTGCTAGGCAGAGGTAGAAAGATCTTAGTAGGAGGTGATTTTAACGCAAGATCAGAAATATGGTTCGATACATTAACAGATCAAAGGGGAATATTAGTTGAGAACTTAATTTCGTCAATAGATTTTTATATACTAAATGAGCCAGGCAACCCGTCAACCTACTCACACCGAGGTGAATCATGCATAGATATTACCCTGTGTTCAAAAACCATAACAAAATATGTAAAGAATTGGAGGGTAGAAGATGAGTGGTGTACTAGCGACCACAGATGTCTAGTCTGGGAGATTGGCTTAAATACTGAACAAGTAGTAATGAATACGGATCTAACAACTAAATTTGCAATTAAAAATGCAAATTGGGAAAAGTTTGATAATGCTTTATTACTTAAAATACCAGATATGATAAACAGTAAATATCCTGAATTAGAAGCTAGCTGTTTCACGAAAGCTATAGTTGAATGTTGTGAAATGTCTATCCCAAAAGTTAAAAATTCAAAAATGCGTGCAGTACCTTGGTGGAGTAATGAACTAACTGAGCTCAGAAGCGCTACCCACCGAGCTAGGGGAAAATTTCAAAGAGCTCGAGAGGGAGTTGAAAGGGAAAGCTTAAAACAAATATATACTATATCTAAAAGACGTTGCTATTTTGCTACGATTCAAAGTAATAAGATAGCAAGCTTTAAAGATTTTGTAGGTGATTTGGGTAATAGAGATCCCTTTGGAATAGTATATAAGATTACCAGAGATAAAGTTCCAAGAAGTACGGTATATGCAACGCTTAAAGTAAGGGGGATAGAAACTAGTAGTTTAAGCGAAACAGTTGGTGTATTACTGGAAACATTATTGCCAGACGTTTCAAATGATGGGTTGTCTGATATTCAAAATGCTAAATTAAATGCATCAAAAGAAAACACATGTAGCGCTCCAGCAATGGGAGTATTCACTGCTGAGGAACTTGAGAATGCAATTGGAAAATTAAAAGCTGGAAAGACACCGGGACCAGACGGTATAACCATTGAGATTGTTAGGAAATCTTATTCCACAGTATGCGATAAGATGTTAAAGATCTATAATCTATGTTTGAGATGTGAATGTTTTCCAAGGGTCTGGAAACGTGGTGAGGTTATTATAATACCTAAAAATTCGGAAAAGGCAGAAAGTGAACCTAAAGCTTATAGACCTATAACATTGTTACCGATATTTGGTAAAATTCTTGAAAAACTAATTGCAAATAGATTAATGGGATTTTTAGAGGGAGAGGGTGTTTTATGTTCTAGACAATTTGGTTTTCGTACAGGAGTATCAACAGAAGATGCAGTACGTTGTATGTTTAAAGATGTTGAAGAGGTGAATAGCAAGTATGCTTTGTGTATACTTGTAGACATTGCAGGTGCTTTTGACAATTTATGGTGACCTGAAGTATTACATCAGCTACGACTATTTAGGTGTCCAAGTGATGTTTACGGTTTAATACTGCATTATTCATCAGATCGTTCTGTATTTATTAAACTTGCTGGAGGTAATGTTGAAAAGAAAATATCTACAGGTTGCCCACAGGGATCAGTACTAGGTCCATTATTGTGGAATATCTCCTTTGATGCTTGTGTCAGAATAAATACGCTACAGACTGCGTATGAAGATGACTTAGCAATCGTTGTGGGAGCTGATTCGCGGGCTGAATTGGAGCGCCGGGCTATGAGTGCATTAGAAAAAGTTGAAATGTGGGCAAGGTCTGCAAAATTACAAATTGCAAATGCAAAAACTAATATTATAATGGCAAAAGGCCTTTAGACAGAAAACGACCACCAAGAGTCTTTTTAAACAATGAAAAGATAAAGAATGTAGATAGTTGTGTATATCTTGGACTTAAATTAGATGTAAGATTGAATATGAATAGCCATATCATAAGCCAAGGTAAAAAGGCAAATAAGATCTTCAATGAAGTGATGCGAGTAGCAAAACGAGATTGGGGACTCAAAATACGAGTGGTTAGTATTATTTATCGTGCGGTGGTGGAGTCAATTTTATTATACGGATGTGGAGTATGGACTCCAAGAATAAATGTTCATGGTTTGAGAGCACTAGCGTCTGCACAAAGAGCAGCATTATTAAGAATGACGGGTGCTTATTCTACTTTATCAACTGATGCATTACAAGTAATGGCAGCAACTCTGCCAATTGATATATTGGCAAGAATGCGTTCACAGAATTGTCAATTAAGAAATGGTCTGCCTATTCAGATGGGTCAATATTTTCGAGAAGGGTATGAGTATAATAACCCTAATGTTAAAATTAACATTAAAAGTGAATTGCAGGAGGAGTCACTAAGGTTATGGCAAGAACGTTGGGATTTGTCAACAAAGGGTAGGTCAGTTTACAGTTATATCCCGACTGTTCTTGAAGGGGTGCAGCGAGCAGGGGACCTGTGGCCAGAGACTATTCAATTTGTTTCTGGTCATGGGGGATTTGGGGTGTATTTTGATAGATTTAATGTAGGTGGAGGAGTTGTATGTGGTTGTGACGGTGTTACTATTGAGACGCCTGAACATGTTTTACGATCATGCACTATGTACAGCGATCTGAGGGAAATTTTGCTAGAGAGCTGTGAAGGTGTCTGGCCAAACAGTAAGATAAAGTTTATAATAAATGAAAATAAAGTCAGAAATGACTATAATAAATTGTGCCGTTTACTAGTAGAGAGACGTGATTCTCTTAGACTAGAGCTCGATGGGAGACTATAGATTTGGAATTGTAAGGTATGTAAATATTGTTAGTTATTTTATTTAATATTGTAGTTAGTATTGTAAATATGATAATAATAAATATCGTTGTGCTACACGCTTAAGTGTGTAGCAGGCAGTTCTGTCATGTTTATTGAAAGCTACACGCTTGAGTGTATAGCAAAATTTTAAATGCTTAGAACAGAAAACGCACTATCAGACGCAAGAGTTTCTGGAGTGGTCAGTGAATAGACAACGAGTTATAAACTAAAGCATGGCAAATTTATAATGACCTAGATCAGAAGAGGCGCAATATCAGACGCAAGAGTTTCTGGAGTGCGTGAATAAATTGTCAAATGAGGTTAATTAAAGTATTACCGGTGCCTCCTCGTGGCAGGAACGGAAACGCCAGGGGATCTGATACAAACCGCTAATACCGAAAGTACAGATCTACTGACGGCTAAATCCGGCAAATAAATATGAAAGAAAGTACCTAATATATTCTGAGGTACGGTATCGTAGCATATTATGCTCTCTACTAATTTTGGCATTGAAATTTTGAATATATATCTTCTACCTAATACAATTTGTTACCTTTTACTTTTCCTCGTGACCTGTGTACCTGTATGCATTTGAATTTAGGTAGTAAGCACGCAAGGGTAGCAACATTTAATATTAAACGAACTTAAATGTCGCCTAACTTTCTCAAGGGCTCAGTAATCTTTGGTACGTTAAATTGACAACGTGAGGGACTCCGTCAATAGCTCTATTAAACGGGACTAAAATTTTTATATCTTTACTCTGCCTTACGCGACCTAACGCGACGTATAATTGACCGTGCGAAAAGACGTCGCTCCGCAGATCTACGGCCACGCGTTCTAAAGTTTGACCCTGAGCTTTATTGATGGTCATACCGTAAGCCAATTTTAATGGAAATTGTAGTCGGGTCATTTGGGTGCCCCTTCGTTCTATCGTAAAAACGAACGGTATTCTCGGAATGAGGACAGTCTCCGAAGAAGAGGGTCTCCTAGCCTCGATTACGTAACGGCATATCTTTACAACGATGAGTTTTGTTCCGTTCACCAAACTCTCGTTAAAATTGAGATTGCGGATCAGCAGCACTATTGCGCCCACTTTTAATTGCAAATCGTATTCGGGCACTCCGGGCTGAAATATCGTGTTCAACAGAGTAGGATCTAGATGTTCGTTAGGATCTCCGTCGTTCGACACGACTGCCGAATCGGCACTGTAACAGTGAACTACATCGCCCTCGATCATTTCCAAGATGGTCTTATTGATGTTTCTTATTGCATCGTTAGTACCGGACAGAATGGCACGTTTGCAGCATTCTTCGTAATCTTTTAGAACTTCGTGAGGATACACAAACTCGATTAGTTCTTTCATGTCGGTGACGCAAGGTATGCCAGCGAGCGCTACGACGTTTACGTTATCGATGGACGTTTTAGGAAGGTTGTCTTCTCCTATGCGCAATAATAGAGCAGAATAAATTTCGTCGTCTCTATTGCGTTGGCAAATTTTTAAAGAATACGTAACTACCGATTTCCAGAAGTTGGAGTACTTTATAGACGCCGCAACTACGTCGTCTTCAGTTCCGTATTGTACAATAGGAGGTATTTGACGAAAATCGCCCGCAAATATTACAAATTTGCCTCCAAAGGGAAAATCGTTGGAGATTAAATCTCTCATGCCTTTCTCGAATGCTTGCAAAATATTTTTATGCGCCATGGTCGCCTCGTCTACTATAATTAGAGAGGAGTTTCTTATGAGTTCGGCACGTTGGCTGTTGTTGGAAATTTTCCAAACGGCTAGTGGATCGTCAATTTCTAGCGGCAAACGAAACATCGAATGGGCAGTGATTCCGCCTTGGTGATTCATAGCGGCTATACCCGTCGAAGCCGTGCAAAGAACGATTTTTCCTTCGCTTCTAAGTTTCGCCGTAAGTACGTTTAAAAGTAATGTTTTGCCACTTCCCGCAGGACCGTCTAAAAAGAAGACGTTTGACTTTAATTCGTTCGCAATTGACGTTTCCATAAATTTATTATAAACGTCGGCTTGTTCAGAACTCAGTCTACATTCCCACGTTTCCAAGAATTGGTTACACGAAACGTCGGACCATCTGATATTTTCTCTTCCCAATTCTGTGGTCGTATCCGCAACCGCAGGTAGACCAAAATCTGTTAATGTTCTGCCGTGCGATCTGAGAAGATGATCTAAATCGCAAAGACCCAGATTTATTGCTTTCTCGGGATTATCGGGATAATTTAATAGATAATCTTCGCACAGTAGATCTTTAAATTCATCCCACAGTAAAGCCGCAGGAGCGCCGAACGTTATTAAACTGAAGAATAAATGCCTGAGACTCTTGCCGGTCTTAAAACCGCCGGCTTCGCGAATGGCTTCGCGAAACTCGTTATTGTCGTTTAAAATGCCTCTAGCAAACGCAGCTCTTTGATAATTTTCGTAAATTACGCCATCGACTGTTTTTATATCTTCGAAACTGGAGCAGGGAAATCGAGACAGTAGCATTCTCAAGAAATAAAGTTCGCCCAGATTAGGGGAAATGAAATGAATTCTGGCAACGCATTCGCCTCGCACTTTTTTAGTGATGAAGTGTTTTTTCGAAGGATGCTTTATAACCGGAACGGTAGCTGCTTTTCGAGGTTTGCTGTCGACGTTATAACGTTCGTAAAATTCGAGATAATTTAAGTTTATCAATTCGTCAATTTGTGGTCGATTAATATAAATCGAATACGATGCTTCTTTGGCACGCTGCTCGTCGCCCTGACGAAAAATTATACTCTCTTCGTTTGGAAGATGTATGGGCAAGGCAATAACGTTTGGAGTTCTAGTGCAAATGTCGTACTCCAATAATCTGTACACCGCTTCCGTAGCACTGACGTATCTAAAATTGACGAAATTCTCAATTTCGTCCCTACCTCGTACTGCGGCATTTGCATAATCGGGTCCTTTGTGAATATACTTGTATAGGTACTTGACGATCTTAGCGGTGGTAGATATTTCGAGATTACAATGTGAATCCATCAAATAATACGGCAGGATTATACGGCACAACCCACTGATTATTGACCACTCGTCCGGATGGCAAAATCGCCGTGGCCGCGTTTGGTCGACGATGAAGGATAAATCCCTTATTATCTATAGTCGTGACGTCTTGAAAACTTTTAGGAAAGCGTTTTGAACACTTTTTTGTATTGCCGTCTATACACGCTGCGGTAAGGTTATACGTTACGCAATCGTTGTGTATCATGTGCTGTAACACCAACTCCCTTAATCGCCCGCCAGCCTCGTCGGCAGAAGGAATCGTGGCTCTAACGAACGAATCCATGTCGCTCGTAACGATGGGACCTCCGCCTTGAACTCTAAAGAGCATGTGAGCGTGCGGGAGACCTCTTTTTTGAAATTCTATCACTTGCATAGAAGAGATCAGTTTCCCGAATAATTTGCCAGAAGCAATTAATCTCGTCAATTTTTGTAATTTTAATTCAAAAACTCGGTTGCATAAATCAGGTCAATCGATAAAAGATTCGCCGTTATGTAAGCTTTCTGCTATTTCTGGCCAGCGAGGATTGCATGTTATAGTTAGGAAAAAGCTAGGTTTACCTAACCTCGAAACTATCGCCATCGCATCGTGATATTTTAATTGCATATATCGAGGGCCGTGAACAAAAGTTGCGGGAAGGTAAATTTTACCGGGAACAACGGGTCCTTCACCGGCGACTGTCTCGTCTATCTCTCGTCTCGTGGCCGTTCGTAACACAGTAGACTGATTGTTACGAATAAAGAGGAGTCGTTCTTCCTCGGTACGGCACCACATATCGACAATGTACTCTTGAGAAAGGCGACGAAATTTCGTAAATCTAGGATCGGACAATAGCTTGTGCCGGTAGTATTTCTGTTGCGTAATTTTTTTGCCGTTTCTCCCCTTCAAATCTACACACCAACCGGATGATCCGTGGGCAAATAGCAGAGGATACTGTAGAGATTCGTAAGAGGGATCGAGAAAATGAACGGTGTGAGGTTTAGCTTCACCAATTTTCCAGATTGCCACTTGTCTAGGCTCTGGATCGCTAGATACTTTTATCAAAGCCGACATTTCTGGAGCAAAGTTGCTGTCTCCTAAAATTGGCCCGTGAGTATTTCTGGTCGTATTTTGAAAGACCAAACGTGCATCGTCCGAAGGATGATCGTTAAGACTGTGCAGCATGTGTATTAACGGATTCGCGATCACGAGATAATTATAGATCTCTCGCGTAATCTGAGGATTCAAATTTAAAGTTTCGGCCTGATTCAAATGTCCGGCACCATCGTTTATGTATAATGCGGTATTATTTACGGTTTTAGTGTAACTCAAATCGAAAACTCTATGATAAATACGGCCTTGCACTTTTACGAAGGAAACGCCTTGACCACCGGGAGGGTCTTGGAAACCGTGAGAAGTTCCGATGGCGGAGAACGCAAATAAGTTATTGAAATAACGTGCTTTTTTCTTAAATTCCTCGTTGTCGTAAAAAGGCGCGTCTAAAGGTGGAAGGTTTTGGACGTGATAATCTCCACCGCCACAGCACCATTTTAATTTGGTCTTTTCTTCAAGGAATAGTGGGGCACTACAAAATTGGCACTTATGAATGTCGTTTGAAAGTAAGGAAATCACCGCAAGTCGGATGGGATTAATGTCGTTTAGACTTGGTCCATGCCTATTGCCGAGACATGAGAATTGTCTCAAGTTGCGGTCTATAATAATTGCGTTGCTTTCATTTGTCGAACGATTCAATCCAACAGCTTCCCTTAATATTGGAGGACGTTGCTGCGAATAGCGCGCCACGGCACTACGGTGCACTTCGGGATGGTTTTGGCTGTAACGCGTAGCTGTACCCGTTCTAGATTGCGTATTTAATCTGTAATATCTTGAACAACGCTCTCTCGATTGCTGAGACTCTGATATCCCAGATGCAGGCCTTCCAAGATTTGTTTGGGTACCGCTTAAAGCATTGTTAGAAACACTAACAGCACCAATTATTTCCTCGGTAGCAACGACGTTTGTGTTTTTATTAGCAGAACAATTTGGTCTTTCAGCTGTTATATTCGGAATTCGTATATCACTGATAATATTTACAGTGTTAGGCAAATTGGTTAAATTATGTGTTTGGGTACCGCCTAAAACATTGTTAGAAGCACTAACAGCAATAATTGTTTCAGCAGTAGCAACGGCGCCCCTTCTTTTATTTCTAGAAGCATTAGAGGGTCTTCCCGCTCTTCTTGTAGGAATATTGACAGTATCAGCCGAATTAGCTAAATTGCCTGTTGTATTATGACATCTTTTATTTTGAGAATTGTTTGAATCAGATTCATCTTTTCTCTTTGCCGGTCTGCCCCTTTTATTTCTAATTTGCAAATTGTCACTATTAGAATTATCTACAGGTACGGCTTGCTCTACGTTAGCGGAAATTACTGGAACGACAACGTCGAAATGGCCACTACTTCGGGCGCCGGTGAAACGAAGACGTTTAGTAGGATAATCTCCGCCATGGCAAGAATACAAATTTCCTCCCTCGTAAACTTCGAGTTTTATGTTGAATATTGCACTTGCGGCCATAAGCTCGCTAATGCTTCCATAAGTGTCCCGTTTTGACATTTCGCGCTGGTATTCGGCGACTGTACCGTAAGCAACAAAGTCGGGCGTTTGACTAAATGCTCCCAAATCTCCCCAATGTTGGGTGACGTGAGCTACTATAAGCTGTCGAACGTCATAATGTCGAGACATTTCCCCATATACATGAAACGAAATACATCGGAATAAGCAAGCCCCGTCCTTTTCTGCTGGAATCACCGTATGATTCACATTATTACCGTCAATATTCAACATTATTTTTTCTGAATCCATGTTACTAATAGTTTTTAAAATAATATGAAAAATATACTAAAAAATAATATAAAATTTGAGTGTACCGGGGAAAAGTTCTAGCCGACGATATTTTTCTAAAATCTAATGACGTTCTCGAAGATGAAGTTCTGTAGTAGAGAAGTTCTAGTAGATGAAGTTCTAGAGGATAGTTGAAGTTCTAGTAGACGATCGAAGTTCTAGTAGATGAAGATCTAGTAGATGAAATTCTCCTTCAGGTTCTTGTAGATGAAGTTCAAACGCAAGTTCTAGTATACGCAATATATATCAATATTTTTGAAGAATCGAACCTTTGTCGGATTTGATACCGAAGCAAAAAAATGGTTCAAAAAGTAAAAAGCAACGGATAGTTTTACGAAATAATAATAATAATGAACCCTTTGTTTTAAAGATTGAAATTTATAATTTTAATTTTTACATTTTTTTCATGAAATCACATAAAAGGAAATGCAAATAAACTTACCTTCTTATAAACACTCTTAATGACACAATCACAATAATAACACACGAAGACAAATAATGAATCGTACCATTAATTTGAAGTTTAAATTAATTAAACAAAATTGGACTACTCGCTGGACTACTCGAAAAAAATTATTCGAAACATCAAACAGTCGAATAAATAAATATTTTTAAACAATCGAGTCACTGTCGAATGATTTAAAACTCTTTAGACTCCAAGCAATTTTAAAAATTGAACTATAATCAAAACCAAGAGAGGTGTCCTATGACTCATCGCGCAAAAGACTTAAAAACCTAAAAATATTGGCAATATTTATTATTTAACAGAATTCGCAAATAAATATACAAAAATTTGATTCGAATTAGAGCTTTTTCTGTTATGAGAAACTCAGATCCGGAGAGTATATTCGATATATTTCTGACGGTTTTTTTAGGCTCTGTATTTCACAACTTTATAATTTTGTTTACATTTTCATTGCATCGAATGGAGATATTAGCTAGGTAAAAGATACAATCTGTGGGGAAATACGTTTTTAATTACCAAGTATAATAATTATCTATAGATCTTACCGGATTTTAAAGCTGCAACATAGTTTTCTACTGTTTGATGTACCTATCAGTTCTTTTTGCGACATTTCAAGTCAAGTAAATAATTATTAAATGTCCAAATCGTTAATTTTTGACGTTCGAGTTTATTTTGACGTTCCAAATAATTCGACAGTGTGCGAATTATAAATTACCTAAATTGCCATTTTTTTATAACATCGTAACCTCAAAAGAATATTAACCTCAAAAGTCGAGATTGTCGACACGTTTATCAGCACGCGCAAGTACCGTATACTTTTCGCTCGAAAATCGCTTCTTTTTTTTATCGGCGTCAAATGATAAATTAATTTCGTTTATTAACACATTTTTGCGAATCTAGGAATTCTTTCTATAATTTTCCGTTGTGCGCGACGTCGATTTGGCCCCGTAGCCAAATTACGAATCCTCGAAATTGCGTCTTCGTAAAAGCTATTAGAATTGGACGACCTGCAGGTTGCGGGCCCGCCACTCCACCACCCGATAGTTTAGCCGCCCCTCGAAACGTTCCAATTTTTTTGCCAAACCGCCTCTTTCCGCACGATTTAAAAATTTACCATAAAACCGCCCGCAACCTCTTCGAACCAGTAGACTTCACTTTTTGATCCAAGAGGGCCTTTTAACGTGGTAAATCAGTAAAGTAAGTTTATGTATATGGAATGGATAAATTACGGCGAAGGGGTAGAGACTATAGGGTATGCTGATGACGGACTGCTCATAATAAAAGGGAACAGCAGAGCGAAGCTGGAAGAAAAGGGAACAGAAGCAATAGGCAAAGTATTAGAATGGGCAAAAAGAGCAAAACTAGAACTGTCACAGGACAAAACAATAGGACTAATGCTAAAAGGAAAGTTTAATACAGAAAGGCGCCCAAAAATAAAGCTAAGGGGAGAAAGGATAAAAGTGGTATCTGAAACTAGATATTTATGAATAATAATAGAAGAGGAAATGAAATTCAAGAAACACTGCGAAGAGGCGTCGGAAAGGACCATGAAGGCCTGGCTCAGCCATAGAGGCATGGCTGAGCCCATGCTGCTGTATGGAGCAGAGATCTGGGGGACCAAGGTGAATAAAAGGACCATAAAGAAACTAATGTCCAAGCAAAGGCAGATGCTAATAGGAATTGTGGGTGCCTATAGAACAGTTTCACACGAGGCAATTAGAGTAATAGCTGGAGAAATACCTCAAGATTTAAAAATCAGTGAAATAGTTGAAAATTGGAGAGACAAAAAGGATAGAAACGGAGACAGAAAAAAGGAGCACAGAGAAGAAACGCTGGCCAAATGGCAAAACAGGTGGGATACAGCTCTGAAAGGGCAAGAAACATACAAATATTTCAAAAATGTAAAGAAAAGGCTGGAGATTGAAAGATTTCCAAATAGGTCACTATCAGTCACAATTCCTAACGGGACATGGAAATTTTAAGGCGAAATTAGCGTACTTTGGACTCAAGCCGGAAGGAAACTAAACAAAATGCCAGGAGCCGGAGGATGCGGAGCACGTCTTAATGAGATGTGAAAATAGAGAACAGCTAAAAATGCAGATATAAGGCGAGGGGCTCCTCTGGCAACAGGAAAGTATAACAGACAATGGAGCAATATAGTATAAGCAGTTTTGTAAAACGGCAAAGGAAATCCTCCAAAAAAAAGGAGGAATTAGAAAAAGTCGAAGTTTGACTTGACGAATTGACGAAGTTGACCCGGGCACTTGTTTGAGGGACAAGGAAAGAAAGGAAGAAACAGACAAAAAATGAAACGAACAGCGGCCTGGCTCATAAGTCAGAGACTTGACAGTCAGGGGTGGAGGAGGGTCCGCGGGGTATATCCCCAAACAGGTGTCCCTACTTACTTGGAAAACAGACGTAAAAGGGGGGACTTTGGCGAGTTGGTGCAATCGCAAATGGATGATATAACTGTATATACTGGAGATGATGAAAACAGAATGAAGGTACCTTCAATTCCCCATTGGAGATTTGAATATTTAAGAGCAACTTCGAGTGTAAATTCTGATGCGTCAATGCATCTGGCGGGCTCCAAATGTCGTAGACATGAAGAAACGGACACTGAACCAGATACGGAAAAGGTTATATTAAGCAATCCAGAAATACGGGTTACAAGAATTCGAGCAGTTGGGGAGCTTGAGAAGAAAGTTGAAAAATATATACTAAGCGAAAACAACAAAATAAGTAAGAGTGCTTGCAAATTTCTGTTGGAACAGTTTACCGATTTCGAAACGATATTCACTGAGGTAATAACTGAGTTAGAACACCAAACAACATTAAATGAAGAACTGAACAAGGTTATTCCGACCCCAAATACTTATGCTCAGATGGCATCAAAAAACCCCGTGCCAGCGACACCGACGGCTGTTAAGGTAGTTGCCAAGAAAGATAATATAATAATAATCCGAAACGATGAAGGAAATAATAAAGATAGCGAAGAAATGAAGAAAAGTGTGTTGGAAGGATTAACTCTTGTCTACCGTCAGAGTTAGAAATGTCAGAAAGATCAGAAACAAGGGAGTATTGATCCAGACCGATGAGGCCCTAGATCTGCTCAAGATAACGTCTTGAGATAACTCTCCTGAGAGTGACAAGAACGTATAAAACCGCGGCGACGGACGTTCTACCATTACTGGAGGGCGTTTTGCCCATAAAACATCAAGCTAGGTTGAGAGCACAAAACTACAGATTAAGAAACAACCTTAGGATCGAGCATGGGGACATGGTCTTCGAAAACTATGCGCCTCATACAAATAACGTACACGAGCGCAACCTTCAGGGTGCGGTAAAAAAAGAAATTAAAAAGCGCCTTCTCCAACAGACGGTGTTGGAATGGCAAAGAGAATGGGGCGTCAATACCAAAGGCAGAAGAACGTACGACCACCTCCCCGATGTGGAGCGATTCCTGAAAAATAAAATCTTAGACCACAAAGTCATACAGGTAATAAGTGGCTACGGTAACTTTAATGCCCATCTAAGAGAACGAAACATCATTGAGGATGACGAATGTGATTGTGGGGATGGTGCTCCGGCACAGACACCTGAGCACATCCTCCACAACTGTCCTGTTTATCAGGACGTAAGGCAGACGTTTTTACAACAATGTGGGGGTAATTGGCCACTCAATCATCAACTCTTAGAAGAAGACTATATTGAAGCTTTTGTAAAATTATGCAACGAAATCATGAAAAGGAAGAAAGAAAGAAACATTGTAGACTAATCAAACAATGTATTATAAGAATAAGACAAAACTGTAAAATATTTATAAAAAGCTGAAAATTAAGAAGGTCACTGCCTCCACGCGGCAGGGACGGTAACGTGAACGGGCGGCGCGTTAGAGGCAGACACGATGAACTACGGGGAGTGTGTGTCTCTGCGCCCGGCTACCCCTTTGCGGCCAAATGTGACCAATAACTGTATTAAAATAAAAGAATAATAAAGAAAGGATACGAGACTATGTTGCCCGGATATAGCTGACGCGAGGTGCCAGGCAGAATAGTCAACTACCTAATAAACAATAAACAATGCCCCTACTTACTTTCTAGCGAAAGCACAGCCAAGGGAACGGGCTTGGAAAAATTAGCGGGGAAAGAAGACCCTGTTGAGCTTGACTCTAGTCTGGCATTGTAAGGAGACATGAGAGGTGTAGCATAAGTGGGAGACGGTAACCAATCCGTCGCCGGTGAAATACCACTACTTTCATCGTTTCTTTACTTACTCGGTTGAGCGGAGCGCGGGCGCCGTCAGTGGGTAGCGCCGATATCGGAATGCCCTTTAACGGTCAACTCAGAACTGGCACGGACCACGGGAATCCGACTGTCTAATTAAAACAAAGCATTGCGATGGCCCATGCGGGTGTTGACGCAATGTGATTTCTGCCCAGTGCTCTGAATGTCAAAGTGAAGAAATTCAAGCAAGCGCGGGTAAACGGCGGGAGTAACTATGACTCTCTTAAGAAAGATGACACTAGACATAGTGCTATCGGTGATAAGATCATCCATTTCACTCTCCAGGGCACACCTAGATTACAACTAAAAAGACACGAATAAGCAAGAACACCTAAACGAAGTAAGTAAACTAAAGAAAATTGACGCAACCTGAATGGGAAAGAAGATGGTAACGACCAAGGTGACCTGGAGAGGCATAAAAACGCAGACCGAACTGTGCGGGAGCGACGCGAGTGAGTGAATCTGACAAGAAAAGTTCGCGATAGTTGCGCCCGCCGGGGCGAATGATTCGGTCCGAAAATCAAAGTGAAAAGACTCTCGCATTGGAAACAGCAACTCGAATCCTCTTATTCAGGCAATGGGCTGGCCCAGGGCTCCCACTCCGGGGTCAGCTCATCCTGGATTTACAATCCACCTTCACACTGGACCGGTAGAGAATTTTGTAAAGCCGTTCAGCTCAAGGGTAACCTTCTACCCACGGCGGGCATACCTTCTAACCCGCCTGAGGCTCGTCGCTGCCGCGCTGGCTGCGATAAGGTGGAATCCCTGTCCCACGTCCTCCAGCGTTGTCCTTCTACCCACTGGCCGCGCATCTGGCGCCACGACAAAGTCGTCCACTATTTGGCAAAATCCGCCAGAGCCAGGGGCTTGCAACCGGTGGTGGAACCGCAGCTGAGGACTCGAGAAGGCTTACTCTTCAAGCCGGACCTCGTCGCCGTGTCCAACGGTGCGGCTGTGGTTGTGGACGTGGGTATCTCCTGGGAGGGCCCTAGTCCCCTGTCGGCGGGTGGGGCGAACAAAAGGGCCTACTAC
Organism: Malthinus flaveolus; assembly: GCA_950108345.1. NCBI lineage: Eukaryota > Metazoa > Arthropoda > Insecta > Coleoptera > Cantharidae > Malthinus > Malthinus flaveolus. Next base: position 721,945 of record OX467286.1, read on the forward strand.
AATCGCCCAGATGTTCGCGAGGCCATTACGAGGAGGTTCGGCACAGACAATATTTTATTTGCCCCGCTCATCATCGGAGCTAGGGGTGTGTGGGCCCGTGAATGCTGTGTCGCCACGGATCTCTTACGCCTCACCACTTTTCACCAGCGGACCATTACTAATATGGTGGTGCTAGGATCCATCAAAGTTCATGCAAAGTTTTCTCAAGTTGTATGGAGAGACCGTGGCATGGGCCTTCTTCGTGGTGGTTGACGGGGTTGGTTCTGTTAATTGTATTTGTAAAAACTGACAGTCTTTTAATCTGTTCTCGTGTTTGTCTTTGTAAAAACTGACAGTCTTTTAATCTGTTCTCGTGTTTCTTCTATACTTGGAGTTTCGCATCCTTTTAAACTGTTCCCGCATGTCCGCGTGAATCCCTAATTCGTGTCCTGTCCTATCCACGCCCCTCAGGCTCTCCTTGGGCCCCTCAGGCCTCCCCTTTGGCCCCTCAGGCTTACCAGGCCCCTCAGGCACGCATGTTTGGTCCCTCAGACCCAGAAATTAATCAATCCTCCCCTATGCACGCCTTGCTGTCAATGAGCGCCTCACGCATGCAGAGGATATTCGCCTCCTCTAGACCCATCTAAAGATGGGATCTTAATTACCAACCGGGCATTATCTACCGGTACATCCATGCGCGCCACGGCTAAATGATGAACGGGGGAAAGCCCTTCTCGCGGGAGTCTGGCCCAGCCCGTAGTATCGTTAGTCTCACTGTGAGCGTTTACATTCTGATAGCCAAATGCCTCGTCATCTAATTAGTGACGCGCATGAATGGATTAACGAGATTCCCTCTGTCCCTACTTACTTTCTAGCGAAACCACAGCCAAGGGAACGGGCTTGGAAAAATTAGCGGGGAAAGAAAACCCTGTTGAGCTTGACTCTAGTCTGGCATTGTAAGGAGACATGAGAGGTGTAGCATAAGTGGGAGACGGTAACCAATCCGTCGCCGGTGAAATACCACTACTTTCATCGTTTCTTTACTTACTCGGTTGAGCGGAGCGCGGGCGCCGTCAGTGGGTAGCGCCGATATCGGAATGCCCTTTAACGGTCAACTCAGAACTGGCACGGACCACGGGAATCCGACTGTCTAATTAAAACAAAGCATTGCGATGGCCCATGCGGGTGTTGACGCAATGTGATTTCTGCCCAGTGCTTTGAATGTCAAAGTGAAGAAATTCAAGCAAGCGCGGGTAAACGGCGGGAGTAACTATGACTCTCTCTATGACATCTCCCCGAGACCCTAAGACCGGGAGAGATGATTGACCTCCTAAAGATGAGGAGCAACACCTACGGGGTGAAAGAAGCTCTGGCGAGAAGCGGTAGCCAAAAGGGAGTTATGTGCCGGCGCTGCCAAACCAAAGTGGAGACCCTAGGCCATGTCATCGGCGAATGCGTATTCGGGAGAGCGAAGCGAATTCATAGGCACAACGAAGTGGTCAAAGAATTAGCACGAAAACTTGAGACGAGTCACGAGATATGGGAGGAAAGCACGTTCGAATCAGCCGACGGAGCGCGATGGAAGCCTGATCTGGTAATCAAAAAGGCGGACCAGGCTTCAATCATTGACGTTACAGTCAGGTATGAGCAAGATGACTCATTGCAAAGAGCGGGAACGGAGAAGAAAACCAAGTATAATCAGATCATCGAAGCTGTAAAAACCAGGCTAGGAGTGGCAAAAGTAGAAGTCCTGCCGATCGTGCTAGGATCAAGAGTAGCTATGACTCTCTTAAGAGAGGCCGTAGCGGATGGCACTAAAACCGCGTCCTGCATTTGGTGAACCAGGGTAGCTTGGTCGATCCTGCAGGCGTGGGGGGGTCCCCTCGAGCATCCTTGGCACGACTGTCCGGACGGTGGTAATGGAACCAACGCTATGGTGACCGCCACCCCCCGAGACGGTCCAGTCCGTTGGCATGCTCAGGGGCCTCTTGGTGTTGTTCGTTGCGTGCGAGCATAGTTGCTCTGCTGGGACACCTTCCCAGTTCAATTGGAGTCGATCAGACAAAGGCAGTTTTTGCTTCTGAGGCTCAAGACCTTCTATTCGCCTCCACGTGGCGACGCTGGCGAACGGTTCAATATCTTTGATACGTGATCATAGATACCGAACCTGACCAAGAATGGGGGTCGACTACATGAGGTACACCAGCCTTATGTAGAGAACAGTTTTGGTGGGGCAGGCCGGCAGGCTCTAAAATAGCCGGCTTATTTGCGGACAGGGCGACAACCACCGCATTGAAAACGAGAGTCCTTCCGAAAGATGGTTAAACGCGAGGCAAGTCGGTAGGCCTCACCCAAGGGTAGCAGCCCTACCCAACCGACTAGCCGAAGGGCGGCCAACTACCCCCTTCGGTGAAACCAAGTTATAAAAAGTTGGCAATGATAAGAATAAGCCTCGGATGTCGGATGATTTCAAAGATGATGACCATGACAATAGCCTCACGGCAGCTAGCGTTGATAAATGGACGTATGATATTCCTTTCACAGGAAAAACCTGTAAGCTTTGTCGTTTTTTCTATCTCAAACCCTCCAAGATGGCTGAACACTATTCTACCCATCACAAACAACAACAAATTTTATTTTCATGTTCAAAATGCCGAAAGACTTTTATAAATAATCATCATGCGGCCCTCTGCCACTACGTTAAATGTCAAGGACCTGCTGAAAAGTGCGAAGGCAAATACGCCTGTGAGAATTGTGAGAGAAAGTTCGTTACGAAAAGTGGTCTTAGTACTCATAATAGGCACGCCCATCCAGCCGATAGGAACTTAAAGAGACAACAACTTCTCAAGCCAATAGATCCTACTATACACATTTCTAGAGGAAAAAAGACTTGGACAGACGAAGAAGAAACAACACTGATTAAACAGTATATGAAGATCAATGGCGATACCGAAAACTACTCTCTCAAATTGTCCGAAATTATTAAAACCAAAAATGCAAAGCAGATCCGAGACAAAATAGCACTGTGGAGGAAGAGGAAGAATCCTCCGCTTGAACTTCAAGAATTCTGGTCCAAAGGAAAAATGGTTAGAACATCGACTTCCAGTGTGTCCACTAACGATTCTAATTCCGATGATGAAGACATAATCAAGTCTCCACCAAAACGGGTCGATAAAGAACAAGACATCATAGCATCAACATCTAATTATAAACGTCCACTACGATCGAGACAACAAACAAATGACGCCGATAATGGCGAAAACAAACGTACTTTAAGGTCCCATAACATACATAAATCAGGACCATCACAACTAACAGCTATAGATGAGAATATCGACATAAAGAAGAAGTTAGAGGATAAACTGCCACAAAACCAAAATCGCGAATCTACAATGTCTCTTGCAGTGACCACTACTGAAGAAGATACACAAACACCTGTTAAAAGTATAACACCTACTCTATATATACGGAGAAGTCTATCGGTTCCTTCTCTTAGAGAGATTCTTCAAAACCAAGTTAGTGACGAAGAAGACACACCGAACTTTGATATATCCTCAGAAGAAGACCCACATGAGGGTAGCATAACAATATCGGATAGTCTCTACGAACGATATCTTCGTCTCTGTAAAACATCCATGACTCCTGCAGGAACATATAGAGAAAACTGCGAAGAACAGGAACAATTACCAGAAGAAGAAAATAGAGTCATGCCTAATTTCGTCATGCCTAACCCCCCTATTTATGATAATGTACCTACTCCGGTCAACCTACATCATAGAAACTGGAGAACTAAAATAATAGAAGACCTCCGAAAAATCGAGCTGGATAATTGTGCGACTAGCAATTACGTTACCATCCTTCGCGATACAGACAACTTAACTCTAAAACAACTCGATAATTGTATTAGCGAAATTACTCAAGAGCTGCTTAAACACGAGCCACAAAAGCCAATTAAGAACCATAAACCACCACCTAAATGGTCTAATCGAACAAAGTTGAATAAAAGCATTTATGCTAAAACTCAAAATTTATTCAAACAGGCTCCCTCGAGATTGGCAGATCTTGTAGTTCAAAATAATCTTGTAAATCTTGTAAATGAGGAAAAAGCTACTCTGCCAAAACATTTAGTTAGAGAGGAGTACGAGGAAATATGGGGTGGAACATCAAATGTGGAAACCAGGTCGCAAGAGGCAGAAGACGCACCAATAAGTTCTATAACAAAAGATGAAATCAAAAACAAATTGAATCGCCTAACGGCTAAAGGTGCTGCAGGCCCTGACGGTCTTAAAAAACTCCATCTTAAAAAAGAGCCAGCTATCCTCGATATACTTACAATCCTTTTTAACATCCTTCTTTGCCAGGGCATTATACCAACTGCCTGGAAAAATAATCGTACTACCTTAATACCAAAAGGAAACAAGGATTTATCGCAAATCAAGAACTGGCGACCCATTACGATAGCACCAATAATGGCAAGAATTTTTAATTCTATAATTAAGGAAAGGATCGAGGAAGTAACTACTATCTCATACCGTCAGAAGGGTTTTGTAAAAGGAAATAGCTGCTATGTAAACACCACCTTATTGCATGAAGCCATTAACGCGGGCAAAAAAACGCAATTAGCCGTCGCACAAATAGATCTCGCTAAAGCCTTCGATACTGTGCCACACCAAAGTATTTTTAACACTTTATTGGAGAAAAAAGTTCCTTTAACACTAATCAAGCTCATCGAAAACAACTACGATGGATCAACTACCACTTTCACAAATACCGATATCACGCTTGAACTTAAAAGAGGGGTTCGTCAAGGTGATCCTCTCTCACCTCTCCTGTTCAATTTGGTGTTGGACGACGTTCTAGTTAAAATAGAGAAGGAAGACGGATTCGACATAGCCCAGGGGAATAACATAAGCGTTATGGCCTATGCTGATGATTTGATCATACTTGCAAATACACCCCACCAACTTCAAAACAACATGAACATAGCAGTCGAAAACCTAGAGAAAGCAGGGCTACAAATTTCAATTCCTAAAAGTGCGGCATTTGCCATTAAATCCGGAAAAAAGACCTGGGCCACAACACCGGCAAGAATACAAATACACGGAGAATGCATAGCAGAAAGATCTGTGGACGAGAAATTTATGTACCTCGGAGTCAATTACACTATTTTCGAGGGGTTATCCAACTCGGATGCTGTCGACGCTATTAAAACAGCAGCTATTACATGTAATAAATTGGCACTAAAGCCGCAACAAAAAGTAGTCCTACTTATGCAATACATCATTCCGAAGTTTTCACACAAGTTCACAATAGACGCGCCATCACAAACTGGGCTACAGACTCTAGATAGAGAACTCAGAAGTCAGTGCAAAAAAATGTTACATCTCTCACCAACTGTTACAGACCATCTTTCATGCCAGAAAAAAGGATGGAGGTTTGGGCCTCCCTCGACTTCAAAACCTCATAGAGTTAAACTGCATAAAAGCGTTATCAAGTATTTATTACAACGAGGACCCCCTCCTCCGATTTCTGGCTGAAGAAACGACCTTTGGAAAAATAGCAAGAGAGGCGGCTAAACAGCGAAAGCTACAGTTACCGGTCTCTAAGAAGGATATGTCTACTATCAGGCAAGAACTTAAAAACGAAGAGCTGCGACAATGGAACAATCAAACATCACAGGGTAAAGGAACAAACGATTTTAAAAATTCATCACCTGCCAATTATTGGCTTTTCAACATTATGGCCTTGAGACCCGGTCAATTCATAGATGCAATTAAATTACGAACTAATACATTCGGCAACAGGGAAGCCCTCCTTAGAGCAAAAACTACCACCAATATAACATGTAGAAGGTGTCACCAAAAAAACGAAACTTTAGGGCACATTCTGGGCGAATGCCCCGCTGGAAAAGAGGCGAGGATCCAAAGACATGATCGGATTAAGAACGATCTAGCGAAAAGTCTAGAAAGTACAGGATGGACAGTGGCGGAAGAGTTCTCATGCACCACGGAGAATGGAGTGACGTTGAGACCCGACCTAGTTGTTAACAAAAAAGGGAAAGGTTATATAATTGACGTGACGGTCCGTATGGAGCAGGAGAACGCATTGAAAGAAGCCGCCAATGAAAAAACAAACAAGTACACCCAAGTCCTGAAACATCTACAAAAATTATTTAAATTAGATAACATCAAGATCATACCCATCGTTTTCGGATCAAGGGGAGCAGTACCCAGAACGACTATAAGTTGCCTTCATAAATTGGGAATCCCAGCGAAAAACAACATCGACTGGGCATTAAATAATATCAGAACATCGGTTTCGATTGCTAGGTGTCATCTCGATTATGGTTAAATCTGCCAACAGATAAAAGAATAAAAATCAAATAAGCTAAGAATAACATAATGAAAACCCTATAATAAAAGAAAGAAATTGAATAAAATACATTGTAATTGTTAATAAACTTCGCTCTATTAATAATTATAAATACATAAATAAACATTATATATGCATATATACAGGCTGTATCAAATTTCGTGTTAAGTACAGGGATCTCGCTTATTAGCGTAGATAGAGAGTTGGTTAAATGGACAAAAACGATCCTCGAGTTATGCCTACACTAAATCAAAAAACAAAATTTACCCTCCCTATAACGTTTCTGAAATATGGCGGAAAATAGCGAAATTTGCATTTTTAATTTTTGGCTCTAAAATCGTTATTTGTAAAATTTTTAGAAACTGAAAAAAATTTCTCAAAGGAACTTTTTCTGCTCTTTCAGACGATGTCAACGAATTTTCGCTATCATTATTACTTTACTGTATATTGATACCAACTTTTGTTTTTTATATGGGAGCCATTTAAAAAATTTATGTCATCGAATAGAGAAAAAAATGCTGATTTCAAAAATGTATAACATGTCCATAAACTAACCACAAATAATAAATTCAAAATTAAAATAATAGAATATTTTATTTAAAACTTAGTTTTAATTTATAAATAGCAATATCCGTGAAAAACAATTGAATATGTTTTATAGAAAACAATTTATATGTGCTTCATTTGTTTTCCTGCAAATGTTTATAGAAATTTACTTATAATTATTTGGGTTATTTATGGTGATTTTTTTATCAAAAATTTTATAGACATATTATACATTTTTGAAATCAGCATTTTTTTCTCTATTCGATGACATAAATTTTTTAAATGGCTCCCATATAAAAAACAAAAGTTGGTATCAATATACAGTAAAGTAATAATGATAGCGAAAATTCGTTGACATCGTCTGAAAGAGCAGAAAAAGTTCCTTTGAGAAATTTTTTTCAGTTTCTAAAAATTTTACAAATAACGATTTTAGAGCCAAAAATTAAAAATGCAAATTTCGCTATTTTCCACCATATTTCAGAAACGTTATGGAGGGGGTAAATTTTGTTTTTTGATTTAGTGTAGGCATAACTCGGGGATCGTTTTTGTCCATTTAACCAACTTTCTATCTACGCTATTAAGCGAGATCCCTGTACTTAACACGAAATTTGATACAGCCTGTATATTAACACAAATACTTAACAGTAAAAATTAAAATTAAAAAAGTATAAGTTAATTAAGACCTTACGATAGGGAATAGCTTAATAGCGAAAAAAAAAAAAAAAATAGCCAAATGCCTCGTCATCTAATTAGTGACGCGCATGAATGGATTAACGAGATTCCCTCTGTCCCTACTTACTTTCTAGCGAAAGCACAGCCAAGGGAACGGGCTTGGAAAAATTAGCGGGGAAAGAAGACCCTGTTGAGCTTGACTCTAGTCTGGCATTGTAAGGAGACATGAGAGGTGTAGCATAAGTGGGAGACGGTAACCAATCCGTCGCCGGTGAAATACCACTACTTTCATCGTTTCTTTACTTACTCGGTTGAGCGGAGCGCGGGCGCCGTCAGTGGGTAGCGCCGATATCGGAATGCCCTTTAACGGTCAACTCAGAACTGGCACGGACCACGGGAATCCGACTGTCTAATTAAAACAAAGCATTGCGATGGCCCATGCGGGTGTTGACGCAATGTGATTTCTGCCCAGTGCTCTGAATGTCAAAGTGAAGAAATTCAAGCAAGCGCGGGTAAACGGCGGGAGTAACTATGACTCTCTTAACTATAAATAATGGAAGACGTGTTTTAAATCGCTCTGCAAAAAATTCGTTTAAAAATTACAAAAATAATTCGACAAGTCTAATTTAATTGTACTAATTATATATATTAGTGCGTAAATTGTTATAAAATCGTTTCAAAGTGGAAAATCCGCGTTTTTGTTTGTTCTGCAGTGGTGTAAATAATTAATTAACGCTTTTGGTACTAAAGATTCCACTCAAAAAGATATTTTAATCCTTTTTGAAAAATTTGATGGTTCAACAATATAATTTGGAATTTATTGAAAAAATATTTGGTACATTAATTATATTTTAACGGTGCCCGGTCAGAAGATCCCAGAAGAAAATATCCCAGTTAGTATTCCCCCAGCTAAAATGTCCCGCTACAAAAATATCCCAAACAAAGATATCCCGCTACAAAAATATCCCAATAACAAATATCCCGTGCCGAAAAATCCCTACAAGTGATCTTTGTTCAGATCGAGGTCCTGGCGTATTCGATTATTCACGCGGTTCCGAGGCCCCCCGCGTTAGGTTACGAGAAAGGAACCGATTTTTTTTTAGAGCAACGGAAAAAGTGATCTTTGTTCAGATCGAGATCCTGGCGTATTCGATTATTCACGCGATTCCGAGGCCCCTCGCGCTAGGTTACGAGGAAGGAACCGATTTTTTTTTTAGAGCAACGGAATCTTTTCTGATTAGGATAATTATTGTTGGGAATTATATTGGGAAATTATTGTAATAGGATTTTATTGTAGATTGATATTTTTGCCATGGGATTTTTTTGTATGGCATATTTTTGTAATGGGATTTTTTTGTATGGGATATTTTGGCATGGGATAATAATGATCGGGATGTATTGACTGGGATTTTCTGAGCGGGATTCTATTTTAACAACTAAATATTAGTTGAGAGTCATAGTTCATAGTACACCTGAATTTATTCAGAGATTTGACGCATCTACTGTGAATTATTTAATTGCGTCAATGCAGTCAAATGATAATTCAAATTTATTAAGTGATCTCGAGAAATCAAATACCGAGATTACTAAGGCTGCTAATTATCGTTGGTTATGTGATGGTTGTTTAAGGAAATTTCGTACAAGAGATGAACTGCGTGCTCACGTCAAGGAGCAGAATTGCAGGGCGCAATCTTCAACTAAAATTATTTCGAATCTGAGTTCTAAATCACAGGTCGAAAAGGATATTCAACCGACTTTAAAATGGCCGTGCGAACGTTGTTATAAACTTTTCGCCCGATCGTGTTTTTTAACGTACTTACAGGCCTTGTTGATCGACTGTGTAAATCAAATTTACAACACCTTCATAGTTTCCATATAGACCAGTAAAAACAATGCTGTTATAAGGTTATAACCTAACTCCGTGCGGTAAGGAAAGTTGGTACTCCTTGCAAAATCACTATTTTGTTGACATTAAAATTTTTGACATTTGCAAAAATTTATTAAAAATTAAAAAAAAAGTCTGTCTATTATATTTTGATCGGGCGAAAAATAGAATACGATATACGGTTGTTAAGTGCTATAATAACAAAATCTCGAAAATTGAAAAATCTCGACTTCCTCTCGCTTTTTCAAACTTTTTCTCGATTTTGTTATAGTGCACTTACCAACCTTATATCGCAATATACTATTTCAAAACTCGATTAGAACAAAGAAACCACCAAACTACATGTATTATGCCGATAACTAGCAAAACCTGCGACAGGCCTTTCAAAACAATTTCGGGCCGTCAACTACATCGTCGTCACGCCCATCCTACTGAGGTCAATGATGAAAATGAAAGGAAACTCGCCTTATATGAAGCTACCACTCCAGATGCAAATACACGTGCAACTCGAAATAATAAATTACCCATTAATATTAATGCATCTGACAATTTAATATCTATAAGGGACGTTGACTCTTCTCAATTAGTTTCCCCTTTTATTGAGAAAGAGCCTGAAGGGGCGCTTAGTGCAACCACAGGTTTTATTTGGAGTCAATATGCGTCTAGCAATTCAACTCTCGATGTCTCTGTTGGCAACAATGCTACTGTTATTGATGCTAAATTAAACGCTGAATATGAAAAGAAACTAACCTTATTAGAAGTCTACCAGCCTGATATCATTACTCGTGTAAGTAGAAGTCAAACTGGACAAAGCAATACTAGTGTACTTGACAGTTTAAGCTTTGCAAGTGTCGTCAAATCATCATTATTAACTTCACCCATTATTGAACGAGTGTCAGAAAAGACGGCGAGTAATAAACAGGGTACTCTAAAGAGTAGTTATGAGTCAACTAATTCAACTCCAGATGTCTCTATTGGAAACAATGTCTTTACCGTGAGTGCAATGATTCACGCCCCGGTTAATGTTTCTGAAATTAAATCTACTAAACCGGCAAGTACTGAAAACTCACCTCTTCAAAATAAATGCTGTAGACGTAGGGTACCTGAATTAATTTCCTCTTCTGAAAATGCAAGTGAGAAATTTGCCACTTCAAATAACGATTTAATGAACGTACTTGATTACAATTTTGACCAGATCGACGTAGATTCTGATCAAACACCAAAAAATCAGCCTAAAATCAGTTTTTGCAAAAGTGCAAGCAAGCCTCCCGCTACCAATAATATACAAAGGCAAAATTGTAATAATGAACTTGATAGATTCAGCCTTTCAATAATGACCATTTTTAATCAAATTAGTTCAAAAAGGAATATTTACGATCAGTTTTTGCCAATCTGGAATACATACCACATTAATTGGGATCCTTCTGAGTTATTAATCTATATGGATGAGGTCCTTCAAGCTATTTTCGGTCGTCAAGTTCCAGCGCCTAGAAGAAAAGCTTTTGCCAAACGTAAAATAACAAATCACTACGGACAGTCAAATACTGGTTCAAATCGACGTGCAGCACTATATAAGAAGACCCAAGATCTTTTTCGAAGAAACAAAGCTGCCCTTGCTAAAACGATTATTGATGGGAAACCATTAGAGGAAAACCCTTTACTACCTAATACAGGGGAGACTTGGGAATTATTTAACAGTCTAATGGGTTCATCTTCCCCTCCTGATGATGAGCTGATAATGGAACCGAAACCAAAGTCAATAGATCCGCTTTCCCCGGATGAGATAATCAATGCACGTGCCCGCTGGAGGAGGTCGGCCCCTGGACCTGACGGAATAGGAGTCGCCTCAGTCATCAGGGCTGACGCATTAGAAATGGCTTTTATTTTTAATATCGTCCATCCATATACATAAACTTACTTTACTCACTTCAGTGGTTAAAAGGCCCTCTTGGATCAATAAGTGAGATATACCGTCTTGAAGAGGTTGCGGGAGGTTTTTTGGTAAATTTTTAAATCGTACGGATAGAGGAGGTCCGGCAAGGAAATTGGAATGTTTCGAGGGGCGGCTAAAGTTACGGACGATAGAGTGGCGGGCCCGCAACCTGCAGGTCGACCAATTCTAATAGCTTTTACGAAGACGCAATTTCGAGGATTCGTAATTTGGCTACGGGGCTAAATCGGGGTAGCGCACAACGGAAAATTATAGAAAGAATTCCTAGATTTGCAAAAATGTGTTAATAAACGAAATTAATTTATCATTTGACGCCGATAAATAAAAGAACCGATTTTCGAGCAAAAAGTATACGGTACTTGCGCGTGCTGATAAACGACGACAATTTCGACTATTAAGGTTATTATTTTTTGAGGTTACGTTGTTATAAATTAGTGGCAATTCATAAGTCGCCTATTGTTGAATTATTTAAAACTTCAAAATAAATTCGAGTGTCAAAAATTGGCGGTTTGGACGTTTTTTTTTAATAAAATGGATAATATAAATTTCAATTTAAATTTACGCACACTGCCGAATTATTTAAAACTTCTAAATAAATTCGATTGTCAAAAATGATTAACGTTAAAATTGGATGTTTGTTTTAAACGAAATATACAAAATGAGTATTAGTAAGTATTTATAATTGGAGTACTTGCTTATTAGTTACATTATGTTTACATTGAAGCACTTACATATTCGTCTATTGATCTGGATTATTACTATTAACATACATGAAGTAATTTAATTGTCCAAAATCGGAGTTTCTTATAAGCAGAAAAAGCTTTAATTCGGAACGAATTGGCAAATTTGATGCACGATGAAAGCACCAACCTACAATTTATATATTATTTACCTGGATAGCCAGAAAAAGCTGTAATTCCGATCGAAGAAAAACAAAACGAGTCTAAACCAATAAAATAAACAGAACCAATGATTGTTGCTTCCCTAATGGTTTAAGAGTAAAATTGAAAGAGACAAAAATTATGCAGAATTCAAAATTAGGAATGAATTAAGGTAGTACGTTTTAACTTTATTTTAGTAACAGAGTAAAGCGTCGTTCAGATTAGTCAAGTAACTTGACTCCCTTCAAGTAGTTGGAATTGATATATTTTAAATTTTTTCTTCAGTCCTGAATAAATTACGTGAATAGAAGTACTCATTTGACTTTTGAGTAGCGCATGAACGTCTTTAAGAAAAAATGTCCACACTGTCATTTTTTGACATTCGAATTTATTTTGAAGTTTTAAGTACTAATTCTACAGTAGTGGGCGGAGTTATAAATTATTGTTTTTTTAAAACATCGTAACCTCAAAATAATAAATTATTTTAATTTAATTTAATTTGTGCGTGACAATTGGCAAATTTGATGCACGAAGAAAGCACCAACGCGATATTCTTTATTTTGTACCAAAGTGAAGTAGGTACCTACAACTTACATATTCGTGTATTTACCTGGATGGCCAGAAAAAGCTGTAATTCGGATCGAAGAGAAACAAAACGAGTCTAAACCAATAAAATAAACAGAACCAATGATTGTTGCTTCCCTAATGGTTTTAAAGTAAAAATGAAAGAGACAAAAATTATGCAGAATTTAAAATTAGGAATGAATAAAGGTAGTACATTTTAACTTTATTTTAGTAACAGAGTATAAGAGTGTTGAAAAGTTGTTGATATGCTACACGATACGACGATTCGATACTACCTTCAAGTAGTTGGAATTGATATATTTTAAATTTTTTCTTCAGTCCTGAATAAATTACGTGAATAGAAGTACTCATTTGACTTTTGAGTAGTGCATGAACGTCCTTAAGAAAAAATGTCCACACTGTCATTTTTTGACATTCGAATTTATTTTGAAGTTTTAAGTACTAATTCGACAGTAGTGGGCGGAGTTATAAATTATTGCTTTTTTGTAACATCGTAACCTCAAAAGAATAAATTATTTTAATTTGATTTAATTTGTGCGTGGCAATTGGCAAATTTGATGCACGATAAAAGCACCAACGCGATATTCTTTATTTTGTACCAAAGTGAAGTAGGTACCTACAACTTACATATTCGTGTATTTACCTGGATGGCCAGAAAAAGCTGTAATTCGGATCGAAGAGAAACAAAACAAGTCTAAACCAATAAAATAAACTATTAAAGGCCGCAGATCCGTGCTAATGCCCGTAGGGCCAAGGGGAGTCCCGAAAGAGCCGACCTAGAACTATTCAGCGCGCTTTCATATAGCGCGAGCTTTCATATGACAACTTTTGTCTGTGAACTAATAAATCACCCTGTGTAAAGCTATTTTACAGATCCACGACGTAAAAAGGCTGACTACATCGAATATTGATTTCCAGCTGATAATTGGCAAGCTTGACGTACAGAACAAATATAGAATACGGTATTCTGCGCCTGGAGGACCGAAGGCCCGACGCGAGGCCCGCAGGGCCGAGCCCCAGGTTAAGGGCCGTAGGCCCGCAGGGCCGACCTAGAGCTATTGGCCCGAAGGGCCAATTTAGCTCTAGTATTGTATACAGGCAATGCTCTACCTTCCTGGAGGACTACCCGCACCATTATCGTGCCTAAATCAGGCGACCTATCCAGGCCTTCCAATTGGCGTCCTATAACAATAAGTTCAGCGGTGCAGAGATTACTACACAGAGTTTTAAACAACCGACTCAATAATCTGTGTCAATTAAACATGGATCAACGGGGTTTCCGTGATATCGATGGTACACTTGCTAACAACCTTATATTGGAACAATACATACATTATCAGCGTAGCTGTTATAAATCATACAATGTGGTTACTTTGGATGTAAAGAAGGCTTTTGACAGTGTTTCCCATTATTCGATACTACGCGCTGCACGCCGCCTTGCTGTTCCACAAATTATTATTAATTACATTATGGATTCACTAAATTCCACGACTACTGTTCGAGTTGGCGAAAATATGACAAATCCAATACCCTTCACTCGAGGTGTTCGCCAAGGCGATCCATTGAGTCCATTTCTTTTTAATATGGTTATGGATGAGCTTTTAACCATCCTTAACCAACGTCCAAATGTGGGTGGAAGTATATGTGAGGGTACTCGCCTATCTGCTATTGCCTTCGCTGATGATGTGGTACTATTGGAAGATGATGAAAGAGCCCTACATGACACCTTAAAGATAGTTAGCGGTTTTCTGAAAGCTCGTGGTATGGCTGTAAACCCATCCAAATCTATGCATCTATCTGTGGCCTTTCTGGGAAGGACTCCGGTTACTCGATCAAAGTCTACATTAACCATTGATTCAATGCCACTAAACACCATTCAGCATTTACAATCTTTTAGGTACCTAGGACTTGAGTTCTCATCATCGGGAGCAGATAAACCTAGTTTGCTTAATCTAAATAAATGGTTAAATAATGTAAGACGTGCTGCTCTTAAACCCGATCAGAAGTTGGAGATAATCAAAACTTACCTCTTACCAAGACTGTTATATGGATTTCAAACACCAGCCATTGACAGAACAAAGCTTGCTGAAGCCGATCGTATGGTCAAACGTAGTGTTAAGTCTATCTTACATCTCCCTCTACATACGCCAGATCCTTTCCTATATGCATCGGTCCGTGATGGGGGTTTAGGAATTCTACATCTTCGCCTTCTAGTACCTCAAATTTTGAATCGACGTCTAGAAAATCTATTATCTGTTGACCGAGACGCTTCACTTGCGGCGGTAATGTCTACTGAACAGACAAACAAGCTGATACAGAAAGTTTCGGTGATGGCTGGTGTGATTGGAGCTGCGTCTAAATGGAGGGAGGCGATTAAAAACGGGTCATTCTCTTCGGGTCTTGAGTCAGCCAACCAAGATAGTGCCTCGAGATCTAGGATCTCTTCACGCCCATACGGGTGGTCTGGCAGGGACTACGTCTTGGCAGTTCATTTACGTTGTGCCAATTTGCCAACTAGAGGAATACCCTCAAATCCACCTCATCTTAGGGCCTGCCGTGCTGGCTGTATAAATAATGAATCCATTTGCCACATTCTCCAAGCATGTCCTAGGACACATGCCGAACGTATTCGTCGGCATAATGAGATAGTAAATAAGATTAGTAAGCATTGTCGTAATAACGGTTTACTAGTGGAGGAGGAACCTCACGTTCGTGCCCCTTCACAACAACTTTTTAAACCTGATTTAGCAGTGCATCTTAATGCAAATAACATCTGTATCGTGGACGTTCAAGTGCCCTGGGAGGGGGAAACTAGTTTAGACGAGGCGTATCATACAAAAGCCGCTAAATACAATACTGAAAGTTTCCTCGCTGGCGCTAAACTAAAATGGCCTGATGCTATTAATTACACATTTTCACCTATCATACTGGGCGCCAGAGGTGTATGGCCATCTATCAATAATTTGGCAACTGAGTCATTGTCGTTGAACAAATACTTGAAAGAATCATGTATCCACAGCACTTTGAAATGGGGCCCATCGATCCATGGAGCCTTTATGAGAGCAACCTGGGCTCGTGTCAACCATCGCAGCCAACAACCTTAGCCATGTAACATCCTCATGGTAACCGACTTTTATCATCCGTCGAAGTCTTCATTAGATTAAGTTCTATTTATATTATAATTTCAATTGTAAATTTGCAATTTAATTACTTATGTACTTTATTAACTGTACCTATCCTGCATTACTTAGGAACATGTCTTATTATGTATTTAATAAATATTCCTCTTAGCCAAATGCCTCGTCGTCTAATTAGTGACGCGCATGAATGGATTAACGAGATTCCCTCTGTCCCTACTTACTTTCTAGCAAAACCACAGCCAAGGGAACGGGCTTGGAAAAATTAGCGGGGAAAGAAGACCCTGTTGAGCTTGACTCTAGTCTGGCATTGTAAGGAGACATGAGAGGTGTAGCATAAGTGGGAGACGGTAACCAATCCGTCGCCGGTGAAATACCACTACTTTCATCGTTTCTTTACTTACTCGGTTGAGCGGAGCGCGGGCGCCGTCAGTGGGTAGCGCCGATATCGGAATGCCCTTTAACGGTCAACTCAGAACTGGAACGGACCAAGGGAATCCGACTGTCTAATTAAAACAAAGCATTGCGATGGCTCATGCGGGTGTTGACGCAATGTGATTTCTGCCCAGTGCTCTGAATGTCAAAGTGAAGAAATTCAAGCAAGCGCGGGTAAACGGCGGGAGTAACTATGACTCTCTGGGTCGTACAGATTGTCTATTAGCCACACACGAACGTCCTTTTCTATCAAGAGTTCGAAAGATTTAAGTGTGCTTACCATAGGTTATTTTGTTGGATTTTTTTCCAACATTCTCCTGCTTATTTCTCGTGTGCCTTTTAGTCGATCTTAAGATCAAGTCGCGTCTGAGCCTCCTCGTGGCAGAGTCGGTTACCAGGAGTGAGTACCCTGGGAGCTAATCAGACAGACGAAGCGGTCAGATCTTTAATACAACTAGTTCATCAAGGTAGAGCGACTCAAAGAAACCGGGGTCGTCGAACTAGTCCGAGTGAACTCCCTCAGGGAGTCGGTGCAGGGAGAGAGAGCAGAAATCGAAAGCAAAAAGGCCTACCGAGTCATAGTGCCGGGAGCCACTCTCTCCAAGACTGCAGTATGGTCATCCAGTGTGTGTGCGGTAAGACTTTTGCTACGGAGTCTGGTGTGAAGCAGCACATTAGACGAAGGTATTGCCATGGTGCCCCTGGAGGACAAAATGAGGGAAAGTGCCCTGTCTGTGGGAGCACATTTTCTTCTTATGCAGGAATGCGTCAGCACCTGAAACAAGCCCACCCGGTGGAGTATAATGCAGACCTAGAGCATCAGGCGGACAATCCCATCCGAGCTCCTGGAGCTTGGAGGGATGAGGAATTACTGGCGATGGCGAGAGCGGAGGTTGAGTTTAGAGGAAGGTTCATTAACGTACATCTAGCTGAACTGTTTCCCAACCGAGGTCATGGCCCCATCAAGGCAAGGCGAGCAGGCGCCGATTATAAAGAACTAGTAGATCAGCTGAGAAGGGAGAAGGAGAGGGAAGTGCAAGCACCTCTCCCGGATATAGTTGAGGAAGTCGAGGCCGACCTGGCCGAGGAAAGAGAGGACGAAAAAGAGACGTTTGGCGAGGTGGTGGAAATGAGCGTCTTTACATCGTCGCCGAATACTGACGCCGAGAGAACGGTTGGCAACGTTTCTCGTATGTCCCCCCTCGAGTCCGACTCTCGTGTGACAGACGAGAGTCGAGACCTTACGGTGGCGACTACTCCTCTTCTGGAATCGACCAGATTGGACGGCTCTGTCCGCGATGGCGGCAGAATGTCTCTTAGACCGCGGCGACGATCGTCCGTAGGGCTGAACTTGACTTATATCCCGATTCTCAGCGGTGACCCTGTCACGAATTTCGTGACCGATCTACAGGCAGAACACGACCACTGGAGTAGAACAGACTTAGAGCTGTTCAGGTGTGTCGCTGAACAGACGGCAGATAATAACATCTCCTTGATGGAAGCCTTAAATGACTGGTTGGTTAACGTCTACGCGTTGAGTGGTGTGACCAAGCGTTCAAATAACAACAAAAAGACACCGAGCGAAGGCCGAGGTCACCGACGTTTTAACGATCGGGCGCACAGGTATAAGGTCGCCCAGTCTATGTGGAGCCGGAATCGGAAGAGACTGGCCGAATGTATTCTGGACGACAAACCCTGTGCTCGGGCTGATGACACCCCGCCGGTGGAAGAAGTCGAGAGGAGGTACAAAGCCATTTTTGGCGATGTTTCACCTCCTGACTATGAGACGATCACCTATCCCAAAAGCACTGGTGAGAACGCTTGGAAGCCCATCACGGCGGTAGAAGTTCAGTGGGCGCTGGCTTCTAGTAAGCCTACAGCACCTGGGCCGGATGGACTGACTCTGGCTCACCTCAGAGCGCTTCCCATCAATAGCCTCGTCCTATTTTTCAACGCTACTTTGTTAGCAGGGAAAATGCCTGATTGTCTCAAAGAATGCAGGACTGCGTTGATCCCGAAGGGGAACGAGGATCTGAGAGAGGTTGATAACTGGCGACCTATCACTATTTCGTCGTCGCTAACACGACTATGTCACAAGATTATCGGCAGGAGGTTGAGTGAACTTCCCCTGCACCCGCACCAACGTGGGTTTCGCTCTGTTGACGGGGTCTTATTAAATACAATCACCCTTGAAACGCTCATTAAGGAGCGTCGAAGATCGGCGAAGCAGTATCACCTCCTGGGGTTGGATCTCAGGAAGGCTTTCGATACTGTTAGCCATGGGAGTATTGAAAGGGCCCTCCGTCGATTTGGCATAAATGACCGTATGAGGAGGTTCATTATGGAGACGTATAATGGCGCATGGACCCGGATACTTTGTGGCGACGCAATGACCGGTAAGATCAGAATAACTCGAGGAGTTAAAGAGGGCGATCCATTGTCTCCGATCCTCTTCAATATGGTCATGGACGAGCTAATTGAGCAACTGGAAGATTCGAACATGGGAATCCCGGTAAATGATAATCTTAAGATGACTTGTTTAGCGTACGCGGATGACGTGATACTAGCCAGTGACACCTTTAAGGGATGCCAACGGATTCTACGAGAATCAGTGGAGTTCTTTGAAAAGAGGTTTGAGCCTAAACGTCAAGAAGAGCGTAGTTGTTTCTTGCAACGTTTTACCCGGTAAGAAAGTACTTTTTACATCGACCAGGGCGAAGTTCTTTGTTGGGGGTAAACCCCTCAAAGTTCTGAGACCTGATGAGTTGATGAAGTATCTAGGAAATCGATACAACTACCTGGGCCAGGCCAAACCAATGATACACCAACTCAAGACCCACCTCAGTAGAGTTCACGCGGCGCCCCTTAAGCCTCAACAAAAGATTACGCTTATTAAGAAGTACTTGTTCCCGCGCTATTTGAATGTGCTCATGACAACTAGAGTTACATTAGGCCTGTTGAAGGAAGTTGACAAACTCCTGAGAATGAGTGTGCGCAGAATCTTACATCTTTGCAGGACGAGCGCGAGCGCTTTCGTTCACGCCCCTACTCGTATGGGAGGCCTCGGTCTCCCATCTCTGAGATCGCTAGTACCTGTGATTCTTCGGAATCGAATTACTAACATCGCCGCGTCGGCAGACCTTACGACTGCGGCTGTCCTTGCCCTGCCTAATTGTGAGAGAGTATGGCAGCGGCTTTTACGATGGACAAGAGACCAGGGAAGTAATAAAGAGGCGATTAAGAGAGAGTGGGGCGAAAGACTTGAGTGCTCGTTCAGTGGTAACGTACTGCTACAGGGTGCTAGTACCTCATTTTCTTCCTACTGGATTGATTGCCCTTCGGCCTTTTGGTCTGGCGAGGAGTATGTCAAGTCAGTACAGCTACGCGGCAACCTCTTACCAGTTAAGGGGCTCCCGTCTAACCCGCCCGATCAGCGTAGATGCCGAGCGGGGTGCAACCGACTAGAATCCTTGAGTCATGTATTACAAGGTTGCCCCCTCACTCATTGGCCGCGTATCAGACGACACGATCGTCTGTGCGCATTATTACAACGAAACGCTGAGAAGAAAGGTTGGATGGTCGAGGCCGAGCCACGTCTTAGAACCAGCAGGGGTGAACTCTCGAAGCCAGATCTAGTATTTTTTAAGGCTGGTAGAGTGATCGTCTGCGATGTGGCCGTTAGCTGGGAAGGTCCTTCACCGTTGGAACACGCCTTCGCGAATAAAGTAGCGAAGTACTCTGACCCCGGAGTGATCGAAGCCCTGGTGCGCAAGTATCCAGATGCGGAGATCACTGTGACATCTATGGTTCTTGGAGCCAGGGGAACGTGGTTCAACGGTAACCGGGAAATTGTGGCGATGCTGGGTCTTACCAAGAACCAGGTCAGGGCCATGGTTTCCTCTGTGTTGAAAGGTTCTTGTCTGATACACAGAGAGTTTATGAGAGCCACATGGTCTCGACCGGCTGCTGTGGGTGATCGTGGTTAACATCTGCGCCCGATCGCTCGCCTGAGTTGCCGACCATGCCGGCCTGTCGTCGGGGGTGTAAGTGTCCGGACAGGTTGAGAATTTGGGTGAGATTGACATGCTGCCTATTTAGATCGTTGGTTTCGATCCGAGCGCGAACTCGGAGAGAGCTAGATCACCCACCATCTGTTCCAATCTGGACTTCGGTTCAGGGCGGGACTCAGGTTACCGTCAATCTCGAGCTGTGATGGTCGTCGCCGTCCCTCTGGCGGGGTGTTTGCCCGAGCGAGATGAGTTAAGATCAGCGACTCAGTCAATTGGTTTACTAGGCACACCATGCGACGCCCCTACGTTGGGAGTTCAATTTTAAATTGACTATCCCTTCCTTGCATGCTACTTTTGGGTTACCCTTTGTTTCTACAATAGCGAGCATGCTAGCTCTTTCTATTTTAGTATATAGTTATGTATATATTATTATCAGACGACCGGTGTTCAGCCTGGGGTGCGTAGAGTACCCGCCTTACAAAGGCCTAAGGATTCCGACCACCTGGATCGATTATGCTGTGTATTATACACCTAACGAGCGGGAACATCTTGTCTCGAAAAAACACCGAGGGGTGGGGAAGAGGATGTCGTCTGCTAGATGATGATATCCACCGACCTACCGTCAAGACGGATCCGGTGCCATTCTGATAGCCAAATGCCTCGTCATCTAATTAGTGACGCGCATGAATGGATTAACGAGATTCCCTCTGTCCCTACTTACTTTCTAGCGAAACCACAGCCAAGGGAACGGGCTTGGAAAAATTAGCGGGGAAAGAAAACCCTGTTGAGCTTGACTCTAGTCTGGCATTGTAAGGAGACATGAGAGGTGTAGCATAAGTGGGAGACGGTAACCAATCCGTCGCCGGTGAAATACCACTACTTTCATCGTTTCTTTACTTACTCGGTTGAGCGGAGCGCGGGCGCCGTCAGTGGGTAGCGCCGATATCGGAATGCCCTTTAACGGTCAACTCAGAACTGGCACGGACCACGGGAATCCGACTGTCTAATTAAAACAAAGCATTGCGATGGCCCATGCGGGTGTTGACGCAATGTGATTTCTGCCCAGTGCTCTGAATGTCAAAGTGAAGAAAGTAAAAGAACAAACAATTACCAATTGTTTTCGCAAAGCAGGGTTTGTTAAAAATGGGTTTGAGCAAGATACTAAAAATTGGGATAAAGAAGATTTTCTTTCACTATCCGAATTAAATGTTTTGTGGGCTTCGTATAGAACTGAAGCACAAATAAATGATGTAACATTTGAAGATTACGTTAATGTTGATGATGATGCATGTACTATGGATTATCCTACTGATAAAGAAATTTTAGAAAGTGTAATAGATAGTCGCGTTCCTAATGCAAAAGGTATAATTCGGGCACATAACTGTAGTTGAAAATTACTAAAAGTATTTTGTTGTGGAATGTGACGAGGATGTAGACGAGGGGGAAACATTTAGTAATGTCATCCCCACATTTGATCAAGTTAATTCTTATGTCGAAAAGTTAAGAAAAGGTAAGTTCCAGATAATATTTATAGGTCTTTAAATATTTTAGAAAATTACATTTGAAATAAAAAAATATTTTTGTGGTATGTTTTTGGGTGTTTTTTCTCCAACTCGAAATTTCTCTAAATCGAATTTTTTTCGTCCCTTGTTTGGGAAGTTCCAATGCATTAATAAAAATAGTGTTAAAAAAAAGTTATTGCGTCGTTTGGCATGAGGCATTAGGTGGTAGAAAAGCATAGGCTTTAGTTGACTCCATTTAAAGCATTACGGCTGAAGAACGAGATGATATTTACGTTTTGGGCAGATAATTGCACCGGCCAAAACAACTGGGTGCTTTTTACAGCACTCGTTAACGAAGTAAATCGCCCAACAGGTCCAGAGGAAATCAAAATTAAATATTTAACAAAAAGGCACACCCACATGTCTGCTGATGGCATACATGGCAATATTGAAAGAAAATTACTGAAGAAACGAAACGAGTACGATTTTCAAGAATTGCAAGAAGTAACAGAGACTTCTAGAAAAAATGTATTTGTTTTAAAATTAAAACAATTTCGTACATGGAAAAATCAAAAACGCGTAACAAAGAAATCATCATCTGATGACGCCCTTACAGGATTTCGTTTAAATCTCTTGGAGGAAGTTTTTTTAAGAAGGGTTCGGGATGCATGAAATTCAAAACCGATTTTGATGATATGATGACGAATACAAGGAGTTGGATTTCCTAATAAAAAAATATGCCATTTCCAATGTAATTGCCGGTAATGACAAAGTAGATGAACTGGCTAAGGCTGTAGTCGACAGTGATCAGAACATCGAAACAGATCAAATTCATTTTTCAAACTTTATACCTATGTTTAAGACCGAGTCCATAGCCAAATGGCAAGACCATTGGACTAACATTTCGACCGCCTATAGTTATCATTATAGTCACATTTTTCCACGTGTGGGCAAAATTCCTATCTACAATATAATAAAAATGACAAGACCCATATACATTAAGATAATTAGATTGGCTTTTAATCACGGTTCCTTCAAAGAACATATGTATAAAATGAAACTGGAGCAAGATCCCTACTGCTCGTGCGACGGAGCCTCTATATGCGACGTTAATCACCTTTTGTTTTCCTGCGGCAGTCACAGTAACGCTTCTCAACATCTTTTAAACACACTTATTTCGGACAATAATTTTCTGCTTCCAACCAATAGTTCATCCTTTCTTTCATTTGTATTAAACAATTGCTCTGCTTTAAAGAACCTGATCCTTTTTATAAAATCAACCAATCTACATATCTAGTCTTTTGTACACTATTAACTCATCTTATCAACTTTAGAATATAATTGCCGTGGCTAAATGCGCTCGTTCGCGAAGCCAACAAATTTAAAAAAAAAAAAAAACTTTCATTACCATGAACAAACCGCTAACTCGAACTCCAGAGGTTTTATTTTACTCACGGTATTCACGGTTAACTTAGTACATGTTTTATTTAACCATTTGCATTCGTGGCAGGTACATCATTTAATAAAGCTGGTGTGCTGGAGTGGAACAGTGTAGACACACAATATTGAAAATGTATCCAAACCGGAATTTAAGAAATCGTCGACGAAAATAAAAATCAAATTACTACAGAGAGTGCAATAAAAGCGCAAATGTTGTAATCCATTGCGCTGGATGTAGTGGGGTCGATTACAATGAGATTGCCACCCTAAGAAGATTAAGGGAAACTGCAGTTTGAAAACTGAGTTCAAAATAAAACCGAAAAACAGAAGAAACCTCCAGGATTTTTCCAAAAATTATAGTTTATGTACTATATTTTTAATAAACTATTCACTGGTATATTTTTTCTCAAAATAGTAATTGGAATTATCAATGAATTTACCAACTTTCATTACCATGAACAAACCGCTAACTCGAACTCGAGAGGTTTTATTTTATTCACGGTATTCACGGTTAACTTAGTACATGTTTTATTTAACCATTTGCATTCGTGGCGGGTACATTATTTAATAAAGCTGGAGTGGAACAGTGTAGACACACAATATTGAAAATGTATCCAAACCGGAATTTAAGAAATCGTCGACGAAAATAAAAATCAAATTACTACAGAGAGTGCAATAAAAGCGTAAATGTTGTAATCCATTGCGCTGGATGTAGTGGGGTCGATTACAATGAGATTGCCACCCTAAGAAGATTAAGGGAAAATGCAGTTTGAAAACTGAGTTCAAAATAAAACCGAAAAACAGAAGAAACCTCCAGGATTTTTCCAAAAATTATAGTTTATGTACTATATTTTTAATAAAATATTCACTGGTATGTATTGTCTCAAAATAGTAATTGGAATTATTATTTTCCAACTTTCATTACCATGAACAAACCGCTAACGTGAACAGGCGTGGTTTTACTTTATTCACGGTATTCACGGTTAACTTAGTACATGTTTTATTTAACCATTTGCATTCGTGGCAGGTACATGATTTAATAAAGCTGGAGTGGAACAGTGTAGACACACAATATTGAAAATGTATCCAAACCGGAATTTAAGAAATCGTCGACGAAAATAAAAATCAAATTACTACAGAGAGTGCAATAAAAGCGTAAATGTTGTAATCCATTGCGCTGGATGTAGTGGGGTCGATTACAATGAGATTGCCACCCTAAGAAGATTAAGGGAAACTGCAGTTTGAAAACTGAGTTCAAAATAAAACCGAAAAACAGAAGAAACCTCCAGGATTTTTCCAAAAATTATAGTTTATGTACTATATTTTTAATAAAATATTCACTGGTATATTTTTTCTCAAAATAGTAATTGGAATTATCAATTAATTTACCAACTTTCATTACCATGAACAAACCGCTAACTCGAACTCGAGAGGTTTTATTTTATTCACGGTATTCACGGTTAACTTAGTACATGTTTTATTTAACCATTTGCATTCGTGGCAGGTACATTATTTAATAAAGCTGGAGTGGAACAGTGTAGACACACAATATTGAAAATGTATCCAAACCGGAATTTAAGAAATCGTCGACGAAAATAAAAATCAAATTACTACAGAGAGTGCAATAAAAGCGTAAATGTTGTAATCCATTGCGCTGGATGTAGTGGGGTCGATTACAATGAGATTGCCACCCTAAGAAGATTAAGGGAAAATGCAGTTTGAAAACTGAGTTCAAAATAAAACCGAAAAACAGAAGAAACCTCCAGGATTTTTCCAAAAATTATAGTTTATGTACTATATTTTTAATAAAATATTCACTGGTATGTATTGTCTCAAAATAGTAATTGGAATTATTATTTTCCAACTTTCATTACCATGAACAAACCGCTAACTCGAACTCAAGAGGTTTTATTTTATTCACGGTATTCACGGTTAACTTAGTACATGTTTTATTTAACCATTTGCATTCGTGGCAGGTACATTATTTAATAAAGCTGGAGTGGAACAGTGTAGACACACAATATTGAAAATGTATCCAAACCGGAATTTAAGAAATCGTCGACGAAAATAAAAATCAAATTACTACAGAGAGTGCAATAAAAGCGTAAATGTTGTAATCCATTGCGCTGGATGTAGTGGGGTCGATTACAATGAGATTGCCACCCTAAGAAGATTAAGGGAAAATGCAGTTTGAAAACTGAGTTCAAAATAAAACCGAAAAACAGAAGAAACCTCCAGGATTTTTCCAAAAATTATAGTTTATGTACTATATTTTTAATAAAATATTCACTGGTATGTATTGTCTCAAAATAGTAATTGGAATTATTATTTTCCAACTTTCATTACCATGAACAAACCGCTAACTCGAACTCAAGAGGTTTTATTTTATTCACGGTATTCACGGTTAACTTAGTACATGTTTTATTTAACCATTTGCATTCGTGGCAGGTACATTATTTAATAAAGCTGGAGTGGAACAGTGTAGACACACAATATTGAAAATGTATCCAAACCGGAATTTAAGAAATCGTCGACGAAAATAAAAATCAAATTACTACAGAGTGCAATAAAAGCGTAAATGTTGTAATCCATTGGGCTGGATGTAGTGGGGTCGATTACAATGAGATTGCCACCCTAAGAAGATTAAGGGAAAATGCAGTTTGAAAACTGAGTTCAAAATAAAACCGAAAAACAGAAGAAACCTCCAGGATTTTTCCAAAACTTATAGTTTATGTACTATATTTTTAATAAAATATTCACTGACATATTTTTTCTCAAAATAGTAATTGGAATTATCAATTAATTTACCAACTTTCATTACCATGAACAAACCGCTAACTCGAACTCGAGAGGTTTTATTTTATTCACGGTATTCACGGTTAACTTAGTACATGTTTTATTTAACCATTTGCATTCGTGGCAGGTACATCATTTAATAAAGCTGGTGTGCTGGAGTGGAACAGTGTAGACACACAATATTGAAAATGTATCCAAACCGGAATTTAAGAAATCGTCGACGAAAATAAAAATCAAATTACTACAGAGTGCAATAAAAGCGTAAATGTTGTAATCCATTGCGCTGGATGTAGTGGGGTCGATTACAATGAGATTGCCACCCTAAGAAGATTAAGGGAAAATGCAGTTTGAAAACTGAGTTCAAAATAAAACCGAAAAACAGAAGAAACCTCCAGGATTTTTCCAAAAATTATAGTTTATGTACTATATTTTTAATAAACTATTCACTGGTATATTTTTTCTCAAAATAGTAATTGGAATTATCAATTAATTTACCAACTTTCATTACCATGAACAAACCGCTAACTCGAACTCGAGAGGTTTTATTTTATTCACGGTATTCACGGTTAACTTAGTACATGTTTTATTTAACCATTTGCATTCGTGGCAGGTACATCATTTAATAAAGCTGGTGTGCTGGAGTGGAACAGTGTAGACACACAATATTGAAAATGTATCCAAACCGGAATTTAAGAAATCGTCGACGAAAATAAAAATCAAATTACTACAGAGTGCAATAAAAGCGTAAATGTTGTAATCCATTGGGCTGGATGTAGTGGGGTCGATTACAATGAGATTGCCACCCTAAGAAGATTAAGGGAAAATGCAGTTTGAAAACTGAGTTCAAAATAAAACCGAAAAACAGAAGAAACCTCCAGGATTTTTCCAAAACTTATAGTTTATGTACTATATTTTTAATAAAATATTCACTGACATATTTTTTCTCAAAATAGTAATTGGAATTATCAATTAATTTACCAACTTTCATTACCATGAACAAACCGCTAACTCGAACTCGAGAGGTTTTATTTTATTCACGGTATTCACGGTTAACTTAGTACATGTTTTATTTAACCATTTGCATTCGTGGCAGGTACATCATTTAATAAAGCTGGTGTGCTGGAGTGGAACAGTGTAGACACACAATATTGAAAATGTATCCAAACCGGAATTTAAGAAATCGTCGACGAAAATAAAAATCAAATTACTACAGAGTGCAATAAAAGCGTAAATGTTGTAATCCATTGCGCTGGATGTAGTGGGGTCGATTACAATGAGATTGCCACCCTAAGAAGATTAAGGGAAAATGCAGTTTGAAAACTGAGTTCAAAATAAAACCGAAAAACAGAAGAAACCTCCAGGATTTTTCCAAAAATTATAGTTTATGTACTATATTTTTAATAAACTATTCACTGGTATATTTTTTCTCAAAATAGTAATTGGAATTATCAATTAATTTACCAACTTTCATTACCATGAACAAACCGCTAACTCGAACTCGAGAGGTTTTATTTTATTCACGGTATTCACGGTTAACTTAGTACATGTTTTATTTAACCATTTGCATTCGTGGCAGGTACATCATTTAATAAAGCTGGTGTGCTGGAGTGGAACAGTGTAGACACACAATATTGAAAATGTATCCAAACCGGAATTTAAGAAATCGTCGACGAAAATAAAAATCAAATTACTACAGAGTGCAATAAAAGCGTAAATGTTGTAATCCATTGGGCTGGATGTAGTGGGGTCGATTACAATGAGATTGCCACCCTAAGAAGATTAAGGGAAAATGCAGTTTGAAAACTGAGTTCAAAATAAAACCGAAAAACAGAAGAAACCTCCAGGATTTTTCCAAAACTTATAGTTTATGTACTATATTTTTAATAAAATATTCACTGACATATTTTTTCTCAAAATAGTAATTGGAATTATCAATTAATTTACCAACTTTCATTACCATGAACAAACCGCTAACTCGAACTCGAGAGGTTTTATTTTATTCACGGTATTCACGGTTAACTTAGTACATGTTTTATTTAACCATTTGCATTCGTGGCAGGTACATCATTTAATAAAGCTGGTGTGCTGGAGTGGAACAGTGTAGACACACAATATTGAAAATGTATCCAAACCGGAATTTAAGAAATCGTCGACGAAAATAAAAATCAAATTACTACAGAGTGCAATAAAAGCGTAAATGTTGTAATCCATTGCGCTGGATGTAGTGGGGTCGATTACAATGAGATTGCCACCCTAAGAAGATTAAGGGAAAATGCAGTTTGAAAACTGAGTTCAAAATAAAACCGAAAAACAGAAGAAACCTCCAGGATTTTTCCAAAAATTATAGTTTATGTACTATATTTTTAATAAACTATTCACTGGTATATTTTTTCTCAAAATAGTAATTGGAATTATCAATTAATTTACCAACTTTCATTACCATGAACAAACCGCTAACTCGAACTCGAGAGGTTTTATTTTATTCACGGTATTCACGGTTAACTTAGTACATGTTTTATTTAACCATTTGCATTCGTGGCAGGTACATCATTTAATAAAGCTGGTGTGCTGGAGTGGAACAGTGTAGACACACAATATTGAAAATGTATCCAAACCGGAATTTAAGAAATCGTCGACGAAAATAAAAATCAAATTACTACAGAGTGCAATAAAAGCGTAAATGTTGTAATCCATTGCGCTGGATGTAGTGGGGTCGATTACAATGAGATTGCCACCCTAAGAAGATTAAGGGAAAATGCAGTTTGAAAACTGAGTTCAAAATAAAACCGAAAAACAGAAGAAACCTCCAGGATTTTTCCAAAAATTATAGTTTATGTACTATATTTTTAATAAACTATTCACTGGTATATTTTTTCTCAAAATAGTAATTGGAATTATCAATTAATTTACCAACTTTCATTACCATGAACAAACCGCTAACTCGAACTCGAGAGGTTTTATTTTATTCACGGTATTCACGGTTAACTTAGTACATGTTTTATTTAACCATTTGCATTCGTGGCAGGTACATCATTTAATAAAGCTGGTGTGCTGGAGTGGAACAGTGTAGACACACAATATTGAAAATGTATCCAAACCGGAATTTAAGAAATCGTCGACGAAAATAAAAATCAAATTACTACAGAGTGCAATAAAAGCGTAAATGTTGTAATCCATTGGGCTGGATGTAGTGGGGTCGATTACAATGAGATTGCCACCCTAAGAAGATTAAGGGAAAATGCAGTTTGAAAACTGAGTTCAAAATAAAACCGAAAAACAGAAGAAACCTCCAGGATTTTTCCAAAAATTATAGTTTATGTACTATATTTTTAATAAAATATTCACTGACATATTTTTTCTCAAAATAGTAATTGGAATTATCAATTAATTTACCAACTTTCATTACCATGAACAAACCGCTAACTCGAACTCGAGAGGTTTTATTTTATTCACGGTATTCACGGTTAACTTAGTACATGTTTTATTTAACCATTTGCATTCGTGGCAGGTACATTATTTAATAAAGCTGGAGTGGAACAGTGTAGACACACAATATTGAAAATGTATCCAAACCGGAATTTAAGAAATCGTCGACGAAAATAAAAATCAAATTACTACAGAGAGTGCAATAAAAGCGTAAATGTTGTAATCCATTGGGCTGGATGTAGTGGGGTCGATTACAATGAGATTGCCACCCTAAGAAGATTAAGGGAAAATGCAGTTTGAAAACTGAGTTCAAAATAAAACCGAAAAACAGAAGAAACCTCCAGGATTTTTCCAAAACTTATAGTTTATGTACTATATTTTTAATAAAATATTCACTGGTATATTTTTTCTCAAAATAGTAATTGGAATTATCAATTAATTTACCAACTTTCATTACCATGAACAAACCGCTAACTCGAACTCGAGAGGTTTTATTTTATTCACGGTATTCACGGTTAACTTAGTACATGTTTTATTTAACCATTTGCATTCGTGGCAGGTACATCATTTAATAAAGCTGGTGTGCTGGAGTGGAACAGTGTAGACACACAATATTGAAAATGTATCCAAACCGGAATTTAAGAAATCGTCGACGAAAATAAAAATCAAATTACTACAGAGTGCAATAAAAGCGTAAATGTTGTAATCCATTGGGCTGGATGTAGTGGGGTCGATTACAATGAGATTGCCACCCTAAGAAGATTAAGGGAAAATGCAGTTTGAAAACTGAGTTCAAAATAAAACCGAAAAACAGAAGAAACCTCCAGGATTTTTCCAAAAATTATAGTTTATGTACTATATTTTTAATAAAATATTCACTGGTATATTTTTTCTCAAAATAGTAATTGGAATTATCAATTAATTTACCAACTTTCATTACCATGAACAAACCGCTAACTCGAACTCGAGAGGTTTTATTTTATTCACGGTATTCACGGTTAACTTAGTACATGTTTTATTTAACCATTTGCATTCGTGGCAGGTACATCATTTAATAAAGCTGGTGTGCTGGAGTGGAACAGTGTAGACACACAATATTGAAAATGTATCCAAACCGGAATTTAAGAAATCGTCGACGAAAATAAAAATCAAATTACTACAGAGTGCAATAAAAGCGTAAATGTTGTAATCCATTGGGCTGGATGTAGTGGGGTCGATTACAATGAGATTGCCACCCTAAGAAGATTAAGGGAAAATGCAGTTTGAAAACTGAGTTCAAAATAAAACCGAAAAACAGAAGAAACCTCCAGGATTTTTCCAAAAATTATAGTTTATGTACTATATTTTTAATAAAATATTCACTGACATATTTTTTCTCAAAATAGTAATTGGAATTATCAATTAATTTACCAACTTTCATTACCATGAACAAACCGCTAACTCGAACTCGAGAGGTTTTATTTTATTCACGGTATTCACGGTTAACTTAGTACATGTTTTATTTAACCATTTGCATTCGTGGCAGGTACATTATTTAATAAAGCTGGAGTGGAACAGTGTAGACACACAATATTGAAAATGTATCCAAACCGGAATTTAAGAAATCGTCGACGAAAATAAAAATCAAATTACTACAGAGAGTGCAATAAAAGCGTAAATGTTGTAATCCATTGGGCTGGATGTAGTGGGGTCGATTACAATGAGATTGCCACCCTAAGAAGATTAAGGGAAAATGCAGTTTGAAAACTGAGTTCAAAATAAAACCGAAAAACAGAAGAAACCTCCAGGATTTTTCCAAAAATTATAGTTTATGTACTATATTTTTAATAAAATATTCACTGACATATTTTTTCTCAAAATAGTAATTGGAATTATCAATTAATTTACCAACTTTCATTACCATGAACAAACCGCTAACTCGAACTCGAGAGGTTTTATTTTATTCACGGTATTCACGGTTAACTTAGTACATGTTTTATTTAACCATTTGCATTCGTGGCAGGTACATCATTTAATAAAGCTGGTGTGCTGGAGTGGAACAGTGTAGACACACAATATTGAAAATGTATCCAAACCGGAATTTAAGAAATCGTCGACGAAAATAAAAATCAAATTACTACAGAGAGTGCAATAAAAGCGTAAATGTTGTAATCCATTGGGCTGGATGTAGTGGGGTCGATTACAATGAGATTGCCACCCTAAGAAGATTAAGGGAAAATGCAGTTTGAAAACTGAGTTCAAAATAAAACCGAAAAACAGAAGAAACCTCCAGGATTTTTCCAAAAATTATAGTTTATGTACTATATTTTTAATAAAATATTCACTGGTATATTTTTTCTCAAAATAGTAATTGGAATTATCAATTAATTTACCAACTTTCATTACCATGAACAAACCGCTAACTCGAACTCGAGAGGTTTTATTTTATTCACGGTATTCACGGTTAACTTAGTACATGTTTTATTTAACCATTTGCATTCGTGGCAGGTACATCATTTAATAAAGCTGGTGTGCTGGAGTGGAACAGTGTAGACACACAATATTGAAAATGTATCCAAACCGGAATTTAAGAAATCGTCGACGAAAATAAAAATCAAATTACTACAGAGTGCAATAAAAGCGTAAATGTTGTAATCCATTGGGCTGGATGTAGTGGGGTCGATTACAATGAGATTGCCACCCTAAGAAGATTAAGGGAAAATGCAGTTTGAAAACTGAGTTCAAAATAAAACCGAAAAACAGAAGAAACCTCCAGGATTTTTCCAAAAATTATAGTTTATGTACTATATTTTTAATAAAATATTCACTGGTATATTTTTTCTCAAAATAGTAATTGGAATTATCAATTAATTTACCAACTTTCATTACCATGAACAAACCGCTAACTCGAACTCGAGAGGTTTTATTTTATTCACGGTATTCACGGTTAACTTAGTACATGTTTTATTTAACCATTTGCATTCGTGGCAGGTACATTATTTAATAAAGCTGGAGTGGAACAGTGTAGACACACAATATTGAAAATGTATCCAAACCGGAATTTAAGAAATCGTCGACGAAAATAAAAATCAAATTACTACAGAGTGCAATAAAAGCGTAAATGTTGTAATCCATTGGGCTGGATGTAGTGGGGTCGATTACAATGAGATTGCCACCCTAAGAAGATTAAGGGAAAATGCAGTTTGAAAACTGAGTTCAAAATAAAACCGAAAAACAGAAGAAACCTCCAGGATTTTTCCAAAACTTATAGTTTATGTACTATATTTTTAATAAAATATTCACTGGTATATTTTTTCTCAAAATAGTAATTGGAATTATCAATTAATTTACCAACTTTCATTACCATGAACAAACCGCTAACTCGAACTCGAGAGGTTTTATTTTATTCACGGTATTCACGGTTAACTTAGTACATGTTTTATTTAACCATTTGCATTCGTGGCAGGTACATCATTTAATAAAGCTGGTGTGCTGGAGTGGAACAGTGTAGACACACAATATTGAAAATGTATCCAAACCGGAATTTAAGAAATCGTCGACGAAAATAAAAATCAAATTACTACAGAGTGCAATAAAAGCGTAAATGTTGTAATCCATTGGGCTGGATGTAGTGGGGTCGATTACAATGAGATTGCCACCCTAAGAAGATTAAGGGAAAATGCAGTTTGAAAACTGAGTTCAAAATAAAACCGAAAAACAGAAGAAACCTCCAGGATTTTTCCAAAAATTATAGTTTATGTACTATATTTTTAATAAAATATTCACTGGTATATTTTTTCTCAAAATAGTAATTGGAATTATCAATTAATTTACCAACTTTCATTACCATGAACAAACCGCTAACTCGAACTCGAGAGGTTTTATTTTATTCACGGTATTCACGGTTAACTTAGTACATGTTTTATTTAACCATTTGCATTCGTGGCAGGTACATCATTTAATAAAGCTGGTGTGCTGGAGTGGAACAGTGTAGACACACAATATTGAAAATGTATCCAAACCGGAATTTAAGAAATCGTCGACGAAAATAAAAATCAAATTACTACAGAGTGCAATAAAAGCGTAAATGTTGTAATCCATTGGGCTGGATGTAGTGGGGTCGATTACAATGAGATTGCCACCCTAAGAAGATTAAGGGAAAATGCAGTTTGAAAACTGAGTTCAAAATAAAACCGAAAAACAGAAGAAACCTCCAGGATTTTTCCAAAAATTATAGTTTATGTACTATATTTTTAATAAAATATTCACTGGTATATTTTTTCTCAAAATAGTAATTGGAATTATCAATTAATTTACCAACTTTCATTACCATGAACAAACCGCTAACTCGAACTCGAGAGGTTTTATTTTATTCACGGTATTCACGGTTAACTTAGTACATGTTTTATTTAACCATTTGCATTCGTGGCAGGTACATCATTTAATAAAGCTGGTGTGCTGGAGTGGAACAGTGTAGACACACAATATTGAAAATGTATCCAAACCGGAATTTAAGAAATCGTCGACGAAAATAAAAATCAAATTACTACAGAGTGCAATAAAAGCGTAAATGTTGTAATCCATTGGGCTGGATGTAGTGGGGTCGATTACAATGAGATTGCCACCCTAAGAAGATTAAGGGAAAATGCAGTTTGAAAACTGAGTTCAAAATAAAACCGAAAAACAGAAGAAACCTCCAGGATTTTTCCAAAAATTATAGTTTATGTACTATATTTTTAATAAAATATTCACTGGTATATTTTTTCTCAAAATAGTAATTGGAATTATCAATTAATTTACCAACTTTCATTACCATGAACAAACCGCTAACTCGAACTCGAGAGGTTTTATTTTATTCACGGTATTCACGGTTAACTTAGTACATGTTTTATTTAACCATTTGCATTCGTGGCAGGTACATCATTTAATAAAGCTGGTGTGCTGGAGTGGAACAGTGTAGACACACAATATTGAAAATGTATCCAAACCGGAATTTAAGAAATCGTCGACGAAAATAAAAATCAAATTACTACAGAGTGCAATAAAAGCGTAAATGTTGTAATCCATTGGGCTGGATGTAGTGGGGTCGATTACAATGAGATTGCCACCCTAAGAAGATTAAGGGAAAATGCAGTTTGAAAACTGAGTTCAAAATAAAACCGAAAAACAGAAGAAACCTCCAGGATTTTTCCAAAAATTATAGTTTATGTACTATATTTTTAATAAAATATTCACTGGTATATTTTTTCTCAAAATAGTAATTGGAATTATCAATTAATTTACCAACTTTCATTACCATGAACAAACCGCTAACTCGAACTCGAGAGGTTTTATTTTATTCACGGTATTCACGGTTAACTTAGTACATGTTTTATTTAACCATTTGCATTCGTGGCAGGTACATTATTTAATAAAGCTGGTGTGCTGGAGTGGAACAGTGTAGACACACAATATTGAAAATGTATCCAAACCGGAATTTAAGAAATCGTCGACGAAAATAAAAATCAAATTACTACAGAGTGCAATAAAAGCGTAAATGTTGTAATCCATTGGGCTGGATGTAGTGGGGTCGATTACAATGAGATTGCCACCCTAAGAAGATTAAGGGAAAATGCAGTTTGAAAACTGAGTTCAAAATAAAACCGAAAAACAGAAGAAACCTCCAGGATTTTTCCAAAAATTATAGTTTATGTACTATATTTTTAATAAAATATTCACTGGTATATTTTTTCTCAAAATAGTAATTGGAATTATCAATTAATTTACCAACTTTCATTACCATGAACAAACCGCTAACTCGAACTCGAGAGGTTTTATTTTATTCACGGTATTCACGGTTAACTTAGTACATGTTTTATTTAACCATTTGCATTCGTGGCAGGTACATCATTTAATAAAGCTGGTGTGCTGGAGTGGAACAGTGTAGACACACAATATTGAAAATGTATCCAAACCGGAATTTAAGAAATCGTCGACGAAAATAAAAATCAAATTACTACAGAGTGCAATAAAAGCGTAAATGTTGTAATCCATTGGGCTGGATGTAGTGGGGTCGATTACAATGAGATTGCCACCCTAAGAAGATTAAGGGAAAATGCAGTTTGAAAACTGAGTTCAAAATAAAACCGAAAAACAGAAGAAACCTCCAGGATTTTTCCAAAAATTATAGTTTATGTACTATATTTTTAATAAAATATTCACTGGTATATTTTTTCTCAAAATAGTAATTGGAATTATCAATTAATTTACCAACTTTCATTACCATGAACAAACCGCTAACTCGAACTCGAGAGGTTTTATTTTATTCACGGTATTCACGGTTAACTTAGTACATGTTTTATTTAACCATTTGCATTCGTGGCAGGTACATCATTTAATAAAGCTGGTGTGCTGGAGTGGAACAGTGTAGACACACAATATTGAAAATGTATCCAAACCGGAATTTAAGAAATCGTCGACGAAAATAAAAATCAAATTACTACAGAGTGCAATAAAAGCGTAAATGTTGTAATCCATTGGGCTGGATGTAGTGGGGTCGATTACAATGAGATTGCCACCCTAAGAAGATTAAGGGAAAATGCAGTTTGAAAACTGAGTTCAAAATAAAACCGAAAAACAGAAGAAACCTCCAGGATTTTTCCAAAAATTATAGTTTATGTACTATATTTTTAATAAAATATTCACTGGTATATTTTTTCTCAAAATAGTAATTGGAATTATCAATTAATTTACCAACTTTCATTACCATGAACAAACCGCTAACTCGAACTCGAGAGGTTTTATTTTATTCACGGTATTCACGGTTAACTTAGTACATGTTTTATTTAACCATTTGCATTCGTGGCAGGTACATTATTTAATAAAGCTGGAGTGGAACAGTGTAGACACACAATATTGAAAATGTATCCAAACCGGAATTTAAGAAATCGTCGACGAAAATAAAAATCAAATTACTACAGAGTGCAATAAAAGCGTAAATGTTGTAATCCATTGGGCTGGATGTAGTGGGGTCGATTACAATGAGATTGCCACCCTAAGAAGATTAAGGGAAAATGCAGTTTGAAAACTGAGTTCAAAATAAAACCGAAAAACAGAAGAAACCTCCAGGATTTTTCCAAAACTTATAGTTTATGTACTATATTTTTAATAAAATATTCACTGGTATATTTTTTCTCAAAATAGTAATTGGAATTATCAATTAATTTACCAACTTTCATTACCATGAACAAACCGCTAACTCGAACTCGAGAGGTTTTATTTTATTCACGGTATTCACGGTTAACTTAGTACATGTTTTATTTAACCATTTGCATTCGTGGCAGGTACATCATTTAATAAAGCTGGTGTGCTGGAGTGGAACAGTGTAGACACACAATATTGAAAATGTATCCAAACCGGAATTTAAGAAATCGTCGACGAAAATAAAAATCAAATTACTACAGAGTGCAATAAAAGCGTAAATGTTGTAATCCATTGGGCTGGATGTAGTGGGGTCGATTACAATGAGATTGCCACCCTAAGAAGATTAAGGGAAAATGCAGTTTGAAAACTGAGTTCAAAATAAAACCGAAAAACAGAAGAAACCTCCAGGATTTTTCCAAAAATTATAGTTTATGTACTATATTTTTAATAAAATATTCACTGGTATATTTTTTCTCAAAATAGTAATTGGAATTATCAATTAATTTACCAACTTTCATTACCATGAACAAACCGCTAACTCGAACTCGAGAGGTTTTATTTTATTCACGGTATTCACGGTTAACTTAGTACATGTTTTATTTAACCATTTGCATTCGTGGCAGGTACATCATTTAATAAAGCTGGTGTGCTGGAGTGGAACAGTGTAGACACACAATATTGAAAATGTATCCAAACCGGAATTTAAGAAATCGTCGACGAAAATAAAAATCAAATTACTACAGAGTGCAATAAAAGCGTAAATGTTGTAATCCATTGGGCTGGATGTAGTGGGGTCGATTACAATGAGATTGCCACCCTAAGAAGATTAAGGGAAAATGCAGTTTGAAAACTGAGTTCAAAATAAAACCGAAAAACAGAAGAAACCTCCAGGATTTTTCCAAAAATTATAGTTTATGTACTATATTTTTAATAAAATATTCACTGGTATATTTTTTCTCAAAATAGTAATTGGAATTATCAATTAATTTACCAACTTTCATTACCATGAACAAACCGCTAACTCGAACTCGAGAGGTTTTATTTTATTCACGGTATTCACGGTTAACTTAGTACATGTTTTATTTAACCATTTGCATTCGTGGCAGGTACATCATTTAATAAAGCTGGTGTGCTGGAGTGGAACAGTGTAGACACACAATATTGAAAATGTATCCAAACCGGAATTTAAGAAATCGTCGACGAAAATAAAAATCAAATTACTACAGAGTGCAATAAAAGCGTAAATGTTGTAATCCATTGGGCTGGATGTAGTGGGGTCGATTACAATGAGATTGCCACCCTAAGAAGATTAAGGGAAAATGCAGTTTGAAAACTGAGTTCAAAATAAAACCGAAAAACAGAAGAAACCTCCAGGATTTTTCCAAAAATTATAGTTTATGTACTATATTTTTAATAAAATATTCACTGGTATATTTTTTCTCAAAATAGTAATTGGAATTATCAATTAATTTACCAACTTTCATTACCATGAACAAACCGCTAACTCGAACTCGAGAGGTTTTATTTTATTCACGGTATTCACGGTTAACTTAGTACATGTTTTATTTAACCATTTGCATTCGT
The DNA here is from genome assembly GCA_950108345.1 of Malthinus flaveolus. NCBI lineage: Eukaryota > Metazoa > Arthropoda > Insecta > Coleoptera > Cantharidae > Malthinus > Malthinus flaveolus. The sequence continues at coordinate 760,307 of OX467286.1, forward strand.
GGCAGGTACATCATTTAATAAAGCTGGTGTGCTGGAGTGGAACAGTGTAGACACACAATATTGAAAATGTATCCAAACCGGAATTTAAGAAATCGTCGACGAAAATAAAAATCAAATTACTACAGAGTGCAATAAAAGCGTAAATGTTGTAATCCATTGGGCTGGATGTAGTGGGGTCGATTACAATGAGATTGCCACCCTAAGAAGATTAAGGGAAAATGCAGTTTGAAAACTGAGTTCAAAATAAAACCGAAAAACAGAAGAAACCTCCAGGATTTTTCCAAAAATTATAGTTTATGTACTATATTTTTAATAAAATATTCACTGACATATTTTTTCTCAAAATAGTAATTGGAATTATCAATTAATTTACCAACTTTCATTACCATGAACAAACCGCTAACTCGAACTCGAGAGGTTTTATTTTATTCACGGTATTCACGGTTAACTTAGTACATGTTTTATTTAACCATTTGCATTCGTGGCAGGTACATTATTTAATAAAGCTGGTGTGCTGGAGTGGAACAGTGTAGACACACAATATTGAAAATGTATCCAAACCGGAATTTAAGAAATCGTCGACGAAAATAAAAATCAAATTACTACAGAGTGCAATAAAAGCGTAAATGTTGTAATCCATTGCGCTGGATGTAGTGGGGTCGATTACAATGAGATTGCCACCCTAAGAAGATTAAGGGAAAATGCAGTTTGAAAACTGAGTTCAAAATAAAACCGAAAAACAGAAGAAACCTCCAGGATTTTTCCAAAAATTATAGTTTATGTACTATATTTTTAATAAAATATTCACTGGTATATTTTTTCTCAAAATAGTAATTGGAATTATCAATTAATTTACCAACTTTCATTACCATGAACAAACCGCTAACTCGAACTCGAGAGGTTTTATTTTATTCACGGTATTCACGGTTAACTTAGTACATGTTTTATTTAACCATTTGCATTCGTGGCAGGTACATCATTTAATAAAGCTGGTGTGCTGGAGTGGAACAGTGTAGACACACAATATTGAAAATGTATCCAAACCGGAATTTAAGAAATCGTCGACGAAAATAAAAATCAAATTACTACAGAGTGCAATAAAAGCGTAAATGTTGTAATCCATTGGGCTGGATGTAGTGGGGTCGATTACAATGAGATTGCCACCCTAAGAAGATTAAGGGAAAATGCAGTTTGAAAACTGAGTTCAAAATAAAACCGAAAAACAGAAGAAACCTCCAGGATTTTTCCAAAAATTATAGTTTATGTACTATATTTTTAATAAAATATTCACTGGTATATTTTTTCTCAAAATAGTAATTGGAATTATCAATTAATTTACCAACTTTCATTACCATGAACAAACCGCTAACTCGAACTCGAGAGGTTTTATTTTATTCACGGTATTCACGGTTAACTTAGTACATGTTTTATTTAACCATTTGCATTCGTGGCAGGTACATCATTTAATAAAGCTGGTGTGCTGGAGTGGAACAGTGTAGACACACAATATTGAAAATGTATCCAAACCGGAATTTAAGAAATCGTCGACGAAAATAAAAATCAAATTACTACAGAGTGCAATAAAAGCGTAAATGTTGTAATCCATTGGGCTGGATGTAGTGGGGTCGATTACAATGAGATTGCCACCCTAAGAAGATTAAGGGAAAATGCAGTTTGAAAACTGAGTTCAAAATAAAACCGAAAAACAGAAGAAACCTCCAGGATTTTTCCAAAAATTATAGTTTATGTACTATATTTTTAATAAAATATTCACTGGTATATTTTTTCTCAAAATAGTAATTGGAATTATCAATTAATTTACCAACTTTCATTACCATGAACAAACCGCTAACTCGAACTCGAGAGGTTTTATTTTATTCACGGTATTCACGGTTAACTTAGTACATGTTTTATTTAACCATTTGCATTCGTGGCAGGTACATCATTTAATAAAGCTGGTGTGCTGGAGTGGAACAGTGTAGACACACAATATTGAAAATGTATCCAAACCGGAATTTAAGAAATCGTCGACGAAAATAAAAATCAAATTACTACAGAGTGCAATAAAAGCGTAAATGTTGTAATCCATTGGGCTGGATGTAGTGGGGTCGATTACAATGAGATTGCCACCCTAAGAAGATTAAGGGAAAATGCAGTTTGAAAACTGAGTTCAAAATAAAACCGAAAAACAGAAGAAACCTCCAGGATTTTTCCAAAAATTATAGTTTATGTACTATATTTTTAATAAAATATTCACTGGTATATTTTTTCTCAAAATAGTAATTGGAATTATCAATTAATTTACCAACTTTCATTACCATGAACAAACCGCTAACTCGAACTCGAGAGGTTTTATTTTATTCACGGTATTCACGGTTAACTTAGTACATGTTTTATTTAACCATTTGCATTCGTGGCAGGTACATCATTTAATAAAGCTGGTGTGCTGGAGTGGAACAGTGTAGACACACAATATTGAAAATGTATCCAAACCGGAATTTAAGAAATCGTCGACGAAAATAAAAATCAAATTACTACAGAGTGCAATAAAAGCGTAAATGTTGTAATCCATTGGGCTGGATGTAGTGGGGTCGATTACAATGAGATTGCCACCCTAAGAAGATTAAGGGAAAATGCAGTTTGAAAACTGAGTTCAAAATAAAACCGAAAAACAGAAGAAACCTCCAGGATTTTTCCAAAAATTATAGTTTATGTACTATATTTTTAATAAAATATTCACTGGTATATTTTTTCTCAAAATAGTAATTGGAATTATCAATTAATTTACCAACTTTCATTACCATGAACAAACCGCTAACTCGAACTCGAGAGGTTTTATTTTATTCACGGTATTCACGGTTAACTTAGTACATGTTTTATTTAACCATTTGCATTCGTGGCAGGTACATCATTTAATAAAGCTGGTGTGCTGGAGTGGAACAGTGTAGACACACAATATTGAAAATGTATCCAAACCGGAATTTAAGAAATCGTCGACGAAAATAAAAATCAAATTACTACAGAGTGCAATAAAAGCGTAAATGTTGTAATCCATTGGGCTGGATGTAGTGGGGTCGATTACAATGAGATTGCCACCCTAAGAAGATTAAGGGAAAATGCAGTTTGAAAACTGAGTTCAAAATAAAACCGAAAAACAGAAGAAACCTCCAGGATTTTTCCAAAAATTATAGTTTATGTACTATATTTTTAATAAAATATTCACTGGTATATTTTTTCTCAAAATAGTAATTGGAATTATCAATTAATTTACCAACTTTCATTACCATGAACAAACCGCTAACTCGAACTCGAGAGGTTTTATTTTATTCACGGTATTCACGGTTAACTTAGTACATGTTTTATTTAACCATTTGCATTCGTGGCAGGTACATCATTTAATAAAGCTGGTGTGCTGGAGTGGAACAGTGTAGACACACAATATTGAAAATGTATCCAAACCGGAATTTAAGAAATCGTCGACGAAAATAAAAATCAAATTACTACAGAGTGCAATAAAAGCGTAAATGTTGTAATCCATTGGGCTGGATGTAGTGGGGTCGATTACAATGAGATTGCCACCCTAAGAAGATTAAGGGAAAATGCAGTTTGAAAACTGAGTTCAAAATAAAACCGAAAAACAGAAGAAACCTCCAGGATTTTTCCAAAACTTATAGTTTATGTACTATATTTTTAATAAAATATTCACTGACATATTTTTTCTCAAAATAGTAATTGGAATTATCAATTAATTTACCAACTTTCATTACCATGAACAAACCGCTAACTCGAACTCGAGAGGTTTTATTTTATTCACGGTATTCACGGTTAACTTAGTACATGTTTTATTTAACCATTTGCATTCGTGGCAGGTACATCATTTAATAAAGCTGGTGTGCTGGAGTGGAACAGTGTAGACACACAATATTGAAAATGTATCCAAACCGGAATTTAAGAAATCGTCGACGAAAATAAAAATCAAATTACTACAGAGTGCAATAAAAGCGTAAATGTTGTAATCCATTGGGCTGGATGTAGTGGGGTCGATTACAATGAGATTGCCACCCTAAGAAGATTAAGGGAAAATGCAGTTTGAAAACTGAGTTCAAAATAAAACCGAAAAACAGAAGAAACCTCCAGGATTTTTCCAAAAATTATAGTTTATGTACTATATTTTTAATAAAATATTCACTGGTATATTTTTTCTCAAAATAGTAATTGGAATTATCAATTAATTTACCAACTTTCATTACCATGAACAAACCGCTAACTCGAACTCGAGAGGTTTTATTTTATTCACGGTATTCACGGTTAACTTAGTACATGTTTTATTTAACCATTTGCATTCGTGGCAGGTACATCATTTAATAAAGCTGGTGTGCTGGAGTGGAACAGTGTAGACACACAATATTGAAAATGTATCCAAACCGGAATTTAAGAAATCGTCGACGAAAATAAAAATCAAATTACTACAGAGTGCAATAAAAGCGTAAATGTTGTAATCCATTGGGCTGGATGTAGTGGGGTCGATTACAATGAGATTGCCACCCTAAGAAGATTAAGGGAAAATGCAGTTTGAAAACTGAGTTCAAAATAAAACCGAAAAACAGAAGAAACCTCCAGGATTTTTCCAAAAATTATAGTTTATGTACTATATTTTTAATAAAATATTCACTGGTATATTTTTTCTCAAAATAGTAATTGGAATTATCAATTAATTTACCAACTTTCATTACCATGAACAAACCGCTAACTCGAACTCGAGAGGTTTTATTTTATTCACGGTATTCACGGTTAACTTAGTACATGTTTTATTTAACCATTTGCATTCGTGGCAGGTACATCATTTAATAAAGCTGGTGTGCTGGAGTGGAACAGTGTAGACACACAATATTGAAAATGTATCCAAACCGGAATTTAAGAAATCGTCGACGAAAATAAAAATCAAATTACTACAGAGTGCAATAAAAGCGTAAATGTTGTAATCCATTGGGCTGGATGTAGTGGGGTCGATTACAATGAGATTGCCACCCTAAGAAGATTAAGGGAAAATGTAGTTTGAAAACTGAGTTCAAAATAAAACCGAAAAACAGAAGAAACCTCCAGGATTTTTCCAAAAATTATAGTTTATGTACTATATTTTTAATAAAATATTCACTGGTATATTTTTTCTCAAAATAGTAATTGGAATTATCAATTAATTTACCAACTTTCATTACCATGAACAAACCGCTAACTCGAACTCGAGAGGTTTTATTTTATTCACGGTATTCACGGTTAACTTAGTACATGTTTTATTTAACCATTTGCATTCGTGGCAGGTACATCATTTAATAAAGCTGGTGTGCTGGAGTGGAACAGTGTAGACACACAATATTGAAAATGTATCCAAACCGGAATTTAAGAAATCGTCGACGAAAATAAAAATCAAATTACTACAGAGTGCAATAAAAGCGTAAATGTTGTAATCCATTGGGCTGGATGTAGTGGGGTCGATTACAATGAGATTGCCACCCTAAGAAGATTAAGGGAAAATGCAGTTTGAAAACTGAGTTCAAAATAAAACCGAAAAACAGAAGAAACCTCCAGGATTTTTCCAAAAATTATAGTTTATGTACTATATTTTTAATAAAATATTCACTGGTATATTTTTTCTCAAAATAGTAATTGGAATTATCAATTAATTTACCAACTTTCATTACCATGAACAAACCGCTAACTCGAACTCGAGAGGTTTTATTTTATTCACGGTATTCACGGTTAACTTAGTACATGTTTTATTTAACCATTTGCATTCGTGGCAGGTACATCATTTAATAAAGCTGGTGTGCTGGAGTGGAACAGTGTAGACACACAATATTGAAAATGTATCCAAACCGGAATTTAAGAAATCGTCGACGAAAATAAAAATCAAATTACTACAGAGTGCAATAAAAGCGTAAATGTTGTAATCCATTGGGCTGGATGTAGTGGGGTCGATTACAATGAGATTGCCACCCTAAGAAGATTAAGGGAAAATGCAGTTTGAAAACTGAGTTCAAAATAAAACCGAAAAACAGAAGAAACCTCCAGGATTTTTCCAAAAATTATAGTTTATGTACTATATTTTTAATAAAATATTCACTGACATATTTTTTCTCAAAATAGTAATTGGAATTATCAATTAATTTACCAACTTTCATTACCATGAACAAACCGCTAACTCGAACTCGAGAGGTTTTATTTTATTCACGGTATTCACGGTTAACTTAGTACATGTTTTATTTAACCATTTGCATTCGTGGCAGGTACATTATTTAATAAAGCTGGTGTGCTGGAGTGGAACAGTGTAAACACACAATATTGAAAATGTATCCAAACCGGAATTTAAGAAATCGTCGACGAAAATAAAAATCAAATTACTACAGAGTGCAATAAAAGCGTAAATGTTGTAATCCATTGCGCTGGATGTAGTGGGGTCGATTACAATGAGATTGCCACCCTAAGAAGATTAAGGGAAAATGCAGTTTGAAAACTGAGTTCAAAATAAAACCGAAAAACAGAAGAAACCTCCAGGATTTTTCCAAAAATTATAGTTTATGTACTATATTTTTAATAAAATATTCACTGGTATATTTTTTCTCAAAATAGTAATTGGAATTATCAATTAATTTACCAACTTTCATTACCATGAACAAACCGCTAACTCGAACTCGAGAGGTTTTATTTTATTCACGGTATTCACGGTTAACTTAGTACATGTTTTATTTAACCATTTGCATTCGTGGCAGGTACATCATTTAATAAAGCTGGTGTGCTGGAGTGGAACAGTGTAGACACACAATATTGAAAATGTATCCAAACCGGAATTTAAGAAATCGTCGACGAAAATAAAAATCAAATTACTACAGAGTGCAATAAAAGCGTAAATGTTGTAATCCATTGGGCTGGATGTAGTGGGGTCGATTACAATGAGATTGCCACCCTAAGAAGATTAAGGGAAAATGCAGTTTGAAAACTGAGTTCAAAATAAAACCGAAAAACAGAAGAAACCTCCAGGATTTTTCCAAAAATTATAGTTTATGTACTATATTTTTAATAAAATATTCACTGGTATATTTTTTCTCAAAATAGTAATTGGAATTATCAATTAATTTACCAACTTTCATTACCATGAACAAACCGCTAACTCGAACTCGAGAGGTTTTATTTTATTCACGGTATTCACGGTTAACTTAGTACATGTTTTATTTAACCATTTGCATTCGTGGCAGGTACATCATTTAATAAAGCTGGTGTGCTGGAGTGGAACAGTGTAGACACACAATATTGAAAATGTATCCAAACCGGAATTTAAGAAATCGTCGACGAAAATAAAAATCAAATTACTACAGAGTGCAATAAAAGCGTAAATGTTGTAATCCATTGGGCTGGATGTAGTGGGGTCGATTACAATGAGATTGCCACCCTAAGAAGATTAAGGGAAAATGCAGTTTGAAAACTGAGTTCAAAATAAAACCGAAAAACAGAAGAAACCTCCAGGATTTTTCCAAAAATTATAGTTTATGTACTATATTTTTAATAAAATATTCACTGGTATATTTTTTCTCAAAATAGTAATTGGAATTATCAATTAATTTACCAACTTTCATTACCATGAACAAACCGCTAACTCGAACTCGAGAGGTTTTATTTTATTCACGGTATTCACGGTTAACTTAGTACATGTTTTATTTAACCATTTGCATTCGTGGCAGGTACATCATTTAATAAAGCTGGTGTGCTGGAGTGGAACAGTGTAGACACACAATATTGAAAATGTATCCAAACCGGAATTTAAGAAATCGTCGACGAAAATAAAAATCAAATTACTACAGAGTGCAATAAAAGCGTAAATGTTGTAATCCATTGGGCTGGATGTAGTGGGGTCGATTACAATGAGATTGCCACCCTAAGAAGATTAAGGGAAAATGCAGTTTGAAAACTGAGTTCAAAATAAAACCGAAAAACAGAAGAAACCTCCAGGATTTTTCCAAAAATTATAGTTTATGTACTATATTTTTAATAAAATATTCACTGGTATATTTTTTCTCAAAATAGTAATTGGAATTATCAATTAATTTACCAACTTTCATTACCATGAACAAACCGCTAACTCGAACTCGAGAGGTTTTATTTTATTCACGGTATTCACGGTTAACTTAGTACATGTTTTATTTAACCATTTGCATTCGTGGCAGGTACATCATTTAATAAAGCTGGTGTGCTGGAGTGGAACAGTGTAGACACACAATATTGAAAATGTATCCAAACCGGAATTTAAGAAATCGTCGACGAAAATAAAAATCAAATTACTACAGAGTGCAATAAAAGCGTAAATGTTGTAATCCATTGGGCTGGATGTAGTGGGGTCGATTACAATGAGATTGCCACCCTAAGAAGATTAAGGGAAAATGCAGTTTGAAAACTGAGTTCAAAATAAAACCGAAAAACAGAAGAAACCTCCAGGATTTTTCCAAAAATTATAGTTTATGTACTATATTTTTAATAAAATATTCACTGGTATATTTTTTCTCAAAATAGTAATTGGAATTATCAATTAATTTACCAACTTTCATTACCATGAACAAACCGCTAACTCGAACTCGAGAGGTTTTATTTTATTCACGGTATTCACGGTTAACTTAGTACATGTTTTATTTAACCATTTGCATTCGTGGCAGGTACATCATTTAATAAAGCTGGTGTGCTGGAGTGGAACAGTGTAGACACACAATATTGAAAATGTATCCAAACCGGAATTTAAGAAATCGTCGACGAAAATAAAAATCAAATTACTACAGAGTGCAATAAAAGCGTAAATGTTGTAATCCATTGGGCTGGATGTAGTGGGGTCGATTACAATGAGATTGCCACCCTAAGAAGATTAAGGGAAAATGCAGTTTGAAAACTGAGTTCAAAATAAAACCGAAAAACAGAAGAAACCTCCAGGATTTTTCCAAAAATTATAGTTTATGTACTATATTTTTAATAAAATATTCACTGGTATATTTTTTCTCAAAATAGTAATTGGAATTATCAATTAATTTACCAACTTTCATTACCATGAACAAACCGCTAACTCGAACTCGAGAGGTTTTATTTTATTCACGGTATTCACGGTTAACTTAGTACATGTTTTATTTAACCATTTGCATTCGTGGCAGGTACATCATTTAATAAAGCTGGTGTGCTGGAGTGGAACAGTGTAGACACACAATATTGAAAATGTATCCAAACCGGAATTTAAGAAATCGTCGACGAAAATAAAAATCAAATTACTACAGAGTGCAATAAAAGCGTAAATGTTGTAATCCATTGGGCTGGATGTAGTGGGGTCGATTACAATGAGATTGCCACCCTAAGAAGATTAAGGGAAAATGCAGTTTGAAAACTGAGTTCAAAATAAAACCGAAAAACAGAAGAAACCTCCAGGATTTTTCCAAAACTTATAGTTTATGTACTATATTTTTAATAAAATATTCACTGACATATTTTTTCTCAAAATAGTAATTGGAATTATCAATTAATTTACCAACTTTCATTACCATGAACAAACCGCTAACTCGAACTCGAGAGGTTTTATTTTATTCACGGTATTCACGGTTAACTTAGTACATGTTTTATTTAACCATTTGCATTCGTGGCAGGTACATCATTTAATAAAGCTGGTGTGCTGGAGTGGAACAGTGTAGACACACAATATTGAAAATGTATCCAAACCGGAATTTAAGAAATCGTCGACGAAAATAAAAATCAAATTACTACAGAGTGCAATAAAAGCGTAAATGTTGTAATCCATTGGGCTGGATGTAGTGGGGTCGATTACAATGAGATTGCCACCCTAAGAAGATTAAGGGAAAATGCAGTTTGAAAACTGAGTTCAAAATAAAACCGAAAAACAGAAGAAACCTCCAGGATTTTTCCAAAAATTATAGTTTATGTACTATATTTTTAATAAAATATTCACTGGTATATTTTTTCTCAAAATAGTAATTGGAATTATCAATTAATTTACCAACTTTCATTACCATGAACAAACCGCTAACTCGAACTCGAGAGGTTTTATTTTATTCACGGTATTCACGGTTAACTTAGTACATGTTTTATTTAACCATTTGCATTCGTGGCAGGTACATCATTTAATAAAGCTGGTGTGCTGGAGTGGAACAGTGTAGACACACAATATTGAAAATGTATCCAAACCGGAATTTAAGAAATCGTCGACGAAAATAAAAATCAAATTACTACAGAGTGCAATAAAAGCGTAAATGTTGTAATCCATTGGGCTGGATGTAGTGGGGTCGATTACAATGAGATTGCCACCCTAAGAAGATTAAGGGAAAATGCAGTTTGAAAACTGAGTTCAAAATAAAACCGAAAAACAGAAGAAACCTCCAGGATTTTTCCAAAAATTATAGTTTATGTACTATATTTTTAATAAAATATTCACTGGTATATTTTTTCTCAAAATAGTAATTGGAATTATCAATTAATTTACCAACTTTCATTACCATGAACAAACCGCTAACTCGAACTCGAGAGGTTTTATTTTATTCACGGTATTCACGGTTAACTTAGTACATGTTTTATTTAACCATTTGCATTCGTGGCAGGTACATCATTTAATAAAGCTGGTGTGCTGGAGTGGAACAGTGTAGACACACAATATTGAAAATGTATCCAAACCGGAATTTAAGAAATCGTCGACGAAAATAAAAATCAAATTACTACAGAGTGCAATAAAAGCGTAAATGTTGTAATCCATTGGGCTGGATGTAGTGGGGTCGATTACAATGAGATTGCCACCCTAAGAAGATTAAGGGAAAATGCAGTTTGAAAACTGAGTTCAAAATAAAACCGAAAAACAGAAGAAACCTCCAGGATTTTTCCAAAACTTATAGTTTATGTACTATATTTTTAATAAAATATTCACTGACATATTTTTTCTCAAAATAGTAATTGGAATTATCAATTAATTTACCAACTTTCATTACCATGAACAAACCGCTAACTCGAACTCGAGAGGTTTTATTTTATTCACGGTATTCACGGTTAACTTAGTACATGTTTTATTTAACCATTTGCATTCGTGGCAGGTACATCATTTAATAAAGCTGGTGTGCTGGAGTGGAACAGTGTAGACACACAATATTGAAAATGTATCCAAACCGGAATTTAAGAAATCGTCGACGAAAATAAAAATCAAATTACTACAGAGTGCAATAAAAGCGTAAATGTTGTAATCCATTGGGCTGGATGTAGTGGGGTCGATTACAATGAGATTGCCACCCTAAGAAGATTAAGGGAAAATGCAGTTTGAAAACTGAGTTCAAAATAAAACCGAAAAACAGAAGAAACCTCCAGGATTTTTCCAAAACTTATAGTTTATGTACTATATTTTTAATAAAATATTCACTGACATATTTTTTCTCAAAATAGTAATTGGAATTATCAATTAATTTACCAACTTTCATTACCATGAACAAACCGCTAACTCGAACTCGAGAGGTTTTATTTTATTCACGGTATTCACGGTTAACTTAGTACATGTTTTATTTAACCATTTGCATTCGTGGCAGGTACATCATTTAATAAAGCTGGTGTGCTGGAGTGGAACAGTGTAGACACACAATATTGAAAATGTATCCAAACCGGAATTTAAGAAATCGTCGACGAAAATAAAAATCAAATTACTACAGAGTGCAATAAAAGCGTAAATGTTGTAATCCATTGGGCTGGATGTAGTGGGGTCGATTACAATGAGATTGCCACCCTAAGAAGATTAAGGGAAAATGCAGTTTGAAAACTGAGTTCAAAATAAAACCGAAAAACAGAAGAAACCTCCAGGATTTTTCCAAAAATTATAGTTTATGTACTATATTTTTAATAAAATATTCACTGGTATATTTTTTCTCAAAATAGTAATTGGAATTATCAATTAATTTACCAACTTTCATTACCATGAACAAACCGCTAACTCGAACTCGAGAGGTTTTATTTTATTCACGGTATTCACGGTTAACTTAGTACATGTTTTATTTAACCATTTGCATTCGTGGCAGGTACATCATTTAATAAAGCTGGTGTGCTGGAGTGGAACAGTGTAGACACACAATATTGAAAATGTATCCAAACCGGAATTTAAGAAATCGTCGACGAAAATAAAAATCAAATTACTACAGAGTGCAATAAAAGCGTAAATGTTGTAATCCATTGGGCTGGATGTAGTGGGGTCGATTACAATGAGATTGCCACCCTAAGAAGATTAAGGGAAAATGCAGTTTGAAAACTGAGTTCAAAATAAAACCGAAAAACAGAAGAAACCTCCAGGATTTTTCCAAAAATTATAGTTTATGTACTATATTTTTAATAAAATATTCACTGGTATATTTTTTCTCAAAATAGTAATTGGAATTATCAATTAATTTACCAACTTTCATTACCATGAACAAACCGCTAACTCGAACTCGAGAGGTTTTATTTTATTCACGGTATTCACGGTTAACTTAGTACATGTTTTATTTAACCATTTGCATTCGTGGCAGGTACATCATTTAATAAAGCTGGTGTGCTGGAGTGGAACAGTGTAGACACACAATATTGAAAATGTATCCAAACCGGAATTTAAGAAATCGTCGACGAAAATAAAAATCAAATTACTACAGAGTGCAATAAAAGCGTAAATGTTGTAATCCATTGGGCTGGATGTAGTGGGGTCGATTACAATGAGATTGCCACCCTAAGAAGATTAAGGGAAAATGCAGTTTGAAAACTGAGTTCAAAATAAAACCGAAAAACAGAAGAAACCTCCAGGATTTTTCCAAAAATTATAGTTTATGTACTATATTTTTAATAAAATATTCACTGGTATATTTTTTCTCAAAATAGTAATTGGAATTATCAATTAATTTACCAACTTTCATTACCATGAACAAACCGCTAACTCGAACTCGAGAGGTTTTATTTTATTCACGGTATTCACGGTTAACTTAGTACATGTTTTATTTAACCATTTGCATTCGTGGCAGGTACATCATTTAATAAAGCTGGTGTGCTGGAGTGGAACAGTGTAGACACACAATATTGAAAATGTATCCAAACCGGAATTTAAGAAATCGTCGACGAAAATAAAAATCAAATTACTACAGAGTGCAATAAAAGCGTAAATGTTGTAATCCATTGGGCTGGATGTAGTGGGGTCGATTACAATGAGATTGCCACCCTAAGAAGATTAAGGGAAAATGCAGTTTGAAAACTGAGTTCAAAATAAAACCGAAAAACAGAAGAAACCTCCAGGATTTTTCCAAAAATTATAGTTTATGTACTATATTTTTAATAAAATATTCACTGGTATATTTTTTCTCAAAATAGTAATTGGAATTATCAATTAATTTACCAACTTTCATTACCATGAACAAACCGCTAACTCGAACTCGAGAGGTTTTATTTTATTCACGGTATTCACGGTTAACTTAGTACATGTTTTATTTAACCATTTGCATTCGTGGCAGGTACATCATTTAATAAAGCTGGTGTGCTGGAGTGGAACAGTGTAGACACACAATATTGAAAATGTATCCAAACCGGAATTTAAGAAATCGTCGACGAAAATAAAAATCAAATTACTACAGAGTGCAATAAAAGCGTAAATGTTGTAATCCATTGGGCTGGATGTAGTGGGGTCGATTACAATGAGATTGCCACCCTAAGAAGATTAAGGGAAAATGCAGTTTGAAAACTGAGTTCAAAATAAAACCGAAAAACAGAAGAAACCTCCAGGATTTTTCCAAAAATTATAGTTTATGTACTATATTTTTAATAAAATATTCACTGACATATTTTTTCTCAAAATAGTAATTGGAATTATCAATTAATTTACCAACTTTCATTACCATGAACAAACCGCTAACTCGAACTCGAGAGGTTTTATTTTATTCACGGTATTCACGGTTAACTTAGTACATGTTTTATTTAACCATTTGCATTCGTGGCAGGTACATTATTTAATAAAGCTGGTGTGCTGGAGTGGAACAGTGTAGACACACAATATTGAAAATGTATCCAAACCGGAATTTAAGAAATCGTCGACGAAAATAAAAATCAAATTACTACAGAGTGCAATAAAAGCGTAAATGTTGTAATCCATTGGGCTGGATGTAGTGGGGTCGATTACAATGAGATTGCCACCCTAAGAAGATTAAGGGAAAATGCAGTTTGAAAACTGAGTTCAAAATAAAACCGAAAAACAGAAGAAACCTCCAGGATTTTTCCAAAAATTATAGTTTATGTACTATATTTTTAATAAAATATTCACTGGTATATTTTTTCTCAAAATAGTAATTGGAATTATCAATTAATTTACCAACTTTCATTACCATGAACAAACCGCTAACTCGAACTCGAGAGGTTTTATTTTATTCACGGTATTCACGGTTAACTTAGTACATGTTTTATTTAACCATTTGCATTCGTGGCAGGTACATTATTTAATAAAGCTGGTGTGCTGGAGTGGAACAGTGTAGACACACAATATTGAAAATGTATCCAAACCGGAATTTAAGAAATCGTCGACGAAAATAAAAATCAAATTACTACAGAGTGCAATAAAAGCGTAAATGTTGTAATCCATTGGGCTGGATGTAGTGGGGTCGATTACAATGAGATTGCCACCCTAAGAAGATTAAGGGAAAATGCAGTTTGAAAACTGAGTTCAAAATAAAACCGAAAAACAGAAGAAACCTCCAGGATTTTTCCAAAAATTATAGTTTATGTACTATATTTTTAATAAAATATTCACTGGTATATTTTTTCTCAAAATAGTAATTGGAATTATCAATTAATTTACCAACTTTCATTACCATGAACAAACCGCTAACTCGAACTCGAGAGGTTTTATTTTATTCACGGTATTCACGGTTAACTTAGTACATGTTTTATTTAACCATTTGCATTCGTGGCAGGTACATTATTTAATAAAGCTGGTGTGCTGGAGTGGAACAGTGTAGACACACAATATTGAAAATGTATCCAAACCGGAATTTAAGAAATCGTCGACGAAAATAAAAATCAAATTACTACAGAGTGCAATAAAAGCGTAAATGTTGTAATCCATTGGGCTGGATGTAGTGGGGTCGATTACAATGAGATTGCCACCCTAAGAAGATTAAGGGAAAATGCAGTTTGAAAACTGAGTTCAAAATAAAACCGAAAAACAGAAGAAACCTCCAGGATTTTTCCAAAAATTATAGTTTATGTACTATATTTTTAATAAAATATTCACTGGTATATTTTTTCTCAAAATAGTAATTGGAATTATCAATTAATTTACCAACTTTCATTACCATGAACAAACCGCTAACTCGAACTCGAGAGGTTTTATTTTATTCACGGTATTCACGGTTAACTTAGTACATGTTTTATTTATCCATTTGCATTCGTGGCAGGTACATCATTTAATAAAGCTGGTGTGCTGGAGTGGAACAGTGTAGACACACAATATTGAAAATGTATCCAAACCGGAATTTAAGAAATCGTCGACGAAAATAAAAATCAAATTACTACAGAGTGCAATAAAAGCGTAAATGTTGTAATCCATTGGGCTGGATGTAGTGGGGTCGATTACAATGAGATTGCCACCCTAAGAAGATTAAGGGAAAATGCAGTTTGAAAACTGAGTTCAAAATAAAACCGAAAAACAGAAGAAACCTCCAGGATTTTTCCAAAAATTATAGTTTATGTACTATATTTTTAATAAAATATTCACTGGTATATTTTTTCTCAAAATAGTAATTGGAATTATCAATTAATTTACCAACTTTCATTACCATGAACAAACCGCTAACTCGAACTCGAGAGGTTTTATTTTATTCACGGTATTCACGGTTAACTTAGTACATGTTTTATTTAACCATTTGCATTCGTGGCAGGTACATCATTTAATAAAGCTGGTGTGCTGGAGTGGAACAGTGTAGACACACAATATTGAAAATGTATCCAAACCGGAATTTAAGAAATCGTCGACGAAAATAAAAATCAAATTACTACAGAGTGCAATAAAAGCGTAAATGTTGTAATCCATTGGGCTGGATGTAGTGGGGTCGATTACAATGAGATTGCCACCCTAAGAAGATTAAGGGAAAATGCAGTTTGAAAACTGAGTTCAAAATAAAACCGAAAAACAGAAGAAACCTCCAGGATTTTTCCAAAAATTATAGTTTATGTACTATATTTTTAATAAAATATTCACTGGTATATTTTTTCTCAAAATAGTAATTGGAATTATCAATTAATTTACCAACTTTCATTACCATGAACAAACCGCTAACTCGAACTCGAGAGGTTTTATTTTATTCACGGTATTCACGGTTAACTTAGTACATGTTTTATTTAACCATTTGCATTCGTGGCAGGTACATCATTTAATAAAGCTGGTGTGCTGGAGTGGAACAGTGTAGACACACAATATTGAAAATGTATCCAAACCGGAATTTAAGAAATCGTCGACGAAAATAAAAATCAAATTACTACAGAGTGCAATAAAAGCGTAAATGTTGTAATCCATTGGGCTGGATGTAGTGGGGTCGATTACAATGAGATTGCCACCCTAAGAAGATTAAGGGAAAATGCAGTTTGAAAACTGAGTTCAAAATAAAACCGAAAAACAGAAGAAACCTCCAGGATTTTTCCAAAAATTATAGTTTATGTACTATATTTTTAATAAAATATTCACTGGTATATTTTTTCTCAAAATAGTAATTGGAATTATCAATTAATTTACCAACTTTCATTACCATGAACAAACCGCTAACTCGAACTCGAGAGGTTTTATTTTATTCACGGTATTCACGGTTAACTTAGTACATGTTTTATTTAACCATTTGCATTCGTGGCAGGTACATCATTTAATAAAGCTGGTGTGCTGGAGTGGAACAGTGTAGACACACAATATTGAAAATGTATCCAAACCGGAATTTAAGAAATCGTCGACGAAAATAAAAATCAAATTACTACAGAGTGCAATAAAAGCGTAAATGTTGTAATCCATTGGGCTGGATGTAGTGGGGTCGATTACAATGAGATTGCCACCCTAAGAAGATTAAGGGAAAATGCAGTTTGAAAACTGAGTTCAAAATAAAACCGAAAAACAGAAGAAACCTCCAGGATTTTTCCAAAAATTATAGTTTATGTACTATATTTTTAATAAAATATTCACTGGTATATTTTTTCTCAAAATAGTAATTGGAATTATCAATTAATTTACCAACTTTCATTACCATGAACAAACCGCTAACTCGAACTCGAGAGGTTTTATTTTATTCACGGTATTCACGGTTAACTTAGTACATGTTTTATTTAACCATTTGCATTCGTGGCAGGTACATCATTTAATAAAGCTGGTGTGCTGGAGTGGAACAGTGTAGACACACAATATTGAAAATGTATCCAAACCGGAATTTAAGAAATCGTCGACGAAAATAAAAATCAAATTACTACAGAGTGCAATAAAAGCGTAAATGTTGTAATCCATTGGGCTGGATGTAGTGGGGTCGATTACAATGAGATTGCCACCCTAAGAAGATTAAGGGA
Source organism: Malthinus flaveolus (assembly GCA_950108345.1). NCBI lineage: Eukaryota > Metazoa > Arthropoda > Insecta > Coleoptera > Cantharidae > Malthinus > Malthinus flaveolus. The sequence continues at coordinate 777,911 of OX467286.1, forward strand.
AAATGCAGTTTGAAAACTGAGTTCAAAATAAAACCGAAAAACAGAAGAAACCTCCAGGATTTTTCCAAAAATTATAGTTTATGTACTATATTTTTAATAAAATATTCACTGGTATATTTTTTCTCAAAATAGTAATTGGAATTATCAATTAATTTACCAACTTTCATTACCATGAACAAACCGCTAACTCGAACTCGAGAGGTTTTATTTTATTCACGGTATTCACGGTTAACTTAGTACATGTTTTATTTAACCATTTGCATTCGTGGCAGGTACATCATTTAATAAAGCTGGTGTGCTGGAGTGGAACAGTGTAGACACACAATATTGAAAATGTATCCAAACCGGAATTTAAGAAATCGTCGACGAAAATAAAAATCAAATTACTACAGAGTGCAATAAAAGCGTAAATGTTGTAATCCATTGGGCTGGATGTAGTGGGGTCGATTACAATGAGATTGCCACCCTAAGAAGATTAAGGGAAAATGCAGTTTGAAAACTGAGTTCAAAATAAAACCGAAAAACAGAAGAAACCTCCAGGATTTTTCCAAAAATTATAGTTTATGTACTATATTTTTAATAAAATATGTTAGATCCGTTTCTAAATTTAGAACATTTCGAGTATTTTTCTTTTAAATTATTTCAATCAATTTTGGCGTTTTAAAGTAGTTTCTTGTAAGAGTTAAATTTAGTATACTTTTGGTGTCTGGTTGATTCATTTCCGTTAATAAGGATCAGTTTGGTTAAGAATTGCAAGTTTTGCTTAGTGGTATCATTTTTGTTTACGTTATAGGCACGTTTCGTTGATTAATTCTCGACACGATGGAGCCTGCTATATTTTCGTGTACAGTAACTTGTCTTGGAACATTTCATTCGGTTAGCCAATCAGGTCCGTTCAATTGGCACAATCTTAGATTGATTGGTGCATTTTTGTCTTCGAGTCCCCCACGGGCAACCGAGGTATTATATACTCTGGAAGACCGTTGGAAGGTGATTATTAATTATTCGATTAGTATTCGTTTATTCGATTATTCGAGCATTCATTCAGTTCACGTATTTGCATCACTTGGTCGTGCAATAGTTATTTAGTTAATTTGGTCAGTTATGCAGTAATTGTGTGGTGAGACATTCACGTTAAAAAGATTAGTTCCCGGTAGTTAGAATTTTTGGAGTAACGCTCGCGTAACAGCGGAAGAAGTAGTTATCTCGTAATTTTCGACAACCGAGTTTTCGTCGTTTTATTTTGTGTTGAGATCGTTGGAGAAGTATTTGGTATCTGTGTCGTGTAGAGGAAGAAAGCTTATCGTCTTTGGAGTTCGTGTGTTAGTTTGTGTGGTTATTATTCGCATTTTTGGCGAATCCCAAGCTTGGTAAAATTTGTGTAGTTGAGTTGAAGTTTGAGGGTGTAGACCCCGGCGACCAAACCTTTGTTTGGATTTACGAGTCAAAATTAGAGTACGCCAGCTTGAGGTATCTTCGTTTTAGTTTGGACAGTTAAGTTTACTGTGCCATTTGACCCTTAAGGGGAATTTGATTCTTCGGAAGCCACGTTTTAATTTGGAGTAGTTTTGGAAAGGTCACGACTCATCGACGACAGTCTTTTGGATTTTGCTTGGACAGTTAAGACGCCATCCCCGATCAACAACAATTTTTACGTTCATTTGTGTTTCGTCTCGTACTAAGTAAGGTATTTACATTTACAACATTTGTTTATGACTGTGTGTGTACTCATTTTTATATACTTTTTGGTTTATTGACAATAGTTCAGTTTTTTTATTAAAAGTAAGTAATTTTGTCGCTTCGAACATTGTTGTTCGACTATTTTTAATTCGTGAAGGTCAGCCGTCAGCTGTTCCGTCGACATTAGGTCGAGCCAGTTTGTCATCTTTGTAATTTGTTTATGCATTTTGTCACGTACTTTGCGTGTTAGCGATCAGCATTTTTAACTTTAACGTCTAGCAAAAGAACTGGCCCGGACTAACTTTATTTGTTTTATTTGTGAAATTTAACTTTTGTGTAATTTAATTTAGGATAAATAATAGGATTTGCAAAATTGGGTACCCACAAATTATTGAATTTTATTTTATGAATTTAGGGATTATAAATTTTTATTAATTACTTGTGTTTGTTAGTTCGTAAGGTGTTTATTGTTTTATTGTTGTGTACAGCGTAATCGCTGTGTCGTTTTTATTATATGCCGTTTATGTTACATTGTTGATGTTTTGTTATTGTCGCCGTAAGTATCCCTACTTCAGTACAAGACGAACGAGCATTTGTTTTTTTTGTATTCCGTTCAGCTACGCTTGGGAGTTAGAAAGTTGGCTTTCTCCCGAGTTTACCATCTAGCACGAGTCCAGCTTTGGCGCCCTTTATTTTTTTACCGATTTTGACAGTAATTTTTGTAAAGTTTTACACCTGGTCCTCCGGGATTAAGTTTGAACCACCCCAACCCTGATTTAGCCGCGGTACTTTGTCTGTTGGGAGGACCAAGGTTAAGGTAAGGTTCGGATGTGTCGTAACGACGCTTTCGTACCGTAACAGATAAATTTGGCGCCTCAACGTGGTGGGGCCTTTGTTTATTGTAGATTAATTTTGACACCCTTACGTTTAGGGACCCGAGTTTCGTTGTGTTGTTTTCGTAAAATTTGATTTGTCTAAGTTTGATTCGATTCGTGTAGGTTTATTGTGGATTTTGTGTTAGGAAAATTTTGGACATTTAAGATACGATGGGTTTAAAGATGATTGTGGAGCGTTTGGTGAAGGAAGAGATTCAATATGAATTGAGAGTTAGAGGTTGTCCGTATGAAGGTTTAGTAAAAGATTTGAGAGTTATGTTAAGACAGGTTTTGAAAAATGAGATAGAGGATGAGAGTTTGGCAAGACCAGAACATCCGTTTACTTTTGAGGAAGATATTGAGGCATTAAGGCGAGGCAGATTGTCGGTTGAGACTTTGATTAAGGCTATTACTTTGTCCCCGATTAAAGATTCTAGTCAGGCGTTAGAGTCGAAACTTTTGCATTATATAGGCCGAGCTAAAGATTGTAACCCTACTGATGATGAGCAAACAGAGATTAAGAATGAGATGATAATTGATTTGTCCGTTTTGTTAAGTACATACCAGATGTTAGTCTGCAATATTTCGTCTGATGAGGACGATGATGTTAGGAATGTGAGTTTAAGGCAGAGTGTAGTTCAGCTTCCGTCAACCCCAGCTCAGAGTAGTAATTTTGTTAAGCCGACCCCGGTGTCTAAATGGAATTTGACATTTTCTGGAGAACCGAACGGTTTATCGTTGAGTGCATTTTTGGAACGTGTGCATGAATTAAGGATTGCACGAAATGTGAGTTTTGGACAATTGTTTGTAGAGGCTATTGACCTTTTCGAAGGCAAAGCTTTATTATGGTTTAGGGCGAATAGAGATTCAGTTAAGTCCTTGGCAAGACTTTAAACTGACCTACCCTGTGGTTCAGCCACAAGTCCTTGGCATGACTTTAAACTGACCTACCCTGTGGTTTAGCCACGAGTCCTTGGCAAGACTTTAAACTGACCTACCCTGTGGTGTAGCCACAAGTCCTTGGCATGACTTTAAACTGACCTACCCTGTGGTTTAGCCACACGTCCTTGGCAAGACGGTAAACTGACCTACCCCGTGTTGTGACTTAGGTTTGATTGAATATAGGCTATTGGTTATGGTTGTTTGTTTTCCTTTTCTTGTGGAATCTCATCGATTTTGGATCCCGTGAAGAAATTGGTGCCCTCTCGATTTAGGATTAACGACTTCCTGACTTACGTTTTATAGAGATTGACCCCGAGTCACTTTTGCTATTTTTGTCCCTTGTTTTTTGATTTAGTTTTGTTAATTGTTTTATGTTTTAGGAATCTATAGAGTTAGGTTAGAATTTAGGTTAGTGTTAGTTTTGATTAGAAAGTAAAGTTTATTAGGTTAGGTTAACGTTGATAAAGTGTGAGTTTTGAGGTTTCGTTTTTGGATTTCCGTGTATGATGTGTTTTCTAGACTTGTTGTTTACAGTTCAGATTTTGGTTTTCAGTTTTGTTTTATCTTGAAGTAGGTACCGTTTTGCTGAGATCAGTTTGCGAATTTACCCAGTTTAGTTTAGAGTAAAATGGGATTTCACTCTTCTCGTAGAGGGGGTGTTAGATCCGTTTCTAAATTTAGAACATTTCGAGTATTTTTCTTTTAAATTATTTCAATCAATTTTGGCGTTTTAAAGTAGTTTCTTGTAAGAGTTAAATTTAGTATACTTTTGGTGTCTGGTTGATTCATTTCCGTTAATAAGGATCAGTTTGGTTAAGAATTGCAAGTTTTGCTTAGTGGTATCATTTTTGTTTACGTTATAGGCACGTTTCGTTGATTAATTCTCGACACGATGGAGCCTGCTATATTTTCGTGTACAGTAACTTGTCTTGGAACATTTCATTCGGTTAGCCAATCAGGTCCGTTCAATTGGCACAATCTTAGATTGATTGGTGCATTTTTGTCTTCGAGTCCCCCACGGGCAACCGAGGTATTATATACTCTGGAAGACCGTTGGAAGGTGATTATTAATTATTCGATTAGTATTCGTTTATTCGATTATTCGAGCATTCATTCAGTTCACGTATTTGCATCACTTGGTCGTGCAATAGTTATTTAGTTAATTTGGTCAGTTATGCAGTAATTGTGTGGTGAGACATTCACGTTAAAAAGATTAGTTCCCGGTAGTTAGAATTTTTGGAGTAACGCTCGCGTAACAGCGGAAGAAGTAGTTATCTCGTAATTTTCGACAACCGAGTTTTCGTCGTTTTATTTTGTGTTGAGATCGTTGGAGAAGTATTTGGTATCTGTGTCGTGTAGAGGAAGAAAGCTTATCGTCTTTGGAGTTCGTGTGTTAGTTTGTGTGGTTATTATTCGCATTTTTGGCGAATCCCAAGCTTGGTAAAATTTGTGTAGTTGAGTTGAAGTTTGAGGGTGTAGACCCCGGCGACCAAACCTTTGTTTGGATTTACGAGTCAAAATTAGAGTACGCCAGCTTGAGGTATCTTCGTTTTAGTTTGGACAGTTAAGTTTACTGTGCCATTTGACCCTTAAGGGGAATTTGATTCTTCGGAAGCCACGTTTTAATTTGGAGTAGTTTTGGAAAGGTCACGACTCATCGACGACAGTCTTTTGGATTTTGCTTGGACAGTTAAGACGCCATCCCCGATCAACAACAATTTTTACGTTCATTTGTGTTTCGTCTCGTACTAAGTAAGGTATTTACATTTACAACATTTGTTTATGACTGTGTGTGTACTCATTTTTATATACTTTTTGGTTTATTGACAATAGTTCAGTTTTTTTATTAAAAGTAAGTAATTTTGTCGCTTCGAACATTGTTGTTCGACTATTTTTAATTCGTGAAGGTCAGCCGTCAGCTGTTCCGTCGACATTAGGTCGAGCCAGTTTGTCATCTTTGTAATTTGTTTATGCATTTTGTCACGTACTTTGCGTGTTAGCGATCAGCATTTTTAACTTTAACGTCTAGCAAAAGAACTGGCCCGGACTAACTTTATTTGTTTTATTTGTGAAATTTAACTTTTGTGTAATTTAATTTAGGATAAATAATAGGATTTGCAAAATTGGGTACCCACAAATTATTGAATTTTATTTTATGAATTTAGGGATTATAAATTTTTATTAATTACTTGTGTTTGTTAGTTCGTAAGGTGTTTATTGTTTTATTGTTGTGTACAGCGTAATCGCTGTGTCGTTTTTATTATATGCCGTTTATGTTACATTGTTGATGTTTTGTTATTGTCGCCGTAAGTATCCCTACTTCAGTACAAGACGAACGAGCATTTGTTTTTTTTGTATTCCGTTCAGCTACGCTTGGGAGTTAGAAAGTTGGCTTTCTCCCGAGTTTACCATCTAGCACGAGTCCAGCTTTGGCGCCCTTTATTTTTTTACCGATTTTGACAGTAATTTTTGTAAAGTTTTACACCTGGTCCTCCGGGATTAAGTTTGAACCACCCCAACCCTGATTTAGCCGCGGTACTTTGTCTGTTGGGAGGACCAAGGTTAAGGTAAGGTTCGGATGTGTCGTAACGACGCTTTCGTACCGTAACAAATATTCACTGACATATTTTTTCTCAAAATAGTAATTGGAATTATCAATTAATTTACCAACTTTCATTACCATGAACAAACCGCTAACTCGAACTCGAGAGGTTTTATTTTATTCACGGTATTCACGGTTAACTTAGTACATGTTTTATTTAACCATTTGCATTCGTGGCAGGTACATCATTTAATAAAGCTGGTGTGCTGGAGTGGAACAGTGTAGACACACAATATTGAAAATGTATCCAAACCGGAATTTAAGAAATCGTCGACGAAAATAAAAATCAAATTACTACAGAGTGCAATAAAAGCGTAAATGTTGTAATCCATTGGGCTGGATGTAGTGGGGTCGATTACAATGAGATTGCCACCCTAAGAAGATTAAGGGAAAATGCAGTTTGAAAACTGAGTTCAAAATAAAACCGAAAAACAGAAGAAACCTCCAGGATTTTTCCAAAAATTATAGTTTATGTACTATATTTTTAATAAAATATTCACTGGTATATTTTTTCTCAAAATAGTAATTGGAATTATCAATTAATTTACCAACTTTCATTACCATGAACAAACCGCTAACTCGAACTCGAGAGGTTTTATTTTATTCACGGTATTCACGGTTAACTTAGTACATGTTTTATTTAACCATTTGCATTCGTGGCAGGTACATCATTTAATAAAGCTGGTGTGCTGGAGTGGAACAGTGTAGACACACAATATTGAAAATGTATCCAAACCGGAATTTAAGAAATCGTCGACGAAAATAAAAATCAAATTACTACAGAGTGCAATAAAAGCGTAAATGTTGTAATCCATTGGGCTGGATGTAGTGGGGTCGATTACAATGAGATTGCCACCCTAAGAAGATTAAGGGAAAATGCAGTTTGAAAACTGAGTTCAAAATAAAACCGAAAAACAGAAGAAACCTCCAGGATTTTTCCAAAAATTATAGTTTATGTACTATATTTTTAATAAAATATTCACTGGTATATTTTTTCTCAAAATAGTAATTGGAATTATCAATTAATTTACCAACTTTCATTACCATGAACAAACCGCTAACTCGAACTCGAGAGGTTTTATTTTATTCACGGTATTCACGGTTAACTTAGTACATGTTTTATTTATCCATTTGCATTCGTGGCAGGTACATCATTTAATAAAGCTGGTGTGCTGGAGTGGAACAGTGTAGACACACAATATTGAAAATGTATCCAAACCGGAATTTAAGAAATCGTCGACGAAAATAAAAATCAAATTACTACAGAGTGCAATAAAAGCGTAAATGTTGTAATCCATTGGGCTGGATGTAGTGGGGTCGATTACAATGAGATTGCCACCCTAAGAAGATTAAGGGAAAATGCAGTTTGAAAACTGAGTTCAAAATAAAACCGAAAAACAGAAGAAACCTCCAGGATTTTTCCAAAAATTATAGTTTATGTACTATATTTTTAATAAAATATTCACTGGTATATTTTTTCTCAAAATAGTAATTGGAATTATCAATTAATTTACCAACTTTCATTACCATGAACAAACCGCTAACTCGAACTCGAGAGGTTTTATTTTATTCACGGTATTCACGGTTAACTTAGTACATGTTTTATTTAACCATTTGCATTCGTGGCAGGTACATCATTTAATAAAGCTGGTGTGCTGGAGTGGAACAGTGTAGACACACAATATTGAAAATGTATCCAAACCGGAATTTAAGAAATCGTCGACGAAAATAAAAATCAAATTACTACAGAGTGCAATAAAAGCGTAAATGTTGTAATCCATTGGGCTGGATGTAGTGGGGTCGATTACAATGAGATTGCCACCCTAAGAAGATTAAGGGAAAATGCAGTTTGAAAACTGAGTTCAAAATAAAACCGAAAAACAGAAGAAACCTCCAGGATTTTTCCAAAAATTATAGTTTATGTACTATATTTTTAATAAAATATTCACTGGTATATTTTTTCTCAAAATAGTAATTGGAATTATCAATTAATTTACCAACTTTCATTACCATGAACAAACCGCTAACTCGAACTCGAGAGGTTTTATTTTATTCACGGTATTCACGGTTAACTTAGTACATGTTTTATTTAACCATTTGCATTCGTGGCAGGTACATCATTTAATAAAGCTGGTGTGCTGGAGTGGAACAGTGTAGACACACAATATTGAAAATGTATCCAAACCGGAATTTAAGAAATCGTCGACGAAAATAAAAATCAAATTACTACAGAGAGTGCAATAAAAGCGTAAATGTTGTAATCCATTGGGCTGGATGTAGTGGGGTCGATTACAATGAGATTGCCACGCTAAGAAGATTAAGGGAAAATGCAGTTTGAAAACTGAGTTCAAAATAAAACCGAAAAACAGAAGAAACCTCCAGGATTTTTCCAAAAATTATAGTTTATGTACTATATTTTTAATAAAATATTCACTGGTATATTTTTTCTCAAAATAGTAATTGGAATTATCAATTAATTTACCAACTTTCATTACCATGAACAAACCGCTAACTCGAACTCGAGAGGTTTTATTTTATTCACGGTATTCACGGTTAACTTAGTACATGTTTTATTTATCCATTTGCATTCGTGGCAGGTACATCATTTAATAAAGCTGGTGTGCTGGAGTGGAACAGTGTAGACACACAATATTGAAAATGTATCCAAACCGGAATTTAAGAAATCGTCGACGAAAATAAAAATCAAATTACTACAGAGTGCAATAAAAGCGTAAATGTTGTAATCCATTGGGCTGGATGTAGTGGGGTCGATTACAATGAGATTGCCACCCTAAGAAGATTAAGGGAAAATGCAGTTTGAAAACTGAGTTCAAAATAAAACCGAAAAACAGAAGAAACCTCCAGGATTTTTCCAAAAATTATAGTTTATGTACTATATTTTTAATAAAATATTCACTGGTATATTTTTTCTCAAAATAGTAATTGGAATTATCAATTAATTTACCAACTTTCATTACCATGAACAAACCGCTAACTCGAACTCGAGAGGTTTTATTTTATTCACGGTATTCACGGTTAACTTAGTACATGTTTTATTTAACCATTTGCATTCGTGGCAGGTACATCATTTAATAAAGCTGGTGTGCTGGAGTGGAACAGTGTAGACACACAATATTGAAAATGTATCCAAACCGGAATTTAAGAAATCGTCGACGAAAATAAAAATCAAATTACTACAGAGTGCAATAAAAGCGTAAATGTTGTAATCCATTGGGCTGGATGTAGTGGGGTCGATTACAATGAGATTGCCACCCTAAGAAGATTAAGGGAAAATGCAGTTTGAAAACTGAGTTCAAAATAAAACCGAAAAACAGAAGAAACCTCCAGGATTTTTCCAAAAATTATAGTTTATGTACTATATTTTTAATAAAATATTCACTGGTATATTTTTTCTCAAAATAGTAATTGGAATTATCAATTAATTTACCAACTTTCATTACCATGAACAAACCGCTAACTCGAACTCGAGAGGTTTTATTTTATTCACGGTATTCACGGTTAACTTAGTACATGTTTTATTTAACCATTTGCATTCGTGGCAGGTACATCATTTAATAAAGCTGGTGTGCTGGAGTGGAACAGTGTAGACACACAATATTGAAAATGTATCCAAACCGGAATTTAAGAAATCGTCGACGAAAATAAAAATCAAATTACTACAGAGTGCAATAAAAGCGTAAATGTTGTAATCCATTGGGCTGGATGTAGTGGGGTCGATTACAATGAGATTGCCACCCTAAGAAGATTAAGGGAAAATGCAGTTTGAAAACTGAGTTCAAAATAAAACCGAAAAACAGAAGAAACCTCCAGGATTTTTCCAAAAATTATAGTTTATGTACTATATTTTTAATAAAATATTCACTGGTATATTTTTTCTCAAAATAGTAATTGGAATTATCAATTAATTTACCAACTTTCATTACCATGAACAAACCGCTAACTCGAACTCGAGAGGTTTTATTTTATTCACGGTATTCACGGTTAACTTAGTACATGTTTTATTTAACCATTTGCATTCGTGGCAGGTACATCATTTAATAAAGCTGGTGTGCTGGAGTGGAACAGTGTAGACACACAATATTGAAAATGTATCCAAACCGGAATTTAAGAAATCGTCGACGAAAATAAAAATCAAATTACTACAGAGTGCAATAAAAGCGTAAATGTTGTAATCCATTGGGCTGGATGTAGTGGGGTCGATTACAATGAGATTGCCACCCTAAGAAGATTAAGGGAAAATGCAGTTTGAAAACTGAGTTCAAAATAAAACCGAAAAACAGAAGAAACCTCCAGGATTTTTCCAAAAATTATAGTTTATGTACTATATTTTTAATAAAATATTCACTGGTATATTTTTTCTCAAAATAGTAATTGGAATTATCAATTAATTTACCAACTTTCATTACCATGAACAAACCGCTAACTCGAACTCGAGAGGTTTTATTTTATTCACGGTATTCACGGTTAACTTAGTACATGTTTTATTTAACCATTTGCATTCGTGGCAGGTACATCATTTAATAAAGCTGGTGTGCTGGAGTGGAACAGTGTAGACACACAATATTGAAAATGTATCCAAACCGGAATTTAAGAAATCGTCGACGAAAATAAAAATCAAATTACTACAGAGAGTGCAATAAAAGCGTAAATGTTGTAATCCATTGGGCTGGATGTAGTGGGGTCGATTACAATGAGATTGCCACCCTAAGAAGATTAAGGGAAAATGCAGTTTGAAAACTGAGTTCAAAATAAAACCGAAAAACAGAAGAAACCTCCAGGATTTTTCCAAAAATTATAGTTTATGTACTATATTTTTAATAAAATATTCACTGGTATATTTTTTCTCAAAATAGTAATTGGAATTATCAATTAATTTACCAACTTTCATTACCATGAACAAACCGCTAACTCGAACTCGAGAGGTTTTATTTTATTCACGGTATTCACGGTTAACTTAGTACATGTTTTATTTAACCATTTGCATTCGTGGCAGGTACATCATTTAATAAAGCTGGTGTGCTGGAGTGGAACAGTGTAGACACACAATATTGAAAATGTATCCAAACCGGAATTTAAGAAATCGTCGACGAAAATAAAAATCAAATTACTACAGAGTGCAATAAAAGCGTAAATGTTGTAATCCATTGGGCTGGATGTAGTGGGGTCGATTACAATGAGATTGCCACCCTAAGAAGATTAAGGGAAAATGCAGTTTGAAAACTGAGTTCAAAATAAAACCGAAAAACAGAAGAAACCTCCAGGATTTTTCCAAAAATTATAGTTTATGTACTATATTTTTAATAAAATATTCACTGGTATATTTTTTCTCAAAATAGTAATTGGAATTATCAATTAATTTACCAACTTTCATTACCATGAACAAACCGCTAACTCGAACTCGAGAGGTTTTATTTTATTCACGGTATTCACGGTTAACTTAGTACATGTTTTATTTAACCATTTGCATTCGTGGCAGGTACATCATTTAATAAAGCTGGTGTGCTGGAGTGGAACAGTGTAGACACACAATATTGAAAATGTATCCAAACCGGAATTTAAGAAATCGTCGACGAAAATAAAAATCAAATTACTACAGAGTGCAATAAAAGCGTAAATGTTGTAATCCATTGGGCTGGATGTAGTGGGGTCGATTACAATGAGATTGCCACCCTAAGAAGATTAAGGGAAAATGCAGTTTGAAAACTGAGTTCAAAATAAAACCGAAAAACAGAAGAAACCTCCAGGATTTTTCCAAAAATTATAGTTTATGTACTATATTTTTAATAAAATATTCACTGGTATATTTTTTCTCAAAATAGTAATTGGAATTATCAATTAATTTACCAACTTTCATTACCATGAACAAACCGCTAACTCGAACTCGAGAGGTTTTATTTTATTCACGGTATTCACGGTTAACTTAGTACATGTTTTATTTAACCATTTGCATTCGTGGCAGGTACATCATTTAATAAAGCTGGTGTGCTGGAGTGGAACAGTGTAGACACACAATATTGAAAATGTATCCAAACCGGAATTTAAGAAATCGTCGACGAAAATAAAAATCAAATTACTACAGAGTGCAATAAAAGCGTAAATGTTGTAATCCATTGGGCTGGATGTAGTGGGGTCGATTACAATGAGATTGCCACCCTAAGAAGATTAAGGGAAAATGCAGTTTGAAAACTGAGTTCAAAATAAAACCGAAAAACAGAAGAAACCTCCAGGATTTTTCCAAAAATTATAGTTTATGTACTATATTTTTAATAAAATATTCACTGGTATATTTTTTCTCAAAATAGTAATTGGAATTATCAATTAATTTACCAACTTTCATTACCATGAACAAACCGCTAACTCGAACTCGAGAGGTTTTATTTTATTCACGGTATTCACGGTTAACTTAGTACATGTTTTATTTAACCATTTGCATTCGTGGCAGGTACATCATTTAATAAAGCTGGTGTGCTGGAGTGGAACAGTGTAGACACACAATATTGAAAATGTATCCAAACCGGAATTTAAGAAATCGTCGACGAAAATAAAAATCAAATTACTACAGAGAGTGCAATAAAAGCGTAAATGTTGTAATCCATTGGGCTGGATGTAGTGGGGTCGATTACAATGAGATTGCCACGCTAAGAAGATTAAGGGAAAATGCAGTTTGAAAACTGAGTTCAAAATAAAACCGAAAAACAGAAGAAACCTCCAGGATTTTTCCAAAAATTATAGTTTATGTACTATATTTTTAATAAAATATTCACTGGTATATTTTTTCTCAAAATAGTAATTGGAATTATCAATTAATTTACCAACTTTCATTACCATGAACAAACCGCTAACTCGAACTCGAGAGGTTTTATTTTATTCACGGTATTCACGGTTAACTTAGTACATGTTTTATTTATCCATTTGCATTCGTGGCAGGTACATCATTTAATAAAGCTGGTGTGCTGGAGTGGAACAGTGTAGACACACAATATTGAAAATGTATCCAAACCGGAATTTAAGAAATCGTCGACGAAAATAAAAATCAAATTACTACAGAGTGCAATAAAAGCGTAAATGTTGTAATCCATTGGGCTGGATGTAGTGGGGTCGATTACAATGAGATTGCCACCCTAAGAAGATTAAGGGAAAATGCAGTTTGAAAACTGAGTTCAAAATAAAACCGAAAAACAGAAGAAACCTCCAGGATTTTTCCAAAAATTATAGTTTATGTACTATATTTTTAATAAAATATTCACTGGTATATTTTTTCTCAAAATAGTAATTGGAATTATCAATTAATTTACCAACTTTCATTACCATGAACAAACCGCTAACTCGAACTCGAGAGGTTTTATTTTATTCACGGTATTCACGGTTAACTTAGTACATGTTTTATTTAACCATTTGCATTCGTGGCAGGTACATCATTTAATAAAGCTGGTGTGCTGGAGTGGAACAGTGTAGACACACAATATTGAAAATGTATCCAAACCGGAATTTAAGAAATCGTCGACGAAAATAAAAATCAAATTACTACAGAGTGCAATAAAAGCGTAAATGTTGTAATCCATTGGGCTGGATGTAGTGGGGTCGATTACAATGAGATTGCCACCCTAAGAAGATTAAGGGAAAATGCAGTTTGAAAACTGAGTTCAAAATAAAACCGAAAAACAGAAGAAACCTCCAGGATTTTTCCAAAAATTATAGTTTATGTACTATATTTTTAATAAAATATTCACTGGTATATTTTTTCTCAAAATAGTAATTGGAATTATCAATTAATTTACCAACTTTCATTACCATGAACAAACCGCTAACTCGAACTCGAGAGGTTTTATTTTATTCACGGTATTCACGGTTAACTTAGTACATGTTTTATTTAACCATTTGCATTCGTGGCAGGTACATCATTTAATAAAGCTGGTGTGCTGGAGTGGAACAGTGTAGACACACAATATTGAAAATGTATCCAAACCGGAATTTAAGAAATCGTCGACGAAAATAAAAATCAAATTACTACAGAGTGCAATAAAAGCGTAAATGTTGTAATCCATTGGGCTGGATGTAGTGGGGTCGATTACAATGAGATTGCCACCCTAAGAAGATTAAGGGAAAATGCAGTTTGAAAACTGAGTTCAAAATAAAACCGAAAAACAGAAGAAACCTCCAGGATTTTTCCAAAAATTATAGTTTATGTACTATATTTTTAATAAAATATTCACTGACATATTTTTTCTCAAAATAGTAATTGGAATTATCAATTAATTTACCAACTTTCATTACCATGAACAAACCGCTAACTCGAACTCGAGAGGTTTTATTTTATTCACGGTATTCACGGTTAACTTAGTACATGTTTTATTTAACCATTTGCATTCGTGGCAGGTACATCATTTAATAAAGCTGGTGTGCTGGAGTGGAACAGTGTAGACACACAATATTGAAAATGTATCCAAACCGGAATTTAAGAAATCGTCGACGAAAATAAAAATCAAATTACTACAGAGAGTGCAATAAAAGCGTAAATGTTGTAATCCATTGGGCTGGATGTAGTGGGGTCGATTACAATGAGATTGCCACGCTAAGAAGATTAAGGGAAAATGCAGTTTGAAAACTGAGTTCAAAATAAAACCGAAAAACAGAAGAAACCTCCAGGATTTTTCCAAAAATTATAGTTTATGTACTATATTTTTAATAAAATATTCACTGGTATATTTTTTCTCAAAATAGTAATTGGAATTATCAATTAATTTACCAACTTTCATTACCATGAACAAACCGCTAACTCGAACTCGAGAGGTTTTATTTTATTCACGGTATTCACGGTTAACTTAGTACATGTTTTATTTATCCATTTGCATTCGTGGCAGGTACATCATTTAATAAAGCTGGTGTGCTGGAGTGGAACAGTGTAGACACACAATATTGAAAATGTATCCAAACCGGAATTTAAGAAATCGTCGACGAAAATAAAAATCAAATTACTACAGAGTGCAATAAAAGCGTAAATGTTGTAATCCATTGGGCTGGATGTAGTGGGGTCGATTACAATGAGATTGCCACCCTAAGAAGATTAAGGGAAAATGCAGTTTGAAAACTGAGTTCAAAATAAAACCGAAAAACAGAAGAAACCTCCAGGATTTTTCCAAAAATTATAGTTTATGTACTATATTTTTAATAAAATATTCACTGGTATATTTTTTCTCAAAATAGTAATTGGAATTATCAATTAATTTACCAACTTTCATTACCATGAACAAACCGCTAACTCGAACTCGAGAGGTTTTATTTTATTCACGGTATTCACGGTTAACTTAGTACATGTTTTATTTAACCATTTGCATTCGTGGCAGGTACATCATTTAATAAAGCTGGTGTGCTGGAGTGGAACAGTGTAGACACACAATATTGAAAATGTATCCAAACCGGAATTTAAGAAATCGTCGACGAAAATAAAAATCAAATTACTACAGAGTGCAATAAAAGCGTAAATGTTGTAATCCATTGGGCTGGATGTAGTGGGGTCGATTACAATGAGATTGCCACCCTAAGAAGATTAAGGGAAAATGCAGTTTGAAAACTGAGTTCAAAATAAAACCGAAAAACAGAAGAAACCTCCAGGATTTTTCCAAAAATTATAGTTTATGTACTATATTTTTAATAAAATATTCACTGGTATATTTTTTCTCAAAATAGTAATTGGAATTATCAATTAATTTACCAACTTTCATTACCATGAACAAACCGCTAACTCGAACTCGAGAGGTTTTATTTTATTCACGGTATTCACGGTTAACTTAGTACATGTTTTATTTAACCATTTGCATTCGTGGCAGGTACATCATTTAATAAAGCTGGTGTGCTGGAGTGGAACAGTGTAGACACACAATATTGAAAATGTATCCAAACCGGAATTTAAGAAATCGTCGACGAAAATAAAAATCAAATTACTACAGAGTGCAATAAAAGCGTAAATGTTGTAATCCATTGGGCTGGATGTAGTGGGGTCGATTACAATGAGATTGCCACCCTAAGAAGATTAAGGGAAAATGCAGTTTGAAAACTGAGTTCAAAATAAAACCGAAAAACAGAAGAAACCTCCAGGATTTTTCCAAAAATTATAGTTTATGTACTATATTTTTAATAAAATATTCACTGGTATATTTTTTCTCAAAATAGTAATTGGAATTATCAATTAATTTACCAACTTTCATTACCATGAACAAACCGCTAACTCGAACTCGAGAGGTTTTATTTTATTCACGGTATTCACGGTTAACTTAGTACATGTTTTATTTAACCATTTGCATTCGTGGCAGGTACATCATTTAATAAAGCTGGTGTGCTGGAGTGGAACAGTGTAGACACACAATATTGAAAATGTATCCAAACCGGAATTTAAGAAATCGTCGACGAAAATAAAAATCAAATTACTACAGAGTGCAATAAAAGCGTAAATGTTGTAATCCATTGGGCTGGATGTAGTGGGGTCGATTACAATGAGATTGCCACCCTAAGAAGATTAAGGGAAAATGCAGTTTGAAAACTGAGTTCAAAATAAAACCGAAAAACAGAAGAAACCTCCAGGATTTTTCCAAAAATTATAGTTTATGTACTATATTTTTAATAAAATATTCACTGGTATATTTTTTCTCAAAATAGTAATTGGAATTATCAATTAATTTACCAACTTTCATTACCATGAACAAACCGCTAACTCGAACTCGAGAGGTTTTATTTTATTCACGGTATTCACGGTTAACTTAGTACATGTTTTATTTAACCATTTGCATTCGTGGCAGGTACATCATTTAATAAAGCTGGTGTGCTGGAGTGGAACAGTGTAGACACACAATATTGAAAATGTATCCAAACCGGAATTTAAGAAATCGTCGACGAAAATAAAAATCAAATTACTACAGAGTGCAATAAAAGCGTAAATGTTGTAATCCATTGGGCTGGATGTAGTGGGGTCGATTACAATGAGATTGCCACCCTAAGAAGATTAAGGGAAAATGCAGTTTGAAAACTGAGTTCAAAATAAAACCGAAAAACAGAAGAAACCTCCAGGATTTTTCCAAAAATTATAGTTTATGTACTATATTTTTAATAAAATATTCACTGGTATATTTTTTCTCAAAATAGTAATTGGAATTATCAATTAATTTACCAACTTTCATTACCATGAACAAACCGCTAACTCGAACTCGAGAGGTTTTATTTTATTCACGGTATTCACGGTTAACTTAGTACATGTTTTATTTAACCATTTGCATTCGTGGCAGGTACATCATTTAATAAAGCTGGTGTGCTGGAGTGGAACAGTGTAGACACACAATATTGAAAATGTATCCAAACCGGAATTTAAGAAATCGTCGACGAAAATAAAAATCAAATTACTACAGAGTGCAATAAAAGCGTAAATGTTGTAATCCATTGGGCTGGATGTAGTGGGGTCGATTACAATGAGATTGCCACCCTAAGAAGATTAAGGGAAAATGCAGTTTGAAAACTGAGTTCAAAATAAAACCGAAAAACAGAAGAAACCTCCAGGATTTTTCCAAAAATTATAGTTTATGTACTATATTTTTAATAAAATATTCACTGGTATATTTTTTCTCAAAATAGTAATTGGAATTATCAATTAATTTACCAACTTTCATTACCATGAACAAACCGCTAACTCGAACTCGAGAGGTTTTATTTTATTCACGGTATTCACGGTTAACTTAGTACATGTTTTATTTAACCATTTGCATTCGTGGCAGGTACATCATTTAATAAAGCTGGTGTGCTGGAGTGGAACAGTGTAGACACACAATATTGAAAATGTATCCAAACCGGAATTTAAGAAATCGTCGACGAAAATAAAAATCAAATTACTACAGAGTGCAATAAAAGCGTAAATGTTGTAATCCATTGGGCTGGATGTAGTGGGGTCGATTACAATGAGATTGCCACCCTAAGAAGATTAAGGGAAAATGCAGTTTGAAAACTGAGTTCAAAATAAAACCGAAAAACAGAAGAAACCTCCAGGATTTTTCCAAAAATTATAGTTTATGTACTATATTTTTAATAAAATATTCACTGGTATATTTTTTCTCAAAATAGTAATTGGAATTATCAATTAATTTACCAACTTTCATTACCATGAACAAACCGCTAACTCGAACTCGAGAGGTTTTATTTTATTCACGGTATTCACGGTTAACTTAGTACATGTTTTATTTATCCATTTGCATTCGTGGCAGGTACATCATTTAATAAAGCTGGTGTGCTGGAGTGGAACAGTGTAGACACACAATATTGAAAATGTATCCAAACCGGAATTTAAGAAATCGTCGACGAAAATAAAAATCAAATTACTACAGAGTGCAATAAAAGCGTAAATGTTGTAATCCATTGGGCTGGATGTAGTGGGGTCGATTACAATGAGATTGCCACCCTAAGAAGATTAAGGGAAAATGCAGTTTGAAAACTGAGTTCAAAATAAAACCGAAAAACAGAAGAAACCTCCAGGATTTTTCCAAAAATTATAGTTTATGTACTATATTTTTAATAAAATATTCACTGGTATATTTTTTCTCAAAATAGTAATTGGAATTATCAATTAATTTACCAACTTTCATTACCATGAACAAACCGCTAACTCGAACTCGAGAGGTTTTATTTTATTCACGGTATTCACGGTTAACTTAGTACATGTTTTATTTAACCATTTGCATTCGTGGCAGGTACATCATTTAATAAAGCTGGTGTGCTGGAGTGGAACAGTGTAGACACACAATATTGAAAATGTATCCAAACCGGAATTTAAGAAATCGTCGACGAAAATAAAAATCAAATTACTACAGAGTGCAATAAAAGCGTAAATGTTGTAATCCATTGGGCTGGATGTAGTGGGGTCGATTACAATGAGATTGCCACCCTAAGAAGATTAAGGGAAAATGCAGTTTGAAAACTGAGTTCAAAATAAAACCGAAAAACAGAAGAAACCTCCAGGATTTTTCCAAAAATTATAGTTTATGTACTATATTTTTAATAAAATATTCACTGGTATATTTTTTCTCAAAATAGTAATTGGAATTATCAATTAATTTACCAACTTTCATTACCATGAACAAACCGCTAACTCGAACTCGAGAGGTTTTATTTTATTCACGGTATTCACGGTTAACTTAGTACATGTTTTATTTAACCATTTGCATTCGTGGCAGGTACATCATTTAATAAAGCTGGTGTGCTGGAGTGGAACAGTGTAGACACACAATATTGAAAATGTATCCAAACCGGAATTTAAGAAATCGTCGACGAAAATAAAAATCAAATTACTACAGAGTGCAATAAAAGCGTAAATGTTGTAATCCATTGGGCTGGATGTAGTGGGGTCGATTACAATGAGATTGCCACCCTAAGAAGATTAAGGGAAAATGCAGTTTGAAAACTGAGTTCAAAATAAAACCGAAAAACAGAAGAAACCTCCAGGATTTTTCCAAAAATTATAGTTTATGTACTATATTTTTAATAAAATATTCACTGGTATATTTTTTCTCAAAATAGTAATTGGAATTATCAATTAATTTACCAACTTTCATTACCATGAACAAACCGCTAACTCGAACTCGAGAGGTTTTATTTTATTCACGGTATTCACGGTTAACTTAGTACATGTTTTATTTAACCATTTGCATTCGTGGCAGGTACATCATTTAATAAAGCTGGTGTGCTGGAGTGGAACAGTGTAGACACACAATATTGAAAATGTATCCAAACCGGAATTTAAGAAATCGTCGACGAAAATAAAAATCAAATTACTACAGAGTGCAATAAAAGCGTAAATGTTGTAATCCATTGGGCTGGATGTAGTGGGGTCGATTACAATGAGATTGCCACCCTAAGAAGATTAAGGGAAAATGCAGTTTGAAAACTGAGTTCAAAATAAAACCGAAAAACAGAAGAAACCTCCAGGATTTTTCCAAAAATTATAGTTTATGTACTATATTTTTAATAAAATATTCACTGGTATATTTTTTCTCAAAATAGTAATTGGAATTATCAATTAATTTACCAACTTTCATTACCATGAACAAACCGCTAACTCGAACTCGAGAGGTTTTATTTTATTCACGGTATTCACGGTTAACTTAGTACATGTTTTATTTATCCATTTGCATTCGTGGCAGGTACATCATTTAATAAAGCTGGTGTGCTGGAGTGGAACAGTGTAGACACACAATATTGAAAATGTATCCAAACCGGAATTTAAGAAATCGTCGACGAAAATAAAAATCAAATTACTACAGAGTGCAATAAAAGCGTAAATGTTGTAATCCATTGGGCTGGATGTAGTGGGGTCGATTACAATGAGATTGCCACCCTAAGAAGATTAAGGGAAAATGCAGTTTGAAAACTGAGTTCAAAATAAAACCGAAAAACAGAAGAAACCTCCAGGATTTTTCCAAAAATTATAGTTTATGTACTATATTTTTAATAAAATATTCACTGGTATATTTTTTCTCAAAATAGTAATTGGAATTATCAATTAATTTACCAACTTTCATTACCATGAACAAACCGCTAACTCGAACTCGAGAGGTTTTATTTTATTCACGGTATTCACGGTTAACTTAGTACATGTTTTATTTAACCATTTGCATTCGTGGCAGGTACATCATTTAATAAAGCTGGTGTGCTGGAGTGGAACAGTGTAGACACACAATATTGAAAATGTATCCAAACCGGAATTTAAGAAATCGTCGACGAAAATAAAAATCAAATTACTACAGAGTGCAATAAAAGCGTAAATGTTGTAATCCATTGGGCTGGATGTAGTGGGGTCGATTACAATGAGATTGCCACCCTAAGAAGATTAAGGGAAAATGCAGTTTGAAAACTGAGTTCAAAATAAAACCGAAAAACAGAAGAAACCTCCAGGATTTTTCCAAAAATTATAGTTTATGTACTATATTTTTAATAAAATATTCACTGGTATATTTTTTCTCAAAATAGTAATTGGAATTATCAATTAATTTACCAACTTTCATTACCATGAACAAACCGCTAACTCGAACTCGAGAGGTTTTATTTTATTCACGGTATTCACGGTTAACTTAGTACATGTTTTATTTAACCATTTGCATTCGTGGCAGGTACATCATTTAATAAAGCTGGTGTGCTGGAGTGGAACAGTGTAGACACACAATATTGAAAATGTATCCAAACCGGAATTTAAGAAATCGTCGACGAAAATAAAAATCAAATTACTACAGAGTGCAATAAAAGCGTAAATGTTGTAATCCATTGGGCTGGATGTAGTGGGGTCGATTACAATGAGATTGCCACCCTAAGAAGATTAAGGGAAAATGCAGTTTGAAAACTGAGTTCAAAATAAAACCGAAAAACAGAAGAAACCTCCAGGATTTTTCCAAAAATTATAGTTTATGTACTATATTTTTAATAAAATATTCACTGGTATATTTTTTCTCAAAATAGTAATTGGAATTATCAATTAATTTACCAACTTTCATTACCATGAACAAACCGCTAACTCGAACTCGAGAGGTTTTATTTTATTCACGGTATTCACGGTTAACTTAGTACATGTTTTATTTAACCATTTGCATTCGTGGCAGGTACATCATTTAATAAAGCTGGTGTGCTGGAGTGGAACAGTGTAGACACACAATATTGAAAATGTATCCAAACCGGAATTTAAGAAATCGTCGACGAAAATAAAAATCAAATTACTACAGAGTGCAATAAAAGCGTAAATGTTGTAATCCATTGGGCTGGATGTAGTGGGGTCGATTACAATGAGATTGCCACCCTAAGAAGATTAAGGGAAAATGCAGTTTGAAAACTGAGTTCAAAATAAAACCGAAAAACAGAAGAAACCTCCAGGATTTTTCCAAAAATTATAGTTTATGTACTATATTTTTAATAAAATATTCACTGGTATATTTTTTCTCAAAATAGTAATTGGAATTATCAATTAATTTACCAACTTTCATTACCATGAACAAACCGCTAACTCGAACTCGAGAGGTTTTATTTTATTCACGGTATTCACGGTTAACTTAGTACATGTTTTATTTAACCATTTGCATTCGTGGCAGGTACATCATTTAATAAAGCTGGTGTGCTGGAGTGGAACAGTGTAGACACACAATATTGAAAATGTATCCAAACCGGAATTTAAGAAATCGTCGACGAAAATAAAAATCAAATTACTACAGAGTGCAATAAAAGCGTAAATGTTGTAATCCATTGGGCTGGATGTAGTGGGGTCGATTACAATGAGATTGCCACCCTAAGAAGATTAAGGGAAAATGCAGTTTGAAAACTGAGTTCAAAATAAAACCGAAAAACAGAAGAAACCTCCAGGATTTTTCCAAAAATTATAGTTTATGTACTATATTTTTAATAAAATATTCACTGACATATTTTTTCTCAAAATAGTAATTGGAATTATCAATTAATTTACCAACTTTCATTACCATGAACAAACCGCTAACTCGAACTCGAGAGGTTTTATTTTATTCACGGTATTCACGGTTAACTTAGTACATGTTTTATTTAACCATTTGCATTCGTGGCAGGTACATCATTTAATAAAGCTGGTGTGCTGGAGTGGAACAGTGTAGACACACAATATTGAAAATGTATCCAAACCGGAATTTAAGAAATCGTCGACGAAAATAAAAATCAAATTACTACAGAGAGTGCAATAAAAGCGTAAATGTTGTAATCCATTGGGCTGGATGTAGTGGGGTCGATTACAATGAGATTGCCACGCTAAGAAGATTAAGGGAAAATGCAGTTTGAAAACTGAGTTCAAAATAAAACCGAAAAACAGAAGAAACCTCCAGGATTTTTCCAAAAATTATAGTTTATGTACTATATTTTTAATAAAATATTCACTGACATATTTTTTCTCAAAATAGTAATTGGAATTATCAATTAATTTACCAACTTTCATTACCATGAACAAACCGCTAACTCGAACTCGAGAGGTTTTATTTTATTCACGGTATTCACGGTTAACTTAGTACATGTTTTATTTAACCATTTGCATTCGTGGCAGGTACATCATTTAATAAAGCTGGTGTGCTGGAGTGGAACAGTGTAGACACACAATATTGAAAATGTATCCAAACCGGAATTTAAGAAATCGTCGACGAAAATAAAAATCAAATTACTACAGAGAGTGCAATAAAAGCGTAAATGTTGTAATCCATTGGGCTGGATGTAGTGGGGTCGATTACAATGAGATTGCCACGCTAAGAAGATTAAGGGAAAATGCAGTTTGAAAACTGAGTTCAAAATAAAACCGAAAAACAGAAGAAACCTCCAGGATTTTTCCAAAAATTATAGTTTATGTACTATATTTTTAATAAAATATTCACTGACATATTTTTTCTCAAAATAGTAATTGGAATTATCAATTAATTTACCAACTTTCATTACCATGAACAAACCGCTAACTCGAACTCGAGAGGTTTTATTTTATTCACGGTATTCACGGTTAACTTAGTACATGTTTTATTTAACCATTTGCATTCGTGGCAGGTACATCATTTAATAAAGCTGGTGTGCTGGAGTGGAACAGTGTAGACACACAATATTGAAAATGTATCCAAACCGGAATTTAAGAAATCGTCGACGAAAATAAAAATCAAATTACTACAGAGAGTGCAATAAAAGCGTAAATGTTGTAATCCATTGGGCTGGATGTAGTGGGGTCGATTACAATGAGATTGCCACCCTAAGAAGATTAAGGGAAAATGCAGTTTGAAAACTGAGTTCAAAATAAAACCGAAAAACAGAAGAAACCTCCAGGATTTTTCCAAAAATTATAGTTTATGTACTATATTTTTAATAAAATATTCACTGGTATATTTTTTCTCAAAATAGTAATTGGAATTATCAATTAATTTACCAACTTTCATTACCATGAACAAACCGCTAACTCGAACTCGAGAGGTTTTATTTTATTCACGGTATTCACGGTTAACTTAGTACATGTTTTATTTAACCATTTGCATTCGTGGCAGGTACATCATTTAATAAAGCTGGTGTGCTGGAGTGGAACAGTGTAGACACACAATATTGAAAATGTATCCAAACCGGAATTTAAGAAATCGTCGACGAAAATAAAAATCAAATTACTACAGAGTGCAATAAAAGCGTAAATGTTGTAATCCATTGGGCTGGATGTAGTGGGGTCGATTACAATGAGATTGCCACCCTAAGAAGATTAAGGGAAAATGCAGTTTGAAAACTGAGTTCAAAATAAAACCGAAAAACAGAAGAAACCTCCAGGATTTTTCCAAAAATTATAGTTTATGTACTATATTTTTAATAAAATATTCACTGGTATATTTTTTCTCAAAATAGTAATTGGAATTATCAATTAATTTACCAACTTTCATTACCATGAACAAACCGCTAACTCGAACTCGAGAGGTTTTATTTTATTCACGGTATTCACGGTTAACTTAGTACATGTTTTATTTAACCATTTGCATTCGTGGCAGGTACATCATTTAATAAAGCTGGTGTGCTGGAGTGGAACAGTGTAGACACACAATATTGAAAATGTATCCAAACCGGAATTTAAGAAATCGTCGACGAAAATAAAAATCAAATTACTACAGAGTGCAATAAAAGCGTAAATGTTGTAATCCATTGGGCTGGATGTAGTGGGGTCGATTACAATGAGATTGCCACCCTAAGAAGATTAAGGGAAAATGCAGTTTGAAAACTGAGTTCAAAATAAAACCGAAAAACAGAAGAAACCTCCAGGATTTTTCCAAAAATTATAGTTTATGTACTATATTTTTAATAAAATATTCACTGGTATATTTTTTCTCAAAATAGTAATTGGAATTATCAATTAATTTACCAACTTTCATTACCATGAACAAACCGCTAACTCGAACTCGAGAGGTTTTATTTTATTCACGGTATTCACGGTTAACTTAGTACATGTTTTATTTAACCATTTGCATTCGTGGCAGGTACATCATTTAATAAAGCTGGTGTGCTGGAGTGGAACAGTGTAGACACACAATATTGAAAATGTATCCAAACCGGAATTTAAGAAATCGTCGACGAAAATAAAAATCAAATTACTACAGAGTGCAATAAAAGCGTAAATGTTGTAATCCATTGGGCTGGATGTAGTGGGGTCGATTACAATGAGATTGCCACCCTAAGAAGATTAAGGGAAAATGCAGTTTGAAAACTGAGTTCAAAATAAAACCGAAAAACAGAAGAAACCTCCAGGATTTTTCCAAAAATTATAGTTTATGTACTATATTTTTAATAAAATATTCACTGGTATATTTTTTCTCAAAATAGTAATTGGAATTATCAATTAATTTACCAACTTTCATTACCATGAACAAACCGCTAACTCGAACTCGAGAGGTTTTATTTTATTCACGGTATTCACGGTTAACTTAGTACATGTTTTATTTAACCATTTGCATTCGTGGCAGGTACATCATTTAATAAAGCTGGTGTGCTGGAGTGGAACAGTGTAGACACACAATATTGAAAATGTATCCAAACCGGAATTTAAGAAATCGTCGACGAAAATAAAAATCAAATTACTACAGAGTGCAATAAAAGCGTAAATGTTGTAATCCATTGGGCTGGATGTAGTGGGGTCGATTACAATGAGATTGCCACCCTAAGAAGATTAAGGGAAAATGCAGTTTGAAAACTGAGTTCAAAATAAAACCGAAAAACAGAAGAAACCTCCAGGATTTTTCCAAAAATTATAGTTTATGTACTATATTTTTAATAAAATATTCACTGGTATATTTTTTCTCAAAATAGTAATTGGAATTATCAATTAATTTACCAACTTTCATTACCATGAACAAACCGCTAACTCGAACTCGAGAGGTTTTATTTTATTCACGGTATTCACGGTTAACTTAGTACATGTTTTATTTATCCATTTGCATTCGTGGCAGGTACATCATTTAATAAAGCTGGTGTGCTGGAGTGGAACAGTGTAGACACACAATATTGAAAATGTATCCAAACCGGAATTTAAGAAATCGTCGACGAAAATAAAAATCAAATTACTACAGAGTGCAATAAAAGCGTAAATGTTGTAATCCATTGGGCTGGATGTAGTGGGGTCGATTACAATGAGATTGCCACCCTAAGAAGATTAAGGGAAAATGCAGTTTGAAAACTGAGTTCAAAATAAAACCGAAAAACAGAAGAAACCTCCAGGATTTTTCCAAAAATTATAGTTTATGTACTATATTTTTAATAAAATATTCACTGGTATATTTTTTCTCAAAATAGTAATTGGAATTATCAATTAATTTACCAACTTTCATTACCATGAACAAACCGCTAACTCGAACTCGAGAGGTTTTATTTTATTCACGGTATTCACGGTTAACTTAGTACATGTTTTATTTAACCATTTGCATTCGTGGCAGGTACATCATTTAATAAAGCTGGTGTGCTGGAGTGGAACAGTGTAGACACACAATATTGAAAATGTATCCAAACCGGAATTTAAGAAATCGTCGACGAAAATAAAAATCAAATTACTACAGAGTGCAATAAAAGCGTAAATGTTGTAATCCATTGGGCTGGATGTAGTGGGGTCGATTACAATGAGATTGCCACCCTAAGAAGATTAAGGGAAAATGCAGTTTGAAAACTGAGTTCAAAATAAAACCGAAAAACAGAAGAAACCTCCAGGATTTTTCCAAAAATTATAGTTTATGTACTATATTTTTAATAAAATATTCACTGGTATATTTTTTCTCAAAATAGTAATTGGAATTATCAATTAATTTACCAACTTTCATTACCATGAACAAACCGCTAACTCGAACTCGAGAGGTTTTATTTTATTCACGGTATTCACGGTTAACTTAGTACATGTTTTATTTAACCATTTGCATTCGTGGCAGGTACATCATTTAATAAAGCTGGTGTGCTGGAGTGGAACAGTGTAGACACACAATATTGAAAATGTATCCAAACCGGAATTTAAGAAATCGTCGACGAAAATAAAAATCAAATTACTACAGAGTGCAATAAAAGCGTAAATGTTGTAATCCATTGGGCTGGATGTAGTGGGGTCGATTACAATGAGATTGCCACCCTAAGAAGATTAAGGGAAAATGCAGTTTGAAAACTGAGTTCAAAATAAAACCGAAAAACAGAAGAAACCTCCAGGATTTTTCCAAAAATTATAGTTTATGTACTATATTTTTAATAAAATATTCACTGGTATATTTTTTCTCAAAATAGTAATTGGAATTATCAATTAATTTACCAACTTTCATTACCATGAACAAACCGCTAACTCGAACTCGAGAGGTTTTATTTTATTCACGGTATTCACGGTTAACTTAGTACATGTTTTATTTAACCATTTGCATTCGTGGCAGGTACATCATTTAATAAAGCTGGTGTGCTGGAGTGGAACAGTGTAGACACACAATATTGAAAATGTATCCAAACCGGAATTTAAGAAATCGTCGACGAAAATAAAAATCAAATTACTACAGAGTGCAATAAAAGCGTAAATGTTGTAATCCATTGGGCTGGATGTAGTGGGGTCGATTACAATGAGATTGCCACCCTAAGAAGATTAAGGGAAAATGCAGTTTGAAAAGTGAGTTCAAAATAAAACCGAAAAACAGAAGAAACCTCCAGGATTTTTCCAAAAATTATAGTTTATGTACTATATTTTTAATAAAATATTCACTGACATATTTTTTCTCAAAATAGTAATTGGAATTATCAATTAATTTACCAACTTTCATTACCATGAACAAACCGCTAACTCGAACTCGAGAGGTTTTATTTTATTCACGGTATTCACGGTTAACTTAGTACATGTTTTATTTAACCATTTGCATTCGTGGCAGGTACATCATTTAATAAAGCTGGTGTGCTGGAGTGGAACAGTGTAGACACACAATATTGAAAATGTATCCAAACCGGAATTTAAGAAATCGTCGACGAAAATAAAAATCAAATTACTACAGAGAGTGCAATAAAAGCGTAAATGTTGTAATCCATTGGGCTGGATGTAGTGGGGTCGATTACAATGAGATTGCCACGCTAAGAAGATTAAGGGAAAATGCAGTTTGAAAACTGAGTTCAAAATAAAACCGAAAAACAGAAGAAACCTCCAGGATTTTTCCAAAAATTATAGTTTATGTACTATATTTTTAATAAAATATTCACTGGTATATTTTTTCTCAAAATAGTAATTGGAATTATCAATTAATTTACCAACTTTCATTACCATGAACAAACCGCTAACTCGAACTCGAGAGGTTTTATTTTATTCACGGTATTCACGGTTAACTTAGTACATGTTTTATTTAACCATTTGCATTCGTGGCAGGTACATCATTTAATAAAGCTGGTGTGCTGGAGTGGAACAGTGTAGACACACAATATTGAAAATGTATCCAAACCGGAATTTAAGAAATCGTCGACGAAAATAAAAATCAAATTACTACAGAGTGCAATAAAAGCGTAAATGTTGTAATCCATTGGGCTGGATGTAGTGGGGTCGATTACAATGAGATTGCCACCCTAAGAAGATTAAGGGAAAATGCAGTTTGAAAACTGAGTTCAAAATAAAACCGAAAAACAGAAGAAACCTCCAGGATTTTTCCAAAAATTATAGTTTATGTACTATATTTTTAATAAAATATTCACTGGTATATTTTTTCTCAAAATAGTAATTGGAATTATCAATTAATTTACCAACTTTCATTACCATGAACAAACCGCTAACTCGAACTCGAGAGGTTTTATTTTATTCACGGTATTCACGGTTAACTTAGTACATGTTTTATTTAACCATTTGCATTCGTGGCAGGTACATCATTTAATAAAGCTGGTGTGCTGGAGTGGAACAGTGTAGACACACAATATTGAAAATGTATCCAAACCGGAATTTAAGAAATCGTCGACGAAAATAAAAATCAAATTACTACAGAGTGCAATAAAAGCGTAAATGTTGTAATCCATTGGGCTGGATGTAGTGGGGTCGATTACAATGAGATTGCCACCCTAAGAAGATTAAGGGAAAATGCAGTTTGAAAACTGAGTTCAAAATAAAACCGAAAAACAGAAGAAACCTCCAGGATTTTTCCAAAAATTATAGTTTATGTACTATATTTTTAATAAAATATTCACTGACATATTTTTTCTCAAAATAGTAATTGGAATTATCAATTAATTTACCAACTTTCATTACCATGAACAAACCGCTAACTCGAACTCGAGAGGTTTTATTTTATTCACGGTATTCACGGTTAACTTAGTACATGTTTTATTTAACCATTTGCATTCGTGGCAGGTACATCATTTAATAAAGCTGGTGTGCTGGAGTGGAACAGTGTAGACACACAATATTGAAAATGTATCCAAACCGGAATTTAAGAAATCGTCGACGAAAATAAAAATCAAATTACTACAGAGTGCAATAAAAGCGTAAATGTTGTAATCCATTGGGCTGGATGTAGTGGGGTCGATTACAATGAGATTGCCACCCTAAGAAGATTAAGGGAAAATGCAGTTTGAAAACTGAGTTCAAAATAAAACCGAAAAACAGAAGAAACCTCCAGGATTTTTCCAAAAATTATAGTTTATGTACTATATTTTTAATAAAATATTCACTGGTATATTTTTTCTCAAAATAGTAATTGGAATTATCAATTAATTTACCAACTTTCATTACCATGAACAAACCGCTAACTCGAACTCGAGAGGTTTTATTTTATTCACGGTATTCACGGTTAACTTAGTACATGTTTTATTTAACCATTTGCATTCGTGGCAGGTACATCATTTAATAAAGCTGGTGTGCTGGAGTGGAACAGTGTAGACACACAATATTGAAAATGTATCCAAACCGGAATTTAAGAAATCGTCGACGAAAATAAAAATCAAATTACTACAGAGTGCAATAAAAGCGTAAATGTTGTAATCCATTGGGCTGGATGTAGTGGGGTCGATTACAATGAGATTGCCACCCTAAGAAGATTAAGGGAAAATGCAGTTTGAAAACTGAGTTCAAAATAAAACCGAAAAACAGAAGAAACCTCCAGGATTTTTCCAAAAATTATAGTTTATGTACTATATTTTTAATAAAATATTCACTGGTATATTTTTTCTCAAAATAGTAATTGGAATTATCAATTAATTTACCAACTTTCATTACCATGAACAAACCGCTAACTCGAACTCGAGAGGTTTTATTTTATTCACGGTATTCACGGTTAACTTAGTACATGTTTTATTTAACCATTTGCATTCGTGGCAGGTACATCATTTAATAAAGCTGGTGTGCTGGAGTGGAACAGTGTAGACACACAATATTGAAAATGTATCCAAACCGGAATTTAAGAAATCGTCGACGAAAATAAAAATCAAATTACTACAGAGTGCAATAAAAGCGTAAATGTTGTAATCCATTGGGCTGGATGTAGTGGGGTCGATTACAATGAGATTGCCACCCTAAGAAGATTAAGGGAAAATGCAGTTTGAAAACTGAGTTCAAAATAAAACCGAAAAACAGAAGAAACCTCCAGGATTTTTCCAAAAATTATAGTTTATGTACTATATTTTTAATAAAATATTCACTGGTATATTTTTTCTCAAAATAGTAATTGGAATTATCAATTAATTTACCAACTTTCATTACCATGAACAAACCGCTAACTCGAACTCGAGAGGTTTTATTTTATTCACGGTATTCACGGTTAACTTAGTACATGTTTTATTTAACCATTTGCATTCGTGGCAGGTACATCATTTAATAAAGCTGGTGTGCTGGAGTGGAACAGTGTAGACACACAATATTGAAAATGTATCCAAACCGGAATTTAAGAAATCGTCGACGAAAATAAAAATCAAATTACTACAGAGTGCAATAAAAGCGTAAATGTTGTAATCCATTGGGCTGGATGTAGTGGGGTCGATTACAATGAGATTGCCACCCTAAGAAGATTAAGGGAAAATGCAGTTTGAAAACTGAGTTCAAAATAAAACCGAAAAACAGAAGAAACCTCCAGGATTTTTCCAAAAATTATAGTTTATGTACTATATTTTTAATAAAATATTCACTGGTATATTTTTTCTCAAAATAGTAATTGGAATTATCAATTAATTTACCAACTTTCATTACCATGAACAAACCGCTAACTCGAACTCGAGAGGTTTTATTTTATTCACGGTATTCACGGTTAACTTAGTACATGTTTTATTTAACCATTTGCATTCGTGGCAGGTACATCATTTAATAAAGCTGGTGTGCTGGAGTGGAACAGTGTAGACACACAATATTGAAAATGTATTCAAACCGGAATTTAAGAAATCGTCGACGAAAATAAAAATCAAATTACTACAGAGTGCAATAAAAGCGTAAATGTTGTAATCCATTGGGCTGGATGTAGTGGGGTCGATTACAATGAGATTGCCACCCTAAGAAGATTAAGGGAAAATGCAGTTTGAAAACTGAGTTCAAAATAAAACCGAAAAACAGAAGAAACCTCCAGGATTTTTCCAAAAATTATAGTTTATGTACTATATTTTTAATAAAATATTCACTGGTATATTTTTTCTCAAAATAGTAATTGGAATTATCAATTAATTTACCAACTTTCATTACCATGAACAAACCGCTAACTCGAACTCGAGAGGTTTTATTTTATTCACGGTATTCACGGTTAACTTAGTACATGTTTTATTTAACCATTTGCATTCGTGGCAGGTACATCATTTAATAAAGCTGGTGTGCTGGAGTGGAACAGTGTAGACACACAATATTGAAAATGTATCCAAACCGGAATTTAAGAAATCGTCGACGAAAATAAAAATCAAATTACTACAGAGTGCAATAAAAGCGTAAATGTTGTAATCCATTGGGCTGGATGTAGTGGGGTCGATTACAATGAGATTGCCACCCTAAGAAGATTAAGGGAAAATGCAGTTTGAAAACTGAGTTCAAAATAAAACCGAAAAACAGAAGAAACCTCCAGGATTTTTCCAAAAATTATAGTTTATGTACTATATTTTTAATAAAATATTCACTGGTATATTTTTTCTCAAAATAGTAATTGGAATTATCAATTAATTTACCAACTTTCATTACCATGAACAAACCGCTAACTCGAACTCGAGAGGTTTTATTTTATTCACGGTATTCACGGTTAACTTAGTACATGTTTTATTTAACCATTTGCATTCGTGGCAGGTACATCATTTAATAAAGCTGGTGTGCTGGAGTGGAACAGTGTAGACACACAATATTGAAAATGTATCCAAACCGGAATTTAAGAAATCGTCGACGAAAATAAAAATCAAATTACTACAGAGTGCAATAAAAGCGTAAATGTTGTAATCCATTGGGCTGGATGTAGTGGGGTCGATTACAATGAGATTGCCACCCTAAGAAGATTAAGGGAAAATGCAGTTTGAAAACTGAGTTCAAAATAAAACCGAAAAACAGAAGAAACCTCCAGGATTTTTCCAAAAATTATAGTTTATGTACTATATTTTTAATAAAATATTCACTGGTATATTTTTTCTCAAAATAGTAATTGGAATTATCAATTAATTTACCAACTTTCATTACCATGAACAAACCGCTAACTCGAACTCGAGAGGTTTTATTTTATTCACGGTATTCACGGTTAACTTAGTACATGTTTTATTTAACCATTTGCATTCGTGGCAGGTACATCATTTAATAAAGCTGGTGTGCTGGAGTGGAACAGTGTAGACACACAATATTGAAAATGTATCCAAACCGGAATTTAAGAAATCGTCGACGAAAATAAAAATCAAATTACTACAGAGAGTGCAATAAAAGCGTAAATGTTGTAATCCATTGGGCTGGATGTAGTGGGGTCGATTACAATGAGATTGCCACGCTAAGAAGATTAAGGGAAAATGCAGTTTGAAAACTGAGTTCAAAATAAAACCGAAAAACAGAAGAAACCTCCAGGATTTTTCCAAAAATTATAGTTTATGTACTATATTTTTAATAAAATATTCACTGACATATTTTTTCTCAAAATAGTAATTGGAATTATCAATTAATTTACCAACTTTCATTACCATGAACAAACCGCTAACTCGAACTCGAGAGGTTTTATTTTATTCACGGTATTCACGGTTAACTTAGTACATGTTTTATTTAACCATTTGCATTCGTGGCAGGTACATCATTTAATAAAGCTGGTGTGCTGGAGTGGAACAGTGTAGACACACAATATTGAAAATGTATCCAAACCGGAATTTAAGAAATCGTCGACGAAAATAAAAATCAAATTACTACAGAGTGCAATAAAAGCGTAAATGTTGTAATCCATTGGGCTGGATGTAGTGGGGTCGATTACAATGAGATTGCCACCCTAAGAAGATTAAGGGAAAATGCAGTTTGAAAACTGAGTTCAAAATAAAACCGAAAAACAGAAGAAACCTCCAGGATTTTTCCAAAAATTATAGTTTATGTACTATATTTTTAATAAAATATTCACTGGTATATTTTTTCTCAAAATAGTAATTGGAATTATCAATTAATTTACCAACTTTCATTACCATGAACAAACCGCTAACTCGAACTCGAGAGGTTTTATTTTATTCACGGTATTCACGGTTAACTTAGTACATGTTTTATTTAACCATTTGCATTCGTGGCAGGTACATCATTTAATAAAGCTGGTGTGCTGGAGTGGAACAGTGTAGACACACAATATTGAAAATGTATCCAAACCGGAATTTAAGAAATCGTCGACGAAAATAAAAATCAAATTACTACAGAGTGCAATAAAAGCGTAAATGTTGTAATCCATTGGGCTGGATGTAGTGGGGTCGATTACAATGAGATTGCCACCCTAAGAAGATTAAGGGAAAATGCAGTTTGAAAACTGAGTTCAAAATAAAACCGAAAAACAGAAGAAACCTCCAGGATTTTTCCAAAAATTATAGTTTATGTACTATATTTTTAATAAAATATTCACTGGTATATTTTTTCTCAAAATAGTAATTGGAATTATCAATTAATTTACCAACTTTCATTACCATGAACAAACCGCTAACTCGAACTCGAGAGGTTTTATTTTATTCACGGTATTCACGGTTAACTTAGTACATGTTTTATTTAACCATTTGCATTCGTGGCAGGTACATCATTTAATAAAGCTGGTGTGCTGGAGTGGAACAGTGTAGACACACAATATTGAAAATGTATCCAAACCGGAATTTAAGAAATCGTCGACGAAAATAAAAATCAAATTACTACAGAGTGCAATAAAAGCGTAAATGTTGTAATCCATTGGGCTGGATGTAGTGGGGTCGATTACAATGAGATTGCCACCCTAAGAAGATTAAGGGAAAATGCAGTTTGAAAACTGAGTTCAAAATAAAACCGAAAAACAGAAGAAACCTCCAGGATTTTTCCAAAAATTATAGTTTATGTACTATATTTTTAATAAAATATTCACTGGTATATTTTTTCTCAAAATAGTAATTGGAATTATCAATTAATTTACCAACTTTCATTACCATGAACAAACCGCTAACTCGAACTCGAGAGGTTTTATTTTATTCACGGTATTCACGGTTAACTTAGTACATGTTTTATTTAACCATTTGCATTCGTGGCAGGTACATCATTTAATAAAGCTGGTGTGCTGGAGTGGAACAGTGTAGACACACAATATTGAAAATGTATCCAAACCGGAATTTAAGAAATCGTCGACGAAAATAAAAATCAAATTACTACAGAGTGCAATAAAAGCGTAAATGTTGTAATCCATTGGGCTGGATGTAGTGGGGTCGATTACAATGAGATTGCCACCCTAAGAAGATTAAGGGAAAATGCAGTTTGAAAACTGAGTTCAAAATAAAACCGAAAAACAGAAGAAACCTCCAGGATTTTTCCAAAAATTATAGTTTATGTACTATATTTTTAATAAAATATTCACTGGTATATTTTTTCTCAAAATAGTAATTGGAATTATCAATTAATTTACCAACTTTCATTACCATGAACAAACCGCTAACTCGAACTCGAGAGGTTTTATTTTATTCACGGTATTCACGGTTAACTTAGTACATGTTTTATTTAACCATTTGCATTCGTGGCAGGTACATCATTTAATAAAGCTGGTGTGCTGGAGTGGAACAGTGTAGACACACAATATTGAAAATGTATCCAAACCGGAATTTAAGAAATCGTCGACGAAAATAAAAATCAAATTACTACAGAGTGCAATAAAAGCGTAAATGTTGTAATCCATTGGGCTGGATGTAGTGGGGTCGATTACAATGAGATTGCCACGCTAAGAAGATTAAGGGAAAATGCAGTTTGAAAACTGAGTTCAAAATAAAACCGAAAAACAGAAGAAACCTCCAGGATTTTTCCAAAAATTATAGTTTATGTACTATATTTTTAATAAAATATTCACTGGTATATTTTTTCTCAAAATAGTAATTGGAATTATCAATTAATTTACCAACTTTCATTACCATGAACAAACCGCTAACTCGAACTCGAGAGGTTTTATTTTATTCACGGTATTCACGGTTAACTTAGTACATGTTTTATTTAACCATTTGCATTCGTGGCAGGTACATCATTTAATAAAGCTGGTGTGCTGGAGTGGAACAGTGTAGACACACAATATTGAAAATGTATTCAAACCGGAATTTAAGAAATCGTCGACGAAAATAAAAATCAAATTACTACAGAGTGCAATAAAAGCGTAAATGTTGTAATCCATTGGGCTGGATGTAGTGGGGTCGATTACAATGAGATTGCCACCCTAAGAAGATTAAGGGAAAATGCAGTTTGAAAACTGAGTTCAAAATAAAACCGAAAAACAGAAGAAACCTCCAGGATTTTTCCAAAAATTATAGTTTATGTACTATATTTTTAATAAAATATTCACTGGTATGTATTGTCTCAAAATAGTAATTGGAATTATCAATTAATTTACCAACTTTCATTACCATGAACAAACCGCTAACTCGAACTCGAGAGGTTTTATTTTATTCACGGTATTCACGGTTAACTTAGTACATGTTTTATTTAACCATTTGCATTCGTGGCAGGTACATCATTTAATAAAGCTGGTGTGCTGGAGTGGAACAGTGTAGACACACAATATTGAAAATGTATCCAAACCGGAATTTAAGAAATCGTCGACGAAAATAAAAATCAAATTACTACAGAGAGTGCAATAAAAGCGTAAATGTTGTAATCCATTGGGCTGGATGTAGTGGGGTCGATTACAATGAGATTGCCACGCTAAGAAGATTAAGGGAAAATGCAGTTTGAAAACTGAGTTCAAAATAAAACCGAAAAACAGAAGAAACCTCCAGGATTTTTCCAAAAATTATAGTTTATGTACTATATTTTTAATAAAATATTCACTGGTATATTTTTTCTCAAAATAGTAATTGGAATTATCAATTAATTTACCAACTTTCATTACCATGAACAAACCGCTAACGTGAACACGCGTGGTTTTATTTTATTCACGGTATCGAGTGTCTATTGTGAAACAAAAAGGAATGTATCTCTTATCGTAGGTATCTCTCATCATTCTCGAGATCCCTGCACTTAAAGGGTTCCATTGCACACCCTGTATAGATACAGTACTTGTACAAATTGTAGTTTGAACTTTATACAGGAGCGCTTAGAAAAGAATAATTGTTTTGATGATACTCCGTATGTTTAAATTACTCACAACATGATAAAACTGATGTTTTTGAAATATGGTATTTTTTACATAAAAATACCTCCTTACTTTATTTCAAGATAATTTCATTAAAGTAGGAATGTTTGATGATCCTTCAATGCTAAAATAATACAGGAGGTATTTTAAATTGGGACTTTTCTTGAAACCCCAAATACTACACATTATTTTGAACAATTTTAGTCGAAGTGGGCATAGTAAAATGTTTCTATAAACGAGAAAAA
Source organism: Malthinus flaveolus (assembly GCA_950108345.1). NCBI lineage: Eukaryota > Metazoa > Arthropoda > Insecta > Coleoptera > Cantharidae > Malthinus > Malthinus flaveolus. Next base: position 815,025 of record OX467286.1, read on the forward strand.
CTTAATTGAAATTAAATATTTTAGATCCACTGTCTAAAAAATATCCGGAAAGAGTCCATCCTGCGCTGCAACGATTCGTCTACCTTGTTCTTCGAGATCGAGAAACGTGCAACTTACAGCAAAATCGTGGAGAACATGCAGGAAGGTCAAGACCTAATCAAATCTTGGAAAATCCAAGTACCAGTACACGAGAACTTTCTAGAAGTAGGTGTAAGCCACTCTAAAGTTTGGCGTACACCCCGTGAAAATCAAATGTATCCATTCCACGTACGAGTCCAAGCTTTAATGCCCAAAGATCATCCTAGAAGAATTTGCGAATGGCTTCTGCAAGAAAACGTAAATAATCCCAACTTTACTAGAAAGATTTTGGTTACAGATGAAGCCACTTTTACTTGTAATGAAATTTACAATAGCCTAAATACACATTTATGTGGGCAATCGAGAATCGTCATACAATTAGAAGAAACAAATTTCAACAAAAATTTTCTGTGAACGTCTGGGCTGGGATGGTCGATGGCTTGTTAATTGGACCTTTCATACTTCCAGATCGAGTTAATGGAGATAATTATTAAAATTTTCTGGTAAATCACCTTCCCGAATTGTTAGAAGATGTTCCTTTACATACCAGGCAGAATATGTGGTTTTTACAAGATGGTGAACCATCACATTTTCTAAGAGAAGTTCGGAATCATATTACACTTTATTTCCAAATTGATGGATTGGAAAAGTGGTGCAATTGCATGGCCACCGCTGTCACCGGACTTAAATCCGTGTGATTTTTATTTGTAGGGTGATATGAAAAGTATTGTTGATAAAACAGAAGTGGAAACTATTGAACAACTGAATAAAGTTCGTATAACCTTCGTTATAACCTAAGCAACTGATGCTTGCTTCAATCATTATTTGTTGTTTATAAGTTTTTATACAAAAATGTACAAGCCCATATCTGAAATATTTAATAACTTTAATATGGTTTTACTCGCTTATTACGAACATTTTACTATACCAACTTTGACTAAAATTGTTCAAGATAATGTGTAGTATCTGGGGTTTCAAGAAAAATCCTAACTTAAAATACACCCTGTATAATATAACGTCCCATACTACAGGCCCAATAATATGGGTTTAACCGATGGCAAGGAAATGAACAAACAAATTCAATGACAAGTAACTACTTAATTAATCTGGCGACCTTGGATAGAACTTACATATTCTTTACACATAAGATACTTGGCGAACGTACACAACTCTTCGTTCCCTATATCATCGCACAAATCGTCACTAGTATAAGCGTACCGTTAGTCAACTATTCCCAAAAAAATTAGGCAAAATTAATTCGATTACCAACTTGTATAAAACCGTTCCCAAATAAAAAAGTAAAAAACAAACCCTCATACCCTCGCAGAGACCAATAAGTTCGCCGATAATAATACGTTACGTGAACAAAACTCCGTAACTTAGAAAAGAGGTACGTCAATTTTACACGATCGCTCGATTCGATACAAACTCATATAAAAGCGTTCCCAAATAAAAAAGTAAAACAAAACCCTCATACCCTCCCTGAGACCAATAAGTTTGCCAATAATAAAAGAATCTAAAATTAAATCAAAACTTTCTAACCAGTTTCTGTTTGAAAACTAACTACTTATTAGAAGTTCGAGGAAGCTTATAGAAGATTCAAACAAAACCGAGCGATCTATTTTAGGCCAACTAATTTAAACATCTCGTTACTTGGAAAATGTAATGGTAAATGAAGTGCAGAATAACCAATCTTCGAAACTTGATTAATTTCGTCGCCTACAACTTGTAACAAGTCACAAAGTATAGGGTGCTGATCACATAATATTGCCATTAAGAGGCAATTATAATTTTCACCGTGCGTTCGAAAAAACTTCAAACAGTAGTTCACCTCCTGCGCCCCTACAAGTACAGAATATACCACCACCATCTCCAATACAGCTTAAAGTAATTCGTGAACTATTTTCATATCTACGCCGTTATTAATGGAAAGTAGAAGTGAACTAATGCCTTTGTTGGCTTTACTACAGTAAGACGACTTGAAATTGCTATATGCAAGACCGTTGACCGGGACGATTTGCTGCATTTATATTACAACCAGCGTCGAGAAGATAAATCATTTCGTCCGACGACCTTCCAAAAGTTAATAATAAGGGCGTATTTCCGTCATAATTAGGTGCATTCAAATCGACTTCTGGTTGTACCAACAAAAGTTGTAACATTTCCATGCTATAAAAAAAAAGTTAATGTTAATACATATTCTAAATCCACTTAGGTTTGGCACTATTTTCCGTGCGTTCGAGGAGCTCACTTTCACACTTTTAGCACCTCACGCTATTATGACGTATTACTGTGCGTTCGGAGAGGCTTTTAGCGTTGGACGCATAAGTTTACATACTGAAACCGTGACGTCACAAAAGCTTTCATAGCGTTGAAAGCGAGCTCCCCGAATGGCAAAATCGTGCTATTAGCACTAATAGCGAGCTCCCCGAACGCAGGGTTTGAGAGTTCCTCACCGCCTCACTTAACCGCCTTTGTACTAAATTAAACAAAATTTACTTACTTATTCTATAACATGTCCGTTTGTAAAAGAGTACGCTCCATGCTGTCTCTTAAATTACTACTTTGCCTTCTGGAATGAAACTTCGTACTTCGGATATTTATAATCGACATTATAATTATATCGTGAAATCTAAAATGTATTGATATTATTTTTAACTAAAGGATAAATTTATTACCTTACATTCGATATTTCATTAGAATATAATCAGATTCTGCAGATTAGTGCAGAACGTCGAAGTACGAAACAAAATGGTTGGTTGAGTGACAAAGGATCTTTGATTTTTCATTTCAATTTTCAAGAAAGCAAATGAAATTATCGTAACACCATCGTAACGTTATCTTTTCCCTTATTAGTTTAAATTAATTTATAATGAGATATAATGGAATAACACTTAATACGGCACCGCTAACTTTTCACACATGTATCAGTGTATCACACACGGAACATATATATTCGTACTGGTCCGTACCGTACATCCGGTCTCACCCACAAACATGTTGAAAATTTGGGGGATTTTGTTTTGCGAACTTGAAATTAAAGTCACTAACTTCGTCTCATTTACAGGTCTCTTTTAAAGCGACTTTTTTAAAGGCGGGTGGGAAAATTTGAAAATAATAAAATAGAAAATGTATTTTATTATTTATGTAATAGACGCCAGAGTACCTCAAGAACAATTCATTTAGATATAGAAATAATAAAATAGCATTTCATTTGCTTTTCAAGTTGTCACATGACATCACAACATCAAGCTTTCGTTGCATACAGAATACAGATTAAAATTGGAACAAGGCAGTTAAAATAATTTTTTTTAAATTTGATATTCAAACAAATTAAAACAAGTAATAAGACTACAATTAAAATGAGTTGTTGATAAACGTCGACGAAACACGCAACTAAAATTACAGTTTGTTCTCTGGTTATTTGTAATTTGTAAAATCTATAGAATGTCCCTGTAAATGGATTTATACTGCAGTATTTAATTAATTGATCATTTCCAAGGTTTTGTTTTTCAAGTTTGTATGCTTCCAGTAGTTGCATTTTTGTGCCCTTCTTAGCTCTATGTAGTATGTTTATATTCTTGCTTTCGAATTAATGTTCAGTATCGAGTATATGTATGTTTGCCTACATTGGAATGGTTTTATTATTCGTGTGTTCTCAGAATCTTGTTTTAATGCTTCTCCAGGTTTCACCGATATAACTCATTGGGCAATCTGTGCACTTTAGTTTATGTTTATATACACCTACCACTTTCGCCTATTGGATCTGTATCAGGTTTGGTGTAGGAGAGGATGTTTTTTATGTTTCTGATTTTGGAAATGAATAATATGACGTTATTTCAATCAAATATTTTTTTAATCTTATCGGTACTACTACCAAAGAGATATAGACTGTAGTCTATATCTCTTTGCTACTACCTATTTAAGTGCATGTTCTGTATATCCTTTGTTCCACTTTTTGTTGTTCTCGCAGCTTTTATGGTGGATGGGTCTATTAATCGGTTTGTTAAGTTTCTCGCTTATAACTCGAAACCTACGCATTTTATGGATATGGAATAACCAAAATCGATCAAAATAAAATTACTGAGATTCAACATTGGCCCAAATCTAAACATCGTACTTAGTTTTCAAGAATTCCAGTTGTAGAAACAAAACTTAATAGTCCCGAATAGCTATCAAATTTGAATCGCCTTTTAGACATAATAATATAAAAATCAAACTTACTTAAAATAAAATATATTTCTAATAATTCCATTTAGGTACAAACATTGTTAAAATAAAAAAAAAGTACGTACCTAAATTTATTTAAAAAAATTAAAACTTAACAGGCACTAATTCGAAGCATCGCGCTCAAGTTGTGGTAAAATACAGTATGCCTTGAGTTACAACAAGGGAGAAGAATAAAAACTCCTAATATTGCTTTAGAGAACAAGCACGGTTTTACGAAGTAATTTTAGTTGACAAATCAAAACTAAAATTCTTTTCCCTCTTTGTAACCCAATCAGATAAATATATTTTCTGGTTCATTTAATTGCTGTCTCTATAACCAACTTTATATAACGGCTTTTGAAACAAAATAATTTGTTTTATCGTGTACGGTACATTCAAATTATGCACCAGATGATAAAATTGATAGGTTTTCGAAATACGGTGTTTATTCAAAATGTACATTCTTACTTTATTTCTAGATAATTCTAATAAAGTGGGAAATTTTGGTAATCCTTCAATATCGAGAAATAAAGCGTTATAGGCCTCGGCCCTTGTTTTAATTTTATCGACAGCAAGCTGCAACCAAGGGAACGAAAAGTAACTACTTAAGGTTAATATATTTTCTTTATAAAACTTGGGATATAACACATCCTCAAAAGAAAATTTTTGGTTATCTTGGATGCGATATAGGTGCTCTTTAGCCATAATATACTTGAGGAGCATACACAACTGTTCGCCACCGACATTATCTTGATAATCGACATTAGTAAAAGCGTATAATTCATCACCAAGTCCAAAAAGTGTATAAGCCAAATTAATATCCCTTTTTATAACCGGAGCTCCGTAACTTAAAAAGGCATAAATAATTTTTACGCGATCGCTCAATTCTATATTGTCTCGGTTAAAACTGTTCACGAATAAATAAGTAAAAAAACTAACACTCCCCTTCCAGACAGTAAGAAGATCAACGATTAAGGAAGAATCTAAAATTGTATAAACACAGTCTAACCACTGCTCATTTGGAAATGGACTATCCATTAAGATCGTTAATAAATTTATCGAAGATTCTAACACAACTGAACGATCTATTTTAGGCCAAACTAATTTAAAGATCTCGTCAGTTGGAAAACGTAATGATAAATGAAGCGCAGAAAAACCAGTACTCGAAACTTGGTTAATTTCGTCACCTACTACTTCTAACAAGTCAACAACTATAGGATGGTAACAATATAATGCCAACAAAAGACAATTAAAATCTTCATCGTCTCTTGGAGAAAAATCGGAACAATAGTTAAGTAGTTCGTGAACAATTTTCATGTTTGCACCGCTACCGATCGAAAGTAAGAGTGGAGTAATACCATCGTCCGAAATGGTAGTATCTGCGCCGTGATACAATAACATACATACAAATTCGAAACTGTTCTTTCTAATTGCAACATGTAAAGGGGTGCCTTCGATAAAACAAGAGGCGTTTACGTCGGCACCTCTTTTAATTAGTTGCTCTACTACGGTAGGATGACTTGAAATTGCTATATGCAAAGCTGTGTGACCAGTATGATTTGTAGCGTTTATATTACAACCGGCTTCGAGAAGACGATAAATCATTTCGTCCGACGCCATTCCTAAAGCTACTAATAAAGGCGTGTTGTTGTCGTAATCGACTGCATTCAAATCTATTTCTGGATGATCCAACAAAATGCTCAATACTTCCATGCTATAAAAAAAGATAAGTGATGAGATATCTATAAATACAAAGGAACTGAAATAGTACATTGGGTACAGCTAAAAAATTCAAATTGCTGCACTTTTTGATTGGAACGTGCCACTTTCTGCGGTAGTAGCCAATGCCAAAAAGTAACTTTTCAGATAGAGAGCAACTTCAAAATATGTGCCAAGCACCAAAATAACAGTCATTACAGATGGCCTCCATCAGTCGCACTAAATTTTTCCATCTCACGGCTTAATGGTCCAATTTCCATTTTCGATTTTATTTTGTTTTTGAAAATTGTTCAGAACTCTTTAAGATGTAGAAATAAAGAATGTTGTGTATTAGAGACAAAAAAGTTTCCTCTTCACAAGAGCTTCACACACAATAAAATGGAAATCGGTCCATTAGGAGCTAAGATACAAAAATACAGTGCTGCTAATGTGGGTGTTCTACACGGATTTTCAAATGACTCCCTATCTGGAATGTAACCTTTTGGCTTCAACTATGACCAAAGAAAGTGACGCAATCCAATCAAAAAGTGCAACGTTTTTTGGTGTAACTAACGTAAGAAAAGGCCATGATATACAAACAAGGGAGGATGAAGGAACATTACAGTCGACCATGACCAAATTAGGTGTAGTTAACAAAAACAAATAGTGTCAGGGGTTTAATTTTGAATTTGAACCTTAAAATGCATGTACCAACAAATTTCTCTTAAAAAGCACTTACCTATTTTTTAACATGGCCGTATGTAGAGGAGTGCGGTGCATGTTGTCCCTAACTTTGATACTTTTGCCATCTCGAATTAATTGTCGTAGTAAGCTTGCATTGCTGAGAAAAACGGCCCGAATTACACTAGGCGAACATTCAAAATCAAGATAAGCAAAGGGCGATGGAGATGGCTGAAAGTTGATAATAAAAATAGAAATATTTTTAAAATTATAACTTCATAACCTCACATTCCATGGGTGTGAATGAAAACTGTATAGTTCGTCAGTCGGTATCGAATGCAGAGAATCCTCGGATGATGAAGGATCTTCAACTTCCATTATTCACAGAAAGCAGGCGAAACTACCAGAGGAAATACTAAAAAGTTTTACTTTTCTTTAGTTTAATTTTGCAAGAACTGCATACTTCGAACAATGAAACGATTGTATAAAAACGGGTACGGTACATCACATCACACACATTTAAAATTTTGGGGATTTTAGTTTTACACTCTGAAAATTGTTTTGGTACGTTTACACTGGTTTACACGAAAGTCTAATGCGGGATTCACATAATGCGGAATTCCGCAATGTCACTATACAGAGTGTTAGGATATTCTTTGGCTAACGTCAACATCAAAAATTGCGTTAATATTTAAAATAAATATGACAAAAATTAAAATTTCAAACCTCAACTTTGAGGCCCCACAACTTTCTTAATATTGACATTTCGACTTTTTGTCTATTTTGAACTGTAGAATTAAGTGTAGACCGTTGGCTAATTCCTTAAATAAGTGAAATCGGACATATGTCCAAATGATTTTTTTTTCTTAAAATTACACAAGCTTTTATAATATGGTAAAGTTTATCAGTGAGCTAATAAATCGCCCTGTATAGAACGACCGAATGTGCTGGTTCACATGCATTTTACACTATTTACGTTTACACTGTTTCCATTTCGAAGTGCACCACTACCTTCTACCTTTTTATATTTCCGTTTTTTTATAATTAAATTAGTTAGTCTTTTCATTATAATTATATACGGCCAGTACCATAAAGCATTAAACACGTACAGATTAAATATTTATCGTTGCATTAAATAATTTTATCTCGACGATAAAAATGACAGTTGTGCAGTTGTGCTATAAAGGGTTCCTCAACATCTCTTTTGGTAAAATTTTACCACGAACTCTTTTTTATCGCTATCTATATTAGTAAATAATATAAACATACAAAAATAACTAAAATAACTTGAAATTTAAATTTTGACAGCTGTCGGTTATTTTGCGAAATTCCGGATGCGGAATCCGCATCATGTGAATTCATCCTTAGAATTTAATCAATTCGATATACAACTCAAGTTAGTAACAGTTGTTTTTTACCGTTGGTGTTCATGGTAGCTGTCGATTGTAAAATTGCTGACAAATAGTAGTTTGTGGTAGTTTGATTGAAAAACGTAAACAAAAAGCTGTATGAATACAGAAAAAAGTAATTGCAGTGTATTAATTCGAAAATGGCAGAACGAGAAGAGTGGTTTTCAAATCAAGTATCCAAATTAGTTAATGAAGATTCGAGAGTTTCAATTTTAAGCGAGATTAAAGATTACTTCGCTAATATTCCCCACGAAGAAGCTATTCGTACAGCGAAAAATATGGAACTATCGTTAGTTTTTGATTGTTTAAATGATACCAATACGTAAGTTTTTTGTATACGACTAATAGTTTCTGTACCTTGAAGGTTGTCATACGTAATGTACTTCAGTCTACTACTATTGCCGACTAAATAAAATATGCTAAGTCACGCCGGCTTGCGCCATTTAATTTTTGCCGTTTATTTTACAGAGAACAAGTGGATTTAGCCTGTGACGTATTATCATTATGTATGTCGAATCTTTCGCTGGGAGATACTACAAATCGTTACAGTACGCCTTTAGAAAGAGCCCTAAACCATCCTCACTCCAGTGTGAAGATTATGGCACTTAAAGAAATTCTAAGAAATTTAAGTAGCGAAGAATTACTTGTTAACATTAGTAGACAACATAATTTAGTTTGTTCGGTGCTTCAGTGTATAGCCGACGAAGATTTATCAGTGGCCAAGAATGCTTCGGCCGTTATACTCGAATTAGGAAAATCGAGCTACAGTATACAACAACTATTATTCTCAGATTGTTTAAAAATAATGGAAAATCTTATGGCTGCCAACGAAGTTGTCAGAATGAGATTTAGCGAGGTAATATCATAATGTCTCGAAAAATATGTTTTCAGAACAATTTGTAGGTGTTTATCGATATATCCGTGCATTCGGAGAAGTTTATGCAAGTTTTGACTTCGGCCGGATTAATGCAAAGTATTTTTAAAGATCTCGATAGCAACGATGTCTTATTAAAGTTAAATGTTATTGAATTACTATCTCGTTTGGCCGTTACGGAGCACGGTTATAATTATTTAGAATCTCAAGGTATAGTTACGAAAATATTCAGTAATTATGACGACGATTCTGTGTACGCTCAGCTGATTAAACCTGGTAAACACCGAATATTGTGTTAAAAACTCGTTGATCAAAATTAATTTTTGCAGCTATTTTCAAATTTTTTGGTCACATTGCGCATTGGAGGCCTGCAGAAATGATCTCAAAGTACGATACGCTTGTGGATAAGATTTTTTTGGGCATAGAATCGCTCGACCCTACGATTCTTGTAACAGTATTTGATACTGTCGGTCATATAGGCCAAACAAACGAAGGAAAATTGAGCCTGGCAACAGGTTAGCATATTTTCCTTATTGGTACATAATTGAAACTAGCCACTAAGGGTCTAAAGTAAGCACAATTTTGAGAAAACAAACATCAATTTTATTTTTGAGGGGGAAATTCGAAATCACTTTATTGAATTTTAAGTTCTACCTTTTCACCCCTAACCTCCATCTTTTTTCTCAAAATTGTGCTTACTTTAGATTCATAGTCCATAGTTATTCTGAGTGGCTTGTTTTAAAATGAACACCGTGTATACCTCATTCAGATCCTAGTGGCTGATGATTTTATTAGATTGGTGTAACCTACAATTAGAAATTTAGAAATTATTTCTGTTTTCACTTCGAGATTAAAAGCTGGAACCTTTTTTTAAACGATTTCTGACCTGGGATATCAAAATTCGATGGTCCTCAAAATGTCGTCCTGTATGGGGTGGCTCAAAAATTCAAGAAACTTCACCTTTTTTCAGTTTTTGTTAATTTTCGACCCACTCAGTGGTCGCAAATTGTAGAAAATATAGTATACTTTTAAATAGTATAAAACTGCCTTTGTCGAAAAATTAGTCCTTGTGGATCAAAATTGACAAAACCTGAAAAGGTTAAGAATTTCACGGTTTCTCAAATTTTGACGACCATTGGATTTTGATACACCAGAAGGTATACAATCATTTGAAAAAGGTTCCAGCTTTTAATCTCGAAGTGAAAACAGAAACTCCACTCCACTATTACAATTTATTGGAAAGACAGAATCACACACTCAAGACTGTTAACCCCAGCCTACTGGAGTCTAATGTCTAAATGGGTCCATGTATCGTGAATGCAGCTGTTTCTAGATTAAACAAGGATTTTGACTTTTGTTTTTAGGATCTAAGATCGTTGTATTTATAAAAAGAACGTATGTGCGCCTTATAGATTACCCGTTGGAGGTAAAAACTCGTGCACTCGACTGTATAGAAAACTTGTTCAGAATGGCGGTCTACGATCATGATGTTACTAAAACACTGGGCTCTTGGTTTAAGTCGATAGAAGCAGGAATGGATATAACATTTCAACTAGCTCAAAATCCATTTTCGGAAATTCGTCTAGGAGGAATTGGAGTTCTAAGTGCTTTAGCAACTCACGAATGGGGACATCGAGCTTTTAAAAACACACCCAGTAATAATAATTTTCGTTTTAACAATGCGGTTTACTTAGTTTTTATTTTTATTAGGTTTTATCGAATATTTGCTGGATCGCAATAATGAGACTTTTAAAGAATGTAAAGAAGTTAAATATGAAATTGTTAAAATACTGTGTAAGAGTACGATATTTGACGATAATACTCAACATCGTTTCCAAGAATTTGTTAGAGAAGGTCCTTTTTATGTTCAAGCACTACCAGAGGTTGCCGTGGAAGGGGGGGATTAATTACAAATTTTCTTAACTGTACTTTTTCATAAAGAAACAAATATATTTTAACATTTTTATCACACTTTATTTTTATACACCACAATGATGTTTCTTTTTCAATCTTTGTTCGTTCAATATTAGATAGGCGTGATATGAATTGCTAAACTTCATCAGTGTGTATTACTGTATTACATTATTACATATATTTTCTTTTTGGTGCTGCTTCGAGGAATTACAGGTTTCGCTTTTAACTAAATGCATTAAAATACTTCCTTTTCTTTTTTGACTTAGCTTTCAAACTTTGGGAGATTAAACCTGAACGTATTTCGGTTTAGGTTAAATATCTTTACTTTCTAAATTAAAAGTGTCTTTACTTTAATGGGCTCTTTAGGTTTGTGCTTTTCACTCTATTGGAATTGATTTACAGCCGCTCTCATTATCACAATTCAGTCCTAAAACTAGATTTCTCCGTTTCCAACTTGCAGGCTCACTAGGAGTTTTCGATAAAACCCTCTCTGGCAAAGAAAATGCTTCGATATTTACAGAGTTTGAATAGCGTTCCATCATTATAACTTGCGTCAGTTGCAAGCGAATGTTACGTTCGCAAAAACAACGATTGAATCATCATTTTGTTGCAGCACTGTCGATTTATACTTTTTACAGTTACCTACTGTCATTGATTTTTTTATTCAATGATATTGACTGTTCAATTAAAGCATTTGGATCTAAAAGTGCCGGTAAGTCTAATAAAAATAATAGACAAATTTATATCGAGCTTGTTCAGATGTTCAGCGCTTCATTTTCATAATGAACAACATTAAGAGACTTAAGACTAATGGTACTAGCAGAGTATAAGTAGTTGGCAGAGATGGCCCGTCGCACTAATTTGTGTCCTACCTCCTACTTACCTACCTACCTATCATAGAGTAAGTTCAGATTAACTTACTCTATGGTCTTACAGAGTGTTTCAAAACTATACGATCGTTTTTCTCTTTTGTTATACGTCCGTCCGACTGCTAAGGCTTATTATAGGCAGGGCCGTTATTACTACTATATTAATAATTACTAATAATTATTTATCGTTTCTTCAAAAAATTTCAAAAGAATTTGTTAAAGAAGGTTCTTTTTATGTTCAAACACTACTGAAAGTTTCCATGGAAGGAGTAGATTAATCATTGAGGCTGACTCGTGCATCTTTTTCCTGTCACATCCTTTATAACATCGACCCCATAAGATCAGGTAGTTATAAGATAAGTGATCGACCCATCGTCCATCGTTTTGCATGTCCTTCTGTTTTTTAAATACCTACTGCATCTAGATCGACAAGTTTAAAGTCTGTTGAAGCATTTTTCGTTGATTGCTCCGGCAAAATCCGTAGGCCCAGCTTCATAAAAAATTTTACAGCTCTCTAAACTGTATCAGATACACCGGTCTTTTCTCATATCCACAAGTTGGTTTCTCTTTCTGTCCTTTTACGAAATTTTTAGCGGTTTTTAAGTGAACGTTGTGATTTTTGTATCATATATCATACCATCATATGTAAAAACGGAAAGAATCCTTAATGTTAAGAAGGTAAATGAGAAATAATGATTGCTAAATGCGGTCCAGATCCAACCTATTTTTATCTTTCGACCAACATCCAACATCTACTTTTTAATTTTCCTATCCCGATGTGGGTCTTAGACAAATAGCTTCTTGCAAAGACCCGCTCTCCTTTGTTGTTTGAGCATTATGATTATTTTGTATATTTATACATTAGGACCGTTATGCGCGTATTATTTTTCCAGGTTATTGGTGCCTACATTATTTAAGAATAAATTATTAACTGTTTAAACTTGCATTTACTTACAAACAAAATGCTTCTTAGATTAGATAATCGTGTTACTACTACTTATAAGTACCTATAGGTAATTCATTAAAAGCGCTTCAAATTTTAGATTGTTTATTATTTGTTTCAGCTGGAAAAATTTTATAATCTACAATCAAAGGATATTACAGCTTGAGAACTAGATTAACATTCAACGAAGTATAAAGTTGTAAGTCGTCCTCGATGATTATTAAAAACTGCAAGTGATTACAATGATACTAAAACATTACGTAAGTTATTAAGTTTAGTTAATTCGGCAGTTTTGTTATATTTAAATTTATGTATTAACTGTGGTAAGAGAGTTACCTAGCTAACTAGCCACTTTTACCACTATAGCGTCGTTAATTGTTTGGTAAATCTATTTTTCAGCTATTACCGTATATCGTTTGTGGGCTAATAATACTGGCAGATGGATTTAAAAACGACGAGGAAGCTGAAAATTTTCTTAATGGACATTACGAAAAGGTAGCTTCTGAAATGTGTTCGAAACAAGTGCTTGCCGAATGGGATTTTGCAACGGATGTGAATAATGAAATAAAGGCAGAAGCTCAGGTACCTTTTACTCTACTTCCTAGTATTAGTAACAGTTGTTAGTTTTAAGAACTATAATAGTAGTATAGTAAAGCGTGTTTTTTAGAGATATAGAACTTTTGATTGAGACAGCTTTGATATCAGTTATCATGTGTCGAAGTTGAGTGGTTATTTTTATAAAGTATGGGTAGTATTTTCCATTTCATCATGCAAAGATTGAAATCAGGGCAACGATTGTAAATCGTGTAAATTTATTACGAAAATATTAATAACAAATGCCTTTATTCTCCTAAAGGACAACATAATTTATATAAATCAATCACAATTACACAATTTGTATAACCACAATCGTGGTTGTATTCTCGAAATTTTCATATCGCTGCGATATGAATCTACAATAGCGCTGTGAAGAGAATCTACGAATTCTGAAAAGCGACTATAACCGACATTGTGCTTGTTATTGGCGAAACCAGACGACTAATGCTTGAAAAATGGGCGAAAATTAGACCTCCAAGATACACCATATTAGAGACTGTAGTGGATGCTCGAAATAATATTCAAACGCTAAATGGCAAAAATTTTCTATTATAGCCAAAATTCTGTTCATTTTTCATTTGATGAACAAACAACACTCTTATTAAATATTTAAAGCCTCTCGCTTAAAATTTACTAAAAGTTTGATTAAGAAAAACTTTTCTAAAATTACTATCTAATTCGCCCTTTTTCTTATTATTAAAGAAAAGTTACAAGGTTTTTGTTTTTTAAATAATTAATTATGAGTAGACTGTATTAGATCAACAACTGTACAATCAATAATTTTTTTAATTAAAATTACGGATAGATTACAAATTTTTAAATATTTAGGGTTAATTAGTTAGATAGATCTAATACGTTGTAAATGAACCCCAACATACACACATAAGTGAAAAAACTTTAAATGAGAAAATTTGTTTTCCACCGAGTTGAAAACATACTTGTTGAAAGTATGTTGGCCTCCGTAGTGTATTGGGTATAGGCGTGCTACCGGAAATAGCAAGGTCTTGGGTTCGATTCCCGAGGCACTCGGTGGAAAACAAATTTTCTCATTTAAAGTTTTTTCACTTATGTGTGTATGTTGGGGTTCATTTACAACGTATTAGATCTATTACGGATAGACATATTATTGTGTACATTCAAAAATAATTTTCTGGGTGCGAAGTCGGAGGCTACAGCCCTAAAGTTTAATAAAAAGACTCCATCTCTTGTTTTTCCCATACCTACTATTACTATAATTTAACTTGCCACATACGCATTATGCTATATAATTTTTAATCTCTAGTTGAATGCTACTTTGGAATCGGCTATCTTCGATAAAGAATATTGGGCCACTTATTTTCGGGATCCCGATCTAAACGATTTTGAAAAGGAAATCGTACAAAGACAATTGAAGAAGCTTTCAATTTTGGGAAATGCGGCGCTAGATGAAAACAAATTGAAAGAGGTAAAAAATTATTCGACAGCGACACTTGCTAATTAAAATTATAATTTCAGTTCACTAATACTATAAACACGATGACTAACATTTATAGCACTGCCAAAATTTGTCCTTACAAAAAACAACAGTGTGATTTGCAAACTGAAGGTTTGGGCTTAGATCCAGGTTAGATATAAAAAATATTTGAGACTTTCATTAAAACCAGCATTTTGAACGAATGGCATGATATACATACTATGTCTTACTCTTAAAACCACAATTAGGAAACAAATGTATAATATTTTGACTCTGTACAGACACCTCGGAGAACCATTATGGATTCTAATTTGCAGTTTTTAATGCTTTTTGTAGTCTGGGGCAGCTGTACCTATTGGCTTTACCAACCTGTCGGCCATCTATGTATGTATTAGGATTTTATTGAGAAGACGGGGGCCTGACAGTATATAGGCCTATCACCGTCCCCAGACCTGTTAAGAGTTACCAGTATTTTACTTCTTTCTGACTATGGTTATTTTAGAAAAAGCCGAGACTGCCTGAGCCTCTTTATGACGCAATGATTTTTGTTCCAATTTTGGAACAAAATTGTTGGGAGCCTTTGAAGGGGAGATACTGGTCCCTGTCAGGATCTCTTAGCTTCTACCAGAAACCCCATATTTGCTCTTTTTAGAGCCTAACTTAGCGTGGTGGCTAGAAGTAGTCGATCCCCTAACAAGAGCTTTTTTTGTCCGCTTTTTGTACCTCGAGATTATGACCAATCTCTTTTTAAACCCCTGTTCTACCTCCCACGCTTCTCTTTCTTTTTCTCTCGGCTCATGTCACGTTCTTTCGGACGCCTAGTTCCCCGAGATTTCCTCTCAACTACGCATTTCCTCTACTCATATTTTGTTCACTCTCACGGTGGCTCTGTAGACAAATATTTTACCAACCACCGACCCTATGCTTGACATCAAGCAATTAATTCAAACTATATCGTATATTTCAGATATTGAGTCAATAATGTCCGATTCTACAAATTATCAAGAATTGGAATATGCCTGGAACGCGTGGAGAAGCCAATCTGGAGCAAAAATGAAAGAAAACTTTAAGAAATATGTAACTTTATCGAACGAAGCTGCCACTGCTAACAGTACCTACTACACTAGTGAAAGAAAGATTGAAGGTTAAACTAAAATTTCAATTTCTAGATTTTCCGGACAAAGGCGAAATGTGGATAAGCGATTACGAATCGGAAAACTTTAGAGAAGACATCGATAAATTATGGGAACAAGTGAAACCTTTGTACGATGAACTTCACAAATATGTAGCTCATAAACTAAAAGGGAGATACGGAGACGATTTAGACATTTCAGACGGTTTAATTCCTGCTCACGTGTTGGGTAATATGTGGGCGCAATCGTGGGCAAACTTAAATACGCTCACTCTGCCTTTTCCAAATGCTAGTCTAATCGACGTAACGGCGGAACTAATAAAGCAAAATTACACGGCTTTAAAAATGTTCGAAACGTCGGACGATTTTTATAAATCTCTAGGTTTGGAACCAAACGACATTTGCTACAACGTAGAAAAAGGTGCCATGATTGAAAAGCCTTCCGATAGAGAAGTTTTATGTCACGCTTCAGCATGGGATTTTTGTGACGGAGAAAACTTTAGGTGCTCGTTTGTATAACTTTTAAAGCGAACGACTCAACTAAAACTTTTTAGGGTCAAAATGTGCACGTCCGTTAATTACAAAGACTTTGTGACAATTCACCACGAAATGGGGCACATTCAGTATTTTCTTTTGTACAAAAATCAACCGATATCTTTGAGAACGGGGGCTAATCCGGGATTTCACGAAGCCGTAGGTGATACCATCGCACTATCGGTGGGCACCCCTAAACATTTGCAAAAAATTGGACTATTAAAAAACTACACCGATTCGTACGAAACGGACATAAACCAACTGATGAGCATGGCACTCGAAAGAGTTGCCTTCTTGCCATTTGGCTTGCTCATAGATAAATGGAGATGGGACGTTTTTGCTGGAGAAGTATCTCCCGAACAATGGAATTCTCATTGGTGGTACTATAGAGAGACCATTCAGAAAATTAAACCACCCAAAGAACGATCGGACGAAACCGATTTCGACCCCGGAGCAAAATTCCACGTCGCCGGCGATTCGCAGTACATCAAGTAAACGACTAGGATCTCGTTTTTAACATTTTTAAATACTCCCACTTTTAGCTACTTCTTTGCCCACGTTTTGGAATTCCAGCTGTATAAAGGTTTATGTAAAGTTGCCGGAGAGTACGACCCCAACAATAAATCGACTCCACTTCATAACTGCGACTTTTATAACTCTAAAGTCGCAGGAGATAAGCTGAGGTAATAGACTTCAAAAATTAAATTGCCTATAAAGTGACTTTTATCGATGTTTTAGGGCTGGATTGTCGCTGGGACTGAGCAAACATTGGAAAGTAGCTTTGCGAGAAATAACCGGCGAAAGCGATTTGGACGCTAGCGCTTTGTTGGAATATTTTCAACCACTGATGGATTACCTCGTCGAGCAAAATAGAAACTACAATTAATTCGTTTTATTATTATTAAGTATTACAATAAATGTTTTAACGTTTTTGATAAGTTTTCGCCAACGCATTCCCATCAACTACATTTATTTTTCCACACGGGTCCGGTTTGCTTTTATGTTTATCTTCTTGATAAGTTGGACAATCTAAGCATTGACAGTAATCGTGTATTCTTGACTTGAGAAATCTATTTTCTCTTTTTAAAAACTCCTTCTCTTCGTTTATACTGTAGCGTATGGCGTCCGCTTGAGCGACGCGTTGCCAAAAATATTTCAAGTTCTCCGTATTTTTATATTCTGGAATTTTAATCTCTTCGTCGTTTACCAGCATTTCGTCATCTGTAAGTACCTTCCTCGAAGGAAAAGGTAAAATTAGTTCTTCTTCAGTTTCGAACTTTCTACAAATGGCCGATAATTTAAGCAAAAACTTTCCAGTTTTTAACAAATTTTTTAAGTATTTCGTAGCGTCGTTACTTTCGAGGGTTAATGTAGTTAAATTAAAGTTGTCTAAATTTTTATCAGCTTCCAAGCGTGTTTTTAAAGTCCAAAATGCGTTTGCAAAATACTGCCTTTCCTGCAACAAGTCCGAGATTTTTAACTCTTGGCTTTCGTGTACCACGATGAAGGTATTTTTGAGTTTCTTTATGTACTCCTTCAAATACTCGAGTTTAACGAGTTGCGAGGCACATAACTCCGTTATGGAATCGTCTTGTTCTATTAAAAAATGATTAGCTTTGCGCCTTTCGGCCGTTTCGGACATGAAATCTTTTAAAAACTTTTTGGTGTTGTTCCATAGGTCGCCGAAAGTTCGTTCTAAGTTAGCCCTAAGTCCTTGCAGAATATCTTGGTACTTTGTGGTCTCTTCGTCTAATTTCGATAAATATTCTCCACGAACTAGACTTTCTTGTTCCTTTCTCGCCTGCTCCAGTCCGAAGGACATTGTCTTTAAATAATCTTCAGTTTCGGAAAAAGTCGAGCGGATCATTTCGTGTTTTTGTTCGGCGGCAGTTTGCATTTCCAAAACTTCGTTTTCATTTTCTATTTTCAACTCGTCCAATCGATCGCGAAACATGACGAGCAATCGATCGATATTTTCTGCGTGTCCTTTGAGATTCATCATGTATTGCTCTTCCGCGTCTCTAACTTCATCCATTAGAACCGATATGGTAAAATCTTTCGCGTCTATGACTCTTTCGAAATTGTGCCAGGCAAATTTTAAATCTTGTTTCATTCTTGGTAAAGCTATACTTTTTAACATCTTTTTCCAATTTTTTTCGTGTAGTTGTACCGTTAATTTTCCATATTTTACTTCTCGCGATAATTGGTCGTGTTGTAATTGAATTCTTTTTTCTTCGGCCAATCTTTTTTTTAACGCTTTCTTCTCCGCTTTTAAAGCTATTTTTTCTTCTTTAGTTAACGGCATGTTCGAGAGCTAATTAATATAGGGAATAATAATTTAATTAATTTTGAGTGATAGGTAATATCGAGCGCTTCGTCTAAGTATGGCTACTACGATATTATGATAAACGAATTCAGAAATTAATTGCCACAAACAATTTTGTCTCTTCTCTTGGCTTAAAATGGGAAAATTTGGCGACTATTAGGGCGACTATTAACTGAAGTTATTTCGAATTTGGGACCTACGACTAGGTAATTAAATGAAACTATATATCATATATAAATATATGAAATAATTAGATGAAACTAATGCAGATTTCTAATTAAAGGGTTAATTTGGATCACCAGGTTATTTTACGGATCTACTTCGTGCATCAAAAGTGTTTACTGTTATTTAAAGACAATTATATGGTAATTCATAAAGTTGTTAAATAAACGTCGAAGTTGTTTGGAATCCTATTATATTCTGCGTTTCTATAAAGTAGTAGATACGCCTTGTAATATAATTTAAAGATCAAAGAAACGTTTGAAACTATACAAAATTACCTTTTATGTAGTTTGAGCTATTTTGAACACTATAATTATTTTAATAAAGTGGAAATTAGTCAAGAGACTTTTCCCTTCTTTCTACATTTCTGATAATTTTTAACATCTTATTATTTCAGTCGCTCTCGACCGAACGTGAACATTTCAATTTACGATAATATGAAAGAAATAATTAAAGAGGTGAGTTTAAAATGGACATGTGGTTAGTTGAAAAATGGAATTCTCAAAAAGATTTATTAATCAATATCAAGGTAGTGGCCAGAAAAAAATTTTGGTGGGGGGGGGCTGCAAGCAGAGCCGCACAAAGAGTAAACTACGCTAATTTTGTGCCCCTTAAAATGTGCCCTTTAATGACGTAGTTATTTTAAAGCTGTGGTAAAATGTCGTAAGCTAGAAATAAAATGAAAATTTTTTATTGTTCAAGGTCAAACGGCTTAAAATGAGGTTTAGTAATTTTAATAGTGATTGATAGTGTGGCGTATTTTAGTTCGAATGGTTATCGATGCAAGCCGCATTCTATTTTACGACCTGCTCGACTATGAAAGTACAGAATAGTTTTGTGCCGCTCCGATTTTGAGTGGTTTGTAATTTCTAGAGGTAGGCCTGCCGCTGGACCAGTTGAGTAATGTTGATAAAAATGATACAATTCTTTGACAAAAATTGCTTGGTCCACTATTATTGTGACAGCTAGTAACCATAAAGTTGCTTTTGTGAACTGTCAATCAGTGGCGTACCAGGTACTTTTTGCAAATAACTTAAGGTAAAACTTCTGTTAGTGCGCACCTGGACTTGACTCTCTGTACTGATTGGACGCTTGCAAAGTAAGTAGTTGGCGGTAGCATTTGTCTCAATCCCATTTCTAATTTGTACAAGCTCTAGTAGGTACTTATATTTTTTTAAGATAAGCAAACAATATTGTGGTGTAATCAATTATACTCTTTTAACCCGGGACTCTGGGCTTTAGCCTAATGGTAAATTCAGGCCTGATTTTGCTCAATTCTAATACATAATATAATTTTTCAACCAGTTTGATTTTGATTCTAATATTCTTCTTGAGCTCTTTTTACTGGGGATGGGAACAAGATGCAGAAAAGTACTTAAATTGTAAATTATTTTGCATTTTTTCGAACCTTTGGCTATATTGGGGGAGGGGGGCAAACTTTGCTGCTCCCCGCTCTGGCTTTGACATTGGTCATCACTAGTAATGTGTTCAAAACTGAGCTTGCAATTGCTCGAAACAGAAGGCCGATCAAAACCATTGCTTACTACACACCACACAGCACAAAATTCAAAGATTGCGTTTTGCAGGGAATAGTTAATAATGGGCTGCTGATGATTGGTAAAAGGTTTTATTCTCAGACGAAACGCGAGTGAGTCTTAAATCTCGCGATGGACGTAAGCGTCGGTGTCGAAGAGTAATAAGTAATAAGAGGGCAATTTGCAACTTGCTACACCCTTTTTGGAGGTGGTTCCGTTATGTTTTAGGATGGAATTTGTTTCGACGGTCACACAGGGTTGATTCATATACATGTGATGGAGTGAATGCGGATTATCATCTAGAAAAGATCGTAGTTAAACATGTAATGCCATTTACTCTTTTTGTAGAACCTAGAATCCAATTTTTTTATTCATATGCAAGAAAATGCTAGTTCCCATTTGAATAGATAATTCATCGATTTAAATCCTATCGAGCATCTTAAAAATAAGGTCCGAAGTCATACACATACTGAGCCACCGGGGCACCGGGAAAATTCCCGGTGGGCCGGTCTCTCTAAGGTTTAAAAAAATGTGGATGCGTTTTGACGAAAAATAGTAAAAATACTTTTAATTTAATTCGCCAGTGCAAACAGGAGAAAGTCATTGTTTTAACAAAAAAGCTATAGAAAAATTTGCGCGGAATAGCGCTTCGCTAAGTATAGTGAGTCGATATTTTGTTCGTGAAACACCTTCTTTTGGAGACGTTAATATTAATCGCTACTAAAATTTCTGAACTTCATTTTAAGCTGTTTGGCCTTGAACAATCCAAAATTTTTGCCTGCTACCCAATATTAGATTTGGGCTCCCTATCAACAAATTTACCAACTGCCACTGGTTACCCTGAATAGTAAAATAAAATTGGGCCGCGTCAAATATTTCCCGGGCCGGTCGTTTGTTGCCAGTCTGCCCCTGGTCATACACTCTCATCTATTAACCACAATCAACTAGTAGATGCAGTAATTGCAGAATGAGAGAATGTGTCCCCAGGAAATGAGTGAAAATCTGATTTCTAGTATGTCAAGACGCGTGAGTGCTGTGTAAAGGTGCGATTTCGTTGCTACGTCCAGCGGTCGAGCACTGCTACAATGCACTTTGTGTAAGTGCAAGACGAGCCGCTGCTCGACCGTGTGCTCGAGTGCTCGACCGCTCGACGTCACGGCCGGCCGCGACGCTGGACGTCGCAACGAAATCGCACCTTTATTAGGAGTAGGGAAAGGCAAATATGATACTACAGTGAATCCATTAATACCATTAGTTTCCATTTTTATTTGTTTTTACTTTTCGCGAGTTAGTAAAAAAGTTTTGAACTTCAAAATGATAGAAAATAAGGTAATTTTTCGTGGATTTCTTCCCAAAACTAATCTTAAGGCAAATCGAACAAATAAGTCGCAAGTAAGAGACACTGCGCCTAAATTTTTAATTTGGGGTTACTAAAACGAAAAATTCTTCTTTGCAGATGAGGGAAGGTTTGGTGGTGGCGAAAAATAATAAAAATTTGATGTACACCCCAGTTATGATTTTCAGAAAATTTGGAATTTTACTTCCCGGTAAAATACCTATAAAAGGTTTTGCATTGCTCTGGACACTTATTCTTGCCAACGCGTTCTTAATTATATCTATGCTTTTGCAATTTTTGTATACGGAAAAGGACATTTTCCAAGTAATAGAAAATTTGGAAGCAATGAGTATATATTTACAGGTAATATTTTTAGATAAATATAACAAACAGATTGGCTCTTCGAGTATTATATTAATTCTAAAACATTTTAGCTCATTGGAAAATTGATGGTTCTCGCATTTCAAAAAGACCAACTCGTGGAACTAGTCGATCTGTCTTGTAAATTTTGGAAAAGTTCTAGTTGCCCGAAGGAAAAACATGCCCAAATCGAAGCTACCACTCGAATCGGACTCGCCTTACAAAAAATGTTTGTTATTAGTTGCACCGGTTCTGCAACACTTTTGACAATTCCAATATTTCTTGGCAAATCCCTCCCCGTTGGAGCGTGGCACATGAAAGACCAAGAATTATTTCGTAAAATGAACGTATACAGTAACCTCGGCTCCTTTACAATAAGTACTTTGGGCGATATTGGGATCGATCTCATTTTTCTATCACTCTGTGTCGAAATTGCGGCGCAATTTCAAATTTTATGTTATCACATTGAGAAACTTGACGTAGAAAAAATTTATCGTAAAAGCGATTTGGAGACTTACAAAGACAAACTTAATATGTACGTCGAACATCATCAATTTTTAATGAGGTAAAAAATTCCAACTTCAAATTATTATTAGATATTAGATATTAGGCAATCGCACACTATTATGGCACACGGTTTACCGTCACAACATTAATTGACTTAATGGATGGCTCAGTTTTTATCCCGTTAAATCAGTTTATTGTTTAAATAGTAAATTTGGTTTTGATAAAAAAATACACTGTAATAATTATCACCGTGCATACGTATAATTCTCACATCTTCGTACCGAGAATGCTTTTCAACCAATGGGGTGTTAATTGGTATGCGGTATACGGTTATAGATACGCGGTATAAATCTTATTATTTTAGTTATATGATAAAAACGGCTTCTGCATTTTCTTATATCTTCATGATCGAGTTTGCAACTATAGCTCCATTAATATGTTTTGAATTTTACGCTACTTCTGAAAGGCAAGTTCGTGCCCTTAGAATTGCGTGACGTTTAATTAATTTATGTTTTAGCCTGGGTTCTCTATGGTGCCTAAGATACATGTTTATCATTCTGCCTTCTAGTACGCAACTTGCTTTTTACTGTCTCTTATCAGATTACGTGGCGAGTGAGGTAATTCTTCCGTTGGGCTATACCATTGAGTAATGTTATCATTATATACTCAATGGCTATACCAAACTCTTTATTCAATTAACAAAACTTTGCTTTATCGAAGGCTTCGTTGGTTGCTCAAGCGATTTATAATTCGAATTGGTACGGAAGATATTTTAAAGACTTGCGTTTTCCCGTTATCATGATGCTTCAAGCTTCTCAGAAAGAATTTGAATTTACTGCTATGGGATTGGTAAGGATGACCTCCAAAACTTTACTTGCCGTAAGTACCTGATATAATACTTAGACCTATATACTTAATCAATTAATAATACGATTTTTTAAATCTTAGGTCTTTAGGGCCGCTATGTCTGTTTCTGCTATTTTAAGAAGCCTAAAAGATTAAAATTCTTTATAAAAACTACATCGATCGATTGGGAAATAAGACGTTTCAATTACTGCAATAATTATAAAAAATCTACAGCACTAAACATGCATGTGTTAATTGATTATTATTAGCTATTACTGGTACTAAGCATAAATTGTTTCGCACTTGCACAATTTTTCTTTGTTACCATCATGTTATAACTCTATTACTACCTCTATACTATTATACCCCATAACCGATGATAGAGATAGCAAAAATATGAAACGAACGATGTACGATTTGAATAAATAGGTATAAAATCAAAATTTTTGGCAAGAAACGATAGCCACAAGGCCCTCTCACAAATACCGTACATTACTATTTGCATTTGTGTGTAATTTTATTGTGATCTACCACACCTATCGTTCATGTAAGATTAATATAAATATACAAAGTGTTGATAGTGTCATAGCATATTTGGTATAGTTATTGTTACATAATATACCTATCGATCGCATTGGACGATAGGTAAATATTATGCATTTTAAAATGATTTAAGGCCTCTTAAAACTGTACATAAAGACCAAGATATTTTAACTACCTAGAAAGTGAATAATAATATTATGTTAAGTTAATGGTAACGCTTTAAATTATAACTTACATTTAGCAAAGTTTTTCCATTAACAATTACAACTCTTCCTCCAGAAAATACTATTGGTTTCTGAGATCTGTGCATCATGATATGAAGAGTTTTAACAAAAGCGGGTTTATAAGTTGAGGTCCAATCAGACTGAAATATCGCATCCGAGACTGCTGCGCCCTAAAAACATTACCATTTAAGTAAGATTGCAACAAAGCAGTTTTATAGAATCAAGCTCAGAAAACTCGACTGATGATAATATAACCGAAGGTTTACTTCAATCTGATGGGCATCCTGCAAAGTTTTCAATACCTTTAAAGAACGAGATATTTGCAAAACCTTCCGTTTTAAAATCAGAACCTTTAAGAAATTATTGGACGATTCAAAACTTGAATAGTATAATGACAGTACTATCTACCCATTAGAGTCTTTTGAGTATGACATGGAAAAAGTTAGCAACTTTCAGCCGACCATCGATTTCTTACAACAGCTTCTTTGCCCTTTTTAAAGCTGAATTACCTGGTCAGTTACGTAATCTGCTGGTATACAGTAAATAGAGAGTTGAAATAAAACTGCACAAAATCCCACTCCTCTTCTGATGGACTCTTGTATACTGTTACTAAATAAAAGAGATTAATTAGAAGTATTTTTACGCAAAAATCGTAATAAGTATAGTACCTTTCAAAAAACATATACATTTCGGTACAGAAGAGAATAGCAGTTGTTATGTACTCGACAAACATTACCGGTGAAGCTGTACTACGAAGTTTTTCAGAATAGCTACGAAGAATTAATTAATTACAAAATATAACCATAAACGATAAGCTAACCGAAGTAAAAATTTATGGTATTCGATATTCTCTTTCAAAGAATGCCAATATTGTTGCTCTCCAAATTCGTTACATGTTTGCGAAATGTTCAAGTTTTCCAAGCAATGGTTTAAAATTTTAAACTGCACTATAATATAAATAAATAACCCCAGAAAAATGCAATCGACGATAAAGGTAAATGTCGTAAAAATAAACAATAAGAAACATTCTTGCAACATTAGAGTAAACTTAAATAAAGTTTCGTGGTTTTCCATGGTCCAGGCTCCGACAGCTAGGTCTTTGGTGAAAATAGGCGCTACGACAATAAGCGCTTCCGTCAAAACGACGCATACGAAAAATACGTTTATTATTAAACCAGATTTTTGCAATATATTTTCTAAACTTTTCTTATAAGACCCCGAACATTTATTAACAGACCAAAAGTTATCGACGTCGGTTAACAATTCGCGAAATTTGTCTTTGTTTAGTATGGTAAACCATACCTTGCAAGATATCTAAAATTGTAAATGAAAACCTTTTTTAAGTAAGTGGGTGCACATTATACACAGGCATATTAATCTGACCTGAATATAAGCCGACACACCTTCCAAATTGTTTGCAAATTTATAAATGTCCCCATTAATATTCTGATATTGTAGTAACGTTATTAAAAATAAGTAATACAAAACGCCCAAGTAAAAAACTGCACTTAATTTGCTTATTAATGCATTCGTATCTGGATGCCTTCCTAACAAATGCAAAATTTTGAGTGGTGTTTGCAGAATATTGGAAGGATTATTTTCCATTTTTAGTAGAGCAGTTACGCGAGCACGTATTTGCACAAAAAACCAACTAATGTTGTTTTAGACAATAGATTTAAAAAAGACGAAGACTATCGTTAATTCTTAATTTTTTAAATGTACAATAAAGTACTTAAAGTAATTATAAATATCTGAGAAAAACTTTATAGGTACCAATTTTTTAAACACCTATAATTAAATATTATTACAATTGAATAATTTATAATTATAAATAAATTAATATGAAAATCGATCATTTCTAATTTAATTTATTTTTTATATTTATTTATAATTTATTGTCAAAATTTAGACGAATACGCCTTAACTGTATGCAATCCATCATACAACTAGTTAAGGCACTTGCTCATATACAGTGTACAGTGTGTCCCCGGATCATAGGCGTCGACTTTTCAAATTCTTATCGGGTGCTCAGTGGAGCATTATACTTTTATGGGGCCTAAGGCACATTAGAGTTTTGGGGCCCTAATCCCAATATCTTCTAAAAACAGAAAAAAGAATATATAGCGTCGCAGGCGAAATTTTTAGATTGAATGAAGTTCAGGAATTTTTGTAGCGATTGATCGTGTCTCCAAAAACAATAGTTCGCAAAAACAAAGTAGAAAAATTAAGAATAAAATTTGTATATTATTTGAGTTAAACAAAAAATATTTTTGGAGGAACACAAAAATGTTTTTCACAGATGCAGTACGTAATTGTAAACAGTTGTTTAGGTTTGAGCTGAGCAGATCAGTTCTATATTTTAAAATCTAATGTCGAAACGACAATATTAAAGGAAATTTATTTTAATTAACAATAAGAAATCTCGCCGGATGCGTTGCACCCAACAAATTGTTTTGTCAGGTACTTGAGCACCTGAGCATCCGGGAAGTCGGCGCATACGACTCCGATTGCCTTCACTATAGGTGTGATCGATCAAAAATTTTGGAATATCGTTTTGATATTTGCGATATTATTAACTGTATTGACCTATTGACTTAGAATATTAATGTTGTATTTTTTTGTTATATTCACAACAATTTGTACAACAGGTTCTGCATTTCTTTCTCTTTTTTCTTCTTAATAGCGAGGCATACCCTAGACTTAGACTCTTATCACACGATATACTAGGTACTAGGGTATGCCTAAGATCCATCAACATTGTTAAGATCCATATCGTGATAGTATCACTATCCGTGTTGAGAGTCTAGGGTATGCCTTTAAGGTATTACATACTAGGATATTAAGTAGTAGCCCACACATAGCAGAATTTCCGGTCTCAGAAATACGCAGCGGATTTTCCGCAACAACGAAACACGTTATTTCCGCAGCGGACGATCTGCAATGTGTAGCCTACTACTTAAATATCAATAATCATTGTTTGTTTTGTTGCTATGGTGCATACACTAACACTCACTTGTTAATTTCTACATAGCTAGGTAATGCCTATGTTACAAATGATAGTTGCCTTTGATAAACGAATTTGGAAATCGCTACAAACAAAATTCTGTTTTCTACGCCGTAACTTTATGCAGCCGCTTATACAACTACGAAAGTCGAGCTATTGCGCGTTAGGACATTTGCTCGTATTATTGATCGTAACTGACGCAACTGTCACCATCACCATCGAAACTAATGACAAGTGAGGTTAACTTGTAAAAGTTTAAGCCGACGTGGTATTTGATTACTATTAATATTAGTTAGAATAATTTAGTTTCTGTAGTAAAAATTTTTTATTAGCTAAATACTTATACTAATATGGAAGTTTCTACATTATTTGATGATGTTCGGCGAATGAATAAGAGACAAGTAATCAACACGTCCTGTATTGGCTTAAAGATTCTTAATGTTGTATTCTTTGCAGTTTCTTTATCAAGTGTTAAGTTTTGGAATGATAATATCATCGGCGTTAATGATATGGAAAGGCTTAATGGTCGTAACTGGAAGTGAAAGTCCCATCGTAGTTGTTCTATCGGGTAGTATGGAGCCTGCGTTTCATCGAGGAGATTTATTATTTCTTACAAACTATCCCGAAGAACCTGTAAGAGTGGGTGAAATCGTTGTTTTCAAAATAGAGGGCAGAGATATACCTATCGTGCATCGTGTTTTAAAACTGCATGAGAAGTAAGTCATATTTTATGTAATTAATATTTTGAGCAAATTTAAGTTAACTGTGGATAACTTAATAAGTCGTACTTAACTGCAAGAGTAATACTTTTTTTGTAGAAAAAATTCGACCGTGAAATTTTTAACAAAAGGAGATAATAACAGTGTCGACGATAGAGGACTATATGCACCGGGACAGTTATGGCTTACAAAAAACGATGTAGTAGGGAGAGCGAGAGGCTTTCTACCTTATGTCGGAATGGTAACGATTCTCATGAACGAATACCCAAAGTTTAAATACGCCGTCTTGGCATGCCTAGGATTTTATGTTCTCGTTCATCGCGAATAAATCTGAAATTGTTTTTGTAAAACATCTAATTATTTCTTCCAGCACAAATAAAAAATGCAAAACCTAATTGTGTTTAAAATTGGTACAGAAAAACGTACTTCCATTGAGTATGGGTTGAAATGGTGCTAATAGTACAGGATCCGAACTAAGGTCATTTTGTTCCCATCTGCTTACTGGATGAAAAGTATTTTTTATCAAACATAATATTTTAACAAATATATCACGCATGGGTTGCCTAAGCAAATCCAGTCCTGGCCATCATTAATGAAAAATACTCTTATTAATTTTTTTTTCATATTTTACTCGCTGTCTAACAGACGAATTTAATCCTAATCGAAAGTATAAAGCGTAAGGAACATGGAAAAGTTGGGTTGCCTATTTATTGTGGTTCCTATTACCGGGTTGCCAAGTATGAAGAAGTGAATCGTATAGTAATATGTACTCATCTGCTTTCTCATTGAAACATAATATATCAAAATAAAGATCATTTTATTGCGAACACGGTGGTATAGGGTTACTTGCAAAAAATCGGCCCTGAATCATGGTTGCCAGACTGAAATTTAAAGAACAAATGATGATAGCAATATTCTTGAAATTTTGCATAGAGTCATAATTTCGTATTCTGAACAACTTTTTTCAATAACATTTTATCATACCTATCTATAACTGAAATAGTACTTTACCTAAACAGAAATTAGTTTTTTCTCAATTTCCACGGCACCCTTGATTTTTTTAAACAAAAAATCTGCTTGAAATTCTTTTTAGGTCAAGCAGACTGGCATTCCAAAACATCAAAACGAGATTCCAAAATTGTTGATCGACTACACCTATTCAAAGTGAAGTCAACCCGAGGATTCGTGATTATTCACAAGCAACTCTATGCCACCGTGTTCGCAATAAAATTATCTTTATTTTGATATATGTTTCAATGAGAAAGCAGATGAGTACATATTACTATATCAACTCACCTCTTCATACTTGGCAACCCAGTAATGGGACCACAAAAAATATAGACAACCTAACTTTTGTATGTTCTTTATGCTTTATTCTTTCGATTAGGACTAAATTCGTCTGTTAGACAAGTAAGTAAAATATGAAAAAAAATTATTCTAAAGCCGCTCCGTAAAGTTCTTTTTGACTTACGCCACCAGCAGAGAGGTTCAATACAATCAATAGAAGAATAGAATAGAAAGAGATTATTCATTATTGTACCTCTCTGCTGGTGGTAAAGTTACCGACAACTTTACGGAGCGGACCTACCTTACTAAGGGCCGATATTTCAATCTTCTATTAAAGTTCCTAATAGCTATTTGGCGAATAAGTTTTGGTTGCTACATAAATCCTTTTTTATAATTGGTTAATTTTTATAATCAATTAGCAGCTAAATAAATTATTAGGCAAATAGCTATTAGGAACTTTAATAGAAGATTGAAATATCGCCCCTAAGAGTAATGATGGTCAGGACCATGGCCTGGACTGGATTTCCTTAGGCAACCCATACACGAAATATTTGCTAAAATATGTTTGATAAAAAATACCTTTCATCCGATAAGCAGATGGGAACGGAATGACCTTAGTTCGGATCTTAGACTATAAACTCGCTTCAGTAACAAAGGAAGTGATTATCTGGGTCGTTTATCCAAATTTTCAACTTTCCTTGAAAATATTTTGCAGGAATATGTCTGTTAAAGTTCATTTCTCAGAAGAGTGGTACATGGTACATGGTACATGGGTAAAATAATTTTTAAATAAATTAAAATGTGATTTTATACCCCACATCTTAAATTTTTTGAGCAGAAAAATGAAGTAATTATACTGTTTTAAGAATGAACATGCTATACAATTACAGCAGTAAAGTTAAAAACAGCCACAAGTTGGTTATACGTAGAAGTAAGATAGGCAATTGTTTTTCTCGTGTGTATCATTGGTAGCCTAACCACCTTAAAATGTTCAAATTACAATAAATACTGATTTCACAAACCAGGACCGGCGCCAAGTAGCCTGCGAAGCGGAGGGCGCTGGGTGGCCCAAACATTAATTATTTAAGATTATTATGCTTATTTTAATAGTAATCGTAAATAGAACACTGTGTTAAAAGAGCTACGATTTATATTGGACATTTGCTCATGTCAATCTAAGATTCTAAATTCGTGTTGTAGCTTGTTGCGGATGTAAATAAAGACATGTAGGTTGCACATGAGCTGGCACATGAAAAGGCTTGTGCGTTGAACAGGGCGGATTTTGTTATTTATGGTCATAATGAAGATAAGTAAGTATTCTAGTATACCTACTCTATAGTATTGCAGCCCCATTTAAATTTGCTGCATATTTTATTTTACTTCTATAGGAGCTTACCGTACATTACTCGCTCAAAGCAAGCTCATCGGTAAACCGTAAACCT
Source organism: Malthinus flaveolus (assembly GCA_950108345.1). NCBI lineage: Eukaryota > Metazoa > Arthropoda > Insecta > Coleoptera > Cantharidae > Malthinus > Malthinus flaveolus. The sequence goes on from OX467286.1 coordinate 845,767, forward strand.
GCTTTATCATTGTTCATAGTGACAATATTAGCTTGATTCACCGTTGAGCTTGCTTTGAGCGAGTAATGTATAATCGGTCCTAGCTCTTTGTATTTTTTTAAATTTGCAGTTCGGTGCTAAGAGCCCTAAGCCAAAATTTTGAAAACCTTGTATATTATTAGGCTTGTTTATTTGTCTGCTCGTAGTAAAAAGAGCAAATTTAAAGCGGTTGTGTGTTCTGCTCTTTTGCACTAATTCTGTTTATAATGTGCCCTGCTCTAATGACGCCACACTTACCATGATTGGAGCAGATCGAGCACACTTAGCACACAAATAAACAAACCTACTATTACGGCTAGCGTGACTGCCAGAATTATTTGGAGGATTTGGTGACCATTAATTATTTTGACTTCCGTTGTATTAATATGATTTATTTACTATTTCTAAATTGTAATCCCAATCTTGGGCATCCGTACTTCTTCTTTTGACTTTACGACCACAGCTTCCAGCTAATAACTACTTTGTTTAACCCCAAATATCAGCCTCTTATGTTTCCTTATTCAACTTCAATTGCTAACTTATCTAATTCCAATACTTCTAATACCACACAAGGACGTTGACATTAGTTTTCAAAATTTCAAAAGTTTGCCAATGTTTGAGTGTTTGACCCAGAAGCTTCTTATACTATTTTTAAGTTATAAGCACCAATGTCAGAAGTGAGCGAGGATAAATAACATCAACACGCACCGGATCCATACGCGTGAAGAGCACCGCCACCGCACCAAATTCATCCTACTGAGATTGGTAACAATCGGGTTCAGATAACATCGATAGTACCTGGTAACTAGGGTCAATGAGCGGGTCTATCCCCGTACCACCAGTCTCAACTAAATCTCTTCCAGGTCTCCCGAACACAGGAATAGGACGAGGGTGGTCAGTGGACAGTCCAACACATCCGGGTGGTTCTATAGGTTTGTGTTTAACCACTTACTTGGTGTAACATCCCGCCCAATTCCTGTCTTCTCGTTATTATTTAAAACACAACTACATACCTAAGACTAGTCTACAGCTCCCCCGGCCAAGAGTCTGCACCAGCCAATCGACTAATTGTTCGCTTATCGCTCCGTAGAGAGACAGTGACTTGCTTCACCTTTATCAGCTCATTCTTTACCCGCAACTCCATCAAGTTCGGAATCGGGTACAGCAATCGCGGTTTTTCTGGGCAAGCTCCTGGAGGTACGAAGTGCCAGACTCAGGACTTATATACATATCAACATTTTCGCAGGATGCAGTAAAGTCAAAAATGTTAACATGACTCTACGACAGTTCGTAAATTTAAACAGTTTAAATCCAACAATGTATCGTTTGTTGATAAAAAATTGTCGCTGTAATTTGTAACAATAAAGATATTGTTATCAACAAGACATCTTTAAGACTTAATTGCTATAGCCATAAGTAACGATGTAGTCACAGAATTGAAGTGACTTTGTCTTATACGTCATACCCTACTTACAGTGGTGTAAGTCAGGTATTTTTACGGTAGTGAGTCGTGGGGATTTTGATACTGAATAAAAACCGAAATGTTGTGCCACTAAAGACATTAAGCGCGTACTTACCTAAATTTCGTGTAAATCTGCAGTTTTTGATATTTTTTAAATTTATTATGCTACATGAACGAGATTAATCAGAAAAATATTTACCGGTTTCGCCCCACCCTCTTAACCGTGTAGTCGTTATTTATTGTCTCCCATCAAAAAACGATGTAAAATTTTAATATACAGGGTGTCTCTGATATACTCTGATAAGTAATATGTATGGCGATAACCTAGACATCTAGAAAATTTTTGTTATCTAATGCAATAGAAATCATACCGAGTTAGTTAGTTATTCATGGCAATGCTCATACTTTTTTTTTAGTTTGTAAAATAACTCCCCCCCGCCCTCCACCAATCTTTGAACAGTAGGTTTTTTAACATAACATGATACCCACTTTAATAATTGAATACAAGCCATAAATAAAATTATAAGAACAAACTGATTAATTTAAACTTAAATGATTAGAAAACCACATACTTATTCACATACTACAAAAGACCACACATACAGCGGCACGCGTCTCTTGCAGTCAATGGCGTTAAGTAACTCCCTTACATTCATTCGGTAACTCTCGTTGACTTCGTAAGTTATACCTGCGCATAAAACTAAACGGACCACACATATAGCGGCACGCGCACCTGGCACGGGTTTTTTCTTAACTCGTCCTGTTCGTGTTTATACGATTTTAACCGAAGATCGCACGACAGAGTTACAAATACATAGAGATAGGACGATTAGGCTAGGAAATGTGAAAAATTGGAAAAGAACAAATTGAAAAACTTCTAGGTGAACAACCGAATAGAGAAGTCAGGACGACGATCAGAAAACTGCAAGAAAAGAAAATACGTCCAATGCTCGTCGAAGAGATGATTGCTGGATTTGCTAAAGAAACGCCTGAAAGAAGCGTAGTTATGTGTGATTATCTTAATGGGAAATAAACGTGATGAAGACTGGAAAGTTGTGAAAAAGGAAACTTCTATAACGATGATTCTTATTTCATAAATGTGCATTTCTATTCCTCTATTGCGTCAGCTTTCTAACTATCTAGTCAAATTTCTACGCTGAGATAGTTTTAGGAAAACTTGCCGATAAAATTATGAATTGTGGGTTATATTATTTCTTTTGACACTAGTAAAAGATGGTCTAATTAGCAGTTTCGCTCGTAGCTTCGAGTTTCGATGGACCGACAAACTCCCAATTAAATAGAAAATTTTATATAATTCGTAATTTACAAGCCAAGCTGTATGAAATTTACGTGAAACCAGTTTATAGATATTTAATTTGTCACCTAAACTCACGGCCGTAGCTATTACTCAAAATCCCCGAAGACAGAAATCGACTGTCGGTATGTGAAAAGGTAAAAGGTCTAAACAAAATAGCCCATAAATTTTATTTTAACGAGTGTTACATTGAAAAGAGAATTTTTAAATTCTACCATAATTCTTTTTTAGTAATAGATAACGCAGAGTATATTGGTGTCGATTTTATTAAATTTCCGGTACTCGAAGTCGATTGTCGGAGAGGAATAGAAGAAAATCGCGTCCGCGAGAAGAAAGGACGAAGACGAATTCAAAACTTTTGTTTACGAAAACAATAGCGAGGATTATTAATATCTTCGGTGGGTATTGCGAGTTCATCGTATGAGAAGGCAAAGTTTATAAATAACCCATTTCACGAGACGCTCGAAACAAAATTAATTTTCGAGTGTCCCCGTTATAAATTAAATTTGTCAAATTGGACTATTAAAGGTGAAATTGATGACAATCAGTTTCTAAACTTAAAAGATAAGACGAATGCGCGACGAAAAGAAAAGGAATATATCGAGTAGGCCTACGAAACAAGGTAGCTCGTTTTACAGGTTTGACCCTTTAAGTTTAATACGAGAACGCAAGAAACGGTCAACGGTTGTGGTAACTTTGGTGAGATACATTCCATTCGTGTCTGCGGTTAGTGTTAGATGTCAGAAGGACCACAAATAGCGATAACTTATGAAATTCGAACACACCGCATCGAATATCAATCTTTCGAGCCAACAAGAAAAGAAAACATGTTACAAATAACAGAAGGCTCACAAAAAAATAAGGAAAAATTTTAAACAATACATTATTAAAATAACTAACTCGCAAAAACTTACCAAGTTCTTTTTTCGAACTCGTTACTACAAGGTGGGCCCAAATTTTCTACGACATAACTCAAATTAGTTGCAATATTTTAAACATTTATTGTTTTCTCCCACAAACGACGAGAGAAGCTTCGTTATAAAATTTCCACTACAAGTTTGCCGTAAAAATATTCGATGTCATGATGTCATTAATAAGGCCCATTAGAGAGACTCTTCTTTTTAACTGTCGGGTGAACACATTGCACACGATGCTCCGGTGTCTCTTTGTTTTGGCCCATCGATATGCAAAGTGTGGGAGAATTCGATCGCACTAATTGATGCTCTTGCTCTGACACATTCAATTCAAGCACTTAAGCACTCGCAAGTTCCATTACTTTAGATTTCCAAACTCCATATTATAAGTTGTATTACGCATTTTAAGAAAAGCCCGCAGAGGAAAAAGATAGAGTGAAGTCTCAATGGCGTTTCTAAACTGATGGTAGTGACGTGTGACGTAGTCACCATGGAACGGTAAGGGCAAAAAGATAATACTGAACGGGAAGAAACCAAGGACCGAAATGGTTACCAAACGTTACAGAAGAACGGATTTATATAGATGAACTAAGCAGAGACGAAAGCACTAAAGCTCTTAATAAATCGGCCAACTGTTAAGCCACTCGGAAATTGAAGGAACAACGTAGCTGGGGGAGGTTCCCAACGCACTTTTAGCGACCCCAAACTTCTGCTTTTAAGATCCCTTGGAACTTAATTCAAAGAAACCTTGGGGAATGGCTCCTAAAGCGGCACACAAAGACTCAAACAGGCAAGGCTCTTTATAAAAGAACCCCCGGAGGGATAAAAATGTAAGTATAAATATAATAGTATGGTATACCTATACTTGATTCTAGACTTCAAGCTTCTACGGCAGCAGCGCTTATAACGGCAAAAGCAAACAGCATGATGTCTTTCTAGCCTCTCGGGTGGAGGGAAGTGGAAACACTCGCAGTCAAACAACACCTAGGCAGTTCAGATTTATCGCTCTACTCAGAGCGATCTTCTTCGTATATTATCTCCAAGTCATCATTTTAGTGTCACATTCTTAACATAACAGAATGGTCAAACATCAATCTGAACAACGACTAGCGGTAATGGGACACTATTAACGCTCTCAATAAATCGTCAAATTGATCGGAATTGAGAATGTTTCTGTACGACACACGATGCCATTGAAATGATTTTTCTAAATTTATAATCGAGACACGAGAAAAAGTTCTGAATCCTCTTGGTGGGAAAAGTTCATAGAGCTTCAAATTATCAAATTTCGCTTAATTTAAAAAAATGGGCAGTATTTAGTCGAAGTGTAGAATATAAAGCAAAATTGTGCTCCTTTTTATTTGGGTAAAGAATGCGAAAAAAGGGGAAACGAAATATTTATATTTTAATTTTAAAGCTTCACACCTATAACGTATAACGTATAATGCTCATCGTCCTTGGAAGCTACATCTATGGTAAATTGTGAATTTGAGAGGGTCGAACAATTTTGTATGGGTTATATGGAAGCTAAAAGGACAACAAAGCAGACTCTGTTTTGTAGGTAAACTAACTGTTCACGGCAATTCCTACATTTGTGATGCTTGAAGAATATTATTATGAAATGTCATATATGGGATGTAAACACAACTAAACTACTTGAAAAATGACTCGAGTCTCAATGGAACGACATCGTTCTGCTTCTTTTAACGCGGAAAATTAATTTTTACGCATTTTCTATGGTGTTTCTAAATGTTTTTACTTAAAACTCGATTTTTAAATAGAATTCCATTTTTAAAATGCCAAACATGGGATCATGGGATTAAATATTGGCACTTGGCACTATAGTAGAAAGTTCGTTTGTGTGTTGTACGTTTACGTGATTTATGTATATAAGTAAAGTGCAGTAAAAATATAATAACGAGTCATAAATATGATTGATTTCTATTGTTACCAACTTTCATTTATATTTATATTTATAAACAAATTTTGTAACACAACAAGTGTTATTTGATTCCACCTTGTAAGCTATGCATAACTGTTATTTCTTAATGTGAGAAACCTTATCTGAGATCATGATTAATGGAACATTTCTGCCCGTAGACTTTTAACCAAATTTGCGTCGTGAGGAACTTTTGTCATTTTTTTTACAATTACTCATGTGTCACTAGTACCATCGTCAGATTAAAAGCTTTCGTAGGTGTTAGAGAAGCCAAGCCTTTGGTCCTTACTGCATCTTTAGTTTGTGTAGAAATTACTTCATTTGTTTTTGTGAAAGTGAAATTACTAAAATCTCATCCAAGACAGTAGCAAAAATCCAGTAATCCAATCTTCGCTTTGCTGGATTACGGATGATAGAAGTTTGAGATCGCTTTGCTAAGGCTATTTATTGTACTCTCAAAATTTCTCTCCTTGGCACTTTACATAATATTCTATACATACGATAAGTATTAGGTACTCCTAATGTTAGATGGCATCACATTTCTCTAGCTACTTCCATTTTCTTTTGGACTTCTCTGAATAAGTCGTTTACTATCCACTCGACATCTCTCGTCTTGGTTATATAAATTTTTAGCAGAGTTCTGAAGTCTAGCCTAACGTAACTTAACCAAACATAACCTTACATAACGGCACCTGACCTAATCTTATCTTCGGTCTCTTCCCATTTGTCTTGCTATTTTCTCCTGATTTCTTTTTAAACTTTGCTTCTTTGCTTAATCTGACCTGGTTATTTACTGTGCCTTTGAAATCTCTCGGCATCTACTGTAATTGTTACCGGGGCGATTCAGAAATTACTTGCAGCACCGTTGTCGACGTTGTGTGACATGTACTGATCATTCTTATCAGAATTCTGCAATATAACCTAACCGTTTTTTGTGGTTGAAAGATAAATCTTCACACGCATCTTCTTTTTTTGAAAATATTTCTCTGTATTCATCAGTAATGCACCTCGCAACCTCATATTACTCTAAAACGTGCGATCCAAATCGATTATTGTACTGCTTTGAACTGTTCGATGTTATTTTTTATTTATCGATTCAATAATAAAAGTAATATTTTTTGCACCTATTCGAAAAGTTTGGAGGAATTGCAAGAACCGAGATAGATTACTGGCCAAAGCACCATGGCACGACACCGTGGGAACTCAGGTTCGATCCCCGATCGCAGTTCTAGTTTTTCTCTTGGATCTATGCAGTACGGAGATCTACTGTCTACAAACACCTAACGCATGACAAAAGTCTAATAATTAACTTAATTTGTTTTACTCGGTTGTGGTCCGGTGAACGAGGGAGCACTGCTCTCTCGCACGAATTGTTCACAAACTGTCAAATCATCTAACTTGAGCCCTTTCCTTGCAGTCGATTACTTAATTCTGTCAATTTTAGTCAAACTGTGTAACTTTCATCTAACAATCTGCTTGAACCAAAGAACTAGAGCTGTTTTCGTGTTATTGCCGCTATAAGAGTTTGCTGCTACTTTGATCCTTTGAGAGCTCATCACTCATTTGGTAAAACATGGACTGGACTGAAAATATTACCGAAATTTAACTAAAATTAACTCTATGGGGCCGATTTATTATGCAGTTCTTGATACACTGAGATCGGTCACAGGTTTCTTTTAAAGAATCCTGTGTTCAATTAATTTTGGCAAAAGTTTATCAGCTACAAAAAAATATCAATATCATCATCATGCCGAAATTACCCCATATCTTTGTCTAAAGGAACAAATCTTTCAGTTGAAATAGAGATAACAAGATCTTTAGGTACCTACTACTCGTCCCTTCACATGAAGAACTCTTGAAGAGCCTTTTTTGGTTTCTGCAAACCAAAATTTGTACCGGGCGATGGAAAAATTGTTATTAGGTTTCTTACCAGTTCGTGGGAAACACGCATCTGGGTATAATACTTATAACCTGTCCTGTGGTAAGCATTTAACATTTTTCCTTCTCCATTTTAAGAAAAGTACAAAAATGTCATCAACTTCAAGATCAGCCGCAAATTAAAAAGACAACTGTAGAATAGTTATCAAAGTGAGATTCTTCGTCCCCAGGTACCCAAATTCTAGAAAATAAATCAAAAAGAATATTATATTTAGTGATATTTAATATGTAATTAAATATGATTTCGTGCAACCTTTTTCGATGTATTCAGTCAATATTAATTATGAACGGCCGAATTAACATTAAAGTACCGTACCGTAAGTTTTTTTAAGTAATCCTCGCAAGTGATTTTTGGCAACTATAGACGAAAATATTCCACAAACTAATTGTTTCGGGGGCCCTATTTAACGAAGTAAGTTAAAAGGTTCATTTTTGTGTCTAGCGAAGAAGTTCGATGCATTTTTTTAGCATTTACTCGAGTTCGGTTCTGTTTAGTAACGCTATATCTTTATAAGAATGTTCACAATAAATGATCTTTACAACTTTAGTTGGTTACCGTCCAACAAACGCCACCACCGTGTTCAAACAAATAAACTTTTTGGAATTTCATGCTTCAACAAATTAGTGATTTTTTTTGTACGACTTTTAAAATAAAAGATCGCCTTTCATCGAACACGTATTATACGTAGCAGTTTTTTGATGGGTGCCGATTTGTCGCATCAAATATTAACACCTTTTGACTTTTTCTTCATGGATGGAACGGTTTCATTTTTTGGCCACTGGCGAAAACTAGAAATCGAGCTTCGTAATTACGTATCCAGGGTGCCTCAAGAGTCAGGAATAATACGAAATATTGGACAAAACGACTCTACGGAAATTTTGAATCTTTCCATTCTGATTTAAAAGTAAGTGAATATGTGGACATTTTGATGCTTACAAATTGCACTTACGTCTAAATTAACGGCATAATCAAAAAATTTCTAAGATAAAACTTGTTCAACGTTAAATTTTCTAGAAGAAAGGCTTTGTTCGTTTTTGCCTCAATAGCAACCCCTAAAAAGTTAAACTTCTTGAAAGATAAATTTGAATTTTGTTTCAATGTTGTCGTGTTTTTCTTTCGTTTTATCACTAGATTTTAGTTTTCTCACTGGGATGTGCTAAAACTAAACTAGAAAAACAAAAGGTTCCACATTGGCTCTGAAGAGTAAGAACTGAAATATCCCAAAAAGATTGGGATCACATAAAAAACAATCTTAGAGTTTTAGCATAAATAACTCGTAGCTCTAGTTTCGTGGTAAAACAAACATGTGGAAAGACTTGAAAAAATCTCCCAAAAGTTGAACTACTCATAAGACAAAAGTGAACTGAACCTTTCATCTAGAAAATTTGACGGGGAATAGATTTTGCCTATAAATGTTTTTAGTTAGACTATCGATTCAGTCACATCTTCAAATGTTTAGTATACGATTACTAATAATAAACCTGGTGTTACAAAGCGAATCTTTAACTACAATTTATGGAGATTCAGGATCTAACTATCTTCCCTTTCAGTATGTCGTATTGCCCCCCTATAGAACATCCTGTATAACGAGAGAGAACACTTGTAACACATCGTGGCATCGTAACAGTCATTTAAACGACCTCAGAAAGCATCGGCATTATTATCTATATTTCTATAGATACTACTACGAGAGCTACGCGGGCTGGAATTTTCTCGTTTGAAGAATACTTTGCATACTTATACTCACATTCTATTCACATTCATAATGTTGCTAATTTTTTCACCGTAATCGTCAAGCGATAATAACATTTAGATAAATCCAAAAAATTAGCAGTTTGCAGTACCGAGAGTTCATGTGCACTTTCTGCGAGATTTTTCGAATCCACAAATCAAACGAAAATCCTTATACCTAACTAGTTTTTATCGTAGGATACTCTTTTAATGTTGCCACATAACATCCTTAAAACTCGTTCTTGGGAAGAGCAAAAAAATTCGATTGGGAAGCCAAAGTTTGCACAATTTTCGACTTCGTCGTTAACTCTCTCGCTCGCTTAATAAGATTTGCGACCAGAATTTCGAAAATGCGTGGATAAATATTCCGAAACGAGAACGTAATTTTAAGTTTAAAGACTGAGGATCGCTTTTACGAATGAACGGTGTTGCTGTGGCGCAATTATAATTCGACGACGAATTTCGAAATTGAAAAGAAGGTGGGTATATCTGTTGGAAAAATATACAGAGACGTGTCTAATTAAATTAATATAAATTATAAGCGTTAGAAAATGAACGTGTAAGGTAAGTTTTAAAATAAAACCTTCGTGGTCAGGTAAGAAAAATTCTATGGCAACATGAATCACTTTAAATGCGAGTTCAGATTACATCTTAAAAAATATACATCCACCTATACATTTATTATATTTTTTTTGATTCGTACAAATTAGAAATTAATGATAAACGATATCGGTATGACATTACCATTTTTATTTATGTTAAATATACAATTTATAAAGGTGCTAAAGCGTAGGAGCTTGGGGCATCCACATCGATAAAACCCATATCGGACAAAACAACCGAACAAGATCCCGACAACATTCATTAGTACAAGAACTGTCACCTGATAAAGAAGCAGTCTTGTCGGCCGAGGTACCGGTAAATCTTCAGCGAGTTTGTAATGTTTAGACCGAAGCCGACACTAAAGTGGAAAGTATCCGAGAACCAAGGTTGCTCGTGTAAGAGGTGATTGATGAGCAAAATGAAAAGTAGGAAAGCTTGTAAAGTATTAATGAATTCACCTTTTCGGTGATACTTGATGTTAAACTAACCGGGCGGTCCTATTGTTTTGATCAGAATCTGTAAACATAGAGCGAAGGTTCCTCTATTTTAAATTGCCCGCTGCCCGCTGCACTTTTGTCCTGATTGATGGCCTTTTTGTCGTCGTTCTCGAGACCGCACTTTTCACATAAAATATCCAAAGAGAAAGACGAACGCCCATTTATTTCGAGAGCGGCGAGAACCGAAAGACTAGAAAGAATTCGACCATAACTGGTATCTAAACTAAAGTAAAAGGTATCAATGGAACTTCATTTGCATTCGGTAATCTAAGCCCCCGAAGAGGATTATAACGAGCTCTTAACAATTTTGCTCGTTAATTAAAATCAGCTTTTAACATGCACATATTAACTATTTCAATTACTTAAAGTGCCATAAACTCGAAACTTAACACGATTTTAATCAATTTTAAAACTCATTATTTTATTTTTTTCTTCTTCCATGTGTGGGCTCACAATTTTAATGAAATTTTTGCAATTTTAAAAAGCGAACGGCATTCTTTTAGTAATTTTCGTCTTCTCTGTCTATCTTACTTTAATTTGTCTAACAAATATATTTTTTCTCATATCTACAAAGGGCATAAAAGAGAGGGTCTTATATCTATTACCATCAATTTTTGAATGAACGAAGAATTGTTTTTTTTAATTGCAATCTAGAATACCATTGTACATTGTGGGAGTGCGCAATTTTTTATAGATATTTATTTACCCGCGTATGTCCATTAATCGCTCGTTACAAAAGATACACATTCAGATTCTCACCATCAGAACGACTCGATTAGGGATATGAGTTTCACATATTCAGTTTCTTTAGCTTCAGATCCATCCTCAAAAGGGTAGACTAGACGTATAGTATACCTACAATATACACATAAAAGATGGTAAGCATCTTGTCAAAATATTCGTATAAATTAAATATTACTTACTTAAAATACGCATATTTATACAGGGTGTCCGGATAAATTTCGTATAAAAAATAATCGATAATAGAACAAATAAAAAAGGTACGGAGAAAATTAAATTTAGGTTTCAGGTTAAGTGTCCTTTATTGCAGAGATTTCTTAACAATTTGTACTTCTTATGAGAGGCTTGATAACGCTTAGTAAAAGTGCTCAATATAAAAAAATTTCGATGACATTTAAAGTAAATATTTATGACAAAAACTAAAATTTAAAACCTCAACTTTGAGGCCCCACAACTTTCTTATTATCGAGCTTTCGACTTTTTGTTAAAGGAATCTGTAGTAATACTATTTTGACCTGTAGAATCACGTGTAGAGCGTTGGCCAAGGAATATGCGGACACCCTGTATAGACAGCAGACCAGGAATAGAGCAGGGCTTACTTTACCTTCTTAGGAATTCGAACGGTTTACACGGGATTGTAGTTTAATATGCCAATTCCTTTGGTCTGGTAGTAGATATCTTATGAAATTCCAATCAGACTGTTAACTGATAATTAAAAGTTGGTCGAGTATTTTCCACATTACTATTTCGGAAAAATTACATCCCTAGCAAACCACGAACCACAACTCGAAATCCAATAGTCACCCGCAGAACTTACAGGTAATTAGGAAACCTCTCAATTTAGAAAAACACACATTACTTCCACATTTTGCAATTTGTTTCTACTACATAGGTAGGTACTTTAAGATTTTCTATATGGTTAAACAATAAGTCAACAAGTCTAGGAATGCGCTTTAGTTAAGTTAAAAATCAATAGTAATTGCTTATTATAGTACAACTGCGGTCTTGATCAACGCAGAAATGTTTGTCAATATAGCGAATTACAGAATTTTTTTAAAGCGCACGTAAAAACGTCAATTATCTAGTTCAATTCTTATCGTATAAAGAATAAAGAAAAAATATAGAGAGACCCAAATTAAAAGTCGAAAAAGATCCGACGAATTCTTCGTGTAAACTATTAGTTTTTGGATATTGTTCATTGTGTCTCCGGCCCGAGCAAGAAGAGAAGCAAAAACTTTTAAGAAGAGTAACGTCTTCTCGAAAAGCAGGAAAATATTTTCTCTTTACTAAAGCGATTTTGATGAAATTTGGTTTCAGCCACTTTAATAAAATTCATTCACAAAATAAGTTTAATTCGAAACACTGTGTACAGTATACATTCTGTACAGTGTATATTCAGTACATTGTACATGATGTAGGTATATTTGGTGTAAAAATACCCGATTTTATTGAAATTCATCACATTAAAATATAAAAGTCACGTTTGCGGCGTACGTAAATTAAAGTTTTATAATAATAAATGTTTAATCAACTTTTGGTTAAAGAAGTATTTTTGTTAATCTTAACTATAATTTAAAAAACTATTCGTTTAGTAAAAAGTAAAACTGGTTCTCGGTTCGTGATTTTCAATAAATGTAATGCCCGATATCATCGACAACCACAAGAGCCGAGAATTACAGTTTTTTTTAATTACAAGCGAAAAAGGCGACTAGTGATGGGTTGTGGGGTAAAGAAGAAATTGTTACCTTTCGTGGACAAAAATGTTTATTCTTTTTAAGCGTTTTTGTTGTGCTACGCTCTTTTGAAGGCTTTAAGATCTCCCATATAATATGCTAGTCACTATATGTATAATAGGGTACCTAACTTGTACACGAAAATTCATAAAATTACAATCACAATCACATAATGAAACCTATTTTTAGTATTTTTGTTCCCAACAATTATTTTTCGAGTCCAATAGTCCAATGATATATGTTGGAAGTGAGTGGAGGTTTTTCATTATAACAGCAGCATGCGACGCGCGGCGACGGCGAGTAATACATCACACGAACAGTGGTTTAAAGATTATAGTAAAACTATCGAATTTTGTATTTTCCTTTATAAACAATTTGAAATAAAACTTATTTTTACATTTTTGGTTTTGATAATTCTTGACAAGTTGTTACAGCCCATAAGAGGTGGTTAAAATTCGTCGGATCTAGCGGTTATATAATACAAGAGAAGAGATATCGATGAATATATGGTTGAAATTAGTCAAAAAGAAGAAAAGACAAAAATTGAAAATTTGAAAATTGATGTAAGCGTGGTATTTTCTAAAAATGTTTCCTTAGAAGCTTTTGTAGCTTTTTTCTTAATAGGTTATTGTTATTAATCAGCATTAAATTACTACCTGCTCGACTTTGCCCAACTTAAATTTTTCAATTAAATTTCGACAATTTTTCTCATATTCTCACGAGTTTCAATCACATCACCCTGTATAATTTACTTCATTTATTTCATTTTTATATTACTTAAAATAGACGGTTTATTTGTTCTTTCTTTAAGAACAAATACACAGCCTGATATTTAATATCTTTGACATACTTAAGTTCTAAATTACCATAACTCAACTTTTGGGAAACTTCCAAAAGCCACAGGTGTTCAACTTTAAACATTTTTCTCGTTTTCTGGAATGGTCTAATATTTTCATATATTTTTTATTTGGCCGTTAAAAGTTTGGAAATAAACAGAAGAGTGTGGTAGTAAAATTTTTTGAAAAGTAGAAAACGAAAAAACCCACCGTTTTTACTTCTAGCGCATTTACAGTCAAAATAGGACAAAAGAAAGGAGATGTCTACTAATTAGACATGCAGGACGAGTTGTACATTAGTGGCTCAAAGTAAGCTCAACGGTAAGCCTGATGACTTATCATTGTCAATGAACCTACCAGGTAGGTTTAATGACAATTATAAGGCATCATTATAAGGTACAACTTGCCCTTAGTGGTTATTCTGAGCTTTAGAGATCGATAACATCGCCACTACCTCTACCAGCCTGTCATACTTCTTCCCGAATTAGGACTTGCTACTTCTTCTCACTGTCGGAGAGTCGGAGATATCCATCCTAAATTGAACAAGTTTGATGACAAAATAAAACCCAATGGAACGAGTCGTTTAGAACACCAAATGTAATATTGCGTCTCCTGGTATTTCTATTTATACCCTATAGCTACTATACGACATAACATATTATATACCCATGCTCATCGATCATATCACGTGGGTATATTACAGAAACGATGTTTTGTTTCCCGATAACACGGTGAATCGATCAACAGTTTTCTTTATCGCGCCAATGTAAATATTTAATAATCTTGTTGTGCCGATTAACACCTTTAGTTAAAAGCACGAGTAATCGACTTACTAACTAAAAAGAATAAAAAAATATAATTAATTTATGGTCTATTGTTTGTAAAACACAATATACAATAATATGCGCTTTAATCGTTTATTGTAAATATACAAAATTATGCCAACTAATTTTAAATACAGTCCAAGAATTTTGATATCTTTTATCCGAGAATAAATTAGATTCAAATGATAACCTATAAAAGCGGTTCTCGTTTTTGACTCGAAAGTTTACAAAAAGTGTTTTTGACGGTTTTCGGCTGTCGTCGTAACGTCGTTCTTTTTTGTATTTTCAATTTATACACCAATTTGACCACATTTTTGTGGTGTTTGGATCAAAATTTTTAAAATGGAATTCGACAACACCACATAGAACCTTTAAATTTTGTGTCATGTTAGCTCGTCGTAGCTCATATAAAATTGAAAAAAATTTTTCGACTAAACCGCAAGAAGATTATAAGCCCGATTAAGTTTTCTAATTAAGAATATCGAAATTCTAACACATTATTTTAATTATTATTATAGTTCGCTTAAGTATAAATAAGAAATTAATTTTGTAACTTGTAACATTAATGCCTACAACAAATTTGTTTTAAATTCTTTAATGGGTTACATCAATATTTGTGTACCTATATGTTAATATACAATTAATGTTATCAATCTGTTGATGGTGTCTCAACGTCTAAACAGCTAACATTAACAAATTTGATGCATATATAGATTCCACGGTGTGAGTATGTGGAACGAAGAGTAGAAATGTATCTCAAATAATGCACTTTCTTGTTAAGTAAGTAGGTATTATAACCTTTGATTAAAAATAAAATGTTTCTTCAAACCAAGCGTGAATAATGTTGAAATATAATGTGAAGATTTGAAGTCATTATATTATGCACATGAAAAGTACACATCACGACAAAATTAAAGCAACGTATATTATATTTTATATTATGTGGATACTCTCGCAGAGTATGGTACTTACTCTGCATCTGCACTGCATATATTTGTTTTTGTATGAGTCTTTAATGTAGAAGAAGCCCCATTAGAAAGCGACAAAAGAAGTACAATAAACAAAGTAAGCCTAAGAAATGAAAAGGGAATTCCAAATAAGTGATAGTCGATCTCACTCTGTAACTTCTATTCGTCGTATCGTTAGATAGGTACGATATCGTTAGAGAAAGAATGTAGGTACTTTTGATGATGATACTAAACCACAACAGAACATGCAAAAATGCGAAAAGGGAAGCGAATATTGGTGCTGCAAGAGCTATAGTGTTACCAGAAGATGCAAACTGATTTATTTATCGTACAGTGGTCCTTTATAAGAACGAAGCCTTTCAACAACACCCTTATAAATTGTGGTTGCCCTAGAACTGAAGCAAATAGACCAGATAGTATAGCCATCAAGAGTTTTGTAATTGTTGGGGTCTAAAGCAACTCGAAATTGATCCTTATTTTGGCCAAAATATCATCTTGTTAAACAAATCTACTTTTTGGCTAAATGGCTTCGTCAATAAGCAAAACAGTCGTTTTTGGCGTGAAAATAATTCACAGGAGATTCAGCAAACGCTATCGATAATTAAAAATTGAGTATACTCGTATATCGAACCTTAAATGTGCATTTTTATTAAATTAAAAGCATGATTTATCGAGAAAAATTTTCAAAAATGCAGTCCATCGAATTCGCTCTTTTGTAAATGAACTCGAGGTGGATATTTACAGGGTGTTTATTAATTTATAAAACAATTCATAATAATTTAATCGCCGCTTCTGCTCCAAAATAATAAACTAATTGAGGTTACATTTTGAATCGATTTTGTTTAATTTCACTTCAAAATCTTATCTTCAAAAAGCCCTTTAGTAATCCGGGCAGTCTATATTAAGCAAAAAAGCGTAATTGTGTGGGAAATAAAATGCGAGGGAGCCTGAAGAAGGCTTTGATGTGTGAGAACGGTGTGAAGTTATAATACACGATATTATTTCAGCAAGGTTAACTTTAACTGAACGCTTTAAAAGTTTCCTATTTATTTTTTCAAAGCAAAGTGCAAAGTGAGAGTGTCAACTCAAAAATTTGACACTCGGGACTCGAGAGTTCCACAACGCATGATGAGTAAATACTGACTATAGAAATAGGGATAGTCATAATGAAATATTTTTTCAATAATTTTTATATTTAAAATCGTATCCTGATTCTGGATGTTGTAAATATAAATCGGAGTCAATTTTGATCCTTCCGTCACTGAACGAAAGAAGTGAAACTTACTCTCGGGTTAAACGTCGAATTCGAACACATTTGAAAATTTTCCACACCAATTTAAAACTGTTTTCAATTAACCTGCGTCGGTACTTTACTTAAGATTACAATTATAGTTTTAATTTGTTTACCTACGGCCCTACAGTCGATATAATAGGTACAAGTAAATTGCTACGAAATAGGTCGGGCGACAGATTGTGGCACGTAGAAATCGGTGACGCTTTTTTTAAATTCTTTAAGTACTTTCGATTTGAATATTAATTCGACACTCGACTCGGGTATTTAATAAAACTCATTGTACTAAAATAAAATATTATAAAATATCTTAATGGCTATGATGCCATCCGATGACCTATATGGAAGATGTGACGTCACACTACCTGGTGATTTGCGAGTTACAGGTACATCTGCCTTCACCTGTCAGAACTCCGCCCGCTAACCAATAAGCGTACGATGGACTACAGAAGAAGATGGCCAAGACTTCAGAGTGGGGTCTTCAGTTTCAAACCTACCCGTGACAAGTGCAAGTACCTACTTACTTACCTTTGGCGAGTAAGTACTGTATGCGCGAATGCATGTGTGTGGTACGGGATGAGTGCCCACAGGAGATGAGGTGGTGCGCTCTGGAAGCGCTTTTACTTGCCCTGGTGTTGAGTATCGAGGCCTGCGGCCCGGGACGCGGTGCCGGAAGAAGACGACTCCGCAAACTTATTCCGCTCGTTTTCAAACAGCACGTGCCCAACGTTTCCGAAAATACGCCAACGGCGAGTGGGTTAACGGAAGGACGAATCGACAGGAATAACACGAGGTTTCGGGATTTAGTGCCAAATTACAATCAGGATATCATATTTAAAGACGAAGAGGGCACGGGAGCCGACAGACTTATGACTCAGGTACGATTTAATCATTATACGCTTAAGTTAAGGTACTTTTAAGTTAGAAATTAGCGATAAGGGTAACTTGGTGAACTTGGTTTAAAAAGGCCACGACTAGTGGTGCGAACGAAAGCTGCGAAATTAGCTTTTAAACACGTTCGAAATGGTGTTTATTTAACAAATCATTCGAAATTAACAATATTAGAGCGTACCTAAAAGTGTTTACGTAGGTACCTTTTTTCTCGTCGAGAAGATGTGTAAACAACATTTCGCTTTACCTACGTTTAGTGTAGATAAAGCCCATCAATCGGTACACGATGTCTTCTGTTATTGCCGGTATATAATTTTTAAGTTGTAATTTTAAACTTTTTTATTTCCTTTTCGTACCGCTCTCGTAAGTATTTGCTCGCTACGGAAAGGGCACTAACAGCTTTAGCTTCAAATAGGAATTTTGATCAAAAGTCGAAAATTCAAGATGGAGAAAAAATTACTCGCGAGCTCGCGAGAAGAGATGCGCTACATGTTCGACCGTTAGTACCTCCGGTACTACATAAACACCATACGACTATAAAGGGAATAATTAATAAAAACGAAAGGTACGGCTAAGAAAGTCACTTTTTTTATTTGTTTAACTAAGAGGTTTATAAAAATTCTCGTGTGCTTATAGTTTTCATGATGGTAACAAGACGCTATGGGAACGGAATAATACAAACACACTAGTTGAAGTATTTGTTTTTACGTTCCACGTTATAAGTTGTCTCCAGACAAGATAATGGTATTTACCTAACAATATTCGATATCCACGCATTGGTATATGGGTTTTGTGAATCATGAAATATGAATATGCAGATGTACCAGTCTATTCAAACAAGAATTAATATTGTTTTTTAATGAACAGGTATGTAAACAACAAAAGCGTACTTTAAACGAATACAAATAACTTTTTTATCGTTCACCGAATGACATTTATTGGAGAATTTATACTTTATTACTTGCCACATCATATATAAAACAATCATCGATAAAATGAAACAAAGCAAATGCAGTTAACGGAATTCGAATCGTAATTAAGCGTGTACTTTACTCAATTTTCAAAGAATTTCATTGTTTTAAAATGTAGGTGAAATACCTACCTCTATTTAAAAATTAGCTTTGCTCGACGATAGCTCTAGAACAATCCAATATATTCTGCTCATATTAGGAAAACGAATAACGGGTTGGCAAGTTGGAATTAGGAAAAATTAAGTGATCGACTTAAGAATGAACCCAAATTCAAGTTTCTGTTGAGTTAGAGCCTCGATTCAACATTTTATGTGCATGCAAAGGAATGGTAATACGCAACTTTTGGCCAACCCTATATTGTCAACATAAAACTTATCGCTTTGCATACCTTCCAGTTTATTGTTACTCGTTTATCTAAATTCCATTGCTATATATTCACTCGTCTAAAGTGGCAAAACCCAACAGCACCGATAAATTTGAGATTAATTTCATTTTTATCATCTACGGTTAAAACGGAATCCAATTCCTTACTAAAATTTTGAAAAGGGGGGTATTAGGATAAAATGGGTTGGTAAAAGTCACAATTTCTCCACTCAAAACTGGCATCTATATATAAACTCAAAAATGAAAGAGTGACTATATTCTCCGCAATGAGTATTATACAGAGCTATTCTAAAAAAAGGGAGAAACTTCAAGGGGTACTTTCTTGCCGTGAAGTAAACGAGGGCTTTAATATAAATTATTTTCCTTAAATGCGTCCTCTTTCGGATCGGAATTACACACCTCTTCGAGGAAACGGTAATAGGTACAATTAATTTTTAAATTTAGTTTTTAAACTTTGAGAAATGTAAAGCAATGATATTCGGTAGAGATTCTTTGTAGGTAAGAACTTAGTAAAAGTTTTTTTATTAAAAATATTTTCAATCGTCTGCTATACTCAACGTATATGAGGTTGAAAAGTATACGACCCATGTTGCCTTAATCAAAAGTTTGTAGAGAGTAAAGTAAAGGAATTTAACGAGTGCCCTTGAATGAACGAATGACAAATGATGATTAGCTCGATAAAGTTAAATAATTGTTAAAAATGATAAATGAAGAAATGAGAAATTAATTTCACCGTTCCCCTTTAGAAGGATAAAACTCCAAAACGGCACGCGTTATAGAAAAATAATTTATAATTTTTGTCGAGGAATGGCCTCTTGAAGTTTCAATATCAATTTACCATCAACTTTACTGTTTGATACCAAATATTCTACAATCAGAATCGAATTAAACATGGTGTAGGCATATTATGAGGTCTAGGGCTATACCGGGTCTCAAAAGTAGACAGGTTTTTATTAAAAACAACAAAAAGTAATAATTGTAATTTAAAAAATCAAATTATAATGAATATTCAAATAACAAATAACCCCCCAATTTTGAATCAAGAAATATCCCATCAGTTAAGTACCCGTAAGTTTTTGACAAGTACCGCATACTTATTTTGTGTTATGTTTTTTGCCTCTTGTAATCATTTGATTAGCAATCATAGTTTGTTATCTTTCGATAAATATCAGGAATCGAAAAAAATGAATAATACCGGGTTAAACTCCTATGTTTACCTTTGATACCGGACACAGGGAATATTTCTTAAATTCTTAAGGCATAATAAGTGCAAATGCTACTATACCGTGTATTCTGTTAAAAACTGTTCATGCCAAAATTTATCCCGAACCGTTTAACAAAGTAGAACGCGAAGAATAGCCCGTTGCAATGTAGAGCACGGCGTTATATCGAAAATGAGCACATTATAAATAGTCCCACGAGATTGTGAGAACTTGCGCAAGCTCTACATACAGGATTTTGATATAAAACTTATCAAACACTTGTCTTCGATCCACCTTACAACCTTACACCCCCTTTTAAAATTTTTGATTTATTTTTTCATTCTTCTGACTATCAGAAATAATTTGAGGTAATATACCGAGTATCTTCCAATTTTAGTTTATGGTGAGCTCGGTTTAGTTTTCACCCGTGGTGGAACTACTGCCAAAGGTATCATTCTACTCTAATTAATTGTCGGGCCTGGTATTTGAACGGGGCATAAATATGTGATACGTGTCTCGTTTGTTTTTAAAAAACAGCTGAAAAGAAACGCCGTCTGTGCTTCTCCGACTGGAAAGCAATTTCTCAAATATTAAATAGTTCGATTAGTGTTTGTTTTCACCGACCGAAGAAAATTTTATTCTTAATAACTCGAGGACACGACATAAGAAATTCATCGAGAAAATGCATTTTTTGCAGTTTTGAATCATTTGAAAATTCATCACGTATAGCGTTTTTTACCTCTGCCGAGTGCAGTATGGTACCATCAGAAATTAATCTAATAGCCCATCAAAGCTTCATCTTTTCAACAATTCAATTTCAAATTCTCGATTTTTTTCTTCATTTTATATCAGGAGAAACTGCTAAGCCTTTGTTCTTTCGAGGAATTTTTCGAACGAGGTGGGACGCATTAAAATTTTTAAAGGAAATACGTTGCTCAGTTGCTCTAACTTCTTTCATTGGAGTAAGTGGTTTTTGGGCTAATAGGTCGTGGCCGAGAGGTTCTTGGTGAGATACCAAGTAGTATCCTGTGGTATACGTATACAAGGTAGATAGCAGATAGCAGGTATCTGGTATCTCACCCAGAATCTACTCAAAAAATTCTTTCACTCGGGTACAAATTTCTCTTTGTGCAAGTTATTTCACGACCCATCACATGCTACTCGTATTCTACTATACCAATAGCTGGATGAGGTTGGCATAAAACACTCCAATAGAGTACGTACACTGGACCAATTTCAGAAATCTTAACCACGGCAGCTTCTTTTCGGAAGGATGAGAAAATATTTCACAAAAAAAGACAAAAATAATACTACTCCATAAATTATAATACATTTAACTTCTATTTATCTTTTCTTTTAAATACTTCTTGTGTTGGGAATCGCTTATTATACAGAGTTCGAATAATAATTAATTAGCATTGTTAAAAATACAAAAAATGTGGTAGTAATAGGTACTTGGTAAGTAATTAAAATAGAATAGAATAGAAATAGAAACAAAATAGGTAGTTCGTTGGAAGTTGAAGAATTTAAAATTAAAACAAAGTAGTGGGCGATTAACAACCTACTTAAATACAAATTTTTATCGCACCTACTGTTTTTAACTTCATAAAATTGATAGAAATTAACAAAATTACAACACTCCTGCACTTAACTAACATGCATCAATGAACAATTAAAGTTGGAAAGTATTTTTGGGTACCTATCTAATCAAATCAATATTGTTATGTATTTATTACCAAAAACTTTACATCAGCTTGAATCACATACATAAATATTAACTATGCCTTTCACCTAAGTTAGGACAACACTATACTATACAGGGTGTATATTATTATATATGCAAAGATGGTTGCGGGCTATCATTTTGTTTCCAACGATTATAACTATGACTTACTTTTGCGCTTTTGGCTATTTTTTAAATTTACCAACACCATTAACACCAGCACTAACGTTACATATTATTTTGCATCAGATGATGTTACTTTTCTTCCCCCTCGGTTCCACATTAATCCCTCACCTTTTACCTTAAATGCCATTTTTTTTGCACCTTCTTCGCTTTTCCCAAACCTCACGACTATAATTTGGATCAGATTTTTTCCAACACTTACAACCAATAGTAGTTGAATTTTGCGCTCAAAACGCTTAAAATTTAAAATCTCTTATACCATAAACAAGTTCTTAAAACCAGAGTGAAAATAATACCGTGGTCTATAAAGAGATGGGCAGATGAGTCGCTCCTCTCATATACCTTTTTTTGCCCGTTAACCATAATAGTTACTAAATAACCTAAAGGTCAAAATAATCGTAAACGGTATCTTACAGGAAAAAAAGGTTTAAACTACTTAAGTAAAACTTATTAGGAGTTCGGAGCCATGTTTCTATTCTTATAATGTACAACACTCAATATATGTCAAAACAGTCCATCGCTTTCAATTTATTAACAAGAAATGGGAGGCGACAATTTTGGCATGACTATAAAAAGAACGGCCAACTCAAAGTAGCTAATTTGATACCTGTACAACTTACACCAAAAAGATGAATAAGCAAATTAATTGTTAATGAATGGTTCGTCTTTTTTTGTGACACAAAAAATATCCTTTCGGTGTCATATTGATACAAATACTTATAATTACGAACAAGTTTTTTTGGGTAAATATTTAATGACTTATAAAATGAACAGATTTCGCAGCTATTTAATTATTTTTTGCAAGTCCTAAATCTAGCACGTTGCGGTTAACGTGTCTGGGGTTTATTAAATTAATTTTTGGTTACCAAAATGCCGCATGTAATTTTACATTTGTAACTTTCTCAAAGGCGTAACAGCCGCCTCTGACGATTAAAAAAGACGATAGGTACCACCATGACATCATGACCTATTCGAACCATCGTATATAAATATAAATGAAATTATTTTTTCCCTCCACAGGCCCTCACTTATTCTAATAAATTTTACCTCAAATGGCCCATTTACAAACTCCTCTCTTAGAGGTAGGTAGAGTAGGTAGAGGCCTACTCAACTCTTCCTACTTCTCATTATATGCTTATAGTAAAGCAAAAGTTTCGTTCGAGAAATGTTTGGGGAAACTATAAAATGTTAGACTAAAAATTGACCAAAAGCGTTGTCTTTGATTTTTTTCTAATTTTTCGCTCAGATCACCGAAACTTACTTTTCTTGATGTAGTCTCACTTTTTTAATTACATCTTCTAGGGTCTTCTCGAGGAGTCTCCTATTACTTAAGTGACCCCTTTGTTAATTAGTAAACTCGAGTCATCACTATTTCGTTTTCACTACACTCCAGGTATGTGGTACTCGGTCCATATTTTCGTGCAATTTTTACTTTTTTTTACAAAATTTGAGTACTTAGGTCTCATCTTCTATAAACAACATTGTCTCTCTTCATATCATATGGGGCTCCCTTTATTAGAGGTATAGTAGATAGTAGATGAATTACGGGGAATTACATGATTCGTCAGATTTATCATTTGGCCAAGTTGATCCATTCTGGATTAGACGTCGCAGAATTTTTGATTATTTCGCCATTTCGATCATTTTCGCTCTTAGGTACAGGGCGCTATCAGCCGAAGTCAGATGACCCCCTTTTTTAAGAGGTTCTTCTTAGGTACTCTGCCCTGCTTTTCTTTAACCTGGTCTTGTGACCAGCTTGCCGAGTAAAAAAAGAAGAAACCCCGAATGTCTATATTCAATAGAAATTACCGAACTAATGATAATTTCCAGCCTCAAAACCAAACTTAAAGAAGATAAATTGAGCCGTGCGAGAGTATTCTTTGAGGGTAAAAAGTAAAAAATGGAAAAATTTTATAGTGTCGTCACATCACTCATTTTTTCAATTGATAAGCTTTCGAGGATCTATAACGGAGTCCTGTTTTTGGAAGTTTTTGTTTTACGACCTTGTTAAACCTTATTTGGGCCTTAACTTATTTTCTTAGTTCAAAACCGCCGGTGATTCTATTCATTAGATTTATATGGAGTAATTGTGAGTAGTCATATTGTCGTATTATTGGTAGCACAAGCTACCAGCGGATATTTTATCCTCGATCCCCGTATCATTTTGCTTAATCGTGGGACGTTTAGCTAATTTACCTTGATTTTGAAATCATTGGGTAAGTTATGTTCCACAAAACGCCGTTTCCATCCATTTCCCAACCTGGAAAGTGCGGAAGTAGAAATATTTTTGAATTAAGTTGCAGTTAACGTTGGACATAAAATAGTATGTCATTAGAAATACATAATGTATACAATTTAAAAAGCAAAACCAATGGTAATTAAAGCGTGGGTTTTAACTATATACAGTTAGCAAACAAGTATCACAAAGAAAAGCGATTAAGCGATGAATATTCAATTCGAATTTTATTCATCCGACACCAAAACATGTGTTTCGATTTGTAAAATCGTTTTGCTCGATAACTCGATACTATTGTCGAATTTTACCTGCTTCTGGAAATTTAATCGCTCCACTCAACTCTAGATTAATTAAGAGTTAGATGTATCGTATGAGAAGTAGATACCTGCTCACAAAAATGTATCGATTAAATTTTGTACATGAGAAAATAATTAAAAAATTGTGGTCCCGAGGCGATAATAAAAAATTTTCTCCAATAAATTACCTAAATGTTTAGTTCAGAAAACAATTTCATTCCAATATTCCGAAATAGCCTAACCTTTTGCTTGCTAACGGTGAGAATTTTTTTAGTCGAAGAAAACTGCCCAAGTCATCCATGTATAGTTTATAAAGGCCCGTCGTGTGACTACACAAAGAATGCTGAATTTTTTCGGGTAAGTGCCTTATCTTCGTATACTTTAACATATACTTTAATCGCATACCCATCAAATTTACATTTCATTTTATTGTAGATATTAATAGGGTGCATCAACTTATACGGCACACCTCGTAGTTTTGTTATCCACACGAGCGCTACTTAAGACTAATAAAATAGTTATGTTGACTATTCGATAAAACATTCTTTTTTATGTTTATTAAAAATATTTGTATGCTCGCATATTTATAACCTGAATCTTGCCGATATACCAGGACGATAAGTCGATATACGAAATTATTAAATTGTAAATGTAAATTAAAATGTAGGTTGTGGCCGAGAATACTTAAACCACAAATGTACATATTGAGAAAATTAGTTACATTTAAAAATGATAAATTTCTGAAGTATAAAATAAATCAACAGAGACCTAATTACTGCACTTTATACCTACATCCCTAAAGATTCATAAATATAATATTAAAAGTCCTATTTTGGCGTAGGCGACTTTGTTATCGATTGATATTTGTCCAAATGATGATGTCATCGACATTTTCCATCGATCTAGCTCATTCTCGAAAAAGTTCACATGTGAAAATTTAAAGCTAAGCCAATACGCTCGTTACAATTTCAGGCACTTTAAATAATATGACCGCAGAAAAATTTTTGCACAATGAACAACGTCTAATGTCTAATGAGGAGTACATCGTTGCAGGAACTTTTATTAGTAAAAAAATCAGGAGCTTCATTCCCACTATTCCAATCTATTATTGTAAAAAGTAGAAGTAGTAACGTCGAATGCTTCTCTTTGATTTAACTGGTAGTTCATTTATTATAAAACAAAGGGGCCTAGTAATTTACGCGGTGAACATGTGGTTATTAGAGACTAGAGACTCTCAAAGAGCAAAAATGCAAATAGATGACATCATCAATTCGCAAAATATTACAATCAGAAACAAATGCAACCTGTGTCAAAGTTCAAAATTATTTAATTTCTTGATTTTTGCGTTGGAGCGTGAAAATTCATAATTTGGCTCTCGAATAAATGTCATTTTATTGCTTTAACTTTCAAATTTCAAGTGTCCAAGTGTTAGTTGCAACTCTCCTATTAATTAGCACGAATTGGCTGTTTTATTGAATTTTTGATTTGTTTTAGATGTGCCAATTTTCGTCTTCTCGGCCACGACTACCAAAGAAGATTACTACGTTAAAATAAATTATAATCGACATAAAAGTTAAATACATATTTAATATTATGGCATAAAAAGCAGCGTATCATTCCTAGGAGTGGTTTCAATAAAATAACAAAATTGCAACTAAATAGTATTCCTAACTGTATTGGAATTACCTACCTGCCAACTTTACTCTAAAGCTTTAAATAGAAAGTTTTTTTTAATTCTCAATTTATTTCCTATTCATTCAACTCTGCATCGTATCATAACCGTTAAGTTTGTGACTGAAGACTGGAGTTTCGATGACGAATAATTATTGAAAGAGATTATAAATAACGACAACGATACGGCATGAATGGGCTACAGAAACGACACCAACACCAACGGCTTATCATCGTAACATTCATTACATCTTAAGAACAATCGATCAAACGAGAGTAATTGTCAGTGGACAACTAACATCGAAGATTTACGTAAGCTCTCGATCATCGACAACGGTATGACATGTAAATATCACGCATTTATTTTCTTCCAAATCTAACTACATAGTGCCTAAGATACGACATTATTTCTAAATTAATAGAAATAATGTTAGATTAGAATGGTAAAATCTGATTTTATTGTTTCTAATCTTATATTCTATATCGTGGTGAAAAGTCAAACCACCAAATCGTAAAAGAAAATTCTACAGTTTGGTGTTTAGTCTATTAGGAAAGTTTGTCGATACATCCCGTTTTTTCGTAAAACTTCCAAGGGCCCTAAAATAAATATAAAATGAAAAAGTCTATTAAAGTAAAGGCTAATAAGCATCTCTGGATATCTTAATATATGATATAGTTGTACCTATCTGGTAAAAAGTTTTGGTAAATACTCCGTATATGAGAGCTATTTATTGGAACATCCCGTATATGTATATTACACAAATCTGAAAAACTAATATATTTTACATTTTATATATCAAGTTGCGGTTTCCTCATTATATTATTTTATTATTCTTAATTTCTTTTTGAAATATAATATTTATACTTTGTAATACCTACCTAATACTTAGGTATCTGCTGTATACAAGTCGATTAATAAATTCTAAATTATAATATTACAGATTATTAATAATGTAAAAAATTATAATAAAATGTGTGATATATTATGTAGTTGTCATTCTGAGTTCGGTTATTTAATTTTTTCAGATAGAACGTAAATTAGTATCGTACCAAGTACCTATATGAGGGTTCAAAAAACGGACTTGAGATTTGAGCCACCAGCTCCCGGATTGCATTCACTAAAGTAAAAATTACAAAATTAGTAAAAACTCAAAATCGCCTATAAATTCTTTTAAAACCAATAGAGGCTCAAATCCAAAACTATATTTTGAAATTAAATTTTTTTAATTAATTTTACAAGAGTGAACTCGATTCGAAGAACACACTCTATATTCGGTGATACTGAAGACCGAAAACCCAAAGAAAAGTTCGAAGAAATAGTATCTAAACTCTGTTTTATCTATAAAACCAGGCGTATTCTGTATCAGAATCTCTAATATAGTGGCTAACTTGAACGTTTAAAATAACGTTCTATCTCGTTCTATCTCGCCTAATAAAAAGGGTAGAACGTTACTTTAAATGTTAAAGTTGGCCACTATGTTAGAGGCTATGATACAGAATAGGCCTAAATAGTGCAATTAATAATAATTTTTCATTGCTCCTGGCCCACTGATCGTACAGACAGGTTTGCTTCTTATTCGAAAGTGAAAATCATAACTTCGAAATTATAGCTTTATGTTATCAAAACCTCGTCTCGAAATGGCCTTCACGAGTGGCAAAGAAGCTTAAGGTTCTTTTAAAATTAGGTCTCTCTTATATCGATGTTTTGCAAAGCCAGGCTAAGTGCTTATCAGAACTCTTGCAAGTCCTGTCTTGCAGCTTGTCGTACTATAGGTATATACCTATAGATGTTTTTAAACTTGGCTTACTTCTGATGCAATCACATGATAAGATTATTGTATTACCTCTTGCTTCAGAAGCTAATACGCAACCTGGGAGCAATTTTTTCCGCCAACTTCAAATACTAAACGTCACTGGTAGTCACCAAACTCGATACTCTAGCCAAGCAAAAAGTATTTAAGATATTTTCCTACCATCCATTTACCTCTTAATAGATTTTATCGTTCCCTTCGCAATTAGATTAGCCCGACATCCAAAGCAAATCTCTTCTTCTACTACAAATTATTAACTGAATCGTGAGAGATAGTTAGCAACCTCATGTTTGTTACACCTGAAAGCGAGTTCGTTCCCTGCGTCGACAAAAATATGAACGAAAAACATTTGTAGATAATTAAATAAGAAACAGTTTTTGATGGGAGATATTTTTTAGAGATTTACAAAATTGAGCAAGAGGCGCATTTCTGAGAGAAGACCTATCTGCAAACAGATTTTTATATCAAAATCTCAGTAGTCGCTTTTTCTTCTTACAGTAAGGCTACGGCCTCTTTATTATTACTCGATGTCAGTGACACCGACTTGCACATCTCCCTAACTTCTAATTTGTTCCTTTTTCAAATTTGCTTTTGGAAAAACTTCTATTAATGAAATAGTTGATTTACGGTTGAAATTAAAACTTACGTATTAGGAGCTTCAGCTTCAAATTAATAGGCATCCTGAAATAATTAATACTCAGTTCCCGTGTAGGTACATAACTCGTATAAAACAAATTGTAAAAATAACACTCTGGAGTACTTTTCCAATTTACGGTAATAGAATGCAATTAATGTGAACAATAGGTAACGTCATAATTTTGTGGATTCTGCATTACATGCTTAAATGGTATGTCGATCTATTAAAGTCCCAGGTGTATAAGCAGTAAAATGCGGTAGCTTTAACTAAAAGCTCTTATTTGAAAAAGGGGAATGTATGTGCGCCCATTAACTACTAATGGCATAAAACTAATGATTACATTTAACCTGCTTCATATATCAATTACATGCCTTATTAAGAGTTACATACCAACAAGTAAGGAATCTTAAAACGACTAAATTCAAATTAAATAACGTTTGATTTAAGCGCAATAATTGTGTTTTCATAACCTTTCTGTATTGGATTATTAAAGGCATTGTAATTAAAGTAAAACTGCCTACCGAATATAATGAGAAGGCGAATTGGATGGTTTCGGATTCAAGACGAAGAATTTTTGCCGCTTTTTTCAAATCACTATGGTCGTTGATTGATAAAACTTATCGATCAACGGTATAACCAACGAGAACGAGAAATTTGATGTTATAGGTACCTACTCTATACTTACTCAAACCGATTTTTTGTAGTTTAATAAATTTAATTCACGAACTAATTTTAAATATCTGAATATGTATAATAATGGAGTTGTATCATTGACAATCAGTTTAGAATTCTTAGGTTTAAACAGATTTATAATCGTGCTATCATCATCAAGCCATATATGAAAATACCTGTACACTGTACATGTGTACATCCTACCATCATTTGCATATCAGACCGTTTCATTGTATTTCAATGCTGTATTTACTCTATGACAGCGTTATATTATTTACGAAGCACTACCGTCCATTGTGGTTATATACAGGACGACCAAATTAAATTTACTTACAATTTCTATTCATTGCTCGGGAGGTTGTGTCTTCAGGCATTTATTACTACTAGTGATATTTTAAAATAATCTGTCTACTAATATCAAATATGTTATATTTTGACTTCAATCGAGTTTGCTTTTCTTTTTTAAATACAGCGCCCTGTATATGTATATTAAGCTGTTTTGTTATATTTCGACTTCCGGTTCAGTCGGAAATCAGATTAGTTTTCCTATTCCAAATAAAACACCCCGTATACTTTTAGATGTTGGAAATTAAAAAGAGAGAGATTCTGAGCATACTATTGTTTGGTATCTTTTGACATATTTTGAGATCTTGCAGAATTAGCTTCAACACGTACGAAAAAGTCCTGTTGTGGCGTTGACCACATCAGTTTACAATAAAGTAAAAGGAACATTCTTTGTCTTGATAATCTTTAATCTCTACAGCTCTATTAATTAGAATTGAGTTATCACATCACATATGAAATATCACATATCTCTTGGTGAAACATAAAATTAAAATAGAACGAAACTTGGCTACTTAGTCACTTGTGGGAATAGTTTAACGAGTGTTAAACACTCATTTCTGACAAAGGCAGAGATGCCGTGATGCCGAAACAATTGTTAAATAATTGCAACTCATACAATAAATTCGTGAAACTATACCAAGTGCTCCTTATTTCAGTCTATACTGTATTAATCCACCCTGTATATCTACACACATTAATTTACTGCTATATGTAGAGTGTAGAGTACCTACTCTTGAAAAATAAACTCTTTCTTTAAAAATACAAAGCGAAAATATTTAGAAAAAACATAAATTGAAAACAATTTAGCATCGACGTAACGTCCCCAATGTCAATTGCATGCGTAGAGCCAAAAAAGGCAATTTCAGTTTCTTTAGAATTCCAGGTAAAAGTGCTCCTCATTTCCTGTTATGAATCGAGAGTACCTTTAACAAAAGTGACAAATGTGTCGGTACAAGTTTAAATGAAACATAAAAGGCCAATATTCGGTTCACAATAAAGTTAAATGTATAGAAAAACCACAACCTACATTTATTTGTAGGTAAACAAAACCTCCTAAATTTTGTAAAAATCTTTTCTAGGGTGGCCGACAACAAAGGCTAAGTTAATACTAAACAAACAAATATTTCTTGTGTACACATATTTCCATTAGTTTGCTTTATACATATACCTACACATACAAAAGTTATAAAGAGCACCGCCGGGCCGGGATTACTATTTAACTCTCTTAAAGTCACAGTTTCTTTTAAACAAGACGAAATTTGTTAAATTAAAACTTAGAGTTATCGCTAACGTATTAAGTATTTATGGTAAAATCGGAACTAAAACCTCCAAATTTCTCATTATTCATTTAAACGTCCACTACCTATATACAAGCAGAAGAATCGGAGGAAGATGTGTTACGTGATCTAACGTGTTTCATATTTCCCCAAATACATAACTAGGTACCTTTAAACCAAAAACATATTTCTCTTTATTGTGTATCATCTATAGTCACATATTAAAATTAACAAAAGATAGCCCATCACATAGATAGGTATTACTATAATCGGTACACAAACTTTAACGCTTTGTTAGGTCCATTTCTACCTGTCATCCAAGTTATAAATTTCAACCCTTGTTTATAAATAGTTTTAAACGTTAACTTGTTAAAAACTTCTTTGTAATCCGAGTATGTTGAGCAAAAATGCAAAAAAATAACAGTTAGCTATTAACTTCAATACGAGATTAGGTCTCGAATAATGCACATTTCAATGGTAAACTTACTTACACATCATGTAAACAACAAAAACCCATGTTCTTACTTCTTACAATTTTACACGCTTTATGTTTGTGAAATCTACCTAAAAATTCAATTACCGACAGTTTTTCTACAGGGTGTTTTAATTATCTATACTTTTTTAAATCAGAATTCGTGTGCGAAACTCTATACTCGTTAAAATTCCAGTATTTTCTTCTTTAAGAAAAGTTCTTATTGCCTTGTCTCACAAAAAATAGACTTCTAAGGTGAGAAGATTAATCTTTGTGTACCATAACTAAAATATAAATTGAAGTAGCAAGATAGCATCGCGTATAAGAAATCTAAAAACTTTGTATACGAGGGAGCGGTTGTGAAATATGAGGTGCCACAAAAGTCGGTTCTGGGCCGATTATTCTCTATAATCTATATATATATATATATATGCATCGGGTTACAACGTTATCCGTCTTCCGATTCCTAATCTCCACCCATCTCGGTTTTTCCAAGCCTCTTCCTCCAATCCTCTCGTCCGGATCTCTCCGTCTATACCCTCTCTCCAGCTTTTCCGGGGTCTTCCTCTTTTTCTTCTTCCTTGCGGTGTCCAGTGTATTACTTTCTTCGGGAGTCGGTCTTGGTCCATTCTCTGTACATGGCCGTACCATCTGAGTTGTCCAGTTCTTATGTCATCCACGATGTCGTGCTTTACTTCCATTATTTCCCTTATCCTTTCATTCCTGATCCTTTCCAATCTAGACTTTCCTGCCGCTCTTCTCCAGTAGTCCATCTCTGTGGCTTTTAGTGATTTCTATAATCTATATATGCTCTACGTAAATGATGTCCAACTATCCGAACCTCACTCATGTCTTTATTAATACGATACATCTTTATTAATAGCTGGAAAAAACAAAGAACTGTTAAGTGCTAAGTGCAAATACTAAAATACTCACTTTACCATCTTTGTATATTAATGAATGTCTAATGTCTTAATTGCATATATGGGAATCAAGACAGTCGTCATACTAGAACCATGAGCATGAGCAACCTACAACAATTTAACAAGCCAATGCACTACTTGAAATGTTACAATTATAATACTTTTGGGAACCTCGCGCTTATTGTATAATGAGCTCGAGGTGCCAGTTAAATTACTTCTGCTAACGATTTAAGAGTTCAAAAAAAATCAGAAGAGGCATACAATTTGGTTGAGAATTTGGAAAACCATCATGTTGTAGAATAGTAAAATTAATTACAAATTTTAATGTAAAGTTAAATTAATGTGCTTATACAGGGTGAGCCATTTAGGCGTCTGCCTGCGATAGCTCCAGTCTTCCAATAACAGAAGTCCTCCTCTATATTATTGTCTTTTTGGGAGTCCTTGCAGAAGAGATTTCTCGTCTCCGTCAGCACTGAGCTTCTACTGGAGATTCTCAGATAGAAGCAACAGTTCTCTTTCCAAAGTAATGTTCTTTCGCCTCCCCTCGCTTCCCGCCTTAGAAGAAGCAGACCGAGAGATCAAGACTTGCTTTTTTATATAGCCTTGTTCCTCCGCTCTTTCTACCTCTCCGGTCCCACCACATTGTTACCAACGACTGGTTCTTTGAGGTTTACCGTAAATCTCCTGGGAGCACCGTAATAGTGCCGAGGTTTGTAAGATTATGCCAAGACTTCCGTGAACCCTGGCTATACGTACCTGTGGTTTAAGTTCATGGGACTGCTGCACGACCAAGCGGCTTCGTTCCTTTAAGAGCCCTTTATAGTAAGTCACCACCCTGTATAAGTTACAAACCTATGTAAAAACTTCGATATTCAATGGACTGACTGAGCCCAAAAACAATAAAACGATTTTTCAGACTAAAAATGAACAACTCTATAAAAGTTACTAGGTAAAAACGATAAATTAATCACATGCGAGTTTGAATAATTAAACAAATAGTTAGTCAATATATTAACAAAGATAACTATTAACTACAGAATAAAATATGGAGTTTACACATTATTATTCAGGGACACACTATAAGTATCGATAAACACAAAAAAATAGAAGTATCAAAAAATAACATGGTAGGCTACCGGTGTAACACAGTTGTAACTATGCTAGTATCCAGATGAAAAACGGTAGAACGAACATTTCTACACAAGATGCCATTAAAAGACAAGAATTTAATATTGTAGACGTGGTATGGTGGTATTAAATAAGTCTAGTTGAGTAGGCGTAAAATTGTCCATAAGATACAATCAAATTAAGTAAAACGTCGTTTCGGAGCTGGGGATGGTTTTCAACGGTTTTGTTCAAGATATAAAACCGTTTCCTATCTGCACCTTGTTAAATTTTCTTCAGTTTAGTTTTTCGCGTATTTGTAATATAAAAATCAATCAACCATCAATCTAGAAAGTGTTGCATTGAAAAATGTTAATTTTCAAAAAAATAATAGTACGTACTACTATCAAAAAATGCCATCGGTCAATTTTCAAAGCTTATAAAATTTCCTTCAATTTGGTTTATTTTTCAATTTCGTACGATAAAATTAACCAATACAGAAAGCCAATAATGTATTATATAATTTATTGTAGTAAATCTTATTAAAACAATTACTGTAAAATTTATGAACATCATGTAACACACTCTAAAAATTGTTAACTTTATACAAATTTTCATACTTGTACACAATATAATAAAAATCATACCATTTTATTAGTGATATACATATAAATAATAATTAATATAATAAACTACTTTCTTTAAACAAGCCAATTAATGATATTTGATTGAATAAGTCACAACTTAGACCATATTATAATACCTAGATTTAAAACATACATTAACAACAATAAAATTAGTTTAAAAGTTACAAAAATTAACAAAAACAAAATGGCAATTGTTACAAATCGAGGCACTTAATAGTTAAATTACGTTTTTTTAACATTATTACTCTTCATAAAATACAATTAAAAAACGAAATTCATAATGGTTTAGTAAAGTTTGCCGGAAACATTCCTTTGTCTCCGTTGTTTACTTTTACTCCCATCAGCCACCCTTCCTCCTATGACAAACAAAATACAAATTAATGTTTCGTTTCTTGAAATTAAAATACAAATTACCTGTTCTTCGGGATCCTCGTATTCGATTACGTCGATTATTTCGTCTACATCGAAAGATAATTCATCGACATCTTCTCTATTGTACTTGTAAGTCGCCTTTACTCTATATAGAACACCTGGTGGTAAATTTTCGGTGGTAGCACCTACAAAACAAGACAAACCTACATGATTCAGCCAGCAAACTAATAGTCAATTTAAAATTAAAGCAATCATTCTTTTTTTAATTACTGGGTTTTCTTGAAAAGGTCTCGGTCTTATTATGAGTCTGTCCATGGTAATGTCTCTTCGCAGAAGGCCAAGAGCCTGTTCGAATGAATCGTTTGCATACATTTATCTGTTTTTTTATCCGGTGTAGGATCACCCCTTTGTGGAAATCCATGTTGTGGTTCAAAAATGCCAGCTCTGGAGCATAAGGCAGAGCATACCTCATTTCTGTACTAGAGCGAACCGTCGTGAAACAGATTGACCATTTTGTTCCCACTTATCACACCCTTCCAATCTCAAAACTCTTGTTCTCTAATCTCAGCGCCATCATAGCTTAATGCTCCCCGACAAGATGGAGTAGCAGTAGAAGTGGTAATTTCCAATAAAAACGAATTTCAAATGAGACTAATTTCGATTACCTTTTATACAGTCCAGTTCCAAACGAATTAGCGAATATAACACAAAATTAGTTTTTACTGGTTAAACTTTGTAAGTTCAATTGCTATAGAAGCTACAAACCAAAATGAATATTTTTTTAAGTTGTTATTTGGTTAAAACTTAATTTCTTCAGTTCAAAATTTCTGTATTATCGTTACCACATACCTTAGAGATGTTTAGTTGCATAGGTGCAGATTTAATACAATTACAGTCTGTTATTTTATTTCTATTATTACGAGTGCTAAATTGTCTAATCTAATGGACGATTACAAAAGAATAAAATTAAACATCTTGACCTCGACCTTCTCTTGTTCGAAATCGTTAAAGTTTACTTTGCCTACGATTGTAAGGGATACATTCTCAACATTTAAATTTATTAACAAGTTAATGACGCAAGATGCTTTCGAGTCGAAAAATGTCAGAACTTTTGAAAATGAAGCGACCCCCCTAATGTTAATTACATATTGTTACTTACCAACAGGAATATCGTAAAGTTCTTCAACTTGTTTTTGAGGTTTATCATTTTCGGTATTGCTTATCGTAGGCGCTACGTTATCGCGTGAAACATTATCGACATTTTCCCGTGAAACATTATCGACATTTTCGCGCGAAACACTATCGACAATTTCGCGTGAAATACTATCGACATTTTCGCGCAAAACGTTATTAACATTTTCACGCGAAACGTTATTAACATCTTCACTCGAAACGTTATTGACATTTTCGGCCGTTTCGTGTGAATTTGTAGGAGACGAATTAATAGATAATTCGCAAGTTAATGGTGTGGAGGAATTGGAATGCGGAGCGGGCGTTTCAGGTACAGAATCCAAGTCTAAGGACCGATGGGTAACTATTTTTTCACGTTCGGGTGTTTTAATAGTAGTAGGTGAAGCTAAGTCTTCAGCTGCAAAACACACACTATGTTAGTTTTCAGTAATATTCTATAATACTGAATGTATTAATTGTAAATTCGAAGCTAGTAAATAAAAAATTCAAATATTAATTTTGGGATAAGTTACCTACCATAATAATAATAATAAAAAAATAGTTACTACGCTTGTACAATTATAAACATAAACCTGACTTTATAAATTTCTAATACTTTTAGGTGCAATCTTTTAGAACTACCACCACATACCCATCTACTTCTTCATCAAACTTCTGAAATATTTTAAACTATTATGCCATTAAAAAAAGCTCTTTGATTCTGAATTTAGAAAATTTAGAGAAACGTACGAAATCCATTGCTACTCAGAAATAAATTACAATAAAAAAGTTCTGAGTAAAAACTACTACGCTAGAAAAAATCGAAAAGTTTTCAACGTTCAATGATTACCTAATACAAACATTCTCAATCGTATTATAGGGATTTAGTACAGAAAATTAGCTCTAAATTAGTCAAATAAATTAAACAATTGTCTGCTACTATTGTAGGGCGTCCAAGAACGTGTTACAGAAGAGACAAAGGAGGAAACAGATTTAAAATGTTTAATTCCAAAAGGTGGCCAGTATAAAAACGATTGTCCCATTTTCTACTTTTTTTATTAAAACTTTGCAGATAATTAATTTTATGAAAATATAAAAATATGAATATGTAGGCAAAATGTAGAGCCTTAGTTTTGATGTAGTCGATGTTTTAAATAATTTCAAAATTGGCTACTTTGAAAAGATTAGTTGGCTGTCGGTTATTAATGTGGAACGGAAGACGCATTGGATTGATAAGATAAAAAATCGCTAGATATGTAAATGTTTGAGGTAGGTTCGTATAGACTAACTAATCTAATTAACTAAACGAATACTGGCCAATTTTCTACCTTCACCAATCACGAAGATAGCAATGTTACCGCACGTCCTGTATACAATTCAATATACCAGTATTACCATAATTGAAAATAAAAGTTTCAAAGGCAAAGTTCAAAAATACTTTTATAGCTCAATATATAGATCATGAAAGTAGTCCACTGATTCGATAGTCCGCCCACCGTATTTAATTAAGAAATTTAAGAAAATATTTCGAGTTGTTAAAAAAATAAACAAATTTAGCCGTAGTTTGTAAGTAAAAAAAATATGCGTGTTATTGTGCTACCAAATTATTCTCAAAAAATTGATCGTTTTTTTAATAATAAAGCGTTACAAGCCAACAATCACAAACACAATAATTAGGCTACACACAAATTGTGCAATTAATAGCTAAAAATACAACCTAAAGCTATACAAACACGTCTACAATTTCAAACTTGCAATTACCTTATTATCTTGTAATAAGTCGATGTGGGTTTATGTTACATTTTTAATCAGTTCTACTTGTAAGAGGAAGGTTTTACTAATTTAAAATCCAAGCTTATTCGACCTACTACTTACCGGAATACAACACAATCGTATTAAAATTTTATTTTCTACATAAGTACCAAGAATTCGAACAAAAAAAATTAAAATAAAGTACAACTTACGTGTAGTAGCCACATTATTAGTTGGCGGGGATACGTTATTAACAATAGACGTAGCAATGTTACTAGTCGATTTCGGTAAAGTCGAACCATTGCTCTTTTTTATGCTGTACGAACCCCTTTGGCTGTCCGTGGCTAATTTGTCAACAATGGCTTCGAGTTCGGCAAAAACCTAAATTGTACACCAAGATTCCAATAAAAATCATAATAACACAAAATAATAAGTTGTTAGTAGTAAATATTTTTTTAATTAAAAAGAAAATCGAATTAAAATTTAAAAATGCTTTACATCCATCGAGTGTTCCTAACAAAATGATTTAAAAAGTTCAATTGTCCGATCCAAATTACCTTGCAATTTTAAACTAATAACGAGTTCAATTTAAAATTCAAGTCCCTAAGCGCTTCAGATAATACAATTAACTCTAGATGCTAACCGATCAAATATCGGCATCTTGTTTGCGAGCACACGAGGACAAGAATTTTAACTCGACAACTCCGTTTAAGTGCCAGCATGCAATTCACAAACTTGTGCCTTAAGAACTACATTGCGGCAAAGCTACAAATTGAACCGATTCCAAATTTTACTACACCTATTTAAGTGAAGCAGAACTTGAGAATGAACCTTCTTAACTATTGTAATGAGCATCTAGTATAATATTTAGTCGGCAGAATAATTTCGTAGCAACAATTAAACTTTAATATGACCACATGGGGCTTGCACCAAATGAATTTATTCATAATTTGTACATTTTTATAAGAAAATCGTTAATTTCCTGTTAATACAAATTTTGTAAATTGCTTACTTTGGAGTTTTCGGCGTGAAATACTTGTTGAGAACTAAATAACGATTGTAGATTCGTAACTAGAAATAATATTCTCGAATCGTAAAGTGCGGGCAACTCGTCGTGTAATTCCGAATTTAGCATATTGTAAGTTCTTTTTGCTTCTTCCAATTGTTCCCGTCCCTTACTCAACTTGGCATCGTCTCGTTTCTTCGACATATTTAATTGTAACGATTGAAAATTGTGTCTTTGTCCATCGTAATCAACCAATTTACGACCCCTTTTATCAATTTTTTTCTGAAAAGAATCGCTTATTATCAATTTTATAGTAGAGTTACACTTAAAAGTATTGAAATAAATTGTGGGTCATTTTAATTCGTGAAATTAATTTAAAAGTCTAAAATAAACCTAATTTACTTAGTGCCTATTTTGTTATCAACCGAGCGTTTAAAAAGTTGTACTATGGCATACAAATTTAGGGAGATATACAATATACAGGGTGTTCAGATATGCCTTAACCAAAGGTACGCGATTCTACAGATCAAATGAACAGTACAAGGGCGTTGGAAGTCTTCTGTAACGACTTTTCTCTATTAGATTTAATTTACATGATTTACAGTTTTATTTGACATTTTATATCAAGGGGAATATGCACAACAAATTTCAACCACCCTGTATAACCAATCCTGCAGGTTTCTCTTCAGTAAAACTTTAAAAATGGACGATCAGCCTAAAATTTGCACACTGAGTGCAAACTTTCTCGACTCTAAACTTTCAAACGGTCCTTATTAAATTTGGTTTATTACTTTCATAAAATCAAACCAAGAAGGGCTTCCTAGGGAAGTGAAGACAATCATCAATTTTTCAAAAAGCCTTAAAGTTAAAAAAACATCTAAAAAGACCCTAATATTGTCAGAGATATTACAAGATTAGTAGGTACTTTAAGGCTTATAGCCCAAGAGCTAGCACACATTTATGGTAGGTACGCTCCGTAAAGTTATCGGTAACTTTACCACCAGCAGAGAGGTACAATAATGAATAATCTCTTTCAATTCTATTCTTCTATTGATTGTATAGAACCTCTCTGCTGGTGGCGTAAGTCAAAAAGAACTTTACGGAGCGGAATTAGAATATACCACTTGTTATTATTCCTAAAATTTAAACTGAGTAATACTGCATTTCTAAACATCTCCAATCAGCGAAGAAAAATGTTTGCTAACTTTAGAAGTCCCGAAGTCCTTAAAATTTTAAAACAACTACAAAAGTAGCCTAAAGTGCAGAATGTCCAATTTCTTAAAATATGTTCTAAACTACAATTAGAAGGGACAATAACGTCATAATAAATAGGTACTAATTAACGAAAATGTGCTCTCTCATATCCGATACGTTAGTTATTACGTTATTAGCTTATTCCGTTCATCGGTTATACACACTCGACGTCCTTATGTTGCTTAAAATAAGAAAATCTGATTAAATAATTTACCCTCATTTCTCCAAATTGACTCTGATATGTATTGAGTGGAATCATAACTTGATCGGCTAATTTGTGACTAAAATCTTGCCATAAAATATCGATTGATTGTGATTGTATAAAAAGGTCATCGTGTCCGGACCACTGACTTTCGTATATTTCTCCAACCGATTCCATTAATGACCTAGATGCAGTCTGAAGTGCTGAAATAAAACAAAATGTGAGTAAAATCCAAGTCAAAATAGTTTGTTAGGAGAACATTCTTAAAATGTATGTAGATCCTCATGATACTTTCAAATTGCGAAAGTCACATATAAACGTTAGTAAATGG
Source organism: Malthinus flaveolus (assembly GCA_950108345.1). Lineage (NCBI taxonomy): Eukaryota > Metazoa > Arthropoda > Insecta > Coleoptera > Cantharidae > Malthinus > Malthinus flaveolus. The sequence goes on from OX467286.1 coordinate 886,110, forward strand.
TTAAATTATATATTTTAAACAAACCACGCAAAAAGTTACGTAAAGGCGATGAATGTAAATTTTTAATTAAACCTAAAGATCATATTTTCAACAGGAAATGTAGTATTTCTCTACTACGTCTGAGTAGGCTGACTTTTTTACACTGCAATAGACAGTGAAATTTAAAGCTTTTTTAATTTGATCTACCTACATCTACATTTGATCTATCATACAATATTGCAATATCGGAATGGTCTAAATGCCTAAATCTTAGATTGACTTGACACATTTTTTATTGGACTTTGCTCTAAAAATATTCCTCAGACTTCTATAAATAATCACAACATACATATTATAAGTATAAGTGATGTGCAACTTGCAGACTCACGCAGCGAGAACTATATTATCTAATGGGCCATCACAATTGTTGTCTGTTTCTGTAAATAAAGGCGAGTTTAAGAGGTCTTTAATGGCTTAAAAATTGCTCTTAATAGCGATACAAAATTACCACATCGTCGTTCGGTTAAGAAATTGTTCTTGCTCGTAAGAATTTCGCTAATTTATAACATTTCCAATCTATACCAGATTAAAATCCATCGATACATTCTTGAAAGTATTATTTCCCATAATAATAATACTCTTCGACGAAGCATGAAAGGTCATTGAAGAAATTTGTGCAAAAACTATTAGAAGTAAGAGTCAAAATGCAATTAAACTTATGTATTTGGGTTAAATAAATTTAGTCGGTTGTAAAGGTATATTTTACGAAAATTGTAAAAGTGGCAAAAAAATTTAAATGTTCAACGAATTACCTCTCACACAACGAATGTAATTGCTAAATTCCTTTTGCAGTTTGTTCGCCGCATTATGTTGTCTAGTGAAATTTTGAAGGTGTTCATCGAAGATATCGTCTGCAGTTCGATCGACTTTGCCCAAGTTTTGTAAAATCTAAAAAGAGAAAAATTAATATTTGGAACAGCAAATTAGCAGAGCTAACGGCTCTTCTTCGACCAAGGTTTTAATCGATTCACAAATAATAAATATCTACTCATTGCAATTGCTACAAATCGAGGCTTGCATATTTGGTAAGAAAGTAAAAACAAGATGTTACAAAAAAAATAAGTAAGAAGTTCAAAAAACCCGCATGAGGCGAGTTTAAAAACAACCTAATGGCTCGACTAACTAAAAGTGTTTCATTTTTTCGAGTTGGGTGTCTTTATTAAATGGAACACCCAAATAACGTATGTAAATCGATGAACAAATTGACCAACACAATTTCCTAGTTATAATGTTAATGAGGCAATTGCTTTAAACACACTGTTAGTATGTATTAAGCAAGAAAATAATCATAAATAGCGTAGGAACATCCAAATTAAGGATTCTCGACAGTTAAACACACCTTGTTTGCGTCATTTAAGCAGTACCCCACTTAAAAACCCCCTTAAAGTTTACAAATTTGCGCTTTTATTTAAATGAATTATAAAAAAATTGTACAGAGACAAGATAATAAAATAGAAATTTAGAATACGACCAAGAGTTGAAGTTTAAATAAATGACGAGCACACACTCGTAATCTTATCTTCTGCTCAATTTGATTTAATTAACAAATTAAATTAACGACGCAACTCTAGTAGCTATGTATTTTTCTATCACCACTTTAAAACGTTTAGCATAAAATTAAATAGATCGATAAGTACAAACTGAGAGGCAAATTTCTGCAATTTTTTTTGCGACGATTACTACTAACTACTGCTAGGAAGCAATGATGCGCTTTTATTTATTTCTAGAAAAAATGTATTGTTGAGGTAATTAACGCCCGTAATAAGTTAATAATTTAATATAGTTGCACTTAATTTCATTATATTGGACTATTACAACGGTAAAATAATCACAGTGAGGTCAATGATGTTTTCAGTCATACTACCATTTCGTACGGTTTTTCGAAGTTATGCTAATAAAGTAGGTAGGTAAGCACACATCGCAACTTATCCTTAATAATACATATAGCACCGAAGATTAATTACAATACTTAAACAATTTCTGAATCCAAGTGCAGTTAGATTTTGCACGGCACGGTCAAACTGAATTTATCGAGAATGAAAGATTTCGTTTATATTTTTAGATATGTTCAAAAGTAATTCCCCTCAACAATGATACACTTCACCATTCTTTCTTTCCAATCTTCTTTCTTGCAGAACCAATCTCCTCCTCGGACACAAGGACTTTCCACCCCGTAAATTTCTCTGAGGCCATAAAACAACCAAAAGGTGGGTATGGTGGATGTTCTATTGTTTTAATCTTTTTTCCAGTCAAAAACTAGACCGTTGAAGCTCAGCCGTATGAGGCCATGCATTGTCGTGATGGAGCATAATCCCAATGTTTTTTCAATACGCCATTTATTCTGTCCTTCGAGCTTAATTGCTTTGACCATGTCCGTACTTCTAAAGAAAACTACGCCCGTAAATTTTTCATAGCTCGTTGTCTTTTGGTGATAGTAGGAATTTCCTCGTCTATATGAATCCATACACGACTCTCTTGACGGGTAGGTAAGTCGACAAAGGGAATATACTAAATTTCATCGCCGGTGTAATTTTAGAAAAAATTTGGTGTCCGCCATTATTGAGAAGTTTTAACGTTTGATGGCAAACACGCCGATGTATGGAAAAATGCTCAAATAAAAATTGTTCCTCGCGTCGCTCTCAACAACTTTGATTTTTACATATTTCTTGTACTCGCAAAGGTAAGTGGGGAAAACACGTAGACAGTTCAGACTAGTTCTCGAAATTTTTGCAAGGAATCAATTTTAAGGTTTTAACTACCCAATAAAAAATGTAGAAAATTGATTAACCTGTAACGGCAGCTGCCTAAATACAAAAAACTGTTACCTTCTATTAATTTGATTTCTACTATACACAAAAATATAATATATAAACTAATATATTTGTAGAGAATTACGTAGGGGATAATTTTGGTTAAAAATTGGTAGAATTGGCGCCTGGAGAACTATTTTGGACGGTGCAAGGTCACCACGAAGTCATTAAAATCACGGTCGTAGATGTTTGATACAAATCACTAGATCACTAGAATCCGATAGTAGGAATCGCACATCCAAATTTTGGTCGTCTTTGTTCAGTCTTTGTTTACTATTAGTACCTAAGTATTATATGCGAGCATGTGCAAACACTGGCGAGCACGCGAGCACCGATTTTAACACCACAGGTTCTTTATAGAGAAAATTGGAATTTAAGGAATTTTAGGTGGGCACCAAATTAGTAAGTGCGCTATTCACAGATATTATCTTTAGATACACACAAGTTTACGAGGGGATTCTTACATTCAAAAATCAAAAGTTGAATGTAATTACTACGTAGTTTCTTAATATTGAAAAAATGGAAATGTAAAACTTGAAAACCACTCTAGAACAACTTCATAAAAGTGATAAGATTTTTTTTTCTTATAAAACAAGAAACGTGAATGAATGTGGTAAGAATGCTTAAGTAGTTTTATTTCATAAATATTTGAGTAAAACCTCGGTAAAACAGTAACAATAAATTAATCTTGGTTAGCCGCTACCTCGGCGTCTCAGCCTTAAGTTCAGTGTGCTAATATACGCAATACAGAATTAGAAGCGAAAAGATGCTAACTGGATACCGGCAAATTAATTGCAGATATAAATTAATAAAAATATAGAAATTGTCATTTCGCGATTTAATAAGCAGAGGTGCAGAGGAGCGCTCGCAAGTTGTAAACATGTGCCTGGGTGTAGGCGACACAGTCGCATTTCTCCTTAAAAGCACTTCTTCCCTTCATTCTTCAACTCGAGTCATCACACCTTTTGAACGAACTCGAACATTTTCAAGGATGAGGTATTATATTGACGATGTCAGACCAATAGTCCCCTAACACGAACCATCTGCCCTATCCAAATGCTAATACTGAGCAGTCTGCAGTCAAAAGAACATGTTGCATCCAAAGTTTTACCGCATTGGTTTTACGTTCTGTGATGGTCATGAGTCATGATATCTTAAAAATGAAATTTGCACTTTAGCTATAGACGAGAAGTTTCAGATATTTTAGCCAAAACTCTAAACTCTCTCAAAATAAATTTAGAAATTTGTGGTTGGTCGAAGGTTTGTATATTATAACCTTAACTGTTATTTTTGATTAACGCTCATCCCAACTGATTTATTTATTCCTCAAGAAACCGTTATCAACGGCCGTGAAGTTCCTAAAAGTATTTAGTTGATCTGTGATTACTATGACCACGGCAAAAGGGACGCTCGCGTCTTTTTAGGAATCACAAATTATAAACAAACCATCAATTATTTTTGTTCAAATAGTTGCTTTAAAATAAGCGAAAATGATTAGTCCGAAGCTGAATTTTTATTCATCACTCGGTTGATTATAATTAATTATCTTAAGAGTCGAACAGAAAAGTTTAGTTACGAAAAGCCTTTGAGCTGTGCAATAGTGCTCGTAACCGTTTGTCTAAAATACACACAGCCTTGAGAAGCAATGACCTATGTTTTGAACACCTCTGACGCCAGCATTTGTACGGAAAACGTCGGAAAACGTTATTAATGAGTAATGAGTAGCAAAATTGGAAGCGGAAATGTGCAGCTTCAGACTACTCACGTAGTAGGTGCATAGTCTGCGTCGAACTTTGAAGTGTATAAAGGTCACTGTGGGAATTGGCTCAGTTTTCTGAGACGAAATAAGCTTTTTGGTAGGTTTTTTAAACTAACATCTGAAGACGGCCCTCAAACGTCGAAACATTACCTCTATGATATTATTCCAAATAAGTATTTGTTATTTTTATGAAAAAGAGAAAAAGTACTTTCCATAGACAATATAAAATCACTCGTCTGCTATATTGGTCTCGTTACGGCAGGGCATGCACTCAAATTACTAAAAAAATGTAAAATTACGTCATTTATTCTTGATTGAAATTGTAATTTAAAAAAAAGAGAGAACTAATGCCCAACCAGAATTTAGACAGACGGCGGGTTTGTCCGTTATAAGCGAGAAACTAACAAAATCAGTTTTGGCAGATTTTAGTAGTTTTCTCAAACTTTAATGCGCTCTAGCACCAAAATTGTTCGTCTAAAGACAAAACCTAAAGAGTTGTAATTAAAAATTATGAATATTTGGAACAATATCAAGCGGCATAATGTTTGCTAACTCTTGGCCTACAAACGTAAAGTAAAGTCTAGTTTTTTGGGTAAGTCAATGGATTATTCTAACTATATTGTCAAAATTTACTGTAAAGAAAAGAAAATTTTAGTTACTCTAGAAACTTCAATAAAGGAAATTACGGTAACGTTCAATTAATAGGTATACCCCGGTTACTTTTGGTTGTTGTATTTGAGATTACAATTGCGTACCAATAATTCCCGGTTAGAAATTATGGAGGAAATTATAAATAATTGGCACTCAAGCAAAAAAAGTTATCGACCTCTAATTAAACTTAAATGCTTTATAGCTTTAGGTTGTCTGATGATTTCTATTTGAAAACTACCACCGTATTACTTCACAAGAAACGCCTTGTTAGTGTTCTTAAATAGAAAGTTATCCTCCAAACTCTAATTAGTAACAAAAGTTTTAAAAGCCTACTCGATGTATGTGCGAGCAAGTACGAGAAAAATTTACTTTATTGCCCAAAATAAACATGAAGTCAGCTTAAGTGCAAATAATCTAAACTCGTTTTGTTCTCAATAAGAGAGCCTCGAATAATTGGATATTGGCACCATCGGTCTGCAAAAAATCGCGATCAAAATAGCCTTAGATAAATAAAATAATAGAAATTAGTTGAAGCGGCACTTCATAGATGGGGGGCGTCTCCCAAAAAATGTGTTAAATTAAAATGTGGGTTGTGGGTGTTCTACCGAATTAATTACGCGAAATGCAAAATAAATACGTACACAGAAAGAATGATAAATAAACTTATCTTCGCATAAGTATATTTCCGATGTAATAGACAAAAGTATGTTTAGATCTGCCTCGAGGTTATATATAAACAAGTTTCCTAGTCCTAAGTCTTAATTTAACTTGTTCCAAAAAGAAAAAAATACTTTTGGAATACGTAACGTTACTAACTTGGCACGTACATCTTTTTCTTACTTTTATCTTTTATTTAAATTTTCTGCAAGCAACATAACCTCATAATTTAATTGGATTGTGTAATAAACTCTCAACTTTACATTTTACATACTCGGTCTTTTTTACCTGTATTAAACTACGAAGTGCGAGTATAATCGGAATTTTTAATAAAGCACAAGCTAAATCAGATTACGTTGGATTTGTCAGACTGCGCTAATAATAATCACTGGTAACTGACCTTCTCTTTTGCACGTCCTGCATGCTTCTGTACCGATTTGGCTAAAAAAGATCCTTTACTTTCGGACATTTTAAATTTAAGCACCCCGTTAATAAATTAAAACAAAATGTTTCACGCACTCGAGTTTTAACACCGCCACTTAACCTTTATTAATTAATTTATTAAGTTCGTTAAGTTTCCTAGTTGCTTCAAGTAGTATCGGAACACGAAACTTTGGCCTTATTTCCAATTTATTTTAGACCAGATTGCCGCTACGTCCACAATAGTCACCTTGGCACGAGTGTATTTTTAGCATTAATACCTTAGTGCAGGCGGTAAATTCGTAAATCACTTCCTTTTTTACTTAAACTAATTAGAACTATTTATTTAAAGTTAAAAATTCGTAAATTATTACAATTTTTTAAGATACCATACAGGTGTGTTCACACCATCACAAATCGGAACGGAACCAACATTGGAAAGTATTTGAAATCGTCGTGTAATAATGGTAAAGTCGAAGAAGCACGAACGACCCGAGACTAGAGTAAACGATTTTGTGTTTATGTTAAAGAGAGATAGCGTTATTTTATAAACGGTAAATAGACATAATACTGCAAGTTGATAATAATGTCCTAAAGAATACGTAACTATATGTTGTGTAATTGTATATTTCAATTTTTTATCCATTGTATTATTTATTATTTTTATCGTATCATACTACAAATATTTTTTATTGTTCGGTTGAAAGTAGAAGTTGTTCTATGAGTATTATCATAGTATTATATTAAATTATTATAATTATAATTTCGATTTAATTACCGTGCCTATTATACGACGATTATTATTAATATCGAAAATTGCCAAGCATTTTTATGGTCAGCTACGTAACATAATGAAGTTCATGCACTCTAAAATAATTTGAAAAAATGTACTCGGGTCTTTAAAGCCTCTGACAATAGAGTTCAATTTTATTCAGGACCGGTTTAGGGGCGAAATCCCCATTGATATAATCATCTGCTCTTTCAACCCCAACAACAAAATACGCTGGATTGGATTACTCCATGAACATTTCAACTTTCAACCCTATCATGCTATCATCGACTACTTTATTTTTGTATGAACTAAATTAGAATAGCCATTTGCACTAATTTAGTTCATACAAAAATCAATTTCGATTTGCACACAGTAAAACCCAAATCTATTCAACGACTACTTTATGCTCACGGGGTCCCATTTAGGCTTTTGTACGTTTATTAAGGGAGTCTTTGACACCACGTACTACGCGGCACCAAATTTTTATACTCTTGCAGCAGCCTCTCGACTCTTCATTTTGACTTACAATTTTAATTCAAAAAGTCGTATTTGACGTTAGTTTGCTACGCCACTGATAATTAATTCGTCCCGAACGCCGATCCAAACACTTTTGGGAAAAAAGGCAATAAAGTACTACTTGAGTGGTATAATTAATGTGATTAATGAACTCTTAAATCACTAGTTTAGAGGCAGGCTCCATAAAGAGATTCAACCTTGAACCGTCCAATGTCACGGATTTATAAAAAAAGTACATTAATGGTGGCTCACATAATTCCGAAATGGAATAAACCCAAATATCTAAGAGCCTATTCGTCGGCAAATGTAAAAAGTCGATATCGTTCAAATATTGCCCTAATTTTTAGTCCAAAATCCTAAATCCGCAAAGGCGTTAAATTAAAACAATGTGTAAAATTAGTTCAGATTTACCAGATGAGGAACTAAATCCATAGTTTTCAATTTTAAATTTCCAGAATTTGTAATTTACATGCGCAAAAATAAGTATTTTTATTTTTCAAATTTAGGTGTAATTTGGGTTGCATGCCCCACCAGGCGTAGTCAGTACAATTAATTGCCAGTAACAAAACGAGCATCATTTGCAGACAGCATTATTTTGTAATTTTGACCCTCAGCAAAACAATTAGTTTTAAGTTTTAACTAAACTAAAAAATCTCCAAAAATAACTACAAAAACATTTCTTTACGATTAGAGATTAGAGACGTAAACAAGCAAAACCAAAGCTACGAAATTTTATACCGAAGATTTCTTCATTTCGAATCACCTGTCTGAAACCAAAAAAATCAATTTTTTTCAATAATTATCTTCACTCACTTCACCTCGTTTAAATTTATTAACTTGTTTTTCATGAGCAAATAAAAAGATGTGCTAAGAAAAATACGCAAGCCTTCTAAAAGCAACATTTTACAAGTCTCATCGTTGGAAGACTGATAAAATGAAAACAACTTCTACTGGCCTGGGGGGCATTGATTGTTGACCTTGATCAGTAATATAAATACTTGACAAAAGATAATTTTGTTTTATAGTAAATTTGAGTTTTGTAGAGAACGTTTCAGAAATGAAGTGTTTAACGACTTTGTTGTTGTTATACGTTACGAGTGTGTACGCGAGAGGTTTAAGAGAAGAATTTACGTGGAGTAGAATATCTTATGCTATTCCGGGAGGAAGAAGGGTTGCTCGCCATAGTGGGCATCCACATTCAAATGTACATCGCGTAGCGCAAACTGGTACACAGTTTATGTTCCCGGAAGATTCTGATTTGCAAAGTAATCCTCAGTTCAGACGAAATAGAACGCCGTTTGCTCAAAGTGGTTCGTTTGGTCAAAGTGCTGGTCAGTTTAGCCCAGGTGGAGGTCAGTTTGGCCAAGGTGGAAGTCAGTTTGGCCAAGGTGGAGGTCAGTTTGGCCAAGGTGGAGGTCAGTTTGGCCAAGGTGGAGGTCAGTTTGGTCAAAGTGGTGGTCAGTTTGGTCAAAGTGGTGGTCAGTTTGGTCAAAGTGGTGGTCAGTTTGGTCAAAGCAGTGGGCGGCCTGGTCAAAGTGGAGGTCAGTTTGGTCAAAGCAGTGGGCGGCCTGGTCAAAGTGGAGGTCAGTTTGGATTAGGTGGTGGACAATTTGGCCAAAGTGGTCAGTCTGGTCAAAGTGGCCAGTCTGGTCAAAGTGGTGGCCAGATTGGTCAAAGTGGAGGTCAGTTTGGACTAGGTGGCGGACAATTTGGCCAAAGTGGTCAGTCTGGTCAAAGTGGCCAGTCTGGTCAAAGTGGGAGTCAGTTTGGTCAAAGTGGTGGCCAATTTGGTCAAACTGGTGGCCAGTTCGGTCAAAGTGGTGGCCAGTTTGGTCAAAGCGGTAGTCAGTTTGGGCAAAGTGGTGGTCAGTCTGGTCAAGGTGGTGATCAAGGGAATCAAAATGACCAAGGCTCTCAGCAAAACTCAAATCTTAACAGTGAAAATTATATTTACCGTAAGTATTTTTTTTATTTACTAATTACGCAGTTAATAACAAACTTAATTAAATGTAATTTCGAGTGCTAGCTAGTGGCTAGGAAAAAGAGTAGGCTCTGTTGAGTAAAAAATAAAATCCTTTAGTTCAACTAACAAACGTCACTTGAATAATATTATAACTTTTTAGAGCAATCATCCAATCATCTTGGTAGAGAGCTTCAATTATTCAAATAATGTATGAGTCGGTTGAGATATACAGTGTGTCTAAAAGATATGCTACATATCTCAGGCGTAATGAATAGCACTTTCATTTTTTAATAACAAGGTATGCTTATATTATACTCTCTTTTCAATGATGTAAAATTTTAGTATACTTTTCGAAGAAAAACGCCTCCCATAATATTTGAATCAATCCCAAGGCTCGTTGCAACCAAATCTTTTAATTAATTGTATTTCTCTGGCTTTACAAAAATGATGTAATTTGCCAAATATTCATAAATTAAGAACAAAAACAACTAATATATTGGAGCGATATTTCTTTTACTTTAACTAATTAATTTAAATAATATTAACATATAAAGTGCTGTCATTAATAAATTATTATAAAAATGAAAAATATTACAATTTGGCTCGTGTATTTTTAGTTTGGTATTCACGTTCATGGAAATTCCCTCATCTGTGTCTACCTTGAAGCAGTTAGTACACACAACACACATACATTAATTTTACGATTATTGAACTTAAAAAACATTACAATTAAGTGGTTGCTTTCAACTTCCACAAAGAAATTATGACATAAACTTAAATAGTAATACTCATTTCCACTGAAACGATTTTAATTGTTAAATAAATTGTAACCGCATATATATATACAAGCTTGACCAGCTTCGCCATATTTGTTTTAACAGTGAAACTTTCCAAATCAAGGCTCTAGTACTTATTGTAAGGCGTAAGGCTAAGGCTATTAAATCGAATGCAAACGTTACGTTTTTTTTTATCGAAGTCGGTTGGGTAGGTTGATTGCCTTTTCACAACCGTGTATTATTGGGAATCCTCAATGTATTAAAGATCTATAGATGCCAGACTGGTGAATTAAAGAGGTCATATAAAGTGAAGCAATTTATTGCTTTAAATGCCGTAAAATGAGAAAAACGATATTTTATAAGACCAAATTATTCAATTTCTTCAAATGGTCTAGGTCTAGTCTTGATACATGCGCGCGTAAGAACCAATGTGTTGTAATAGTATATCAACTTTATAAGTTATATAACTTTTATCAAGCTGATAATAGAGAGAAAAAGCAAAACATATAGTATATACGTACACTGTATGTATGTATGTATATACTCGTACATAGGTCTGTATATACTCGTACATAGGTCTGTATAATGTCACAATGTACATTGTACATAATAAGTAGTGCAGATACAGTATAAATATATCCATAATCCATAGATATAGATAGTATAGATAGGATATACATGGCACGGCGTATGTATTACCGCGTTACATACAAATAAAACATCAAATCAAATCTGGAATACTCCTGATTTCTGATCTGGTTACTTTCTATAGTCTGTAAAAATGGTTTTATAACTATTCTAATCACAGTTTGTTCTTTTTCAGAAAACAATATTCCAATGGGCGCCAATCGTTGGAGAAATAAGCTGTTCATAACGGTACCTCGTCGACGCAATGGTGTACCTTCTACACTAAGTTTCGTTTGGACCAATACTACGCAAAGACACAACGTACCTTTAATTCCGTATCCAAATTATGAAATTAATCAATTGCCCATAAGACCAAATTCTACCAATATCAATGATATTCATTTTGTGTCGGTATATCGTACCGCCGTCGATGTCTGCAATCGACTCTGGGTTGTGGACACCGGACTTATAGAAATTCCAGGTACGAAAGTATGAGATTAATTTTGAAATTTTTGCAAAAACATTCAAAAATCTACTAGTAGATGGTAAAAACTCTCAGACCCCCATCAATTTTCACAGATTCAAAATGTCGCCAACCTTGATTATATCAATCTCTCGCGAATGATTCACTTTACTATATCAGACGTGATTAGCGACTCACTAACAGTGAGTCTAGACTCCTAGACTTTAATACGTTCGTTCAGAAAGGTCATCGAATTGAATTCAACTTATAGAAACTTACCAAAAGTCCCACAAACTCCCACATTTTGGCTTGGTCTTAGAGATCAACCTGAACAGCTCGGGATGCAGAGTGCAAAAATATACTGAACTATTATTATAAAATACTGGTTGAAAGAACATTGCAAATGAGTAATAAACAAGGCTTGTGAAGGATGGGATTTTTCTCTTGTTTCAGTTTATTTCTTATAATTTGAAAACTACAAACTTTTTGAGAAAAGTGACTCTATAGATAAATAAAGAACGTCAAATTTTCTACAAATTATATTTCTTCGACTTTTTTCTTCGAATGAACGGTTTAGGCCTTAGGCGCTAGAGCGCGTTAAAATTTGACTAAAATTCCAAAATTGAAAATTGTTCCAAAAACTGTAGAGCGCTTTGAGGCAGTCAAGTATATAGAGTTCCTCGTTTTTTCGAAATGACTTCTTGATTCTACCTATTGTAATCCCGTTTAATTCGTGTTGAAAACCTTGTGCATTTGTTCACAATTTCACCTGGAAGAATCAAGAGTTATAGAAAGAGGTAAAATTGTGAACAAAGGTGGCTTTTTAAATTTAATTGATGGCCCTTATCAATACGGATTAACAATAGATAGAATCAAGAAGTCGTTTTGGAAGATTTAGGAACATGCTGTTACAAACATTGATTGTGTAGGCACCTTTTCTCACGTCGCTCTCATCAATAGAGTTCACCACAAAAAATTAAATAGTTGATCTTAGCTTAAACGTTTTACTATAAGCAAGATAAACTATAAATCAGCTTTTTTGCTGTTTGCATAGGTTGTAAGTTTCTATGAGTTTTATTACATTTGCAAAAAGTCCTCGTTTGTTACAAGAAACAACGAAACAACGGGCATTTGCAGACGTACAGAAATAATTCTTTAAGTAGAATCTGAAAAAGTGGATCATTATTATAAATGTTCAGTAATTAGCTGATTAATGTCAACCAAATAAATATATTATCAGAGCGCAAGTTTATCATTAATTTCAACCTTCATAAAAAAATTTAATATCTTAAAATATTATTTTATTTAGCACAGAATCTATTTATCTCATTTATTATTTATATGTAAATGGAATCAGTTTACATATTTAGATCACGTTACGTAAAAATAATTCTTCAAATTATACGTTTTAATAGTTCGTTGGGAACGTATATAAATTTCCCAACAGCTCCAGAATATACTTTGGGCTTTGCCTATAGCTACCGAGACAATTAAATGTATCACAAATCTTCTTCTAAGATCTTTTTGTAACAAGTCACGAAATCGCTTTTAAATAGTCTAAATAATTCTATAAATTTCTAGGCAATGCCACCCAAGTACAACAACCTTCGCTCGTATTAATAGACTTAATTACTAATAGAGTAATTAGTAAATATAATTTTCAACCGAGCGATTTGCGGCCCAACACAAATTTAGCCAGTCTGGTAGTCGACGTGACGGCTTCAAACTGTAACGACGCTTATGCATATCTGCCAGATTTAGGAGGATACGGATTGGTAGTTTATAGTCTCAGACAAGACACTTCTTGGAGACTCACGCATAATTTCTTCTATTTGGAACCACAAGCGGGCGAATTTCATATCGGCGGAGTCGATTTTCAATGGAACGATGGAGTATTCAGTCTAGCGCTATCAGAATTTGGTATAGACGGCTTTAGAAACGTCTATTTCCATTCGTTGGCTGGAACGCACATATACAGTGTGTCGACTAGAATTTTACGAAATCAACAACTAGCGACAAGATCGTACCACGCTGATGATTTTAGAGTGAGTAAATTCTCGATAGTTTCAAATTGCGATTAAAACGTTGTGACTGTTTTAGGTGGAAATAGACCGAGGAGCAAATAGCCAAACGTCTTCGAGCGATTTACACATACCTACTGGTGTATTATTTTTAGGGCTCGTTAACCAAAATGCCGTCGGTTGCTGGAATACTCGAAGTGGCGCAAGGCGCGAATTTTTCGACGTCGTTCATAGGGACGATCAAAGAATGATATATCCGTGTGACGTTAAAATTGCAGAGAACGACTTGATAGTTTTGTCGAACACTATGCCCGTATTTTTATACAGTGCTTTAAATTACGACGAAGTTAACTTCAGAGTATGGATCACGAACGTAAACGATGCAATTCAAGGCACGTCGTGCGCAGCTGGAAATGCAGGACTCCCAAGCAGAAGACACTAAATATCTCTAAGAGATATTTTAAAGTGACGATTTATAACAATATATTCGTATAAATGATTAAAGACTCACAATTTCAATTTTGTACCCTTTTAATGATTGTGAAACTAATAAATGACAACTCTTAAAAAAATAGTTTTTTGATTTACCCAAACAGTAGCAGGTCATTTTTGGAAAGATCCTAAGATGACTATTTCTAGAGTAGCTAACTGGATGAAGTAAATCAAGCAACGCATAGTTGTATGAGTGACATATCATATAACATAACTATGTCATAACCTAAATCAATTAATTACCAAAGATTCAACAGTTTACATGTTTGCAGATGACACCGCTGTTGTGGTTTCACATAAAAATTCACCAAATAATGCAAAAAGTCTTCGACGAGCTCCAAAAATACTCTCACGATCACAAACTAACGTTAAATGGCAAAAAGACGAAACTGGTGCATATAGATCACCACACTATGAAACAAAAACTTTGAAACTAATCAAACATTCGATGAAATGCCTACACACACACCAGATAAGTGATATCGATAAATGTAACTGCACGGAATATATTGAGATGGTGGAAGAATACAGATACTTAGGACTAACTATAGACTACAGATTTAAATTTGACAGACACATAAATAATATCTCGAAGAGACTTAGATCATGTTTGTATAGTTTTTATCATCTGCAAAATTACCTAACGGTGAACGTCTTGAGGGTGGTATATTCGGCATTGATGGAGTCGGTCGTGCGATATGGGATCGAGGCTTATGGAAACACGACCGACTTGCACATTGCCAAGATTGAGAGCCTGTAGCTTCGAATTTTAAAGATCATAAACAGTCGTGAAGATGACCTTTTCAAACCGAGAAGTTCAAAATTATTGTTCGAAAAATACAACGTTCTAAAAGCAAGGTCTTTATATAAGTATTACGCGGTTTTAAAATACTTTTTTGACGAAAAATTTAAAAAGACTGTACAACACCAGACTACGACTAGGACAATGACAAACAGACAATACGTGGTATCAAAAATAAACAATGGCTATGGACGACAGACACTACGGTATGCAGTACCACACCTATTCAACTTGCTACCGGAAAATATAAAAACTTTAAGATCATATATGTAGTTTAATTAAGGTGAGGCTGAGAGAGTGGTTGTTTTGTGCCTATGCTGAGGACTGATAACTTGCGACTGATGACTTATGACTGAAACACGACTCGTAAATGGCAATAGCACTTGCAGACAGACCCATGTGAGTCTTGCAAGACTTGAGTGAAGGATTTGTAAACATTGTATATGTTGTGAAAAAAAAATCTGTAGAAGACAAACAGTTGCAGTTAAACAACTTTGGTTTTACTGATTAATGATCTTACTTGAGATTCAATCTGCGCAGAACAAATGTTTGTTCTCTACAGATTGATTTAAGATTTGACAACTTTTAGAAGTTATTTTATATCGGATTTTATTATTATTTCACTGGTCTGTCTCTTAATTCCTGATTGGACGACCTCTGGCTCTGGAGATAACAATGGCCCCGGTTCTGTTAAGAGGTTACTACCTTCTTAAACGCTATGCCATTTTAAGTAATGAAGATCGAATAGGATGCTGGGATGGACGGATGTAATTTGGGCACCAAGTTACCTAATCTTATAATCCCATAGGTATTTTGGGCACCAGTAGTATTGGTACCTGCTAAATTTCTTGTGCATTTTTGGCACCACTATCATTAATATAGTAGCGTTGATTGAGGGAATTCCCTCAATCAACGATAGTAGTTTATACTTTACACTATGAGCAATTAATGCAAAATTAGTGTTGGAACTCTACTTTTAAATACTTTTGAAATGCAGATTTCTTTTGAATGAATTACGAAATAACTAAGAACCAGTTAGTTATAGATCGTTGAATACAAATTATTTTTCAAATTTTCTTAAGAATTTCTATCACACATTGACTTGCATAAAAATACAATCGGCTGTATACAACTAAATAAAGTATTTTTACCCGCTACGGAGATAATGTGATTTTTTTAGACTTTAACTTCAATTTTAAGAACCTATAACTTTTAGGGGTGCATTTTTTAATATAATTTGAATTATACATAATTTCAAGAGGGACAAATGTCTTAATTTGATCCTGGAAACTCACGGTAGAGCGTTGTCGGTGATTTTCCGGGGTAGGTACCTACCTTGTATAATAAATAGTCCTTAGACCTTTAATGCTCGTGCCCAAAATACACCCACCGACTGGGATTTGGCGATTCGGTGATTTGGATTCAAAATTCTTGTTGAAGAGTTGGAACAACAATGTGGATCTAAAAAGACACAAAAAGAAATTTCGCAGTCAATAAATAAATAAATACGTTATGTGCCTGTGGTCTAAGAATATATAGCTGAATGTAAATTTGGACTATACGGTTGTGTTAACGTTGCAATAACCATAAAAGCTAGTCGCGACAATAATAATAGTAATGTAAGTAAGTACTTAGTTCAATCAACAAAATTCAAAAATAGGATTCACCTTCAAAAAATTCAATAATTTGAAACTTTTCGGTTTTTCGTTTTTCGTTATTATCTCGAAAACTATTGGGCAGAGCAAAAACGTGAGTATACAAAGAAATAAAGCTGAAGAAATTTTTTTCAAAATCCATCATAATATTATGCTTGATTTTCGTATTTCTAGTACCTATTATAGTTATCGAGTTGTATATAATAGGTGGTTGAAAACCTCAGGTATTAGTAATATGTTAGGAATTTTGTTTTTCATCACTAGACCAATTTTCAACGCCCTATAACTCTGTAAAATTTAAAAATGCAAAAAACATGCACATATTGAGTTTTGTAGAAAATTTTATCCGCTTTGAATTTGTACATGGTCCCGCTTTAGCTTCAACTCATACTTTTCGAGATATTAACTAAAAACCGATCAAAGTGGTATGTTTTCGGTTGCCGCTGCTAGAGCTCACCTCTGATTCATCAGAACTTTTGGTATATTTATTCATCATCACTAGACACAGATTGAATTCGTATTGAAACCCTTAGCTGACTGGATTATATAGGAAATTTGTGCGTGAGAACAAAGTGAAGATATTACAACCAGACGACAGACATTTATAAATAGCTCTAAAACGCTAGTCGATCAGAGATCCATGGTTCATCATTCATCCAAGTTCATCAATTTCAATAGCTCCATATTAATAGCTTTCAACGTCGTAAAATCCTTCGGAATATCAACTTACTTGTTGAAGGGAAGATTCGAAGATTAAGTTAGAGTCTGTCTGTCCGTTTGAAAACAACGTAAAGAGTAAAGAGTAGGTGTAAAACGTGCAAGTTATTTACACAGGTAGCGTTAATAAATGTGACAAAAACGTTAGGATAAAGGACAGATAATTCAACGTAAGTCTGCTTTAACTAATGTTAACAATAAGTACCATGAAGTTTACAAACAGGGGTATTTTACAATTATATGCAACAAGTTTACAAGTTAGTAATCGTAATATCGTGATAGAGTCGTTGTAGGTATTACCTATAATAACACTGCGTATTACAGTGTGTGGCGAGGCCCGAAGGGCCGTGAACCGTGAAAGGAGTAAGAGGCGCAAAGGGTCGACCTAGAAATTATTTCAGTAGCGCTGAATAATTTGTAGTATTTATTAGAGTAATTTGAAACCGATCGGATCAAAATATTATAGGACTCGACATGTTAGTGTATAAGTACTTTATTTTTCGTACGTTTTTACAAATAGATATCGTTAATTACCATAAACATAATTAGATTTTGCGAGTACAGAATATCATTTATGCCCTACAGCGAATAATTTCAAAATCTCCTCTTTTCATTGAACTACTAACCCGAGACCCGCCACTGATCAAGGTTACATTTCTAATATTACGTAAAGTTAGCATCAAAACATATCTCGAACAAACCATTTTACAGACAGTAAACTAAAGCTTAATTATTTCCATTTCCATTCGTATAAATCGTATTATATTTTCGACTCGATTTAAAGAAGTGAAGTTTTTGAAAAAAATTTTGAAATCAAAAATAAAATGTGTTTCGTGTGGAGCACACTTCAGAGCGGTTGGAAAAAATAAGGTTATAATGGCGCTTGGTATTGTATTCCGTTGTCAATTGGTGTCCTTGTAACTTATCCTGTATTGTGTTCTTTTTTCTGGAAACATAATTTGTTGGAAAAATGGCACATCGAATAACATGCTAGTGATTGAAGTGAAAAATACACGATTATTTGTGCAATCCTTGCTCTAGTGCATGGAATTTTCTTAAAATAATGTAGATGTAATAGAATGGCTTTGGCTAGGTGAGTGGATTACCTGGTATTTTAAACTTTTTTAAAGATAATTTTAGTTCTATATCGGAACAAATAATATCAATTTTAGACGTCGACCTTACCATACAGCATGGTACAAAGTGAACTAACTCATAATTAGGTATCGAAACGTTCACCTAATTAATACTAATTTACTACTACCATTATTAATAGATTACGAAATTGTTCGCTTTATTATTTTTGTTTTCTGCTACATTTCCAAAGGTGTTTGTAAATGGCAAAAAAATCCATCGAAGAACAATCGACATGAATAGTAGATGAATATGCAGTTTACCGATAATAATTGCTTGTTTTTATTGGCATCGATGTCGTTTTTCTATTATTTACTTTCGAGCGATGGTAATACCGTCTTAACATACACGAGAGCCGCTACGATCTCATTCAAAATTTTGTAGACTGTCGTAAATAACTCGAACGTCATATAAAATGTGAAATGTGTCACAACGTTTGCTGTCGATAATTTCTTTTATTTACCATGTAGGCTGTTATTTTTAAAAAAACTTCAAATTTTCATTATATGGCGAGTCTTAATTTTGATTAATTAAAAATATGATATGTAACCTTGTGCCGATGATTCGGAAACCTCTTGATTTAAAACTTATTTTTTAGGCTTTCTGTATCAAGTGAATGTTCAGACGGACAAACGGCACGGATTAGTTCTAACTTGCAACCTACAAGTAGTATGGCTGTAAGTCGTGTACCAAGTCCACCCCCTCAGGAAGTTAATACTCCGGTCGCAGAAAATTGGTGTTACACACAGGTAAATGCTTCTAATAACTAACTGTGTTCGATGTAAGCCGAAACACAAATATTACTTAACTATCCATAGGTTAGAGCTTAATATCAATTTGCTTACTAATTAACCTCGAAGTAGTATCTTTTTGTTCGGTTTTATCTGGTCGTTTTTATCAATAATTGGTAGAAATTGTAATCTGAACTCGCCCTAATTCGTGTCACATTAATGTAATAGTATCTTAAGGTTAAAGCTAAAAATGGGGTCTTTTTGGTTCTACTAAAAAGTGCTATAATTTAGTTTTTGGCTGTTTTACTACAATTTGACCTTGTTAGGTGTAATCTCGTGTGATGGTTTTCAATCTTATCATAACATATTTGTAATCAATTTTTAAATAGTCAAAAATAGCAATATCCAATGACCCAATAAAAAGTCTCATTTGTTTTTCAATAATAATTTCTGTCGAGTTGGATGGGACAGAGATCCTAATACATTTATTTTAAGTGATGTAAAAGAGTTGTTTTTTGAAAAAGTCACAAATCCATCATTGTAGTAGTTGCTACCTTATTCTTCTCTCTGAGAGTACAAATTATAATACACTTTTTTGCCATTTCGCAACCCTATAAGAGATAAGTTTGTTTAAAATACTTTATACTGTTTACTTAAATTGAGACCTTCACAAAACCCATCCTTATTTTTCAATAATAATAGCTCAACTTGTTAATTTCGTACTGGAAAATTTCATAAAGAGCTCCAAGTTTTTGATAATCCAGATCTCTGGATTGGGTTATTAAGAGGGAAAAATTTTATTTTTGGTTTCTCAAAAAAAAACACTTTATAAAAATCTCTGCTTGTCTTTGAACTCTCGTACTCTCGTATTTTTTATCCATCTTTTATAGAAAATGAAATACATATTAATAATTTTGTGTTTCAGTAATGCTTTCAGAAAAAATTAAAATTTCCTGTAAGAAATGAACAAAAGATAATGTGTGTTATGAGAGTTTCAAAGCAAGCACGAGTTTTCATAAAGAGTGGATTTTTAATTGTTAATACATATTTCATTTCTAATAGACAAAAACTAACACTATGTGTTACGGAAGTTTGAAAACAAGCAAGGATGTTTACGAAGAGTGATTTTTTTTAGAAATAAAAAATAGAAATGTTTTCCTTCTTTGTAACTCAATCCGGGGACATACTGTATTACAGTTTTTCATTCACATCTTTGACGATCTCGTTCTCAGCTTTTGGAAGACTCAAAGAACTCAAATTTGATTGAAAGACTTGTTGCACCTCTGCACCAAATAATGTTCCTTGGCATTTAAAAATATGTACTCCACTTCTAACGACAAAAAAAGTACTTCCTACAAAGCCCCGATTGAATTATTTTTTTATTTCTAAAAAGTATCAAATAATAATCACAGCCATAAAATGAAAAAGTGTTATGTACCTATTAAGTGTAATAATTTTTCCATTTGTTTCTAGGTTAAAGTTGTTAAATTCAGTTATATGTGGACTATAAATAATTTTAGTTTTTGTCGTGAAGAAATGGGGGAGGTGTTGAAATCCTCTACATTTTCAGCTGGAGCTAATGATAAATTAAAGTGGTGAGATTTTTGGTATTATTAATTACTGAACTTAAGGAAAATGTCTATTACAAGTTGTAACAGAAATTTCGTACCTACTACAAATGTGGACCTGAAAATGCATTTATTGACTCTTTATTTTATGGCTCGACTATAAAGACGCCCATGAGCCATAAAGAGACGTTTATGTTTAAATAATCAAAGTATGTGTCGAATTATAATGCAATTGTTCTCATAAAGAGAATTTATTTGTTGTACACAAAACTTTTTAATTCGATTTGACGATCATCCTAATTATTTGTTATAACAATAGTAGAAAATATCGGTTGACTAAAGTGTGTTTTATGCATTTTCAGGTGTTTGCGAGTGAATCCGAAAGGTTTGGACGAAGAAAGTAAAGACTATTTATCGCTTTATCTCTTATTAGTGTCTTGTAATAAAAGTGAAGTTCGTGCAAAATTTAAATTTAGTATATTAAACGCGAAACGTGAAGAAACTAAAGCCATGGAAAGTCAACGAGCTTATCGATTCGTTCAAGGCAAGGATTGGGGTTTTAAAAAATTTATTCGTCGAGACTTTTTGCTGGACGAAGCTAACGGATTATTACCAGACGATAAGTTAACTATATTTTGTGAAGTGAGTGTTTATAAGGTGGGAGAGTTCTGTTTTTTAATGTTGTTTCGCTATTTTAGGTTAGTGTAGTAGCAGATAGCGTTAATATTTCCGGTCAATCGAACACTATTCAGTTCAAAGTTCCCGAGTGCCGACTATCGGACGATTTAGGACTACTATTCGAAAACCAAAAATTTAGTGACGTAACACTTTCTGTGGCTGGAAGAGAATTTCAAGCGCATAAAGCAATTTTAGCGGGTGAGTGTTGGATTCTTTTGTCATTTAAATTTATGCCGTTACATCACATATCTCGGATGCTTCTTAATTTATTTAGTGATGCGCTTCTCAAACAATTTACTCACAAAGCTTATGTTTACAGCACGAAGTCCGGTATTTCAAGCCATGTTTGAGCACGAAATGGAAGAACGTAAACATAATCGAGTCGATATAACGGATGTAGATCACGAAGTTCTCCGAGAGATGTTACGCTTCATTTATACGGGGAAAGCGTCGAATTTAGAAAAAATGGCTGATGATCTCCTAGCTGCGGCCGATAAGGTATGTCATTAAAAAAAATAAGAAAATCGATAATTTCAAGTACTTATTGAATGTTTTAGTATGCGTTAGAAAGATTAAAAGTGATGTGTGAAGAAGCATTATGCACAAATTTATCTATAGAAAATGCGGCAGAAATATTAATATTGGCCGATCTGCATAGTGCCGATCAATTGAAGGCTCAGGCGATAGACTTTATTAACACGTAAGTTGTTTTGATAAACTTTGCGTTTTCGTTGTGACATCTAAGAATATTCTTATAATTTAAATGTGTTACCACCTCACATACCTAATCATTGGAGCTCGGATAAATAAGGATTAAAAATTGACAAAAAGCACTTACAAAAGCATCGAACATTTGCAAAATAAACATAAAACTTTAACTTTAGCAAAGTTTTGTCAAAAATAGGGTTTTAAATTAAATCGATACAGGTTGGGCCAAAATAAGGGAGTTATTTTGGTTGCATTTCGATAAATCTTGATCCATATTATTTGTACTAACCGATAAGTAGTACACATTAGTTCCAATTTAAAAATATACCTTTAAAAATTTATTTATTCAAAATGACGATCAGTATAAAGGATTGTCCCATTTTCTAGCTTTTAATTACTTATTTGGACTTCTTATTGAGCTGGAAAGGAGATTAGCTTTTCTATTTCAAATAGAACACCTCATATAATTTTAGATGTTTGAAATAACTCTGAGTATACTATTGTTTCGTACTACTTCTGGTATCTTTTTCGTATTTTGAGAGCTTATAGAATTAGCTTCATCGCGTGCGAAAGAGTCCTGTTAAGGCCCATCAGCCATTTTATTACTTAGCCATCAGATTATTCTTTTAATTTATAATTTAAATGCAAAGGACTGGGAAAGCTAAAAAGAGCATAAAAATCTTTAAAAAGTCAAAAAGTATTGCTTAATAATGACCAATTTTTATAAAATTTGTCCACGTTTTGACAACAAATCCGAGCTCCACTACTAATAACCCACTTGTGTTAGATATTTGTGTATGTTTACTTGATCGCCGATCGCTGGAAAGAAGTACGACTTTTTAACGCAATATTTGTTTTAGTCACGCTACGGATGTGATGGATACGCCCGGATGGAAATCGATGATTCAAACGCATCCACATTTAATTGCTGAAGCATTTCGCGCTTTAGCGACACAACAAATTCCCCCCATCGGACCTCCTCGAAAACGTGTCAAACAAAGTTAACGTCATTGTGCGGGTGACGTAGACTGCTGTTAATGTGTTCATATAGGATTGCTACAAAAACTCGTCTTAGACTTAATTATAAGTGGTCGTTAATATTATTGTTTTTTGGTACAGTGAATGTCAAGTCGTCAAGAACAAAAGCGATATTTTCTTTTTAAAATTTTTTAGGAGTATAGTAATGTAATTTACGAAAGCTGCATTTCACTGTGCCATACAGCAGATTTGTGATACAAATAATAATAGTTTGTTCCTAAACAATGGACTTTTCAACCTCATTTCGTACATCGTAGTTATAAATAGTGATCTCGTTATATAAAATGCAAAACTGTGCAGAAAGTGTTTTGTTATTTGTACAAATGATTAGTAGGGTTGGTAGACTTCGTAACGTTATTAGATTTAACGAGCTGCCCTTGTTACGTATGTACTAAATGTTAACCATATTTGGTTATTTTATACTCGAAATTTAATAATCCGTAATTGTTCTTCCTTCACTTATCGTGAGTTAACGGTCAGTAATTGTGTCGCTTGTATCATTTTGCCTTCGACCTCCACAAAAACCGAAACTATTTGCGCCATAAAACTAATTTAAACGAATTGAATTCATTACCAAAGACCGGATGTGCAGCAAAATTAGCTACGAATTTAATTTTAAACCTTCGTTTATAACGAGTCTCTATCTGTGTGACAATAAAGCACTCACTTTACGTCTATAAGTTAAATTTAAATGTAAATAAATTAGAATTATTATTGGTAACTGTAGGTTTTCTAGTAGATGTCATTTGATTTTAATTTACCTTTAGAACTGATCTTGGTTTAATTGTGTAAATAATATTTAAATGTTTTAAATTGTAAGCTAAAAATGTGACCATTGTCAGATGCTTTTGTGAACGTCGATCGTACGAGCAACTTATCTTCCTAAACAGTTTTACAGTTTAAAATTTATGTTGTGTTCGGCATTTTTATTTTAGCATAAATGTCTCGATACTAAGAAACTCCTAAATGTAAAACTGCTTGGTATTCATTTTTTTAATTCAGAAAATAGTGCGGTAGAACTAGACTTTCGCTTGGATCGCGGTCGTACGTACACGACCTAAAACCTGCAAAAATTTTAAAGTCGACTCGTCTTTTTCTACGCTTCTACTTTTAATTTGTAACTGTGAATCTATTGTAAATTCTGTCGGAAATTATAAACGATATATATTTTTGTATCCCTTTGTACACGACAAGAAGATTTTAGGTCGATTCGTGTGTGCACGGCCTCGATACAAGCTATTATAAGCCATGGGTCTTGTTTTACTGGACTAAAAATAAAACGGCGTTGTAGTATTTTGTTAAGAAAAAGCCGTGTATCGCCGAGTGTTACATAATCATCGAGGAAAAAGCAAAAAGTACGTCGATAAATTATTTATCGTCGTAGAATAGTGGAAAATATTTTTTTACTACTCGATAATCAATTAGATGTTTCGTCGATGTATAACATGAGTATTAATTAGTTTTTAATTTTAGTATCGGTCGAATTTTAAAAATTATTGAGTCTACCGACCCTTGTTCTTAACGAATAATTAGTTCACATAAATATGTGCGTGAATTGTAACACTAACATAATAAATTGTCTTAATTGTTTTTTAGGTTTATTTCGAAGGCTATACTGTGTTGCATTTTCGGAAAATTTGTTAATATTTTGTAATAATAATCCCACCTTTGATTATCCAAGAATTAATGAAAATCTTAATTAAACATAGTTTCTGCCCTGTTTTTCAACTGACGAAGTCATTGCTATTCATACCTACTGGATGAGTCGATATCGATGGGCCATTTAGAATTACTACATAGCGTTCTGGGAGAATTTCTAAAAATGATTCTTAATTCTAGAAATAAAAGTATTTTAAAATATACTTATAACAGGATGATGTAGGTACGTACTCTAAAGGTGGTGGTGGTGCTGCATAATATCATTTTATTCTTTTCCATTTAAATGCTATTCCGATAGGTGATATCCAAAGTGGGAAGCTATTGATCTGACTATCTGTCTACATGAACAACTTTCACAGGTCAAATTATAAGAGCCGAAATTTGCATCAATTCCCCAACCCGGAGCTAACAAATTAAAATATAGGTCATCTGGTAGTGTGAAGTAAAAAGAAAACTGATACAGCATTCCAGAGCCTTATTTTTTAGGGCGATTTTAATGCCAAACTGTCTCTTGTAGTCGCGTCAGTCACTGAGATCTATTTAACTAAATATTTTTGGCTTAAGATAGGCGACATCGTGTAGTAGCGGGCTGTTTTGAAACGGTCTTGTGACTTACGCCACTTGCAGAGGGGTTCATAGAAGAATAGACCACAAGAAGATTATCCATTATTGTACCTCTCTGCTGTGCTGGTGGTAAAGTCATCGAGACCGTTTCAAAACCACCATTCATGTGCATCGCCATTCAAAGCGATGCACATGCGACATATATATATGTAGTTAAAACAATGCCTCTCACGAAAATGCCACATTGCTCTGCTTTTGGAAGACTATTGTTTGCCCAGTTACAGTTTTGAAGGCAAATACGTTATCCATCCCGCTAATAGATTTAGAAAGGAGTTTGGAGAGTTTAAATTGCGAAAATATCCGTATAGGTTTTTCCAGTATCTTAGGATTTCTGTATAAACATTTGATTGCTGATATCAAACTTCCTTTAAAACACGCAGCCATGTTGGTGTGATGGTGGTGTGATGAACGCAAAAAAGTGACTAAGATCGTTCAGAAATCAAACAAAATTGAATTAAGAGCGACGCGACCTACTTTCTATTTTTTAAATAATTAAAATTTACTATACGATCGATTATATGTTTTCACACCAATAACGTTTGAGAGCGACAACTCGAGTCTAAATTAAACTGAAATGTTAAAATTCAACACATGTTAAGATTTGAATAGGAATAAACACACCTGCAGTAATTCGTTATCGGGCAAGCGTATGCTTATACGCTTATACCGGCTTATACACATTCAGTTTAGTATCATTTAAAAAGTTACCGTGTGCGTTCGTTCGGCGCTAACTAAAAACACTTGGTTGTTTATTCCAACTGCCGCTTTGACTAGTTTTTGTGTTGTGGATTCTCTTACTCCGTAATAATTAGAGATATAAACTAGGCAAAATTTATTGGATTGTAAAGGTAAAATTTTAATTCATACTTATTTTTTTTATAATGTGTATATACTGCCGTCGTAACAAAGAGTGCCTTATCCGTATCTACAAAAGTTCACTTGCGAGAAAACAATATAAGTGTGTTTTGTTTGTTATTTGGATAAATTATCTATTAAAAATTTTATTTTAGTATTTTTTTGTATGCAAAATTTGATGAAAGATTGAAGTAGTTTTAGATCTTATAATGGTAGTGTATTATATTACTACTAGAAGTAGATCGCACTCTTTTTGTTGAGCCCAGGATTTGCAGTTGAGGCGAGACCGAAGCTGAAAACTGGGCGAAACATCAACATCTTAAAGTTTAGCATGGGGTAAAAATAAGAGACGACTTGGCGTATTTTGCGAAAACACTTGGGTCTTTACCCTTGTCAGATTATGTCGATCCTAAAACTGAAGGAACGAGCTCATTGTAGCCCATGCGAGTTTGACAATTGGACTCTACTCTAGAGCAACAGTAGGTATTACGGCGATTTGGCCTGGGAACCAAATCGAGACCGTGGGAAAATTCGAGGCGTGAAAATCCCTTTGAAGTATGCCGCCAACGTACAGGTGTTAATTACAGGTGTGCACCGACGGAGCCTTGGAACCAAATTCAAGCCCAGGGAAATTAAGGAACTGATAAGGTGGGGAAATGGGGCGTGGTCAGACGAGGAAATCCTTTGAAGTATGCCGACACCATGAACCTGGGAACCAAATCTCCAAGGCTCCGTCGGTGCACACCTGTAATTAACACCTGTACGTTGGCGGCATAATTCAAAGGATTTTCCCCGTCTGACCACGCCCCTTTCCCAACCTTATCAGTTCCTTAATTTCACAGGGTTGAATTTGGTTCCAAGGCCCCGTCGGTGCACACCTGTAATTAACACCTGTACGTTGGTGGCATACTTCAAAGGGATTTTCACGCCTCGAATTTTTCCACGGTCTCGATTTGGTTCCCAGACCAAATCGCCGTAATACCTACTAGCAACTCCTAATAATTGATACTAATAATTTTGGTAAAAAATCATCTTTTTGGACAAATCTCATTTTTTGCTAAATGGCTTCGTCGATAAGCAAAATTGTCGTTTTTGGTCTACAAATAATTCAAAATGGATTCAACAAACGCTATTGGCGATTCAAAATTGAATATTGAATGAAATTAGGTATGGCTTATTGAAAACGTCTTCAAAAATTGAGTTAATCGAATTCGCTCTTTTGTAAACGAACCCGAGGCCCGAAGTTTGTGCTTCAAAATAATAGAAGTATACTTGTTGTATTTTTAATTGATTTTGTTTTGATTCACTTCAAAATCATACCGTTCGAATAGAAAAATCCTTTGACTTTGTATAGTGTAGTCTGTAGTACACAGCCACATCAAAGTCGCTTAAAAACGATTTCTGTTTTCACTTCGCGGTTAAAAGCTGGAACCTTTTGCAAACCATTCCTTACCTTCTGGGATACCAAAATCGGATGGTCGTCAAAATGTCACCCTGTACGGAGTAGCTCAAAAATCCAAGAAACTACCTTTTTTGAGTTTTTGTCAATTTTGATCCAGAAGAGCTAATTTGAGACCAGATCTAATGGTATCCGAAATACAAGTGTACAAAAGTTTGCCATTTTGGAGGTCCACGGAGGCCTTCATCGTGTACAGCATACCAAAAAATCATAACAACTATCCCGTGTGGCGCAAGGTAAATAATCCGGTCTTAGTCAAAAATCAAAACTAAATCGTGTATTAGTGTGAGTGGTGTTTGGGCTAATGGGGTTGAAAGATTCCTGACGTTTCGTTTGCTGCTGTGGCAAACTTCTTTAGAGCTGTTTTGCCTGTGTGGCAAAGGTCGAAGTGGCCGTACTGAAGGTTCGGGAGGAGTGTTTGCCACAGCAGCCAATGAACGTCATCAGGAATCTCTCAAAGAACCTCTCATCCACGATCCATTAGCCCAGACACGACTCACACTAATGACGCCGGCCGTGAAAGCTTAAATTCTCAAATACATGGTGTATATTTTTGCAAACTTTTGTACATTTGTATCTCGTAGACCATTAAGTCCACAGATACCATAATGGTCTCAAATTGTAGAAAATATAGTCTTCTTTTAAATATTATAAACTGCCTTTGCCGAAAAAGTGGGCCTCCTGGGTCAAAATTGACAAAAACGGAAACAAGGTAAAGAATTTGGCGGTTTCTTGGATTTTAGAGCCACCCCGTACAGGACGAAATTTTGACGACCATTAAATTTTGGTACTCCAGAAAGTAAGAAATCATTTTTAAAAAGTTCCGGCATTTAATCTCGAAGTGAAAACAGAAATCACAATTTTAGACCCCGTGTACTCCACTGTGTAATCGAATTCTTAATGAAAAATTAAATGGTAGTCATAATAATATGTTAGCGTAAGCGTATTCTAGTAAACATGATTGAATTTTCTACATCTTGTAATTTTTGATTTATTGATTGATAAATAATGCTTATGAGTCAAATAACAACATCTTTTATTGATTCGTAGTACGCGTTTCTTTCATTCTCATAATTAACAAACTTTTGTGTAATTAAAAATTTTGGGTGCAACAAAATTTCGTTACGATAAATACGAGGATAAATAATTTGATTTTAGACTATCGTTCAACTTTTTAATTATTAATTCATTGGACTATTGGACACCAAACTAATATTAGAAATTTCTCCAAACTTGGTCATCTTTTCTTTCTGAATTTGGTTCTTCGATAAATATTTCAAATTTTATTTTTCTAATTAGGCGTTAAGGCACAGTAATTTTTTCTATTGTCCAAAATTTTTGCCTGTCTATTGCTGTGGCCTGTAAGTAGACCATGTCTATTTATACTTGCGGATAAAACGTCCCTGTGTGCAAGATGACTTTTATCCTTCCTATTAATGATGTTTAATTATCATATATTTTCCTTGTAAGAAAAATAAGGGGATTTTTAAAATTTGATTACAACGTTGGTTAGATTGAACTTCTTCTAGCGTTTAACAGAGGCCCGTTTATAGTTTTTGAGGCTCTAGGCGCTGCCAAATTTTGTGGCCCTTTGCTTGAAGAAGAAGTAGGATGAAATTTTTGACTATTCAAGGACAAACGGTAAAAATGAAGTTTGACGGCGAATAACTTTAAAACAGAGCATACGAATTATCTTATTTTAGTAGTACAAGGAAAAGTGATTCTTTATCTTTGTAACCGTGTTTTTGAAATAATAATCGTTAAAGTGCAATTTTTTTAAACAACGTTTTTGAAGCCGCAGATTTACTCGTTTAACTCGAAATGCGTTCTTCGAGTTTGACGGCGAATAACTTTTAAACGGAGCATACGAATTATTAAATTTTAGTAGCGCAAGGAAAAGTGATCCTTTATCTTTGTAACCGTGTTTTTGAAATAATAATCGTTAAAGTGCAATTTTTTTAAACGACGTTTTTGAAGCCGCAGATTTACTCGTTTAACTCGAAATGCGTTCTTCGAGTTTGACGGCGAATAACTTTTAAACGGAGCATACGAATTATCATGTTTTACTAGTACAAGCAAAAGGAATCCCTTATCTTTGTAACCTAGTTTTTCAAATTATAATCGTTAAAGTGCAATTGTTTTAAACGACGTTTTTGAAGCCGCAAATTTACTCGTTTAACTCGGAATGCGTTCTTCGAGTTTGACGGCGAATAACTTTTAAACTGAGCATACGAATTATCATATTGTAGTAGTACAAGGAAAAGTGATTTTTTACCTTTGTAACCCGATTTTTGAAATTATAATTGTTAAAGTGCAATTTTTTTAAACAACGTTTTTAGAGTTGCAGATTTACTCGTTTGACTCGAAATGCGTTCTTCGAGTTTGACGGTGAATAACTTTTAAACGGAGCATACGAATTATCATGTTTTACTATCAGTACAAGGAAAAGGAATCCCTTATCTTTGTAACCTAGTTTTTGAAATTATAATCGTTAAAGTGCAATTGTTTTAAACGACGTTTTTGAAGCCGCAGATTTACTCGTTTAACTCGAAATGCGTTCTTCGAGTTTGACGGCGAATAACTTTTAAACGGGGCATACGAATTATCATGTTTTACTAGTACAAGGAAAAGGAATCCCTTATCTTTGTAACCTAGTTTTTGAAATTATAATCGTTAAAGTGCAATTGTTTTAAACGACGTTTTTGAAGCCGCAGATTTACTCGTTTAACTCGAAATGCGTTCTTCGAGTTTGACGGCGAATAACTTTTAAACGGAGCATACGAATTATTAAATTTTAGTAGCGCAAGGAAAAGTGATCCTTTATCTTTGTAACCGTGTTTTTGAAATAATAATCGTTAAAGTGCAATTTTTTTAAACGACGTTTTTGAAGCCGCAGATTTACTCGTTTAACTCGAAATGCGTTCTTCGAGTTTGACGGCGAATAACTTTTAAACGGAGCATACGAATTATCATGTTTTACTAGTACAAGCAAAAGGAATCCCTTATCTTTGTAACCTAGTTTTTCAAATTATAATCGTTAAAGTGCAATTGTTTTAAACGACGTTTTTGAAGCCGCAAATTTACTCGTTTAACTCGGAATGCGTTCTTCGAGTTTGACGGCGAATAACTTTTAAACTGAGCATACGAATTATCATATTGTAGTAGTACAAGGAAAAGTGATTTTTTACCTTTGTAACCCGATTTTTGAAATTATAATTGTTAAAGTGCAATTTTTTTAAACAACGTTTTTAGAGTTGCAGATTTACTCGTTTGACTCGAAATGCGTTCTTCGAGTTTGACGGTGAATAACTTTTAAACGGAGCATACGAATTATCATGTTTTACTATCAGTACAAGGAAAAGGAATCCCTTATCTTTGTAACCTAGTTTTTGAAATTATAATCGTTAAAGTGCAATTGTTTTAAACGACGTTTTTGAAGCCGCAGATTTACTCGTTTAACTCGAAATGCGTTCTTCGAGTTTGACGGCGAATAACTTTTAAACGGGGCATACGAATTATCATGTTTTACTAGTACAAGGAAAAGGAATCCCTTATCTTTGTAACCTAGTTTTTGAAATTATAATCGTTAAAGTGCAATTGTTTTAAACGACGTTTTTGAAGCCGCAGATTTACTCGTTTAACTCGAAATGCGTTCTTCGAGTTTGACGGCGAATAACTTTTAAACGGAGCATACGAATTATTAAATTTTAGTAGCGCAAGGAAAAGTGATCCTTTATCTTTGTAACCGTGTTTTTGAAATAATAATCGTTAAAGTGCAATTTTTTTAAACGACGTTTTTGAAGCCGCAGATTTACTCGTTTAACTCGAAATGCGTTCTTCGAGTTTGACGGCGAATAACTTTTAAACGGAGCATACGAATTATCATGTTTTACTAGTACAAGCAAAAGGAATCCCTTATCTTTGTAACCTAGTTTTTCAAATTATAATCGTTAAAGTGCAATTGTTTTAAACGACGTTTTTGAAGCCGCAAATTTACTCGTTTAACTCGGAATGCGTTCTTCGAGTTTGACGGCGAATAACTTTTAAACTGAGCATACGAATTATCATATTGTAGTAGTACAAGGAAAAGTGATTTTTTACCTTTGTAACCCGATTTTTGAAATTATAATTGTTAAAGTGCAATTTTTTTAAACAACGTTTTTAGAGTTGCAGATTTACTCGTTTGACTCGAAATGCGTTCTTCGAGTTTGACGGTGAATAACTTTTAAACGGAGCATACGAATTATCATGTTTTACTATCAGTACAAGGAAAAGGAATCCCTTATCTTTGTAACCTAGTTTTTGAAATTATAATCGTTAAAGTGCAATTGTTTTAAACGACGTTTTTGAAGCCGCAGATTTACTCGTTTAACTCGAAATGCGTTCTTCGAGTTTGACGGCGAATAACTTTTAAACGGGGCATACGAATTATCATGTTTTACTAGTACAAGGAAAAGGAATCCCTTATCTTTGTAACCTAGTTTTTGAAATTATAATCGTTAAAGTGCAATTGTTTTAAACGACGTTTTTGAAGCCGCAGATTTACTCGTTTAACTCGAAATGCGTTCTTCGAGTTTGACGGCGAATAACTTTTAAACGGAGCATACGAATTATCATGTTTTACTAGTACAAGGAAAAGGAATCCCTTATCTTTGTAACCTAGTTTTTCAAATTATAATCGTTAAAGTGCAATTGTTTTAAACGACGTTTTTGAAGCCGCAAATTTACTCGTTTAACTCGGAATTCGTTCTTCGAGTTTGACGGCGAATAACTTTTAAACTGAGCATACGAATTATCATATTGTAGTAGTACAAGGAAAAGTGATTTTTTACCTTTGTAACCCGATTTTTGAAATTATAATTGTTAAAGTGCAATTTTTTTAAACAACGTTTTTATAGTTGCAGATTTACTCGTTTGACTCGAAATGCGTTCTTCGAGTTTGACGGTGAATAACTTTTAAACGGAGCATACGAATTATCATGTTTTACTATCAGTACAAGGAAAAGGAATCCCTTATCTTTGTAACCTAGTTTTTGAAATTATAATCGTTAAAGTGCAATTGTTTTAAACGACGTTTTTGAAGCCGCAGATTTACTCGTTTAACTCGAAATGCGTTCTTCGAGTTTGACGGCGAATAACTTTTAAACGGAGCATACGAATTATCATGTTTTACTAGTACAAGCAAAAGGAATCCCTTATCTTTGTAACCTAGTTTTTCAAATTATAATCGTTAAAGTGCAATTGTTTTAAACGACGTTTTTGAAGCCGCAAATTTACTCGTTTAACTCGGAATGCGTTCTTCGAGTTTGACGGCGAATAACTTTTAAACTGAGCATACGAATTATCATATTGTAGTAGTACAAGGAAAAGTGATTTTTTACCTTTGTAACCCGATTTTTGAAATTATAATTGTTAAAGTGCAATTTTTTTAAACAACGTTTTTAGAGTTGCAGATTTACTCGTTTGACTCGAAATGCGTTCTTCGAGTTTGACGGTGAATAACTTTTAAACGGAGCATACGAATTATCATGTTTTACTATCAGTACAAGGAAAAGGAATCCCTTATCTTTGTAACCTAGTTTTTGAAATTATAATCGTTAAAGTGCAATTGTTTTAAACGACGTTTTTGAAGCCGCAGATTTACTCGTTTAACTCGAAATGCGTTCTTCGAGTTTGACGGCGAATAACTTTTAAACGGAGCATACGAATTATTAAATTTTAGTAGCGCAAGGAAAAGTGATTCTTTATCTTTGTAACCGTGTTTTTGAAATAATAATCGTTAAAGTGCAATTTTTTTAAACGACGTTTTTGAAGCCGCAGATTTACTCGTTTAACTCGAAATGCGTTCTTCGAGTTTGACGGCGAATAACTTTTAAACGGAGCATACGAATTATCATGTTTTACTAGTACAAGCAAAAGGAATCCCTTATCTTTGTAACCTAGTTTTTCAAATTATAATCGTTAAAGTGCAATTGTTTTAAACGACGTTTTTGAAGCCGCAAATTTACTCGTTTAACTCGGAATGCGTTCTTCGAGTTTGACGGCGAATAACTTTTAAACTGAGCATACGAATTATCATATTGTAGTAGTACAAGGAAAAGTGATTTTTTACCTTTGTAACCCGATTTTTGAAATTATAATTGTTAAAGTGCAATTTTTTTAAACAACGTTTTTAGAGTTGCAGATTTACTCGTTTGACTCGAAATGCGTTCTTCGAGTTTGACGGTGAATAACTTTTAAACGGAGCATACGAATTATCATGTTTTACTATCAGTACAAGGAAAAGGAATCCCTTATCTTTGTAACCTAGTTTTTGAAATTATAATCGTTAAAGTGCAATTGTTTTAAACGACGTTTTTGAAGCCGCAGATTTACTCGTTTAACTCGAAATGCGTTCTTCGAGTTTGACGGCGAATAACTTTTAAACGGGGCATACGAATTATCATGTTTTACTAGTACAAGGAAAAGGAATCCCTTATCTTTGTAACCTAGTTTTTGAAATTATAATCGTTAAAGTGCAATTGTTTTAAACGACGTTTTTGAAGCCGCAGATTTACTCGTTTAACTCGAAATGCGTTCTTCGAGTTTGACGGCGAATAACTTTTAAACGGAGCATACGAATTATCATGTTTTACTAGTACAAGCAAAAGGAATCCCTTATCTTTGTAACCTAGTTTTTCAAATTATAATCGTTAAAGTGCAATTGTTTTAAACG
This sequence comes from Malthinus flaveolus, assembly GCA_950108345.1. Classification (NCBI taxonomy): domain Eukaryota; kingdom Metazoa; phylum Arthropoda; class Insecta; order Coleoptera; family Cantharidae; genus Malthinus; species Malthinus flaveolus. The sequence continues at coordinate 920,419 of OX467286.1, forward strand.
ACGTTTTTGAAGCCGCAAATTTACTCGTTTAACTCGGAATGCGTTCTTCGAGTTTGACGGCGAATAACTTTTAAACGGAGCATACGAATTATCATGTTTTACTAGTACAAGCAAAAGGAATCCCTTATCTTTGTAACCTAGTTTTTCAAATTATAATCGTTAAAGTGCAATTGTTTTAAACGACGTTTTTGAAGCCGCAAATTTACTCGTTTGACTCGAAATGCGTTCTTCGAGTTTGACGGTGAATAACTTTTAAACGGAGCATACGAATTATCATGTTTTACTATTAGTACAAGGAAAAGGAATCCCTTGTCTTTGTAACCTAGTTTTTGAAATTATAATCGTTAAAGTGCAATTGTTTTAAACGACGTTTTTGAAGCCGCAGATTTACTCGTTTAACTCGAAATGCGTTCTTCGAGTTTGACGGCGAATAACTTTTAAACGGGGCATACGCACTATACCACATTTTATTGCAAGGCAAAGTGGTTCTTTATCTTTGTAACCCTGTTTTTAAAATTATAATCGTTAAAGTGCAATTTTTTTAAACAACGTTTTCGGAGCCGCAGATTTACTCATTTAATTCGAAATGCGTTTTTCGAGTTTGACGGCGAATAACTTTTAAACGGAGCATACGAATTATCAAATTTTAGTAGCACAAGGAAAAGTGATCCTTTATCTTTGTAACCCGATTTTTGAAATTATAATTGTTAAAGTGCAATTTTTTTAAACAAGGTTTTTGGAGCTGCAGATTTACTCGTTTGACTCGAAATGCGTTCTTCTAGTTTGACGGCGAATAACTTTTAAACGGAGCATACGAATTATCAAATTTTAGTAGCACAAGGAAAAGTGATCCTTTATCTTTGTAACCGTGTTTTTGAAATTATAATCGTTAAAGTGCAATTTTTTTAAACGACGTTTTTGAAGCCGCAGATTTACTCGTTTAACTCGAAATGCGTTCTTCGAGTTTGACGGCGAATAAGTTTTAAACGGGGCATACGCACTATACCACATTTTATTGCAAGGCAAAGTGGTTCTTTATCTTTGTAACCCTGTTTTTAAAATTATAATCGTTAAAGTGCAATTTTTTTAAACAACGTTTTCGGAGCCGCAGATTTACTCATTTAATTCGAAATGCGTTTTTCGAGTTTGACGGCGAATAACTTTTAAACGGAGCATACGAATTATCAAATTTTAGTAGCACAAGGAAAAGTGATCCTTTATCTTTGTAACCGTGTTTTTGAAATTATAATCGTTGAAGTGCAATTTTTTTAAACAACATTTTTGGAGCCTCAGATTTACTCATTTAACTCGAAATGCGGTCTTCGAGTTTGACGGCGAATAACTTTTAAACGGAGCATACGAATTATCAAATTTTAGTAGCACAAGGAAAAGTGATCCTTTATCTTTGTAACCGTGTTTTTGAAATTATAATCGTTGAAGTGCAATTTTTTTAAACAACATTTTTGGAGCCTCAGATTTACTCATTTAACTCGAAATGCGGTCTTCGAGTTTGACGGCGAATAACTTTTAAACGGAGCATACGAATTATTAAATTTTAGTAGCGTAAGGAAAAGTGATCCTTTATCTTTGTAACCGTGTTTTTGAAATTATAATCGTTAAAGTGCAATGTTTTTAAACGACGTTTTTGAAGCCGCAGATTTACTCATTTAACTCGAAATGCGTTCTTCGAGTTTGACGGCGAATAACTTTTAAACGGGGCATACGCACTATACCACATTTTATTGCAAGGCAAAGTGGTTCTTTATCTTTGTAACCCTGTTTTTATAATTATAATCGTTAAAGTGCAATTTTTTTAAACAACGTTTTCGGAGCCGCAGATTTACTCATTTAATTCGAAATGCGTTTTTCGAGTTTGACGGCGAATAACTTTTAAACGGAGCATACGAATTATCAAATTTTAGTAGCACAAGGAAAAGTGATCCTTTATCTTTGTAACCGTGTTTTTGAAATTATAATCGTTGAAGTGCAATTTTTTTAAACAACGTTTTTGGAGCTGCAGATTTACTCGTTTGACTCGAAATGCGTTCTTCGAGTTTGACGGCGAATAACTTTTAAACGGAGCATACGAATTATCAAATTTTAGTAGCACAAGGAAAAGTGATCCTTTATCTTTGTAACCGTGTTTTTGAAATTATAATCGTTAAAGTGCAATTTTTTTAAACAACGTTTTTGAAGCCGCAGATTTACTCGTTTAACTCGAAATGCGTTCTTCGAGTTTGACGGCGAATAACTTTTAAACGGAAGCATACGAATTATCATATTGTAGTAGTACAAGGAAAAGTGATCCTTTATCTTTGTAACCGTGTTTTTAAAATTATAATCGTTAAAGTGCAATTTTTTTAAACAACGTTTTTGAAGCCGCAGATTTACTCGCTTAACTCGAAATGCGTTCTTCGAGTTTGACGGCGAATAACTTCTAAACGGGGCATACGCACTATACCACATTTTATTGCAAGGCAAAGTGGTTCTTTATCTTTGTAACCCTGTTTTTAAAATTATAATCGTTAAAGTGCAATTTTTTTAAACAACGTTTTCGGAGCCGCAGATTTACTCATTTAACCCGAAATGCGTTCTTCGAGTTTGACGGCGAATAACTTTTAAACGGAGCATACGAATTATTAAATTTTAGTAACGCAAGGAAAAGTGATCCTTTATCTTTGTAACCGTGTTTTTGAAATTATAATCGTTAAAGTGCAATTTTTTTAAACGACGTTTTTGAAGCCTCAGATTTACTCATTTAACTCGAAATGCGTTTTTCGAGTTTGACGGCGAATAACTTTTAAACGGAGCATACGAATTATCAAATTTTAGTAGCACAAGGAAAAGTGATCCTTTATCTTTGTAACCGTGTTTTTGAAATTATAATCGTTGAAGTGCAATTTTTTTAAACAACATTTTTGGAGCCTCAGATTTACTCATTTAACTCGAAATGCGGTCTTCGAGTTTGACGGCGAATAACTTTTAAACGGAGCATACGAATTATCATGTTTTACTAGTACAAGGAAAAGGAATCCCTTATCTTTGTAACCTAGTTTTTCAAATTATAATCGTTAAAGTGCAATTTTTTTAAACAACGTTTTTGGAGCCGCAGATTTACTCGTTTTACTCGAAATGCGTTCTTCGAGTTTGACGGCGAATAACTTTTAAACGGAGCATACGAATTATCATGTTTTACTATTAGTACAAGCAAAAGGAATCGCTTATCTTTGTAACCTAGTTTTTCAAACTATAATCGTTAAAGTGCAATTGTTTTAAACGACGTTTTTGAAGCCGCAGATTTACTCGTTTAACTCGAAATGCGATCTTCGAGTTTGACGGCGAATAACTTTTAAACGGAGCATACGAATTATTAAATTTTAGTAGCGCAAGGAAAAGTGATCCTTTATCTTTGTAACCGTGTTTTTGAAATAATAATCGTTAAAGTGCAATTTTTTTAAACGACGTTTTTGAAGCCGCAGATTTACTCGTTTAACTCGAAATGCGTTCTTCGAGTTTGACGGCGAATAACTTTTAAACGGAGCATACGAATTATCATGTTTTACTAGTACAAGGAAAAGGAATCCCTTATCTTTGTAACCTAGTTTTTCAAATTATAATCGTTAAAGTGCAATTGTTTTAAACGACGTTTTTGAAGCCGCAAATTTACTCGTTTAACTCGGAATTCGTTCTTCGAGTTTGACGGCGAATAACTTTTAAACTGAGCATACGAATTATCATATTGTAGTAGTACAAGGAAAAGTGATTTTTTACCTTTGTAACCCGATTTTTGAAATTATAATTGTTAAAGTGCAATTTTTTTAAACAACGTTTTTATAGTTGCAGATTTACTCGTTTGACTCGAAATGCGTTCTTCGAGTTTGACGGCGAATAACTTTTAAACGGAGCATACGAATTATCATGTTTTACTAGTACAAGGAAAAGGAATCCCTTATCTTTGTAACCTAGTTTTTGAAATTATAATCGTTAAAGTGCAATTGTTTTAAACGACGTTTTTGAAGCCGCAGATTTACTCGTTTAACTCGAAATGCGTTCTTCGAGTTTGACGGCGAATAACTTTTAAACGGAGCATACGAATTATTAAATTTTAGTAGCGCAAGGAAAAGTGATCCTTTATCTTTGTAACCGTGTTTTTGAAATAATAATCGTTAAAGTGCAATTTTTTTAAACGACGTTTTTGAAGCCGCAGATTTACTCGTTTAACTCGAAATGCGTTCTTCGAGTTTGACGGCGAATAACTTTTAAACGGAGCATACGAATTATCATGTTTTACTATTAGTACAAGAAAAAGGACTCCCTTATCTTTGTAACCTAGTTTTTGAAATTATAATCGTTAAAGTGCAATTGTTTTAAACGACGTTTTTGAAGCCGCAGATTTACTCGTTTAACTCGAAATGCGTTCTTCGAGTTTGACGGCGAATAACTTTTAAACAGAGCATACGAATTATCATGTTTTACTAGTACAAGGAAAAGGAATCCCTTATCTTTGTAACCTAGTTTTTCAAATTATAATCGTTAAAGTGCAATTGTTTTAAACGACGTTTTTGAAGCCGCAAATTTACTCGTTTAACTCGGAATTCGTTCTTCGAGTTTGACGGCGAATAACTTTTAAACTGAGCATACGAATTATCATATTGTAGTAGTACAAGGAAAAGTGATTTTTTACCTTTGTAACCCGATTTTTGAAATTATAATTGTTAAAGTGCAATTTTTTTAAACAACGTTTTTATAGTTGCAGATTTACTCGTTTGACTCGAAATGCGTTCTTCGAGTTTGACGGTGAATAACTTTTAAACGGAGCATACGAATTATCATGTTTTACTATCAGTACAAGGAAAAGGAATCCCTTATCTTTGTAACCTAGTTTTTGAAATTATAATCGTTAAAGTGCAATTGTTTTAAACGACGTTTTTGAAGCCGCAGATTTACTCGTTTAACTCGAAATGCGTTCTTCGAGTTTGACGGCGAATAACTTTTAAACGGAGCATACGAATTATCATGTTTTACTATTAGTACAAGAAAAAGGACTCCCTTATCTTTGTAACCTAGTTTTTGAAATTATAATCGTTAAAGTGCAATTGTTTTAAACGACGTTTTTGAAGCCGCAGATTTACTCGTTTAACTCGAAATGCGTTCTTCGAGTTTGACGGCGAATAACTTTTAAACGGAGCATACGAATTATTAAATTTTAGTAGCGCAAGGAAAAGTGATCCTTTATCTTTGTAACCGTGTTTTTGAAATAATAATCGTTAAAGTGCAATTTTTTTAAACGACGTTTTTGAAGCCGCAGATTTACTCGTTTAACTCGAAATGCGTTCTTCGAGTTTGACGGCGAATAACTTTTAAACGGAGCATACGAATTATCATGTTTTACTATTAGTACAAGAAAAAGGACTCCCTTATCTTTGTAACCTAGTTTTTGAAATTATAATCGTTAAAGTGCAATTGTTTTAAACGACGTTTTTGAAGCCGCAGATTTACTCGTTTAACTCGAAATGCGTTCTTCGAGTTTGACGGCGAATAACTTTTAAACGGAGCATACGAATTATTAAATTTTAGTAGCGCAAGGAAAAGTGATCCTTTATCTTTGTAACCGTGTTTTTGAAATAATAATCGTTAAAGTGCAATTTTTTTAAACGACGTTTTTGAAGCCGCAGATTTACTCGTTTAACTCGAAATGCGTTCTTCGAGTTTGACGGCGAATAACTTTTAAACGGAGCATACGAATTATCATGTTTTACTATTAGTACAAGAAAAAGGACTCCCTTATCTTTGTAACCTAGTTTTTGAAATTATAATCGTTAAAGTGCAATTGTTTTAAACGACGTTTTTGAAGCCGCAGATTTACTCGTTTAACTCGAAATGCGTTCTTCGAGTTTGACGGCGAATAACTTTTAAACGGAGCATACGAATTATCATGTTTTACTAGTACAAGGAAAAGGAATCCCTTATCTTTGTAACCTAGTTTTTGAAATTATAATCGTTAAAGTGCAATTGTTTTAAACGACGTTTTTGAAGCCGCAGATTTACTCGTTTAACTCGAAATGCGTTCTTCGAGTTTGACGGCGAATAACTTTTAAACGGAGCATACGAATTATTAAATTTTAGTAGCGCAAGGAAAAGTGATCCTTTATCTTTGTAACCGTGTTTTTGAAATAATAATCGTTAAAGTGCAATTTTTTTAAACGACGTTTTTGAAGCCGCAGATTTACTCGTTTAACTCGAAATGCGTTCTTCGAGTTTGACGGCGAATAACTTTTAAACGGAGCATACGAATTATCATGTTTTACTATTAGTACAAGAAAAAGGACTCCCTTATCTTTGTAACCTAGTTTTTGAAATTATAATCGTTAAAGTGCAATTGTTTTAAACGACGTTTTTGAAGCCGCAGATTTACTCGTTTAACTCGAAATGCGTTCTTTGAGTTTGACGGCGAATAACTTTTAAACGGAGCATACGAATTATCATGTTTTACTAGTACAAGGAAAAGGAATCCCTTATCTTTGTAACCTAGTTTTTGAAATTATAATCGTTAAAGTGCAATTGTTTTAAACGACGTTTTTGAAGCCGCAGATTTACTCGTTTAACTCGAAATGCGTTCTTCGAGTTTGACGGCGAATAACTTTTAAACGGAGCATACGAATTATTAAATTTTAGTAGCGCAAGGAAAAGTGATCCTTTATCTTTGTAACCGTGTTTTTGAAATAATAATCGTTAAAGTGCAATTTTTTTAAACGACGTTTTTGAAGCCGCAGATTTACTCGTTTAACTCGAAATGCGTTCTTCGAGTTTGACGGCGAATAACTTTTAAACGGAGCATACGAATTATCATGTTTTACTATTAGTACAAGAAAAAGGACTCCCTTATCTTTGTAACCTAGTTTTTGAAATTATAATCGTTAAAGTGCAATTGTTTTAAACGACGTTTTTGAAGCCGCAGATTTACTCGTTTAACTCGAAATGCGTTCTTCGAGTTTGACGGCGAATAACTTTTAAACAGAGCATACGAATTATCATGTTTTACTAGTACAAGGAAAAGGAATCCCTTATCTTTGTAACCTAGTTTTTGAAATTATAATCGTTAAAGTGCAATTTTTTTAAACGACGTTTTTGAAGCCTCAGATTTACTCTTTTAACTCGAAATGCGTTCTTCGAGTTTGACGGCGAATAACTTTTAAACGGAGCATACGAATTATCATGTTTTACTATTAGTACAAGAAAAAGGACTCCCTTATCTTTGTAACCTAGTTTTTGAAATTATAATCGTTAAAGTGCAATTGTTTTAAACGACGTTTTTGAAGCCGCAGATTTACTCGTTTAACTCGAAATGCGTTCTTCGAGTTTGACGGCGAATAACTTTTAAACGGAGCATACGAATTATCATGTTTTACTAGTACAAGGAAAAGGAATCCCTTATCTTTGTAACCTAGTTTTTGAAATTATAATCGTTAAAGTGCAATTGTTTTAAACGACGTTTTTGAAGCCGCAGATTTACTCGTTTAACTCGAAATGCGTTCTTCGAGTTTGACGGCGAATAACTTTTAAACGGAGCATACGAATTATTAAATTTTAGTAGCGCAAGGAAAAGTGATCCTTTATCTTTGTAACCGTGTTTTTGAAATAATAATCGTTAAAGTGCAATTTTTTTAAACAACGTTTTTGGAGCCGCAGATTTACTCATTTAACTCGAAATGCGTTCTTCGAGTTTGACGGCGAATAACTTTTAAACGGGGCATACGCACTATACCACATTTTATTGCAAGGCAAAGTGGTTCTTTATCTTTGTAACTCTGTTTTTGAAATTATAATCGTTAAAGTGCAATTTTTTTAAACAACGTTTTCGGAGCCGCAGATTTACTCATTTAATTCGAAATGCGTTTTTCGAGTTTGACGGCGAATAACTTTTAAACGGGGCATACGAATTATCAAATTTTAGAAGCACAAGGAAAAGTGATCCTTTATCTTTGTAACCGTGTTTTTGAAATTATAATCGTTGAAGTGCAATTATTTTAAACAACATTTTTGGAGCCTCAGATTTACTCATTTAACTCGAAATTCGGTCTTCGAGTTTGACGGCGAATAACTTTTAAACGGAGCATACGAATTATTAAATTTTAGTAGCGCCAGGAAAAGTGAACCTTTATCTTTGTAACCGTGTTTTTGAAATTATAATCGTTAAAGTGCAATGTTTTTAAACGACGTTTTTGAAGCCGCAGATTTACTCATTTAACTCGAAATGCGTTCTTCGAGTTTGACGGCGAATAAGTTTTAAACGGGGCATACGCACTATACCACATTTTATTGCAAGGCAAAGTGGTCCTTTATCTTTGTAACCGTGTTTTTGAAATTATAATCGTTAAAGTGCAATTTTTTTAAACAACGTTTTTGAAGCCGCAGATTTACTCGTTTAACTCGAAATGCGTTCTTCGAGTTTGACGGCGAATAACTTTTAAACGGAAGCATACGAATTATCATATTGTAGTAGTACAAGGAAAAGTGATCCTTTATCTTTGTAACCGTGTTTTTAAAATTATAATCGTTAAAGTGCAATTTTTTTAAACAACGTTTTTGAAGCCGCAGATTTACTCGTTTAACTCGAAATGCGTTCTTCGAGTTTGACGGCGAATAACTTCTAAACGGGGCATACGCACTATACCACATTTTATTGCAAGGCAAAGTGGTTCTTTATCTTTGTAACCCTGTTTTTAAAATTGTAATCGTTAAAGTGCAATTTTTTTAAACAACGTTTTCGGAGCCGCAGATTTACTCATTTAACCCGAAATGCGTTCTTCGAGTTTGACGGCGAATAACTTTTAAACGGAAGCATACGAATTATCATATTGTAGTAGTACAAGGAAAAGTGATCCTTTATCTTTGTAACCGTGTTTTTGAAATTATAATCGTTAAAGTGCAATTTTTTTAAACAACGTTTTTGGAGCTGCAGATTTACTCGTTTGACTCGAAATGCGTTCTTCGAGTTTGACGGCAAATAACTTTTAAACGGAGCATACGAATTATCAAATTTTAGTAGCACAAGGAAAAGTGATCCTTTATCTTTGTAACCGTGTTTTTGAAATTATAATCGTTAAAGTGCAATTTTTTTAAACAACGTTTTCGGAGCCGCAGATTTACTCATTTAACCCGAAATGCGTTCTTCGAGTTTGACGGCGAATAACTTTTAAACGGAGCATACGAATTATTAAATTTTAGTAACGCAAGGAAAAGTGATCCTTTATCTTTGTAACCGTGTTTTTGAAATTATAATCGTTAAAGTGCAATGTTTTTAAACGACGTTTTTGAAGCCGCAGATTTACTCATTTAACTCGAAATGCGTTCTTCGAGTTTGACGGCGAATAACTTTTAAACGGAGCATACGAATTATCAAATTTTAGTAGCACAAGGAAAAGTGATCCTTTATCTTTGTAACCGTGTTTTTGAAATTATAATCGTTAAAGTGCAATTTTTTTAAACGACGTTTTTGAAGCCGCAGATTTACTCGTTTAACTCGAAATGCGTTCTTCGAGTTTGACGGCGAATAACTTTTAAACGGGGCATACGCACTATACCACATTTTATTGCAAGGCAAAGTGGTTCTTTATCTTTGTAACCCTGTTTTTAAAATTATAATCGTTAAAGTGCAATTTTTTTAAACAACGTTTTCGGAGCCGCAGATTTACTCATTTAATTCGAAATGCGTTTTTCGAGTTTGACGGCGAATAACTTTTAAACGGAGCATACGAATTATCAAATTTTAGTAGCACAAGGAAAAGTGATCCTTTATCTTTGTAACCGTGTTTTTGAAATTATAATCGTTGAAGTGCAATTTTTTTAAACAACATTTTTGGAGCCTCAGATTTACTCATTTAACTCGAAATGCGGTCTTCGAGTTTGACGGCGAATAACTTTTAAACGGAGCATACGAATTATCAAATTTTAGTAGCACGAGGAAAAGTGATCCTTTATCTTTGTAACCGTGTTTTTGAAATTATAATCGTTGAAGTGCAATTTTTTTAAACAACATTTTTGGAGCCTCAGATTTACTCATTTAACTCGAAATGCGGTCTTCGAGTTTGACGGCGAATAACTTTTAAACGGAGCATACGAATTATTAAATTTTAGTAGCGTAAGGAAAAGTGATCCTTTATCTTTGTAACCGTGTTTTTGAAATTATAATAGTTAAAGTGCAATGTTTTTAAACGACGTTTTTGAAGCCGCAGATTTACTCATTTAACTCGAAATGCGTTCTTCGAGTTTGACGGCGAATAACTTTTAAACGGGGCATACGCACTATACCACATTTTATTGCAAGGCAAAGTGGTTCTTTATCTTTGTAACCCTCTTTTTAAAATTATAATCGTTAAAGTGCAATTTTTTTAAACAACGTTTTCGGAGCCGCAGATTTACTCATTTAATTCGAAATGCGTTTTTCGAGTTTGACGGCGAATAACTTTTAAACGGAGCATACGAATTATCAAATTTTAGTAGCACAAGGAAAAGTGATCCTTTATCTTTGTAACCGTGTTTTTGAAATTATAATCGTTGAAGTGCAATTTTTTTAAACAACATTTTTGGAGCCTCAGATTTACTCATTTAACTCGAAATGCGGTCTTCGAGTTTGACGGCGAATAACTTTTAAACGGAAGCATACGAATTATCATATTGTAGTAGTACAAGGAAAAGTGATCCTTTATCTTTGTAACCGTGTTTTTGAAATTATAATCGTTAAAGTGCAATTTTTTTAAACGACGTTTTTGAAGCCGCAGATTTACTCGCTTAACTCGAAATGCGTTCTTCGAGTTTGACGGCGAATAACTTCTAAACGGGGCATACGCACTATACCACATTTTATTGCAAGGCAAAGTGGTTCTTTATCTTTGTAACCCTGTTTTTAAAATTATAATCGTTAAAGTGCAATTTTTTTAAACAACGTTTTCGGAGCCGCAGATTTACTCATTTAACCCGAAATGCGTTCTTCGAGTTTGACGGCGAATAACTTTTAAACGGAGCATACGAATTATTAAATTTTAGTAACGCAAGGAAAAGTGATCCTTTATCTTTGTAACCGTGTTTTTGAAATTATAATCGTTAAAGTGCAATTTTTTTAAACGACGTTTTTGAAGCCGCAGATTTACTCATTTAACTCGAAATGCGTTCTTCGAGTTTGACGGCGAATGACTTTTAAACGGGGCATACGCACTATACCACATTTTATTGCAAGGCAAAGTGGTTCTTTATCTTTGTAACCCTGTTTTTAAAATTATAATCGTTAAAGTGCAATTTTTTTAAACGACGTTTTTGAAGCCGCAGATTTACTCGCTTAACTCGAAATGCGTTCTTCGAGTTTGACGGCGAATAACTTCTAAACGGGGCATACGCACTATACCACATTTTATTGCAAGGCAAAGTGGTTCTTTATCTTTGTAACCCTGTTTTTAAAATTATAATCGTTAAAGTGCAATTTTTTTAAACGACGTTTTTGAAGCCGCAGATTTACTCGCTTAACTCGAAATGCGTTCTTCGAGTTTGACGGCGAATAACTTCTAAACGGGGCATACGCACTATACCACATTTTATTGCAAGGCAAAGTGGTTCTTTATCTTTGTAACCCTGTTTTTAAAATTATAATCGTTAAAGTGCAATTTTTTTAAACAACGTTTTCGGAGCCGCAGATTTACTCATTTAACCCGAAATGCGTTCTTCGAGTTTGACGGCGAATAACTTTTAAACGGAGCATACGAATTATTAAATTTTAGTAACGCAAGGAAAAGTGATCCTTTATCTTTGTAACCGTGTTTTTGAAATTATAATCGTTAAAGTGCAATTTTTTTAAACGACGTTTTTGAAGCCGCAGATTTACTCATTTAACTCGAAATGCGTTCTTCGAGTTTGACGGCGAATGACTTTTAAACGGGGCATACGCACTATACCACATTTTATTGCAAGGCAAAGTGGTTCTTTATCTTTGTAACCCTGTTTTTAAAATTATAATCGTTAAAGTGCAATTTTTTTAAACAACGTTTTCGGAGCCGCAGATTTACTCATTTAACCCGAAATGCGTTCTTCGAGTTTGACGGCGAATAACTTTTAAACGGGGCATACGCACTATACCACATTTTATTGCAAGGCAAAGTGGTTCTTTATCTTTGTAACCCTCTTTTTAAAATTATAATCGTTAAAGTGCAATTTTTTTAAACAACGTTTTCGGAGCCGCAGATTTACTCATTTAATTCGAAATGCGTTTTTCGAGTTTGACGGCGAATAACTTTTAAACGGAGCATACGAATTATCAAATTTTAGTAGCACAAGGAAAAGTGATCCTTTATCTTTGTAACCGTGTTTTTGAAATTATAATCGTTGAAGTGCAATTTTTTTAAACAACATTTTTGGAGCCTCAGATTTACTCATTTAACTCGAAATGCGGTCTTCGAGTTTGACGGCGAATAACTTTTAAACGGAAGCATACGAATTATCATATTGTAGTAGTACAAGGAAAAGTGATCCTTTATCTTTGTAACCGTGTTTTTGAAATTATAATCGTTAAAGTGCAATTTTTTTAAACGACGTTTTTGAAGCCGCAGATTTACTCGCTTAACTCGAAATGCGTTCTTCGAGTTTGACGGCGAATAACTTCTAAACGGGGCATACGCACTATACCACATTTTATTGCAAGGCAAAGTGGTTCTTTATCTTTGTAACCCTGTTTTTAAAATTATAATCGTTAAAGTGCAATTTTTTTAAACAACGTTTTCGGAGCCGCAGATTTACTCATTTAACCCGAAATGCGTTCTTCGAGTTTGACGGCGAATAACTTTTAAACGGAGCATACGAATTATTAAATTTTAGTAACGCAAGGAAAAGTGATCCTTTATCTTTGTAACCGTGTTTTTGAAATTATAATCGTTAAAGTGCAATTTTTTTAAACGACGTTTTTGAAGCCGCAGATTTACTCATTTAACTCGAAATGCGTTCTTCGAGTTTGACGGCGAATGACTTTTAAACGGGGCATACGCACTATACCACATTTTATTGCAAGGCAAAGTGGTTCTTTATCTTTGTAACCCTGTTTTTAAAATTATAATCGTTAAAGTGCAATTTTTTTAAACAACGTTTTCGGAGCCGCAGATTTACTCATTTAACCCGAAATGCGTTCTTCGAGTTTGACGGCGAATAACTTTTAAACGGGGCATACGCACTATACCACATTTTATTGCAAGGCAAAGTGGTTCTTTATCTTTGTAACCCTCTTTTTAAAATTATAATCGTTAAAGTGCAATTTTTTTAAACAACGTTTTCGGAGCCGCAGATTTACTCATTTAATTCGAAATGCGTTTTTCGAGTTTGACGGCGAATAACTTTTAAACGGAGCATACGAATTATCAAATTTTAGTAGCACAAGGAAAAGTGATCCTTTATCTTTGTAACCGTGTTTTTGAAATTATAATCGTTAAAGTGCAATTTTTTTAAACAACGTTTTCGGAGCCGCAGATTTACTCATTTAACCCGAAATGCGTTCTTCGAGTTTGACGGCGAATAACTTTTAAACGGAGCATACGAATTATTAAATTTTAGTAACGCAAGGAAAAGTGATCCTTTATCTTTGTAACCGTGTTTTTGAAATTATAATCGTTAAAGTGCAATTTTTTTAAACGACGTTTTTGAAGCCGCAGATTTACTCGTTTAACTCGAAATGCGTTCTTCGAGTTTGACGGCGAATAACTTCTAAACGGGGCATACGCACTATACCACATTTTATTGCAAGGCAAAGTGGTTCTTTATCTTTGTAACCCTGTTTTTAAAATTATAATCGTTAAAGTGCAATTTTTTTAAACAACGTTTTCGGAGCCGCAGATTTACTCATTTAACCCGAAATGCGTTCTTCGAGTTTGACGGCGAATAACTTTTAAACGGAGCATACGAATTATTAAATTTTAGTAACGCAAGGAAAAGTGATCCTTTATCTTTGTAACCGTGTTTTTGAAATTATAATCGTTAAAGTGCAATTTTTTTAAACGACGTTTTTGAAGCCGCAGATTTACTCATTTAACTCGAAATGCGTTCTTCGAGTTTGACGGCGAATGACTTTTAAACGGGGCATACGCACTATACCACATTTTATTGCAAGGCAAAGTGGTTCTTTATCTTTGTAACCCTGTTTTTAAAATTATAATCGTTAAAGTGCAATTTTTTTAAACGACGTTTTTGAAGCCGCAGATTTACTCGCTTAACTCGAAATGCGTTCTTCGAGTTTGACGGCGAATAACTTCTAAACGGGGCATACGCACTATACCACATTTTATTGCAAGGCAAAGTGGTTCTTTATCTTTGTAACCCTGTTTTTAAAATTATAATCGTTAAAGTGCAATTTTTTTAAACGACGTTTTTGAAGCCGCAGATTTACTCGCTTAACTCGAAATGCGTTCTTCGAGTTTGACGGCGAATAACTTCTAAACGGGGCATACGCACTATACCACATTTTATTGCAAGGCAAAGTGGTTCTTTATCTTTGTAACCCTGTTTTTAAAATTATAATCGTTAAAGTGCAATTTTTTTAAACAACGTTTTCGGAGCCGCAGATTTACTCATTTAACCCGAAATGCGTTCTTCGAGTTTGACGGCGAATAACTTTTAAACGGAGCATACGAATTATTAAATTTTAGTAACGCAAGGAAAAGTGATCCTTTATCTTTGTAACCGTGTTTTTGAAATTATAATCGTTAAAGTGCAATTTTTTTAAACGACGTTTTTGAAGCCGCAGATTTACTCATTTAACTCGAAATGCGTTCTTCGAGTTTGACGGCGAATGACTTTTAAACGGGGCATACGCACTATACCACATTTTATTGCAAGGCAAAGTGGTTCTTTATCTTTGTAACCCTGTTTTTAAAATTATAATCGTTAAAGTGCAATTTTTTTAAACGACGTTTTTGAAGCCGCAGATTTACTCGCTTAACTCGAAATGCGTTCTTCGAGTTTGACGGCGAATAACTTCTAAACGGGGCATACGCACTATACCACATTTTATTGCAAGGCAAAGTGGTTCTTTATCTTTGTAACCCTGTTTTTAAAATTATAATCGTTAAAGTGCAATTTTTTTAAACGACGTTTTTGAAGCCGCAGATTTACTCGCTTAACTCGAAATGCGTTTTTCGAGTTTGACGGCGAATAACTTCTAAACGGGGCATACGCACTATACCACATTTTATTGCAAGGCAAAGTGGTTCTTTATCTTTGTAACCCTGTTTTTAAAATTATAATCGTTAAAGTGCAATTTTTTTAAACGACGTTTTTGAAGCCGCAGATTTACTCGCTTAACTCGAAATGCGTTCTTCGAGTTTGACGGCGAATAACTTCTAAACGGGGCATACGCACTATACCACATTTTATTGCAAGGCAAAGTGGTTCTTTATCTTTGTAACCCTGTTTTTAAAATTATAATCGTTAAAGTGCAATTTTTTTAAACAACGTTTTCGGAGCCGCAGATTTACTCATTTAACCCGAAATGCGTTCTTCGAGTTTGACGGCGAATAACTTTTAAACGGAGCATACGAATTATTAAATTTTAGTAACGCAAGGAAAAGTGATCCTTTATCTTTGTAACCGTGTTTTTGAAATTATAATCGTTAAAGTGCAATTTTTTTAAACGACGTTTTTGAAGCCGCAGATTTACTCATTTAACTCGAAATGCGTTCTTCGAGTTTGACGGCGAATGACTTTTAAACGGGGCATACGCACTATACCACATTTTATTGCAAGGCAAAGTGGTTCTTTATCTTTGTAACCCTGTTTTTAAAATTATAATCGTTAAAGTGCAATTTTTTTAAACGACGTTTTTGAAGCCGCAGATTTACTCGCTTAACTCGAAATGCGTTCTTCGAGTTTGACGGCGAATAACTTCTAAACGGGGCATACGCACTATACCACATTTTATTGCAAGGCAAAGTGGTTCTTTATCTTTGTAACCCTGTTTTTAAAATTATAATCGTTAAAGTGCAATTTTTTTAAACGACGTTTTTGAAGCCGCAGATTTACTCGCTTAACTCGAAATGCGTTCTTCGAGTTTGACGGCGAATAACTTTTAAACGGAGCATACGAATTATCATGTTTTACTATTAGTACAAGAAAAAGGACTCCCTTATCTATGTAACCTAGTTTTTGAAATTATAATCGTTAAAGTGCAATTGTTTTAAACGACGTTTTTGAAGCCGCAGATTTACTCGTTTAACTCGAAATGCGTTCTTCGAGTTTGACGGCGAATAACTTTTAAACGGAGCATACGAATTATCATGTTTTACTAGTACAAGGAAAAGGAATCCCTTATCTTTGTAACCTAGTTTTTGAAATTATAATCGTTAAAGTGCAATTGTTTTAAACGACGTTTTTGAAGCCGCAGATTTACTCGTTTAACTCGAAATGCGTTCTTCGAGTTTGACGGCGAATAACTTTTAAACGGAGCATACGAATTATTAAATTTTAGTAGCGCAAGGAAAAGTGATCCTTTATCTTTGTAACCGTGTTTTTGAAATAATAATCGTTAAAGTGCAATTTTTTTAAACGACGTTTTTGAAGCCGCAGATTTACTCGTTTAACTCGAAATGCGTTCTTCGAGTTTGACGGCGAATAACTTTTAAACGGAGCATACGAATTATCATGTTTTACTATTAGTACAAGAAAAAGGACTCCCTTATCTTTGTAACCTAGTTTTTGAAATTATAATCGTTAAAGTGCAATTTTTTTAAACGACGTTTTTGAAGCCGCAGATTTACTCGTTTAACTCGAAATGCGTTCTTCGAGTTTGACGGCGAATAACTTTTAAACAGAGCATACGAATTATCATGTTTTACTAGTACAAGGAAAAGGAATCCCTTATCTTTGTAACCTAGTTTTTGAAATTATAATCGTTAAAGTGCAATTTTTTTAAACGACGTTTTTGAAGCCTCAGATTTACTCGTTTAACTCGAAATGCGTTCTTCGAGTTTGACGGCGAATAACTTTTAAACGGAGCATACGAATTATCATGTTTTACTATTAGTACAAGAAAAAGGACTCCCTTATCTTTGTAACCTAGTTTTTGAAATTATAATCGTTAAAGTGCAATTGTTTTAAACGACGTTTTTGAAGCCGCAGATTTACTCGTTTAACTCGAAATGCGTTCTTCGAGTTTGACGGCGAATAACTTTTAAACGGAGCATACGAATTATCATGTTTTACTAGTACAAGGAAAAGGAATCCCTTATCTTTGTAACCTAGTTTTTGAAATTATAATCGTTAAAGTGCAATTGTTTTAAACGACGTTTTTGAAGCCGCAGATTTACTCGTTTAACTCGAAATGCGTTCTTCGAGTTTGACGGCGAATAACTTTTAAACGGAGCATACGAATTATTAAATTTTAGTAGCGCAAGGAAAAGTGATCCTTTATCTTTGTAACCGTGTTTTTGAAATAATAATCGTTAAAGTGCAATTTTTTTAAACAACGTTTTTGGAGCCGCAGATTTACTCATTTAACTCGAAATGCGTTCTTCGAGTTTGACGGCGAATAACTTTTAAACGGGGCATACGCACTATACCACATTTTATTGCAAGGCAAAGTGGTTCTTTATCTTTGTAACTCTGTTTTTGAAATTATAATCGTTAAAGTGCAATTTTTTTAAACAACGTTTTCGGAGCCGCAGATTTACTCATTTAATTCGAAATGCGTTTTTCGAGTTTGACGGCGAATAACTTTTAAACGGGGCATACGAATTATCAAATTTTAGAAGCACAAGGAAAAGTGATCCTTTATCTTTGTAACCGTGTTTTTGAAATTATAATCGTTGAAGTGCAATTATTTTAAACAACATTTTTGGAGCCTCAGATTTACTCATTTAACTCGAAATTCGGTCTTCGAGTTTGACGGCGAATAACTTTTAAACGGAGCATACGAATTATTAAATTTTAGTAGCGTAAGGAAAAGTGATCCTTTATCTTTGTAACCGTGTTTTTGAAATTATAATAGTTAAAGTGCAATGTTTTTAAACGACGTTTTTGAAGCCGCAGATTTACTCATTTAACTCGAAATGCGTTCTTCGAGTTTGACGGCGAATAACTTTTAAACGGGGCATACGCACTATACCACATTTTATTGCAAGGCAAAGTGGTTCTTTATCTTTGTAACCCTCTTTTTAAAATTATAATCGTTAAAGTGCAATTTTTTTAAACAACGTTTTCGGAGCCGCAGATTTACTCATTTAATTCGAAATGCGTTTTTCGAGTTTGACGGCGAATAACTTTTAAACGGAGCATACGAATTATCAAATTTTAGTAGCACAAGGAAAAGTGATCCTTTATCTTTGTAACCGTGTTTTTGAAATTATAATCGTTGAAGTGCAATTTTTTTAAACAACATTTTTGGAGCCTCAGATTTACTCATTTAACTCGAAATGCGGTCTTCGAGTTTGACGGCGAATAACTTTTAAACGGAAGCATACGAATTATCATATTGTAGTAGTACAAGGAAAAGTGATCCTTTATCTTTGTAACCGTGTTTTTGAAATTATAATCGTTAAAGTGCAATTTTTTTAAACGACGTTTTTGAAGCCGCAGATTTACTCATTTAACTCGAAATGCGTTCTTCGAGTTTGACGGCGAATGACTTTTAAACGGGGCATACGCACTATACCACATTTTATTGCAAGGCAAAGTGGTTCTTTATCTTTGTAACCCTGTTTTTAAAATTATAATCGTTAAAGTGCAATTTTTTTAAACGACGTTTTTGAAGCCGCAGATTTACTCGCTTAACTCGAAATGCGTTCTTCGAGTTTGACGGCGAATAACTTCTAAACGGGGCATACGCACTATACCACATTTTATTGCAAGGCAAAGTGGTTCTTTATCTTTGTAACCCTGTTTTTAAAATTATAATCGTTAAAGTGCAATTTTTTTAAACAACGTTTTCGGAGCCGCAGATTTACTCATTTAACCCGAAATGCGTTCTTCGAGTTTGACGGCGAATAACTTTTAAACGGAGCATACGAATTATTAAATTTTAGTAACGCAAGGAAAAGTGATCCTTTATCTTTGTAACCGTGTTTTTGAAATTATAATCGTTAAAGTGCAATTTTTTTAAACGACGTTTTTGAAGCCGCAGATTTACTCATTTAACTCGAAATGCGTTCTTCGAGTTTGACGGCGAATGACTTTTAAACGGGGCATACGCACTATACCACATTTTATTGCAAGGCAAAGTGGTTCTTTATCTTTGTAACCCTGTTTTTAAAATTATAATCGTTAAAGTGCAATTTTTTTAAACAACGTTTTCGGAGCCGCAGATTTACTCATTTAACCCGAAATGCGTTCTTCGAGTTTGACGGCGAATAACTTTTAAACGGGGCATACGCACTATACCACATTTTATTGCAAGGCAAAGTGGTTCTTTATCTTTGTAACCCTCTTTTTAAAATTATAATCGTTAAAGTGCAATTTTTTTAAACAACGTTTTCGGAGCCGCAGATTTACTCATTTAATTCGAAATGCGTTTTTCGAGTTTGACGGCGAATAACTTTTAAACGGAGCATACGAATTATCAAATTTTAGTAGCACAAGGAAAAGTGATCCTTTATCTTTGTAACCGTGTTTTTGAAATTATAATCGTTGAAGTGCAATTTTTTTAAACAACATTTTTGGAGCCTCAGATTTACTCATTTAACTCGAAATGCGGTCTTCGAGTTTGACGGCGAATAACTTTTAAACGGAAGCATACGAATTATCATATTGTAGTAGTACAAGGAAAAGTGATCCTTTATCTTTGTAACCGTGTTTTTGAAATTATAATCGATAAAGTGCAATTTTTTTAAACGACGTTTTTGAAGCCGCAGATTTACTCGCTTAACTCGAAATGCGTTCTTCGAGTTTGACGGCGAATAACTTCTAAACGGGGCATACGCACTATACCACATTTTATTGCAAGGCAAAGTGGTTCTTTATCTTTGTAACCCTGTTTTTAAAATTATAATCGTTAAAGTGCAATTTTTTTAAACAACGTTTTCGGAGCCGCAGATTTACTCATTTAACCCGAAATGCGTTCTTCGAGTTTGACGGCGAATAACTTTTAAACGGAGCATACGAATTATTAAATTTTAGTAACGCAAGGAAAAGTGATCCTTTATCTTTGTAACCGTGTTTTTGAAATTATAATCGTTAAAGTGCAATTTTTTTAAACGACGTTTTTGAAGCCGCAGATTTACTCATTTAACTCGAAATGCGTTCTTCGAGTTTGACGGCGAATGACTTTTAAACGGGGCATACGCACTATACCACATTTTATTGCAAGGCAAAGTGGTTCTTTATCTTTGTAACCCTGTTTTTAAAATTATAATCGTTAAAGTGCAATTTTTTTAAACGACGTTTTTGAAGCCGCAGATTTACTCGCTTAACTCGAAATGCGTTCTTCGAGTTTGACGGCGAATAACTTCTAAACGGGGCATACGCACTATACCACATTTTATTGCAAGGCAAAGTGGTTCTTTATCTTTGTAACCCTGTTTTTAAAATTATAATCGTTAAAGTGCAATTTTTTTAAACGACGTTTTTGAAGCCGCAGATTTACTCGCTTAACTCGAAATGCGTTCTTCGAGTTTGACGGCGAATAACTTCTAAACGGGGCATACGCACTATACCACATTTTATTGCAAGGCAAAGTGGTTCTTTATCTTTGTAACCCTGTTTTTAAAATTATAATCGTTAAAGTGCAATTTTTTTAAACAACGTTTTCGGAGCCGCAGATTTACTCATTTAACCCGAAATGCGTTCTTCGAGTTTGACGGCGAATAACTTTTAAACGGAGCATACGAATTATTAAATTTTAGTAACGCAAGGAAAAGTGATCCTTTATCTTTGTAACCGTGTTTTTGAAATTATAATCGTTAAAGTGCAATTTTTTTAAACGACGTTTTTGAAGCCGCAGATTTACTCATTTAACTCGAAATGCGTTCTTCGAGTTTGACGGCGAATGACTTTTAAACGGGGCATACGCACTATACCACATTTTATTGCAAGGCAAAGTGGTTCTTTATCTTTGTAACCCTGTTTTTAAAATTATAATCGTTAAAGTGCAATTTTTTTAAACGACGTTTTTGAAGCCGCAGATTTACTCGCTTAACTCGAAATGCGTTCTTCGAGTTTGACGGCGAATAACTTCTAAACGGGGCATACGCACTATACCACATTTTATTGCAAGGCAAAGTGGTTCTTTATCTTTGTAACCCTGTTTTTAAAATTATAATCGTTAAAGTGCAATTTTTTTAAACGACGTTTTTGAAGCCGCAGATTTACTCGCTTAACTCGAAATGCGTTCTTCGAGTTTGACGGCGAATAACTTCTAAACGGGGCATACGCACTATACCACATTTTATTGCAAGGCAAAGTGGTTCTTTATCTTTGTAACCCTGTTTTTAAAATTATAATCGTTAAAGTGCAATTTTTTTAAACGACGTTTTTGAAGCCGCAGATTTACTCGCTTAACTCGAAATGCGTTCTTCGAGTTTGACGGCGAATAACTTCTAAACGGGGCATACGCACTATACCACATTTTATTGCAAGGCAAAGTGGTTCTTTATCTTTGTAACCCTGTTTTTAAAATTATAATCGTTAAAGTGCAATTTTTTTAAACAACGTTTTCGGAGCCGCAGATTTACTCATTTAACCCGAAATGCGTTCTTCGAGTTTGACGGCGAATAACTTTTAAACGGAGCATACGAATTATTAAATTTTAGTAACGCAAGGAAAAGTGATCCTTTATCTTTGTAACCGTGTTTTTGAAATTATAATCGTTAAAGTGCAATTTTTTTAAACGACGTTTTTGAAGCCGCAGATTTACTCATTTAACTCGAAATGCGTTCTTCGAGTTTGACGGCGAATGACTTTTAAACGGGGCATACGCACTATACCACATTTTATTGCAAGGCAAAGTGGTTCTTTATCTTTGTAACCCTGTTTTTAAAATTATAATCGTTAAAGTGCAATTTTTTTAAACGACGTTTTTGAAGCCGCAGATTTACTCGCTTAACTCGAAATGCGTTCTTCGAGTTTGACGGCGAATAACTTCTAAACGGGGCATACGCACTATACCACATTTTATTGCAAGGCAAAGTGGTTCTTTATCTTTGTAACACTGTTTTTAAAATTATAATCGTTAAAGTGCAATTTTTTTAAACGACGTTTTTGAAGCCGCAGATTTACTCGCTTAACTCGAAATGCGTTCTTCGAGTTTGACGGCGAATAACTTCTAAACGGGGCATACGCACTATACCACATTTTATTGCAAGGCAAAGTGGTTCTTTATCTTTGTAACCCTGTTTTTAAAATTATAATCGTTAAAGTGCAATTTTTTTAAACGACGTTTTTGAAGCCGCAGATTTACTCGCTTAACTCGAAATGCGTTCTTCGAGTTTGACGGCGAATAACTTCTAAACGGGGCATACGCACTATACCACATTTTATTGCAAGGCAAAGTGGTTCTTTATCTTTGTAACCCTGTTTTTAAAATTATAATCGTTAAAGTGCAATTTTTTTAAACAACGTTTTCGGAGCCGCAGATTTACTCATTTAACCCGAAATGCGTTCTTCGAGTTTGACGGCGAATAACTTTTAAACGGAGCATACGAATTATTAAATTTTAGTAACGCAAGGAAAAGTGATCCTTTATCTTTGTAACCGTGTTTTTGAAATTATAATCGTTAAAGTGCAATTTTTTTAAACGACGTTTTTGAAGCCGCAGATTTACTCATTTAACTCGAAATGCGTTCTTCGAGTTTGACGGCGAATGACTTTTAAACGGGGCATACGCACTATACCACATTTTATTGCAAGGCAAAGTGGTTCTTTATCTTTGTAACCCTGTTTTTAAAATTATAATCGTTAAAGTGCAATTTTTTTAAACAACATTTTTGGAGCCTCAGATTTACTCATTTAACTCGAAATGCGGTCTTCGAGTTTGACGGCGAATAACTTTTAAATACGGAAGGTTATAGCCTCCCTAGGCTATAGCCTTACGACATTCCACTTCAAAAATGCATTTCTACAACCTTCATTTCTTGGCCCAAAAAAATCGTAAGGGGTTAACCTTACGATTTTTTCAAGTAAAAATTCAAATTTAAAATTTTGCAATTTAGGCTTGCAAATATGGAAGGTTAGTGCCTTGGTTATAGCCTTACGATTTTTTACCTCAAGTATGCAAGTCTATAACTTTTATTTTTTGACCAAAAAATCGTAAGGTTATAGCACTATAGGTTATTTTTTGTAGTCGTAGCGATTGAGGGTTATTTGTCCTTGCAACCTTTATCGTCGAACAAGTATCTTGAATGTTTCGATCATGACTTCATTTTATGGGAGTTTTAGCCATAGTTTCAATTGTTTTGGATTCATGGGGAATGTAAACAATATGCATTTCTCCCTCGTATTGTTATGATAGACCATAAATTGTTTAAAAATCGAATAAAACCGTAGATAAAATTTAGGAACACTTGGAACAAAAACCAAAGTGTTTTAATTCAGTTTTATTCCATTTTTTAGATCGTTACGACAACCAAACAACCTAAAAGTATGTGAAGATTCCATCAAAAATTATATAAGACAAACTCGCGACTATTAAAGGATTTCACAAACTTTTTCACGATAGGAACCATTAGATGATTTAAGGTTGGCGTTTACGGGACAGAAGATAACTATCGTTTACTACCTCGCACTCATGGTGCATTATAGACGGTACCAGCCGATCTGTTTGGGTTGGAGATCTCCAGATCTCCCAAACTAAGAAGAATTTTCTGATTTTTATAGTTTTGTTTGAAAGACAAAGATTACAGTAGAGTTCGGCTATAAGAGGACTTTACTGTATTTCTGGTACCTAAAATAATTTTTATAATCATCTACTTTGAAATCGCTTCAGAAAAAAATCAAATGTTAACAAAATTTACGCAACAATTTTTAGATGATTTTCAAACCGCTGTATTTTTGAAAATAATTAATCGATTGACTTGAAACTTATTTCCGCCCAAATTGGTCTTCGTAGATTTGAAAAGTAAAAAAAACAGAAAATTCTTTTTAGTTTGGGAGATCTCCAACCAAACAGATCGGCTGGTACCGTCTATAATGCACCATGAGTGCGAGGTAGTAAGCGATAGTTATCTTCTGCCTCGTAATCGCCAACCCTTAATGGAAGTTAATTGACATCCAGAGCCGTGATGTACCATAGTGTGATTACAAATGTATCGTATAGTAAAGGAGGGTAATAAGGCCCACTTAAGACATTTTTTAACATAACATGCGCAAATTAACTTTTATTCCAAAAATAAAAAAACATTATAAAGTACAGGCCTTTTGGTGCATTTTAGTCTTACTATGGCACTTATAAATACAAAACAAAAAGTGTAAGAAGAAACTAAAAAATGTCCTCTGTCGGGCTTTATTTACCGAATACGCTGGAAATAAGGCCCATCATAAAAAATATGCAGTTATTCGCATTTTGAACAAGAAAATAAATATCTATCGTTGATTGTTAGACCTGTACGCACTCTTCACATTACATACTGCACAGGGGGATGAAAGTCAAATGGAAGGAACTGGAGATATGTTTTGTAATCTCTAGTTATTTGCACACCCACGCTGGCGCTAGCATACGTCTTCTATGCCGTTTTAAATCGCTTTTTCTTTATCGTTTTTAACTGCTAACGTGCTAACCGATGTAATTCTAACCTAACAGTTTTCATTATCATTCTATTAGCGTGTTTTATAATTGCTCGAACAACTGTTCGAGTACTCGAACATCAAAGTTGCGTTTTTTAATGCAGTTCGAACAAATGAGATCGCGTTTTTAAATGGCAGATTTCTGCTCGAACAGCCTGTTCGAACATAAACTTGGTGCACCGAGTGGCTAGGTGGTGCGTATAGATCCTGTTCGAACACGGCGCAACATAACCTCAAAATTTAAAATTGCATTTAAAAATAGCAAATTGTCATGACAGATGACAGTTAGTACGCCCAAACCGTTTTTTAAATCATATCTGTTCGAGCAAATTTGATCCTGTTCGAGCAGATTCAAACTTGTTCGAACAACTTTTACTCGAACAAAGAGTGCAATTATAAAACACGCTAATTATAAAGTTTTGTAGTTTTGTTACTAAAAGTGAGTGAAAAGTTAACCAAAATGGCAGTAAATTACAAAATCTTAGGTCGTTTTTATCGTAATTTTTTATGTTAAATTGAATTTTTTTAGTTTTGTTTTATTTTAGTGCACAATCGATTACGAATTTACTATATTTTATTCGTATAAATTTAATTTAACAATTTAACGGTCTTTGGTAGATTAAAATTGAAGCAGTTTTTCAAAATTTTTAAATAGATTCTTATAGTTGGCATTTTGTTATAATTTGAGAAAATATTTAAAACATTTTGGATAATTGATTAATCCTGACAATAAATTTTGAACGGATTAATTCTAAGTGGGCAAACAGTTTCTAAACGGATAAGTAGTGTTTGAAAGACGCCAGAAAACATTGAACAGATTGAAAACTGTTTGATGTCAATGAAAATTACATGACTACAGCTGAAGCATCGGAATCATCCTACAGTACACCCTACAGCCACATTTTGCCCGATTCATCTAATCCTAATGGTAAGTAATCAATAAAAGCGTAACAATTAGTGTACTAGTTGTTACTAATTGGTGTTTGTTGCTAACAATTGCTTGTGTTTAGATACTCGTGAGGATCAACCAGAAAGTGATGCTGCTTCTCCGTCCCACACTAGACCCTACAGATGGATTTTACCCAACGTCACTTGTCGAAGTCATTATGACACCGAACTGCAAAACATTGCACAAATTGGTTAACAAATAAATGTAAAAAGAGGAGTGACGCTATGGCGAGAAACTGTGCAACTTACTGACGTCGAATACAATGTGCTACCAAACTTTTCAAATCTTTTGTTAAACTGGTAAATCCTGTCATTTTAGTTGCTAAGTTTATTAATTACTCGTTAGTAATTGAAAATTTTTCTGTCACGTATCTGGCTCGACTAGGCTAGTTTACTGGTGGAACACAATTTTAAACTTGTTCTTGTTATTTCGACAGCTGTTATTTGATTTTGAATTCGTGTGGACTGTAAATGATATACTTATTGTTCTACAAATATCTACTAAAGTACCTAAATATAAATTTCAATAACTTATCCTTAAATAATAAGTTTTTAAGTATGTGTAGCACGTGCAGCATAAAGTATTTTTTTACTAATTGCATCTCTGTTTTATGTCTTTGTTGGTAGTATTGTTAAAACATATTTATATTTTATGAACGAAAAGAAATGTTATTATTATTTTAATTTGTTACATAGTATTTTAGTCTAATGCGTTTTTCTGGTCATATTCATGATCATTAATTTATTTAATACATGAATTGTTAAACATTCATATATTGTTTTTCTTACAGAGCTAGCTGGTTTTTCATTTCTCGTGAAATTTTATTTGCTGTCTAAAACTAGAAAACTTTTTGGTCATTAAATTACCTGGGAATTAACGAACTGTCTCAATGCGAAAACCTGACCTTTACTTGTTTGAAATAATTTATCATATTAAATAATAAAATACAAAGTGCTAAATCTCTTTATTGTAGAGGTTTAGTACTTTGTGTTTTATTATTTAAAATGATGAAAATCATTATTAATTTCGAAATTTACAAAATGAATATATTTAAATTTCGCGGCCTTTCGCTTTAGTAAATTGCACACCCACGGTGGCGCTGCAAACAATTCCTCGATTGCTAACATGGGAGATGCACTTATAGAGTAAGTGTTATGTGATACTGCACAAGCTCGCATATCTGCCTGCACATTGCACATCTTCAGCACATAAAAAGTTTAGGGTTGTACCACTAATTATTTAAGCTCATTGCGTTATATTTATTTATTGAACCACGTTACAATTTTATGAATATTTAAATTACGCACGTTCTCAGCGAGGTGCTCTCAGAGAAGTAGTCGGAGAGAAGTGCTGTAGACCACATAACACTTACTGTCATAAATAAAGAAAGAATAAGATGTGTTATACACGTATAAAACTTTGGAAACAAGCGCCGGTGGCGCCCGTCCTTCGGGAAACTCGAACTAACAAGTTTGAGTTTGCGTAAATGGCAATCGACTACAGCGCGATCTTAGCAGTAAAAAGAACTATCAGGTTTTGGTGGTAATTTTGAAATTTAATTTATATTCATTTTCATAAATTTTAAAATTAATGATAAAATAAAAAAATTATTGGGAGTAAAATATTTATTATATAAAAAGAAAATGCTATTTACAAAACTTAAGTACAAATCATAATAAAATAAATAAACTCTTAATAACTCAAACTAAATTGCATATAATTAATTCTAACCCAAACATAATTCATTAAAAAAATCACAAAATCTTAAAAAATTATTAAAAAGGTAACACAATAAATTTCAATATAATATTACATCATAATATATCACAAAAACAGTACATAAGAAAATAAATAAACTTTAAAATACACATCACAAGAATCACATAAGAAATATAAAATACGCATTATAATAATATATTACAAATACATCACAGGTATTTATTAATTCTAACCCAAATATAATTCATTAAAAAAATCACAAAATCTTAAAAAACTCTTAAAAAGGTAACAAAATAAATTCCAATACAATATTACATCATAATATATCACAAAAACAGTACATAAGAAAATAAATAAACTTTGAAATACACATCACAAAGAATCACATAAGAAATAAAATACGTATTATATAATAATATACTACAAATACATAACAGGTATTTAAAAGCTAGAACTTCCAACAGGAGTTGAAGGCACTGCAACAAATAAATAAATTAATTAATAATCATAAGTGATGAAGGATACGGATTTTCTTTGTAGTAGAAAACTTGTGATGTCTTTTTAGATCATCATAATATTTCCGTATTATTAAAAGTGAGGCCTCTTGGACAAGCTTCAGAGAAGTTTCTTCCAAATGAGACTCGCAATTAATAAAAGAAAAGTCAATCCGATCTAAAAGAACAGCGACAATTTTACTACGGAGGGAATCGATGTAGCCAAAGTTTTTCAAACAAAGTAAAATAATATCGTGGATATGTGTCAGGAATTTTAAAACAGGAAAAGTCACATAAAACAAACGTTTTTTGTCATCGGTAAATTCTTTAAACATCGTAAAAGTATGATGAGGTTCTAAATTTGAAGATAAAAGAGAAGTCTTACACATATTACAATCAAACAATTTAATTTTTTTAACAATAAATCCGCAAACATAGGCAATTGACTGATTTTCAAAGTTGTCAAAATTTTGAGGAGCGGGTGGAAAATTCATTGAAAGAAGTTCATTTGATTCAAAAGTACGTGAAGCTGACGGAATTGGATTTAACAAAAAGTCTTCTAAATTATCTAAGGCAGAAACGGAATCGGCTTCACAATTAGTGCCTCTACTTTTAAAAGAAATTAAATTATTTAAAACGCAGGTCTTTAAAGAAGAAATAAAGTGATAACAAGAAGGGTCACTGTGGCCTGCTCCACACTGCCGCACAGCACTAAAAAGATTTTCTAAAGGGTCTTGATTTAACGCGCGGGTTCTTAAAAATCGGAAGCCAGCCTTACTGCAGAGTTTCCACAATTCGATAATACCTTTTATGGTTAAAAGCCACCCCTGTTTGCAAGCAGGTGCTCTGTGAACAGAAGAATCACGTTTGTCAATGAACATCCAGCTTTCGATCTTTTGTAACATCGAGTACCAAAACTTGACATGACCTGATTTATCGCTAACAGCACAACGTAACTTTTTACCATTATCGGGTTTTAGGGAATTGCTATTCAAGCTATCAAAAAGTGAATCGATATCATGAACAAATTCTGCAGTATGAATGGCTACGCTGGGCAGATGACTACATTGAATCGCAGTTTCAATGGTGGCAGCAACTGAAGCACTCAAGATACGGGCAGCAATTTGAACTTTCATTTTAATATTAGAATTTTTTAAATTGAAATAATATGGACGAATTTTACGGAGACATTGAAATCTTTTATTAAAATCTAAATCATAGGAAATTTTAATGTGATTCCACTGAGCAACTTTTGAATTTTGAAATTTAATATGATAATTGCTTAAAGCAGTTCTAGTATTCTTTAAAAGATGGGGAGGATCATGTAATGCAATAATTTTTTTACCGTTAATATGAAAATAAGAACCAGGTTTGTTGGAAGAATCTTCACCGATTAACTGAGAAATAGCAGCAGCATTTGTTGGACCCTGATCACAAACTACAGCAACAACGTTAGCACATATACTTTGCAAACGATCAATGACATTCTTAATTATAACTTTTAAATCGCGAGTTTGTACTTGACTTTTAGTAAAATAATAAGCAACTGGCTGCTTCCACGATTTTTTTACACCACTAATCATAAAAACCAAAGCATGATCTGCGGGTTCATTCCTACGCCCTAAACAACCTAAATCTACATAACCAATAACTTTATCTTGTGAAATATCATAAGTGAAATCGCGAGCCAGAGAAATTTCGTCAAACATTAAAATGCAATAGCGATCTAAAGGATCTAATTTTTGAATACGACAAGAAAGTTTTTCAAAAAGTTTTTCATTGATACCTGTTTCGAAAGGAATTCCACGAGTTAAAGTTTGCAAAGTACTTTTTGAAGGCAAATTCAAATAGTTACGAAGAAAACGGTAACAACGTGGACCTTTTTTGTACAAAGCTAGAGCAAAAATTTTATTCTTGGTGGACCATGTAGGACGTTTACTACTTGAATTACAAAACTGAGACTTAATAAATTCTAAACCGGCAGGATTTAAATTACGTTCTAAATCGGAAAACGCTTTTGTTTGACTGAAAGTTAACGCGGTTTTAATTTTATTTCTGGATTTCTCCAAACAAGTTTTTAATTTTGAAATTTTGCCTTTAAGAGACCGATTAACTTGGTAACACTTTTTTTTACGAGGAGTCAAGTCACAAACTTTTCTTACATTTAATTGCTGTAGTAAGGATGGAGTACAACGTCGCTTGGAAGGTACACATGTATCAAAATCTAACCGACGTTTGGGATTTCTCGTAGGAGTTGAAAGGATAGTAGTGGGAGAACATGGGCTTGAATTTAATAATGAAGCTACTGGAGAATTAGGTTCGATCAAGGGAATATTAAAATCGCCAGATGAGGCACACGGTTCTGGATTTTCAATAACAAAAATACTTGGAATTACATGAGAATATCTATGAAGTCTAGAATGAAGGGTATCAGTAAAATAATTAGAAATAAAATGATCTTCGCAAACACGACAATTCGGAGAAAATATAAATGAATTATTAAAGGAACGTATCGACTCAATCCACTTATTACGTACTTCGATATTTGAAGGAAATTTGAAAAGATGTTTGTTTGGAGAATTAGGATTACTAGAGTTAGAGCAACCAGGTATGCAACATGGATATTGGTAGGAAGCGGAAGGCATTGTAATTAAAAACAATAAAAGGTCTTACACAGAATAAATCTTCAATAATGTCCAACCAATGGTCCAACTATGAATTTCAGCACGTATCCTTGATTTTCGGGAATATAATCCACCTAAAATACAAACACCACTTAAAAACGCGTTAAAACTTAAAACGCACAGTTCAATTTCGTTAAAATTACTTAATATATCAAAGAATTCAAGCTTTACTTAGTTATTAAAAAAATAAAAACGTACCTTTGTTATGGATTTAAAAACAAGTACAACGTGCTATTCGGGCTTATTTTTTAATTACATCGTCCTTCACACAACACGGAACCTAAAACACACTTAAATCTATATTATAAATAAGATACTTACCCGATTTTACATTAAATACGAATTTTTATGCTACGATACAACCACGTTCACAGTTACAAATTTGTATCTTGAAGACGCCATTAAACTTTAAACGCACTGTTAAACACGTTGTTAGTTGTTATTTTGGGGATTTTTACCATGTGATACGCACATCGTAAGCTAACGTACGCGATCGTGTTTAATCGTTGATTTTAGTTCGAGTTTCCCGAAAGACGGGAGCCACTTACGCGTGTTGCCAGGTTTGCCTATGCATTTAAAACATCTTATTCTTTCTTTATTTATGCTTACTGTAGACCTACAAAACCTTCCTTATATATTCTTGGCCAAATAGCCTGAGGCTTGGTATTTCCAACCCTTTTGGAGCAAGAATATATAGGGGTCTTACAAAAGCTTTGTTCCACTGGCGCCGACTGGAATGTCTCTGGAATTTCCAGTGTGGCGGCTACCAGTGGCGTAGGCGCTACAGTACCCTCTTTCTAGAATAAAAGTTATATAAAACAAATGTTGCATTTGTACATGATAGCAAAAAAATATTTGAAATATTATTCGACACAAAATACATAAATTAAATTAGCCGTTGCAATGCACTGTAGGTCGAATGCACTTGTATGTTGTTTACAGCTGTGATTCATATGAGTACTTAAAATTTATAATGGTTGCAGTATTTACAATTTTTTTACACTATAACGCGAACTTGAACTAAGTCTGTATATTTATTTGGAAATTTTACACTTCTACCACTTTTAGTTTTTCTGGGTGCACTAATGGTGATATCGGAAAATATTTTTAAATTTGTTGCACTTGGGTTCGCAGGGGTTGATATGTTTGTTGTAGCTTGCACTGTAGTTTCTGTATCGATGTTATCGTTGGATGCTAAAAATGCTGTTTTAATGTAAACTGTAGGCTTTTTTGTAAAGTATGTATGTTCGCGATGTAGTTATTGTTAGTAGCTTAGTAATTATTTGTCATGACTTTCAGAGCAACTTGATAAGTCTAGGCGTGTAGACGTCATTGGCATGCATCGATTTAACATTTTAATTTTTGCAAGTGGGAGAGCTGATTTAGAGGTTTTGCTTTTAGACGCCAATGAATACAAGGAATTGATGGAAAGTAATCAAATGCGGTCTAGAAAACGGAAAACGGCTGTAAGAACAATAAACTTCTTATTAAAACTCAATTTAGTTTGTATTTTCGGAGACTTAACGCTCAATTTAAATTTTCGATCAAACTATAAGTTGTGTCAACCGTAAATACAGGATTGTACGATGGGTTGCATATGTAAGTAATTTCTGCCTAAGGCTTGCTGTGCACGGACGCTTGATTTTAACACAATTTTTAATCGTCTATAATATATCTCAATACAACAAATGAGTGTTAGCGCACAGGCAATAAAAGAATTGATGATTGCCTGTGCGCTAACACTTATTTAATGTGTTGAAATAAAATAAAAATTCCGTTAAAATAATTAGTC
Organism: Malthinus flaveolus; assembly: GCA_950108345.1. Taxonomy (NCBI): domain Eukaryota; kingdom Metazoa; phylum Arthropoda; class Insecta; order Coleoptera; family Cantharidae; genus Malthinus; species Malthinus flaveolus. Next base: position 952,789 of record OX467286.1, read on the forward strand.
TGTAAAAATATTACTAAAATTTGTCATTCCATCTAGGCAATTCTCGCTTTTTTATGTGCTTTTTCATTTTAACTTCATTTGTAATCGTTTCTCACATGATTTCTCACCATTTCTCATCGTTTTCTAATATTTTGTGAATTTGTTTTAGCTACTAACGACTACAAGGCCTCATTATAAGATGGAATACTATTGGAAAATCCTTGACAGTTCATATTGGACCTTTGAGCAGATGTAACGTTTTTATCGTGTATAGGATTGCACAGGTTTGATATGCCGTGAGTTCATCAGTTTGTTATTTGTCTTATAAATAATAGTTATAGCTTATAACCTGTAAAATTTGACAATTTAACATGTCGTGGTTGAAAGCTAATTCGAAAAAATTTATAGAGCACTACATTATTTTTGAATTGGATCCTCCAGACCTATAATCAAGTGTGCAACTTTGGAACGCTAACTGTTTTGAATCCTATATTCCGATAAAATCCTCATTTGACGGGACTTCCTATGTTAGAATGAAGAATATAAAGAACAGCAGCTGTATGACTGGTATGACAAAGTTTACACTTTGTTACGACAATGTCGTTTCATTCGTAAGATTACTGGAGAGAACTTATTTGACATCCTTAAAAAAATGATTTATGAATTCGAAAGGTAAATAACAATGTCGTTGTAAAAAGACCTAAGAAAAGCAACCCTTGTTTAATCCATTTCTTTAGTAGTAAGAAATCTCTAATTTTAGACAGAAGAATTGAGGATATCCCAACCTACCTACGTAAGTGAAATATCTCTACACAAAATATTGTATATATGCTTTACAAGATGGTTTAGTTTAAAATAGGGGACAACTTGTATTTAAAGGGGTAAATATTAATTCATATTAGTTTATTTTAAATCAAGAAAAAGTACTTTTAATGTAGAAATTGTAGAAAATGTAGAAAATAATTCCAACCCGACGTGGAATTACCTATATGTTAGGTGCATTGAAACTTTTTTCTCTTTGGTATGATCGTATTCTATACTTTTCTTGTTTTAGAAATTAGAATTCCGAATGGCGTAAGAAGCTATACAACTATTTGGATATTACAGTCATGCTACGACTGAAACTTGTGATGATTGATGATGAATGAAGATTTTGGAAATGATTAGAAAAGTTATTTAAAAAAATGTATTTTAATTGCAAATTTTAGAAGTTTTTGTTTCCAATTTGGTGGAAAACAAATTTTCTCCTTTAAAGTTTTTTCACATGGGTGTGGATGTTGGGGTTCATTTGTAACATATTATAATTATAATTTACTCTTGAGCTACCCCTCTTCTGATAAACTAGATTTAGTTATTAGAAAAATTAATATTGTTAATTACTGTGGTAACAGTTTTAGTTTCAATGTTTCTCTTTTCAATTTGTGAATGAAACGTTTTGCTCATGAAAAATGAAAATTTAAATTAGTAAATAGTAATTGATAATAAATTATTTATAGATTTTGTGCTTCTAAGGACACCTAAAGAGCCTAACCGAGCTCGCTTAGTCCAGTGTCTTAAAGAGTTCGTAAATTTGTTAAATTGCTTCTCGTTAAAGTGGTTTTCTTGTTTTACTATAAATTATAAATCAGTAGTTGCAGCATTGTTTATATGTTTATGTATTAAAATTTAGAATTATATCATTAGTTTATTAATTAGTTAAAAGTATTATGTATTTTTCCTTCTATATTGACCACTTTCTAGGTTGAAATAATGTAAAAATCGAAATTTGTTAAAACTCCAACTTTTTACGCCTACTAATACATAGGCAACACTTGTTACTCTCCCACTACATTATAAATTTTAAATTACCATAGAAATTTATACAGTGGGGTGGTCACATGACCACCAAAAGTTTATATAAGGCCGAGTTTTGCCATTCGGAAATTTTGTAATCTCCACTTCAAATCAGCTTCGAAGAGGAAATTTTTGGTTTGCTCGTGTGAAAAATCAACTTCAACTTTTTGAATTTTTTTCCCTTGGAAGTTGTTAGAGGCATTGTTCTGAATATCTTTAGTGACTTTTGGATCATTGGTCGAATATTAATGCGGGAAATTAAGTTTTTAAAAATCAATTATTTATTCGTACCACAATATTAATTAACTCGGCATTCTTGTTTGGAAGGTGTTTGGCGCTTCTTAAGACGCTGTTATTTCTCTCTTCTGAGGAGAATTTATTTTTGTCTTATAATTATTATTGTATGTATGTAAATTAAGTTGAAAAAAATAAACGATAGAAAGCAATAATTTCTTTTATTATAAGCTACCCTATTTTCAAGCAAAGTCCTCGTTTTCGGACTAGACAGTTGGAAAGCAAAGGGTGATAGGGTTTTGGAAATAAATTTTTAATTAAGAAGATACTTTTTGATCAAAAAAATTTTCAAATCATATAAGCGATATTACGCCTCGTTTCATAACATAATGGAATGGCAATGCTTTTAAAATTCTTTCAAATAAATATTTCTGTCTAAATTTATTTCGTTTACCTTATCGACCTTCTGCTCTCCTACTACCTAGCCCGAAAATTGTAAAATTTGAAAGAGATTTTTAAAAATGGATTTTTTAAAAACCGGAATTACGCAATTTTGAGGGTGCGATTGTGTAGCCCTACTAGCAGTAAATATTCTTGTATAATTTGGACGTTCCTGCTCCTCTAGTTTAGAAGATATTCGACATAAAGCATAAAATTTCAAGATTTATAAAACATTAAAAATAATTTAAAAGTCGAATATCTTCTAAACTAAAGGAGCAGGAACGTCCAAATTATACAAAAATATTTACTGCTAGTAGGGCTAAACAATCGCACCCTCAAAATTGCGTAATTCCGGCTTTTAAAAAATCCATTTTTAAAAATCTCTTTCAAATTTTACAATTTTCGGGCTAGGTAGTAGGAGAGCAGAAAGGCGATAAGGTGGTCGAAATAAATTAAAGAGAAATATTTAATTTAATGCTCGTGCTATTATGTTACGCAACGAGGCGTTATGCTTAAAAGATAAGCGTTTTAATATTCAAAAATATTGGTATTTTAATTTAAAATTTGTTTCGACCACCTTATCGCCTTTCTGCTCTCCTACTACCTAGCCCGAAAATTGTAAAATTTGAAAGAGATTTTTAAAAATGGATTTTTTAAAAGCCGGAATTACGCAATTTTGAGGGTGCGATTGTTTAGCCCTACTAGCAGCAAATATTCTTGTATAATTTGGGCGCTCCTGCTCCTCTAGTTTAGAAGATATTCGACATAAAGCATAAAATTTCAAGATTTATAAAACATTAAAAATAATTTAAAAGTCGAATATCTTCTAAACTAAAGGAGCAGGAACGTCCAAATTATACAAAAATATTTACTGCTAGTAGGGCTAAACAATCGCACCCTCAAAATTGCGTAATTCCGGCTTTTAAAAAATCCATTTTTAAAAATCTCTTTCAAATTTTACAATTTTCGGGCTAGGTAGTAGGAGAGCAGAAAGGCGATAAGGTGGTCGAAATAAATTAAAGAGAAATATTTAATTTAATGCTCGTGCTATTATGTTACGCAACGAGGCGTTATGCTTAAAAGATAAGCGTTTTAATATTCAAAAATATTGGTATTTTAATTTAAAATTTGTTTCGACCACCTTATCGCCTTTCTGCTCTCCTACTACCTAGCCCGAAAATTGTAAAATTTGAAAGAGATTTTTAAAAATGGATTTTTTAAAAGCCGGAATTACGCAATTTTGAGGGTGCGATTGTTTAGCCCTACTAGCAGCAAATATTCTTGTATAATTTGGGCGCTCCTGCTCCTCTAGTTTAGAAGATATTCGACATAAAGCATAAAATTTCAAGATTTATAAAACATTAAAAATAATTTAAAAGTCGAATATCTTCTAAACTAAAGGAGCAGGAACGTCCAAATTATACAAAAATATTTACTGCTAGTAGGGCTAAACAATCGCACCCTCAAAATTGCGTAATTCCGGCTTTTAAAAAATCCATTTTTAAAAATCTCTTTCAAATTTTACAATTTTCGGGCTAGGTAGTAGGAGAGTAGAAAGGCGATAAGGTGGTCGAAATAAATTAAAGAGAAATATTTAATTTAATGCTCGTGCTATTATGTTACGCAACGAGGCGTTATGCTTAAAAGATAAGCGTTTTAATATTCAAAAATATTGGTATTTTAATTTAAAATTTGTTTCGACCACCTTATCGCCTTTCTGCTCTCCTACTACCTAGCCCGAAAATTGTAAAATTTGAAAGAGATTTTTAAAAATGGATTTTTTAAAAGCCGGAATTACGCAATTTTGAGGGTGCGATTGTTTAGCCCTACTAGCAGCAAATATTCTTGTATAATTTGGGCGCTCCTGCTCCTCTAGTTTAGAAGATATTCGACATAAAGCATAAAATTTCAAGATTTATAAAACATTAAAAATAATTTAAAAGTCGAATATCTTCTAAACTAAAGGAGCAGGAACGTCCAAATTATACAAAAATATTTACTGCTAGTAGGGCTAAACAATCGCACCCTCAAAATTGCGTAATTCCGGCTTTTAAAAAATCCATTTTTAAAAATCTCTTTCAAATTTTACAATTTTCGGGCTAGGTAGTAGGAGAGCAGAAAGGCGATAAGGTGGTCGAAATAAATTAAAGAGAAATATTTAATTTAATGCTCGTGCTATTATGTTACGCAACGAGGCGTTATGCTTAAAAGATAAGCGTTTTAATATTCAAAAATATTGGTATTTTAATTTAAAATTTGTTTCGACCACCTTATCGCCTTTCTGCTCTCCTACTACCTAGCCCGAAAATTGTAAAATTTGAAAGAGATTTTTAAAAATGGATTTTTTAAAAGCCGGAATTACGCAATTTTGAGGGTGCGATTGTTTAGCCCTACTAGCAGCAAATATTCTTGTATAATTTGGGCGCTCCTGCTCCTCTAGTTTAGAAGATATTCGACATAAAGCATAAAATTTCAAGATTTATAAAACATTAAAAATAATTTAAAAGTCGAATATCTTCTAAACTAAAGGAGCAGGAACGTCCAAATTATACAAAAATATTTACTGCTAGTAGGGCTAAACAATCGCACCCTCAAAATTGCGTAATTCCGGCTTTTAAAAAATCCATTTTTAAAAATCTCTTTCAAATTTTACAATTTTCGGGCTAGGTAGTAGGAGAGTAGAAAGGCGATAAGGTGGTCGAAATAAATTAAAGAGAAATATTTAATTTAATGCTCGTGCTATTATGTTACGCAACGAGGCGTTATGCTTAAAAGATAAGCGTTTTAATATTCAAAAATATTGGTATTTTAATTTAAAATTTGTTTCGACCACCTTATCGCCTTTCTGCTCTCCTACTACCTAGCCCGAAAATTGTAAAATTTGAAAGAGATTTTTAAAAATGGATTTTTTAAAAGCCGGAATTACGCAATTTTGAGGGTGCGATTGTTTAGCCCTACTAGCAGCAAATATTCTTGTATAATTTGGGCGCTCCTGCTCCTCTAGTTTAGAAGATATTCGACATAAAGCATAAAATTTCAAGATTTATAAAACATTAAAAATAATTTAAAAGTCGAATATCTTCTAAACTAAAGGAGCAGGAACGTCCAAATTATACAAAAATATTTACTGCTAGTAGGGCTAAACAATCGCACCCTCAAAATTGCGTAATTCCGGCTTTTAAAAAATCCATTTTTAAAAATCTCTTTCAAATTTTACAATTTTCGGGCTAGGTAGTAGGAGAGCAGAAAGGCGATAAGGTGGTCGAAATAAATTAAAGAGAAATATTTAATTTAATGCTCGTGCTATTATGTTACGCAACGAGGCGTTATGCTTAAAAGATAAGCGTTTTAATATTCAAAAATATTGGTATTTTAATTTAAAATTTGTTTCGACCACCTTATCGCCTTTCTGCTCTCCTACTACCTAGCCCGAAAATTGTAAAATTTGAAAGAGATTTTTAAAAATGGATTTTTTAAAAGCCGGAATTACGCAATTTTGAGGGTGCGATTGTTTAGCCCTACTAGCAGCAAATATTCTTGTATAATTTGGGCGCTCCTGCTCCTCTAGTTTAGAAGATATTCGACATAAAGCATAAAATTTCAAGATTTATAAAACATTAAAAATAATTTAAAAGTCGAATATCTTCTAAACTAAAGGAGCAGGAACGTCCAAATTATACAAAAATATTTACTGCTAGTAGGGCTAAACAATCGCACCCTCAAAATTGCGTAATTCCGGCTTTTAAAAAATCCATTTTTAAAAATCTCTTTCAAATTTTACAATTTTCGGGCTAGGTAGTAGGAGAGCAGAAAGGCGATAAGGTGGTCGAAATAAATTAAAGAGAAATATTTAATTTAATGCTCGTGCTATTATGTTACGCAACGAGGCGTTATGCTTAAAAGATAAGCGTTTTAATATTCAAAAATATTGGTATTTTAATTTAAAATTTGTTTCGACCACCTTATCGCCTTTCTGCTCTCCTACTACCTAGCCCGAAAATTGTAAAATTTGAAAGAGATTTTTAAAAATGGATTTTTTAAAAGCCGGAATTACGCAATTTTGAGGGTGCGATTGTTTAGCCCTACTAGCAGCAAATATTCTTGTATAATTTGGGCGCTCCTGCTCCTCTAGTTTAGAAGATATTCGACATAAAGCATAAAATTTCAAGATTTATAAAACATTAAAAATAATTTAAAAGTCGAATATCTTCTAAACTAAAGGAGCAGGAACGTCCAAATTATACAAAAATATTTACTGCTAGTAGGGCTAAACAATCGCACCCTCAAAATTGCGTAATTCCGGCTTTTAAAAAATCCATTTTTAAAAATCTCTTTCAAATTTTACAATTTTCGGGCTAGGTAGTAGGAGAGCAGAAAGGCGATAAGGTGGTCGAAATAAATTAAAGAGAAATATTTAATTTAATGCTCGTGCTATTATGTTACGCAACGAGGCGTTATGCTTAAAAGATAAGCGTTTTAATATTCAAAAATATTGGTATTTTAATTTAAAATTTGTTTCGACCACCTTATCGCCTTTCTGCTCTCCTACTACCTAGCCCGAAAATTGTAAAATTTGAAAGAGATTTTTAAAAATGGATTTTTTAAAAGCCGGAATTACGCAATTTTGAGGGTGCGATTGTTTAGCCCTACTAGCAGCAAATATTCTTGTATAATTTGGGCGCTCCTGCTCCTCTAGTTTAGAAGATATTCGACATAAAGCATAAAATTTCAAGATTTATAAAACATTAAAAATAATTTAAAAGTCGAATATCTTCTAAACTAAAGGAGCAGGAACGTCCAAATTATACAAAAATATTTACTGCTAGTAGGGCTAAACAATCGCACCCTCAAAATTGCGTAATTCCGGCTTTTAAAAAATCCATTTTTAAAAATCTCTTTCAAATTTTACAATTTTCGGGCTAGGTAGTAGGAGAGCAGAAAGGCGATAAGGTGGTCGAAATAAATTAAAGAGAAATATTTAATTTAATGCTCGTGCTATTATGTTACGCAACGAGGCGTTATGCTTAAAAGATAAGCGTTTTAATATTCAAAAATATTGGTATTTTAATTTAAAATTTGTTTCGACCACCTTATCGCCTTTCTGCTCTCCTACTACCTAGCCCGAAAATTGTAAAATTTGAAAGAGATTTTTAAAAATGGATTTTTTAAAAGCCGGAATTACGCAATTTTGAGGGTGCGATTGTTTAGCCCTACTAGCAGCAAATATTCTTGTATAATTTGGGCGCTCCTGCTCCTCTAGTTTAGAAGATATTCGACATAAAGCATAAAATTTCAAGATTTATAAAACATTAAAAATAATTTAAAAGTCGAATATCTTCTAAACTAGAGGAGCAGGAACGTCCAAATTATACAAGAATATTTACTGCTAGTAGGGCTACACAATCGCACCCTCAAAATTGCGTAATTCCGGTTTTTAAAAAATCCATTTTTAAAAATCTCTTTCAAATTTTACAATTTTCGGGCTAGGTAGTAGGAGAGCAGAAGGTCGATAAGGTAAACGAAATAAATTTAGACAGAAATATTTATTTGAAAGAATTTTAAAAGCATTGCCATTCCATTATGTTATGAAACGAGGCGTAATATCGCTTATATGATTTGAAAATTTTTTTGATCAAAAAGTATCTTCTTAATTAAAAATTTATTTCCAAAACCCTATCACCCTTTGCTTTCCAACTGTCTAGTCCGAAAACGAGGACTTTGCTTGAAAATAGGGTAGCTTATAATAAAAGAAATTATTGCTTTCTATCGTTTATTTTTTTCAACTTAATTTACATACATACAATAATAATTATAAGACAAAAATAAATTCTCCTCAGAAGAGAGAAATAACAGCGTCTTAAGAAGCGCCAAACACCTTCCAAACAAGAATGCCGAGTTAATTAATATTGTGGTACGAATAAATAATTGATTTTTAAAAACTTAATTTCCCGCATTAATATTCGACCAATGATCCAAAAGTCACTAAAGATATTCAGAACAATGCCTCTAACAACTTCCAAGGGAAAAAAATTCAAAAAGTTGAAGTTGATTTTTCACACGAGCAAACCAAAAATTTCCTCTTCGAAGCTGATTTGAAGTGGAGATTACAAAATTTCCGAATGGCAAAACTCGGCCTTATATAAACTTTTGGTGGTCATGTGACCACCCCACTGTATAAATTTCTATGGTAATTTAAAATTTATAATGTAGTGGGAGAGTAACAAGTGTTGCCTATGTATTAGTAGGCGTAAAAAGTTGGAGTTTTAACAAATTTCGATTTTTACATTATTTCAACCTAGAAAGTGGTCAATATAGAAGGAAAAATACATAATACTTTTAACTAATTAATAAACTAATGATATAATTCTAAATTTTAATACATAAACATATAAACAATGCTGCAACTACTGATTTATAATTTATAGTAAAACAAGAAAACCACTTTAACGAGAAGCAATTTAACAAATTTACGAACTCTTTAAGACACTGGACTAAGCGAGCTCGGTTAGGCTCTTTAGGTGTCCTTAGAAGCACAAAATCTATAAATAATTTATTATCAATTACTATTTACTAATTTAAATTTTCATTTTTCATGAGCAAAACGTTTCATTCACAAATTGAAAAGAGAAACATTGAAACTAAAACTGTTACCACAGTAATTAACAATATTAATTTTTCTAATAACTAAATCTAGTTTATCAGAAGAGGGGTAGCTCAAGAGTAAATTATAATTATAATATGTTACAAATGAACCCCAACATCCACACCCATGTGAAAAAACTTTAAAGGAGAAAATTTGTTTTCCACCAAATTGGAAACAAAAACTTCTAAAATTTGCAATTAAAATACATTTTTTTAAATAACTTTTCTAATCATTTCCAAAATCTTCATTCATCATCAATCATCACAAGTTTCAGTCGTAGCATGACTGTAATATCCAAATAGTTGTATAGCTTCTTACGCCATTCGGAATTCTAATTTCTAAAACAAGAAAAGTATAGAATACGATCATACCAAAGAGAAAAAAGTTTCAATGCACCTAACATATAGGTAATTCCACGTCGGGTTGGAATTATTTTCTACATTTTCTACAATTTCTACATTAAAAGTACTTTTTCTTGATTTAAAATAAACTAATATGAATTAATATTTACCCCTTTAAATACAAGTTGTCCCCTATTTTAAACTAAACCATCTTGTAAAGCATATATACAATATTTTGTGTAGAGATATTTCACTTACGTAGGTAGGTTGGGATATCCTCAATTCTTCTGTCTAAAATTAGAGATTTCTTACTACTAAAGAAATGGATTAAACAAGGGTTGCTTTTCTTAGGTCTTTTTACAACGACATTGTTATTTACCTTTCGAATTCATAAATCATTTTTTTAAGGATGTCAAATAAGTTCTCTCCAGTAATCTTACGAATGAAACGACATTGTCGTAACAAAGTGTAAACTTTGTCATACCAGTCATACAGCTGCTGTTCTTTATATTCTTCATTCTAACATAGGAAGTCCCGTCAAATGAGGATTTTATCGGAATATAGGATTCAAAACAGTTAGCGTTCCAAAGTTGCACACTTGATTATAGGTCTGGAGGATCCAATTCAAAAATAATGTAGTGCTCTATAAATTTTTTCGAATTAGCTTTCAACCACGACATGTTAAATTGTCAAATTTTACAGGTTATAAGCTATAACTATTATTTATAAGACAAATAACAAACTGATGAACTCACGGCATATCAAACCTGTGCAATCCTATACACGATAAAAACGTTACATCTGCTCAAAGGTCCAATATGAACTGTCAAGGATTTTCCAATAGTATTCCATCTTATAATGAGGCCTTGTAGTCGTTAGTAGCTAAAACAAATTCACAAAATATTAGAAAACGATGAGAAATGGTGAGAAATCATGTGAGAAACGATTACAAATGAAGTTAAAATGAAAAAGCACATAAAAAAGCGAGAATTGCCTAGATGGAATGACAAATTTTAGTAATATTTTTACCTCCCCCTTTAGTTGACTGTTACAAAATTGTTTGCTTTTTACAGTTGGACTATTTTATCGAGGTTTAAGGTTTGTGACTTGAGGAGAGGACCTCTTTTTAATTGAGAGATAAGTATGTGTTTCGGTGAAGAAAACACTATAAATAAACTTTACAAAGTAAATTTACTAAAATATCAATAAAAAACTAAAACGTTGAAAACTAACGCCAATCACATACTTATACAACGTGTCGGACGTTTGTCGCAAACAAAATGTCGGGGACAAAACCTTTGTGTTCACCCATACAGTTGTACCACTCTTCATCGAAACAAAATAATTACAAGTTGCTCATAAGTGTGATCATAATATTATTAAAACGTTATATTGCCGCCGACGTGTTGGAAACAAAACAAAAGTTGTATAAGTATCCTTAATAGCGGGGCATACACGCGTTAAATATCTGCCATATCTGATACATGGTGATCCAGATTCATAAATATATCGGTGCGTTAATGGTTAACCACGAGCCAGATACAGCGTGGTAAAAATTTCGTACGAATTTAATCTGAAAGTTCTGACTTGTCGTTAAAATCACATCGTTAGTGTGACGCGCAAATAATAGTTTTATTTTTTAATCCTATCATCATGAGTGAATTGCTGATTGGACAAAACTGTCCATAACGACAAACTTTGGCACACAGTCATCGCTGATTACGAGAGCGGAGCATCCCCATTTCAATAACAGTTTACCGATTGACATTTTAAATTAAAGTACATCCGATTCTACGTGGTCGTCAAATTGACCTGGGTAAGTATTGTATTCGCTTATAAAACGCTCCAACCCTCTTAGAATCACGTAATAAAACATTAAACTTTCGGAGTCTTTCAAATGAGGTTCAATGTTAGGAGAACTATTTTGATATTCGTCAGCGATGTAATGACCACGTAATACGTATAATTCTGACGAATGCTTACAAAACAATTTCACCTGTAACAACTTACTGATTATTGTTGAGACTTTTCTTTTATCCGTTTCCCTCAGTTCCTGAAATAACGTCAGGAGACCGTCCGACGTTTTGAGCAATTTGTATCAAACGTTTGGAAATTGACTTGTTTTCGATCCAGTTATTGTAAAGCTATGTAACTTGCTGTATCGGCGGCCATATTTGGTAAACTTCCTCGTATCGATAGCACTCCTTTTTCGACCAATTTTTTCATTGCGGCACAAATAACCCAAAAAGAGGGAGACTACGACAAAACGACTTCATTTAATTAGCGTAGCTTTAGAATCTACTTGTACTTACTTCAAACCGAAGCTGGAACGATATTGAGAGCACCAAAATCTCTATATTATAATAATTTGTCGCTATACCATAATGCTCAGAATGCTAATTGGAATTTACACAATTACACTATCAAACATTCCAAATCCATAAATCCTATTTCGAAATCTTGATAAAAGGTTCACAGCATAACCTTAAAATTAAAATCCATATAAAAGCAAGGGTGACCAAAAGTACCATAGGGGGCAATATACATAACGGACATCTTACATACACGAAAGAAACTTTCATAATTAAATACATGAGCGATAAATGGTGAAAATCAATAATAGTATTTATTGTAATAAAACAAAAATCATTTGCATTTGAAGAATCTACTTACAGCGTAGCAAAACGCGTCTGTGCTTTTATTAAATATGGGAAAATTCTATTTTTGTTTTATTATAAGAAACTCATTTTCAAATCTTTGTTAATGTATGTTGGATTCCTATAATTAAGGCGTAGAATAATGCTTTCCGTATTTATTTCAAAACTTAATCTTTTGGAAACAAGTAGTTTGAAAAATTATACGCAAAAGACGAAAATGGAACTAAATATTTAAGTAGAGGTAAAAGAGCATTTACAAGAGTTTTTAGAAAAAAATTAATTGAAGTTCAAATAATAATAATAATAATAATAATTCATTTATTTACACAGTCGTAAACCACAAGGACCAAGTTCAGATGGTGAGACCGAGTAGGCCCACCCCTGTTCTACCACTTGGCCTTTGACACAACATAAGTTCTATAACTTTGTATACATATATATAATACCCTTTAACTAAACAATATTCTAACAAAGAACACGATAGACAAAAATATAAACAGAAATATAATCATAACAGGTACAACTTGTTATGATTGCACTTTATGCAATACCAAGACCAAGACCAAGACCACGACTGCGATAGCAAGACCAAGACCAAGACTCGAATTGCAAGACCAAGACCAAGCTTGCAAGACCGCAAGACCAAATTGCAAGAGTCTTGCAGTCTTGCAGCTTAAATACTGTTTTAAAAAGTTAAAGAAAAAGAATGCATTGTTTGCAAATAAACATAACATTTGTCATTTTAAGCTGTTGAGTTTAGTATGTTTTATAATTTAAATAAAATTAAATTGTTAACTAGCATGAACAGAGCATCTACCTACTCTTTAGCTTTTGTATCCCGACAAAACAACAAACAAAATCGGGTTCTTTTTTCATAGCAATATAAGAGATAAGTTTTGTTAATCAGTCCACCTGTCCACCGTCAAAGATTTCGAATATTTTTCTACTTAAGATAGCATATTGTTTATTTACATATGTTTTCCAATAATTTTAACTGAAAAGAAGAGAGATGCTATTTTTGTTGAAACAGCTAGCTGTAGAAGCATTATAAAAGATGAAAAAGAGTAAAAAGTAAAAACGGTCAAATAGCCATTTTTTAAGGCGACTTTTTCTTTATTTACAACTACGTAAATCATGATGTTTTAGGCAATTAGGCAAAATGAAATAGGGCTTAAAATTTTTAGTTTTTCTGAGAACATATTTTAATAAAGATACTTTGCAGTTGCTTTAAGTTAGAACGGAAAGGCATTTATTCACCTTGCGTATAATAAGAAAATACTCGACTGCAAGACTCGATATGCAAGACCAAGACCAAGACCAAAAGTACCAATGCAAGACCAAGACCAAGACTGTCTTGGTCTTGTTTTGCTCATCACTAATAGCATGCTTTACATTACGTAGTTATAGGGAACAAATTATAAGACACCTCTCCTGGTTTTGACTATAGAAACGAATGTAGATAGTGCCGTGGTCTTATTACGAATTATTAAGCAGTTGCAGATGTTAGGTTAAAACTTTCTAATTCATGTTTGTAGCTTTGGTTATTTTTTATTTTTTTATTTTTATTTTACAAATTTGGGACAACAACAGGTGCACAATCACCTCACGTTAGCTCGCCGATTGCACACCCAATAACAGTTGTCCACGTACAATACTTCAAAAAAGAGAATAGTACAATGCTTTGCTGATTCAATACATTTTTAAGAATTTCAAACACAGGTAGCACAAAATTAAAATAATAGTGTGACTGGCAAAAATGTATCTACATACTATATGGAATAACCATTCAAAAAGATCAAATATTACACATTACACACAATCACTACATAGCATCAACAGTGCCCGAATGGAGCAGCACAAAACGTTTGAAAGTCGACAGGCTCGACGAAAAAATATCCGGGAACTGCTCCAACTCCCTGAACCTATTGAATGTACGCATGATTCTGTTAATTGGGCAGTTCTGTGTGTAGCTAGAGCCAGCAAACCTGGGCGCAAACAATCCAGATGCCCTAAGCGGTCTTGCAGGCACCTTAACTGGAAAGGAAGACAATAGGTCAGAACAGTTAATTCCCGCATTGAAAAGTTTAAAAACAAAAATCATGTCCCTTTCTTGACGACGAAGGTTCAAAGACCTGAAAGAAACGTTTGTGTGGAATTTCCAATTAAGGTACCTTACGAACTTGTTCTGGACTCTCTCCAGCCTGTCCCGATATACAAAATAATGAGGAGACCATATTATACTGGCAAACTCGAGTTGGCTTCTCACTAGAGAAAAATATAGCGTTTTTAAACAGTCGATACTATTGAATGATTTGCACAGCCTAAATATGGTCCCCATCGTACTCAGTGCTCCGCCAACTATTTTATCAATATGCTCGCTCAACAGTAGCTTACTATCCAAGATAACACCAAGGTCCCTTATTTTAGCTACTCTTTTTATAGTTGTATTATTAAACAGATAATTGTATGAAATTTTATATGTGCTTCTACTGAAAGTAATAACAAAACATTTATCTAAATTCAACAACAAATTGTTTCTCAGGCAATACTCGTGGAACCTTTCAAAATCGCTAAGAAGCCTAATGCAGTCGTCAACTCTCTGCACTTTCATGAATATTTTCAGATCGTCTGCGAACAATAAAAATTGACAGTGACGAAAACATTGGCCAACATCATTTATAAATAGATTAAACAGTAAAGGTCCCAAATGGGAACCCTGTGGCACTCCCGATATTGCCCTATAAGGAGCCGATCTGTGTCCGCAAACAACCACACACTGCAAGCGCGCCCCCAGGTAGGATGCCATCCACCTGAGAAGACTACCGTGAATGCCAATTTGTTCAAGCTTGACAAGAAGCAGCTCATGATCAACCTTATCGAAAGCTTTGGCCAGATCAGAGTAGATGGCATCCACCTGCACACGCTCGCCCAGAGAACCAAGAATATAGTCCGTATAAACCATAAGATTAGACTCGACCGAGCGACCTGCGTGAAAGCCATGCTGCTGATTGATTATAATATTTTTGGTGTGATCAAATATTGTTTTATAAATTAGTGATTCCAGAACTTTACTTAATATGCACAATTTTGATATAGGTCTGTAATTATCAATACGTTCTCTAGAGCCGCATTTAAATACCGGAACCACTAAAGCCGTTTTCCACATTGTAGGACAATGTCCATCGTTCATACACTTATTAAACAACATCTGCAAAGGTTCCGTCAGTGAAGACGAACAACATTTTACAAATACACTTGGGATACCGTCTGAACCCGCACCCTTGTTGCTGTTAAGATCCTCGATGGCCTTTGACACCTGTTCAACCGTAAATTGAATGTTGTGTAAATTGACGCTACTCGTGTGCGACGTTTCATCTTCGTCCGCCCGTGCCACAGACCAGTCAGAGAAGACGGATTTGAAATGATCCGCGAACAGGTTACATATCTCCTGAGACGTCGTAGCAATATCATCATCCAGGTTCATCATAGGTGGAAAAGAGTTTAATTTTTTGTTGGTTTTGGCAAATGTCCACAACTTTTTGGGATCACTTTTTATTGACTTTTGAATGTCTACTAAATATTTCTCATGGGAAGCCTTTATACTGGCTTTAACTTTTTTGCGGTACACACTATAGTCATGGTAATAACATTCCAGTCCATATTTCTTGTATTTTGAACGCAATCTTTCTTTTTCTTTTAATAATGACTTAGTGGTGCTATCAAACCATACCGGGTACCTATTTCGCGATTTCTTCAACACAGGCACATACTTATCGATGACATCATTCAGGACTACATAGAATTTTACTGCCATAGTCTCTGCATTGCAACCACTGAAGAGCGAGTCAAAGTCTGTAGCAAGGAGCTTTTTATTTATAGAGTCGTAATCAGCTTTTTTGAAACACTTAATATCACTATACAGAGTAGGAGACGCTACCTGAGGCTGGCAATGTACTTTTATATCAAGTGGTGGATGATAACGTTATGCGGTGGGTTGGTCTTTCCCTGGTGTCACTAATATATGATTCAAATTAATAAACGACAATAATCACTTCCAACATTCAACAAACTAAAAAAATCACTTACGTGCAAAGTTTTACTCCACCAAACACTTACTTCCCATAGACTTTTGAACTTCCATGTTGATGAAAAACCAAAATAATCCAAAACGAAAGCTGAAACGTTAATTGATTAATGAAAACACAAAATTACAGTTCCAAAAAATTACTTGAGAGTTCAAAAAATAAATAATTACAAAATGGTTCGATATTCACAAGAACATTCAAAGTTTCGAATAAAAATATAATCAAATAGCATGAATTAATTTATCAAACCACTTGTAGATGAAATCTAACCTTACTCGACCACCCTACATTAGAAATTAAGAAATTAACTCATACCTGGTAATGATTTTAACAATTAATTATGATGAAAATATCAATTTTACATCTGATCGCAACGAAATCACAGTTGTAAACGTCTGTGTGCTGCTGAACGCTTAGCACTCAACGGCACTCAACCAGATCCTAACTCGCATAGGAACCATAGGAACAAACTCCTTGATCAAACATTCTTGCACCGTTAAGCGGTAAATTTCAAATATTCAAACTATAAAATGAATCGAATGATTCTTCATAATCACAAAAATAAAACAATTTCAATGGTTACAAAATATAGGTAATTCTCAAGTAAAATCACCCATAAGTACAAAGTTGAATTACGAATAACAGATATCAAAACAAATCCTGCAACAAAAGCAGTAATTAAAACCACGAAATAATACAAGGGAATACCATACATACCACAGTACATAAACTAGATTTTATGTACTGTGATACATACTATATAGCTAACAGGTGTTTATCGGCTTACACGTGTCTTGCGACGTGCATCGATGTTTACGACTACGACGAAGGTTTCGCCTACAAAACGAAATACATGTCTTAAAACTTAAAATTATAATGTCAAATAATGTAATAAAAAATGTCAAAATAATTTCAAATTTCAATACCAGGGTGACCAAAGGTACGCCGTAAAACAATATACATACATACGGGCATACGTACATAACGGGCATTCTACATACAAGGAGGAAGCTTTTACGGTTAGCTAGCTTGCCTGTATTCAAGGCGTAAAATATTACGTTCATTTTATTAAAAAATCGTTTTGGAAATATAAGTATAGTATAGTTTGAAAAATTATAGACAATAAACGAAAATGGAACTTTCTCACTTGGCAGGGAACCAATAGGCCAACCATAACTATAATCATGCAAGAGTAGATGGTTAGTGTACATTCTGCAAACCTGGCGTTGTCCTGACGTATACAATAAATTAACCACGTCGTTAGCTATAGCACGTAGTTTCACAAATATTTCAAAGCGCACTAAAAAACTGTTTTTTTAAGTTTCTCTTCTATACAAAAATTAACTACATTGAATTTTCTACAAATTATGTTTTTAGGTTTTTTCTTCAGACAAACGGTTTAGGCGCTAGGGCGCGCCTAAAGTTTTCACAATATTGGAGTTTCAAAAAATACATAAATTAGTAATTAGGAGTCAAAGGTCACAACTAATAGCCTGGCAACTCATCTTGGTAGAGTGGCAGTTGTGGGAGAGGATACAGATATTCTGGTCAGCATAGCAATCATGTGTAGGTAGGTAATCCTTCCAAATACTACTTGGATTTTTGGATGCTATGGATGAAGCTTACTTGAAACCTCTTTCAACATATTCGAGATGCCACTGTCCCAAGTCTCGCCTCATATCCATAACTAGAAGAGATAGAGCAACCACTTTCCATAAAGTGCGCTTACTTCATCATGAGGACAGTAAGAAAAAAAAAGGCCATTAGAAACTTGAGCCTTTTCATAAATTACTTTAACAAAAATACAACTGTAATATGCTAATTAAAATCTTTTATACTCGAGATCATCACGACAGTATAGTAGGGGTCTGTAAACGATGCGCTTTGAGACACTGGATGGAACAAAATCGATTACCAGAATACTCGAATGAAACATAGAAAACATCTCGATATTACCGTTCCAGATTGATTAAGAATCCTTCTTTCTGATGCTAATGCTCTCTGAAAATAGTGGTTACAAAAAGAAATTATTCCAACTTCCACATCAAACCTTTTCCCTATCGCTTAAATTCAAAAATCTTTCCTTCTCGCTCTCTTCTTGTTTCTTAATAGCAACAACTTTGCGTTTTTCTTTCTCCTTTTCTCTTTTAACTTTTTTTTGTGCTTTCTTCTTTTCTAAAACTTCTTCAGGGGTTAACGTAGTAGTTGGTATTTGGGCCTAAAATAACTATTAATAAAAGGTCACAAGAATAAAAGTTAGTAAGTATCACCTTATTGTAATTGTGCTTATCTGGAAACTCTTGAGCGAAATCTTTAAAAACATTTCTGACGTCCTGATTTTGTATGCAACTATAAGGGGTCTCTTGCTTATCATTTTTACTGCAAGGATCTGCGTCGTTATCGAGTAAAAATTTAACAACCTAAACTTTTTTATTAATAGCAGCCACGTGTAACAAAGTGTTACCAAAATCGTCTAAAACTCCATTTATCCAACGCACCATTTAATTGCCTCACTCTCATCGATACCTTCCGGTTCCATTCGAAGCTGCCCTATTAACTCCCCTAACTTTTGTAAATCGCCCAGCATTGTAATTTCGCACAATTCCCTCTTATGCGCTGCTTCTTTCACCTTTAAACGTTTATTTTTAGACTTCTTAGGCTTCTTATGTTTGTGACTTTTTAACACGACAACTGGGGGTTGCACATTTAAATTAATTCTTGGCTCGCTTTTGGATTCATCATCATTAACATAATCGCACAATCCGGCTATTAGTTCATTTAACTCCTTCCTAGAAATATTCACCACCTTATTGGCTCTAAAATCTTCCGTGTCAACAACAAATTGGTGAATCAAAGTGCTTTATGGGAGTTACAGGCGATACCGAACGTACATCAGATTCACTTACGACAGAACTTTCAGGATCATCTTCACTCTCAATAAAACCGTAATAAGAAAATAAGTAGCACAACTTTTATTCGCACCTCTTCGGCTGGTATATATTAGTCGCCAGAAGAATCTTCAGGAAATTCATTTGAGATTAATTGTTGCACCTCCGATGGAGGCGTAGTTGTTATCAGTAACGGATGTGACTGTCCAGGTGCCGTAGAAAATAATTCCCTTAAAAAAACAAAATTAGCCAAATTGAATGCACTGCAAAGAAGTACGTACTTAACCTTAGCTCTGGTTAATTTAGGTTCAAACACACTTCCGGCACTTGTGATAGGGTCCTCCGCACGTCTAACCAATGCTATAACGTGTTCATTCTTCACGACCTCCTTAAGAATGCTCTTTACATTTATAGTCGTTAAGTTACTTTTAGAACCTTTTTCGTCTAAGATATTATCCAGATCACTTTCCATACTTCTGATAATCGCTTTATCTGGTACATCGTAGCTCGAAACTTTATTTTTTGGAGTTTTTCGTTTAGGACTTTCATAGGTACGCGATTTTAAGTCCCATCATCTGAAGTATCGCCTTCGAAAAATTCTCTAACCGATTCATCCATATTATCTTTAGAAATGTTATAAATACTGCATAATTGTAAAGCTTACAATATTTGTTTAATTTTCAATCGCCGCTGTAGATGTAACCGATATAACCTTACTTGTCTTTTGAATTTAAATTTTTGACACACACATATACCGTGTGCTTCACAATTAGATAGCCTCATTACAAGTTTATTTTTTTTAACTCATTTCGTAAAAAAGATCGTCATATCGTCAATAATAATAAATAAATTGTGTCTTATTTTGTTATTTATTAATGTATTATTATGCCCCGTTTGGTCCTTTGACGATTGGTCGCCTTTAAGTTTCATCTCTTAATAACATAGCGGCTGATAGGATATGAGGTGTGCGGTGCGCCACTCAGACCTCCACTATTTAAAAATAACGTTGTTTACTAGCTAGACGATGGTCTAGGCGAGGTGCGGTGCGCCACTGTGGACATGCACTAACGATGTTCAGTGTCCACGCGAGTCTGTGCAGAGAACACACATTCAAAACATTCGTCAGAGGCCTTTTTAAATAAAATAGGCGACGACCTCTGCTTTTAACCTGATAAACATTAAATCATTCAAATCCATTCATTATAACTGGGTTCCATTATTTTACGTTTATATCGTCTAATTTCACTGGACTATCCCTGTTAAAAGAAAATATTCAAGTCGTCTTCTCTTTTCTAAAAAAGAATTAACCATTTCTTCGTACAAAGCTGTATTTACGGTTGTCGCAACTTACGGTTTGATCGAATACTAAATTTAGCTTTAAGGGTTCATTTGGGTGCAAGGGTGCATTTTTAATACCTGAAACCTGAAAAACATTCTTCACTGCAGAGATTACGAGAACTTCAAAATCAGCGAACAATTGGCTTCCGTTATAATTTATAATAGGTTATAATACCAAATCAATAAACAGATAAATACGGCTATAACTTTGTCACTTTGTCAACTCGGTAGTTATTTGTAAGTATCCATTATGCGATTTGTAGGAGAGCTGTAAGTTGTCTGGACCATAGTCTGTACTTTTTAATTTTTAAAATCTACAGTTAGGTTAGAAACCTTTTTCTACCTTTGACATTTCTCTCCATTGCAATTGGGTAACATGCTCATCTTCCACAAGGGTAAAATAAGGCTAGTAACACACCGACTATTTATTTTAACGCAATTTTTAATTTTTAATAAATTTGAACACATTAAATGAGTGTTAGCGCACAGACAATTATTTATTGCCTGTGCGCTAACACTCATTTGATGTATTGAGATCTATTATTAAGGACAATTAAAAATTATGTTAAAATAAATTGTCCGTGTACCACCAGCCTAAGTTAAAATATACTTACATATGCAACCCATCGTACAATGCTGTATTTACGGTTGACGCAAGACATTTTTCCATCTAACGAACTAGAATTTTCTAGATCCATGCTTTCATCTAATAGTAATTTGAATCTTATTACGAAGTTTATTATTATTCCTAATCCTAGTCATTTAGGTATATTTCCCCCTACATCTACAACCAATTTTGTATCAAAACAATATACCTACAATACTAAATACTAGTTACTTTTGTGGAAATGGAACTCGAAACACGCTCAATTTTTCTTTTCAGGATATATTATGGAATTTAGATTTTGGGTACAAATAGCTGAATTGAAGTTATGTCAACCTATGATCCCGTATAATATATAGGGTGTTCAATTTGAATTGTCGATCGTTGCTGTCTCGAGAAGTATAAAAGCTACGAGGTTGCTTAGATTAGATAACAATTACAATTTTATAAGAGAATATCGGTGAAAGAAGCAGTTGTGTTTTGAGCAGCTCTCACGATACGCCATGCAACTGTCTTATTTTTAGAATACAGTTTTATTTTGATCTTTTATTGGAAAGAGTACTTTATTCTGAACTCAATGTATAAGTAAGTCGAAGTTTTATTAAAATTTATATCAATTTTATCAAAAAGCCTCTGAGAAGTGAAAGACACTGTAGAAGATAATAAAAACAAGAGATATAGATGTCAGGACAGTTGTGCTTTATTCATTACGATTTTTAAATACACAACATAAATTCTTAAATTAATTAGCAGTAAATTGATTACATGTCTAGTCTTTTGGAATGCCGCACGAGGCATAATATTTATTTGAAGTCGGTTACTATTAGCGAGCTTACATTTTTGAAAATATTTTTACAAAAGAAAACGTCTCTTCAACGCGAAATAAAATCTTCTTTAACATTACTCGAACATTTTTAAATAAAATATATATCTCATTTTAAAAAAAGATACAACTAATATATATATAACGGCGCTTATCTATTGTGGTTTACTCGTTTTTCTTTGGTAATTTTTATATAATTTCCCAGTGTGTAAATATTAAAATTTAGTCTCGTTTTGTAAAATTCAAATACTTAGGTACATACAAAGTCGTTACGAACATTTATCTGTCGGCTAGTAGTTACTGCTAGTTAGTAATATTTTCTCGTTACCGTTACAGAAAACCTGACAGTGACACTAAGGTGGCAATCGATAGCGTCGAAATCGTGGTCTGTTTTCGTCGGCCGTTAATTACACCACCCCATTAATTTTTATAAATAGCAAATTCTTCGTATCGTCTATCGATATAAACTCAACTATAACTTATTAAATTATTTAACAGGTAACTTCAGAATTAACTGTTGTCACAAAATATATTAATTATCAGTACGTAATATATAAAATTTTCGTCAAAATTTAACCGTAAGTGCACCTACATAATTTTTATCATTAGCGTAATGTCAAAAGTGTCACTTTTGGATAAAAAATAATTAAGTTAAAAATCATCACAAATGGCAGTTAGTAAAAACACATGCAGTTCTTAGAAAACGATTACTTTTTAAGTAACAAACAAAGACTAGAGAAAAACAAAAATACTTATTTGGATATCTGGTAACATACATGTTGCATGAAATGGCAGTAATACGGCAGCTGGTTCTTTTTTTTATCTTTTTAACGACTGCTGCATTGGGCAGTGATACAGTTCTACGCAGTCTCTTCAATATTTAAGTCCGGCTGTGTCTCGTTATAATACGGACAAAAAGGCAACACACTCAGACTTGACGTTTTCAAAATATAATGTGACATTATCTACTAATGATCAATGTTCTCTACATAATTAATATTATTGGTAACTCGGTAAGTTTACAAAAACTTAAACATCACCGTTGCAAGTAAATAAACGTTAAGACATCAAGACGAAAATAATGAACGAAACAGAATATAGCGAGAATGAATAAAAGCAGAAGCAACGACAATAAAATAAAGAAGGTAGGTAATAAGATAAAGCATAAAATAATAATAAAGAAGAAAATAAATGACAGAATAAAAAGATAGAGAGTAGAGAAGAAAAAAATAAAGAAAGAGAATAGAGGAAAGTAAGAATTAATAAAGAGAATGGACGTATAAATAAGATGGTAACAATAACTTGGAATTATTTTAACGGACCGTTAATTATTTACTTGCAAACTAATGTTTTAATTTTTACATCAATGTAAAAAAAGGCAACACACAAACATATCAACTAAATATACATAAAGATAAAATGTACATTAACTACAATTACTTCACAGAGCTGAAAGTATAACAATATAATAAACTATGATATTTCGTACTATCTTTGAATGGCGGAATTAAGTAGAAAAGGAACGTAGAACATCTTACTTTCTAAAAGCAGGGCAGCGGCGTATTGAACCTAAAAATTTAAAGACTCGAGATTTAATTTTGATTTATATAAGTAGATACAATACCTCTGGTAACCTGACGAGCAACTCTTGAAACCTCGTTGGTTGGTCAGGATATACATGTTGTGTATATGCGCGTAGACAAGTCATATATCTATCTTGTATATTTTCGAGCTCGGCTCCATTTCCATTCCCGCCTGGTCTTCCTAAAAATTTAAACGAAATTACGAACGAGTAGAAGCTTTTTCAAAATTGGTACTTTTTAGACATTTTTATATTGAGGTCGAGTTCTGAATTCGCAAAATAGTCGAGAAAATTTACACATACCTCGACAAACATCTACTTTTAAAAAAAATGTGAGCCTTACCACTGTAGTGTGTTCGTTGGGACTTTACGAAGAGAGACAAAAACGCCAAAAGTATTTTTGATCAAAATTCTTAAAATTAATAGTTTTATCAAAAAATCTCACCAGACGCTTCTTGAAACTTATGAAATTTCCTTTGATATGGTTCACATTTTATTACTGTACAATTAAAAGTAATCGAGACAAACCTTTTGAATGTGAGGCCTTTTTCACTCAAGTTTTTACGCTCAAGTTTCTTAATTTACTTGAAATTGAAGCATTTTTTGCATAAAAATGCTTCCTATAAAGATGAAATTGTTAAATTTTGTCTAATTCAAATTGTTTCACATATTTATACACAGGGTGTCTATTTGAAAACTTTACACCTCTTTGCTTTATCATGAAATATTAAAAACGAGTTCGTGAGACCCGTCAATTGTAATATCGAAGGGAATATCTAAGCAAATTAAAGGAAATTTTATGAACTTCAAATGAGATCCGATGACATTTTCCGATAAAACTAATACTTTTCAACATGTTGGGCCCAAATTCATTTTCCCTCTCAGCGCAAACTAGAGGCTGATCGGTTTCTTAAAAATTACAAACCAAGCTTACACCATTACCATTGTTAATGAACAATAGAACAATGATAATAATATACCCTTAATAATTTGCCCTTAATGTCCATCCGTTCATCCACTTCTCAATTATTTAAACTTAAAAACCTAAGTACTAACTCTATTGTATTAAAAGAGAATTCTAGAATTTTTATTTTTAATTTAGTGGTAAATTTCTCTACTCGACGGCAGTAGCAATATAATTGCGCCAATTATAGAAATTCCCTTTCTTCCTTATCCTGTTAGGTACCTACATAATAACTAATTAAGTTCAATTTTGAGACAAGGATGTTTTGACAAATTGTACAGTGAATCTAGCTTGGTTACTTCTTCTCCTTACGAGACAATCCCACACGCAAATTTTTTCGATAAAAAATGAAAATACCTATCTAAAGTATCTAATCTAAAAGAGTCATTTTATTATGGAAACTAAAATATTTTTGATACCTTGATTTAACATGGTAATAACTTTAAGGCACACATATTCTTCCATGTTGAGCTTGATACGTCGAAACGTTAAGGTAACGTGAGTTATTTTTTCAACCATAAGACCGACATCTTCTCTTAGTTGATCCATCGTAATCGATCTACCCATCATCGAGGCGAGACATCGTTGAAGAGTACACAGGTTGTTATTTACCTTAAAATATAAGAGAGAATTAGACGGTGATAGTTTTAAAACCGTCAAATCGGCACCTCTCGCAGTGAGTAGGTATTTAATGTCTTTTTACAAAAATGTATTTTAGGATCCCACAAAAATAAAATTAGGAAAAAATTAAAGCGGGCGAAGCTCAAAAAATAAATTTTACATATTACATAAAACGCGTTAATTACTGTCGTGGATTAGTATAATGAAAGAGTGAAGAGTTATTTATGTTAGGACATGAACAAATAGGACAGGAAATGGTGTAGTTAATAAATGGAACAAATATAAATGGAGAATAAAATGTAAAAATGTGCCAGAAATTATTTATGATGGGGAAAAAGAGATCCGAAGAAAGTTGCCGCTTCCGTGCCTTCAACCCCTATAAGTACACTGTTTGTACGACGTACCTGAATTAATTCTGTCAAAAACAGATTCAATTATTAAAACTTATTTATGTGTAAACTTAAAGCTAAATCTAAAAGGATTAAACACGAAACAATGATTTCTTTCTATTCTAATAAAAATTGTTTAAACGAATTTAATGAGACGAGCTACTAGCCCAAGGGCCTAGCAAACATTATAATATCTATCACTTAATATCATTCCAAAAATTTTTATTTATTTATTTAAAAATTTAAAAGTACTTTCAATATCCAATATAAAATCACTTGTCTGCCGGGCTATATTGGCCGCGTTACAGTAGGGCACGCACTCAGATCTCCAAAAAATGTCTTAAAATTACGGAATTTCTTCCACATTGAAATTATAATTTTAAAAAAGGGAAAAAATAATGGATCGTTCTGTGTAAACAGAATTTGAGCGGACGGTGGCGTTTGTCCGGAAGACGCCGTTAAAGATTTTTTTTCTTCAGAAGAACTGTTTAGGCGCTGGAGCGCGTTAAAGTTTGACAAAAATTACAAAATCGGCAAAAAACTGATTTTTTAGTTAATCGCTTACAACTCCAAAACTACGCACTTTTACAGAAAAGTATTCCTAATCCAAAAATAAAGTACAAGTTATGTTTCTTAGGTTTTTTCGTCAGACGAACGGTTTGCTAGCTCTTGGACAAAACTAGTTAATTTGACGAATATTATGCTAATCGATCGATGGTTCAAAAACTATGAGCCCCCGGACTGAGTCACAAAGAAATAAAAACTTTTATCTAATAACAAGCAGAAGTTTCTATACACAGACCTCTTTGAGACTTTTGTAACTCAATCTGAGGACATACTGTATTATAACGTTTTGAACTTGGTAGGCTCTTGAAGCCATAGGTTGGAGGTCGGAAGATATAAATAATTTTGAGTAATATTACCTCTTGACTAAAATCGGGCTCAGTAAGGTTCGGTCGTTGTTCGTTATTAGTTTTCTCCGACCAATGAATCGCTTGATAAGCCGACGTCGTTAAAACCAAAAGTTCGTGCCACTTATGCGTTAATAACCTAGTATGCACTTCTACGGGTAATTCCAAATAGAAAGGCAGTCTTTTTGTCCATTGAACAAGTTTATAAACTATCGAATCACCTATCTGACACAGTTTTTCACTTAAATCAAATTTATGATCCAAAAGATCATCTAAATTCTGTAAAGTTGCTATATCTTGAAATTCATCACAGTCTATCAAAGTCTGAATCATAGATAATGTATATTCAGTAGAAAAGTTTCGGTCCCTAGAACTACTAACTGCACTATCTAATCTTTGTCTCAAATGCACCACTTCACTAGGATTTGTTAATGCCGTCTTTAGTATGGTCCCGTTGACTAGGTGTGGAGAAATACTTGAAGGTTGTTCGAATTTCAACTGAGGAGACAGCAGCGTTTTCTCAGAGATCTTCTGTTGGAGCTGTTTGTTGGTCGTCTTCTTGTGCTTTTTATATTTAACTTTGTATAAATTATAAACCGCACCGCTGTTTCGACCACCGGGCATCCTATCTTCTCGAACGGCTACAAAATTACGAAATCGTTACAATTCGATAGTACTGAGACAAGAAAAAAAATTGACAAATCTTACCGTTACTCATTCATACGACAGTCACATTCTTCCCCCACCTTAACCTTACGAAATAACAAAAACATTTACTAACCTTGCAAAACCATCCCTTGCTCGATGCACTTTTTAAATCGGCAGTATTGGCATCTATTCCTTTGTGCTTTAGTAATTTCGCAATTGCCATCGGCCACACAAGTATAAACGCGTCTATTCTGAACGGTCCTCTTAAAAAATCCTTTACATCCTTCGCACGTGATAATTCCATAATGTAACCCCGTGGCTTTATCTTCGCAAATCATACAAATCATGGGCTGTTCTTCTTCTTCCATGATTTCTGGTGTTATGTTCGTTTCGGTCTCATTTTGCCCGCCTAACTTTACGTCTATTCGCGAACTGATGTACATAGTTTGAGGCGACGTTAAAGTAGGAGAAGTCAAATTAAGAGCTTGTATTTGTTGATTCGCGGGCAATTGGGTAAAATCGCCCGCCCATAGTCTTTCCATGTTCAAAGGAATACTCGTAAATTGATTAGGAACTGTTGCGTTTGTTGATTTGACGGTGGTCGTGGTAGTTCTATTTATTGCGATTCGTGGCCGATCTTGCCCTAAGTTTAATAACA
Source organism: Malthinus flaveolus (assembly GCA_950108345.1). Taxonomy (NCBI): domain Eukaryota; kingdom Metazoa; phylum Arthropoda; class Insecta; order Coleoptera; family Cantharidae; genus Malthinus; species Malthinus flaveolus. Next base: position 980,428 of record OX467286.1, read on the forward strand.
TTTGAGCCGCATTTTCTTCCGGGTTATTGTTAACGGTCACTATGGTGTTGTTTGTGGAATTGGAATTCCAATTGGAAGTCGGTATTTGAATTTGTTGTTCCGTGGTGCCACATTGTGCCACGTTCAACGTCGGTTGGGACCAAACCATCGTCCGTACGCCTCCGGCTTCTCCCATGATCACGGTCGGAGTGTGCCTAACCGGGGTGGCAGTATTATTCGAACGTTGCGTTTGAGTCACGGTTTGTATTTTAGCTTCCGACGTTTGCCCCAATAAGGCACTGTTATTGAAATTTCCTCCGATGAGTTCTGGTTTTACTCCGTTAATTCTGGAGTTATGCAACCAAAGCTGATTTTGTATGACCGCGACCTGCTGCGACGAGACGACCGCGACCGCCCCCGCCGGGGGAGGCGCTTGAACTACGGAACTTATCGGCACGTGTTGCGGAGAACGGTTAATTGACGATGGTAAATCTATTTGACGAATTATCGTCGGACTATTGCTGGACGAACGTACGGGCGAACTATGCGGTCGTGGAGGTTGAGACGGACTCGATGCCGGCGGAGGTCTGGTCGGCGGACTTTGAGATCTGCTAACTGGAAGTAAGCGTATCACGCTTGTACCTCCTCCGTCGAACACGCTACAATCTTCCGCGCGAATCGATGTGATGTTAGTCGTAGGTTCCGTCTTGAATACCATTTTTGGAGTAGAATCTGGACTCGGTGGATTGGTACCCACATCTGACATCTTAGGGGAAGGACTTATGAGATCGGGCGATGATGTGTTAGTGTCGGCGACCGATTCGCCTAGAAGCGGACAGAGACATTGCCTAAAAGCAGATTGTACTGATGTTTGTCTAATCTAATATATCGCATTACTTGAAAGCGCCTTCATGAGATACAACTCCAAATTTAATTTTAAATTACTCGTTTAAAAATCAAAAACCAATCTAATAGCAATTGGTTAGTTTATTCGAGCGTAATATATCCATAATTTAACTTAAAATTTGTTTTTTAAAAACTTTTGATAGATAAGTACCTCGATAGTCCTTAAAATGGGGCAGTAAGTATGCTCTTTGTTAGACGTACCTGAACTAATTAACGAAACGATCGGTGAGGCCTTTTGCCCGCTCTTTCCCGACATTTAAATTTCGCATTCTAGTTAAATAACATTTAAATTACACCTCTACAAACTAACCTTTAACTAAAATGATAAGACAACCACAAACAGACATTTATTGCAGCCATACTACCAGCGACAGTTAAATTTTTCGAAAAAATATTTGCGTGCTACACTTTTTCCAACTAAATAATTTAATTTAAGCAAAGTTCGTATTTGGTTTTGAAAAACTTGGACAAAAATGCACTCGAAAGGCATCAAATTCGGCAATTTCGCAAAGCATGCTTTCTGGAGCAGAATTTTTAAATTTCACAATGCCTAATAGGACAACAAATTTAAAACAAAAAACAACATTTATTGCAATAATTGTTTAAGGTAGAAATGAAAATATCGGAAATGTATCTACGTAGAGGAACATTTATGAAATACAAATCGCCTAACAAAGAATGGCGAAAATGGTACGTACCTAACAAGAGATTTGTATTATAAACAAACGAATAAAAATATTAAAAATATAATACATTACCGTATTCGCTCTCAATTACGTGTTCCGTATTAATTCAAATGATTCAAAAAATTTTAAATATGCGTAGGATGAACTGTAAGTAAATCGTAAAGTAACACTATGTTTTCGCATTATAACAAAACATACTGCAAAAAACACTGGAACGATAAACCATGATTAGTTTTAATGAATGTCTGTTTTGGATGCTTTTATGTGTCATATTATGACAGAGAATGCCTTTTTTTCCTAAACTCAACTCACCGTCACTGCTGCATCTAGAATCAACCTTCCGCCGTTTGAGCTTGAGATCTTGAAAGAGGCTCATTTTGTCGAGCTCACATGGAGTACGCATAAGGGTCATAGTTCCTACAAAACAAAACAAAAAAGTTAATTAATTTATTAGTTTTGTAATTATAAAATTTGGCGAGCAGTAGCGTAATTGGTGGATCAGGACAGAAACTCCTTCCTTCGCCCTTCACCTATCTCGTATTTTAGAATTCATTAAACCCTTTGCTTGTGGGTCATGTTACGTATAACGTTCGCTTTAGATGGGAGAAAATGTTGGGCAGCTGCACGACACGATTGGAACATTCTCTCAATAGTTTAGTCGTGTGGCACAAAATTTTCCCCCAAAATCAAATGAGTCGAAGCTGATAATCAATTTGTTTTGAACGGGAGAGCCCTATGAGTAGGACCCTTTGTTCATCGCCCACCTCTGCATCGTAAAACGAACAGACTATAGCTGCGCGAGTTGCCATGAGAATAGTTTCGCTTTCCTTGATGGAATCTCCCAATTACGCAACTTCCCTTAAACTTATGAGAGGTTAGTTTTAATGGCATCTATTATTAAAAATCGTTTGCAATTTTCAACTATGCGCTTATTTTCAAATGATTCATGATTCAGTGTATACAGACTATACAGTGTACTACATCAGGTTGTTTTAGAGGTACAACAACTAGTTTCTCGTTTGTCGACAGTGCCAACGACAACAGTGTCGAAATGGTTGCTGTTCCTTCAACTTAAACCTATGGCCCAATAGGCGAAAAATTGGCCTAACCTTACTTCTATGTCGCATTACATTTGATTTCGGTCCATAAGGTAGACATTAATAATAGTAGATGATTTTCGATGCACAACCGAAATAAGCGTAAAACGACATCGGTCCACGGCTGTTGCATAATGCATTTCGTTTTTTCGAATAAAGAATAAATCAATCAATGAAAAATGGTACGACTCATGAGCAAACCGATTCGAAATTTAGTCTTGAATCAGTTGAATCGTTCTTAACTGTTAAAAGCGACAACACGCATAAATAATTAATATTATGTATGCGAAAGAGAATGAAGCGAAATGTAAACAGGGAAGTAGCAACAGGTGTCTCCACGATGTGAAAGCACCAATTTTTAAATACATACATATTACAAATTACAATTTCAATTACAAGAATCTTATCTAAGCTCTAAGCACCAACCATTAGATTTAAATTAATGATAGTCGTGTAGGTAACTCAAAGAAATTATGTAATTTTCAATTTCCTTTCATGTAAACGAATTTTTCTGGTTACCCCGCCTCGTCTATACATGCCTACTACAACTAACAGTTGTCCGTGTCACCTACTGTTATTTACTTCGACAAACACGTTATAAATAATGAACATCGGTTCCAAGTCCTCTCGATAACTTTTTATTTCAACGTCTCCGTACTCGTACAGGTAAAACTATAACGATACACGCGTGCTAAATGGGTTGCCTACCTTCTTTTACAATCTTACTATAAGATGCTTTTAGAGATTCAGAAAATCGGCATAAGAGGACTATGGTTTATGGTGAATATAAGAGACGAACGGTGTTGCTGTTCTAAGGTGCAAGATAGAGGTAATCCCACAAATATTCTCAGATTGTAGTAGTGACGTAGGACTATAAAAAAATAACGTTCTAAGATAATTGGAAATTGGAACAATTATACTCATCTACCATCTGAGCAGGTTCAAAGTAGGTGAATAGCCTTTAAGTAGGCAATCTGATAACGTGATAAAATATCAATTAAAAAAAGCGAATTTAGCTAATTTTAATAAAAATACATTCAAGATAGGTGCACAACCGTTTAAAAAATCGAATATATTTTTTTGGAATATGTAGCCCAGTTTTTCTCGGTCTTACTGTTACTAAGACTATGGGTACATTGAAAGAGCCTGCATTTTACAGGTATAGGGTGATCCTAGAATGACCCAATTCAAAGAAAATTCTCATGAGTAACTCGGGAAGACACGAAAGGAAAATCCAGTCGACACAAACGGGGTTCGAACACTGATTTTTCAGAGTAAGAAAACAAAAACTTGTGGGCTACTAACTATACACAATTAGTACTCAAGTGACGGTGCCGCAACACTATGAAAAAGTACAAAAATCTATACGGCATCGTTGCAAATTAACGTTATTTAAATCATGCGCGAGCGAGAAAGTAAAAAACCGAGAAAGATAACGGAGAGAGTGATTGGAAAAATTCGGAATTTCGAACGACTAATTAACTTTATTTTACAAAGACTTTCGATAATGGCCGTTGTAAGAAATAGAGATCGAGAGATGAGAGAAATCCGTCCAGAATCATATCTTTTTGACTAAACCCACCGTGTTTAAGTAAAATTTGGTGGTGTTTTAGTTTTAAGTAATTACATTTGCGTAATGTGACATTGTTTTGTTGGGTATTTATTCAATGTTATTATTGTCAAGTATTCGAGAGATAATAAAATTAGGGCAAGTACAGTAAACAACAATCTGAGCCACTATATCAACTTCACGTAGTACGAGACTGAAGAAAGTAATACTTAATATACCTACGTTAGTTACATTCTTTGATAATTTATAATAAATTCGTATAGATACCGACCAATTGTACGAAGGCCGTAGAATTGATACCCGCGTTAACTGAAACTCAAAAATTCTCGGCTAGTATTGTCTTTCGTTTTTATCTAATTTAGACCGGCAAAGTTAATTTTTACTTGACGACCTTTATTATTACTAATCTTCATTACATCGAGTTATGTTTCATTCAAAATTCTGCTTGTCAAATAAGACAGATGTTATTCTGCTCGCTGCTCGAACTTAACAACCTAATGATTGCAATTGCACAATAATATGCTAATGCGTTCTAACGAGAGCACAGCCAACTTGGACCAACTAACCGCAGGGGTAATACTATAGAGATGATTCGGAAATACTGTTTTTGCTCGTTTCATGTTATATTAGAGTAGCCACAACCATTGTGGTTAAAAGCCACCCTCCCTATATTAGGTGGATAACGAACTCTACTTCTGATGAAGAAAAATTCAGTCTCACTATTAGTGAGAAGCCACATCGAGTTACATTCATTAAACACGGCGCCCCGAGAAGTCTAAATTAACTTATTTCATTCGTCGTAGAACGTTTCCTGTTGAGAGGCAAAGAAAATCAATTATTACTCTACTCTTTCCAGTTTGAACTAACACTAAGTATGTAACACACGTAATGAGTAAACTTGGAAATAGAAATGTCGAAATGTATTTCTTAATAGAACAAAAATAATAACGACATAAAGGACATGACTCGGTAAGAAATAACTTAGAGCTCTAGGCTATAAATAGATTCACCGATTCACCAATTCAAATTCAATGATGTATTTTTGAGAAATTGGCATTTAAGTGTTAATTAAACCCACGAACCGATTTCCTAATGCCGAATTAGTTAAAACACCCTGTACAAAAATTAATGATTAAAAAGTGAAAGAATTTTTTCCTACCAGATTGATGAAAAGACATAGCGTAGAATTGCAGGCGATTGTCGAAAGCGGATTAAGTGAATTGATTAAAGACGAACCCAGAGTATCATCCTCGAAGACATCATAGATGTTTTCTATAAAGAAATTATTATAAAAATTGAGACCAAATTAATTTCGTTTCGTGTTTTTTTTTGGGGGGGGGGGGGTAAAAAATTACTATTTTGGTTAACTTTTGTTAAAACCAATCTAACCTAACCTCATATTGAAAAGGGGAAGCTTTAGGGGATGGCGAACCTTTTAACCTACAAAAACTGGAGACGCAGCAGAAGCTATCAATAATAATTCTAATAGAATGGCGTAATTTTTTCGTGGGCCTCCTTTCTAATTTCGTTGAGAATTCAGAATAAAGAGGCACAAGTCATGCAATAATTATTATTATTTTTCATCCATTAAAGGCCATCACCAAATATGTTCAGAGATACTCTTAAAAGACCTTCCGATTATTGTTGGGAGAAGCTAAAAGCCACAAACTCAACCTTTAAACATTAACCTTCATAAATTCTGGAACAAAATCTAATACTATATTTATGCCGGATGAGGTATGAGACAGTACATCAACTTCTTTTTTAACTTCCGTAGAATAAAGGCGAGGCCAATTTCGAAAAAAGTGGTTCTCTTGAAATGTGGGCCATTTATCTACCCAAAACGTGTCTGCGTATCATGTTATGCACATAAATGACTTGATTTTGCATTCAAAAAATGCCCAGTTACATGGAAAAATGGAACGATATTCTTGACTTGGCACAACAGAACAAACGTTCTGCACGAATTTAATTCTTCGGCCAAGTAATCATATTGAATAATTGGACCCAAAGGGCTGCTGTTAGTCCATACGTCTTTAGCCGTCCGATTGGTCTTAAAATTTTTCAGTTAGGTTTTTTAATTACGGTTTCCTGCATTTCGCAAGATGAAGAAGACTCTTCCAAAAAACTTGTTGTGCGATCATCAGTTTCTTTCCGTTCGTGTAAATTTAAACTTAGGTCGATTTGCTCCAATAGTATCTATGTTCGCTAAAGCTCTCCGAATTGGCTACAGAGAGTGGACGGCTCTAGCAAAAGCTTTCCCCCAAATCATCTTTTCACAAATTCGGGAGCGTAAATAGTGCCCGTCGACTCCTGTAAGCCACTTCCATTTATCAGAAATACAATACACCCAACGTGAAACATTAATGGACGGAATCCATCACCCACAACCTGACTATACAAGTAGGTACACAGCGGCGAGATAGGTGGGGATGCTGCAATACTTTTCCTAGGTTTAATTTAGAGAGGCTGGTCATATAAGCTGTCAGCATAGTGTAGAGCAGTGATAGTGGAAAGTTAGTGCACGGAATAGGAATGACTTTAGTTTTTCCACTGGTCAGTTCCTTGGTAATGGAATACATAAAGCCTCTCCATTCAGAAGGACAACTTATTTTAAGCCATTTTGCTGCCATCCAAAGAGTTTTCAACGCCCTATAACTCGGTAACTACTTTGATTAATACGAAAAATATGCATATGCTCGATTTTGTAGAAAATTTCATCAACTTTATTTTTTATACAGCCACGTTTTATTTCCGACTTTAGTTTTCGAGATAGTAACGAAAAACCGAAACAACTGACATGTTTTCAGTCACTGTCACTAAAGATTGCCTCTGATTCTTCAGTACTTTTAGGATAATTATCACGAGACACCTACAAATGAGTATGTAAAGTCCATTTTTGGCCTTCGTTGACTTCCTTCCGCTTTCACTTCTTTCGTCAACTACTGGAGGTTTGAACGACCACCTCCTTGTTTGATGCACATTTTTCTTTCATTATTTTAACTTTAAATTTGATCACCTCTTATACAGCTTCCCACACAAAAGTTATTTTTCCTGTACTTCTGCTGTATTGTACAAGATACCATTTGTATCTATTTGTATCATTTGTAGCGATGAATTTAGTCGTCTCACGATAATCATTATAAAAAGTCTCTCGAGCCTTCACACTCTTAATTAGTTGGTCTTTCTCGAAAAGCGTTGTCGACTTTCTTCCATTCTTTTAAAACCTTCTAAGACCAAACTTGACATGGCTAATAATTTTAGCCATTTCCTATATAACTTTTTTCACGCTATCTCAAATAGATACTTAATTCAACAGTTGGCTTTGGAGTAAATCTACTACACTCATCACGTTTATATTTAGAGCCTAGTAAGCGTGAGATGTACGACAAAGTGGATGAATTCGTTGCGCTTTAGTTGTTAAGAGCCATATTACTACTATCTCATCTGAGTTCTTTTCAAGCCATCGGAGTCATCTGGTTTTAGAAGATTCATCCTCAACTTGCTTTAAATTTCGAAAATTTGTTCTAGAAAGCGCAAAAGCTTCGTATATCGTATAGATGAGCGTTAATATTAAAATTTTTAAATTCGTTCCAAGACGACAGCGTTCGGTGAGATTGCGCGTTATTAACGACTTATCAAATTTAATTCCAAAATTGTCCTTTAAGTGCAGTCTAATTGTTTCATCACTAACGTTATTAATTTCACGTTCCTCTAGCTCTCTCTAGCACATCGCATTTCCAAAATTTCGAAGATGAGTAATCTCGCACGTCGTCCCATATTAGACTGAGATTTAAAACTAAAAGTTTTCTCGAATTGCAGAAATACTTTCTCTTTATGTAAACAAGAGACACAAGAAGCATCTAAAAAGATTGCTTTGTCAAAACCTTGGTAGACAAATAAAGCAATTCCCATTTTACCCGTCAAACGTTTTCTCATAAAAAATTCTAGCTCGACTCGAAACTTTTTCAGATCCAAGTACCTACTATTATTTGAGGTTCCAAACTTTGCGAAGAAAAATTAATTATAATTAATAATTAATATTGTTGGTTTTACTTTAGAAATTGAGTATATTATGTTTGTTTCGTCGTAGTTCTATTTTGAAAGGATTCTTATTAAATAATACCTCGATCTTCTCAACTAAAAGCTTGAAGGACGCTCTTTGCGCCCCTAATTTTAAACAAATTACTTTTTAATGTGTCGTTCTTACCGAGTCTTATAATATGTCGCATCCGTATCCTGGTTGTTGAGGAAGATTTTCCAGTCGCGAATCGCTCCCAAGCTCTCAAGGATAATAATTATAAAAGGAGGCTCACTCAAAATTAAACGCGAGACAATCGGAAAATAATATTAAAACAATAGTTGCTTCACTTTTTTGCCGTATTAAGATAATTAAATTTTAATAACGCTCAAGTTGTGTTCTGTGCGGTTTTTACTTTCTTAAAAGTTCTTTGCACATCGCAGAATTTCGCAATAACTCTCACTTTTGTATTTTACCGTTAGATAGCTTGGTAAAAACTCGTGTGTCTATTGTTGCGTCATGCGACCATTACGTGTAAAACTTTCTAGACATTTTTATTCTCTAGGAAGAAATTAATTTATTTGGTCAAACGAGCCATTACATTAACGATTATTATGTATTTTAATTATTTTATACGTTAATTAGCATTCGAGACCACCTCTTTCATTGTGGTTTTAAACTTGAAATTTTTCCCAATCCAAATTAAGTTTTATGCACCTTACAATTAAGACTCGTAATTGTTTTTTATATTTATGTGCCAGGTAGAACGACTTTTCTGCCTCGGATTTTGGCAGAATTTTGCGGAAATTTTTTTTTGCGCTACCGCCACTCTGAATGACACTGAAATATATTAGCGTTTTGTGAGTCATGTATTAAGTGGATTTAGTTCCTATTATACATATTATGCAGTTTTTAATTACTCAATTACACGGCTCGATAAGACCACGGTGAAATATTCGGTCGAGTACCTATAAAAGATACAAATATCGATAGTAAATAAAAGTTCAACGAAACTGGTGGGTAGGTAAAAGGGACGCCACTGATTATTCCTATTCGACTAACTATTTTAGTACCCCTCCCCGCCCCTATTCTGTACTCATAGATTTAATAACGCTAATCTGTCTCACTTGTGCAAATATTTAAATTAAATATAATCCTTGGCACGACGACCTTAGTTAGTATCTATCAACTATCAACTAGCTAATTATAAACTAATAAAACCAAACTATTGAGGGTGGTCAGGTTCGAAACATTGTACGATGCTAGGTTCAATTACTCGTTCGCTTACTATACCGTAAAAACTGCAAGAATTTTTACGAGCATCGATGTAAGAAAAGCGGAAAAACTTAATTTTCTCAATTTAGCGGGAACGCGTATCGCCGGAGGTTCAAAAATTAACTTTCCGCTGGAAAATTCTCACCTGAGTGAAACATAACGATTGATCCGAATTACCATTACAATTGTGCTTAAATGATATTTTTACTAGTTCGGCATTTTGTCACTAAATATGCAATAATTAAAAATTGCGCACAATTGCACTTTAAATGTTTACAAGACACTTTCACTAAATATCACACACCGCTCGCAGTTTAATTAAAAATGAACTTAAAAGTTATTAAAATTGTTCGATAAAAATTCTATTACGAATTAAGTATTAACTAAGCGAAAAATAAAATTTCAAATTTCAAATTTGAAAAGGCGACAATAAAAAAATTGAAAATTGCACCAAAATAGGAAGGTAAGGTAAGGTAAGGTAGTTCACGTTGTGACCGATTGCGCACGCTAACGGTAAAAGTTGTACTATAGATACAGCTATTTTGTTAGTTTTACCAGGTATAAAGTAGGGCACGGACTAGTCAGACTGCCGTTTGCAATAGTTGCATACCAGCAAATACAACGGTAGTGGGACTGCGAGTGGGGCACCCAGTACTTGGCAACGAAGTCCGAACCTTAGGCTCTATACGTATCACTGCGAAGTTTACTTCTTTTCCAGTCGCCCAAAATCACTAGTGAAAGTGCCCAAAAGAATTGTTTCGCGATTACGTCCCATCGTCGTCGTCGACGTCTTTTCGACAGACTCGCGATTTTTTCATTTAATTTATCCACTCGACCGCGATTCGATAATTCGCAAATTTTTCCCTCTTATTTTTTAAACGACCGACCAACCTGTTACTCGCGAGCATTAACATTAACGAACTCCAACTTAAACGTTAGAAGTGCGCAAATTGAACTTCCAATTCCAACTCGATGTAACGCAAACTTACAAATTTCCCGTACAATTTTTGCGTAAAGAAATTATTTAAATTTTCCCAAGATTAATAACTTAAAATTATGTACCCAACACACATTTTCAAAACAAGATGTTTTCACTTCACTGTCAAGGCTACTTTTAACGGATTAAAAGTACAGGGAAGTGAAAACTTCTACTTTCTCGTGTTACGTAAAAGTACGTATTCCTCGCGGTGAATATACGCTCGTTATATTATCAACTTGTAATAAATTATATTAATTTGTATTTAGAAATGATGAAAATCGTCTTCGGCGGAAAATGAAAGCCCGAGCGCCCACCATTAAATTTTATTTTTTACAACAATTCGTGTAATGTATAGGAAATAATTTTCCGGGGCAAAACGGGTAACTTGTACCAGGTGGAGAATAGTTTTCGATACAGGGGGAAATCGCATGTGAAAACGCATTTTCCTCAATAGTGGTTCCCCTAAAACTCGACATGTTTTAGTGAACCACCCTCTGCACAGTGTAGAGTCGAAGTCCTGAAGAATTCGTCCTTTAAATAAATTAAGCCAATAGGTACGGCGGTAATGTTTTTACCAGAAGATTGTGTTTTACTTGGTTTTACAAAAGCATGCCGACCAATTTTTGCATTTACACTTTTGGTCTGCCTGCAGCAAAAAATAAACTCCACAAGAACAGAAGTTAACATTTCATGTTTTATGTCCACACTTCCTCTACAAGAAAATTGCGTATACAGCTCGCGAGGCTCGAGGGCTGCTTTTACTAATAATGTAACAACTATGGTATGGATTGTATTGGCCAAAGATTAAATAAAATCGACATCTCGAATCCAGAGATCAGACCTCATGTCACTTGAGTAGTTCTATTAGATCAATTTTCACACTTCTCATCAAATTCGCCGAGAGCATGAATGTGTTTTTACTGGTTAATAAATGAAATGTTAAAACTTCCCTGATGTAAGGTTTCCAAGAGTAATTTACGTAATGTCGTGAAAATGAGCGGTAGAAACTAAAATTTTCCACACACAGTTTCAAATTCTCTCATTGAACACAAAAGTCGTAAACGTCATGAAAAATGCAATATTAAATTGATTTTAATTTTTTTTAAATTTGATAGTACTACGGGTCAGAATCCGGATCTCTAAAAATGAACAGTTTGGTAGAGATACCAGGGAAAGAAAAACCCATTTCAAATGAACGTTTGACGACTTTGCTTTAAATTTTTATGTTAAATGTTTCATTACATAACTTATACACATTTCATCGCTCTTTTCATAAATTTTCATTTTAGCAACTCCAAAAAATGACCAAGAAAGTCCAAAAGACTGAAAAAATGAAGACCGCATAGTAATGTAATCAACTGAGGCTTGGAAAGGTAAAAACGCACAATTCTCGTCCAGTATAGACTTTCATGAAACCTGTGCGAAAAACTTCACGGGGCGATTTCTTGAAGAAAATTAAGAGGGGTCTTTCCAACTACTTTCTTTTCTTAGACTCGTTCCTGACGCGAGTTCGATGCAACGAAAAGTTAGTTTTTATTTTATTTCCAATAATAATCACTTATTGCAGAATGAAAGACGAAGTTGGAGCACGGTTTCTACTAAAAAAAAGAGTTGCCTACTTCTGAGAGAGTTTTTTTTTATTTTTATAAAAAAATTTACAACGGCCCTGTTATGGTTTTTATACAATTTTTTTGCCAAATATTGATGGACAGGTTTTACTGTCGTTTTGGTAATTTTTTTATCCAACCCTTTCACACCATAAAATGGTTTTTATTTCACTGTGGAACTCGGGCTGAATGATTTGTTTGTTTATATGATCAACATAATATTTCTCACAGTAAGCGAGTAAACTTTATCTCCAAAAAAATAATAAAATTTATTTATTCTAAATAATATTTACAACCAAATCTTGACAACATGGTTTATCCAATAAATATAATAATCACGAAGTCAATTTGAAAATTTTGTTCTCGAAATTTATACAAATTTCTACTTTTCAGGAAGAGAAACTCATTGCCAAGCAAAATAATTTTCTTTTGGGCTTTTTGTAAAAGTGATCACGACGATAGCTCGAGAACGAATTAATTGATCTTACAGAGATGTGGTGGTTTATATTTGAGATTTGAGAAAAATCGAGCCACTATAAGAAGACCCACTGAAAATTGGGGTTTAAACTTATAAAACGAGATAAAATTTAAAATAGTCACAGCAACAGCAGAAACGAAATGATTATGCATATATACAAAAGAAATTCTGGATATGACCAAAGAATAAAGAGCCAATTCAAAAAATAAATATTGGAAAGAGTAGCAAAAGCATCTAAAATTAAAACTGAAAAGTTCAATTTTTTACGTTATAGATCCTTTCGTGAAGAATAACTTTTGTTTAAACAATTCTATTCTAATTTCTACGCCATTCTAGATCTAATGAGCCTTCCATCCAGACTCGCTCTGTCTTTTCAATTTATGGGGTGCTCAAAACTATGTAGTTTAAAGTTATCTCGTTTGTTTGCAAAGTTTGGTAGATTGAAAACATTGGCCATCATGACACAAATCTTTTTAAAACTTGACTCTATGGTAAGTGTGATTGCTCTCACGCGGTATAGCTCGAACTAAGAACATTCACAAAGAAGCTCCTACTAGACTATAAATATGTACTACTAAAAAAAATATGCTTTAAAAATTGAAAATATTTTAAGTATAATAAATATAGTACTATGTAAATATATTTAAAAATTGGATATTTAATTAACGCAGAAAATGTAAATGAAAATTTAAAAAAAATAATTTTACAATTTGGTCAAAAAATGTATGACCTAGTTTACAAAAACTTATCTAATCTAAAACGTATTAAAGAAATTGATAATACCAGTTTTCATAATACGACACCAATGCAAAATAGACCTAATATGTAAAATTCATAACGTCCTTTCACATTATTGAAAAAAGGACAGAATTAGTCAATTGATAAAAATTTAAAAAAAAAACTTTTAAAGGTTAAAAAACTGCAGACGAAGTAATCATAATTGTTATCAAACATGAGTAATATAATAGAACAAAATTTTTCAAATCTTTCGCTCCGAGAAAATAGTTCAAGGAAAAGCAACGTCCCGAACCAAGTCCATCTACTTTTTTGAAATGGATAGAGATCGTCTGAAAGTTTGTTCGTGGGGTAGCGTTAAAATCTTTTTTTTTTCAATGTACGTAGCGTTTTTGGAAAATGAGGAGTGAGACTACCTGAAATAATTTTTTTATACATAAATATGTCCTATAATATATATCCTTTCAAAATGGAATTATATGTTTTTTAAATTTCGTAGTTGCCCACAACTTGAAAATTATCCGAGTGACTACAAAATATTCCGATTTATCTACAAACGTGTCTTTCTAGGTATATGAAAAATGAGCATGAAGAGGCACGTTTATTGCTCATATAGGCGTCTGTATTAAAACATTTTTCAGAATTATACGTAAAGTAAGTGTTCGAGGTTGAAAATGCCTAAATTATCCATTTGTATAGGTAAGGTATGTGAACGAGAGTTAAAAGATAAGTCAGAAGTATGCGATTTAAAAAAACTGCCGTCGAATGGCGAGTGCAACCATTTAAACAAATATGTTATGTTCTTGAAAAAAAGTGTAGAAATTTTAAGTTACTTGTTGCCTTGCAAAATTATGTCGGTTTACTACACCTTAACATTGGCTAAAGAGCACAGTGTTGCAAGAAAGCAAGAGGAAGGACAAACTCGTCAGGGCAGCGTTCGTTACGCAATGTGGCAAATATATACAATACTTGTACAGGTTATTCACCTAAACTGTATGCGAAAAATCAAATAGTAGTTTCACTTCTACAGTAAAGAGAAAGTTGACCTACATCACATTGTGACGTTGGTTTGGTTGAATCGAGAGATGGTAAAATCGAAAGTTTGCAATGTTTAATGCGAAGAAATAAGGTCAACGAACTCGGGTATAACTTGCACCTTTCACATTATAGTAAATACGAAAATCGTCGGTTATTACCTTTCGTTTTCAAAAAAATGTATTCGTCCATTATTTCCATACAAACTGTATCGACTATGATAAGTCGCCTACTTACTCCACTTCTCGATTGCGAACGATAAAATTCCAATTACGATCGGTCTTAAATAGAATTATTAAATAACGCCATTCGGGCAGCTTGGAAAAATTGGAAAACGGCGAGGAAGCCAATACAGGCTTGGAGAAGTCATTAAACATCTCCAGCGTCTTTCGAGGAAAAAAACTAAACGCAATTTTGTATTCGACAACGATACGATAGCACAATAGCTAAGGTTGGTGTGAATAAATCCGCTTCTTTTCAATGTAAAACAAACTACTACACGAGAAAATGAAGCGTGAGAGTATCAAAATAAGAGAAACTTAAAACTTCAAAAGGAATTGTACAGACCACGAGTGTGGGCCGCGTGGAATAATTAAAGAAAGAACTACTGCAGTATGGTCGGCATAATGAAGATAAATAAAAACGATTCCAAGCAGCGTTTCTCCGCCCGTGGCAGAGGAACTAAGAGAAGCATAAAGCGCAGTGTCTAAACAAATTACCTACACCCCCTCCCCTCACAAAAATGTTTAGATATTCTGTAAAATTTAGTAAGAAACCAGCACTTATTTTGGCCCTTCTTAGGCTCCTTAAAAAATTTCCCTCTCCGCCATAGTTGCCACTCTTCTTATCGCGTTTTCATTTACAGAGGGTTTGCCTCATGAATCATGACTCAGATCAGTTTCACACTATTTTTAATGGTTGTATTATGTATTTTTGAGTCAAAAGATTAGCTTTTGACGATTTTCGATCGCCACCAGCAACAATTAAGTCAATATTAGTACCTACTGAAAAGCTAGCAAAGTCTCATCCAGGCTCCTTTGAACCACATGAGTTTTACACGTAGATAGTGTAACAGTCCTTGAGTCAAATTTCAAAAAATGGATTGGTCTCACACCAAAAGGAACTAGATAGGAATTTGAACGAAAACCACCAAAAGTGAATATCGTGGATTAAGACTGTTGCAAACGTTTTTGCTGATTCTTATTACTCACCCGAGCTCCCGTGCATCATACGAGAAAACTATAGGAGTATCGATGATCGATGGGAAAGGTAAAATCACCGCGCATCTTATGCATGGCACCACACATTAATACCTGTGCTAATACTGAAACTCAAAACATTTTTGAAAATTTGACTATAGCCACGATTTCCAAGTTTTGAAATTTTGATAGTGTTCGTTTAATTTCATAATTTGTTGAATTGTTCCAAATGTACTCTAATGAAGAACGAGTTGGCATGGTAATAAAAACTTTAAAGTGGCGTTCGTTTCAAACAGGTCAGAGGTATGTTTGACGTTTAATTTCATAACAACCCTTCTACAAGTGCAATTCAAAAATTAGTACAGAAATTTGAGCAAACTGCCAAAATTTACATGAAACTAGAAGCTAAGGGTGGTTAGTCTTCCTATTCTTTTAAAACAAAATATTTTGAAACCTTATACTGGCAGGAAATCGACGAATAGTTGGCGATAGCAGGTATGCTGTTTTATATAATTTGTGCAAATTATTTAACCAATAAGCTACCTAATACAAACATTTATTAGACAACGTGGCAAACTTAAGATTATCAAGTCCTTCGAAATCCTTCAACCACGATAAATCATTATTGTTTAATTCGGCAACAAACAATCGCGTAATTCGACGAACATAAATAGTAAAGTTTCACACGACAAACCTACGACGTCGAATGAACAAAAAGCAAGGTTCAAATTATTTCGTAATAATTAATTAAGGTGCCTAACAACCCCACTCTTCACCTGTGTGATCTTATTGTTATTTGTTATGATTCTCACGAAGCAAAAGTTAGTCGATTAAAATTAACTTTTCAATCTCTTTTTTTTCGATTTCGTGTTTCGTTTATCGTCGATTAATAATACAAAAAAAAAGTTGCATATCTCTCGATTGAAGAAATAAAAAAATAATGTTTCTATGTCCATGTCCTCAAAACAAGGTTTGAAATTATTATAGCCTTGTTGGTATAAGTATGCACTTACTAAACAGTAAAACAGTGTCTAGTTGTAATGCAAAAATAAATTACTTTAAAACTAAAATCCAAAAGCTAAAAGTTCTCCATTTTTAAACTTATTCTAATTACTAGTTACTCTAAATTAACTTTATAAAATATTTAAATTAAGCCTCCATAAAAAAGGTGTTATTCAAAAATAAACACCAATTTTTAAACTTAAATTAATTCTATTAAGTATCACCTTTGATAGTAGCTGACCTTAAATTATAAAAAAAAAGTTCGTCGTCTATTTCAGGTTGCATTTGGGAGAAAGGGAAACTCAAATCCCATGTACACATACATAGTGCGCCAATCCCACTCGAGACCTGTAGATTTAGTCAAGTCAAGATTCTAATAAGTTTAATGACGAACCGATGAAAATGGCGACCTTATTCATATATTACTTTCAATCTTTCAATACCGTTTACGACATAAAGGTTGCATGTTGCATGGATTATGACAAATAAGTCTCGTACTCCGCTTCCTATCTTTTTGCTTTTTTCATTGAACTTCAAATCAATGACTAAAACTAACCAACGAGAGGCCAGAAAACACTCATCTATTAGCTTTAGATGAAAGGGATTTCACGTAAACGTTGGTAGACCTCTTCCAAATACTCCAGAGTTTAAGAAAGGAAAGATGTGATGCCGATATATTACCACAAAGCTATAGTAAAGTCTTAGGTTTGAGCATGGATCTGGGGACACTATATTGGAAAGCAAAATAGACATTTAGAAAGGTAAGGGCTCGAGGAAGTCCCTAAAGTGCAAGAAGCTTTTCTGATATTCCAAATGTCAAATATCTAGAATTAACGTGGAATGGTGGAATACCTCATAAATATATATCGAGTCAAGCTTTTTTACAAAGGTAACACAAACCTTTGATAGTGACTTCAGGATAGCACCTAGAATTTTAGTTTGGTGAAATCCAGATTGTCACCGACTACACTCACTAATAGGTGCTAATAGTCACTAGACAGATAGTTAAGTTTTATAACGTTCAACGTAATGCTCTTGTTCCTTGACTGCATTGCAATTTATGACACAACCGTTTTCTGGTAACCAGTAAGGATTCATCTCTGCAGTTTAAATCTGATTCGCCGAGTATTTTTGTAAATTTGTTATAATTTTAATTCAATGACCTTATTACTCATGTCTAAAAATACAAATAAAAATATAATATACTTGATCAATTAATTAGGTTGACTTTGACAATCAACTTCAACTTCCTCGATATCTCGATATCCATCATTTTCGCTTGTTTTCCAAAAACGGTATGTGCGAGCTTAATAAAGCAGTCGTTTTGGAACCATCAAAATGAAAATTAGAACAAAAATGCCAAAATTATTTCAATACGAAATTGATTTTTAATTACAAATTTTTTTTCCCGAAGGACGTTACCCAAGAGCCAACGTACGTCGTGTGAATTAAGCGCAATATAGTAAATAAACTTGTCCTTGCTTAGTCGTATAGTAAAATACTTTTCTTTGTTTTACAAGAGAAAAATCCTGACCTATTTACGATAAAAACTCAACTTCCGTCTTCCTGAGTCGAGACGTAACCAACACAAATAGATGGTACGTGCTCTATTTTAGATTTTTATAATTACTTGTTTGACATGGTGGGGGAATTCAAATAACGTTTTTAGGACATCGTCGTACGTCAATTGAATTTCGAATTGAAACTTGTAACGTGCAAAATGTCGTTTATAGGTAGGTATAAGAATAGTATCGAAGAAATTCGGAAACTGTATCAAACGTGACTCAAAATTCTCCAACCCTGGAGGCTCCCGGGTTCACAGTTCAGGTTAGCTCAGTTTTAAAGCCATACGCCCTCGCGAGATGTCATGTTCATAAATATGTTCAACATGTTTTATGTGCATCCCCATGTGTAGTGAGTCAAACGTATTGTACAATAATTTCAAAAGTTATTTATGTTGAAATGACTCCATCTAAAAAATTGTGGCTCGTTGGCTATAGATATAAGCTATGCCTAGACTAATGTCGTGCGATGGAGCGATCAATATAAGATTAACGGTAGGTAATTTGACTAGTTTCCATCAAATTTACCATGACAAGAAGTGCACTTGGAACTCCTAAAATGGACGCTTACACGCATAGTAGTTCAAAGTGCGCTTGACAAAACAAATTTGGCGTAAACTAGTCGAATTACTGCTCTTGTTCAATTTTAGCATGACAATTATTTTCGTGGCACACCATCAATTACATCTTATAAAACCCCCTAGAAATGTAATTGTTTATAATCGTTTAAATGTAAGAGCCGAAATTAAAATAAAAAGAACCAACAAAAGCTATCGTTTATAATGAGCCAATAGAAACGTATACACGAGAGTTCAATTAAAGGGTTCAATAAGAGCTCTACTTCGAAAGGCAATGGCAAACAAACTACAACGAGTTTATCATGCCTATTAGTGTATAATTCCCGTAAATGGAAGAATAGAGAGTTTCACACGTTGAATCGTTCACGTTGTGTTGTCATACAGTGTCACACACGCACAATACAAGCCCTTAAAAGGACACGGAACTCGAAGACGAACGTATGTAACCTGTACGGCCGTATACACGTTTGTAATTAGCCCAGAAGAGAGAAGACGTAGTAAAATTCAACCTAAAACTTACGACTTAATGAATCGACTCGCTAAAGTTATCTAATGCCTCAATTAATTATTTTTTAAATGTTAAATTAGTACAAAAATCGAATATAATTTGATTTAAGCTTTTAATTAAAACGAGTTACCTTCGATCTTTTCAGATCATGGTCTTCCTAAATTAAATAGAATTTATTGTAGATAGTCTTGAATCGTAGAAAAGTGACCACCATCCTTTATTATTATTAATATTATTGTACGTATTTTGGTGAGGTCTAAGGTGCGGCGCGCCGCTAAATTATGATTAAGGATCTCGAGGTTTCGGGTTCGACTCTCGGACAAGGCGCCTTTTCTCTTTACAATCGCGTTACGATTATATTAGTACAATTCCGGCTTAACGAGAATTATTGTTTTATTTTTTCTCACATTTTGGAAAGAAAACGAAACCCTCTTGTTGAAGGTTATTTTTGATCTGTATTAGATGTGGTTAATTTAAATAGGTACTTCTTGTCGCCTACTGTTACCATTCAAATATTTTTTGAGGTGCATCATAACACTACTAATAATACAAAATCTGAGTCAATAAACTGAAAAATAGAACATGCGGAAATAAACAGTAGAATTTTGAGGCGGAGTTTGCAAAGCAAAAATATTGGACACGAATTGTAATACTAATCAACATTATACATTCATCTACTTTTAAAATAGCTACGCTATTAATGCTAACAAAACAAGTTAGTATTTAAGAATAGAAACGTTAAATTAATATAACATAAAAAATTCGCACATCGTTGCTTTCATTTTATCGAAAAGGGAAACATTAGCGCCACGGCGCTCTGGTTGATTAAGTCTTAACGGCAGATTCAGATAAAACTTCACCCTAAAGAAACAATTAAAGGGAACAGCTTAAACTAATTGGATGAGCATGAAAAAAAGTTCTAGAAGAAACGTCAACTTCTCCCCTCTTTGTATGCTGAATGGAGTCCTCTAACCTGGTTTTTCGTTTTCATAATTTAAAAAATAAAAAAGTATAATCTGAAGAACTTCATCTCCCCATTATACCAATGCTGTATTGGAATATCGTAATGATAATTTGATAATACACATAATATAGAAAAATATTTTTGTGCAAAGTGCAATAATTTTTTCTTAATAATGAAATATAATAAATATACAAAATGATCTTCCGAATCCAAAAAAATGAAAATGTTCTAGTAAAACCGGAAGTTTTACAATTATTTTGTTTTGTCCCATAAATTAAAAATTGTTCGTTATTCCTGAAATTTCAGTTCGATTTTCAAAAGATAAAAACAATATAGGGGCGACCCTCAATAATATAAAGAAAAACGAAAGCTTTCCAACTCAAACTCTTGACCCACGGCAGTTCAATAGATTCGGGCAATGGTGTAATAATAAAGTTACTAAAAATAAAAATAAAAACTTACCGTGTAGACAATTAATGCCTAAGATATTTGTTGGCAATGCTCTTGCATTTTATTTAAATGAAGATACAATGTGATGCTCCGACG
The DNA here is from genome assembly GCA_950108345.1 of Malthinus flaveolus. Lineage (NCBI taxonomy): Eukaryota > Metazoa > Arthropoda > Insecta > Coleoptera > Cantharidae > Malthinus > Malthinus flaveolus. The sequence continues at coordinate 1,001,155 of OX467286.1, forward strand.
CACAAGGTTGACCCCTGAAACCAAAAACTCAAAATTAACGCATTATTTAGTGTATTAGTAGGGGGTTGTGATATTCATTTATGCAGTTTGCGCCTAAAGTATAGAATAAATTCGCTAAAATTGCAAAAAAACAATTTATTTTGGAGAGTCCGCATTTTTATATCAAGTCTCCGACTCTCATTTTTCGAGTAATAGCGACACATGAAGTTTTTTAAACAGCAGCCCTATTTGTTTTTACCTCTGGCAGATCTCTCAACTGCCAAAATAAGAGTTTGAATGCTGTTTATATTGGTGATAAAAGAATCTGTCAAAATCGAGATACAAAATAGAGGGTTGCCATTTAAAAAACTGCCACGACGCCATTTCAGTCGAAAGCAAATGAGGGCAGGGCATCGCGTATTGAATGCGATTTAAAAATGTAAATATTTTATAAAATGAACAGAACATTGTCCCAGGATTTTCGTCAAAAAATATTTGTTGCCATTTTATTTTATTTGTCCCTTACTTTAACAACTCATTGTAGAGTTTATTAAATTTTGTTCATGGATTTAAATAAAAATGATCTCATATACCTACAGGGTGGGTGTTGACTATTAGACCTACATTTACAAAAGAATTAGTACATAGAGGAGAACCGTTTCTTGAAACATCAGATCAGGTATCAGAATATCCAGAATTTGAATGATTAATCAATTTTTTCCGTTATCCTAACCAATTGTCTTAACTAAACAGTAGGTTAAGTACCTACTCAGAACTCAGTTTATACAGAATACGTCAATGCATCGAATGTCGTCGAAAAAGATATGATACGAAAACTTAAATTCAAACAAAAACCTTAGGTAAGGAAATACATAAATCTATTTAATAAATTCAAATTAAAGACTACATGATACGAAGAGAAATTACCAAGTAGGAAATTCGTGGTTCAAAAAGAAAATTAATTTTTCTCCTAAGAAACTCTGATTTTAGTTTTAAACAAAATTATTAGTGTGCTTGTTCAATTTCAGCGCTCAGCGCGCTACCTCACCTGAAAGTTAGTGGATGTTTTCTTTTTCGGAAAACATACTTTTAACTTTCTATATTTAACCATAATAATACTATTATGGATATACATAAGAACCGAGACCGAGAGTCTCCACACGAATTTAAGCCACCCTCTCGATATGAAAGTGAACGCTAAATTTACAAAAGAAGTCACAAAAACAAGGAGACCACAAAAGGACTAATTAAAAAGAGTGGCTTCACTAAGATAGTCGAATAAAAAAATTTAATCAAACTACTACCTATACCGTTTGGCTATTCAAAGTTGAAAAAAATAAGTGAAAATCAATATGGGTTCCATTCTGGCGTAGAATATTAGAAATGGCCACTTTTACCCCAACACATGCGTAACACGCGTTACACATAACGAACAATAATGGCCGTAAATTAAAATATGGTATATCAAGGGCTGCAAAATAATAGGGAAGAACTAATTCGACGAATTGTCCACCCTATGTATTAGTGACGCTCAGATTCTTTCGATTGTATCGATTGGGTCATTCAAAGGGTTCGTAATATTAGGCACCCAAGCTATAAAGTCGGCCATTTTAAGTAAAGTATGCTATGGCTGAATATACTAATTTTTATGATATCTATTTAAATGCGTTACGTATGATCCAAAATCATTTTACGTATTCCGGGTGTAAACCAAAAAACGGGAAGCTATAGCTTTTTAACACCATTTGACATAGATTGATATCTCGGCAATCCAAATAGTGAAATCTCAAAGGTTTATAATTAACAAGCAATTCTAGTACTGGAAATCACAACAGCCACTTTGATTTTTTTAAATAAACATCCTGTATATTTTTCGTGGATTGAGAAAGAAAGTCATTTTTCTTCTAATACATTTTTTACGAAAATTGGATTTTGTGTCTATAGACTGGCATGACCATGACCAATGACCAATGACCACTTCTCGTTAATGCCCTCGAGTAAGTGGGAAAAATTTACCATCGTATTATAAATTTAGGTTTCGTAAATATTATAAGATTTTGGTACAGTTTTTTTGGAAATAAGTCGCTTGTTTTTCGTGGATCGATTACAAAATGTCAACAGAGAGATCTCTTTCCGACGCTTTGATAGCAGATATTTTATAGGATGTTTACAAAGAACATACTGAGAGATTACTTTCACTAGATTTTCTTAAAAGATTAATACAAAAATAATAAACAAGGCTCGCCACCAACAACTAAAATACTGATTGATTAATTAAAATTGTTTAACGAAAATAACTTAAAACATTTTATTGGCCAATATTTTTATTGGCCTTTCTATTCGTAATTTGTAAATACGTGGTATCATGGATGCGAAAGGGTTGGTGAAATATCCCTCGTACAACGGACCTATTCAAAAAAACGACTAATTCCTAAAATAGTCGAATACTTGCCAGTTTCAAAATTAAAAATCAACATATCACCAATTAAATTTTGCTAAAAACTCATTTTTAAGCAATACATTTTCATCAAAATGACGGAACACGGAAAAGAGAATCAAACGAAAATAAAATTGTCAATTTGCTCGCCTTCTAATGATGGGTAGTATCTGACTGTCATTAGCTGCACTATCGGAACCTAATAAGGTTTCGTGCTATTATTTTATTGCTTCTAGTGCGAGCTCCTTACACCACACCACTGGCCACACAAAACTTGGTCTCAATTTATTCAAATCTGCTTCAGTTACACCCCGTAATTGATTTCCAAATTTTCCTACCCGAGTCCATTTCTCGAGTTTCTAGAACTGCGAAGACATTAGTGTAGAACAATTTCAAACAATTCATCATCTTTTGGTAGTTTTGAGAAACGTCCTTAAAGGTTAGATTCTGATCCGGCAACTCCTTCTTTGGTCGGCTCTTTTTTGTGTTTATCTACAACAAAAAGTAGGTTTGAAAACCATCCCTCTTCTCTAGTCGATTTTGGTACGCACTAAACTGACGATATTTTTAAAACATTCGTGACCAGCTTGGTAACTCCCACTTTTTTAATTTGGATCAGAGTGGACAAATAACGCCGAGATTTAGTAGTATACTAGTAGATAGCAGCTTCAAATTTGAATTAATTTTTTCTATTTCGAAATGTCAACTTGCTGTTCTTCATAACCGCCAATTTTGGCCCCAATTCAGTTTTCGGCCTCTGGCGATAGCCGGTACATATAGTTTAGAGGGGGGGGGGAAGGACTAAAAATCTGAATTCTGAAAGACTATCGTTTGCCCGACTGTCTGAGTTTTAGCTTGTCCATTGTCTTATTGCCTGTAATTAAATATCCTATCAACAGATAGATACATGTCTGCCGTTCTGTCATTTCGTTCCACCCATTTGGGTTCTAATATCGAACACAAAGTAAATGGATGATGGAAAAATATGGATAACTCTTATCTAAGGTAATTGGGGATAGGGGGTAATTTTGGTTAATTTCAATACATCACAATGACCTAACCAGTCCCTACCCTTTCACAACGAACTAGTTACAGTTGCTTCTGAAAGTTCCTAAATTTGCAATGTGAAAACTGAAAACCACAGTTCAATAGTCCAAATTAACGCAAGGCCGCATTTAAAGACGTCAACTCAAAAAAATTGAAATTATTCCAAATATGTTTGGACGAGGGGGTCGACAAATCAAATCTCTGAAAACTTTTTTGCACAAAATTTCATTCGTGTTGCGAATGTGAGTTCGAAAAGAACGCCTAAAATGTATTAGTCAGTTGTGGTGGTTGCGCCATCATTTTGTTATTACTAACAATGAAAAAATTGCTAATTTCGTGTAATTAATTAGGTATATCTTTGAGGCGTACCATTTATTAGTTTCGAAACAATTAATCGATTACTTTTATATCGACGGAATAGGAATGGAAGTCTGCAAATAATCGTATGTAGAGCATATTCGTAACGTTCGTATCTTATAAAATCGCTAATTGGTAAATAAATGTTTAAAAAATCTAATATTTTGCAAACAAATTTGAACCAGAGAGGTAATGGAGTTAGTTTTGTGGCATGCATGACCTTACAATTCGATTTCAATGAGAACGTTCGCGCAAGATAGCAATGACCTGCATGTAGGTCGCATGCTGTAATGAAAGCTATTAATGTAGCTGCTTTAGTATTATAAGCTTATTTAATTACAAACTTTTCTGATAACTACTATATTTTTTTGAAAAAATAATAAATACGCGAATTAAACGGCAATATTTTATTTATTGGGTAAGTACAACAGCGTCGATATATGGGGTAAATAAGAGTCGTTTCGTCGTTTCGTTTTGGTTTTGGTTTTGGTTTAGACGAAGGTTTAGATACGAAAATAAACACTCTGCTCGATGATTTATTAATAAATCGCAATAATTGCCTATAAACGACTTGCAAATTAAAAAATTGTGGTACACGAGATTTGTCAAAGTCATTTACCCATAAGTTACCTTACCTTGCTCACAAATCACAAATAACACGTTACAAAAATTACATTACTCGTGTAATGCAAACTGCATTCCACGTGACATATTTTTGTGTGCCGCTTGATTTTTCTTAATTAAATCGAGAGAGAAAAACTAAAAAGCGCCGGTAACTCGATTATTCTAACTGGCGCATTTACACCAGCAGCCAGAAGTACTTTCAGGTACTACTCGGTACTTGCCAAATTATTACTTTCTAATCAGAAACATTCCATAGAATGGAGTGCAAAACTATTATTCTATTGTGATGCTTCCAGGTACCATTTTTGTTTTAAAAACCATTAGAAAGCTTTTTGTTTAAATTTTAAGAGGCGAAAATGCATTTTAGTGCGGAAATTTAGTTGTGCCGATGGTCGATACGCCAATTGATAGTTACCACAACTTAACTTGAAGCACTATCGTTATGTAATTATGATTTATGATATAGTCGTAGTAGTTGTAGTAGATTACGTTACATAACTTACTTAAGTTTTTATATCATAGCGACACATAACATTTTTTTTAATTGATGCGAGAAAAATTTTTGGTTTTTATACAAAAAATAGTTTGCGTGTGCAAAGTTTTTGTCTTGCTTTTTGAAACTTAAGGAATTTAATAAGAGAAAAATTGCAACCCTGCAAAACAACTTAATAAGGGAACTAGGGAACAAAACAGTTCGAAAGAGCAAAAACATCAAAACTCGATTTTGAAACTTACTGAGCGACTCCGTTCCGTCTCTGATAAAAGAAAAAACTTCGCCAATCAATCACTAAACAAACTTTTGGCTTTACTCGTAATCTCGTAATTATATTTATGTATAGTACATCGACTTTAATTGTTGCGACTTTCTAAACCGATCAACGTTTTCGTCGATGGTTAAAAGGGCCATTATTCGACAGAATAGACTCGATGGTGATGGACTTGTTCGGACGTTATTGCCAAACACAAAAAATCAGATCGAGAAATGTTCAAAATATATTTACATTTGAAGTGTTCAGAGGAACTACATTGAACGATCCAATCACAGTAATAAAGTCGAGAAGATTGTGAAATAATCGCAAACTGACTGTGGGGTCGCGTTTTGAAAATTCCATGACCCTTTCGATCCCAGAGGCACAACATTTACAGAGAGCTTGGATATTTTGCAGGCACACTGACTTTAGTTGTTTAGAGTAGTGAAAAGCCTGGAATAAAATTTTTGTTTATGGTCATAGAACTATGACAATATGACAATAACTATAAAAAATGACAGTATAACCAAATTTGCTCTCTAGAGAGCCATAATATGCAACGAACGAATCTCAGACTCAGGAGCCTCCACGTTTGGAATTGCGACAGATATAGTTATACTATTGAGTAGGAATAGTCAATAGTATATTTCTCTGTTCAGTAGATACACATTCAGTACATGTACAGTGTTCTTTCATTTCTTCCATCAATGAGCATTCTTTCCATCAATGAGAAAAACATGGGCACATTTTTAATAGTAGAAAGAATTAGTTCCATTATCTATAAGTACGTATATTATAGAAGCCATTCCACATACTATGGGCGTAAACCGCAACAGGACGACCCTTACAATTTTTTCCTCTGTTGCTACGATATCAGTCTAAAGGTTCATCGAAAACGACATCAAATTTTAAATTTCAAATAAAACGCCAATTCAAACAAAATAAAAATATACAGGGTGATAAATTTACATCGTATATCGTTGCGAGTTCTAGTTTTATGAACTAAACGGTCAAACGAACCGTCAACTACTATATGACGTTGGCGAGCCGATAGGTAAATTGATGGCTACCAAGATGGCAACAAGAATGCTAACTTGTCTTCTAAAGCTTATTAAGGTTTGTTTATTTGCAGTTTTACTGTTGGCTAAAAGCTCAAAGTATAGTCTACGTAGGAACGCGGGCATTTACTAGCACTGCAAATTTGTCCCAAGTTTTGATTGTAAAACGAAGTCTATAAATCAAAAGGTTTGTTCGTGAATTGAGCTCTTTGTTTCTCGATGAACCTTTGCAACAGAAAATTATTAATTATTTCCGTTTATCTTATCTGTCCACAACTTCAATGGGCAGGTCCTAGCGGAGTTACATAAATATGACGATGTTCAAGCCGTTTGACAGATTTGACAAATTCGCGCAGTTTCCAAGAAAAAGGAAATCAAAAACACCCATATATTTTTTGTACAAAATGACAAATTGATGAAGAGCGTTTGAAAAAAAAATTCCGATAACATTCATTTTCCAACACCCTTTTATTTAAAAAAACCCTAATGCTTTTCTAAAATTTTATTTAGGTCTGTCTGTAAACACTGTAACTATATGTAACATACGAACTGTTCGAGCAAAACACTTGAAATTTAGTTCAAGAATTCCCGGCGACACGAGAACGAAACCGCAAAGTATTGATAAAAATCGAAGCTGAGAAAAGTCTCGAGAATCGTGATATTTAATATTCTACAAACAAGGGGAATTATTTTTCCATTTTCGCTACGTGGGTCTCGCTTATTCTTAAGAGTTAGAAAATCAGTTAAATGGGGAAAGTGGTACAGTTTTGAAAGAGTAATTCATTGATGTTTTTAAATTTTTGTTGCTACGTTCAGTTGTTTAAATATGGACGAAAAACTCAAAAATGGAAAATTCTTTAAATTATTTTCTTAACAAAGATATTGAAAAAAAGTTTAAACTGCATTAACTTAATTCTTTGACCGGAATCCAAAAACAATATATTTTTTTTTCATTTTCCGTTCTTGAGATTAACTGATCGAACTGTCCAATTTTAAATAGCGCCCTATGCAAATTTTTACACTGATGAAAATGAAATTTCCACAAAACAAACTAATGGTGATAGTGGTTTTTAGACTCTACTACAGTTTTCCGTTTCCCAGTAGTGACTCCATTAATTGAGACCAAAAATAGACCATCTAGAATCTAGACCATCACCAAGAGGCAATCTTTTTGAAAAATGTAACGCGTAAGAAAAAAGACTCGTATTTCAGATTCGAAGGCTCATAACTTTTCTCAGTAGCTCAGTACTATGGGAAATTGTAAGGCGAGATTGTAGTGCATGTGAGGTTCGTAATAAGACAAGTAGTACTACAACAGGTGCCATATTTTTATACTCCGAAAAATTTTACTACCCAAACTTTTACTTTATTTTCTTTTTAACAAAATTTCCCGTAGAGAAAATGATAAATAATTCATCCTGTAAGTATAATCCGTACGTTGAGAAAAACCCTACTTCTATAAGACCCTCTGCTGCTAAAACCTCTTAGAATAGAAAAGTCACTTCTGCCTTCAGCTATTGAGAAACTGTTAATCGGGTACGAATAGGTTTGGGCCTAGTAATAAAAAGAAAAACACTTCGGTAAGCAGAAAAACCAAAAGTCCGTGCCCTGTGCATCAGTCAGTCACTCTGTTTGAGTTCGATATTAATTAATCGTAAAAAAAATAATCCAAGTCTCAATACCTCTTGAAATTAAAATAACGTAAACTAAAATGCATTGTTGCTAAGTTTAGAAACGTAGTCCTTGTTTTGTCAAAGTGATTGTGTCTACCGCATAACATTGGGCATTCTATTATAAAATATGCAAATTACAATTTTTACAATTAGGACCTCGTTTACATTTACAAATTCGGCCCTAGAAATTATTTGAGAATACTTTTTAGATCTGTCCGGTGTATAACGGGCAATAAAAGGACGAATTGCAATAAAAATTAATTAACTATTATTAGTAGAAGGAAATAAAATGTCTTTCGCACACGACCGACTCAGGTTCGATACCACCTGATCCGATACCTACCTGGAAAAAATGTGCACAAATTTTCAATTTTACGAGCTACATAAAGTGGGCTCGTCTCCTTACTACGTCTCCAAATTAACAATCAATAAGAAGCGAAGGATAGAATTTAAATAAACCTTAAATTTAACTGTAAATGTTGAAATAAATTCCGTATTTTACGCTACGATGTGAAGTAAGCGTAAAACGTCACTTTCAGTGTAGAGCGTAAGGTCGATGGCCGTCCTCCAACAACCGTTCCGTGCCGGGTTCATTGAAATTTACTTGGTCAAGCACCAGCTGAAAATCGGGTATTTTAAATTTTATTTAAATCCCCCAAAATATAAAAATGCGTATCGATAACGATTCGAATTTGTACGATTTATAGAACCATCGCGATTTAGGTGCAATTTAACGAATTACGTAACAGTTCACGTAAGGTCGTCGCAACAGGGCCACATTCGATATAGATTTTTTTAAACAATAAAAACAAACTATTTGCAAATAATCATAACGAAACGAAATAGTCTTCCTATGCGAAAAATAATTAAAAAGTTTTGAAATGCTTTGATATAAATTTGTTACGGCGAGGTATTTATTTCTAAGGGCATTGACCTTCCCTAAAATACGATTTTTCGACCGAGCTTCTTGATTCGGTGCGAAATTTAATTTTTTTCCAAGATGTGTTTATTAAATTTGATATTTTTGTTTGTTAACCGTAAATATTGGGGGTGGCCGACGAAAAAAAAGAGGCGGAGAGAAAAATTCAACTGTACGTTTGGAAGTTCAAGTTCAAGTGCACATGTGTACAGACAAACGTAGAGGTTTAATGTTTATATGTAAAGAAAGAATACACGCCCAACATTTTTTAATGATTGGAATTGAAAAGGAAAACGCGAATGCATAATTTCGCAATTAGTTCCTCGACTGCGAGTTATTTAGTATAATACTACTTGTGTAGTTCAAACTACACTTTATGTGAAATACTAGAAAACTGAGCTATTACGCACCAGTTTCGTAATTACCTAGGGATGCAATAATTAGGCATACTATTAGCAACAAACAATAAATTAATGGCACTGCTACTACGAGAAGCTGATTTCAGATACAAAAATGACAGAGTGATAGTAATTTTACTTTTTTGTTTACTTCTTCTATTTTTCTATTACTTTGAGAAAGTAATTGGATCAAAACAAATTATTATTTTATTTCTTAGCGTTATTACTCCCTCTGAATCCAACAATGTGAAATGCTTGAAGAAAGTCTTGTTCTGTTTGTCTGTCTGTGTGTCTGTCGGTCTGTGTGACTGTGTGTAACGCCTTCAAGCAAAAACTACTATAGAACGATTTCGATAAATTTTGGTTTTCGCCACTGTAACAAAATTCCATCGACAAAATAAGTCTTTGAATGAAATCGATACAGGGTGGCCCAAACTAAGAAAGTGATTTTGGTGACATTTTGGAAAATCTTGACCCATGTTATCTGCACTACTCGACTAGAAGTTAGTACGTATTTAGTCCTAACTTAAAAAATCCCGCTTCAAATTTTTTAATACAAAATGGCGGCCAGTATATATAATGATCTTTCCGTTTTCTAGTTTTTTTATTTCTGCAGATAATTTACCTAATAAAAATCTAAAAACTGGAATCTAGAGGAAAAACATAGGACTCTGGTTTGGATAGTCAATTTTTCAAATAATTTTAAAATTGACTACGTTTAAAGGACCAAAGTTGATTACAATCGTAAAAAGAATTTTCTCAAGATCGGCTTCGGCCGCTTTTTAAAATTTTTGGGTATGTTGTAGATATCGAAGTTCTTAATCGAACGCCGTTGGTTTGGTTCGTTTGCTATAGCCAGGACCGGAGTTATGATTTTTTGAGGGTAAAAATTTCAAAAATTCAGTTCTTTTGTAATTAAAAATTACAATTACAAGTTAACAACAGGGGCGGACTGGGCCACCGGCCCACCGGAAAAATTCTCGGTGGGCCGGTTGCTTTGGGGCTGGTTTCTCTGGAATTTATCTAAAAAAATGTATACTTAGTAAAAAATAGTAAAAATATTTTTAATTTAATTTGCCAGTGCAAACAGGGAAAAGTCCTTGTTTTAACAAACAAATTATAGAAAAATTTGCCAAGAATAGCGTTTTGCTAAGTACCTATAGTGAGTCGACATTTTGTTTCGTGAAACACCTTTGGAGACATCAATCGCTACTAAAACTTCTGAACTTCATTTTAAGCCGTTTGACCTTAAACAATTCAAAATTGGCATTGGCATTTTTGTAATGAAATCAAAATTCGACTTGAGTTTCCCTTGGGACTTTACTACCTAGTTGAGTAGGGGTAGTAAAATGAAATTGGGCCGTGTCAAATATTTCCCGGGTCGATCATTTGTTGCCAGTCCGTCCCTGGTTAACACTTTAATTTATTATACAAATTTTTGTTATTTTCTACTATTTGAGTTTCTAAAACACTTCCTGTTAAACCGAAAATTAGACAATAATAAGGTGTTTTCAAAAACACCTTATTGTTTGGAGGATTATAAAATTATCTGTCTACAGTGATACCAAAAATGTTATATGAATTTCGACTTCAGATTGAGACGAAAATGAAATTCGCTCTCCTATATATTTGAAACAGAACCACCTCTGTATAACTTTAGATTTTGAAAATCAGGGAGAGCTTCTAAGCACACTATTGTTTGGTACTATTTCCGGTATATTTTGCCAAAGCTTGTAGAAATACATAGCTTCAACGCATATAAAAAAGTCCCGTTATGAGCGTTACGGCCACATCAGCCGTTTTCTAAGTTAAAATTGAGTACGGGCCATAATTCTACAAATATCTACACTCAGGGTGTTTTTTAAATTAAATAATCGAGATTTAAAATATTATGCGTATACTAGTATGTATAATATTGCATAAACATGTAAATTTTCAGGACAATTTTTAAGACACATTCGAGATTGATTGCTAATCGCGAAAAATATAGATCGCAATAATCCAAGAGCCAATTATTTTGTTTTGCGTCATTATAAAACAAATTTGAAGCAATACCATACCTATACTACTACTAAAAGTAGAACTGCATAATAAATTTAATAATCGATAAATTAATTAATTTGCGTTTCATTACCGAAACTTGTGGTTAGCAATCAAATATAACGATGTGAACTCAAAACTAAATTCAAATTACCTAATTTATGAAACAAACAATATTACAATGTATTAATTTGGTAATCATTTACGAGATTTTGTGCCTAAGTCGGCCATTTTTTTGTTAATAAGTACTTTAAAATCGTCTGGAGATAACAAGGCAAAAGTTATCCGGCTGTCCAGTGCCTTCGTAGACAATCATCACTTTTACAAGTAGGTATTTATATCTACTAATCAGCGTCTTATTACAGACTATTTAAACATTTGGAAATCTACGATATTGCACTATAATCAGATAATCACTATACAATAGCACTTCTTGATTTTGAAATAAAAGTATAAAGGGCGTGCCGACTTGGCACTGCTCAATAGTATCGAAATAAAAATTAAAGTTATGCCTGTACTTGCTAATATTACAATATAGGAATATATGGAAGGAGATATGGTTAACAACAAAAAACTATGTGATTATTATAAATAAATAATTAAAGCTTGTTGTTACTTACATAATTATATTTCGTTTCTATCTCATGACACGGATATCCTTTACTTGCACTGGATATTTGTAGCTCTTTTTAATATAAATTTTAATGGAGTCCATTGTCTGTCCAAGTATCTGCAACTATATAGAAATGTATTAGCGTATTACTATAACATAGTTGGAATTTTTACATTAAAAAGTAATAATAAAAACAATCAGTGACAATGCCAGAAGTGTTCTGAAAATTGGATATAGAATATTCAATTATTTGTAAAGTATGTAGTAGTCTTTCCCAGGCACTCAGGCCCACTACGAAATGGGCATACAGATGACGAACGGACCGCTGCGGTAAATCCTTTCTTCGGGATTTGAATAATGGATTACGAAAAGAAGAAATCAAAGTAACGTACTGGCAAAGTTAAGTAGACGTGACATCACGAAATTTGAATAAATATCGGACGAAAGAATAAAATTGCTTATATTGATACCATCGCCGTCGCCCCCGAATACATACAAAGCCGTCGCCAATATTGTTCTTCTATAAGCAATATTCTCTCTCGTTCTCTTATTATTAGTTAATGTTTTTATAACTTAATGGAAAACGGAAAACTGCGACTTTGCGTTTAGAAAAATAATCTGCCTCCGCTAAAAAATACGTATTCGTAAATAATGACAGTCCTCGAGAAAAAAAATTTTTACGAGTGTAAATAAAGCGATATTACATAAAGTGTAAATAAGAGAAGTTCGTTTCGATGTTTTTGCTTTACACTTCTGCACTATAATACCTATTTGGATTTAATAAGCTTCGCTTTTCTAAACCTCGGGACAACAGGATTCCGTTTGTTGAAAAACAAATACCTCAAAAACGAGAAAATAGTACAGAATTTGAACGTAACTTTCTTAAATTTATGCTCGTAGTAGTAGCAGCTAGCAGCTTAAATTTTGAATACGCGACATGAGGTTTTTCTCTTATCCTGTTCTGGTTCGTGGGTTTCTTATATGTGCATTTCGTTATCTGAGTAATTTTATACAATAAATTAATTTAAATAACTATCTACCGAGGACTAAGGACGCAATGTTTTTTTTTAAACAAATAATAAGCTCCAAGTTATTAGGTATTCCTTAACCCATTAAGTACCAAGCACTTTTTTTTTAGATTTTAGTGTTTTTTTTCTTTGAAATTGCTTGCAAAAAAATAGTTGTTCAAAAATGTCTCTTATCATTTTTTGATTTTATGACTGTATGTCTGAGATAAATGCCGTCTTCAAATGAGGACATTGGGATAATACGTGTACGTTTTCTTTGCTATTCAAATTTTTATCTAATAGAACAGAAGCGAATGAAGTTTATTAATAAAATAGATAAAACAAATTTTTTATTAACATTTGAAACATATTATTACAATAAATTACAAATTTTTAAATATTTAGGGTTAATTAGTTAGAGGAAAACAAATTTCCCGAGGCGCTTGGTGGAAAACAAATTTTCTCATTTAAAGTTTTTTCACTTATGTGTGTATGTTGGGGTTCATTTACAACGTATTAGATCTATATTATTACAATGATAAAATGTACAATAATCTTATTATAGGAAAAATTTGTATAATTATGTAAGCAATATTTACCTAGGTTGATTTTGTGTGATAGTTTTCGAAGCATTCTACACACAACTGGGCTAAAATTTTTGTAGTTTTATTTTATATTATTCATTGTCTCTTTTACAGGTTTACTGTTTCCTTCAGGTGGCTGTTTGTAATTTGGTTTCTCACTAGTCTACTCACCTTCTTCTTTTGTAAGTTTTCGTTTTTTAGAAACATTTTTTCGATTTTTCGCGACGTTGTACTGTACTTATCTGTCTAGATGTAGAGGGCTGCTGCTCCAAAAAAGATGTTTCTGGCTGTTCCCCTTCTAAATGGCATTTTATTTCAAATGTACCTGCAACGTCGTGTATTTCAGGTGTGTCAATTAACGTTGTATCGTCATCGACTTCGTCTTCATCGATGATTTCATCGACATTGGCTGGTATCAAAATAATATCAAGATTATCCTCCTCATCTGATTTATAGAAGTCATACGCATTTACAATATCCTCAAGTTCAGCTAAAGATAGAGCTTTTTCATGTGGTACGACATACCTGCTTAAAATATGAATAGTACTACTTACTGAATTACTGATAAATTAAAAAATAAAACTTACCGATAGACGTAAGTAAAACAGGTGTAACTACTAGGTAAACAACAATTTATCACTTTCACGAAATAAGAAGTAATAACAAGAACGCTTTTTGACACAACTACACACCTAATCAATGCATGTACAAATATTAAAAATTTTAAAAACCAACCCCAAAAGCAATAAAATCGTACAAATAGCGTGACTGAAATAAATTCTGTTAAGAAAAATCAAAATTTATTTGTAGTGTCAATCACCGTATATATTTTCAATTTACTACCATATTCTCCCAACGTCCTCATTCGATGACACCCAAATTTTAACTCAAATTGAACGTAAACTATTCATTATTTACGATCATAAATATTTTTAACACAATTCCTCAACATTTCAGATATGCCTAATATTTTTTTTGTTCTAATATAATGACCTTGTTGAACGATAAAAAAACAATAAGTCTAACCTACAAATTCGTTTACGACACACTCTCGTAAACTTATTTATTTCAGTACTTGAAATTTGATATTTTTAAAAAATAAAAATATAAATACGATGAGTAACATTTACTAATTTTAGAAAAAAATTTTGTTATAAGAATTCATCATTTTTTAGGCCTTAAAAAAATTGTATAAGACACTGTCATCAAATGAGGACATTGGTACTTAATGGGTTAATGTCGAGTCGGATAATTGTTTTTTTCTCCCTATTTGAAATATCGCCGACCAAACATTTTGCTTGATGTGTATAAAACGAGCTAACAGCATAGAAGAGGTTTTGGTTTACGTTTCTATGACTACGGTACAAATCCGCATCATCATTGAAAATCCATAGTCGCGCATTTCATAAAAAATTAAAAGAATCGTTCTTACTAGTAATAGTGTAGTACTACATTTTAAATTAATTTAAGGGGCAAAAACGAACCTTTATATTTAGATACTTTTCACAGGGCACTCAACAGGTAGGTAGCTAACTTTTACATTTTTTATTTGTGTAAACTTGCCCGTTCAAATTCGAAATTCGTTATATGTATTGGCAAATTGGCCATAAAATTGGGAAAAAGTGAATGTGAATCAAATGAATGTGAAACAAGTGAATCGAGACACAAAACTTGAGTCGGGTTTGTATTAGGTTCTGATTACGAAGAACAAATTAATGTTATACGTTGAACGCTTCTGATGCACAAATTTCATCGTCATCCGGTATAATTGTCCATTCCCAGTCTCCGTCTTCTGGGTAAAATATTACAATTTACAATAAGTCCAGTTGGACTCGTACCAAATTTTTCGGTTTAATTGTCCAAAGTCGCATTGCATTAACTTAACCAAAGCACTAAAATGGCCCGGGTTTTCGGTAAAGATTTGTCTTGTCGGTTTCCTATGTCTACACGCTGGGTATTCATTTATATTTCGAATGTAAACGATTTTTAATTATTACGTTAAACAAATCGATAAAAAGCTATTTTCATTTTAGGAAGTGCATTTCCACCTGTTACCTTATTTTCATTTCCGACTAAAATAATTACACTTTTGCATTTATCGATCCACGTCTACTTTAAATACGAAAAACTCAAATCTATTTCGGTTGTAGGTAATAGTCAATTCTTGCATGTAATATGTACCTTGAAATACGCTCGTTAAAGACAAACGCAACTAAAGACTCGATACGATCCACTCGCTAGAAGAAACGTGACGAGTAAGTCACAGATAACATATAAATATGTACGAGTATATTCGTGTTGTTGAATTATTTTTAGGGATCAATTCAATGTTTTACCACGAGTTTATTGTTTAGTTTCGTTAATCTTAGTTTAAAGGAAGTTCACCATCAATTATTTTGAAGGTACGCACGATAAACCACGAAAGATAGAAGATATAACATTAAGCGTTTAATCGATCGAATACATCGCATCGAGTAAATACGCAACGCCACGATGGTTCGCGTTTTACCAACCTAACCCAGCAATGTTTAAAGTGGTTCATTATAAAGTTACGAAGTTACCACTCTTTGGAGAATAAAATAAAATTTACATTTAACGTAATAGTACCTACTAATCGTGGGTGTTGAGATCAATCTGTGGCCATTGGGAAGGCGGTATATTAGTGATAGATAGATCGACCGATAGATACAATGCACATTTATCCCCATTATCCTGTGCATTTTGTCAATTAAATGCGGCATTTTGTCAGAGTCTTGTTACAAGAACCTCAATTAACTTTACCACATCATTTACATGAGATTTAGACGGATTTACACGATGAGATGATAAGAACTAGTTTCTCGCTTTAGTTTTATTTCGGCTTCATGACTACGCTACAGCACCGGTTCTTCCGAGATGCGTATAGTGGAAATATATAAATTCCAACAGCTGTAAGCGCATCCGTGCACCTTAATTAAACTAACTATTTATTAGCGTCCAATTTGATATTACGTTTAATTAATTTTAGAGAAGTTAAATGAACTTAGAAATATACAGGGTGACTCTTTCTATTTGGCTAACTTTCAGTTTAACCGAAAATATAAAAAAATATAGTATCAAACAATAGAAATTTTTACAATAAATTATCGAACTAATGAAAATTACAAAAAATTTTAAATTTTTGAAGTTTTGTTCTTAAAAAAATCGCAACTCCGGCTGTGGCAATAGCCGATTTTGAAAGAATCCTATTTACGATTTTAATCAACTTTGAGCCTTTAAAAGTAGTCAATTTTGAAATGATTTTAAAAGTCGACTACTTAAATATCAAAACTGAAGTCCTATACATACTATATATTATTTTGCCAATAGATTTCCATTTTTAGATTTTCATTAGAAAAATTATCTTCAGAGTTATCATAAAAAACTAGAAAATGGGAAAATGGTTATAGTGGCCGCCATTTTGAACTTAAGAATTTGAAAACATATTCTTTTGATTAGGGCCGATGATGTGTACTAACTTATAGCCGAGTATTATAAATGGCTGAAACTAAATTGTATCGAAATCGCTTAAGTAATTTTTGATGAAGGCGTTACGCACAGACACACACACAGACAGACTGTATTTTCGTACATTTTTGGATTGAAGGGGGGGGGGCTAAAAACGTCGAGAACGAAACAAATAAAATAAAAACAATTTTTCGATTTCTTTTTGGAAGTAGAAGATATCGATGAAAAAGTAAAATGATAACAATTTGTTTTTCTTTTACTGAGCGTATTATACAGAAAGGTTATTTTTATTAGATTGTATCTTCTGTAATAGCGGTACCTAATACAGAAAAAAAGCAAATGGAAAAACTATCTTAGATCCCCCAGCAAAAAGTAACAGGACCCAAATTTCAATTTTTCGTAGCCCACTGGTTCTTGAGAAACGTATCCAATTTTATTTATCCAAATGAAATACGCTGTATATTTTGGTTAAACGACTCTTACTTAAGTGACCAAAAGTCGTCTTGATGGAAAGCTTCTGACAAACTGTATAAAAAGACGGACGCTTTTCGCGTAGATCAGGCTAATACAAATTACAAATACAACTTCCACAACGAAACCTAAACGACAGGTAAATGGATAGATACACACTACACATCTAGAAATGCACCAAAAAGAATAGAACAGAGAAATCTGGTACGTGTAACAATGTAATGATTATAATAATTATATCCACTTTGTAACCTTTTCGGACCCATTAGACTTTTGATCTCTCGGTACAACTCGACCCACGCAATACTAAACAAGCCGTGGACCACTCTAATGGCGATCAAGTGGGGAAGTAAAAAAAGTCTAAAAACTCGAGAACAAATTGCAGATTTCTAAATTGATCTTTAAAACATTAGCACCAGGAAACATTAACTTATTTATGGACAATAACATAAATGATTAATAGTCGTAATACTCCCAGAGGTTAACGAATTAAATTAACGCTTACCATCGATAGTAAGTAGGTAGGTACATTTTTTTATTACTGAAGATAATAAACAATTAAAAGTGATCATTTTAATCTTAACAGTAAATAAACATTTTGGTATAATATACTACTACCTCGACGTATCTACTTAAAAATTATTAAGTCGCCTTTTAAAAAAATTTCCATCATTCATTGTTCTAATTAAGAGGTCGATTACCTGAAAATCGCCAAATTTAATACTTTTACTCACGCTCGCTTATTCGTATTCTCATAACAGTCATAACCAAAATATCTTTAACAATTAGTACTACTATACAATTCGTTTAAACTTTTGTTTTCTTTTTATTTAACAAATACAATTTTTTTTGGTATGTAGTAGTAGCTACAATTTGCACAAGTTGGGCTATTTATACAGGAAGTGAGAAAGTTGATTCGACAAAGATGGGTTAAGTTGGAAGAGAAAGTTTAAACAATTTCTCTTTATTATGTTACTAAAAAATTGTTCAACACGATAAAATTAACATTTAGTAATTCTGAACTCTTTTTTTTACTTGCAGGAAATGTCACAAAATTTTACATTTTATACTAATGCAGAAGTGGTTCGAGAGCTGCAAATGGACGTTTTCTCTCTATTGTTCGTTCGGTGAGCTAATAACAAATACAGAGTGTTTCACAAATAATGTGTGTGTGTTTATTTTTCGATATACAGAATAGTATGCCTCTGGATTGTGAATTGGGTTAAAAAGAGGGACCAAAAATTTATTTTTGATTTGTTAAAGTTGGAAACTATCACTCTTTATAAAAATTCCTGTTTGTTTTCAAACTCCAGTAACGCATATTAGTTTTTATCTGTCTCTTACAGGAAATGGAATATTAAGAACTTTGTATTTCAGTAATAAATAAATATGCTCACTTTGAAAAAATTTCAGTGAAATTATTTCAGTTGTTATGAAGAGTGGATTTTTTCGAGAAAACAAAAATGAAAAATCTTCAATTTTAAAACAAACACAAAATTGTAAATATTTCATTTCCTGTAAGAGACAGATAAAAACTAATATGCGGTACTGATGGAGTTTGAAAACGAGCGGGCGTTTTCATGAAGAGACCAATTTTGTGCCCGTCTTTGTAACTTAATCCGGGGACACACTGTATGCTAAGCCTATTCTCTTTTATTTTTTATTATTATCAACTTCACTTTCTATTAGTGCCGTATTCTATTTATTTTAGTTTAAAAAAGTAGTTTTTCATCCTGCGCCTTTTTAGAATTTTGTTAAAAATAGGGACGGACCCTCAAATTTAGTATTAGTAAGCTCACTTCCTTTACGTGAAAAGAAGTGTTGATTGGATACAAAAAAATATCTTTTTATAACAAGAAATTAGAGGAGGCTGCGAAAGCACAACTTTTTATTAAAAAACGAAATTAGATCAAAGAAAAAATGTATTTCACTTTCTGTACGACTTATTTGATTTTTAGAAATTGAAAAATATTTTTGCTTTTCACAAACTCTCATCATATTATCTCTAATCTCTAGAATAGGTTTACCCGGGCCTCTAATACTTGAGGAGTTTTACAGAGGTGGTAGTTTATTTTGGCAAGAGTCCTGTATTAGGAAACGCGTTATCGATTCATTATAAGTACCTACTCTAAGAAAACGATTATGTGCAATGTTAATTTATTGCCCCCCCCCCGCTCGGAACCACTTCTGTTTTTGCCAATGATATCTTCCGGTCTCTACTAAATTTATTGGGCAAACCATTCGTGTCCACAGACGGACAGTCAGTCTCAAGGCGGATAATTATTAAGCGAACAAATTTGTTTTGAAATTTCGTATTTTTAGAAAACTCAAAAGAGACGGCTCTAATATTTTTGAAATTTTGTATGGAGCAACAACGTTTTGCCGTATTATGAACAAAAAAGACATTTTACCTAACAAGAAAGTAGTTTTTGCTGCCACGACAGATTTGATTTCCAAAAACTCAAAATCTGCTGTGATTTATATCAAAACGTTATTTTACAATTCAAAAATACACCCTGCATGCCTGCATAATGAGAAGTTTTAACAAAATTTTCTAGGTGTAAACGATTCTTTAACTCCTTTTTTTCCGTTCTTTATTCTAGTTAACTCAAAGTGAAAACTAAGTGAACCACCACATATAGACATAAACCCCAACCGTAATAGGTGAGGCGTAGAGGAGTCAGTAAGATCAGAACAAACAGAGCGTTCTCCTCGAATCTCCTGAAATCCCAACATGGCGCAAAGGGAAAATAAGAATCGGACTTTTCTTAAAATGAATTAAAGGGTGTTGTTATAAAGTATAAAGAAAAAACTCCAAAATGTCGTTTTCGAGTTTCAAATTACACTTAAATTATTTTATGAAGGCTCGAGTTGGGTAGAGTAGCAGTTCGAAACGTACCGTCGGTAAAATCGTTCGTTAACAATTTTTTTTGCCTTTCTCCGTTTCTACAATTATCCAAGATCAAAAAAGAAACTTTCGAGAAATATGTCCGATAGTCTCATAGAGCGAGGTGGTGTGGGTGGATAGCAATCGCCGCCTGCTTGTCGACCTATATTGGGCCATTTATATTTCACAAAGCACACGTTTCTTTTAAAAAATACGTCGGAAGGGTTAGTTAAACAGTCGAGACCACTATTTGGCCTTGCTCGAGAACTTCCAAACTCGGCACATTACTGAAAGAACTTAGAAATAGTAGAAGAAACAAAAAGAGCAATTACGGGGGTTTGGAACGACAACGTGATTGTGTAGAATCGATCATATAACAACCATCAAGTAGTACCTCAAAAAACTGTTTAACGGTGGAAAAAATTTTAATTTTTAATCGATACGTTACAACCGTTCGATTGCAGGCTGAAAAAAATAAAAATAAAGTACTTTCGATATTTACACTTACGTAGCCTCCCATCGTGTATAGTGAAACGCTAAGTAACTGCGTAACCGAAACCGTTGTAGAGCGTGAGTGGCAGATATATTAGAAATAAATAGGTCAGTGTAAAATTAGAAGTCGCGGATACTGAGCCGAAGAGCGACTGCGATTGAACCTTCCGAACGTCCGCAATCTAATTTGCCCAAAACGGCCAACTCGAGAAGGCAAAACATACCGACTCCCAATCGTGTGCTTTCTAATACAAATAAGGAAAATTTAAAATCTAATCGTACCTACCTAAAAGAGCGTAAAGTCGATACTTGGGTAGTTTTTAGTTCCTCATTTTTGTACCGTCGAGTAATCCAATTTTTTTAAATAAAAAGGTACTAACTGGAATGGAGTCTTCCGATGGCCTTTTTCACGTGCAAATTTAAACACTGGCGTAACCACTACACATCATTATCGGTTCGTTTTTAGTGACACAGTTTATATTTATTTATTAATTATGCAATCAAAATAACATTCTCACTAATACCGTTTTAATCTCAAGATCAGTCACACTTTCATCATTCGCGACAACACTCAAATTATATAACCATTAATTCCAAATAAATACATGAAATAAGTAACAATATGAATTAAGGACAGAATGTACGAAGAACGAACGGTGCTGCTGTTTGCCGGGACTGCGCGGGTTGAATGACCTGTGGTAAATACACAAAGAGTGGGGACTAAGAGAATCATACGCCGCGCGCTTACTGCATCTTGCTTCCGCTTCCCGCAGATAGTACAACGACCCATCAATTCATTGATAGCACATACTGATCGTCTTAATTTCTTAATTATTCCCTACAAATGCGATAAACGCCAACGGTAACCCGACGCTACTTGTTTCCCTAAACCTCTTACTCGAATATGGGCCAATTCGAAACAAAAATCAATTTCTCGAGCCGAGACTATCAACAGTTTATTTCGAAACTTAAAGCTTTGATTACCTCGAGTTATTTTACGTTTAATATTTTCGTTTGCTATTTATTTGCGAAACTAGGTAATTTCGTTAGAAATGTCGGCAATCACCTTTTAGCCGATAAAAACTGATAAAACTATCGCCGCTAAATAGAACCAATATTTTTACTGTAAAAGTTCGGGGACCTGTACTGTCGTGACGTCAGTTACTGATGCGCATGTAAGGAAGTCAGTAGATAACTCGGCACGGCACGGTTATTTTTCCAACTTGATTCGCACGATGAATAAACGACGGAAAATGATCCTAGCCATTGTACGAGTGAAATTGCACTAACCTTCGTTACTTATGATGTGCAAGTCAGCTTACTCCATTATACTGATAGTTAAGAATATTATACGCAATTCAAAATTTTTAATAAGTTTGTATCGGCCGATGACCTTTGTAGGTCTTCTCTGTCATTAAATTTAAATGTAAATAATGCGGTTTGTTTATTTTGTGATTGAAACTGAATTATTATTTGTAGCGAAAGTCAAGTAGCAGTACCGAACCTCGAACCCTTAACTACTAACCACTCTCGTCTTTTATTTCTGATTACGTCTATAAATAGTAGATAGTAGCATTATGGAATGCCTTCTCCTGATGCAGTTTTTCTATCAGAGAGACATCTAATGGCTTCTGAAATTATTAATTTGTATTTAAATATTTTAAGTGTTAAAAAATATACAGTGTGTTGTATTTAAAATAGGAAAGCTGGCACATTTCTGGTTAAACCGAAGGTTAAAATATACCATGCTTGGTATCATTAGACAGCCAATTTTGCAATATTTTATAAAAATCAAACATATACAGAGTGTTTTTAGAAATTCTTTTTATTTGGCTATTTTCCGGTTTAACCGGGATCTTTTTTAAAGCTAAAATAGTATCAAATAATAGAAACTTATAGAATAAGTTAACGTGCCAAATTTCAATTACAAATTTTAAATAAACATTTTTGAAATTCTCACCTTCAAAAAATCCTAACTCCGGTTCTGGCAATAGCAAACAAACTGCATTAATTAGGAACTTCGATATCTACAACATAGCCAAAAATAGAAAAAACGACCGAAGCCGATTTTGCGAAAATTCTTTCTAAAATCTGAATCAACTTTGGTCCTATAAAGTCAGATCTAGAAATTCTTCGAGGCTTCGTGGGGCTACCTAATTCGTGATTCGTGACGTTTTATGTGGTATAATTTGAATGCTAATAAATCAGGTTATTTATTCTTCATCTACATGTGTCATCAGTCATCAGTTATCATGTTATCAAACAGTTGTTAAGACACGTGCATTTCAAAGTCTACCCGATTTCAATACCTCATAGTCCATTGAGAGATCGCCCCGGCTGGATTCGACAGTACGACAGTCGACAGTGGCTGATTATTTTACACGAGCTGGACAATTAGGCACAAATTAAAGTTAGATTTAAGCAGCAATAGTACGATTAATTATAGCATTGACTATTGAGGACATGTCCAAATTGAGGTTCAATTTTAATGAAATTCAATTCGTGGGTTGTAATGCTGGTAACACCTTATCGAAATTTAACCAAAACTTAAATAATAAATTATACACTTTAGCTCTTTAGCAAGTAATTTGAACTAAATTAGTCATTTGAGACTCAACATTTGATTATTTACGTCCTCCATTTATGTAGAAATAGTTAAATGTTTTCCGATATATCGCTTTTTTGAAATTTATTTCTAAGCGTTTTTTTAAATATTTTAGGATCCAGGCTTTTGTAGGATTTCTTTATGCCCCTTTCTTTCTGGATTTATTTATTTTTTAAATACATTTCGTTTAATACAAAGGAAGTATAATACAGTATGTGTTATCCATCAGAGGTTACTATTACAACTTACAACAGGCCGCTCGATTTCTGTAAGTGAAGAGAAGGCGTAAGATGGGTTGCATAATCATACCATAAGGTGTCAATGAATCCGATCGTGTTGTGCATTTCGTGTGATAATTATGTGGATACATTCCATGTACAGGGCGACTCATTTTTCATGGTATTTTGGGAGTACGCTTATTTCTAGGGAAGATTAGGAAAAGTGTCTTCAGTGTTGTGT
This sequence comes from Malthinus flaveolus, assembly GCA_950108345.1. Classification (NCBI taxonomy): domain Eukaryota; kingdom Metazoa; phylum Arthropoda; class Insecta; order Coleoptera; family Cantharidae; genus Malthinus; species Malthinus flaveolus. The sequence goes on from OX467286.1 coordinate 1,025,040, forward strand.
AATAAATTTTGACGATAATCGATTGGTGAAAGCTGTACTATGTTATCTTGAACGGTTTTGCAGTCACTTGTTTGTTTTTGAAAAGTTTACAAAATCTGTAAAAACTTTCTCAACTAGCACCTCAGCTTAATCGCTTTCTACATTCTTCGTGATTCCTGAATTTTAAAAATTTTTAAATTTTCTGGTGAAGAGAATTTTTAGAATAAATTTTTTGATGCAAATTTATTGTTGATAAATGAACTAATGTTTTTTTCTAACTTTACAAAAACTTGAGAGACATACGTTTTTATTTTCAAGTTTCATTTCAAAAATGCTTATACTAAGTAGGCTAGTAGTAGCATTGTTAGTAGTTTCCGACCGGACGTTCGAATACAAATTTTAACGCCTACGTATGTAGGCAACTTAATATACACAAAAGCATTTTTGGTTTTAAACTAATAAATTAATACTATTATAATAATTTTTAAGATCTGCTGCCTTTCAGTACTCTTTCTAGTACTCGTAATACAGCTAATAGTTATTTATGTGTCTAGAGCGTAAAATGAGAGTTTTTGATGTGAGGTCTAATTTTTAGTTTAATTTAATTTTAAATGACGACCGAACATCAAAAACGCATTTTGCTCGAGATACATACAATATATTTTTAAATTTTATACATAGTTTAATTTTATAATGAATGGCCGAGTTCGAGCATTAACTTACTTCAACTTTCTCATTTCGCATACAAAGTACGTATCAAAGCAAGGATATAAAGTGCTGTGTTCGGTGGGAAACCTTTTTGATGACTTTTTGTGGGAAACATCTATTTTGATACTTTTAAATTCCATAATCACAATTTCGAGGCAAACATTTTTCTGTATGTTTACGTGTTTTCTTTTTATGGAAAGTTTATACTGCAGTATCAGAAGTAATAAAACGAGTACAAATTTTCAGTTCATTTCAAACAGAAGAAAGTTGTTAGATATACATGGTGTTTTAAAATGAGCGTGCAATACCTATTATATTATAAGGGTGTTGTACGAAGAGAAATATCATGAACAAAAACATATGAACATGGACCAGGAAATACTTCGTTAGAGAGCTACTTACAGCCTATAGAGCCGCTCTCTAAATATGCATTTGTTTCTCTTTTTGTCCGGACGTTCCTTGCAACAGGTCCCTTACACTTAGGTCAGAGGGTTTTTTGCCATATTATAGAGTTATAGGTTCGTCCGCAGTCCAGTCTCATCGAAGAAGACTACAAGCCTGCCCAGTTCGATCATTTGAATGTCCATCGGTTCTAGAAAAGAAGCCGCTAAACTCGAGCATCTGATACTTAAAATGTGTTGGAAAGATTTGTTCTCTTTCATAAAGAGCCGCTCCTGTCTGAGCCTCGTTGTATACTTCATTAGTATTTCCGGTACCCTATTTTGATTTGGTTTGAAGCTATTCACTTAGCCTGAGCCTCCTTAGCAAGCACAATTTGGCTCGTATTTATTTGAGCCCCTTTTCACTCATACAAGGTGCTGTTAAAAGTTACACCCTAATTTCGGAACACCCTGTACAAACTTAATATTTTTATTAAATTTCACAAATTTACTTCTAAATAGCTTTACGGTTTTGAAATTAATGATTATGCACTGCTGCACTGCTGCAAATTTTATAATTCAGATTTGATTAAATTATTTAAATTGGTAACTGTATGGTTCCGCTTACTGTTTGGGATTGTTAAATTAATTTAAAACTGTTACTATTAGTAAATCTACGAATAGTGCCAATATTGCACTAACAGTAAGGTTGCAATTTTCAATTTCGCCCAGCTTGGTGTTTAATTAATTTGTAAAAAGGTAATGGGCGAGTCCCGCGTATAACATTTGAACGTGAAAATTTTGATTAACTAGCGATTAAAAAATTCGCGAGTTTATAAAGTTAACTTTAGAGGCGGGGAGGGTAATTTGTTACGTTGGTTAATATGCCCATCGTTGCAAGAAAAATTACATTCAAATCCAAATCAGTTCTTCAATTCCTGAGATTTCCACACGGTGTTACTATACAGTGAAATAATAAAAAATTATAATCACACCGTTAAGACTGCTTTACATAATTGTGCAAGACACAATATAAATAAATAGTTTATTAAGAGCGGTTTTTGGGTACGGTTACAATAACATTGCGAGTCTTTCATTTTTACCTGATGACCTGATGACCTATGAATCCCGTTCGATTGATGTTTCATCTTCGTCGAGTACCTATTATACCAATGGGTAAACATTTGTAAGTCAGTTGTGCAAGTAATCAATTCGTTTTGGAATTGTATGTTATGTATTAAGATGTTTTTATTAATTGGAGTTTTATTAATTACGAGTGTTGTCTTCACACGCACACAGGTTTGTTTATATACTTTTTTGTTACTTTTAAATTAAATTTGTGTAATATTAGTGAGTTCGGTAAGAAAAAATTCGCGGCCCTTTTATTATCGTCTTCTCAGTTTTAAAGAATTAATTAATACCCACGTACGGTTATGCTCTTGAAATGCTCAATTGCGAAGTTTTTGAAAAATGCGGCACCTAGTGGTAGGTCTAAAGTGGTTCAAAATTAAATATTACGAAATTAATAAAATTATTAAAAAGGTGCCTCGACGGTGCATAAAGTGGTCGAACAATTTTACATCATTAAACAACTCGATGTTTGTAATTATCGCGTTTTTACTTTTTTTGGTAACTTGAATTGTCACCTTGAAGAATTAATCTGATCAATTTAAGTCATTATAACCATTCCCGAAGTGTTCTAAATTGCCTTATTATCTCCACTACTTCATTACAGCTGCTAATTTCGTCGATCCTTATTACTAATTTGGTCGCTTTTATTAAATTAGAATTCTTTCTTAATGCTAAGGATCTCCGTACCATTCATTGTTAAAATTTAAATTAGTGAAAACTAACGAATACTATTGAGACGTTTCTAAACAATAATTTCTTAATAAAAATGCCTCCAGGTTGGTTTTCATTCCGTTACTATTATTATATTATTAACCAATTGAGTTAGCTAAATCTAAACACCCTATACATATAAACAAAACGGTGCAAAATCAAATTTGAGTTTTTGTGGATGTAACAATTTTGGTCTTGGTAAAATCGATTATCTTTAGTGATCAATTTACTTAATTTAATTTCAGCTTAAAGTCTTGTGTCGTGGAAGTTCCATCACTACACCAAACATTATACATACCACTTAATCTTGATATTATTTCAAAGATTCATTATTTTTATTTAAAGACACTTTCGATATCCAATATAAAATCACTCGTCTATCGAACTATATTGGCCGTGTTACAGTAGGGCACGCACGTTCTGTCGAGACAAAATTTAGGCGGACCGCAGCGTTTACGCACTTTTTGAGAAAGATACTTTTACATAAAAATAAACCTCATTAAATTTTCTCCAAATTATGTCTTATAAGTTCTGTCTTCGGACAAACGGCTTAAGCCCTAGAGCGCGTTAAAGATTGACAAAAAAGCTGTTTATCGCTAATAACTCGAAAACTACTCACTTTTTAAGAAAGTGTTACTATAACAAAATAAAGTACATCAAATTTCCTACAAATTATGTCTTTTAGGGTTTTTCTTTAGGTAAACGGTTTAGGCGCTAGAGCACATTAAAGTTTACAACAAATCCAAAATATGCCAAAAAGCGGTTTTTTTAGTTTATCGCTGATTGCTGATAACTCGAAAACTACGCACGTTTAGTGTAGAGAACTAGCTTCAAAGGTGTCTGTCACTATGAATACTTCAGTATTGTATATATTCTGCCGTAGTATATTCGAAATCTAGACAAAAACGCAACTTTTTAATAAATACCTATTTAGTATTATGATTGTAGATATCGTATATTATCATAAAATTTTCGTGTACACCATATAGTTTAGTTTGCCTGTTGACTCCCAAAAGCCACTTTTCTCGAGCGGCCTTAACCCCCCCTTTTTTTAAATGTAATGTACTTTATTTTGTATAGAAACACTTTTCTGATAAAGTGTATAGTTTTCGAGTTGGCAGCGATAAACTACAAAAATTTGCTTTTTTGTAATTTTTGTTAAAATTTAACGCGCTGTACCGCGTAAACCGTTTGTCTGAATAAAAAACCTAACAAATATAATTTGTAGAAAATTTGATTTGATGAAATTCTTAGTTTATTTTTATATATAAGCCCTTTTCTCAAAAAGTGTGTAGTTTTCAAGTTATAAGCAAAAACAAAAACATTTTTAAATAAAGTAGTCAAAGTCAAAGACAATCCGAGCTCATGAAAATACGCAACTCTTCAACGTACAGTTAAAGAGGACAGATGTAGAGACGTAGAGAGTATGTATCACCATATATTTCTGATGATGGTGCCGAGATTCCTTGTTCAACTTCCAAACTTCATGGACTATTTATAGATTTTGAAAGACGAGTAGCACTGATGCTCGTTCAAATAGTGAGAGGGGATGAGATCTTCCACACAAACGTTTTTGTAATTATGTTGTCTTCCCATTTACAGATTTTCAATTTTTTCAAAACTAAGAAAGATACGGAAGACGGTTCATTACTAATTTTTCTTCGGTACGACGTCTCAAATGCTTGAATTTGTTAGTTGTTAAAAAATTGTATTGCTTTAATAACATGCATAAAGTAGCGAATTATTTGTCTCTTTATCTGTTTGGTAACCTTTCGATTGTGTAAATCGTTTTAATCTTTCTCTTTGTCATTGTTGTAGAATAAAGCGGACACTTTGAAATACTATTTGAAGGTTTCTTTAACAGGTTAACTCTTTTGTTATTAATTTTCCATAAGCACGATGAGTCTTTAAAATGGACTTTGTTACATAAATTAGAGCTTTCAGAAAAATACAGCAGACACATAGAGAGAGACAGACACAGTCAGAGACACAACTTGTATTAAAAGACTTCATCTGCACACTGCACTGTAAATTACGTGGTCGGTAATAATCGTTTAATAGTTGCTTTTGCCGTCAACTAATTCAACTAATTATGAAAAAATTGGAGAGAACAGATGGAAGCAATTACTTGATTCCTGGAGCATTTTTGTTTTAGTTTTGGCATCTATAAGATAAGAGCGGTGCTAAACATTCCATAATTGACTGTTCGGTTTTTGAAGGAAAGATAGGCAGATGAACAGGCAAGCCAAAAAGCAATTAGAAGAACACACGTATACAAAAAACAAAGAAAGTAGAAGTAGACGTACAGAGAAGCGGCTACTATAAGATCCCATTTTTTCTCTGGTGTTATTAAATTTATAGAGCAGTCTGAGAAGAATTCCAATATAAATTTTAGCAGACGTTGTTTACAACTCTTCCCCTTAGTATAAAAACTAACTCTATCGCATTTAATTCATGATAAAATCTAAAATGTATTGGAATTTTAATTACCTCGACCTTTTTTTTGCCCCACATTAAAAAATCTGCCTTTAGGCCAAAAAAGGTTTGTTTTAATGAAACTGTTCCACCTTTATTGTTTTACAATATCATCTCGCGAGTTTTGTAAAATGTTAAGAAGCTTCACCATGACATTTATAACGATTTAGAGAGGACTTCATAAAATACGAACAATTTCATTTATTTTACCACATAATAAGAAGTATAGTACCTAATCGCCTAATCGCTCGAGTTACATTCTATTGCCTCGGGTGACTGTGACCTCGCGAATATTTTTTCGAATTAACAATAATTAACGACCATCTCCTAATTATCTCGTACGACTAATGATATACTAATCAAAAATTATTAACTAAAAGTTACTGGTTACGGTATAGGGATTTACCTGTGAAAGAGTCAAAGACATTATTCAATGTCGTTATTACAGTAATCAATATATGGATCGTTACGATATTGATGTGTGTAATTACTTTCTAACAATTCCAACGTCTTTGTTGGTATTTTGTATTTTCTCATCACCTTCGTTAACATATTTTTTATAGTTATGGTCTTTTAGTAAAATAGTATGTGTGTGTGTGTAACTACTAATTAATAATTAATTTGTTATAGGACGCTAATTTTTCGTGCGATGGTCGCCCTCAAGGCTACTACGCCGATGTGCACACTGGCTGCCAGGTAAATAGAAAGAAAAATCCAAATCAAATTAATCTAAACGAACATTTTTTAAGATATACCACATGTGCGACGGTTTAGGAAGACAGTTTAGTTACTCTTGTCCGAATGCGACTTTGTTTCAACAACGTATGCTCATATGTGACCATTGGTACATGGTTAATTGCAGCAAATCCGAACCCTATTACTCGGCCAACTTGCTTATTGGGCAACGCGACAAACCGTTCGTAGGAGACCCGGAAAAGCATCCATATCATAGAACTCCTCGGCCCAATTTATCGATCAATAGCACGACAGAATATAACATAATTTATCGAAGAATGCGTTCTAGAACTTTTCCGAACTTAGTAGGCATCGACTTTGAAGAAGAAAACAAAGAATCGGCTCCGAGCCGTAAGCAACTGTTATATTCGCCTCCTACGCATTGGTTCACTCAATATTCGAAAGACGCTACGACGAAACGGGCCGATTTAAAATTGAGTTCCGTTCAAAAACAAAAGAATTCCAAAAGGCCTTTAACGTTTAACGAAAATAACGACAAAGCATCTACTAAAATTATAAAACTTAAAAGTAAGCCGGGGCTAGTTACAAATCCGAAAACTACTCATCAAAAAATTCCCATTAAGAAAAATGAGGGTGTAAATAAATTTTCGTTATTGAAGAAGATTAATAATTACGCCATTACTAACAAACCGTACGATGAATTTACGACGACTCCTAAAGTGAGCGCCCAGACGCAGAAAAATCAAAATAAGGACATAAAATGGGAAGAGTTGCGCAAATTATTTTTAATTCCAGATTACGAATTTCCATTAGAAGCGGGCACGAGACCTGGATACGACAACGGTCCCAACTCGTTCCAAGTGAAAACTATACCAAACCATCGATAGATTAGATAGATTAGACTTCTCCTCTCCATTATAAATCTTTTCCAAACCGTAACACCTCCGAACGAAGTTCAAACTATGAAGTTTTAAAAAGTTAACCCTACCAAAACTTGAATAAATTTAGAAATTAATTGTTGAAAAATTACAAATAAAAAAATTTTTAGTATTAACTATATTTTATTTACTACTTTTGACAAAGTGTGCAATTATTTTGAGAAGATTTAATTGATCTTTTTATGTTGTATTGTTCTAACAGTCACGCTTAAGTTAGAGGACAAGAGGACGAAGCAATTTTTGTTTTGATCATTATTTTTTATATTAATTTTAAGTTTCTGTAGTTCTAAGCCAAACTGGGCTTTTAGTCTTTAGTCGCATTATTAATTTATTGTAAATAGTGTAAATACGAAAAAATCCTATTGTGGACCTGCGTGTCGTAAAATGCTTCTGAGGCCCAGTTGTATAAATAAGCTAATCTCGGAGACAGAGTTAACTCCGCGATCAACCTAAGTCAACAACTAATTCTGAGTTCAATTGAAATATATTTGACTCTAGAAACTTGTTGGGTTAACCCTGGACCAAGTGCCTACGAGCGAACCTAATCTAATACACGCTAAGATATAACCGTATATTTTATATTCAGATCGTAGAGTTAACTCCGACTCTGATATTATCTCGTTTATACAACTGGATCTAACTATACAACAGCACGTCTGCATCCACTCTTAGCAAGTGATGTTTCCAACATTTTAAAAATTGGAGAAGTTTATAATACAACAGCCTAGCCAAGCCACCAGTTAGTTGTAGGTGGTTGTAGGGCTTGACATCTTGGCATTTTGTTCACAATAGTTTTGACTTTACATCACTGCCAGTACTAGTACTAGTTTGTTGTTCGTACTTTAAAGCAGCTGTGAGAGATTATCTCTCTTAAAAAATATATTTTTTTGCTCCTGCAACATACTGTATACCTATTTAGAGCCACCATGTATAATAAACTTGATAATATTTCAAATTACTCGCGAGTTGAGGAATAGTAGCTTAATTTGCAATAATTCGTACCTACGTCGAAGAAGTAGGTCAGTGTAAAATCTACTTTACTATTAACTAATAAATTATTTTTAAAAAATCTACGTAAAATAAGCGAATTGATTATAATTCGATTAAAGAATAATTAATCGTTTATACTTAGTATATTTTTGCGTTTATAATAACTTTTAAAAAATTTTCGACGAAACTTAAATTTCGAACGCACTCGGTTGTCGTAATAATGCGCGCGTTTCTGTCAATTTTAGTCCGCAGAGTTCATACATAAGGTATAGTTAGAAGTTTAGTTGTCCATAAAGGTATTTTATAATTATTCGTAAATATAATTTAAGTCTCTGTTTTTTTAATATTTTATAGTAAGAGGTTGTAGCTATGGCGGTATTTATTAATATTTATTTAAAATTCGGCGTATGATATTTCGGTTGGAATTACTAAAGCCATCTAATTTTGTGTGCATCAGAAAGTCAATTAGGCATACCTAAAATATGTTGAAATTTATTTATAAAACTGCTCATTTTAATTTACTTACATTGCTCTTTTTTAACGTAAATACCCGCGTTTAATTACATTTTTTGTACTTCAAATAAATTTTACTCACAAAGGACATGCGAGATCTCGATCGGTGTATTTTTGATCGGTAACGTTTTGTTTATAGATGTTCCTCTATGCTCTATAATTAAATTAAGAGTAGCAACATGGTATCAACTAGACTTATGTCGACGACCAATAATGGCTCCGGATCTGTCGATAGTTGTGGACAAATTCAAGTGCCTGGTTCGTCTAAAGTCACTCGCAATAATTTACAACAGACTAATTTAAACGACGGATATCATTATAATAATAAGCAGGCGGTCGTAGTACAAACTTCGCTTCTCGATTTACCCCAAGAAGTCATCGAGAAGGTTTTGAGCTATTTGAATTTCAAAAATGTTTGCAGCTTACGTCTGGTAAGTTTTATGGCTTTTTGGCTATCATTTTAAGTGTGACCTTTCTGGTAGTTCCTGCGAGCTCTTTCGTTGGATTGGTTTTGTAACAAACTGTTAGTTTCTCTTACAGCTCGGCTTTGCTATATTGGTTTGCAGTGCCCTTTATAATCAACGATTGATTGTTGACTGAGGGTGTAACTAATCCAACAGTACGAGCAATTTTTATATTCTGCACAAACGATACTTTCTTTTATGTCTACAAAACCATCTTGGCAGAGTGCCTGTTCAGAAGACCTTGCTTCTTTTAAATGCATTTTTTGATTATTGAAAATATTTTTATTTTATTTTATTACTCATTCATCTGTGATCACAAATATTCAGTTAACAGACCTTCACACTTCGTGTTATAATATAGTAAAGTTATTGGATCGTTTCGGCTTCTACTATGTGTAAATCTGGCTTAAACCTCGCAGATTCCCTCTAAAAAAATCCACCTCTAGCATTTCATGAGGAGCAACGATTTTACTTTAGAAATACACAGTACCTAAACGAGTTTCTTGAATAGAAGTGGAAACCTTATTTGGTTTCAGATTTGTAAAGGTTTTTGTCTTCGGCCAGTTGTATCGACCCTGAAATTATTAGAAGAGCGGTTGTTATGATGCCAAGTCTAACAATACATGATCCTCCTGCCTCTAGACAACTTTGATTTTCATTATCGTTTTTTAAAAGTAACTCAAAATCTTCCCGTGTATTAATGTTGTTCGATACTTCAGTGAGTAAAGAACTCGTTAGACCAACCTCTAACTTTAATCCCAAAATGGCTCGATAGACACTGCAATTTATATCAGAGTGATTTGCGATATCCTCTGTTTTTCATTTATTACAGTTTAAAAGTTGTTTTTTGCACTTCTTAGAAGACGGTAAATCCTATAATCTTGTGTATTCAAAAAGCGTGTAACGAGAGCGTTCTGAAGTAGTAAATTCAACATAAATTTTTGTAGGTATGCCGTAATATGGATAACGTAAGTGGCCAAGTTTTAAATTCGACATTTCAACGCCTCCAGTCGCAGATGTTACATCGTTTTCAGTCGATCAAGAGCAAAATGCCTCGTAGAGAATCGGCACGAAGAAACCATCACTTAGCTTGCGAGAGTGACATTATCGAAACGTTGCACATGAGATTAACGCTACTCCAGATGTCGTTTGGGAAGCATATTGAACGTAAACATTGTTGTTTCTTTCCTGGAGAAATATTAGACGAAGTTTATAACATTTTGAATTACATAAAAATAACTCCTAAGCTCGCTCGTCCCTATAAAGTTACGGACGAACTTTTCGATTTGTCGACGATGGCTATGGAATATTTTAAAGAGAAAATCGAACCAGATTTACCCGAGATTGCTTATTTTGGTACGGATTTCTTAGATTTTACTGGAAGATTTCCATGTAAGTTAATATTTTTACTTCTTCACACAATCGCTACATCTAAAGTTTAGATGTAATCATAACTAAACTAATATGCAAAATCAGTGACTACTTCCTATAAAGCACTTTCGAGAAAATATTGATAAAATTACTATAAACCTATTGAGCCCTGATAAAATTGTTTGATTTTATTCCTTACGGTGCATGCATTTTGAAATTATAAGATTACAGAGCACTGAGTTTGTTTGTAAATACTTGGAATATTTTAGTTGATTGTTGTAGTAGAAGAAGTACAAGTAAAAGGAAGTGGTTTTAGACTAATGTGCCATCAGAGCCGGATCTAAATGCAGGCGAACCTAGGCAGTCGTCTAGGAGCTCTTGGCAAAATGGGGCTCCGAAATTGAAAAAAACATTATTGTTTCGGTTATTAAAAATTTAGAAATAAATTAGAAATTTTTTTGGTACTGGAGAAAATGGCGTGTCAACATTTTCTGCCTAGGGGCGTAAATGAAGCAAATGCGGCTCTGAATGCCATATGATAATTATAAAATTTGTAGTAACTGTGGTAGTTAACCCATTAGTTCCAAAATTTCGGGCACATTATAAATGTATTGTTTAAATTATTTGAACTAAGAAACGTTTATAATTACAGTTCAGGAGTTATAGCGAAAATAGCGGAGAAAATGATATACAGTTGAATTTTGAAATACGCGGGTGGCGCATGAAGGCTACTCACCTTTAGGGCGAGTTGTACATTAGTAGCTCAACCGTAAGCCTGCCTTATCATTGTCGATGACCCTACCAGGTAGGTTTTATTGATAATGATAAGGAAGGTTTACCGTTCAGCTTGCTCTGAGTTACTAATGTAAAACTTGCCCTTATCTTTGAGCTTGCTTTGAGCTACTAATGTACAACTCGCCCTTATTATTCGATCTTATATCATTTTTCCCTGCTATTTGCAATTGACCTTGATGGGCCTATTAACATTATACTAAATCAAAGTGGCACCCCTAGATGTTTAAATAACGTTATTTTTTATAGCCGCAAATAATGGTAAATATTTAGCTCTGGACTCGTCACCTTTGAGTTCGGAAGAAGTAAAGGAAATCGATCATCCTTCCTGCAGTACTTTAGAGTCGTCGAATCTAGTGGAACCTTTGCCGCAATCGAATATGGTCTTAAGAAAGCGAATTCGTAAAATAAAACAAGGCCTGAAGCGTTACAACAGCCAATTGTCTACCCTACGTCAAGATTTACGAATGTGTAAACGTAAAATTTCCGATCAACAGAAACAAATAGGCGAACATCAGAAACAACTCGCCGATCAGCAAAAGCAAACTCTAGAGTATGCCGCTAGATTAGACGAGTACGATAAGAAGAACGACGAAATTTCGCGCAAATTTAGTACCTTATTGCAAGAATTGAACAAGTGCAAGACGGAACTGCAATATTGGCGTTCTAAATCTCCGGCCACTACGCCTTCTTGTGCCGGATGCGGTAACATAATTAGATTACCCATGGAAGATTTTCAACCTTACGTAAATCAAGGAGCGATTCTCGACGGCTTCGTGATCAATCCACCGGCCGAGTGCAATTTTGTGCCCATAGCCGGTACGAGTACCGAGAGGCAAGAGAGCGTCGATAATTTGGAAGTCGAAGTTAGGGGCGTTGAAAACGTAGCTGAAGCGAGTACAAGCTCGGATAGCGTCAGAGGTACCAAACGAAAAGCTAACGAATCAAAAGCAACACATTCTAAAACGTTAAGACACGCGTCAAAAGCGAGATCTAAAAGAATCAAACTCTAGGATGTGGTAAAACACCTTTTTAAATTAAGAAATTTAACGTTAGTACTATAATTAAACAAAAATTGGTGTAATCGTAAGAAATGAGTTAGGCTTAAGCTGTTTTCGTGCTAGCAGGTATTCGATTATTCATTAATATATACTTACGCAGCTGTCTTATTAGTTCGATATATGCAGTTTATTTCGTAGCAAATAACTATTTACCCACAATTGCGTAAAATGCGTAATATTTTATCGAAAGTTGAGCATCATAAAAACTCACGTAAGATGAAAGAATATAAGATCGTTTTTAATTTGCAACGGCAAGTTGAGAACTTATTTTAATGTTAATTAACTCGAATTTTAACTTTCGCTATTATAATTGTCGATCGTCTTGAAATTTATATTCTAGTGGCCTTTTTCATAATACCTGTTCAAACGTAAGTGGAAAAGAATAACGCGTAAACCGCAACAAAAAAGTACTTTATTTCTGGAAAAGAATTGGAAACATATTTTGTAAGAATCCGTAAACTTGTATCAAACTCAATAATTCTACAGTCATTAAATTTAGAAAACGTGCATATCTTGACCTCAAAAATCAATAAAAATAGACTGCCTTAATGAAAATAAAATAATGTGTATGTAAATAGTTTATACCGTTTACGAAAATTTGATTAATATATTTCATAAAATCGATTAAACTAAATTTGCGCACTTTATTTTTTTAACGTCAAATAATAACTTAAATGAAAACTATTATTTGATAATTAAAACTAATATATTATGTTCATTTCTGTAATTGAATCTGTAGACTTTATCTATAAAACTTTGGTAGGTGGTTTTAACATCAAAATAATGTTGAGATAAAATTTTTGATTAACCAATTTAAAAATTATTAATGAAACAGTTACCGCTTTAACAAGAATAATGCGTAGTCTATACTTTTTTGGAACAATTTTACTCGAATTGGTGATTGTTAAAACCTAGTAAGTGCAAAAGTACGGCCGGTACAAAACGTTGCGAGGAAGAAAAAGAACTCGTGCACTTGAATTTTTCTAGAAAATCTAATTAAGCTAATAATGATCTAGTAAAAACAATTTTATCATAATGCAATGTTTACTTAAAATCCTTGTAATGTGTAAGACATTCGAGGTAAATTAGTCAATTCGACAACATAAAAATATATACGGTCCTCCGTAATTTAGAAGTAGCCTCATTTTTGTAGAAACTCGAACTTGAGGCTATAACAGTGTCAAAACTATGATCTCATTTTATTTTAAATTTATTAAAGATACTATTAACTTATTGTAATTTAAAATTTTGAGAAGGTAACTTATAAAAATGTATCTTATTGGGTTTTAAGAATCACCGGTTCACTTAGTTATTATTATCTAATAAACCAACTTAACCGATAGGTACATATTATTACTGTGTTAATTCCAAACTCGACTTTTTAACATTGTGTAATAAATAATAAAGTATATCTTTTGTTCTATTTTAATTACCCCAAAATGGGCCATTTATTTATTTAAACACATGCTGAACACTTGTTTGCATCTTCTGAAAAGAACGAAATTGATTAGAAGACAGGAGAAAATATGATGATTACGATATTATAAGACAGAAATTAAAATGTATTTTTTTTAAATCCGTGCAACACTGTCTAAAAATGAGCTTGAAATGAACGGTAAGTTAAAAATGTATTTTATATGGATTAATGGATAAAATAAACCCCACTACCTAAGTCTGCTTAATATAATCATCAAAAATGAGAGCTTGCTGCCCCCCTTTACATTTTTTAAGTGAGTAAGGGTGAAATAGTAAACACCTTGAGGACCATTTTGTAGATTAATTAACCACCGTGAAGGTGAATTGGTAGAAACGGATTGTATGGATTTTAATATAACTGTAGTCTGCCTGTCCTATCAATTATTGTAAAGTACGCGCCTCACTTGACCTATGATGATGCCATCTTTACAAATGCTAATTAAACAAATTTCACATAATTAGTGTATGGATGGCAAGTGGCAAGACCATACTCCTTTTTAGTGAGACACGCGGGCGAAAAGCCTTTTAAATGTTTTTTATTCAATTATTACTTATGGACTCGCAGAGGGTCAACTTACAAAGATATGAGGTGAAGAGTGTTTTCACTGTAGAGATGATTATACATGTTTGCTGCAAACGCACGTAAAAAGTCATTTAGTATACACAGGGGAAAAGCCTTATAAACGTTTGAACGTGATTATGCTTATTGGCAGATATTGAATTATGAGACATTATTATTAGTATTTAAGCTGGAATTCGCTTCAAAGTAGGACTAATTACACTTTGGTATCGCATTATCAAAAGAACTCCCAACAACTCATGCGAGGCTTTTCCTTTCGGCTCCTGAACAGCTGAGCACTGCTAAAGAAGATATCTGAAGGTGTGAGTGATGTATACCTACTGTATGCAAAAACTGGAACTGTGTTCAAGAAGAATATTCGTGCAGTGTGTAGAATAAAGAAATATTCCTGCAACAAAAGTATATAGGTACTCCTCTAACAATGGACTTTTTTATTTATTTACGACTCTTTTCGACCTGCCCTGCTGTATCTAAAGTCCCAAAGTCATTTCAGAATCGTGTGTGAAAATGAAATGGAGATTTGTTATGGTGAACTATCAAGTTATTTTTGTCGTATTGCACAACAAAACGCAAAATCACTTTTTTGTAGAGACATAAACAAGTCGAATTGATATCTAGGCTTCAACACCAAAATATCACGTGACTCAGATGACCTATTTCGAACTGCGGTCCTCTAGCTCTTATAGTCTAGACTGGTAAAGTTAGTTGCCTATAGACAGACGGACAGACCCATGAAGCTGAGCCTTAGCGATTTATGAAAAGCATCAGTTATAATATATCGATCTGGAGGTGCCTCTGTTAACAACTTTCTCAGCTCAAAGTACTTATAAGAGATAGTGTTGAAATTTGCTACGACTATTTATATACAACTTCGGATAGTAGAGTCGCCAATTTAAAATTCAGTCCGTCCGTGAACAACGTGCACACCCAAAACTATTAGAGGCAAGAGCTAGAGAACTGATATTTGAAGACTCGTATAACTCGACTAGAGGCTTTAGATTGAAATCCAGGTTAATAGGCCATCATCACAGTCACGTGAAGCAGCGAAGCCTAAATAATTCTTGAATAGCAATTCGAATTATTTATTTGTTAATTGTTAGCTTTACTATTCGAAATATATACTTACTTACAATCGTTTTTAATATTAGCTCTAGACTCTTAGAAAGATATATATTTACGGACGGGCGAACAAAACTAAAAACAGGAATTTTTGTTTGTTCACTATTCTAACCGCTCTATGGCTACTATCAAATTTTGGTTTTGAATTAGTTTTAGTATGGGCTGTGAAGGGACGCTGCCTCAGACGTCCATAACCAGATCAACAGCATCTCACTTTGTGATGATACCCTATAATTGACTTTCTTGTCATAACTTTTTATAAATAGTGCAAGCATTTAAATTAAAAGTAAGTGTTATGTGATTTAAATTTACCGCTATTACCCACTTAGGTAACTCACCAGATTCTGCTCTGACCAGAAGCATGTTGGGCTGCGTTTTTCTGAAAAATTTTTCAATACCTAAGTTTCTGTTTCTGTTCCTAATAGTTTTCATTTTGCTAACAAACTACAAAGACAAAATGCGATTCAAAATTTTATGTTACGCCCATGGATAAATCGTATTTAACTACGGCCGTATTACGTATTATCAGCCCTTTAGGACTAGCTTTAAAAATAGTAAATTGAAAATTATTAAAAATCAATAATTATTCATTCCTTCGTAGCTACTCTTAAGACGAAATTTTGGAAATTCGTTTGTCCCACAAAATATCGTTTTTTTATGTAAGGACGAATCAAATTAGTTTGCAAAACTTAATAAAGTTAAGTGTACGATACTTCGTAACGTTAGACGTTGGAAATTATATTTGTTACATAATATAATATAAAATCCTACATGCACTTTCGATAATTATTATTAAAAAATTGAATTGAAAGCATCGGCTCAACAAATTATGTCTTCCTGTTATGCGCAGTAGATCTCCATGTAGGCAACGCCATGTTTGTAATAGGCGGTTGCCGTGGAATAAAAAGTGAGTTTTTGTTTCAGAAGGTGATTTTGGCCATCGATACGGACTGTAAAAATTTGCGGCACATGTATGAAAGAATTTTTAATAACTCGTTTTTGTAATTGGCGGTGAACGGACAAAAAGCTATTCGGCACTTTTTTGTTTTTAACCTATACCTCTTAAAACGTCGGTGCGAACGCGTATAGTGCTTTTATTTCCTTAAGTTAATCTCGTTTATGTTTAAATACCTCGGTATGGCTTCCGCAAACTTATTACAGTAATGAAATTAAGCAGAATGCGATTTCAACTATAAGAACGAGTAGTGGGTATATGACTAGCACCACACCCAGCAAATCGCGATGGTTGTTCATCGGAGAACTATAATTAATATGATTGTGTATTGGGTGTTTTAATTGATTGTGGATGCCAACGAGGTTAAGCCTCGAGTTCCACTGTGCCCAGCATGACCATGGCGTGCTGTCAGTCGGACGAGGTTAGAGAACAGAAACGCATTAACCAAGAAATTGAAAAACAATTACGTCGTGATAAGAGAGATGCACGTCGAGAACTTAAATTATTATTGCTGGGTAAGTACCCCATTTCGATCGTTTACATTTGATT
Organism: Malthinus flaveolus; assembly: GCA_950108345.1. NCBI lineage: Eukaryota > Metazoa > Arthropoda > Insecta > Coleoptera > Cantharidae > Malthinus > Malthinus flaveolus. The sequence continues at coordinate 1,041,928 of OX467286.1, forward strand.
TTCGTCGCCCGCCCTCAACTGACCCTTATTACTCAAAATACTAGAGGCTTCGAGGCTATCGAAGTCGAAGGTGACTCGGAACGAATAAGTTTGTCTAAAAATTATAAATAATCGAGTATGCTCGAGATAATTTTTAGTTTTAACACATAAAATTAATTAATTTTGTCCGTAAATTATTATACTTGAAAAAATCAGAAAGTGATTGTCAGTCAAATATTTGACAGGTACATTCACCGAACATCCCAATATATATATGGTACATTTACTTCGGTTGTTTCTGTCGTACATATTCATTTGTTTCAAATGGGTCGAGTTGAATAAAAATTTCAATAAAAATTTTTGTCTAACTGATAGTTTTTTAATTGAGAAACAAATTGGTTTATTCAAAATTATAAGTCTGGCCCAAAATTTGTAGTTCGGAGTTATACTTTCTTAATAAATTGTAAACTACGGTGTTCGGAAGAAGCATTTTTGTTCAAAAATGATATTAAATTTATTTTAAAAATTCGTACGATTAACTAAGACGTTTTTGATTCTCTCTACTGATACTAGATGGCATTGATTTTTTCCCTTTGAATTCAACTGACGAGTTTATACAGGGTGTCTCTAAAGTACATTGACGAACTTCTGAAATTGAAGAGGGCTTTAAAAGGGGGTAGTTACATGCTAACTTTACAAATCGATCAATTTCTGTGAAAACTAACTTGCATTTTTTGATCTTTAGAGAAAATTTGCGTAGAAATCTCTTTTTAAGGGCCAAAAGAGTAGGATGGGTACATCCACGTCATATATTTAATTGCCTTTACCATCAAAATAGAAACATGGGAGACTTAAAATTTATCTTCGATGCCAAATAACACAAGTATTGGAGAAGGTTCCGACGTCGAAAGCCTCGTTCCAAAATTGTGACTGCAGTGAATTTGAGCCATTCAAAAATGGTATAACTACAGCAATATTTATGGCACTTCAAAGGAATTGGTCTCTATTTCCTACAAATTTCTCCTTGTCTCTTTTAGTAAAAACACGAGGAACGTAGAGTTTAACTTTGCTTCTCAACGACATAAGTCCAGTCAACTAAGGGTTTCACCTTGAAAAAAATCTAATACCTACATACTTTTGAAATTTCTACGTACTTATTTGTAGTGCCTAGTGCACCTAGTGAATCAGAGATGCGCTCTAGCGGCAGTGGGTTTGGGCCAAAACCGGACCCTGTACAAAATTAAAGCTGATCAAATCGAGTTATAAAAGGGCGTTGAAAATTTTATAGGTGGTCTAGCGATAAAAAACGCCCAATAGACCTGAGATAACGCCTAGCACCGTTTTCAACGCCCTATAACTCGATAACTACTAGAAATACGAAAAACATAGGTACATAAGATGAATTTTGTAGAAATTTTCTTCGGCTTTATTTTTTATATAATCAGCTGCAATCCATAATTTGCTAGATATGTATTATAACAAAAAATTGAAGAAAGTGACATGGTTTCCGCCACTGCCGCTCCAGCTCTCCTCTGATTCATCAGGACTTTAAAAATATTCATGACTAGAGACCTACAAATGAGTAGGTATGTGAAGTTTTAAAACTATTGGCTTTTTTTGAAGGTGAAGCCCATTTTTGGCTTTCGTTGACTGTACTTATAGGGCACGAAAATTAATTTGACAATTTTATGACCACCACGTCGTACTCGATTTTGAAAGAAAAATTAAACTCAATTTCAATGTAGATTTTTCCAATCCATTAACGATTTTGATAGTAAACATTAGCTCAGATATAGCACATTTTTGCTCGATCTAATTTTAGTTAAAAAAATCGTAACGATTGGATATTAAAAATGTGGGCAGACTTTTAAGCGTTTAGGACTTTAATCTTAATGAAAATTACTTCCTTATTAGCGAGTATTGTTAGATAATTATTGTAAAATTTTTGGTAAATTTCTCAAGGTTTTTTTTTTGTAAAAATAAATTTGTAGGTACTTCTCTAACGGACCGTTGAAAACTGTCGATTCTACAATTACATTTGATATACTGTAAGCGAAATGTTTTCAAAAATGTTATTTTTAGTCTCTTTACACAAGGAGCCGATGTTAAAATAATTCGGATTGAAACTTGAAGGAGTTTTTGAAAGTTGAAATAATTGCATTCGATTAAGTCTGTTTCAAATATTTAAATGCAACCGTAACGAAGTATTAGTTTCGATAAAAGCTTAAACTTACACGGTGTCGATACTTTAGGTGGGAATGGCATTGGAAGAAGCCGTACTTATTTTATTTCTGTTGGATTTAATGTCATTACAGGATTGCTTTTTAGTCGACATGTTTAAGTAAATGTTCGACCTAGTACCTAAAAGGTTTAACTGTAAAAAATTTAAGGTTTCTTTTACAACTCTATACATAGATCAAATGACCAATTATCGAGAAAAGTATTTTTCTAATTTGAAAGAACAGTTACCAAAGTCATAAAGAATAGTAGTGTTTGTATTTGTTTCAAGTAGTTTTACTCGCACCATTCTATCAAACATAAGAATTAGTTCGAGTTTTGCTTTAAAAAATTGAGATCATGAATAGCAAGCATCTCCAATAGTACAAAGGAAAAAAGTTATCGGGATGTCTTCGACTTCTCCAGACTTTTTAGTGAAAGTGAGTCAACAATTTTTCAATTTAGAACAGATTAAATGTTAATCTAACTCGTAAGGGGTCAGTTGAAGAGAGTACACTCGGATCGTAATTTAGATTGCTATAAAATGTACATATTATACCTAATCAAATATCGTCGTTTGTTATAGGAACTGGAGAATCGGGCAAATCGACATTTATTAAACAAATGCGAATTATCCATGGAGCCGGTTATTCGGACGAGGATAAAAGAGGTTTTATCAAACTCGTGTATCAAAATATATTCATGGCGATGCAAAGTATGATTCGAGCTATGGATCTTTTAAAGATTCAATATGCCGAGCCGTCGAGCAGCGTAAGATTAATTATTTAAGAAGTTAAACTTTTTGAAACTTACAAAAACGACTATTTTAGGATAAAGCCGAATTAATACGAGGCATCGATTATGAAACAGTAACCACATTCGAAAACCCCTACGTCGATGCCATTAAGGACTTATGGAACGAGGCCGGTATTCAAGAATGCTACGATAGGCGTCGCGAGTATCAACTTACAGATTCTGCAAAATAGTGAGTGTCGTCTTCGTTATTATTTTTTTAATATCGAAATACCGTAGAATACAAAATTATTAACCTTTTCAGAAGACTTCTATTTTCTCAAATTTATATAACAGGATGACTGTAATCTACCATGCTACTATGGGTAACTTCGTTCGTGTGAGAGCTATACAGTGGGCAGAATTTGTTGCCAACTTTAAAAATGAGTGTAAATATTCAAAGTGGGAAAATGCATTGGGAAATAACGTTGTAAATCACTTATTGACAGTTTGTTGGTCACCACCTGCTTCTACAACAACGGACAGCTTTTTTAATTCTGAGAAAAATATTTAAAAAATAGGAACTGCCATCACATGTCAAATTTTAATAACTTGATCAATGATAAAAACTACATTGCTTTAGTTTTGTGACTTGGGTCAATTTGGTTAATTTAACCTACTCTCTAGCTCTCACTCTAACAATCTTAACCAAACTTGAAGTTGCACGGTAAATTACGTCACCCTGTACAATATCTCGTGGACCTCTGATAATTTGTTTGTTTCAATCGTCTGAAAAGCTTTTAATAATTTTTATAGGTTTTTGAGTATCTGTTTCTTCGATTGATAAAGACTGGTGTACAACCGAAACACTTTTATTTAAGAAAAACGTTACCTCGAATATTTGCACTTCTAAAAAACAAAAACCGACTTCATTAAACTTTGACTGCATTCAAAGTCTACCTATAATAGTGATGAATAAACCAAAAGTCTTGTTACATCAGGTAGCTGTAGCGGCAGTGACAGAAAACATGCCATTGTTTTCGGTTTTTCATTAATATCTTGAAAACTATGAGTTGGAACTAAAATGTGACTATACAAAATTAAAGCTGATAAAATGTGCTGCAAAATTAATATAGTCATGTTTTTTGTATTCCTAAAGTTTATAGAGTTATATTAGGGCGTTGAAAATTTTTAAAGGCCCGATCACCACACTTTCTTCTTGAACTTGAATGGAACTTGACATCCTTAGCAAAGAGAACGCTTGCCCTTTTTGTGACAACTTCACCTAGTTCGACTGTTTTGGCCATCTAGTATCCATCTGCTCTGAGCACTGCCACGCCCTCGTGTCGAACCACCTACTCTCTTCATGTTACTCATTAGGGTTATTTCTATGATTATATCCTACCAAACTCCACTCCAAAATCAGTCAGTTCAGAATCATATTCTTGACAGTTCAGATGGCCATCCCAATCACCTGAACGTTCTGCGTGAATGTAATTCTTCAGTAAAGTAATCATATAATAACCGAACCCAAAGGGTTGCTGTTGGTCAATTTCGCTTTAACCAATTCAATTGATTTTTCAATTTTGCAGTTAGGTGTATTCAATGACGATTTTCCCTCAGTTGCCACATTGTAACATACTTCTAAAAAACTCGTTGTGGGCTCATTCTTTGCGTTCGTCTGGACTTATGTCGATTTGCTCCAATAGTATGTTTGCTAAAGCTCTCTGAACAACTCGAGAAAAAGCTCTCCCTACTAGCATCTTTACTACAGATGTGGGAGCGTAAACTAGCGAACATTAGGCCACTTGCATTCATCAGACACCCAATACACGCAATGTAAAACGTTAAAAGTTGGATTTCATCGTCCAACCTGGCTATACAAGTAGACAGGGACGAGCGACTTGGAGAATTCATGAATGGAACAAGAATGACTAGTTTTATCGCTAGTCAGTTCTTTTGTAATGGAATACTTAAAGCTTCTCCTTCAGGAACACGACTTATTTTGAGCCATTTTGCTGCCATCACTCTGCAACTACTAGTAATGCGAAAAACATGCATATGATATCTTTTGTAGCAACTTTCATCGGCTTTATTTTTTATATTATAAGTAGTCACGGTTTATCTCCAACCCATAATTTTTGAGATAATAATAAAAAAACAAAAAGTGACATGTTTAGGTCATTGCCTTAGAACTCACCTCCGATTCTTCAGAACTTTTAGGGTATTCATCACTAGACACCTGCAAATGAGCGTGAAGTTGCAAAACCATTGGATTTTTTTGAAGGTGAAGCCAATTTGCAATTTTTTACCTTCGTTGACTGGACCAAAGAGTCATTGTACATAATATTATATCTTAATTAAAAGAAATATTAAAACTGCTTTAAGACAACTATTCGAACGATTTTAGTCATAATCGTGAGAAGATTTTGGTGCGTAAGAAACAGATACCGTATTTAGTTTAAAATAAATATGCAACATCAGAAATTGTGTTAGAAAAGTCGTGGACTCTTATGAAAAAAGCTAGCTTTGCCTTTTAATTTGATTAAAATTGCAGATATTTTTAACACGAGAGCTAAAATTTCGAGTTATGGTTTTTGAAATGGACATTGAATGCAAAAAACACGCCGATGCTCTTTTTAAGAAATAATCGCGCTTTAAATTAAAATATTTTAGTCGAAATATCCGTTAATTCTAAAATTGTTTGGTAAATTACTTGTAGCACTGCTTGTAAAACACACACGTATAGTTTATGTTTTTTTTATTTTTAAAATTACCCTAATACTCGACGTATTAATTTTTTTATAACGATTTGGATGGTATTTTATGTTCTATTTAAATGTATAGTGTTTACGAAGCACTCGAACGAGCTAACAGTATGATACGTATAAATACGTTACAGTTATCTAATGGAAATTGATCGCGTAGCAGCTCCTTCCTTCTTACCTACGGAACAGGATATATTACGTGTTAGAGTGCCCACTACAGGTATCATCGAGTATCCTTTCGATTTGGACGAAATAAGGTTTAGGTATGACCACAACATCTTGTTGACTGCATGTCACCGCTTAAGCTCTGTTTCTTCACTTTTTAAACTACAACTTCTGATGGTGCAGTGTTATATCAATCTACAACCTGTTGGTTGCTTTGTTTAAATGGTCTCAAATTGCATGTTGCATGCGCTTATGTTATTTCCAGTTACCTTAGCGACTTGGATCGTATAAAAGCACCCGACTACTTGCCCACGGAACAGGATATTTTACGTGCTCGAGCGCCAACTACCGGCATCATCGAATATCCTTTCGATCTCGATTCAATTATATTTAGGTACGACCTCATTTTTTTTTAACTATGGAAGTAGAATGTGTAGACACGGATTGTAAGTATTTAAAAGATTTGTTTCGATAGTCCAAAGTCGCTTAAGTTTTATTAATTTTATTGTAAAATATTTATTTCGCCGAAATCTAAAGAATGACATTTCAAACATTGAATTTATTTGTGACATAATTAAATGTGGTTTGTGAAATCAAATCGTCTTTAATAATAATTGTTATGTAGCTAAAAAATGTTGAGAATTTCCAAATTGCTGTTTTTCCCCCCTTATTGTTTGTTGCTCGAAAGTTTCTTACTTTATCTGGACGATATTGTTAAACAAAGCATGTTAATGAACTTGTTAACAATTTGAAGTACAGTTGTGTGGCTTGTTTCACTGTTTTTTATATTTTTGTGCACTAAATTGGCTTCTTCGTTAGGGATATATGACTAATATTGCTTATTTGTTTTTGTGTTTCACACTGTGTGTTTAATTGTGATTTTTAATAACTAAATCTACTTATCACATATTAAAAACAGGTTTTCAAAGAAGAATTTTAGAAACCATGCTTCCTCCCTAAAAAAGAAAATTTTTTAAATACAAAAAGTGACAAAGCAATGTTAATTAGTTGCAAAGTTTTTCGTTAAATTAATATCTTTTAATATGTGATGCAAGAACCTTCTCTGCTTATTGTTAAGGTTTACTATTTTTAATTGAATATTTCTGTAGGATGGTAGACGTTGGAGGACAGAGATCAGAAAGAAGGAAATGGATTCACTGTTTTGAGAACGTTACATCAATAATCTTCCTAGTAGCTTTAAGTGAATACGACCAAATTCTTTTTGAATCCGAAAATGAGGTAAGTTTCAAGTTTTTAAAGTTTATCTTAACTAGATTCTTATAAACAAATCTTACAGTATGTCCCTGGATTTGGTTACAAAGAGAACAAAATTTTATTTTGATTTCTCAAAAAAAACACTATAAAAACCCCCGTTTTCCTTGAAACTCTCGTGACACATTATTTTTTGTTCATTTCTTGTGGGAAATGAAATATTAATAATTAAAAAAAATTTGAATCAAAGTATTACTGAAACACAAAAACCTCATAAACGTATAAATTATTCTGTACTTGCGTACTAATGTGTAATTTATTTTTTGTAGAATCGAATGGAAGAGTCCAAGGCTCTTTTTAAAACAATAATCACTTATCCATGGTTCCAACACTCGTCGGTTATATTATTTTTAAATAAAAAAGATTTGCTAGAAGAAAAAATTATGTATTCACATCTTGTAGATTATTTTCCAGAGTATGATGGTAAGTTGATAATCATTAGAGAATCTTTATACAAACTTAACAGGCGGTCGAGTAATTAATTGTCTTAATTAAAAACGTCTTTATTGTAATATTCGACAAAGGACCTAAACAAGATCCCATTCCGGCGAGAGAGTACATATTGAAGGGATATTTAAAAGAAAATCCAGATCCAGAACGCAGTTGTTACTCACATTTTACTACAGCTACAGGTTTTTGTACCGTTCATAGAATATTTGCTTTTGCAATGGCCACCTTTATAAAGACTTCTAGTGCTCTTTGTAAAATATTGTGACCCACAGTAGACCTTGGACACTCGACGATTAAGAGCACATTTTTTTGATCCCTTAATCGTATAAGTGTTCGAAAAGAACGCTATTTGTGTAATTGTAGAAATTCGTTAGATGCTAGGTTTTGTAGTGGCTTTATTATTTATCTAGGTCCACAACGAGATGCCATTGCAGCTAGAGAATTCATTCTAAGAATGTTCGTAGATCTAAATCCTGACAGTGAGAAGATCATATATTCGCACTTTACTTGTGCGACAGGTAAATATTTTGCTATTTTTCCCGCTTCTGCATGTAGTTTTTGAAATTTTACGCAGTTTTTTTAAGAACTCAACTAATAATTTTTATTTCGTCTTGCATGCCTCGTACGGATTAACATTTTTTTTAATAGATACGGAAAATATTAAATTAGTATTTTGTGCCGTTAAGGACACGATTATGCAAACTGCTTTAAAAGAATTTAATTTAGCTTAAAGAATATCTTAACGAATGTATTTTATGGGTCTTTTATCTTTTAACAATTTATATGTGTAATTACTTAATTAAGGGGAGTTGGGAACCATCGATACAGGCTTTATTTCTTCTGGACTCTGGATCTAAAATTTATTTTTAAGTTTTTTGTAATATGAAGAGGGGATGTAGTAATTAACCCCAAAACTGATTATTCTTTTTTGATAAAACTTTGGCTTTGAATCGAAGGTATTTCTCAAATTGTAATATTGTTTTCTAAGAATAATTTGTCTGACTTTTTTGCCATTTTTCGAAAACTCCTCGAGGAGTGCCGAAAAGGAATTTGGATTTCCTATTGGTCATAATTTAGATTACAATCGGAAGTCAATTTGTATTTAGATTAATCAATATCCGCACTACTTGTCATTAGTGAAATAATAATATAGACTACTGTATCGATGGTCCTGTTCTATCAACCCCCCCCCCCCACTATGTGTTGAAAATTTTGTAATTGTGTTACAGAGTTAATTTTAATTAAATGTTTCTGCATGCTTCTTTATTATTTATTTGATGTCTCGCACAAAACTAAAAACATGATTTTCAAGTACTCGGTACTAAGCACAATCAAAATAGCCGAAACATTAGAAAAATGGTAATTACCCAAGCGTTTTCTTTCACATTTGTTTGTTCAAGGAGATCTCGGACAGGCTTCTTGCACATAGGGTCAGAGGAACTTTTGTACATTTCATTCACACGGATTCATTTGCAGTCGTGTCTCTTCTAAGCTCGCTTGCATGAATTCTTTGTATGTCCACGGTTCCGAATAAGCAGAATTCAGAGTAGTGTCTCAGTGTTACAAAAGCTGAGCACTGGGCATCTGCATAAAATGTGTTGGGAATATTCGTTCTCTTTTCTGCAGCTTCTTTGTGTAGGATCCTCTTTGACGCCTTTTAGTATGCAGGGAAAAGGTAAAGAGTCGCCTATCTGAGCATATGTGTGCCCAGTTCTTCCTATCCCACTTTAGGAGCCATTATGTGCTGATTCTTTTGATGAAGCCGTAGGAGATCCCAAGAGTAGGTTTGGGGATATTGAAGTTGCTTTGGAAGCCCCTCCAATTCTTGAATGACTGTAGCCAGTGTATTGTCACAGAGTTGTGCACGGTAAGGGCCTGCAGATTTTGCCTACATTTCAGAACTAACTTTGAAGTTTTGTTATAATTGACAAGAGCTCCCTCAGTCTGGCTATTCTTATAAATTTGAATTTGCTTACCTTGGTAAGCTCGTTTGAGATTTATCCTGGCACAGGTGGAGATTGCAAAGATCTCCCCCTACAAGTCTCTTTGACATGATTGGCTCAAAATCCCGCTTTAGCGGCCGATAGGGTTGCAGTGAGATAAATCTGGCCCTGGGCATACCTTCTTGGGTGTAATTTGTAATTAACGTCTAATTTCCAATAAGTTGGACCGTTTTTTGTTCACATAGTTATTTGTTGGTCATCAAGTCTTATCTAATTTTCTTATGGTGTGAAAACAAGTCTTCTATCGATGATAATTCACCTAAAATCAAAAGTCACGTGCCCATTATTTGCTAACCATTTTAATATCCTCATAATTGTGCCGTACATTCAAGCTATTAAACCAACTAATACTGCATATGAAGAAGTAAAAGTGTATTGTGTATCGTTCTTCTCTACACAGTCGTCGCATGATTGTATGTTGCACGTTGACTTCTTGTTAACAATAATCGCTTTTAATAATATAAACACAGGTGACTCGAAATTGACTCCAGCGATTTTGGGGATTTATTTGGGGGCTAAAAAAATTAAAAATACGTCGATTGTTCTCATTATCACAACGAAAATTTACATTCACGCAAGCCCTGATGCTGCAAACAGTCTGCAAATTTTCCACTGTTGATTTTGGCCCCCCGCGAATTAAATCTATAAAGCCGGGACGTGAATTTTGAGATAATCTGTATAAGGAAGGAAGCGATGGTGATTAATTTTGTTTTACAGATACCGAAAACATTAAATTTGTTTTTGCTGCCGTAAAGGATACAATTCTACAGTCTAATCTTCGCGAATATAATTTGGTTTAGAAATTCTATATATTTTATTGTGATACCAGTGTGAAGTGTATTTAAAAAAAATTGATGAAAAAAAAAAGATAATTCGAGGACCTAAATGTGATGCTTTCTTTTATATACTGTTAACTAAATCCATTGTGTCCAGTGTGTGCTTAGGTTAGAACAGGCGTTGGAACTATTCTAGTGCAATTTACTACTAGTATAAGATCCTTCGGTAGATTAAAGCCAAAGCATTTTTTAACAGTTCGTGTCACTTCAAAGCCGCAAAATGACACTGTTAAAATAGTAAATTACCATAATTATAGCATACGAGAAACTTGAATTTTTATTTTATGGATGCGTCGTCTATATTTTTCGTCGATTGGAAAATTTGGTGCTTATGTAATGTATCGAGTAGCGCGTAATTCAAATTATTCGTATTCAAACATCTATTACCTTGACTTTTCCGATGGGAGCGAAAATTGTAGATTGTAACGATAACTTATTTAAATTTGAAGTGTGTATTCGAGAAGCCGACATATACTGCCTAGTTGGCTCGAAATGAGTAATATTTATTTAATGTAATAGCCAATATAAATAATATATTAATATTATGCGTAGGTGCTTGGTTATGTTTCAATGTACCTGGTAAGAATGACGTATGCTTGTGACAAACGCACAGTTGTAAAAGATTTCCTTTTATCGGTATAGAGATTTTCTAACTTTGATGTTTTTTTTTTATTCGTTCACTTATTGCAAATGTGCAAAGGGTTTGCAATCTGACATTAACTCATACTTTTACACGAGAACGTACCTTTGTGAATGGCCCTATCTTGGACTAATTAATTATATCCGCTTCTTTTATAATCTTATACTCACGTAAATATTTTTTGCTTCCAAAAATATACTAGCATTTACAATTTTTAAAATGGGCTTTCAGTTACCAAATTTATCGAAAACATTTTGATAAAATCAAACGTACGGCGGGCGCAATGGAAATTCGATTATTTTTCTATTAGGGTAACTTTGAACAAATTTACGTAGCGCGCATAAAACGATATATGTAGTGATTAAAAATGGGATTGCTAACGAATACGTAACAATATAATCGATAATACGTTTTGATCCGTGATCGAATTTCTATTGCGTGTTCAACTTCTATTTTAACGGTATAATTAAGTTTTATACAATCAATAAATAAGCAGATTGGCGATACTAATGTATAAGTTGACTATTATATTTGTAACTTGTAAATATTAAAACTAATTATGTGTTTTCACGAAGGATTGCTGTTTAGAATAGGCTCGATGAAATTGATGAAATAAATCTTTACCGTAAGTTGAAGCCTAGTGTCAAATTTAAAGTTATACCTACTTTGTCATCTATAATTGATAAGATTGAAAAATGTAAGTTTATAATTTTTGATTTGTTATGTTATATATTGTACTATAACGCTTTTTCTTGTTTTTGAATACAATTAATGTGCATAAAATCTAGTAAACAATTTTTTAAAATCTGAGTATGTATTTTATTCATTCTTGAATACCTTCTAGACCACAAGTTTGGATTAGGATTATAGCCACGACCACAGAACACCCAATCAATAGTGTATTTTGAAGCGTTAACAGTTTGTCCTCCGTTTTCATTATGCCTGGTCAACCCTCTTTAGTTACTCTACTTTGTATCTTATAGGAAAACAGGGAGACTTTCGGTGTTTCAATTAACAGTTTTACAACATGTAAATAGATGAACAAAATTATATTTTCAAAAATATCAAAGTTTTCCTTCTGTTTAGTTTAAGATTGTATTATTATTATTAAAGATTAATTGTGGGGTAACAAAACGAAATTGAAATCGAGGACGAACTTGTAACAATTCAAAGTTTGGAAACGTCTAGTACTTGAATTAAATCTACTCCTGTAACTTCAGTGCTTTTCCAAAAAACCAACGTCTAAGCATCCTGCAGACGTGCTATCATGTTGTGCAAACAAACATAATACAAAAATTGACGACGCTCTTCTAAGCGTTAAAAACCAAATCAGTTTACTACCTGAAATTTGCTCGCACAAATTCTAATCATTATGCAATTGAAAACGTTTGTAGAGTGATGGGGTTGACAAGAGGGCAAACTTTTATTATCGCTCTTGCGATAAAATTTATTCTTTATAAAAAGCTTGCTTCTCTTAAAGTCTCTCTAAACTATTTGCATAAACAATATCAGACTTGCAGGGTAGCCACAATTTTAAATTTAAAAAAATTGAAGCTATTAGATATAAAGCAATAAAAATCATTAATTAGTGGGTGTGAGGCAATGGTAAACGAGCATTTTCAGAAAAAGTAATTTAGAACGGTTGAAACAAGAATAAGAGCTGCCGTCCAAAGTTATCACTTTTTATAGTTCATCAAGTTGATAGAATTCACAAAAAGGGCGAAAATAGTTTTTAGCAGCAGCAGAGCTTCAAGTAGACGTGACTAGTATATTTCATTTCCTTTAGCTAAATTATCAGCAATCAATTTCATTGGAACTTGTAATGAAGACTACTCGAGATTGGTTTGGCTGTACATCTATCCAGCTTTTCTAGTTAACTCAAGTGGCTTAAATTTGTTTGTATGGATTTGTGGTGCTGTGCTTAATAATAAGACAATCTATAAATCGTAAGTAAAAAGCAGGGTATGGTTTCAAAAATTTACAACTGCACCTAAACATCAAGGACACATCAGTTGGCTGATAACTGGCGTAAAAGTGAGTCGATAATTTATGGTACACATTACTTGCCAAAAATGTCATGTAACGAGTAATAAAGTGTATCGTTTAATAGTTGCGGATAAAAAAATTAACACTATCAATAAGCAACATTGCTTCTAGAAAATTTTTTTATTTCATACTTTACACAGTAAAAGATGAGAACAAATTTTTTTTGTTAATTTCCTACTTAAGACAAATAAGTCGACAATTCTAAGACAAACAAATTCAAGTTGCTTCCTACTCTAGGCATTGTAGTTTAAAAAGTAAACTTGGTTATTATAAAAGTTACAATTATATTATGCCCGAGAACCCAGTTTCGGTAACTTGACAGTACACGAGTGGTCAATAATTATTAGGATAAAATGCGAATGTCGAAATAATATGAAGTTATTGTACCAATACTTTTATTACAATTACATAGAATTACTGCTTTATTTACATACAGTAAGTCGTTTGAATCAATTTATTCTATCGATTACACACTCACTTAATATTTACTTTAAAAATACATTAAACACCTAAGCAATCGTGGATGGTGTCTTAACATTGATAGAACGAAAAAACAGATTTCTGTGTATCAACGAAATAAAACAAATAAACATTTGCTCGATGATAATACACAATTGACAAAAAAATGGAATGATTCAATTATAAATAAACTGCTTTCTTCTTGAAATTATGGACAATGATGAATGTATTACACGATTATGAATCTGCAAAAGAAAAGGATTAAACTAGTCGAGACAAACTGTAAATTTAGGAAATTACCTTAAATCACAATACGAAGACTTAATATGGTTGATGTCTCTGATTCCGGCCGCCACCTGCACCACCACCGCCGCCACCTCCACCTCCGCCACCACCTCCTCCTCGTTGTTTACCGCCCGTGTATCCACCTCCGCCGCCGCCTCCGGTATTACCGCCACCTAAAAATAATTTAGATAAATTCAATTAAAACAAACACATTACGATCAAAGCTAAGAACCAATAAATATATCTACACAAAATCGTCGTACAAACAGCTTACAAAACTCAGCGTGATAATAATATCCGCATGCACAATATTTTTATAATCATTTTTCAATTACAATTTACTAGAAAGTAATACTTTTAAAGGATAGCTTAGTAATACAATTTATTTCCATTTTGTACAAAAGTTGATCGAAGTTTGATATTTAGCGATGTTCGTACAAAGTCCAATCGTATCGAATTAAAAATTGATCTTATACACCGATGGATAAAAAATTATAACGACTTTGTAATTAACAGCTCGTACCCTACTGTGACAGCGTTTTACAATAGCCCTTAAAATTACATTTAATTCGACGTTACTTGCACTGCCAGTTAACAAAATGGCGGTTAACTTTAGTTTACTAACGAAATCGTTCGCTTACTCGATACATGTTTGTTCTTTGATAGTGCAAACCGTCGAAAATTTAAATCTAAAATGTAAAACACAAAAACGTTTCGCAAACAGTTTTCAACCTGAGCACAACCTGTAAATAAATATGTATTTTGCCAAATAATCTTTTCTTTAATTTGAAAGACGAACAGGTGATAATTAATTAACAAAGTGATAATTTTTAAACTAGATCTTGGATATATTTCAGTAGTTAAAAAAGGTAACGACGAAAACAAAATTTTACGCCACTGCCATAAGCACATAAGATTGAAGAGACCCTCGTAAACGTTTAGTTCGCTCGATAATACGGTTTGTCTTTAACGCCAATTGAGCAAATTACATTTATACTGATTTTTTTCAAAAACTCGTATCAATTTTGATCGTAATAACATTAATCGGTTTAATAGTTCTATCATGAGTGATGCCCGGGGTAGTTAATATCATTAACTTACCTCTGAAACACCTCAGAATTCCATATATCGCCGAACGAATTGTTCCACGCTTTTTCTCATCCACTTGTGGAACATATATTCGAAGACTTCACTTCATTTCTTGTTTACAGTGCTCAAATCTAGGCCGTCTCACTCAATCCTATCACTTGGTAAATTGTTAGTGCGGTACAACATCGGTCGTCAGTTATAAATTCCCCAAATAATCTTTTTATTTACCGTCAATTTGTCGAGGCTCAACTTATACAAATTTTTCGAAAGCTTTCAAATTTAATAGTTTCGAGCTAATTCGTCGATTCATATTTGTTAACATTATTTGGGGTCTTCGATCTATCGTTTATATTTAAATTGCACCAGATTAGTAGGTTATCGTACGAAATAAGACGCTTTTAAGTGAAAACAAAACTAAAACACCCCCATCTCGTGTACGAGGTACATTAACAAATACCTACGAATATAAATTCAAATATTTTACTGTCAGCATAAATATATTTACAATAAATTCTCCTGAGACAGTTACCGCTAACATTTAATAAAACATCAGTATTTTATCAACTTAAGTTAATGTTGTTGTGATGCCGTTTCAATTGTTCTCAGTTATTTAGATGACGAACGAAACTCGAAAAATTTTGTAAACCAAACATTTCTGTTAGATATTAAGTTATATTCTTTTGTTCTTAACAAATGCCTAATTTAAGTATGGCATTTCCGAAATTTTTGGAGAAGTATCGATCATTTCAAGAATAAACAAATTTCAACTGAAGAACTATTCGAACCAAATATATAAGACAAAAAATAAATTAACAATGTTAATGTTCGTAACCAAATACAACGCAAAATTTTTTAAATAATTAAACTGAAGAAGAATCCATAATTTGAAGTGTAGAAGAATTATTTAAAGCAGAGCCAATGACATTTGTAACATTATCGTATTTCGAGTAAATTGCACAAAATTTTAGCGAGCGGCTTTCAACAAGTTAATAATGAAGTAAAATATTGTATAATTCACTCTGCGTGGTAACATTAAATTATTATCTACTTTGTACAAGTTACAAATTAAAATAATACACAAACTGCTTAAAAATAAGCGATAAAACCTAAAATATTTACACATTTCAATAGGTAATACGAATGATCTAGTTCTTCAATGTTTTTTAATCGGTAATAGCTCGAATCGAGTGCCGATTAACTTTTGAAAAACAAACTAAAATGACAAATAATTACTGCTATTATGTCGCATGATATCTCGGTGACACAGGATCATAATTTCGAAATACATTAATAAAATCAATTTATACAAATTGAAATTACCCTTTCTATTATATTATTTACCTCAAGTTTAGACTTTTGGAGTACCGCAAATACGAACTTTAAACGTCACATAAGGCTAAATCGATTACGTGAAGTAAAATAAGACTAACTTACTATTTGGGTAGTAATTGGCACTTTATCAAAATCTGTGTAAAAATTGTAAAATTTTTCAAGATCCGAAATTTGCGAAGACCATAAACAAATGGCTTATTGAAACAATTTCGAGTCGAAAAATAGCGTTCATGTGAGGAATAAAGAAAGTAGTAAAATATGGGCTTACTAAAGCGATGGTTAAACTTGAAGTAAATCCTAATATCACAAAAATTACAAACTTTTATCACAGTAAGGTGAGTATTTGTAGTTTATGAGACACTACACACTCTCGTACCCATTAGCATTTTGTTTAGTTAGCAATGTGCAAAGATTTGTTCGTAACTGTGAAAATAAAAATTCAAACTGTGGCACAATTCTACTAAGGTAAACTTCTGTAGTGCTACACACTATAGAAAATCAGATAGGGTACCTTTGCCACGTGAACTGCTGCGTCCACTGCCATATCCACCCTCATAGTTACCGTCTCCATAATCTGCTGCCACACAAACAAAAAAATTTGGATAAGTGAACAGCCTCGACTGAACACCAATTTAGAAAGCAAAAACTTCACTCCAATTATAACATAATTAACATGCACGGGATGAACATAGGATTATTTTTTTATATGGTTTTGTAAATGGATACTATCTGTTAAAAGTAACACATACTATCTTTATTCCTACTGAAATATTCACAATGTATATATAACTTTTAAATTACCAAACAAATATTGTCTTATAGTGCATGCGGCAGGTAGAATTTTATTTTCTACAGTTGAAATTTGTTAAAATAACTTAATAGCTATCAAAAACTATTTACCGTAGTTTCCATAACCGGAATAGTCATAGCCTCCATAACCACCATAACCACCTCCATAATAATCATAACCACCCCCGTAGCCATCGTATCCACCCCCGTAACCCTGTCCATAACTTCCATATCCGCCATAGCCCTGATTGCCTCCCCAGTTTTGTCCGCTGCCGTATCCGCCTCTTCCTCGTCCACGGCTCATTCCCCTTCCTCCCCTTGTTCCACGCACTCCCATTCCCATAGGATCTGGTTTAGGAGTAGCTTTTTTAACGTCGACCTAAACAAGAACACAACAAATTAAAAGATGAACTTTTTATGAGCGAAAAAAAGAGATTAAAATTTATTAAATCAGGAAAATCGCAATCTTCAAAAGTACTCAGTAGCAGAACTGACTTTAAAAATCATCATAACATGGTTACATAGACTAACTAAATAATGATAGCGAGCAACTCTTACCTCTTTATCTTTTATGGTTTGTTTCGGTGTTTTCAGGAGCTCATTCACGACTTGTTCAGAATCAAAAGTAATAAAACAGAAACCCTTTCTTTGGTTTTTCGTTTTATCGAATGGCATTTCTACTTCTACAATCTGTAACAAGAAGGGATGTCGATTAAAATAGAAATACACTTTAGAAGTAACTAGAGTTGGGACTTGTTCAATATTCTACTTACATTTCCAAACTGACCAAAATAATTTTTGATATCGTCATCGGCTAATTCGTTTGTTAATCCTCCAACAAATATTTTTCCGTGCCTCGCTTTTGCCTTTTTCGGATCGACTTTTTTGTTGTTTATCACGTGGTCGCCTGCCGACGCTACTTTGTCTATAGCTTCTGCGGTGTTGAAGACGATAAATGCAAAACCGCGAGACCTACCAGTGTTAGGATCGGTTTTGACATTTATGCTTTCTATGTCGCCGTAAACTCCAAAATGTTCTCTAAGTTCCTCTGTAAATAATTCGAGCGTTTAAGAGTATAGAAGCGAAAATTATGCTACTCGAAAGTCGCATTTTTAACTATCGAACTTTTATTACTTACTTTCGGTAGTTTCCCAGCTCAACCCACCAACAAATAGTTTTCTGTGAACAAAAACAATTCAAATTAGACATAAGAACGTAAAAAAAAGTACCTAAATTATTATGTATTAAATGATCTGTTTCAATAAATGACTGCAAATTAGAATTAATCAATTAATTAAATTTACAAAAATAGATGTAACAAATTGAGCAGCAACTAACTGAACTGATCCTAGTTCAATCAAATGGAACTGCAAATATCACAAAAATAAAAATCTGTAAGTTATAAGTTAAATTTAATTTTCTGAAAATCTAAAGGGAACTTTTGCAACGATTTTAAATGCACTTCTTTTGTCAAATTAAATAAGTTAGGAAAGTAACGTTTGTTACTAAGTGACTGGGTGAAGAAGGTGCCCAAGGATAAATACCATGGGTAATCCGAGCTGTCCAACTCCAGCAGGTCTGTCTTCCGTTACGGCAATGGCTGATACCTGAAGATAAGGAAGCCTGGTTAATTAATAAGCATTGCTTTCCTAATTCTGTCAGCCTATACCATTGTCGATTAGAAGTACTTTAAAATTACCGTATTTATCAACTTTAAAAAGTCTAATTTATTCGACCTATAATTAAAAAAATGTTACATACAAACAAAAATAAGCATATTTTTAGATGCCCAACAATATTATCGTAATCATTTACTTTAATACAAGTTCGTGAATAAACAACGCCATGTTAAATGATCGAAAAGCCGCATCCGGCAAACGAACCGCCATCACGTCACCCACAACAAAGAAAAACCAATTTTCCCACAAAAATTGTGATTTCAACAAAAATAATCTAAAATCTAATAATATAATTTTCCTTTAAATATAAATTTCACAATTTTATAATTATCTAACAATTTACAATGAAGATGAACCTAGATTTAAAAAATTTACAAACAACAAAGTACGTAAAAAAATGTAAATAAGCTACAACTTCGTTAAAAATACAGATCGATATTATCGACACCATAGTTTACAATTACTAATTACGTCTCATTAAAACGATTTTTAAAACGCTTACCTATCGTCGTCTCGTCCCGGTGCATCGGCACTACCGCTGTCTGTAGGGTGGCCATCACCGCCTCCGTTTTGCCCGTTTGCTTGACTTAATTGCTGAAAATTTTGATCAGCTTGTACGTCTTGTGAAAAATCTTCACCATTTTCCATCGTACAGTCTTGATTTGACATGTTTTTAACCGTAAAAAGTAATGAATTACACAAACACAACCTCTTCCACGCACCTAAGCAATAAGATAGACGCCAAAAACGGAAACCCTCCACTATCGTCGGACGCGTTGCATCTTGGGTAACGCTCGTCCAATCGTGCTCGAGCATTGACAGGATACACGTTTATTCGATTGCTATTGGCCATTCGTTCACTTTAAAAAGATGCCGGTGATTTAAGCGGGAAACCTCATATAAAAATTCTTATTAATTTTATGGTTTAAAATTAAAATTTGACGGTAATTGAACGTCGATAATTTATAATAGTGGATTTATTAGTATTGTTATTCGAGGCAAAGTTGCCAATCTTTTTTAACAAAGCGTTGGTTTAAGGACGAGGTCAGTCGTCTCCGTTTTGTCCTTGACAAAATCCATTCACCCAAAAAATTAAATCATTGGGATAATTTTTAATTTTAAACACTTATTGCGTAGGTACGCGATTTATAATTTTTGAAATAGCAACAAACTACTCTTATACGCCCATTTAACGAATTAACAATTATTTCACGAACGAATACATCGTCTAAGTTGGTATTTGTTATTATTGGTAACATCAAACACAGTTGGCAGCAGTAAAGCAGTAAATTCTTAATTCGGTATTGTATACGAATGCGAGAACACGTGCAGTGAGCTTTGATAAATTTCGAATAATTTGTTATCGATTGTGATTTTAGTTAACGAACTTGGATCGCATTGCTGGTTCGTTTTACATTGTATGATCTTCATTTATTAAACTTGTCAGTGATCTCTTTGTTTTCGCAAAAATATAAAACCATGACTGTGATGAATCAAGGTAAATATTAATATCATAATTAAGAAATTGATAATAATGCTCTTATCAGAAGTTTCTTATTTAAATATTCGAGTTAAATTAGGGTACGTCGATAACCGATTAGAAAACGTAGTGATACACGAGTGCATAGGCAACTTTAATTACTTTATGAGTTTGTAAGTACATCAAAAGTAAAGAACGCGAATAGTTACGTACGAAAAGTTTTTTTTAATCGAAATTTAAATTTGGCGCTTCAAGTTATTAAAGTGTAATAATTAGAATAACGAGCCAATACGAATCGTCCATTTACGTTCTTTTGGGTCGTGATCGTAATGGCGGACTCGTTTCCTGCAGCGCCACCCTATAATGCGGGTACAGTTGAAATTAAGTATTCACAAATACATGAAGTTTACACCCGTAGTTTTACGTTTGCTTACTTGACAAAAATCTTCACTATACTGTTTGCTTTTAATAGTCTTCGAAACATTATTTAATTGTTGATCGTTTAATAATTGATTATTACCGTAATTAAACTTTCGTAGGTATGTAGATTATAAAATTTGACATTTTTAAGGGTTTGGCGTGAGTGGGTAATTTTAGCGAAACTTCAATTCTGTCGGGAAAATGCCGAACTTGAAAGTAGCATGTATGTCGTAAAATTATTTAATTTTCGGTTTCAATTTTAATATTATCGGTAACCAGACGTGTTATCGTTATTTGTACGAGGAAATTTTTGATTTAAATAGTCGATCGCTTTCGTGAATTATCAGATGCAATAAATTAATTATTGACAGATATTAGTGGGTACAATAATTAATCTTTTACGTTCCAGGAATGGTCATGGAGGCTCCCCCGTCACCACAAAGTGTTGGCCGCGAATTCGTTCGCCAATACTACACCTTATTAAATCAGGCACCTATACATCTACACAGGTTTGTTCTTTAATTAATTTGTGTATCGAGGTATTCTCAATTCTCGGTATGCACATTTTAAAATTTTACTCGATGAACTTTAGGTTTAAGTGCTTGTATAATAAACACTCTGGAAATTGGGCCTTGGGGGACTACTAATCGGTTCTTCTGCAGATCTATTATAGCTATAGTAATCTAAATAGCATAATCTGCTGGAACTGTTTTCACATGTAACACTTCAGATTGCTTTAAAAATGGTAGATTATTGATCTTTTTTACCATCCATCCCGAGTGACTCGCTCGACTTTATTTTTATTTGAGGCCAATTTTTGTCATTGAAAATATTGTAATATGCATATGGTTTTATTACATCTGATGTAATAGTATGACAGCTGTAACATTTCTTATTTAAATCTTTCAAATGGGTACATAATTGTCATTAATTTATTTAAAATTTGTTTTCTAATGCCTTAAATAATATGGTGCTGGTCTCTTTTATTGTAAGTAACTTTTGGTATTCGTTTTTTTAAGGTTCTATAACAATCAATCCTCATTCGTTCATGGCGGTCTGGATCCACCTAATCGTGAAACGAGTCCGATGATTGGTCAGAAGCAAATCCATCAAAAGATTCAGCAGTTGAATTTTCGCGATTGCCACGCAAAAATTACGCAAGTTGATGCTCAAGCTACTTTGGGCAATGGGGTAGTCGTTCAAGTGACCGGAGAACTGTCTAATGCAGGCGAACCCATGAGACGGTTTACACAAACGTTTGTACTAGCCGCCCAGAGCCCAAAGAAGTATTATGTGCACAATGATATATTTCGCTACCAGGTGATTGAACTGTTTAACCCAAAAATCCATTTTATGTTGCTTTTGTGGTGGTTACAAATTAATCTACAATGGACTGTTTTAGGACGTGATCGTTTCTGACGACGAATGTGAGCCGGAATGTCGTTCTGAAGCCGAAGACGATTTGGTTCAAGAACATCCGGTCATCGAGGAAATTTCTCCGCCGCCGATTAATTACTTTAATCCGAACTCTTCTCCATTGCAATCGACTTTGTCTGCCGTCTCTCATCATCATGGACAAGTGCCCAATGCTATGCCTCACGTAATTCCACAACCAGTCGCAACCGTTAATGGAACTATTCACGCCGAAGACACTAACTCAATAGCAGGTACGACTCGGTAAACAGTTCTGCTACGTCGAAAGTGGGCTTTGTAAAATTATTGTGTTTATGCGCCTTTATACTCTTTAATAATTTTAAAAGTTGCCCAAGTTGTAAGTTACAACTTGAACATCGAGCTCATTTGATATAATCTTAAAATTTTGATTTTGTAAATCAAATATGAGGCACCCTCTCAAAACTTCAGAGAAAACTAAATGTTAATGAATTTGTAGGGTATGTAGGGTGTAAGGGATTAAAAAGGAATCAAATTCTAGTAAAATTATCCACAACCTTTATTCAAATAACGTTTGGCATTTTGGATAGACTACCAAAAATGTTTTGGAGGCGCAATGTTGGCATCAAAGTTACTTCTAAGTTCAGTCACGGCCAAATTCAATAACGGACTGTTCACTTTACAACTTTGTCACCATTGGACAAATACCGTATGTTTTGGAATACCAATTTTGTGAATGTGGGCGGTGTTGGAGAACTTCTTGAATATAGTCCTTAGCCTTTAAACTGAGGAACAGGATAAGAGTGTCTTTAAAAGTTGGTTCATTTTAATCTCTTACGTACCTTATAAATTAGTAGTAGTACGTATTCATTAACACCCTGTATAAACACGATAAAGATTTTATGATGGGAGTAAAATGATCACTTGCAGCTAGTCAAATGAATCAACTTGTTGCTGCTGTACAAGGACAAAACTTAGGCTCTTCTATTAGTAATATGCAAACTGGATTGACTTCGCCAACTGCTGTCAAAACTGCCGACGATATTCAATTGTGTGATGATCAACCTCCCGAGGATTCGTTGGAATCTAACTATTCTGGTCAGCAAGACGTCATAGATAACCCTCATGATTTGAATCAAGATACGGGTAAGTGTATGACCGTGTGAGTTGTGCTTTAGTTTTAATAATTCAATCTAGAATTCATCGAAAAAAATTTTTCGCGCATTGCAGTCCTGTCTACTGAACCCAAAACGTACGCCACACTGTTGAAGTCTGGAGGTAATGCTGGGTATTCTGCAGTAGGACCGATAAATGTTTTTAGTGCCCCACCTAAAGCTTCTTCTCCGGTAAGTTGTGTACTATTGATGCCGACGAACGATTTAATGAATTTTTAAAATTAGCCTCTAGTTCAAACGCGTTACGAAAGTCGTGATGCTTCTGTTGTTAACCAGCAATCAGGAAATCAAAGTTTGGGCAATCTTAATCAACGCATGAGTGGAAATCGTGGACCACGTAATGCACAACCTCGCGGACCTAGGCAAGACTCTCGCAATGGATTAAATGGAAAGAATAGTTTTAACGAAGACGGCGGAAATAATTATGGTGAGATTTTGTTTGTTCGTATTATCAACTTGTAGTGAATCTATTTGTTATTGTTTTTTGAAGATGATAGAAGAAAGTCTCAAAGTCAAGGAAACGGTTCGTTCGGGGACAGTTATCAATTGTTTCTGGGAAATTTGCCTCACACTGCTACAGAAGACGAATTGAGAGATATTTTTTCGGCTTTCGGTCCAATCGTCGACTTACGTATTCATAGCAAACCGGGGATGAAAGGCAATTCTGGATCTCGAACACCGCCAAACTATGGATTTATAACATACGAAAATCAACAAGCAGTTCAAAATTGTCTCGCAGCTAAGGTAATTTGAGTTAATTTTTTTTTAGCTCTCTTTAGCGGTCACAAGGAAGACATTCTTATATTATTCATTTTTTGCAGCCTATACACTACCCGCAAAATGACAAAAATGGCACGGTTTTGAATGTGGAAGAAAAGAAAACCAAGGATCGTCTTTCCTACGGTGGCAATCGTTCCGGACCCGATAACGGAGGTGGCATCAGAAATCGAGACAATGGCAATCGTCGCCCCGGGCCTGCTCGTGGTGGCGCAGGCGGCGGTCCGGTGAGCGGCTCGGGTAATCGACCGAATAACTTCAACAGGCCTCCAGCAAATCGCAACACCAATAATACCACATACAATAATCGTCGCTAGCTATTTAGTTCCCCTACAGTGAAGTTTTCGCTCCAATTCAAAAATGACAGGCATAAACACTTATTCTAGATTGTGGGTGGATTTTAAGTAATGATTAAGAGTTAATCTTTTGACTGAAGATATTTATCAGTGCCAATAGTGAAAATTAAATTGATTGCGGTGTATGTATTTGTAAGCAAACCCGTTCTTATTTTAAATTAGGCTTTTTTCTTAAATTTTACAATTAATGAGTTGTGATAAAGCGGCAATCTGTTAACTTGCTTTTATGCATAGGCTGTGTGTTTTAGTTTTAACAAGATTTTAGGAAATCGCAGTGACTCGTTACATTTATTTGTTTAAAAACTTAATTCACAAGAATGGTTTGAGTATAAATGCAGCTGCCGGTCACCATGAGGTTAATTTAAACCTTGATACCATTTTTATACCCTTATGTGTGAAAGTGTGTCCATAGGTGAAATATTTTATTGTGTACTTTCAAGTTCTCTTTTAATTGTAAGATTGTACAAAACATCGAACTTGTTTGAGTGGAGACATTATTTTACAAAGGAAGTTACTAATTTCTAAAGTTTCCAGGGCATCTCTTAGATAATGTACTTTTATAAAAAATGATTTTATCCATCTTAAAAGCGACAATTACCCGTAGTCAATTCTCGGATGATGGATTTGTAATCAATTTTGCCTGTAGACACACCACGATTACACGTATTTACTACATTATTTGTAATTTTATTGTACCATTCTTATTTTTTTAGGTATTGAAACTAATGACGTTTGCAGGTTTAATAATTAAATTTGTTTACTTAAATAATTTTAGTGACATCTACTTGTTTTAGTTTTTAAAATTTCAATAACCTTTGGCTTCTTTTAACTCCAAAATTAAGTACTGAATTTAAGCGCTTCTTTTGTTATTTTAAAGAATGCTCTTCTCTTCTCGAGTCTTAATTTCAATGTAACATCTTGTATGTACACACTTTGTACGATAACACAATTGGTAGTTGTTAACATATTTGCATTTCTCTAGTATGTGAGTAATAAGTCATCTTCATTTATTTATCAGTAATTTTTATGAATGTTTTTCGTAAAATTTTGTACCTTATATTGCAAATTGATTTTTTGCCAAAAGTAACTAGTGGTGTGTAAATAAAACTTTTCTTATAAAAAAGATAGTCTTAAAAATACGATTTAATTTGTTTTATTTGAATTTGATAAAGTATTTCAATAAATTGCTAAATTCAATTAACGCAGCTATTTTTATATAATATTGACCAAAGTGGTGACAATTAATCTTAATTAATTTTAGAATATCGAAACTGTATAAAATGGCTCGGAGTGGTTTTGGAAATGGCTTCGATTAGCTTTTTTTACGGTACGTTTATTTAAGGAGTTGTTTTGTATTTGTGAGTTTTTCATATTTCTTGTTTTTGTATACACATACAGGACTAATTAGAATAAGGTGGGATCTTTCTGCCACGCCATTTTTTTGTGTAATTTGTTTATGTCGATTTGTTCTTTTTTCGTTGGAATGTTGTACGACCTTTAGGTTAACTTTGGATGTGCTGGACAGTATTTATTTCCTGTGATAGAATCTTCCCATATAAGTAAACAAGTTTTTGATAGTAATTTGGCATTCTTATTTGTTTTTTGTGTAGATTTCACTAGTCAAAACAGAATGTTACTTAGCTTCGAATTTTTTATTCATGTAACACAATAAATTGTTAACAAAAGTTCCATTAAAAAGGGTGTTCATAATTTGTTTTAATTTTATTTTCGTAAAAGTGGTAAAAGTATCCTGCAACTTGCGAGTTTTTGTGATATGTTAAAACAGCACAACAATCTGTAAGAGACTACATATACATGGCGCGTTTATCTTCATTTTAACAAATGTTTCTAGTCCCTTATATGCAGAGTAGAGATCAACTCTCGGATTTTAATTTCTGTACCTGTCTAGTTTGTTCTTTGTATTTGTAAAGTGAGTCGTCCGACATAAAGATTAACTAATTGATTCTGGGATCCTTTTTTAATGCCAACCAACGACCTTAAACAGTAATAATGATCGTTAAATTTACTTCAATAATTTTGAATTGCCCTCGTTTCAGTTCGTTTGAATCGTAGAAGACTATAATATTGAATTTTGTAAATATCCACATGATGCCGCCACCATATTAAATATTTAATTAAAATTTTAAAACTCGGTCCACACTGTCTGTAGTAGTGATTCTCTCGATACGCGTGTAGTATTTGTTTGCTGTTTAGCATAACTGAGCATAACGAGAGCGATAGTTTCTTGTGTAAGAAAATTTTATCGATTCGAGAGCGTATCAATGAGCTACAGCATCAACCATAAATAAACTTTTTTTTAGTTTATTTATGGCATCAACTGCCTGTATAGAGTCGGGATGAGAATAATCCTATTGTGGACTTGCGTGTCGTAAAATGCTTCTGAGGCCCAGTTGTATAAATAAGCTAATCTCGGAGACAGAGTTAACTCCGCGATCAACCTAAATCAACAACTAATTCTGAGTTCAATTGAAATATATTTGAATCTAGAAACTTGTTGGGTTAACCCTGGACCAAGTCACCAAGTGCCTACGAGCTAACCTAGTCTAATCCATGTTAAGATAACCTTATATTCAGATCGTGGAGTTTACTCTGACTCCGAGTCCGAGATTATCTCGTTTATATAACTCAAAACTCGTACTAAACCTAATTGTAATTACAATTTAATTACACAACTAATTAAATAAGTCTTCCAACTGTTTCATATCTATTGATTGAAGCGAAATTTTATAAAAACTTTGTATATAGGGAGAGCGGGGCTCATTCGGACATGGGGCACTTTCGGGCAGCTCAAATTTAGCTCCCCTGAAAGCGATTTTAAAATTTAAAATGTGGTAAGCAGCATCAGCAATTTACTGTTAATATCCCGCGCTTTTATAGTTAGTTGTTTTGTTGCAATAGTGAAAATATTGTTTTGGTGTTATAACATAAGCATTTTGATTTTGTATTCATAAGCATGTACATCTCTTATTATTAACTTTTACATTATCCCATAAACATTATCTTAAAACTGCATTATTTAGAATTAATTTAAAGTAGAAAAACCTTGTAAACCCAATCTCAAAGTTAATCTATCCATTTTTAACTAAAATATTATACTACGGGGTACATTCGGACAAACGTATAAATATGTGGGGCAGATTCGGACGGCACCATCAGGGAAAAAACAGGTCGGGCAAATTGTATCCCAAGAAAGGGGCACTTTGGTGACATTTTATGCTACTATCACTACTTCTGGCAATTTTAATCCTCCACTATACATTTTTCCGCGACTTAGAATGAAATACACGTATCTTTGTGGAAGTGTATCAAGCAGCATCTAAAAATGATTGTAGGTCTGTTCGTCTGTTAAACAATCCTGTCACAATTTGAGTTTTTGGAATAAAGAATTTAGTTTATTTGGAAGAGTCCGAATGTGCCCCAACATTGTCCAAAAGTACCCCAGGGGGTTTTGAACGTATAATCGTTCAGACTACGTGGATGAGGCAACATCATAAAAACTGTTTTTGTTCCAGAATTCATCCGAACAGACTTTTTTGAGGAGACGGAACCGCTTTTTTATAAGAAAAGAGATCTAGCAGTTTTTTTTTTAATTTACAATTTTAGAAGATTAACTTCAGAAAATGGTTAAGCTCTATATAGGGTACCTACTACTTCTGCGTTTATCTTCGGTGATTTTAAAATCTCTGGATTTATCTACAATTTGTCTTAAAATTAAAGGGGCACAGTAGAGTTTTGTGTCAGGTTTACTGACAGGTTTACCTGTCGATTACATGTAGAATATCGAAAGTTTATGTCGACCTTTTTTGTCTGAGTGCTCTTTATTTAAATAACTTATAAATATTATTGATTGTTCATAGACATCACGCACTTTCTGTTTTATCTTTATTCGAGGAATTTTTACGTAAACCCCTTAATGTTTAAATAAATAAAGAAAGTAAGGCGTAGTATATTAGAACAATAGAACTCAGCGAATAAAAAGTCGCAACTCCCACAATTCTGCCTAGGCTCATTTTTATTATATTGTAGGTAATATGGCGTTTTTAGAGGAAGCATCGCTGGCAATACTTTGCAGCTGTTCTTTACTTAATGAATCGATAAATAATTTATTAATATTTTATACGGAAAAGTAGGGTAGAGCGTACCTGCCTACGTAGGTTATTGTACAAATTACGAACAGGCTCAGATTGAAAAATGATAAAATATCGCAGCTTTTAGCGATCTTCGCAGATAAAAAGTTTTATTAGACGACAGGGCAGGCTTTAGAGTTTTAGATTAATTTTTGGTTGGGGCGAAGATTTACTTTTACCGCCGGCGGCGGCGTGGCGCTCATACCTCCCATACTTACTATATTGTAATAAATTATACGCCTCATTAATCTTATCAACAGTAAAAGTGTCATTTTTCGTGGCAAGTTTTTAAGGTGGCAGAGGACCAGTGTGACAACCACAGAGGAAAAAACATTTTCTCTACGTGGTTCTGTAAAAAGTGTTTGAAGCTATAAACACTTTAATTGTACAGTTTGACAATTATTACGTTCCTCACCGGTAACCAAAGTACTACGACACTACACACTTTCTTCATCATTGGATGAGTGTGTTTGACGAGCGAACTTTCTCCACATCCACTGTTTTTCAACTAACGCGCGTTTCCGCTGCGGTAGTTTTAACAAGATCTTCAACGTCGGTTTTTAGGGTAGTATACTATACACTATACAGTGCCACACATATACCTAGGTAGATCTTTTTACGAGCAAAAAGTGTTGGAAATTTTAGTGTTCCACCGTTCTCAGCTGGACAGCAATCGCAAGTGTCGCGGATAGCGACTGCGAAGTCCAAAAAGCTGCATTCGCAGGATGCACCTTTAAGCGAAGTCCCACCTGATAAATTATAAACTAATGGAATTTGAATTCTTCTATCTGATTCTAATTTATTAATTCGTAATAAAGCATTAAAGTACTTCATTACATTAAGCTGTTAAACTCATTTGTTATTTTGTTGTGGCGTGTTTAGTGACTTACTGATAGATATAGATATGTAGGCCAGAGTATAATAGGTAGTCACTATAGTATATATTATACTCTTTCAATTAAGAGGTAGGCGAGTTCGAAAAATTTAATTTGGTTTTGTGTTTTAGTTTTTGATTTTTGGAAAATTTAATTTTCACGCTCAGTTATTATTATAAAAGAAAATTCAGAAAACCACAATTTATGAGAAAAAATATTACGCATAAACAGAAACAATTTTGCATTAAAATAAATTAATTTATGACAAAAAACGGAGATATATAATTATTATGAGCATGAAAGGCCTCGAGCTTTGACTCACTAACGCCCTACACTCCTACACAGGGTGAGTTTGGATCGATGGGTCATTAAAATTATATCGAGTTCTGTGGGAAATACAAAAAAAGATTCTGAATAAAACATTTTTATTTCAAAATGGCTTACATCGTCAAAATATTTTTATTAACGGCATTTTCCTAGTGTATATAGAAGTTGTTCTTACTTTGAATTTTTGTATAGTCAAATGATATAGAACCTATCGGTATGGGCCAGTGCCTTGGCCTTAATGTAAAATCCAGCACTTCGTTGATGCGCGTGAAAAAGGTTTGAGAAAATGGGGTTAAGTCCTTTGCAGAACCTACATGCTATTATGTTTGTATGTGTAAACGAAGATAAGTCGGAATCGTTAAAGATTCTGTAGAAACAGAGTCAGATCAACTTGTCTCCTTAAGCACAAAAGACAATTTTCAGTTTTTAATGTGGAATGGAGACAATTATACTTAACTCTCTTTACACGGATTTGTTGACTTATCTCCTTTTACACGGATTTGTTGACTTAACTCTCTTTACACGCAGTTTGTCTTTGTTAAGGAGTTCGATTTATCTCCTTCTACTATTTTAGTTCCTATTAAAATGTGCTTGGAAGTTCTTATCTTGGTGTGCTTAGGCAGTATACAATTCGCCATTCTACTTGTAACTTTGTATTTCTTTGTTTAAATCGAAATTTTTTACCGCTTTGTCAATTTTGACCCTTAAGGACTAATTTTTAAATGTTCTTCAAGAACAAGGGTAGATGGGGAATCATAAACCGGCTCGGGAAATAGGAGTCGATCGGCCCAAATCCACAAAAGAACAGACGTCTGGCAGGCAAACAATTTTGATGTTTCAAGGTCAACTTTAGGATTTTTTAAACATATTTTTGTACCATAAAATTAAACAATTTTTTATACCGAAATAAACTATTTTTGACTTACTTTTTTGGGCCCCTGAATCTCACGGGCCTGGTTCTACGGAACCGTCAGAACCATTATATGGTGTAGTTACGTCACTGCTCTCCTCTTTGCCTTATTAGGATTACAGGATTAGCTATTGTAGTACAAAATATTATATTAAATTATTATATTATATTTTTTGGTTTATAAATTTACAAGGCTACATCGTACCGCTACCAACACCGGCCTGGGTGGTCTGTGGCCCGTATGAAATTTTTTTCTCCACATGGGTCATGCACCCTGTATCAAGAATAAGACTAGAACTGTAGAACTCCCTCAATCACAACGCTGGAACAATCTCTGTATTAGTCCTAATCAGTGTCGGCTCCACACGGTAAGCAAAGGATGCGTACCTTGTGAAACACTAATATGTAAAAATTTAAGTAAACGACAAGAATCTAATATTAGCATAAAATGAATACAACATTTGCAAGGCATACTACAAAGTATTGTATATTGCCGGCTATAGTAATTTTGCTAGGTAAAGTTTTTTTTGACTTACGCCACCCATAACCCATAGTGAATAGAGGCCTCTTATAGAGAAGTCAAGTAGGTAGGTAATTGTTGAAATCTGCGTAGACCTTTTAAGGATTTTTACCGTTTAATTACGAAAACTAAATCCACTATGGGGCCGCTAGTAGTCATTTATGAAAGAAAACATAAAGAAATCACCTACAGAAAATATTTACCTGGCTGACACCCCAGACACAACCACATTTTATATTTAAATACAAGTTTTGTTGAAAAAAATCTAATTTGGTTGAAACTCGAGCTTCAATGCAGGTATACGCAGATTTCAACAATTACATACCTGTTTGACTTTTCTAATGGAGGCCTCTACTCACTATTGTAACCTCTCTATGGGTGACGTAAGTCAAAAAGAACTTTACAAAACAAACTTACCATACCCCATACCATACCTAGTTAAATTCGTAAATTGAAATTCTGGTTCGTCGCACTACTTACAGTTTGGATATAGACAGATGATTACAATTTGAATTGGTAGCTAATTAGGTCATTAGCTATTATGACTATACGAGTGTATAGGTAGGTGTATAGTGTAGGTGTTGAAACCTAAATAATAAGTATTTTTTGAATAACCATACCCACATCCGACTTTTTTCTTCTTGCTCTTTTATTTTATTTGTTTAATAATAAGTCTGTAGTCTGTAGTGTGTAGTTTTTGACTAAAAATTCAATTACTTACAAGCAAAATAAACAATTCGTTGCATTTACTTTATCAGCGAATTAACTATTTGGTGAAGTATTCGTGTATTCGTTGCTTGTCAGTAATAATTGGACTGTGGTTAGTGGTTTGGTCACGATCAGACTTCATGTCTAAAATAGGTAAATAATAAAAATTATATATCTACGAATGCTTGGAGCTTGGATAAGAACTTCTTGCGCTACTCATTGACATCATTCATTACAGTACCGAGTACCTGAGTGATGTAGAATGAGCTCATTATACAACGCACAGAACTGGATACACTGAAACCCCTCCCAGCTTAATATCCTTTCAATTTAAGCTCTCCATGTATAAATGTCCGATTTATGTTGGCCAAAATTATACTTTTTTCATGTGTTTAGAAAAACGCCGTTATTTACCTGAACAAAAGTTTTTCTTATAATACCAAAAAATCGGAAAAGTTGCAACTTTTTATCTTTAGAAAAATCTAATTTTTGAAAGGCGAGATTGAGCTAATAAAGTTATTAAAATCTGTTAAAAAATTAAATGAGCTTTGAACTTTGAAGTTTTACCCCACTTTTATAATAACTAAAAAAAAATAAACAATATGGAAAACGAATTGCCATCCGAGCATCTGAGGTGAGGCAAGTGATTACTAATTTCGACTTTTATAAAAGCTCCCGAAGGAATTCCCCAATTGGTGGAAAACTCGAGTATTTATTTAGGAAGAACCGATTTTCGGTGCCCTTTTTATATAGCCTTCTCTAAGCTCTAATAACCCATACGACTATGTTAACAAAATATGTCACCTTATTACTGTACGTCTCTGAAGAAGATCCAGTAGAAAACTCGCTTGCGGATTAATAATCCACGAAATGATATTTTCCGGGTGCAGATTAGGTACTGATGGTGATGGTGGTAGAACTCACCTAAAGTGAGAGCGAAGTAGTTGCCCTTTATTTTTTATTTTTTATACTCTCAGTTTATGTAAAAGTTGATTTTGAATATCGTATTTTTTTACGCTAATGTAAAGGCTAAATAAAAAAACCTAATTTGGCCGCATCACGAATTGAAGCCAAAAAAATTGTGCTCTTTGAAACAAAAAATTCGTAAGACTTTTTTTGTTTCAAATATTTGTTTATTTATATTTTTCTCGTACGATATTTTGAAAATTTTCTCTATACCTACACGACGCGCATTATTTTTTATTTGAACCTAGAAACGACTTTGAATTTCTTAAGACAATCACAATTTACCCGCAATGTTTGCGTACAATAATATTGTAATTGAATACGACGCGCGTACGGTTTAAAGTTTATTGGAGGAAATCGTGAAAATGCGTACATTTTTTTTGTGGAAATTGTACAACAGAAGAGGACAGGTACGAAATATAAATAGGTGAGAACGCATGAGCGTCGTGTCCTGCGCGCGCGGTGGCCTACCTGTCGGGCGCGCGCGGGTGACAGTCTGAGGCAAGCACTAGCTCTGATACCACCCCTGGCGCCGCCGCCACAATTATTACAGCACTGCAACACCCACTCACCTGAGCGCCCCACCCCCACGTGTCCACCAGGCCGGCACGATACACAACGGCACAGTCGAGTAGCGTACGCTAGAGGTTCCGGGCACCTGTTACTATTTTATTCCTGCCACAATAAATACAACGCGATCGACGGGCAAACTTCCCGAAGCAGTGTCAAAGTGACACTTGGCGAGCGCGCGCCTAATACCACGTGGTCTTACTTATATAGTTCAATCGTGTTTGTGTATGTGTTTACCAGTAGTTAACGAAAGATACCTTCTGACCTGAATCGTGGAGACCACCTTCAACACCACGAAGAGAGGACGGCATCCTCTGGGAGGCAACGCGTCCCCACCGTCTGCCGCCACCCCTCCGTCTTTGAAGAGGGCGCGACACGACTCCGAGTCCGCTGGCGCCGTTCTAGTTACGACAGACCAAGACATGGAAGCACCCTTAACAGTAGCACTGAGTCAAAGTATGGATTCAGTTAATACGGGAACACCAGAAGAAGAGGTGAGTAACTTCTTCGCAGTCCAATTTAACGCTAAACAAAGGTAACTCGCCGGTCAGAAATTGCCTAGCTAACTCTAACTAACTAGAACGGAAAGTAATCCGAGTCAATGGCCTAAGAATAAATTGTTACCTTTATGAGATCTACTTTTTAATCTAGTGCACTACATTTGCTACCTCTCGTAAAGTAATCTTCAATTTATTCGAAATCGCACTCGTAAATTTTTTCTTATTTTCCGCAAGTGGAAAGTTGTCGCAAATTTGGCAATTACCGACGTTGACGGTTACGCGTTTTAAAACGCCGACAATCATTTTTCTCACATAATTTAAACAAACTAGAGCGACGTCGTTTGTTAGGTCGGTTCGCTCTTTTGTTTATTTGTAAACATATAATTTTTCTTCATCACGAATCACCAATCACGATCCGGCAATTAAGAGCTACCTGAAAACATATTTAACAAGTTTTGGTTCGACATTTAAATTTTCTCGCGAGCATATTAATTCTCGACTGTTGGAAAACTCTCGAAATTGAAATGTGAAGAAAAGAAAAGAGGGGATTGAGAAAAACGTCTTTGTAGTGTCAACGGAATCGTAAAGAAGCGGTGCTACGTTAAAGTAGGCGAGATATAGGAAATAGAGATTTTTTTTTGAAAAAACAAAAGAAAAAAATTTGTTTTATACAAAAACGTATTAATTATTTTCTCTTTTTGTATAAAAAATAAGTTTGTTATTTACGTAAAGCGAATTTTATTTGTTCTGCTTTGAGTAACTCGCTAAATATGTTAATTTGTTGGTGTATTATGTAGGTACATTATACGAAATTTTGTAATTTTTGGCTCAATACCAGAAGTATCATTATATTCTCCGACTTAAATAATTTAAAATTTTACCTTCATATACAATTTATAGTTGAAACGAGCTTTTGTTAAACAAAATTATTTTTCTTTCAAGAAAACTTACTCAAAAGGATATAGGAATTTTTCTCTTTGAAAAAATTTTTTAAACTTATTTTAATGCGATTTTTCATTCTACCTTGCCGATAACAAAAAGCCTGCTAATGAAAATTTTTTGTCACCATTACCTCGAGTCAAAGCGCAAATCAATTTGAACAAAAAATTAATGATGTCTATCCGCCCGTCCACACTGTTTCTGTTTCTACGCCCGCTATGATACCGATATTACTTATGCCAAATTTGTCCGTCTGTTCGGCTCTTGTCTCTCAGTGTTTCGTTTTCAAACGGCGTTGGTGACTTATGTCACCCGCAGAGACGTTCAATAGAATTAATAGAATAATAGAATAGATAGAGGATTATCACTAACGCGTTTATTGTTTGGCTGGTTTTTCACCAGTTTTTGCTGTTCGATCTTCTGCACGCGCCTGTTTACCTTTAAACCCCCAATTTTTTTAGTGGTTAATAATTAGTTACAAAATACAAAAATTGAAGGCAACTTTCGTTAAAGGTTTCATTAAAACGGCTCCTACGAAAAATCTAAAGCTATTCTTTACAAAAATCGTCGCAAGAGCAAGAGCTCAACACGAGTTGGCGAGTTGCTAACGAGAAATTTAGAAGATGTTTAATTATTTCACCCCCAGTAGAAGTAGAAGCGATGCAAATTTAAATTGACTCTTTTTCATAGCGTGCTGTGAAAACAAGCACAAGCACAAGTGCAAGTGCAAGTACTCACAAGAACTCGAGACGTGCATTGGATCGAATTCAGACTATACCCGACACACTAGAAGTAGAACCCTAATTGTAATCGTATTGTTCGACCCCTAGTCTCGTAATAAGAACGTTTTAAAACAATGGCGCTTATTAATTGACTCGAATTTTAAATTATTCGCTAATCAGGTGCGAATGAACG
Organism: Malthinus flaveolus; assembly: GCA_950108345.1. Taxonomy (NCBI): domain Eukaryota; kingdom Metazoa; phylum Arthropoda; class Insecta; order Coleoptera; family Cantharidae; genus Malthinus; species Malthinus flaveolus. The sequence continues at coordinate 1,077,647 of OX467286.1, forward strand.
TCGATCAATTGATTTTCCGGTTTCGCGAGATGGGCTGATTTTTAAAAAATTGATAAGTCATTAATTAACCTTTAATGAGTCGTTAATGAACCATGCATGAATCGAGCGTATTCTTTTTCTTTATTAACCTCAATTGAATATTTCGTCACACACGCCCACTAATGTATCTCATTACGAACTTTTTTGTAAATTTCTTCTTTTTACTTTGTTATATTATGCGTTAGTATTTAAACTTGCAACGCTCGCAATAAATTCGTTAAATAATTTAGATAAAATACTTTCCTAATAGAAAAATTTCTAATTAATTAAAGTTATATTTTATTTAGTTCATGTACCTAGAAGTTAATAGTAGCTAAATTGTCACTTCGTCGAGTTTCAATTTTATAACTATAAATTATAATTATAGATATAATTATTGTATACAGTGTGTCCCAAACTGGGTAGTATTGTATCGCTATTTTTTTAATCTTTTTTATTAGTGAAAATATGGAACGTTATTTAAATAATGCCAAATGTTGTAAGTTGTAGAGTTTAACATATTGATTACAACACTCAGGTTGGTATAGCATCTGAGTTGGTACGAGAACCTCTACAAGACTGATGCCACACAATACTGTTCAATTTCGACCACACTGTATATGGTCTCCAAAATAAAAAAATCGACAAAATTATTTCTCGTTTCGTTCAATTTATTTTTAATTTTTCAATTTAAGTTTCTTTGTGGTTAACGCAGCGCGCGACTGTTTAATTTTGTCTATGCCTTTTTAAAGAAGATCAACTTTCTTTAATCGTCTCCATATCTGTGATAAATAAGTAACTGCAATTTCGTTACATTTTCACATGATGCCACTTTTTTCAGTGTTTCGTTAATATCTCTAAAACTATAGGTTGGAGCTAAAACGCGACCCTGTACAAAATTAAAGCTAATCAAATTTGCTACAAAATTAAATTTATGCATGTTTTTGTATTCCTAAATTTTAGCGAGTTACAGGGCGTTAAAAATTTGTATTTTTCCCAAAAACAAATTAGCACTGTATAGAGGTGTATAGTATAGTAAGGGTTTGCAAGAATTATATAATCATATTTTATAGTTCTGACTAGTTAGTAGTTTTCGAGATATTAACGAAAAATCGAAAAAAGTGCCATATTTTCGGTCACTTAAAGTCACTAGAGCTTGCCTTTGATTCTTTAGGACTTTTAGGATATTCATTCATCACTAGACACCTACAACAGACCTTCAAATGAGTATGGGAAGTTCCAAAAATGTTGAATTTTCGCTTTGACTACGCAGATCAGAAGTTTTTAATTAAAAATAATTGGCAACTCTTTCTTTGGCTAGTTTTGAGCGAATGGTTTCATTTTTAGAACAATTTTAGCGCATTTGTAATCTCTTAACGTCTTTAAACAAACCTATAAATACTCGTACACTGCAGGCGATAGGCAGGCAGAGTTTCCAGCTGCAAGAGCGGTAATAATGAGCCATCAACGGCTAAATAATCCACAATTTTGAATTTATTCTCCATAGTGAAGTTTTGTACCACCCCGCTTCCGATTTTACCGGAAATTACGTAAACTTTCGCTTTTTTAATCGAACACCTCATGAAGGAGAATTCTCTTGAAATAACATTTTGTTTTTTTTAAATAACGCAATAACGTAAATAAACTTCTTTATTTACATATTTATTGTTAAAAAACGAACAGAAAATCTTAACGCGAATATTATCAATTTAGCGTTGGGAGAAAAAGTCAATTTGGTTTTATGAATTTTATAAAACGCCGGTTTTCATTTTGCAAACATCGCGATATTTAATAATTTAACCGTAGTCGGTTGTCTGTTGTTAGAACGAAAGGTAATTTTCTAAATGAGGAGTTTATTAGTGTAGAGTTACAATTTTTAAAATATTGTGTAACGTAATGAGAGTGGATTATAAATAGATTAGTTATATTATGAAGAAAAGGGTTATATGTTGAACATTAATTTCATTAAAACTGGAAGTTTACAACACTTTAAAATTCACCGTTTGGTAATTAAATTTTTACGATGGTTCTTACTTAATACTAGGGTTTGTTTAAACCTCGTATTTGTAACAATTTGGATAATTTATCATACGCGCGATAAGTATTATTAATTGTTTTTAATCACCTGCCAAGATGTACCGAATAATTTGGTAGCGTTACTGGTCTGCGCATACATTACGAGAGGCTAAAGAGAGCTATCGCAATTTGGACGGTTTTGGAAAGGTCGAAGAACGTACGCGTTTGTTAAATTAATTACACTTAATCCGGATGCCGGATAATTTGGATCGAAATTATGAACAATGGTGTTTCTATAATTTTTATAATTGTTTTCTCGCGTAGCTTACTTATTCAATAGTCACAGGCTTTCTATTGGAAAAATAGTGTTATTCGGTGCGGTAAAATGTTTGAAATTTAAAATGTATGACCCGCTTTTATATTTAACTCCTCCTTAACTTTAACCCTTTATTAACTTTATCATTGTCGAATTCCGTTAAACTTAAGATCAATTATCTTAGACAGGACATTTAGTACCCAGTTATTATACTTTATTCTCGATTCTCGTCTGTTTTCGATTTATGTAATTTGTGTTATAGCGTTTGAGCTGGAAGTACAAATTTTGGTGTATTTTATTTTGCATAATAGTTATTTCGAAAAACCGCGCGTTCAAAATGCGAATTCGTGTTTTTATACTGACTGGGCATCGAGAGATATGATCATTAAAGGTGACTGTAGGGAATTACATTGTGTTAATTAGATAAGTTAATGTGTAAGAATAATAATGGTATCAATAGTATCAATACAAGGATAAAGTCTTTACATTCTGAAGTTACATTTTCTGATTCATTAAACAAAGTTTCAATTGCACAAAAGTTAAAGAAAAACTTTTGATGCAAAGTATATATTGGGTATCCATTCGAATGCGAGTTCCTCTTAAGAAATAACACCGATAATGTCCTTATTTCAAATTTGTTTGATTAATTCGCATCATCTCATTAAAATACAAGTTAGATTTCTTAAAAATTTGTTATTATTAATGTCCTGAGATGGCGTAGGTCTTCAGTCTTTTCAATTATTTCTACTATCAATTATCGCAGATAGAATGAAAAATTTATTTATTCTTTACGATTCGAACCTTCATTTTGAAATTTTTAGTTTTAAAACTTAAAATCCGTAATTTAGAAAATTGGCCTTATTAAAAGGGTTTAAAAGTTTTTATTAAATTTTGTGCAGTTGTTTTGGGTGTAGTTAGCCGATTTACATATTTATTTTGCACTTCCGTTTATACGGGATCTACGAATTCCAATCGATTAAAAATCTTCAGGTAATTATTTGATTTCTTTTCAATTTTATTTAGTAATTTGGACATTTTTTAGGCTTTGATTCAATTTTAATCGATCCGATTTACTCTTATTAAATACCATTCATATTCTTTGGATGTTCCATGGTTGTTTTTTGGAACTTATCTTCCACATGTACCTATTTATTTAATTGGACATATGGTACAACTCGTATAGTTTAATTCGTCTATTCTACACCTGTAATCAGTAGTTTAAACAAGGACGAATTTCTCCACATCTTGAAAGAAGAGAAAACAGATAAGAATTTTACTTCCGTTTATACGGAATCTACGAATTCCAATGAATTAAAAATCTTCAGGTAATTATTCGATTTTTTTCAATTTTATTTAGTAATTTGGACATTTTTTAGGCTTTAATTCAATGTTAATCAATCCGATTTACTATTATTAAATACCATTCATATTCGTTGGTTGTTCCATCATGGTTGTTTTTTGGAACTTATCTTCCACATCTATTTATTTAATTGGCCATATGGTACAATTCGTATGGTATAATTCGTCTATTCTATACCTGTAATCAGTAGTTTAATCAAGGACGAATTTCTCTACATCTTGAAAGAAGAGAAAACAGATAAGAATTTTACGATACAAATTATCGTCGTTCAACATTCATTCGTCCTTTATCGTGAAAAGGCACGATTGAGCTCAGTATCCCTAAAATATTTTCGTTCATTAATCTCACCTCACTACCGAAAAGCCCAGGAAACTCTGTATATTGCTGTGCCACCGATTCTTTTGTCCTATATCTGACGTTATTTAACGTGACAAACTGGCATTTCTAAACAAAACTGGAATTTTGAATCGTAATTTTGAGTTCTCGTAATGGCACTGTTATTTGCCCAGTTTCTGCTTTAATAGCAGCGTCGTCAGTTCGGCTTGTTCACCAAAATTTAATCTACGCCGATTACAAATCGTATAGTGAGTGATTGACGTCGCAATTGAGGTGCCTGAGGTAGAAGATTACCCAGCACCTCTATTGAATTATGGAATAAAAACGTCAGTAATTAAGTATGGTAATTTCAATTTTAAGACGTCAATTCAAAAAGTGTGTAGTAAACGCCCATGCTTGTTTGCAAATAACCTTGATTATTGAAAAACAAAATTTTTAAGAAAGAATGGGTAAGTGAGTGTACGTTTATATACGTATACGATCTTGATTATGCAACGTTACGAGGTACGAGGTGGGGCATACAATAGAATCGTGGCGATCGAGCGAGACTGAACGTCTAGATCGCCTACGATAAATCAACTATCGAGGTTTATGCACTACCAATATACCTACTACGATTTAAACAAGTAGGCAAGTAGCCACTTCCTAGTCGTATTTGTATACTAAACGTAAACGTAAATCGGAAATTCTATAAATGGGTGCAGGTGTCTTGTTAAGCACGTAAATGCTAGCAGCGCGTAAATATGTATACTAAAACAATTATTAGCAAAAATGTTTGACAATGCAGGCTGAAAGACCATTGCAAATTGCAAATAAAAATAAATGGTTATAAAACCAATCGTCTCTCACTCCTAAATGGCAGCATTAACGTAGAGCAGGCTCAGAAGGGTGGGTTTTTTCTCCTTTTTTAGTTTTTCGCCTATAACTCGAAAACTACGCCCTTTTAGAGAAAAGTGATTTTTTATCAAAATAAATTACATCAAATTTTCTACAAATTATATTTCTTACGTTTTTTCTTCAGATGAACGGTTTAGGTGCTAGAGTGGGCGAAAATTTTACAAAAATTAATTGACCAAAAAAACCTCTTTCTTTAGTTTACCGCTTGTAACTCTGAAACTACTCACTTTTAGAGACGAGTGTTCCTATGCAAAAATATAGTAGCGCATTAAATTTCCCACAAATTGTTTCTTATGGTTCTTTTGGACCATTACTAACGACATTGGGAGAAATTGAAAAAAGCGTAGAACTTTGTTTTAACAAATTTAATTTTTATTCCAAGTTTGCATTTTTGGTTTAATTTTCCTCATTAAATCGAATGCACCAAGCCAATAATTTACAATAGGTACAGCAAATCAATAATCGAGTGTGAGTTGCAATGAAAAATATTTCTACTTTCTGGAACACGCGAACGAAAAAAAAGGAATTTCCAGTTAATGGCAAAGCTCGCTTAATTATTATGAAGTGTAAAATAAACCGCTCCGAGATTCCAAACCCAAATAGAAAAGTAAAACTAAAATATTTTGTTATAAAAGTATGTACCTACTAGTAGTACTTACTTTCGTTGTAAAACTAAAAATAATCTATCGGCCTTGTTGGACATTATAAAATTTTGGAAATATTAAGAGGGGCATGATGGCTTTTATAATAATGAAAATGCAGGCCATTGCAATAACCAGGTGTTTTTGTTTTTTGAGAGAAGAAACTGTTTACTAAAATTTAAAATAATCGGAAATATCTTTTTGAATTTAAATTGTGCTTTTATTGTAGTAGTGGGAGAGTGGGAGGTAAATTTTATGTACCTATTTCTTTCTCCCTCGTGTCTTTTGATAAGAGATGGCCATTTTCGAAAAATTCAGTCGAGTGACAATCACGATCGTACTTGTACGGGCTATTCAAAGTTTTATGTTAAAATTTTCGTGGAGTTTATTATTTTGAATTTGAAGAAATTTTACGTCCTTGTGGGGATTATTTATGTACATAAATTGTTACCATCATCAAAAGGTATGTGTGTCTATTTTTCTTTAATCGTTTTAAACTTATCCGCCTACCTAAGTACATAATTTTTGTACTCAGTTTATTCATAAATAGTCAATCGCATTCGTATTTACTCGTATACAGTTGTTCCATTTCGTTATCATTCATTGCATCACATCTGAGGTAATGCAAGATTTTGGTCATCGGGTACCGTCCACCAGATAAGGAAATTTTGTTGTACCTATTATATGTCGTGTGTTTAAACTTCTAACAATTTAACTGAATTCTTTTATCATTTGCGATAACAGTTTATTCGTCGATGTTTAATTTAACAAAAACTCGAATTTTATAAATTTTTTTAATTGTTATAAATTAGTTAATACATTTTTTTATAATCGTTGTAAAGACGAAGTAACAAACTGGCCATTTGTTTAATCTAAAGAAAACAGAAATAAGTTAATTAATTTTCTTATAAATTGTTTATTCAATATTTATACTCACCGTGTTATCTCATCCTCATCCACTTGTCGAAATCGTAGCTTCATATTGTTGTATTCGGGATCTTGATTATTGCTTTTTTCGTTGGGTCCTATTTCACAGTTTTATACAAAATTGTTGAGTCGAGTACGTTAAACTGGGTGGTGCCATTTTCTTAAATTTTTGGAGATTTTTGGTGGTAATATTCATTTTCGGGCTCTTGATTGCCAAGAAAAACAAAATTTCTTCGTAAAAGATATCCTGTCGGCCTGTGTGTATAGTTATTATACACACGAATAGTTTGGGCAAACGTAATAGATTAGGTATGTTGATTACTGACGACACGATGACGAAACATAGGAGGTGTTGGTTTAGTTAGAAGTGGTGTTAGGTTGTATGGATTGGTTCTTAATTAATATTCTGCGTACGCATTCGTGCTATCGATCTAGAACACTTGAAAATTGGCAAAAATAAATAATAGTGCCCAGTTAACATTCCCGCTATAAAAAATTCAAATGTTTAAGCGGGGGAGAGGGGTAAAAATTGCAAAAAAACAGTTTTTTCTCGAGTTCTTAAACATTTTGTGTTTAACTATATCTTTCCTCTATGGTTTAACAAATGTTTGTCAGTCACTGTATACTACTGGACACTGAACTGAACACTTTTCGTAAGCCACTTAAAAATAATGGGTTAAACTTTTTTTAAATACGACACATAAATGAACTAATTTATTGTCACCTAATCAAGTTCCTAAAATAACAAAAATTTTTTTGAAGTTCTGCCTTCAAAAATAGCTTAAATAATCCTAATTTTTATTTTTTATCTTTTTAAACAACCCGGTAAGCCCTAAATATTATTTTATTTGCCCATGTGCTCTTTAGATAGGTACTTTATCTACTAGTTCACAAATTTACAAATTTTTCTAACTATTGGTTCAACGATATTTTTCTATTTGAATTAATTTGATTACGAGTTTTCCATTTAACTACGTGTAAATTTAAACAATTATAACTTTTGAAGGGCTTAGTAAAACGATTCCAAATTTTTTGAAGGACTTGGGGAAACTTGTAAAAGCAATCGACAATTTTTACAACAAATTCTGATTGTTTTAAATATTTCCAAAACCAAATCAAAGGATGTTGTAGTACATACGAGATACGAGTAGTTTGCATATCAAATGCTGTTTTTGAATTAATAAGAGAGCATGTTGTAAATAGAAACAAGTAATTTGGCACTTATAAGTATGGGTGTACTGGGAATTTTCACAGCTAATAAGGTATTTTTCTAAGATTATATTACTTATGCTATTGTATTTTGATGAAAGTTCGAATAGGTTCGGTTTTATTCAAAACTATAAGTGTCGGTGTGTCGGCCCATTATAATTTGTACTTTCACACGCTTTTGCTGAATAAAACAAGGAACAATGAAAAATATTGATACCTTGTTAGCGCGCTTAGAGAAGAATCAAACCGTAATAGTAAAGTTTAATAGATCTAATACGTTGTAAATGAACCCCAACATACACACATAAGTGAAAAAACTTTAAATGAGAAAATTTGTTTTCCACCGAGTGCCTCGGGAATCGAACCCAAGACCTTGCTATTTCCGGTAGCACGCCTATACCCAATACACTACGGAGGCCAACATACTTTCAACAAGCCATCCGGCATTGTTTAAATGCGTCGAGACAGCGAAATATATATAAATCAAATTAGTATGGATACAACAATCATACGTGAATAAATTACAGATTTTTAAATATTTAGGGTTAATTAGTTAGATAGATCTAATACGTTGTAAATGAACCCCAACATACACACATAAGTGAAAAAACTTTAAATGAGAAAAAGTTTAAAAGTAGTAAAGTTTAATGTCATTTTAAAAAATAAATTGTTATTCACCGCGCTCTTGTTACCTATTTGAAACAATAGAATTCAAATTTCGTCTTGTGGTGGAAAACTAACTGCCAAACAAAGTTCAATTGGAACTTTTACCTTGAAGTGGATAATTATTCAGATCTGTAGCATAATATCTCATACCTTTTGGATGTACCTACTGTATATTATGTTCATATACACCAAGTTTCATATATTTGCGATTAATAATACAAAGTTGGGAGATATGTTTTGTGCAAGTTTTGTGGAAAACTAATAACACCAAGAATCGAAAATAGTCGCAAGCGATTTAAACTTATTGGACGAAATTTAATTAGGTAGCTACTTAGGTATAGGATCTACGTACTGCCTGAATTTTTTCAAAATTTTCAGATGGTTTTATGTATTTTTTCTTAATTACCTACCGTTAATTGAGCTCACATCGAGCCCCAAGTCGTACCAAGCAGTTTCAAATCCACATTTGAACGACTCTCGCATCTAAATTATTAACATTTGGATATCCTCTCCAGAAATTTTTGTGAAAACTATATATGTATAGAAAAGTCTTTATACGATTTTCGACACACGAGCGGTTTAAGGTCTAAAACCGCGAACCACAAAACTTGATGTTTGCTCGGAAAGTTTCTCTCTAATTGCAATTAGTCCGTATTTGCGACACCTATATTTTCGTAAAATGTAACCCCAAAAATTGCCTTCAAAATATTTCAAACTTTTTTTTGTGCACCAAATTTAATTAATTGTCCGTTGAGCCGGCACCGAGCTCCAAGTCGCCCCAAGCGCTTTCAAGCCCACATTTGGACGACTCTCACATCTTAACTATATTAATATTCGAACATACTCATCAGGAACTCTTTTGTGGGAAATTTTCGGCTTTATAAAAAGGTTTATAGAATTTCGCCATATCTGTTTTAGTTTTTGACGCGCGGGCGGTTTAACGTCTAAAAACGCGAACTACAAAACTTTGTTGGCACGGAAAATTTCTCTCTAATTGCAATTAGCCAGTATTCGTAACACTTTTATTTTTATAGAATGAACACAAAATTTGTCTTCGAAATAGTCCTAACATTTTGTAAACTAAATTTCATATTTTTGCGATCAATAGTACACAGAATAGATATTCAAAGTTTTCTGAAAAAATTTCTTACCGTTATCCTAGGCCGATTCACCCCGACTTTCTTCATTCACATCACAACTTTAGAGCAACTTTTCTGCTCTAGGCAGTGACAATTATTTAAAATTTTATTTAAAAAAATTTTAATTTAATACGAAAGTTAAATCCCATCTTCTGCGTTAAATGTGGTCTCCTCATAGATGTCGTGTTTCTTTTCTAATGTTTGGGCAATCTGTCGTACGATGTCATTGTGTCTTTTTATCCTCCCCTCTTTCCCGAAGGTACACTCGCCGATGACGTGTCCCAGTGTTTCGTTTTTGGTTCCCCATCTCCTGCACTTGGTGTCCGTTTGGCTCCCACTCCTGATGAGGGCCTCTTTACTTTAACTCCAAAGGTGTTGGTTCGGATTTTAAGCATGTCTATATACTCTCCGGGTCGAAGGGCAGTTTGGTTAACCCTTTAAGGCGTAAAATTATCTGGGCATTATTTTTTATTATTTTTTGTAAATTTCCCATTGATACAGTAATTTATAAGTTTCTAAATCAAAATTTCAAATTTTATTATTACCAGGTCTCCGAAAAGTAGTAGTAAACCATTTTACCAGTGATCGTTTAGGGAGAAATAAATGCATGAAAGTACCACTATTATAAATAAAACGATTTCTGAGTGTTTATAGATTATTTGTCCTTAAAAACTTTTTTATATATTTATTTATATAAATATATTATACAAAATTATAGAAGAACATAAAAAAATTGTTGTGGAATACACCACAGCGAAAAAATTAATTTTCAGAATTTTCTGCTTGTTCCTCCGATATTTGCAGCATATCTTCCAATTCTTCCTGAGATAACCCCTTCTTCCAATATGCGTACTCTTGATACTTGCTCATCTGAAAATTGTGTTATTTCTTGGCGGTTCTTTGTAAAGGAGGCTATTTTGCACCTCAAGTTTCACCTCAACCTTTCTTAGAATTTTAATAAGTGACTAATAAGTAACCAGTAGTTTGCTGTGGTGTTATTTCTGAAATCGTTCGCTCCTTTTCCCTGAGATTTTTGTTGCGCCCATTTGTTTTGCTCTTCTGTTTTTAGTTGTATCTTTTTCCCGGTTAGTGCTTTGTACGTCACTGGAGTGTCCAACCACAACTGGTTTGCCGCTCTCTTCGCTCGTGGCCCAAACTTGTCTTCCATTGCAATTCTTCGAATTATTGGGTCGTTGCGTTTTATCATTGACGAGAGCAAAACCCGAGTCCTCAATCCCTCTTTCTCGTGTAGAATAGCTGGTCTGTTGTACACTCGTTAAGGTGTAGTATCTTTATACAGGCCGCTCTAATTTCGTCGGCGATCTTTGTTAGTTTCGTCTTTGAGGGCGAGTCTGTGCGTGTACTTTGGGATGATGTATTGGCATAAGAGGGTCGCTTTTTGATGTGGTTTTAAGGGTGATTTAGTGCAGAGGTGGGCAGTTTTCGTCATTTTTTCGTATTGGGCTTGGTTTGATAATCCCTCATAGATGGTGTATGTTGCGCCAAGGTAATCAAATGGCTCGTCCACTGTATAGTTCCTCAGGTTGTTATTTTGTATCGTGACGTTCAGCTCTTCCGCCGCCCACGTTTTCTTTCCACTTTTGATTACCGTTATCCTAGGATGATTCACCCCGACTTTCTTCATTCACACAACTTTAGAGCAACTTTTCTGCTCTAGGCAGTGACAATTTTTTAATATTTTATTTAAAAAAAATTTTAATTTAATATGAAAGTTAGGTAAACATAATATTCGTGTACAGTGAGTTTTGAGCATATCTCTTTTTAGCTCGTCCAATAGAGTAAAGGAAAATAAATTTCAATGTAAATTTTGAGCAAATTGTTTTTTTACTGTTAGGTATGTAATGTTTTTTTTATGATCGTAGAATTAAAAAAGCAAAATTTGTATACATAATATAATATGCAAATTTATTTTTATTCTAATTTACCGAATCTAGAGCAATCAACATTTTATGCAATTGATTATAAATGTAGTTTAATAGATTATTCGATTAAATAATACGGCAATTACAATCTAAGGCATATTTGCAATAATTAATTGTTTATTTTAATTTCTATTATGTTCGGTTTTTATAATAATAGTCCAGCTCTGTTTAATTTTTGTTAAATGTTTATGGAAACGTGTGCTTTCTTTATATAGGCTCACGATATTGATAGATTATTTATTTGGCCTTAGAATCTCGTTGATGGCGATGTAACGCTCGCATTTCTACAAGAATAATTTATTATTGATTTGTTCCCAAATTTATCGCAAAATATTATCAGTCGTAGGCTATAGATAAGTAATAGGAACCTATGTGGTTGGTTTCTCCATTGCATTCGTATCACATCACCATCATTATATTCAGCTCCTATCTAAATAATTATTTAATATTTTATGCTCCGATTTCAAACTAAATGCATCGAGTAATCTACAATTCCACATATAAAATGTAATAGTTTGCGGTGCAAAAAAGGTGGTGGTGGAGTTTCCAGTTACCTACCTCTAAAAATGTTAAAATTAGTTTTTTTGACAATTGGAAAAAGTCAGTCAGACGAACAGACGGGAAGACACGAACAGACAGTAATTTGAATATAAGTAACTTATTATTCTACTCAATTTTTTTCATTTGCACTTTCCATTTTCAGGTGCTCCTTCTATATTTGTTACTCATTTGGTACTATTTGTACTAGAAAAATCTAAATTGCGATTGCTAGCAATATAAAAATATTTTAATGAAAATGCAGATATTTATTAGGAAAAATATAAAGAACTAAAGAAACAATAAAAGTTGTACTTGGTTCATTTTAGTTATTTTTATAAAAATATTCATTAATTTGTTCTTTCCGTGCAGTCTTATAAAGAATGTTGGGTAATTTTCATTCTAGGTGCTTTTAATAAAGTTTATTTGGAAAATAAAGATACTTTATTGCTACGACCTAATTACGTTAGTGTATTTATTATCGTAGGTACAATTTTCACGAATATTTGGTCTCAAATATAATTTGTGGATATTACTTATATCTGGAAGGATTACTACAATTTAAAAATATTACACGTAGTAAATATTCATCATCACTTACGTCTTTTGGTTGTTGCCAACAATTTCATTCATAAATAAGAGGCGAATATTTTCAATAATTTTCTTATTTATTCGGTCGAAATTCATGAGGTCGCTAAAATTTTTTCTGCAATTTGTTGAAAATTTCCCAAGAGCCAATCTCATACATGCTGCTAACCTAACCTAAGTAGATAATATAGGGGGACACTTGACGAAATATTCGAAAATCTCATACACGAAATTTTATATTCCTAATACGTATGCACGTAATATGCGTGTGTAGTATTTTAAAAGTGTAAAATTCTATTCTATTCGATCAACATGCCATTATTTTTAAAATGTAAATAGTCCAGTAAAGTAAGGAAAACAACCACAACCACAAAATTAATCAGAAAATGTTTAAACAATAATTTACATCAACATGAAAGTTTCGACAGTGACTTTAACATCTTGTGAATTTGAAATTAAGCCTGGTAGGGCTAAACTGTATAGAACCTTTTTTGCAGAGCGGAAAATTTTCTACAAAAATTTCCAGGGCTGTCTTCTTCTAATATTAATAGTTTATACGTGAGAGTTGTCCAAATGATCACCTCAAAATGAGTGATTTCCGCGTGACGTGGGAACTTGACGTTCGACGTATGTCGAATTAACAATTAAATAAAATTTACGCAAAACCCTCGTCTGAATATTTTTAAACAATTCATACAGTATCTCTAGGTATTATAAAAACATTTTTAGCGCAAATTTCAAGTTAATGTTTAGTTAACGAGTCTTAAATTTTTGTATTCTAATTATTATTTACAACATAATATCATTCTAGTGTGTTGGCAAAAATATTAAACTGAACCTACACGTATTTTTCTGTGTTCTAGACTTTATCTCTATACAACATTGGTACAACATTTGTGGATTCGACTGTAGTAATTGTTTAAAAAAATATTAAAATCAATTGAAGCGTGAAAATAATCCAAGTTACCTACCTATTTTTACGACTCATAGTACACTCGAGCTTTAGAAAGAAATTCAAAGTTTATGAAAAATTTGATATCCATAAGTTGATTTGTTTATTACAATGACGATTCTAAAATAATCCCGCAAATTACCAACAAAAATCTCTTTATATTAGTATACCATCTAGGTACTCTCGGAGCAATAATCATTGGCCGCTATAGGTTGCTTAACGACTACTTTGTCCGCAAGTTCGCAATTTCTGTACTGCAATTTTACGAATTGAATGGAATGTTTTTTAGTTATAGCACTTTCTCGATTTTTATGCCATTATCTGCTAAAATGCATATGAAAAGAGGAACGTTGCCGCTTACTAGTTGTTCTCAATACATTTTTGTATGAATTTTGTTAGAATTTTTTGATGGATATATTACACATTTTTCTTAATAATTGTTAGTTGAGCCTTGGAGCTTTCATTTGGAGGGCTCTTTATAGTCTAAACCATTAGTAGTATTAAAAGAAGGTCGCTTAGAACTTTTTTGTAAGAAATTTTCCGTTTCTTCAAAAAGGTTTTATACTTACAATTTTACCCTATGTGGCTTAATTGTCAATATACAAGCGGTTTAAAGGCGAAAAACGTCAAAAAGGTCAAAACTTGGAACTTGTTTGGTAATTTCTGATAAATTTTCTTTGGTGAAAATGTTTATTCGGCGTTTTCAACTACTGCGTTTTTATTTTTCAATGAAACATCCTGTAGGTAATTACGTAATTACAAATTTAACGATTATATCGGATGATAAGAAAAAAGAACTGAAAAACGGAGGACATAGGTGTATTTAGGGAGAAGCAAAGGTCGATATGACCTTTTTATTTAGACGCGACAAGACTAGCAAATTATAAACTGGGCGCGATTTATATTTTTTCGCATATATCTTTTGCCCAACTCTGTAACCAACAACTTGACTCAAATACGTCCTCTTCGGGTCGAATCATTGTCAAAGAATTTATCGCGATTAGTTTAATTTACATTCATTAATTATAAAATTTTATATTTATCGCGAGCTTTTATTTTTGACATACTTTTTAATTAAAACCCTTGAAAATACATTCAAAACGACCTAAGAAATATTTTAGATGTAGTGTTCGTGCCACAGAAATTTAGTGTATAATTAAAAGAATAAAAAGGTTTATACGCAGCACAGTTTTATGAACGTTGGTGACCTGCCCGAGCAAACAAAAGTTTCGGTGTAGGTAGTTTTTTACACTCTTCAACTCTAATCCAAATATTATTAAAGTCTTTTATTATAACGCGAATGTTGGCTAGTTTACTGTTTTGGCTTTTTTTTCGGTAGGTATATACGAGGTAGCACTTTAAATTTTAGCAACCGTTATTTTAATTATATTTTTTTTCTTTTAACTGCTCGGGTTTTAAGAAATTGTGCGAACTTTACTTTTTTAAATTTTTATTACAATAAAATTGCTCGAGAGTTGGTGGTTTCTAAAATGGGTCAATGATTTTAAAATTAATGAAACTAGAAACAAGAGTAATGTACCAAAACAACTATTTTATACTGGTGGCTCTTTCTAGAGTCTCGTCGAAAGTTGAGATTTTTTTGGCTATTTATCTCCTGCGGAATATGCTTTATAAAAATAAGGGACACTTAAAAAGTTCGACGCTACCAGCCAAGCAAATTGAGACGTCTCTCTTTTACGTAAAAATATCGACACGTTTGTTGATAGGCACTGTAGCGCGATTTGAAAACTAAGGCGAGGAAAGCATATCTTCTGAATTTTTAACGCTCGCGAAACAAATGTATGGTAACAATATCGAGTTCTGCATTCTGCAGTAATGTAGACAGATAGGTTCTATAAAGTTTTATGAAGTAACTCAAAAATGTAACATTCGGTCATAAAATTGTGTATAGCAAGCAGACCGATGCGTTTTGAAGGCGGTTGCGCCAGTAATATTGGACCCCCATTAACTCGCTCTTTAAATAATAATTATTTTAGGGGATAAGAGACCCGCACAGTATTCGGTATTATTGTATAATTAAAATTAGTATCTTGGCGAGCAATAATTTAGTCAACCGAACGTTCTTTTGCAGATGGTCGATTTTATGCACGGAAAGATTAATGCTCCGTGAACTTGGTGAAATGAAAGAAAATATTTTTATTTTAATAGCGGTTTTATTAAAACTATACTACCTAGTTTAAAATTTATGCTTTAAACCTTTAAAGCAACGATAGTATTCGAATAAGTTTATTAACAGCTGCCGAAACTTACTTTTAGCAACCTGTCGTTTCACCTGGCGCTATCCAGGTGCACCCTTACATATGGCTTTTTCGTATCCGTAATAGGTATCTGTTTGCTAGTTATTATTAACCAACTGTCTGATTAGGTCTTTAAGGAAGGGGAGCTAGAGATATTTGGAGAAAAAGTAATAAGGGGACAATTATTACAATTGCGTAATTTGGAAACACAACTTTTCTCTAGGGGGTCTGGGATTGACAAATAATTCTTGAACATTCTTTCTAAAGAGTTTATTGCAGAAATATATAACCCATCAATTGCAGTTTACAAAATTAATGTTACTGCAACTGATGTGGTAGGTACCTCGCACCTATGCCGTTTTCCAAGCACAAACTATCTACAGTTCATCAAAACTAAACGTAACCTAACGTGACGAAACTTTTATACGTTTCGTGTAATGCACCGGATTGTTCATTGATCATTACTCGTACATTGACTTATTGAGAAATAAACAGACAGCTTGAGAAATTGGGAACACAGTCAACTTCCAAACTAAAATTGACTAATAAATAGAATGGAATAGAATTTGGAGGGGGTATATTGTCATTTTTGGCGCATTAAAAAAAATTTACGTTCTTAATAACTGAATCAAATGAAAGTTTGTTTTATCGACAAAATGAACTTTTAAACGAAATCGATACAGAGTGGCCCACACTAGTTTGGTGACATTTTGGAAAATCTTGGCTCACACGTTTTAGTTATTTTATTATAACTTGGGAGATTTAAAAACAGGAGTCTATAGGCAACATATTGTAGGGCTTTAGTTTTGGTATAGTCAATATTTTTAAATTACTATTTCAAAATTGGCTACTTTTTTAAGGAGCAAAATTTTGAAAAGTGTTAGCTCTCAATCGGCTCCTACTGTTTTTTCTACTTTTGGATATGTCGTAAATACCGAAGTTCTTAATCAAACCCCGTTTGTTTGGTTTGTTTATTATAGGCTAAGCCGGAGTTATGATTTTTTTGAAGGTTAAAATTTCAAAAATTGTTAATTTTGTGTAGGTAATTCTAAAATATCGTTAAATTATCTGTCCCATGATAGATTCTGAGCATACTATTGTTTGTTATTTCCCGTATCTTTTTTAATATTTTGAGACATTGTGGATTTAGCTTCAACAAGTACGAAAAAGCCCTGTTATAGCTATGGCAATATTGATGATAACGAATAACGAAGAAAATTATTAAAACACCCCATTATTGCTGGAAATTTTTATATAAACTCAAGATGCCATCCTTAAATATACTATACAGAGTGTATGCATGCACTAAAAAGATCTTTTTGTTGCGCCCCTTATTAAAAATTGAAAGCTTCGTAAAAGCACGAAATTTGTATAAATTTGCAGAACGACTCGAAGCTCTTTAAATATTAAAAAATAATTTCGTCCGTCACAGTTTCTATTTATATTTCGTAATTATTAGAAATGCACAATGAATTCCTGTTTATATTCGTTTATAAATAGTGGGCGTAAACTATACACCTACATTATTAGCGCGGCTATTTGAAGATGATAAATTTTAACGAGACATAAATACGGTTCGCACTAATTGCCAATCGGTAATTAAATGACTATAGCGTCGAACTAAATTATTCTTAAATGCCCTTAATTTTTGTGTGTACCTACTTTATTTTTCCTTTGGGTAATTGTAAATTATATTTTAATTAAAATCGATGATATGTAAGTAGTAAGTCGTTTAGTCGTTACCATACATTTTGCATTAATCGATGAGTTTTTTGGTTGCGACTCGCAACATTTACAAAAATAGAACTTCCCAATAAATAATTTTTCTCGTAGTTTGTGATCAAGTGGGAAGGAAACGCGAGATTTTGCTCTGCTATTTGAAAACAACTAGCAGAAATACGGAAAACTATACAATATGACCAAAAGTTGCAATTTGCAGCGTTAACATAAGCCATGGTCACACGGTCTTTGAACAAACTTTTCGCTTTTCCACCCAAAGCAGGAATTTAAACTCCAATTAATTAGTCTATCGACACAATTAAGTTCCCTAGATTCTTTTTTCCCTTTTTGATAAATTTTGGTTTGTTTCTGCCCGTTCTCGTACAAGAGCCGATCTATATTAGTTAAAAATGCGAATCGACAGAAAGTTTTTCTCCGGATAAATTGAGTGTTGGATTTTAAAAATTAACCCGCAATTTTTTGAGTCGTTTGAACAAATAGCTTAATAGGGTATGTTGGAGAAACATTTTATTTCGCCGTATTGATAAATTAGACACCGACAGGGTGGAATTAGTAACTATTAGAAAGAAAAATAGAATTTTATTAAGGTGACCTAATTTAATAATTAATTTATTCGTAATTTACCTTCCAATTATTTGACGAATTATTTATGTCTCGTAATGTTCTTTTCGTTATTTTGTTAGCGGTTTACGTGTATAACTCGTATTTCTTAATTAATTAATTTTAAATTAAATTTTATTATTGAAATAAAATGTTATTTAGAATAATGGAATATTTTGGAAGTGCCTAAAGTGGTTTATTGCTAAATATGGATTTGAGTGTTAAATTAGTTTGAAAAGTTTAGTCGAATATTAATTAAATTTTAAAATTAGTTGTACTACGCTTGCGAGTTATTTGTTTTTCTAAAAATTTATGCAGTACAATTTTGAAAGGAATCGCCGAATGAAGATGAATATTACATTAAATTTGTAACAAACTAACGTAGTCTCTTCTATATAGAAACAGAATTTACATAATTTAAGTAACTTAAAACCAACTAAAACTAATAGGCCAAGAGCTATAGCAAACATTATACCACTTGATATTATTTCAAAGATTCCATACATAATTTGGGCACACGGCGGTGTTTGTACGACAGTCGCCGTTAAAGATGATCAGACTAGCGCATAAGCGGTAACTTGACAAAGTGAGAGGTCTGAATTGGACAGACGTTGCTATAAATTACTATAAATTATATTTGGTTTTTTCTTCAGACTAACGGCTTAGGTGCTCGAACGTGTTAGAGTTTGACAAAAATTCCAAAATGCCAAATATACTGTTTTTTAGTTTATCGCTTCTAACTCGACAACTACGCACTTTTAGAGAAAACTGTTCTTATAGAAAAATAAGCTAGATTAAATTTTCTTCAAATTATGTCTCTTAGGTTTTTTATATCAGACGAACGGATTAGGTTAGGTACTAAAGCGCGTTGAAGTTAGTGTAGAGAACCCTGCTCGGCTCGAGTTTTTTGGGTTTCAAAGGCGTCTACCGCCATGAATGCTGCACTTAAGCCTGTCTATACCATAGTATTTTTAGAATCTAAACAAAAAGTGCAATTTTTGTATATATTGTACATTTTCCGTGCACTCTATGATTTAATTAGGACATACATAGGACCAAGAGACATACTTTTATTTTTGTATATGAATACTTTCCCCATAAAGTGCGTAGTTTTTGAGTTAATATTAGCGATGAACTAGAAAACAGCTCTTTTAAACAATTTTGAAATTTTTTTCTTACTTTAACGCGCTCTAGCACCTAAACCGCTCTGAAGAAAAAGCTTATAAAAACTTGTAACGCGGCAGACGAGTGATTTTATATTGGCTATGGAAAAGTACATACTTTTAAATAAAAATTATAAATCTTTGCAAAAATATCAAGTAACGAGTAACACAAGTAACTAAAAATAACCAAATTGAATAATTTTGTATGGGGTGGTCTGGAAAGCGATAGCACGTGAAATGGCGAATTTTAACAAAAGCCGAAGTATACATGAGTATACCTAATATATCAATATGTATCAAATTTGTTGGTTTTGTATGGTATCTAAATTCACTTGTTTTTCCGTTTCGGATATAGTTACTTTATTTTGTTGAATACGAACAGACATGATACTATTTCAATTCCCCACGTTAATACTAAAGTGTAAAGTGCGCTAAGTTAAGTTATTTGTCGATGATTGAATTTATAGCAATGCCATCCCCTTAATGACAAGAGTACGCCACTCAAAGGTTTCTCAAAAAGTGAGCGTTTTTGAACGTATATGCAAATTGTTATGCACTTTTTCAACTTTTCAAAGTTTCATTGTATCTACTAGCAAGAAGTTGAAGGGCGACTTGGTAATAGTAATAATGAGCCACCTTATAAAACCATTTTAATTTTGATCACATATTGTATTATTTCGTGGCAAATAGTAATAAAGTAAACAGTGGGTGCCTACAACCTACCTACATAAATTAATTTTATTAAAGCGTAATAATAATATACATACAAAATTTGTTATTTTGTAAATATAAATTTGTATTTTGTTTTGAATATTAAATTTTCAACTTTGATATAATATTCCATTGTAAAGAAAATTCGAAAGCTACTACATTATAAAAATAGATTAAAGTACATTAACACAAAAAAGGCTAATTTTGAAATTTTTCATACTGTTGTAGGCACACGAATTAATCAGACAACGGAAGTTGACGAAATTTCACGCTTAAATTCTCATGTTTGTTCTATTGTTTGTTGTTAGCGAATGGCAATGGTAGTTTAAGTTTTTATAATAAAATTTATTGTGATACAGCTCTTACGTAATCGCCATTGTAATAAGTCCGCATCATTACTTTTTGATTATCTTTTTGTATGTTGCATCGATTTGCTACTAAAAATTTCCCTCGTCGAACGTGTACTTATTGTGTTTGTTGTATGTGATGACCTCTATTCACAAAATATTCTTCATTTTACTTTAATTTAATTAGCGCGAAATTTCTCTTTATGATTTTTGTGAATTACATTGTGTTATTTTAACATTGAAGCCAATGAAGCGTATGCGTATTTCGATTTGACCGGAAGTTGTCTATAGAACGGAAATCGTATTGATATATCGACATCGGAATATAACCGTAGAATTCAACTTCGTCTAATATGTTGAAAATATCATAATTGTTTCATTTTTTTTTATAAAATCTTATATTCAGTCCAGTAATTTCATTCCATTAGTAGATATACAGTATACATACGTACTCTCTCGATTTTTTCGTGGATTCTATTAGTACATACCCAATAGAAATTTTTTGTATCTTTCATGAATCAAATAAGTGGGGTTTAAAATGGAACATGGGCTCCAAGCTCGATTCCACTAACGTACGTTATCATTAAATTTTTGAGCGAGCACCGCACCTCTCTTTAAAGTGCTATAAAGTCGTTGGTCGTTGGTCGATGTCTAAGTAGATTTTTGACAACCATGGAAGTTGAGTGCTACTCGTAAAAATATTGACTACTTAATATTAGATGGAGCTCGTGATCAGAAGTGTTTACAACCAAACTGTACGAAATGCTCATTTGAACGATCTCATCTAGCTCTCTATAGAATGCAGCAATAATAAACTATAATTAACGAGCTCTTTAGAATGGTGGAACACGAAAGAGCCGAGTTTATTTTATTAAAAACGGAAATAATCTGCCCTAATATGCCGTATAATGACCATTCTTTGTAACACCTACATTGTATCCCTAATTATAAAAAAGAAGAAACTGGCGAAATTGGAATAAAAATGGCGTGTAATAATAACTCCGCGAGTCTCGGAAATAAATTATACAAGAACTAATTCTTTACCCAGATTTAATTTCTTAAATGTATAGCAAACCGTTCTCTTGTATAAAAGCAATATTAAAAGGAAGAGAGAAAAAATCCATCACCTCATTCCTTATTTATTCGCTTTTAAAAGGCCCCGTAATGAAATTCGGTTTATCAACGAAACTATCCAAGAAAACCTAAAATTAAACGTTTTTAACTTAAAAAATTTTTTTTAATTATAACTAATTATGTTTTTTTAACATCTAATTAGCTTCGTGAGTTTATGCTCAATGATGCATCTAGTTATGGATCTCACGGCTATACGGGAACGTTAATTGAAGTAGCAAACTACGGCGTCTATAAATAAATTAAATTTTTAAGTAAATTGCTTTCGCTTTATTACACAATTTCGCTAATTTTTATGAGAACGTACCAAAAGCGCGAAATAAAAATTTTTTTAACTCCGCATTTTTTAAGTTTTCGTTTTACAAGATAACGGCACTAAAACGTATTTCCATCATTTAAGTTTAATTAAAATATTTTCAAAATTTTGAATTTTACCCGTAACTATGACATACCGAGTGTGTGCCCAGCTGTTGATAAACGAACCGAGTGTAAGATGTATTTTAATGTGATAACGAGAGCGAGTAAAGCTATTATCACTAAATGTATTTATGGTTATTGTCATGTTGATAGTCATTTTGAAAATAAAAGTGCATAACATTAATAAGTCATCGCTACGTATATTTTATGTTTAATTCATTCTAAGATCGAGTTTCAAAGTGTTAGCATCGCGATAGAAGTTAACGTAAATTATTGTATTTGCCAATTTGGTATCTATCTCATTACAAATTAACTACTAGTTATGTATTAGTGCTATTTTATTGTTTTCCTTACCCGAGTGACTGAGTTGGGCAAATATAATATTTGTTTGCTCGTTCGAGAAATATCCTCGTGTTTCTGTTGTTTCGGTACTGTACTCTAAAAAGTTCCTGGATAGTGTCTCCAACGAAATTTAGTACCGAATTTGTGAAAGTGGGCGGAGGTAACGAAAAGGTAACGTTAAGTTTGATTCTTAAATTTGGCCTTTAATCTATACAGAGTTATCGCCAAGGGCTCTTTTACTTACAACCGATTAGTAAACTGCTAAATAGGTAGCTGTTCGAGAAGTTTGTCAAAATTGTTACAAATCTGGAAAAATTTAATTTGCGCTTCTATTTTATTATTTCGCTGCTTCGAAATTGTAAATATTTTATTCATTTCCACCACATTTTTGTTATTTATGCAAAGGATTAAAATTAACCGCAATTAAATTGAATTTAATTGTAAAGAATAGAAGTAAAAGAAATGTTTACACTAAAGCAATTTAATTAAAAGCATTTGTTGTTCGAGTTTTTTTGTATTTGCGCGCGGGTGTAGAGGGAGGGAAATGGGAAGCTCATTTTAATTTTGAGTGCCTATCTCTGGTAATAGTAAGTTATATTCTAACAATTGAGAATCTTGATATAATGGGAAACTTTTACTGTATCGAATAAGTTACTCGTGCATACTACGTAGCGCACTAGGATGGATACTCAAAATTGCATTTTAATTAAAAAACTTTATTTTATTCGATATAAATACATTTACATTGAATGGAACCTGTGATACTTACCAGTATTGTCGATTATATGTCAAATGATATAAATAATACAGGATGACCTAAGTTTTTGGTGACACTAGAAAGATAATTTTACAGTCTTCCAAACAACTTAAATATTCAGGGTATTGTACTTAAAATATTAAATCTAAACCTATTTCCGGCTAAACCGAAATTTTTGGAAAAACAAAATATTACGAAATAATTCAAAATTTTTGAAATGGTACCCTTCAAAAAATTATAACTCCGGTTCTGACCATAGCAAATAAACCAAACAAAAGGCGTTTGATTAACAACTTCGATATCTATCACATATCCAAAAATTAAAAAAACGTTTGAAGCAGCTTTTGAGAAAATTCTTTTTAAAACTATAGTCAACTTTGGTTCTTTAAAAGCAGTCAATTTTCAAATTATTTTAAACATAGACTGTATCAAAACTAAAGTAGAACTAAAAAGGTGGACAATGAAATAAAAAAAATGTTTTTTTGGCTTTTATTGGGCCACCCTGCATGTATGTATGTTCGAAATTACCCGACTTGCGTGATTATCTCTCAAAAATTTCTAGTGAAAGTGCCTGCTTCGTCCAAATATTATTACGTTATGTTTTTCCCAAAAGATTTTTTACCGTCGATAGAGAATAGTAATTGATTAATTTAGGCGTCGCAAACATTACGTTGTTTCTGTCTCCCTATTATTATTAATTATAGCCTCGAGTGTTAGCTTTGCGCGTCGTGATCTCTGCTGGCCCGTGTTTTTGGATGTCGTGCGTAGATAATAGATTCAAAATCTTGTTAGGCTTTGAATATTTATTATTTATGTTTCTTATTTTTTTTCGCTGCGGTATGACGAACTTTTCATACAACACCCTGTACGTTCGTTCGCGATTTACGTCACATTATTTACATTGTTTAATGAACTAACTTTCCCGTGCTATTCCAAATGAAGTTTATTACCGCCTCGCAGGTCGCAGGGTCGAACGAATAGAAACTTTTGTTGCTAATAACTAGGATTAGTCCCGATTCCTTTTTAAGTTACATCATAATAATGTACTTTGGCGTTGGCGAAAGTCCTTGTAGACGCCGAAAATACTAATACACACGTAATGATAAATTAGTAGACACTCGTAAACTGGGTCACCAAAACTGCTCCAGGGGCTTGTATTATAGTCTCTCTTCTACCTTCTACCGATTATTTGTTATCGATATCGAGCGTTGTTTTGTGCAACATTTTTACTCCATTTTAATTTGTCTTTTATTTTATTTACAAAATAACGAACTTTAAGGAGCTGTTAGGGAGTACACTGTTTACACCTGGCTTAACTCTCGTCTTGCTTTCCACATTATACGAATCTTTTCAAACATCTTTTGCAATGAGTCGTAAAATTTGTTTGCCTAACGTTCAATTAATTTACGTTATCGGCGCGTACTAAGTAATTAATCGGCATCGCTGTCCAATTATTAATATATTAGGGTGGTATTACGTACTAACATAAACAGTCCTATCGTAACAGAGATATAGCTGTGTTAGTTGTGTGGTGTATTAATTTATTTGTTTTAAAATTTGCTCGCTAGAAGACTAGAACATAAGAATTAAACATTTTTTAAATTTGGATCAATTACCAATTACTCTCTTACACCTATTGACGTTTATCAAAAAGAAAATTCTATTTGGAAAATTTTGTTTTCCAAAGAAAATGTTTTTCGTTTAAAAAAACAGGACTGAATCGAATTTTTAAAAATTCCTAATGACCTGTATAAATGTTTATAAACTTGCCTTTTTTGTCTTTTATAATGTTCTAGTTAAATTCCGTATAAAAAGTTCTTTTTATAATATGTATACAAATGACAGTATTGAATTGAAAAGTTAAGTGCTCTACCGTTAACAAAAATTAGGGCTTGCGACGGAAAAACATTTTTTTAAATAGAAAATTCTCTTCTTTAAAACGTCAGTTTAATTGTCCACGACCCATTAATTAAAAGCTGGAAAAATTCTAAAACGAACGCATCTCGGTATACGATGGGATTCAGATTCAAGTTGCTTTACAATTTCAATATCCGTTTACTTATCGATTTAAGCGGTTAAAAACGAGATACACACTACTTAATACAAATTTTCCGAAATATATTTAACTCCAAGACTGTACAGAAATGAGCTTTTCACGTGCTGCGAAATTACGGCGAAACTTCAAAGCAAAGGTTGGTCGGTCCGACAGACGAAAAGCTTGCCAACTCGCGATCTACATCATCGCTATTTAATATTAGCCATTATTTACATATCTATTGTTTAACGCGAATTAATTTTGTTTTCTTTTTGTTTTAGGTAAGAAATTCCTTTGTTTTCTAACTTCTTGGCAACGTAAGTAGAGTGCAGTATTTTTGGTAATCGATATACGAGTTTTCTCGTCTTGGCCGTGTTTTATAAATGATCATATTTAATTCTTTTTGTGTTTCCCGATTTTAACACAAGTTTAGTGTTCGCTAAAAATATATTTTTACAATACTTACCTACGTATATCAAGTTTTCTCTGAAATATTTCGAAAACTCTTTGTATTTCAATAAGCGTTGTATCATTTTTCAGGGGCTTTTATAATGAAAAGTTGGAAGTCGGGTATCGGATACTCCGCTTTTTGTATTACATCTTAAGTACATCATACTTGTGTACACTCAATAAACTATCATTATTAATTTAAATATGTAAAAATGTACCGGGTTTTACAAGTAAAAAGGTCGATAAGAATAGATTTTGAGCCAAGTTACATGAATTTTAACACCGAAGTGACAATATCCGACGAATGGTTTGTTTTGGACGCAACGCCTTTCGAAGGGTCTAGTGATGGATTCATATACTAGACAAATTGTCTTTCTGTATTCTGATTTATCGCTTTTTTATCGATGACAGACGTTCATGGCTAACTTGATTTTTTCATTTTTTTAAATATTCGCCTTTCTGCACCGAAGGCTCTATTTTTATTGCTTTTATTACTTCTTATTTTTCTTAATTTTACGCAATTGTTTGGTTTTTTCTTTCGCTTCATTTGGTTTTCCCATTCTTTGACATAATCAAATCAAATCAAATCAATTTATTTGCGACTTAGTTACACGTCAATACAATAAGCAAAACAGACACAAGCAAACACACAACATAGCAAAGTTACAAATACACAAGTTACAACTATTTTGTTATGAATTTCTTTACACTTTACACTATACTATACACCCTTCTGTAGTAAATATTTCTTTAACGCTAATTTAAAAGGTGCGACATCCTTAATTTGTCTAACCTCTCTTGGCAGATCGTTGTTGAATAGTTCTGCAGCGTAGAGCAGTTCACTTTCGTATTTCGCTGTATGATGAACCTCTAGAACTCTAGAACCAGCATGTCTTTGTTTCTTGTGCCATAGTGATGTTTCTGTACACAACGATAAAAATAATTTGGATGTCTTCTTGTAAAAACCAAGACCTGATATCTGATATATATATATTATACAAAGCCAGTAGTGGCAACACATTTAACTTTACAAACAAAGGTCTACAAACTATCTCTCGGGGATGCGCCAGTGAGTAACCTAACCTAATAGCTCTCTTTTGCAGTTTAAACACTCAATTGAACAAGCAGTCTGTAGCCCCCCTCCCCCCATATCGCCAGCCCATATGTAACCAGAGAGTGGAAGTATGCGAAATAAACGTACTATCTTAAAATACTCCCATCCACTGTATCTTTTAATATTTTCATTGAATATAGAGCCCTGCTCAGTCTCTTGCACAGCTCACTAATCTGGCGATCCCACTTTAACCCTTCATCTATAAACACACCAAGCAATTTGGTACCACTTGCAAATTCGAGTTCTTCATCTTCGCATCTTATCACTACATCTCCCACCACATCCCGCTTGCACATCTTGAAGTGGATCAAGTTTGTTTTGGTAGCATTTAGCTTTAACTTGATAGATTGAAAGTAGTTATTAATATCTGAGATAAGATTATTAGTTACACCAACCAGACACTACAAATTGTCACTTTTTATTTTAAAACTTGTGTCATTTGCAAATTGCGTTGTACTCACAGATGTATTGTCCAATATTAAATCGTTTACATAAATGACGAGTAACAGAGGGCCCAGAATGGATCCCTGTGGTAGGCCTATTTTGTTACTCAAGACCTCCGATATAACATGACTTAATTTAGTTGCTATCCATAACGATATAAACGCCCCCGTACCTTAATCTTCAAGGTATACCTCCTGAAGATGTCTAAAAAGTCCAAAACTTTGTCGATGTGCGCAATCGATTTTTTAGTTATTGCACTAATTAAGACACTATAGAAGACAATACTAATTAGAAACACCCTTAAATTTAACCTCAAAATGTTGCAGTTTGTAAAAAAAGTCGTTGAAAATCTTTAAACTTTAACTGCTTTGAAAGTGAGTAAAAAAGTTAAAATGAAATTTACATCGCCATTACAATATTTTTATAAAAAGAAAAAGTTTTTTGTCGATAATGCAAACAGTGTTTATAAAAAACGAACAATTGGCTTGATACCTTAATTGTTTTACACATTCAAGGCCTTCTGTTTGATTGTTAAATAATTTATATACTATTTTTTGCCTTTGCTTACATCGGTTGCAGTTAGTTACGTTGTTACGTATTAGGCACTTATTATTTAATCCCACATTTACAGTTTAGTATATCTGGTGTGCGTGGATTGTTTTGAAATAACGTCGATTGTTTGTACGATCGTATTTAGTGATGATATTAAAATAAATTATTGTACCTATTATAGGTAACAAAGAGTTACTTACATTAAGGTTCCTATTAATTTTTTTAATGTTCATTACTCGCACGTCCTTGATTGTATTTATAGTAACAAATTGTTTAATGTGTTGGTTATAAATTTCATTTTTTAATCA
The DNA here is from genome assembly GCA_950108345.1 of Malthinus flaveolus. Taxonomy (NCBI): domain Eukaryota; kingdom Metazoa; phylum Arthropoda; class Insecta; order Coleoptera; family Cantharidae; genus Malthinus; species Malthinus flaveolus. The sequence continues at coordinate 1,105,561 of OX467286.1, forward strand.
ATTTTATTTTTTTAATTTCATGCGCCAATTATTAGATCGTAAAGGGAACTCGATTGTCGAATAAATGTTCAATTTTGACATTTAAAAATAGTTAATTAACGTAAGTGTTTTAGTCGAAAAATATATTATACTTTATTACATTAGTATTAGTAGACATACATATACTTAGTGGGTATACAGGGCGGCCAACCTACATTCTTGGTCATATTGGAAGTACTAAAAATGTCGAGAAATACGTTTTTAAAATTCCCTTTCTTAGTTTTGCGGAAAAATATCCAAATTTGGTTTTTCAAATGCAACATCTTTTATATTTTTACTTCTTGCTGACTTCGTCCACTTTGAAAAAGCAATAATATTATGTTCGAATAAAAGTTTTCTCGGCGTTTTCAGAACCTCCCTGAGTCCAAAAATGTAAAACAATGGATGTTTTTAAAAGCTTGTCTGGGGGGTGTGTCTGTGTAACGCCTTAAAACAAAAACTACCAAGGAGATTTTGATGCAATTTAGTTTCAGCCACTTTGGCCAAATTTCATTGACAAAATAAGTTTTTAAATGAAGTCGATACAGGGTGGCTCAAAATAAAGTGGTTATTTTGATGACATTTTGAACCTTCTGAACCCATATTATTTAGACTCGGCTATAAGTTAGTACGCATCAGCCGTAATTACAAAATTATCTTCTCAAATTTTGAAATTCAAAATGCCGGCCAGTATAACAATTCTCTCATTTTCTTGTTTTTTTATTACAACTCTGTAGATTATTTTTCTAATGAAAATCTAATAACAGGAATCTATAGGCAAAATATAGAACTTTAGTTTGGATACAGTCAATTTTTGAAATAATTTCAAAATTGACCACTTCTAAAGAACCAAAGTTGATTATAGTTTTAAAAATGATTTTCTCAAAATCTGCTGCAACGGTTTTTTTAAATTTTTGGATATGTGATAGATATCGTTCTTAATCAAACGTCGTTTGTTTGCTATGATCAAAACCGGAGTTATGATTTTTTTAAATTCACAATTTCAAAAATTATTCTTTTCTTCTTAGATTTATTTACATTAATGTGAGTACCTATATGAGTATTTGAGGTAATAGTTGGGGAATTTTGTACCACTGTCGAAGCTTTTAGTTTTTGCTAGAGATTAAATAACGAAGTGTGAATTTGGTGCTCGAGTTTTGGTCGTATATCAGATCACTTTATTGAAACTTAAATTAAGATATCTATCGAGTTTTGATAGTTTGTGAAGTTGAACACAGTCTCGAAAGAATTTAAATTTCAATATGTATACTTTGGAAAAGCTTTTAGAAGTTTTAGGTACATAAAAAGTTTGGTGTTTTGTATTTTATTTCAAAATAATCGGTTAAAAAAATTCTAAATGAAGGTACTGCGGATGTGTAAAATATATTTGAGTATGGATTACGGTTAAATTTATTTTATGTTTTTTATTACAAAAATTGCGTACTTCACAAGACAATTCTTTTTAACAATTTTTTACGATTCTATTACTTATTTTACTTTTTTTACTATAAACAAACATTTTGTTTACATGTACGTATATTTTTTATCTTGTATAACAATATACATATTATACAATTTAAAATAAAACTTTTTTAAAGATTAGTTTATTACCATTCGTATTGGTAAATAATTTACATATCAGACATACTTATACACGACTTTTAAAACAATCGCTTTATGCTTTCATTTCCAGACCCGAATATAAATATACAGTATGTTTGACGTTTCTGCTTGCCTGAACAGCTAAGAGAATTACCTGTTTTTGAGTAAGTGTGTTGTATTCGAAACCACATTTTATACGTTGTCATTGTTCTTGCCCAAATTTCCAAATTCTTATTAGTTTATTAGTAAAAGTAGCCATTTCGGGAATATCCTACGGTGGAAAATCACGTTCGATCAATTTTTTGCATCGGCATCATTTTGAAACTATACCTACTCTTCAGTTTGAGCGGCGATTTCTCGAATATAGTGGAAATTAGCCGAGTGGTGCTTAGAACATTTTTAATGTAGAATTTTGTGGCGAGCATTTTACCTCTTATGCGTTTTTTGTGGAAATGACAGTTCCTGAGAAAAATGAGAGAAACTGGACGCCCACCTCTACTAACAGTTATTACGATACAAGTACGAAAAATATTTAAATTTTTATTATTTGAAATGAAGTTAGATAGGGGAATATATCGTACCTACCTAGGTACTTTCTTAACAATTTTGGGAGAATAAAACATTTTCTATTATAAATCGAGCTTCTTTTTTAACGGTCCACGAACAATAACAAAGATCGCGTTATTGATGTAAAAAGGACTCATCAAGATGATGTAAGGAAGAAGAGCTAATTACGTCGAGATTAACTTGAGGTTTTTGATAGATGTAGATGCGTTTTTCGTTAAAATGTGGTCACGGACGCTCGCCTCAAATAAGTCATTAAGGATTTTTTGAAGTTTACTTCGAGAAGGAAGTAGGAAGATGTAATTAATATTGTTTTAATGTAACACAACGTTATTTCTTTTTCTGCCTTCTTCTCGCTTCGCAATTTGTACGAATGGAATTAAAACCAAAATTTAAGATACGCATCTTGATTTTTTGAACTCGTAAATTGGTGGAGCGAATCGAAATGAAGTCGTCACACTAATTCGATGTGAAAAATATCGCTGTAAAAGTTTGTTTACATATTTTGTTAAAGTATCTATACCAGTAGCTGCCAAATTACTTAAATGATGTTTCCGCCTAAATAGATTTTGATTAATTTTGTTTTTTAATAACTTTTCGTCCAGCTGTTGTGGAATAGGAGCAAGTGGAATGTGACGAAACAAAATAAATTTAGTTTTTACTCTAAAAAGTTTTTCGAGATTTAACGTAATGGCGTTAGCTTATGGAGTAATGATTTCAACCGTTATAACGGAATTAAACTGAAAATGTTATTGATTTTTATGACCAATAATGCGAATTAGTAAGTTTTTTATTATAGATTTTCGTTACGAAATACGGATTAGATTGTACGTTTTTATATTGTGCGTCGAGATTTTTCTTTTTAGAAAAAATGTTTAGTACAAATCTCCTCTAATTAAAAAGAAATAATTCAAATTGCTTAGTTTCAAAAATAACGCCAACTTGTGGCGCTATAAATATTTCTCGTGAACTTTGGTTTCGATTTGAGCAACTTTTTAAATTTGGGTGCCAATTCAAAAAGAAGTATTAAAGGGAGCATTTTAGATGATTAATTACCTAAGTTATTAATGATCTTTCGAGAAACTTGTGCAAAACACGGACTTTAAAAGGTGTTTATTCGAATCGCGATCGAGTTTTACGAAAAATTTCCTATGTTAGGCCCTTTGGTTACTTTGGTATTATTAGTAGAATTTACATTTTCAGATTAGTTTAACAGCTACTAAACCCTCTCTGCTGTTTTATAAAAATTGTATTAAATTTACAATAAACTGTTATTTGAACAGGCAACCCTCCATACTTCACCAGAAGTTGCCTATTTTGAGGGGGTATTATCATACCCCCTATTAAGTGGTACAGGACATTGTTTTTATAAATAAAGACCCACCGTTCAGTGGGTTAAAATTTAGAAATTTCTGTCAATGTGAGTTAGTAAACCTTGAAAAGAGAATCATTAGCTACAATACTGTGACTGCTACTCTTTCGGAATGAAGTGCGTTACGAAATTAAAGTTTTCGAATTAGCGAACTAAATTATTATAATTCTCAATTAAAATTAATTAGTTTTGAATTTATTGTATGAGGAAGTAGACACTGCTAATTGTAATTACTTAACCGCGCACTTCGCGATCTAAACTCGTGGGTTAAAAATCGTTTTTTAATGTGTCACTCAATTCTAATTTGAGATAATCACTTAGTTTGGCAATTGATTTTTAATTTAGCGAGAGTAAAGGAACAAATTTTACCCCTTCGCTTTTCATGGTATTTGTGCTAATTTCCGACTTCTCTCTTGAGAGAGATAATCTTATTTCCTTTAACTTATTCATTTCCGCATGTCTAAATTCTAATTATTATGCATCTTTTATGTTATTCCTAATTTACTCTCGTGCCAATTAAGTTTTTTTGTAAAATATATAAGTTTTTCTTGTTTTAAGTTTTAAAGATTATTTTATAAGTAAATAGCTATAAACTTGAGGAGTGTATTTTTGTTATAAGTTAAACGTGGTTTACGTTTAATAATATTAAGTCGAGTTCTCTTAATTGCCAAAGTTAAAGAGTTAGTTGTTTCTAAACTTTTTGTTTTTTCAAGTTTGATTTTAGTAGGTAAGGATTACCTTTTAACCTATAAACTTTCAAAATTTGTAGTTTCCATAATGTTCCTTAACTTCCTCTAATCTGAAGACGACAATAATGTATATACTATATACTATCATGTATAATTTCTTAATTCGGGCTTTGACAAATCCGAGACTACAGGAGGTGTTTGTAAATAAAATTCAATCGAAAGCTAATGAAAAGGTAATTTGTTCGTAAAATACCTATAGTCTGCAAAATAATTTTAATTTAGTTTGCAAAAACACACTTTTTTGAGAGTTGAAGGTTGACGCCACTCCTCAATGCGTAGTTCTATTGGTGAGTTCTTCTTGAAATTTCTACCAAACATGCAGTTTTTAGAGGGTGTTTTGGGTTATAATTTCAAGAGAGGCAAATGTCCTAATTTGGTCCACTCACTATAGAGCGTTGTCGGTGATTTTTCGGGACACCCTGTATTGTAGATATTGTAGTTCTTAATCCAACGCCGTTGGTGTGTATTCTACTGCCAGAACCGGAGTTATGATTTTTGAGGGTCAGAAGTTCTCAAAATTGTGTTTTTCTATTACTTAGTGATGTCATAGAATTCAGGCTCAGCCTGAAATGAGATTAGCTTTCCTATTTGAAATAGAACAGTCAGTATAATTTTATATTTTGGAAATTGGGGAGAGCTTCTGAGCATACTATTGATTGGTGATACTTCCAGTATCTTTTTTCTTACTTCGAGAGTTTGTAAAATTAGCTTCATCATAAGTTAAATCGTAAATACGTGTACAGGCTTTAATTTTGTAGTTGTAGTATACTGTATACTTATCTTACATTCATGTACTACACTAATTTAGAGACCGCTATGCACAAATTGAGCAGGGTCTCGGGAAGTTAGACTTATCGACGTTAATCGATGATAATTCTTGAAAATAATGCAAAATTAATCTAAAACTTTTAGTAGGTATATATTCTTAGCCGAGAACAAAGCGCGATAACATTTATTGTTGTATTATTAAATAGCAGTTTGTCAGCTTACAACTGTTACGTCAAATTAATTTACATAATCCTTCAAGTTTAGTAAAGGGCCTGTCTTTAAACCATCATTTTCAACACAGTTTCGTGTTTTATACGTATACATATATATTTTTTTTAATCTCTGGAGAATAATTAGCGTAAGGAGATTTTACACATTTAATTACAATTTAACCAACTCTGGCTTTTTTAAACTTAATTAAAAGTTATTTAAGTTTTTATTTGAAAAGTTGAAACGGTGACGTCTTAAAATCTTATTTTAGCAATTTCTGCAAACTTTTACAGAAAATATTGGAATCGCGGATTTTTTGTTGGTACCTACCTACTTATGGGATCAATGAGGATAATTACCAATTAAAAATTTCTTTTTTTTTCAATTTAGAATGACAATACAATAAATTTAGGCTTTACCAGGAAAGAATTGCAAATTTTCTAAAAATATCATTTTATTAATTTTTTTAAGCCCCCTTTTACGACTTGCTCAAAAATACGTAGGTAACCTTATCAAGTTTAAGTTTATTCGATTTTCTTCAATTGATTACCATTTTCAATCAACTCGTCTCGAGATGGACCCCGAAACTCGAAGAGATCTCTTTTGTTAGCTTTTCGGAAGAAAAATTCAATAGTCTAATCTTTTTAGCGCGACTACGACTGCCTCTAACTTAAAAAAACGCATTTTTGAGTTTGAGCAAACTCTTTTGTAGGGCCCTATCCGCTGACAAAAAATATGCGATTTTTTAAAGTTTCAAAATCGTTTCTGACGCTTTCTCAAATATTGAGTTCAATATCAAGCGCAGGTTAATTTGTCTAGTCATTGCTTCCTTCGTTAATTAGTAAGTAAGTAATTTCAAATTAGAATCATTTTATGATGTAATTTATACTTATCAATATGTATATTAGTGTACAGTTATGGAAATTTTTAATAGTACATTAGTTCCTAACATTTACTTATTTAGACGAGTTTACCGGCAACCAGCAGTTTGGCGTTTAATTTTGGACTATTCGAAACTTTGAACTAATCTGCTAAGTGCTAAAGTACCTAGTGTTTTTAGCACGGGTGTGGTCGGTTGAACACGCCTATTAATTATTTTCTATAATTATTGCGTTTTACCATCGTGTACCTCACCATTTAGGATTCAACTGCAATTATTTTAATTATTTCCAAGGTCTTACAAATTACAATAAATTGTGTTGTAAAAATGATTCAACATAAAAAATTAATTTGTCAGAGAGGGGAAAAATCCACTTACAAGTTAGTTTTGCGATGTAAATTTTGTAACTAAAATAATATTTTTTGTTTATCGAATATGTTTAACGTAAAGCCAGTTTTATGTTTACGTCGCTCATTGCCTGCATATTTTAAACTTCGAAACCTTGTTCTCGTGAAAGAAATCGCCGCGAAAAATTAAATACCTACAGGGTGTTCGCCTAATCGAAAATTATATCTGTAGATTTTTAGGGCCAAATAAGTCGAACGGGCCTCTTAAGTTTTATTGAACTTTATTGAAGAGAACAACGAATTGTTATCTGTTTAAATCGAAAACCACAACTCTGGCGCCTTTAATTTGTAATTTGTGGTATATCTCCGTGTCCACGGAGTATTCAAACTTGCCGTATGCGAGAAAAGAAATCTAAATAAAGTATCTACTTTTTAGTACGTGCTATCTCTTGCTTAGTTTTTTTAAATTACCACTTTGAATTTAAATTTCGTCGAGCTTGAAGAAGTCTTACTTAATTTGTAATTATACTTAAATTATGCAATTTCGTGGTTTATAATGTCGTTTTTTGCCTCCTAAATTAATATTCATATTATTTTTGGAAAATAGTAAGTTTTTCCAGTTTACTTTTTTTTGCAATACCACGTCGTTTTAACGCTGCTATCTATAGTTAGCACAATCATTTCTTTTGTCCGGTGTGACCGTGGCTGAAGAATTGTTCTGAAAAAAGCCGGAAACACACACGTTTTAAAGTAGACACTTGAGAGTTTTAATCCATTTAAAATTACATATTCCTGGCCCCCATTATTTATACACTTTAGCTGTGAGACCCTACTTCGGTAAATCGATCGTTACGATAATTAATTGAACTTAGATGAAGAATTGAGTAGCGATTTTAATACTAGAACCACGACGTCCTGTAAATGTATATCGCGCGTTTTCGTAAATGGAGGTTTATCTATTTGGAGCGAGATCGAAAAGATAACGTTAACGTTAGATTAAGCATCTAATTACAAGATAATTTTTCGTCTCATTTCAATTCTCCACTTATTACGTGCAAGACCATTTGGCACAGAACTTGAAATTAACTGAGGCTTAAAGTAAATCAAACTAGATCTTGACGTTTCTTCTGAACTTTTTGGAATATCAAAATCTGTTGATCAAGTTCTTTGCCAGTTCCCGAAGACATCAAATGATTAAAAAAGAATACACATTACTGAGTAGATTTTCCTTTCTCGCAAATATTTTTTTAGTATTATAGTTTCGTTTAAACACTGACATTGAATTTGTGGAAGGGGAGGAGCTAGTTAGGGACCGTCTTAATTTTGACCAAATTAAGCTAGAAGTACCACAACCCACAACACTGATCTTGGTTGAGACGTTGAAGCTGGACAATGAAAAGGGTTTGGTTCGTCTGTCTCATCTTTTAGGCTGCGCAACAACGTTTTGGATTGTTTTGCGATGGCTTAAAACTCCAACAGGAGGTCGGAGGTTACCCTGCAAGTGTTTAAAGACTTACAAGCACACACACACATTAGATTCTGTTTTTTACATCGTTTAAAAACGCGGATTTTACTAATAGGAATTTAATTATTGAGTTTGACGGCGAGTAACTTGAAAGTGGGCTCTACAAAGTCGTTCAAATTTTTGGACAACAAGTAGTAGTCCTTTAGCTTTGATTTCATGTGTTTTCAAAATTTTCGCTTCATTAGATTTTGTTTTAGCTCCATTTTACAAACATCGGAATTTTCTCGGATTTTACTAGTAATGCGATCGTTGAGTTTGACGACGGTGGGCTCTACAAAGTCGTTCAAATTCTTGGACAACAATTAGTAGTCCTTTAGCTTTGATCTCGTATGTTTTCAAAATTTTCGCTTCATTAGATTTTGTTTTAGCTCCGTTTTACAAACATCGGAGTTGCTCGAATTTTACTAGTAATTCGATCGTTGAGTTTGACGACGGTGGGCTCTACAAAGTCGTTCAAATTTTTGGACAACAATTAGTAGTCCTTTAGCTTTAATCTCGTATGTTTTCAAAATTTTCGCTTCATTAGATTTTGTTTTAGCTCCATTTTACAAACATCGGAATTTTCTCGGACTTTACTAGTAATGCGATCGTTGAGTTTGACGACGGTGGGCTCTACAAAGTCGTTCAAATTCTTGGACAACAATTAGTAGTCCTTTAGCTTTGATCTCGTATGTTTTCAAAATTTTCGATTCATTAGATTTTGTTTTAGCTCCGTTTTACAAACATCGGAGTTGCTCGAATTTTACTAGTAATTCGATCGTTGAGTTTGACGACGGTGGGCTCTACAAAGTCGTTCAAATTTTTGGACAACAATTAGTAGTCCTTTAGCTTTAATCTCGTATGTTTTCAAAATTTTCGCTTCATTAGATTTTGTTTTAGCTCCATTTTACAAACATCGGAATTTTCTCGGACTTTACTAGTAATGCGATCGTTGAGTTTGACGACGGTGGGCTCTACAAAGTCGTTCAAATTTTTGGACAACAAGTAGTAGTCCTTTAGCTTTGATTTCATGTGTTTTCAAAATTTTCGCTTCATTAGATTTTGTTTTAGCTCCATTTTACAAACATCGGAATTTTCTCGGATTTTACTAGTAATGCGATCGTTGAGTTTGACGACGGTGGGCTCTACAAAGTCGTTCAAATTCTTGGACAACAATTAGTAGTCCTTTAGCTTTGATCTCGTATGTTTTCAAAATTTTCGCTTCATTAGATTTTGTTTTAGCTCCGTTTTACAAACATCGGAGTTGCTCGAATTTTACTAGTAATTCGATCGTTGAGTTTGACGACGGTGGGCTCTACAAAGTCGTTCAAATTTTTGGACAACAATTAGTAGTCCTTTAGCTTTAATCTCGTATGTTTTCAAAATTTTCGCTTCATTAGATTTTGTTTTAGCTCCATTTTACAAACATCGGAATTTGCTCGGACTTTACTAGTAATGCGATCGTTGAGTTTGACGACGGTGGGCTCTACAAAGTCGTTCAAATTTTTGGACAACAAGTAGTAGTCCTTTAGCTTTGATTTCATGTGTTTTCAAAATTTTCGCTTCATTAGATTTTGTTTTAGCTCCATTTTACAAACATCGGAATTTTCTCGGATTTTACTAGTAATGCGATCGTTGAGTTTGACGACGGTGGGCTCTACAAAGTCGTTCAAATTCTTGGACAACAATTAGTAGTCCTTTAGCTTTGATCTCGTATGTTTTCAAAATTTTCGCTTCATTAGATTTTGTTTTAGCTCCGTTTTACAAACATCGGAGTTGCTCGAATTTTACTAGTAATTCGATCGTTGAGTTTGACGACGGTGGGCTCTACAAAGTCGTTCAAATTTTTGGACAACAATTAGTAGTCCTTTAGCTTTAATCTCGTATGTTTTCAAAATTTTCGCTTCATTAGATTTTGTTTTAGCTCCATTTTACAAACATCGGAATTTTCTCGGACTTTACTAGTAATGCGATCGTTGAGTTTGACGACGGTGGGCTCTACAAAGTCGTTCAAATTTTTGGACAACAAGTAGTAGTCCTTTAGCTTTGATTTCATGTGTTTTCAAAATTTCCCCTTCATTAGATTTTGTTTTAGCTCCATTTTACAAACATCGGAATTTTCTCGGATTTTACTAGTAATGCGATCGTTGAGTTTGACGACAGTGGGCTCTACAAAGTCGTTCAAATTCTTGGACAACAATTAGTAGTCCTTTAGCTTTGATCTCGTATGTTTTCAAAATTTTCGCTTCATTAGATTTTGTTTTAGCTCCGTTTTACAAACATCGGAGTTGCTCGAATTTTACTAGTAATTCGATCGTTGAGTTTGACGACGGTGGGCTCTACAAAGTCGTTCAAATTTTTGGACAACAATTAGTAGTCCTTTAGCTTTAATCTCGTATGTTTTCAAAATTTTCGCTTCATTAGATTTTGTTTTAGCTCCATTTTACAAACATCGGAGTTGCTCGAATTTTACTAGTAATTCGATCGTTGAGTTTGACGGCGAGTAACTTGAAAGTGGGCTCTACAAAGTCGTTCAAATTTTTGGACAACAAGTAGTAGTTTTTTAGCTTTGATCTCGTATTTTTTCAAAATTTTCGGTTCATTAGATTTTGTTTTAGCTCCGTTGTACAAACATCGGAATTTTCTCGGATTTTACTAGTAATGCGATCGTTGAGTTGACGACGGTGGGCTCTACAAAGTCGTTCAAATATTTGAACAACAAATAGTAGTCCTTTAGTGTTGATCTCGTATGTTTTTAAATATTTTGATTGACTCACATCCGAACCCCCTCGATTTTTAGACTTATCCAAAAGTACATGCCGAAGCACAAATCACACACTGCCACGATTTGAAAGAGATTTCTATTTCATCTCTATGTAGATCTATAGAACGCGTACGACGTACGTCAATTAATCACTGATGTATATCAGTTTAGTAGAAGATATTTCTGCCCTTTATAGACTACGGTCTATGGGTAATTTGCTACTGGTGATGAGGCGTTAACCGAATTGTTATGTAAAATTCTCTCAATTTCCTTGACGCACTTTATGAATTCCATTTAGTTCAGTTCAACCTAGCCACTCGCGTGGCCACCTCAAAAATCTCTCGACGACTCCTTACAGAAAGTTTGAAATTTGAAACAGATTCTCGAAGTTTTGGAACTGTCGGAACCTCCGAACCGTTCTGTAAATATCATGGTACACAAAGGCGATTCACCAACATAACTAAGTACGATCGTGTTTGATGAGAAAACATAATCATAAAACACACACTATAGATATAATATAATTTCGATTGTTTATCAAGTAACTTGCAGATTACAAAGTTTTTTAATTTAAACTAAACAAACTGATTGGAAAAGTTGTAAATTTGAAACTTTAGTTTTAACAAGAAAAAGACTTACAAGTTGCAGTGGAGTGTATTTTTGGAACTATCGATCTAATTCTAGATTTCAAATTAACTGAAGAAATTCTTTGAAACTAAAGATAAATAAAATATTAGTATTGACGCCGCACGCGCGGCGCTTTTATTCGTTTTACCTCTGACCTTTAACCTGATGAGAAAGGAAAATGTGGCGTCATCTACCGGGAGTAATTGCAATTAACTTAGACTAATTTTGAATGATGTTTTATTCAAACATAATCAATTTTTTAATGTTTTTTTTTCTTTAAATCTCCATTTGCTCTAGTGTATACTGTACACTGTACATGTGTACATAGTACGTGCTTTTCCAATATTTTCATTATCTACGATCCACGTACTATGTATAAATAAAAAACGTATTATGATAATGAGTAATGATTCGTACAAACAAACAAAAATTGAAAAATTTGATTGTATCCAGACAAATAATACGGAGATTGTTACGCTCGGTAGTTTTGACTTTGTACAAGTAAAGGAGATTAACAAGGCACATGATATGGTAATTATGCAGGCAGATAATGAGGCCTGCGGTCTAAAATACTGTATGGGGGCATCCGATGAAGTGTTTTGAATTTTTCAAACGTTTCTACGTGACATTTTTCATTAAATTAAATTCATGGTGGATGGTGGCTCAGTTCGTCTACCCTCAGGTGTCTTTCTCCTGCCCATCTTCGCACTTTTGTACACCGAACTAATAATGAGGAGTTGTCGTTATTTGTAAAATCAAAACTAGCAACTTGTACCTTAAATATTAATTAAATTTATATTGTACGTATTATGTTTTTAATCATTCAATTTAATAACGAATAAGAAGAGATAGGTAACACGCAAAATCGCGTCTAATGTGACACGGAACTACTTTAATTATGAGGTTCCGTAATGAACTGTGGAATGTACCAAAACTAACGAGTCCGAGATTTAACGAGAGCGACCGCATCCACATTTATGTTGTAAAGGCATTTGGTAAGCACGTAATGAATAAACACCCCTTACTTTAGAGAGAGTTTGTATAATGTACGAAATATTTTAAAACCACGTGCTTTTCTCGGATTTATTACTTGGGAAAACAAAATCTCGAGAGGAGCGAGTGTATATACCGTGTGTTGATTGAGACGATTGAGATATAGGAATCGACCGTGTAAAATTAGGCAATTGCTAATATTGTCTTCGGTAGTCATAAATAATTAAGAAAGCTATGTAGTAATTGTTTTACGTGTTAAAATCCCATGTCTCGGATTTCAGTCGACTCGCTGCACTGTAAGTATAAAAATTTGATGAGAAATTCTTTTATTTGAGATTCGTTAGAGCGTAACGTAGATAATTCTTTGTCTAGTTTTGGTTATGGATCGCGGTTTAAATTAAGTTTGTATCGATTTATTTCACCAGCACTAATTAAAATCGGCCGATTGAACTTTTTGTAATGGCGAACAGGTTACCTACGCGGTTTTTAAATTTGACTTTCCTTACACTTTCTAATATTATCTTTCCGCCACTACGCACTTTTTGATTATTATTCGAGCTTTTTATCAATAATTATTAACCCTCGCCCTCTGCTTAAATAGCTAGAGGGCAAGACGGTAATAAAATTACATTGTTTTCATCGAAAGTTTCCAATATTTAAGGTATTCGGGACTTGCGAGATTATTTTACTTTCTGTAAACAAAGTTTTAATTATTATTTTTAACTTCGCTTAAAGCGGCGTTTTTTAAATAGAAAAAGTTAGTATAGAAATGCAGGTGAAACACTCCTGCTCTTCCCTTTAAAAACGCCCATTAACAGTTATGTATGTTAAGCATACAAAGTTATCAAACCTTAAATAATTGAGCTCATCTGTAATTGCGTCGAGAGCTATGACGTCCCTTAGGATTTAGGATGAGGGAAATTTTTATTAACACAAGAAAACTGGAACGCCATCTTTCAAGATGATACAAATAATGTTGATTTAGTTTAATATGAACAAATCAAACCAATAGGGGGTGTTAAGAGTTTTATCTAACAACCGCATCAAGGACTTGGTGGCAATGAACACCGTTTTCTTCTTTCATGGAAAAGATTTTTTGTTCTTTTTCTTTTCAAATGTTCCAATCGTTAATTTTTTCTTTTTTCCCGAGTCCGGTCCTGAGTTTCACAACATAATTAACAGTATTCCAGCTGATGCAGAAGTTTTGTTTTACGTATACTTAGTACATCACACCTCGTAAATAACGGAGTTTTCTTATTTTCATTTCTTATACCGCAACCTTAAATTTTAAATTTAAAGGAAAATAAGAAAAATCGCTTATGAAATAAACTGCGGCATATTATAATTTGGAAATATTTATTATAAATTTAAGCCACATACTTGCGGATAAAATTTAATATAAATTGCCGAGATTGCTCTTTACAGGTAGTTAACAGGAATGAAATTTTCGCCACAAGCAAATTTCAATTTCGTTACGTTTATCAAATTTTATTTAAAATGCATAATGATTAAAGTTTGATTAAGTAAAATCGCTCTAAATTATCGATAGGTGACGATTAATTTTTTTAGGCAAATTATAAATTAACAAAAATATGCATTTGCGCAGATCTTGATAACGGAAGGCGACACGCTCCAACAAATAACTACTTCATGTGCTCATTGTACTGTGCCGCCATTTACGTTTCCGGCCATATGAAAACAACTATTATATCAAAGTATAGTAAATTACTACATACAGTAAGCACACTCTGGAACAAAGAACATGAAGTGAATGTAGTTAGCATTAGCACCACAAGAATTTGATTCAGTTTTCCCTCCTAATCCGACTGGAGGTAACATTGAAATGTTAACCTTGATACTTCGAACGAACCAAATACCGAAGCAAAATTCCCCGAGTAAACTAATTTTTGATTGCATAAGAATTTATTTATTCGTTATCTGCAAAATAAATTTTCTTTCGGGACGTAAGCTGTTTCTCTTTTGCTGCAAGACTACAAGTTAGTGCTTTAGATCTTGTGCTCAAAACCAAAATGTCTCTTCCTTCTAAACTTTGGTTTGACTCTTCTCTTTCTTCTTTCTTACTTATCTTACTTTCTTCTTACTTGACACATGATCTGTGAACATTATCGTGAAATGCATCTTCCTCTAATGATGTTAGTTTTGAACGCTATCGAAACGTCCACGTAATAATGAGAGCATTACTCCAGTAACTCTCCGAAGCCATGCCCACGTGAAGGCTGTAAATGACACGAAGTCTGTTAAAATTTAAAGTAAGGGTTAAAAGTTTTTCGGTTCAGTTTGAAAGGATTTCATCATTCTGGACTATTCTCCTTTCTGTATAAAGACACCAAACATTAGTCCAGGAGGCACCGTGCAAGGAAATTAAGCCTCATGGTACAAAATTTTTGACGATGTACGCTGAAAGAACCTGGTAAATGAGTAATAAAATCGACCGTCTGCCGCACATAAGTGGTAGCATTAATTTGTGGGATGCTCGAGAAAAAAGTGTTTTTGCTCTTTTAATTTTTCGTTTAGTATAACTTCTTATGACATAACTTATAATTGAGAAAGTGCTTCTACTATCTGTATAAGAATAAATTATACGTCAAAATTTCCTAAAAATCGTATCGCTTAGCTTTTTTTCTTCAAGAGTTGGGTGTCAGGTCAGGTCTGTGTCTAGTTTTAGACGCAAGAGCGCGTAAAAGTTTGACAAAAATTCCAAAGCTGGTCGACAAACGATTTTTTAGTTTATTGCTTATACTTCGAAAACTACGCACTTCTATAGAAGAGTCGTTCTATACAAAAGTAAAGTACATTAAATTTGCAACAAATTGTGCCCCGTAGACTTTTTTGTCAGACTAAGGGTTTGGGCGCTAGAGCGCGTAAAAGTTTGACAAATATTCCGAAAGCATTCTAAAACGTGGTTTTTTAGTTTTTCGCTTATAGCTCGACCCCTACGTATTTTTAGAGAAAAGTTGTTCCATGCAAAAATAAAGTACACTCAATTTCCTACAAATTATGTGGCTTAGGTATTTTCCTTCAGACAAACGGTTTAGGCGCTCCAACGCGTCGAGGCTTGACAAAAATTCCAAAGTCGTCCAAAAAACTGTTTTTTAGTTTATCGCTTACAGCTCAAAAACTGCGCCCTTTTAGAGAAAGGTGTTCCTAATATACAAAAATAAAGTATGTACGATCAATTTCTCACAAATTATGTCTCCCAGGTTTTTTACGTCATAGGAACGGTTTAGGTTAAGCGCATACCGGTAAACACAAGTATTGACTTAATTACAGCGGTTAATTTGAATGCTCTCACGTTATTTCGGAAGGAATTCAGACAGAATCGACGAAACTTCCACAACTAACATTTTCGTTTATGTGGAGTTACATAAACATATATATGTTTATGTAATAAAAAATACCACTTGGGGTTGCGAGTGGCTAAAATTGCCAAAATAAGAGATTTTAACAAGGCGTATTGTAAGTATTTTTAGGTTTTCACCACGTATTACGAAACCACTCCAAGTTTGTGAGTTATCAAACATTAGGTACGTACGTATACGTACGTACTACTAATAAAGAACACTAATTTCACGGTCTGTGGTAGTTATAATAAAAACATACGTATTTTTTCAAAATTGAATAATTTATAAACCACGTTAGTACTTTACAACCGATATAAGATAAGAAAACAAAAAACGAGAATATTCATAAATGTATAGGTACTTTTTCAAGTTTTAGCACGCATTGTGAATACAACTTGCGATTAGGGATTATTCGATGTCTTTTTAAACACTTTTTTTACCACACCTACCAACTATTCAATTGCTTCCAGCATTGCGCACTGAAAACCTATTAGTTTCGCCATTAAGTAGACAAAGCTTTGGAAAGTAGACCGTGAATAAATAATATAAACAGGGAGTTTCCAATTAAGTTCGTACATGCACAAGCACCAAGTAAACTTTTCTTTTCAAAAAATAGCACCCAAATAAGTAACACTTTTTAGTACTTGCCACGAAAATAAAAGGGTGCCGAGAGGGATTATAAATGTTTAAGTGATGTGCAAGAATTTTAATTTTTATGAACTGAAAACGATAGCTCATATAAGAACAACTTCAAGCTGATGGCTTTTAGCAAAAACTACATATAGGTTGGTCCGTGTGATTGGAGACACCCTGTACATGTATTTTTGTGTCACTCGACTTACTCTAAATTTAATTTTAAGGAATCGAGTAAACGTTATTTATTAATAAGAAAACAAAATACATAGTAAGGTGTAGGTACGGTAGACGGCGGTGTCGTTTGAAAATAAATATACCAGGTGTACCTTTTGAAAAAACAAAGTCGGACATTCCCCTCAAAAAGCAGTAGCTTATACGAAACTATTAATTTTGTATTATTATAAAATTGTGCCCCGTTAATTTAGAGTTTAGAAAACTTTTTGTAGTAAATCATTGAATACCGAAGTTCTTCTTATGAAAAAGTGAGGTTTGGATCAAGAGTGCTCAATCACAATTAAAATTTATTAGGAAGGTTCATAAATTCACTCTAACTCTGGATAACGATCCAGTGAAATGCTGTGCGAGAAATAGGTTTGTTCGAGGTATGAGGGCCTCGAAAAATCCGAAGAAAAATAAAAGTAAGGCATTTTAGCCTTGCAAAGCTCTCTAATGGCAAACGATCCATCCTGTATTCTCAGTACGGACTCATTTGTTACAAATGACTACAAAAAGTTGCGAGTTTGGAATAGGAGCGTTTAAAACGAAAAATTTATTTTTAAGCGGAAGAAAAGGTTTGAATAGGTTATAATCTACTGCATAACACGCTTTATGGGTTTTAGCAAAAGCCGATATGCTTCAAAAATTATGAGTAGTAGCACGTTTTGTAAAGAGTAACTTAAAAAAATATAATCGCAATAGGTAGGTATTTGTTTTAAATTTACCGAGCACTTAAATTTAATTTTTATTTACTTGTTGCTCCCTTTTTTATATTTGAGGTAACGAGCGATTAAACGTTTATTACCTCGCGCGCCGTGGATGAAATTTATACTGTCGCCGACTTTACCAGGTTATGTCGTATTTGACTTTAGTTGTGACTTACGAGTAGTCAAGTGTTCATGTACGCCACAAATCGACTTGGCGTAATGAAATATCCGACTGAACGCCTCAACATTTCTGAGAGCGCCACTAGACTCTCTCGTAAGTATTTCTCCAGCTCGATCGAACGAGTCCAGCACCTACAATAATTACCCACTCAGTTTGGTGTTCCGAATTATGATAACGAGGTTTAAAGTGTTTCGGTAGCGAGTCCCTAAACATTTCAATTTGAGTTTTAAAAGTTAATATTTTAACTCTCCATTTTTGTCGTTTCTTTTTCTCGACGTTGCATTTTATATTACGTCTACTTTAGAATACGAGTTTATTTTATACTATTTGGTAAGTAGGTGAAATGGAATAAATATTTTACGACTTATGCGGCTGTCTGTCATTGTTAATTTCGTGATATAATGTAATGGACGTGACGCATGGCGGACCCAGGGACCTGGATTTTACTCGCAGCATGCGAGTTCGCGTGTTTTCAACCATATTCTTTATACTTACGGGGTAAAATGGAATTACTAAAAAGTATTTTATTTTATTTTATGTATATGCATAATGTACCTCGGCGAACAGCGTGCCCAAATCCAAAAACAAATGAAGGGGAAAAGCAATCTGATATTGCTACTCGACCTGTGGTTAGAATAATCTTAAATATCCCACGATGGTGATATATAACTCATCGTCGGACTTTTTAGAATGGTTCGTAAATTCTTTGTTCGTTCTCATTTCTTCTCAGTTTTCAAATGCTCCAATGAAGCCGAATCGTCGCTTGCAAAATTTCAATGTATTGTTGTATGTGTAATATATAGTTGTGAAGAACCCTGTCAGTTTATCTGAGGTCTATAGAAGCTTTCTTGCCCGTGTATCATTACCCTGTATGTATACCCTTCTAAGAGCAAGTGGCGTTTGATCAACGTCCAAGCCAATTAGCTACAGGCTTTGTGGCGTGTATAGGCGATTTTACATAGGACCCTCTTTACGGTCGTTTTCAGAAGAACGTTTTCGACCCCTATGCTCGATTTGTTAGTGATCTTCTAATTGAATCACCAACACGTAGCAATACCATTAAAAATTAAAAACGTAATGCATAGTAGAACAGCCACTTAAAATGGAAAGAACTTCTATGAATTAAAAATTTGTATGTGGAAATTTGGACTTTCGTGTCGGCAACTCAAATTGTGAAAACAAAAGTTTTTCTAAGCCAACGTTTCGTTAAAAACGCACATTAAAATTGTATTCGGTATATTACGATAAAAGCTTTTTTTTCCTGGAACATGGGAAACTTAACATTTACCATAATTGCTCGATTGTTTTTGTTCATAAAAGAATAAAATCGATGGACGACCCGCGACATCTCCGATGGACGATTATATGAGAAGCCAAAACCGGCACGGTTCGACTCGACTAAAAATTACATTATACGCAATTCTTTTGTTTATGGTTCCACGATGTGCTTTCCGTGTTTCTACAAATTTTTTTGTGTATTCCACGATGGTTATCTCGAAAAAATCGTATCGAAACTTCGTTATTATAGTGGATGCTCCATTGTCGTTAATACGACTTCGAAATCGTCGATGTTCGAGCGACTAATTAGTCCTTCTTATAAGAGATTAATTTTAAGAAGATATGATTAATGGGGTGGTTTATGTTTAGTTGTTTAGTAGTCGAAAAAATTTTGTACTTAAAAACACCCTAAATGCAAATTAGATCGTGATCGTTAACATTTTGGTCGACTTACTATGTTTAGGGTTACTTTGTTTCGTATAGTATTTTCCCTCTTAACTCGTCTTAGGATTTCTTATCCCACGTATGAAAGTTAAATGTGTCTTTATATAAAAGGGAGCAGTTTATGCCCAAAGTTTGTGGAGGGAAAATGCTGGATAGTTGTGCGAGAACTCCACGCGAAACGTTTGTTACAAAAATACGCAATTTTTCCCATATTTTACGAAAATTTCGACTCCAAAATTATTAACAACTTTTCAGGGTTTAATGTCCACTTTTATTTATTAATTGTATGCCTAGCCTTAATTTTATTACTTTAATGCCAGTTATTAACTTTAACGATACTTATCGTGAGTAATTTATTAAATATTTCTTGCCCTCAACACGCCTCTGATAACTTCCCTTCAACTCTCGACATGTACCCTTTTGATTTAAAGTTGTTATCGGCTGTTGTTATTTCACACAATTCCCGCTATTTAAAATGATGTATATGTACAAATGTACGTGTTGTATCCAACAATATTAATTTGCAGATATTAATTTCCTTCTACCCCCACGCTTTAGCTTCCTTTTTTAAAATATAATAAAACATTATACTTCTTCGTTGGCGTAATTTGGGCGTGGTTACAACTTACAACTAAGTGCATCATATTATTTGAAATGTTAAAACAAACGAATACAGTAGGAGCATCTTCCAAACGTGACGTAGTTTGAAATAGCGCGCACATTGTAGAGCGAGTTTGACAAAAAACGACTTTTTTAGCTTTCAAAAGTACAAACACGAATGACAAGAATTAATTTCGAATATCTAAAAAGGCCCGTAATAACCTAATAACTAATGTTCGTCAATAATTGATAAATGGCACTTTGCGGATTTCCGCATTAAAGATTTGACATGCAGTTACGATAACAAAATTATTTGTTGGCCGCCAACTTGACTGGATTTTCAATTCAACTCGAATTAACGATTTATGTTAAGTTTTCGTTTTTATATAGGTGCATTAGACGGGGTTGGAAATCGAGAGTGCCAAGCGGTTGTTAATAATTTTGAATTCCATCGCCGACTCGCACGCAAACGAATAATTGCTCAACAATATTTTATAATTATTTACAAAAATGCTAATCTGATGGAAAATTTTCAGTAACTCATTTTTCGCCAATTTATACCTTATACTTATACCGTAATGACAGATTTCATTCGTATCATAAATTATACGGGGTGTTCTATTTGAAATAGAAAAGCTCATCCGTTTTCCGGCTAAACGGGAAATCAATATATAAATATTTTTGTATAACTAGACAGATAATTTGACAGTCTTTCCAAACACTTAAAATATACAGGATGTGTAATTTAACGAAGGGAAGTTAACCAATTGACATTTCCCGTTAAACCAAAATTTCCTAAATTTCAAAATTTACCGTGTTTGGTATCATTAGATAGATAATCATAAGATTTTCAACATATTTTAACTACTATTCTACGATATCCGATACACACGTACAATAGGTAGCTACTAGCTACAAAATCGTCTTTAGATTACTTCATTAGTCCGAATATTACAGGCTGTTACCTATTATAACACCCTGCTCAAAGTTTAGGCAATACGCTTCACAGTTATTAGGAATTATTTTCTGAAGTCTAATTAAAATCAAACAAATTTAAGAAAAGTTGGGTAAGTGATACATGGTGTGTCGAACGCTTCTCGTTAATTTGCACAGAAAACGCTCATTAGGCGTTTTCGAGTATTTACGTCATTGTACATTGTACGGTTGGTTTTGAAAATCATCGTTACTGCCGATTATGAATAATATAGTAGGTATCACAAATCCGACACTTGAATTTGTAAACAGAGGCTTCAATTATTTATTCGAATTTGAGTATGAGCTTTTAATTATCATTGCAATTAAATTACTAATCTTCATTTACTCGAATTTTTTAATGTGTGGGGTTTGTTTACAAAGGTTAACGACTGCACTTGTGTACGAATACCTTGCAATCCAATTAATATTTACCAATAGAGTTTATTTGTGTGTCTCGTAACTTAAAATTAGCCCCGAATAGTATAAGGGTCGTTATAATACACGAGGTGATTAAAACTTCAATAACCGAGGCAAGTTAATAAAGTTTTTTGAAAATTTCGATCGGCGCAGTTTCAGGATATTACAGCAGGCCGTGGCTCGTGGCTTAGCTAAAAATTTTCTCGAATCCTCTACTTGGCTTTCGCTTTCAGTTACTTGACCTGAGTATATCTTGGTAAGAAATATAATAGAATCATCCACTTTTTCAAATCTACTACTCAATGAAAATTTAAGCCACGAGTCTCGCGTATGGCTGAAAGTTATCAATCAGTAAAGGCATATTATATAAATTGCGTTTTATTTAAAACGTTTTTTCGGATGATTTATTGGCGGTACTTTAAAAATACGATGAAGTATCACTTCACATTTTCGATTTTACCTCCTACGCTGGTCTCTATGATAATATTTAACCTAAATTGGCACAAGGTTTGCCGAAATGTTCAAACAGTGGAAATTCGTACAATAATCTCGGTATACTATATTTATCCCTTCAATAGTAAAGCCTTGTCTGTCTACTATGTCTACATGGAGGAATAAAAAATATGACGAACACACCTACGCTATTAAAACCAGTGGCGTGCGCTAATATCGTTTTTATAGACCTATAGTTCGTAGTTTAAAAATTCGACTTTAAGAGGGGATATTGAATTTTTTGCCGCCTAATCTTGCAAGAAACCTGCCATCAATTTTCACCAGTAGCTTACACAGAAAATTTTTTCCAAATTTTTGCTCAAACGGCTCGTACGTTTAAGGGCTCACAGACAGAAAACTTATTGTGTTAATATTTACGTTATGCACATAGGCAAGTCCCAAAGTATTCGTCAAACACTTTTTTTAAAGTAGTGCATCCATAGGCAGTAATTGCAGTAATTGTATCCGGATTATCCGACACGTGAAGTAGCCCTAACTGCTTAGTTATAAAAAAGTTGCTGTTAGAACCACCGTTAGTATTCGATTAAGGGACTACATAATGATAAACTAGACGTGGTTTTAATTTGCATTTAATTATTATTTGAGTTATTTTTAATTTTGCCCTCGAGGTAAGATCGGTAGTACCTAAAAGCTTTTCTTTTGTAACAATCGCGTAAAATATTTAAGTGCGCAACTAATTTTCTCTTACATAAGTTAAAACGCATTAGTTGTAAACACATTAGGCGTGTGCATGTTAACTCTCCATGAAACAACTTTGTTTTGGGTGCGCCTATAAGGGGCGACAATATTAGGGTGCGGAATTTATGATGTTACATCACTAGTGCGACGATTATCGTCATCATTTTCTTTAGATCAAATGCATACATTGTGCCAACTTGTATAAAATTGTCGATGGAAATTGAATAAATGGACTTACTAATTATTGTAAAGGTCGTTTTACAGGAAATTAAATAATTTTCTTTCTCGCTTTGTGGCTCGTTTTCCTGCTGCTCTTTTTCTTTGTTTACCTAATTGCCTGATTATCTATGCGACTTCTCTTGCGTTTGGGGAGTGTTTGTTGTCTGTTTTCCATCTGCCTCATTGCCTGCTTTGTTTTTCTTAGCCTATCGCTCGCCTAACTCGTCTGCTTCTCTGTTCGCCGTTAGCTTACCTTTGGATTTCTGCACGTCCCTTGCACTGCTTACCCACTTTTATCTCTGACTGTTCTCAGGAGGCAGCTTGCAAATATACTAAACTATTAGTTCACAATTTTTGAAGATGCAGCCTGAAAGAGCGTGTTAACGCTTATTATGACTGGCTAAAAACAAAAATTTGAGAAAAGCGCCTTCTATGCAAAGATAAACTAGTATATAAAATTTCCTACAAATGATATCTCTTAGATGTTTTTCTTCATATGAACGGTTTATGTACTAGAGCGCTTTAAATTTTGACATTAATTCCAAAATCGGTCAAAACAACTGCCCGAGTAGCGCAAGTGTAAGGTAATTTATTACTTATACATTTTATGTAAATAATTTAATATTAACTAAGTAATTGAATTGTTTTGAATTAGAATATTGTGAAAATAGAGCTCACCACGAGAAATGAGCATAGTTGTTCTTGGATTAACAACTAAACTTTAACGCGCTCTATTGCCTAACATAAACCCTTTGTCTAACGTAGAAAACCTAGGGGACCAGTGTACCTTATTTTTGTATAAGAGCACTTTTCTCTAAAAGTGAGTAGTTTTTGATTTATACGATAAGCGGAACACTAAAACAACAGTTTTTGGTCCATTTTTAGAATATTTGTCAAAGTTTAACGCTTTCTACTGCCTAAACCGTTTGTCCGATGGAAAAAACCTAAGATACGTAATTTGTGGGAAATTGAATGTAGTTTATTTTTGTATAGGAACAATTTTCTCTAAATATTCATAGTTTCGAGTTAAGAGCGAAACACTAAAACAACACTTTGTTGACCAATTTTGATATTTTTGTCAAACTTTAAGGCGCTCTACCGCCTAAACAGTTTGTTCAAAGAAAAAAACCTAAGAGATGTAGTTTATAGGAAATTTAATGTAGTTTATTTTTGTATATTAGCACTTTTCTCAAAAATGCGTAAGTTTCTAGTTATAAGCGGAAAACTAAGAAAAACTGTCTTTTTACCTACACGAGTGCCTATACTGCCCCGTCTGCCTACTTGCTACGCTAGTCTATCTTTACCTGTCCGCCGATTTACATAAATGCCTAGGTAGTACTTGCTTTCCTGGCCAACTACCAACTACCAACAATGACCCATTTCTTATTTATCCGTCCTGAAGTATGATGGCTCTTACTTGGCCAGTTGTATCGAGTCTCTTATTCGATTTTACTTCTAATGTCAAACTTTCAAAAAAGTACCAAGGATAAGAGATCGCGGAATTCCTTTCAGGTCAAAATTGAATTATTACACCACAAATAAATTATTATTTCCGTTTTAAATTTACTGTTTTTGATGAAAAGATTTTGTTAACAAAGAAATATCGATTTTAATTTTTACTGGCATCGTGCATAATATTAAATTTATTTTTTGTTTAATAAAACGATTGTCTGAAATTTAGAGAGATGAAGAACAATGCCCAAACATTAATCATCGCGAAATAATATGCTTTTGATTTAATATTTTATACATCAAAATTTTAATGAATTAGTGGATGTAATAAAATAAAGGCTTTTTGAAATTTGTCGGTCAATAGGCACTTACTAATTCTTCCACACCTCCCCTTCCTCTCGTACGTACGAATTTAAAGAAAATATAACGATGTTTATAACATCTTTAGTTACAACACGTATTATTTGCTATGTATTTGAGAGTGCTATAAATATTAGGGTTGAGGAGACATTACATCGGTGTTTTATATGCCCCTTGTGAACGGTATTACCACTCTCGTATATACAGAAAAGTCGTGGCTATATTTTGGGTCGAAAATGCAGCTTCCGAGTTATTAAAGATGTTTATTTCATGTCTCTTAATATATTAAGGGACACCTTCTTTTTTTCGAGAGCTTTATCTTATTATTTTTAAGGACGACCATAAAAGCATCCTTCATCATTTACGCTATAAAAGGACTGATCAGTTTTTTTTTTCATTTTCAATACGTACTTGGAACGATTTCTTCACTATTCGAATTTCGTAAATATAAAATATTAAAGACGCGTTAAGGAAATTTATTTTTATATCGTGAAACTTACGTTATACATATAGAGACTTTCAGCGAGGGTTTAGTTTCCCTTCAAACTCGGTATACCCACCAAGTTATTAAAAAGCTCTTCGGGAATAAGTCGATGAACTTAAAGTAAATTACTCCTGGTAAATTGACTATTTTAAACTCGAAACTCGGAAGTGGATGTAATCCTTGGGCACTAAATGAGACGAGCCTACCTTTCGTTAGTTCGGTATCTCATTTCTTGTTCGCTTGTTCGTCTTATAAGAAATGGCATTTGTAGTCTAATCCTTTACAATTGTTTTTTGTTGTGTTGTGAACTTCTGGACGAACTATAATATCTAACTTATGTTGAATGTCGTCGGAAAAAGGAAATAATATGTACTTTATTTCCCTTCTTTGTGCTTTCAAAAAATAGCTTTCCGTTCTATGTGTTGTAAAAGAGTGTCGTCGGCGTGAAAATAGTATGGAAATGTAACTGTGACGTTTTTTTTTATTAAACGTAGTACCCAGCACATTTTCAACCTAAGCCACTTGTTTTAATCGCGAACGGTTAAAAATAATTACTAGAATTTTAGCGCCTCTTTTCGAAATTAGAAACTAAACTGAAGATTATCATTTTCAACTTCATCACTAATTCTTGCTCCAAGCCAGGTGTTGCAACTGATATTTAGCATTTAATTTATTAACTACGAATAAAGCCGTACGGTGGTTGGGATACACAAAAAGTGAGCTTTTTTTTATAAATTAAATTTCAAATGCAAAAATAGTAAAATAGTTGTTAGTACCACCTCTCAAACGTATAGACAGACTAATTTGAAGTAAAAACTGCATAATGCACGGTGAATTATTTTTCATTTGCTCTACTATTAGTATACAGTAGGGCCACATACTTTTCAAGAAACCGATGAGTGTATATCGTTAATTTATGTATTATGGTGTTCGCGAAAGCGTTGCGCAGTCGACAACGGAGGAATGGATTTGTGGCCAAAACTCCCAAAAACAATAGCCTTATCAAAAAGTATCATCAGACCCTTTTTTAAGCCAATAAAATTTTCTTTCCTGTGACTTACGTTATATTTAGTTGCGATAATAATTCACCGAGATACAATCTTTTGAAGGAGACGCTTTTTTCACTCTCGTCACATACCTCGAACTCTGTATTTTCTTCATTTATTCGAAAATAACGGTTTTGATGCCAAAAAGATGGAAATTTGTTGAATTGTCTTCAATTAAGAAATTTCCGTTTAATTTTAGCATAAAAATCAGTTAAATTACGACTCAAAATTTCCGAGAAGTGCGTGCTGTAGTGCTGTTTAAAATCAATCAGGATAAATTGTTTATTTTATATTATACTGGGTGTCAGCAAAATCCCTCGAACCCAATGTACTATAATAATTAACATGATTTTTCTTCTAAATTTTACCTTTCCAACTTAAAAATGGCGTAACTAATTTTTTTCTAGAAAAGTAAAGTAAATTTTGACTACCTGCCTTACACTTACACGTAGCTAATTTCTGTCAATTTTTGCCCATTTTATAGCCGTTTAAGTTCTAAATATATTTGTAAATGTCACATAACCCAAGCGATTCCACCAGCAAACTAATTCGCTGGCTATATAATAAAGCTAACTTGGGCATGTTTTAGTTGTACTAATGGCACGGAGACTCACCCTTAAAACCGATGGAATGTTTCTTTACGTTGTACTCGACGAGTTTTAATTTAAAATTTGAGCTTGTACTTTACGTATTATTATTTGTGTAAAAGTCTCTAAATTTGTCTAATTGCAATTTTATTAACGTACTTTTTTTTGTTTCAGGTAAGATATTCAAAAACTTTGGGCAAGGCCTTTTTAAAAGCACGCAAGTACCTACCTAATATTTTAAAAAGATGAATATAACATGTTTTTGGAATTTTAACTTCAATTTCGAATTTCGAAGTTCGATTTTAACCCTTT
Source organism: Malthinus flaveolus (assembly GCA_950108345.1). NCBI lineage: Eukaryota > Metazoa > Arthropoda > Insecta > Coleoptera > Cantharidae > Malthinus > Malthinus flaveolus. The sequence goes on from OX467286.1 coordinate 1,132,426, forward strand.
TTGTTTTAAATTAACTTTTCGTGTTATAATTAAAGTTACAATCTAAATAATTCGTAAACATTCCTAAAAATATCAAATTTCAGCATATTATATTGTTTTTCGTATGATGATGTATTGGTAAACTGCACAAAGTTCAATTAATAACTTTTGTGTATTAATTTGCTTTTATTGGGTTGACAAAAAATAATTTTTGACAAAGGGAAAGTCCTACGAATTTTCAATTTGTTTGTTAACAAATTTTTTGTATTTTTTCAACCGAATTAAAAAATTTTCCCAATAAAAAAAATTACTTAACCATCACACAAACTGGGATATGCCTAGAACTTTCGCATTCTTCATTTGTTCAAGAAGAAACGTTCAAAGATTGTTCTTTGTGATTTCATGTGCAACTATTCTTACAAAAGGAAATAAAACCGACGAATGTAAAAGGTTTGTTTCGTTTTTCGCTGCGGGAAAGCTGTGAAAATGTGATAAGAATTTTAAAATAAAAATATTACCAAAAATGTGTTTCCTAGAAAATTAGGGAAACCTCTTCTTTCCCGTGTGCTCTATATAAATTTGTTTTTTTTTCTCATGGGTGGATGAGTAATTGCAAATTTTCCCAAGTTTTTTTAAGAGCATTAAATTGGTTTCGTTAAAATCGTATAATAATAATAGAAAGTAAATCCATTGTTACCTCATTTTTGGTACATCCGGGTATTGGAATTGAAATTTGTATGGACGAAGGCCTAACGAACATGCCCAATTAATTAATTTAAATATGGCCACTGGTACTGTTTTTCAAATACAATACACGCGGGTGTATTTGTTACTATAAAATGCATTCGTGTAGTGCGAGTTTATCTTTGGATTTTATTTTAACATTATTCGCTCATTTTTCGAACGTCGATCGAGGGGTATATCGGACTGTTTATGTCTGAATTTTTCACTCCTTTATTAAATAGGTATTCCAGAAAAACGTTCCGAACGGAATATATTTTTTATTCTAACGATTTTTTGTAGCTTGAATTTTTAATGTCACGTTCAACAGTAAATACACTACGCTTCTTTGACGCGGAAGAAAATGTTAAGTTTCTTGTTTTTTTTCTCTTCGACGTTTTAACATTAACAGTTACGTTGGTATCGGAGATCGTCTATTTTCAGTTTGATTGACTTTTAGATTGACGTTCTTTTTTCGTTTCAATTTTAAGAATCCCACGAGAGACCTCGGTGCCTTGATTTCACAGCTCCACGAACGTCTTGATCAAAGTGCTTTGTGACGAATTTGCAAGAAGTATTTGGTACGACAATAAGTTTTCAATATAAGCTGGAAATACGGAAAAACTACAGTGAAACGATTTTTTTTAAAGCGGATTTCATTTACCTACTTACATTTTTCATACGAAGTTTTTGAGAAATATGAAAAAAAAATGGAAATAAATTCGCATCTATAGTACAGGGTGGTCTTTTTTTAATGCTTTTTTGTATAAATCCAAAATTATTAGAGCTGCAAATTTGAGTTCCTACCTACAAGGCTTTGTCAGCTCGTAAAAAATGCCTTCTGAGAAAACTGCAAAGAAAAAACCTGTTTTCTAGTTTTTCGCTTATAACTTGAAAACGACGCTTTTTTGATAAAAGGGCTTCTAGACAAAAATAAACTACATGAAATTATCTGCAAATTATGTTAGCTTGTTTATGATTTTAAACGAACGGTTTGGGCGATGGCGCGCGTTAAAGTTTCACAAAAATTCCACAATCTCCAAAACACAGTTTTTTTTTAGTTTTTCTCTTATAACTCGAAAACTACGTACTTTTAAAGAGAAGTATTTCTGTAGAAAAATAAACTACGTCATATTTTCTAAAAATGATCTGGCTTTGTTTTTTGTCTTCAGACGAATGGTTTAAGCGATAGAGCGCGTTAAAGTTTGACAAAATTTTCCAAAATGTGCCAAGAAACTGTTTTTTTGAACTACTCACTTTTAGAAGATAGTTTGTTTAGGATAGGTCGTCGGTAAAATGGTAAAACTTATGATATGCCCGAAACGCCTCAGAAGTCAACTACCCTGTACGTACAGAAACAACCCCATCGAGTAAAATTACCTGAACGTAATTATTATGTGTTTTCGTCCAAGAAATTACGCGCTTGGGGCTTTCGTCTCGTCCAGTATTTTTTTTTACTGATCAACATAAAATTTTCAATAAGCGCATTTTTTATGTTCGTTTTTTGTTGTATGTTTTTCGAGGATGAGCTCGAAACTATCGTCTCAGTTTATGATACTCGCTCGCTCTTCGTGGCGTTCTTTTGTGCGGCTGTTATATGTATGTCTTAAAAATGGAATCGAGTCTAGGTATAATAAAAATATTGACGTTTACGACAATTTTTGTTTGATTAAAAAATAAAAAGAGGAGCTACGTGTGTTTGATTTTAAAAAGGAACACAAATGTATTATTTGAAATACACATTATGCGGATGATGAGCGATATATTTTTGATATCGATATTCGAAAGCTTTTAAAAGTAAAATTGTAGTAGATACCAAATTTAAATGCGTAAAATTTCGTTACTTTATTTTCTATAAAGGCTACATTTGGTGGGTTTAGACAAATTGAATTTTGAGACATTCGTAAATAGCGAAATCAATCATACCGGGTGATGCCAATTTATGGTTATTTCGGGTGTGTCAAAAGTCAATTCGATACTTTAAAAAATGGCACGAAATTTAAAGGTAGCTCGATTTCTATTGTCATCCGATATTTTAGGAGTAGACTTTTTATAAAAAATAAATTCGCCTCCAACACCTTCAAAAGATGTTGTATGTGCGTAGGGAGAGACGAAAGAGGTTGTTTACATCACGTGCTCGCGATTTAAAAATGATATGTTTTCCAAAGCACGCTTTTGACTCGACGTTATAACCATTAACTCGTGTAATAGGTACGCACATTGTTTATCTTACATCTAAGGGGTAGGTAAATCAAAAAATGTTAGTTCGATGTAAGCTCGAAAAAAGAAAAAGGGGAAAAATGAAAATAATAGAAATTAAAAAGTGATGTAAATCCAATTCACTTTTGTGTTGGCGTTATCGATGTGTTACTTCAATAAAATTTCAATCCTGACGTTTAAAATGCCGCCGGTGTTTGCATAGGATCGTATGTACACTTAACTCGTACCGAAAGAGACAGATAAATTTTAAGTTGGATCCATCGAGCTTTTAAAAAGTGCTCGCGTCGAGAGTGTCGATAACAAGTATATTAGAAAAGAAAATTTGCCCCAATTTATCGTATGTTATCTATAGCGAGCTTATTGTGTTTGAGATCGTACAATTTCAATCATGCACGACGACGAGTTTGGTTCGTTTTGGAAATTAACCTTTGAACTTAAGTTGAAGCTAGTTCTAAATCAATACGGCGGTAATACAATTTGTTCAGATGTGTTAGGTGGGATCTTCGAGTTTGAACGGGCGCTGAACGAATTGAACCCAATCGGTAATTTCCATTTGGAGACCGCAAATGGGTGGCCGACCGAAATAGCCCAAGTGTACGAACTCTCTCATTCTATAACTTTTTTGTACATGTCTCGATTGTTTCGTAGTTCTAAACAAAGAGTAATCGTTGGGTTTATAACACTATTCTGTCGTTTAAACTATGTCGTTATTTGTATACGAATGCATTAAGAATCCATATTACTAACAAGTTTCCTTCTATAACCGACTGCGCCAAGTTTTGTCAAACTAAATAGTGTATTAGACAAGTACTATACTTTTCAGATCGCTTTTTTTCGGTCTTGTAGGATCAGGATCACATATATCGATTCATAAATCACGCCTATATCTAGCGAATTTCTACGGGTTTAATTCCATCGATATGTAAACTAACTTCTTTAAAATTTGTAAGGGGGAAAAATATATGGTTTATGTCATTTAAAAGTTGTCTCTTCTGGTTCACACATTAGAGTTGGCAGGATTTCTTTACCGGAAAAATGGATGAAATGAATTAAACAACTTCTGAACTTCTAGTACGAAATTATTGGTAGTTTCGCAAACAGAACCGTTTGAGCTTTACGAAGCCTAAAATATCAACATTTTTTGAAAAATCTTCTTAGAAATTGACATTTTCCACAGAATAATCTACGAAATCTCAAATATTCATGAGAGATGCCCACTTTTTTTCAAGGCACTCCTAATACGAGTATGTCGTCTGACTACACAGCCTCATTAGGCTTCAATTCACTTTGGTTTTAATTCTAGTTTCTACTTCCTTAATGGTCACGCTAAATTTTAAAACTTCTACAGTCGGCGTTTTTTGTGTGAACTATTTCTTAGCCAATGGGCCGTGATTTAAAGTTTTGTGACGAGAGGCATGTCCGAAGAAAACCTCGCCCCGGTTAATACTGCCACTTTCTCAGCCGAGAATTTTAAATCCGCCAAGTTGCTGACCTAGCGAGAAGTGTCCAGAAAAGGCGACTTTGTTTGGTATTGTCGAAGTATCTTATTCCAGTCGCGAAGATGTATCCCGAGCAGCTGTGTTCCATATATCTTTCTTTTGAAGGTTCTCATTGTGACTTTTGTGAATATTTCCATCATTGGAATCAAACTGCCAAGGAAATTTATCTGTGACATCACTAAGTCTTGTTTTAGTGGAAAAAAACCACTTGAATGTTTTTCTTTCCGCGGTTTCATTTTTTACTTAAAAATAAAATTTTTTAAACACCAAACTGATTCACTGGGCCGAGTTATTAGTGACCTGTTATCGGAGTTATGTCAACCAAGCAAATAATAATAATAAACATTAATTTTCGTATCACACATTTATCTTTGAATGGGTTAGTTTTCGGTTTATTTTAGCAGTCTTTAATGCCGTGGACCACAAAATGATTGCAATCATTGACGTGTATAACCTAATCGTAAATTTAAAGTCTAATGTAGGTACTTAAATATTTAAAGTTGTGTTTTGCATACTGAAACGTTTTGAGTAACTTGCATATGCATATTAAATTAATAGCTCTAATAGATTATTCAACAGGTCTAGATACATGCTTTAAATATGCACCACGTCCTACTTGTTCCGAGACGAACACTATTTTTCAACCGAAACACCTACTAGGTATTCGGTATACTTTTATACCGAATTAACTAAATATTATTTAGTTAAGTGTATGCACAATGCGCAGATAGAGAGGCCGTACAAACATCAAAGAAGTTTTTTTTATTCATTTATTATAAGCATCACTCGTGATTCGGTGTCATCGATGTTTCATTATTCGAGTTTTTGTATTTAAGTGGCTTTACAAAATATTGTTAAGCCTTTTTCAAAATTATTTTTGTTACGTGGTCTAGAAAGTAAAAGTACGCATATTATTGTTGATTTTGTGGGGTAAAATTGGAACCCAAGAGGTTTTATATACGAATGATCTTTTTAGGTTGTCTCGCAAGGATATTCGTGTTTTGCATTTACATATTTTTCATACTACGGACAATATTGAAATGTTTGATATTTTAATATGATCTTTGAAATTTCCGATTTTTATAGCGTTCTATGTATAAATGTAGAGGTTCGATATTTCAATACAACAATAATCTTTCTAGCTATAAATTTTTTATTGTTTTCAAGATACTAACATTTCACAAGGTTTGTGACTAGAGATGTAACAACTTTCAGTTATATAGGACTTCCTTTAAGACTCGATATCGTATAAAAGTTAAAGAAAGTGACTTTTTACTTCTCCGTGGATTTTATTTGAATTAGTAGTTCAATTATGCCCAATTTGGCACACTTACTTACGTGTTTTAAATAACATAGTAAAAATCCCCATATCGAGATCGTGTGAACTTCAAAAGTTAGGTTAGGATCAAATATCCCAATCATTAGTTCTTCATTAATATCTTTCTTTCTGTTTGGAGGAGGGCAAAGTGGTGTGCACTAGGAACGTTCTAAGCCCTGGGGTGATAGAAAGTGTTTTGGATTTAGAGAAGTTGAAAAAGGGCAGAATGAATGTTTAGGGTGTGCCTGAAGTCAAGTACAGAAGATGTAGAGTTGTAGAGGATGCGAGTAGATATTTTATCATAAAAGGGGTATTGAGAGTATAATGTGTAAGAAGGCTCACCGAAGGCGAAGGGGTGTCAAGGATGTATAGAAAAAGTATCAAACGTGTTTAGAGGTTTCAAGAGAGCTCCATAAATGTTGTGCGATGAAGAACCGATATGCAAATGGCATTGATTCCGTGTAAAATATAAAATGGAAAGCAATTAAAGATTAAAGGTGTATTATAATAGACACAAAAGCTAATACAACTCAATTTTTAGAGAGAAAGTAATCGAGTAGCGTAATGTAATTTGGTATATCTTGATGAAAACTATGGGTTTCATGTTGTTTTTGTGGTTAATTATGTTACATGTGCGTGTAGCAACAAATTGTATTAATGATCTCTGAAAAGTATAAAGTGTAACTGCCATACGAGCCTCTTTTAAAATATACCGCGCAGTGTTGCACTTTTAATGAAATGCATTGTATAATTTGTACGTGAGCTTAAATTAAGTACCACCTTCCTAATTACTATTCCATTATAATACGTCTCCGAAGGTTTATATAAAGACCATTATCAATAATTATTATGACCAGTATCATTAAATGATTTATGGTTTGTGTTGTTTATCCAGGGATTTCTAACGTTTAATCTTAATTAAATGTTCTTAGATACTTGCTATTATTTTAGCGTTGGTATAAAGCTATATAATTACAATTCCATGTCACTTTCTGAACTGTAGTTCATACCTACAGGGCAAGTCGAAATCGATGGACTGTGATCGATTTCTGTGGGTGACGACTTACAATGAGCATTTTTCGTACATGCTGAAGCCAATTCTACAAGCTCTCAAAATGTGAAAAAAGATACCGAACATAGTACCAAACAATATTATGCTCTGAATCTCTCCCTGATTTTCAAAATTATATCGGGTGTTCTATTTGAAATAGAAAAGCTAATTAGATCTAATACGTTGTAAATGAACCCCAACATACACACATAAGTGAAAAAACTTTAAATGAGAAAATTTGTTTTCCACTAAACGCCTCGGGAATCGAACCCAAAACTTTGCTATTTCCGGTAGCACGCCTATACCTAATACGCCAGGCGGTCAGCATAATTTTCCTAGCAATCCGGCATTGTTTAAATGCGTCGAGAAAGCAGAATATATACATATAAATCAAATGGAAAAACAAATTTTCTCATTTAAAGTTTTTTCACTTATGTGTGTATGTTGGGGTTCATTTACAACGTATTAGATCTATCTAACTAATTAACCCTAAATATTTAAATATTTGTAAGAAAAGCTAATCTTATTACCGGCGGAACCGGAAGTCAAAATTTAAAATTTTTGGTATCACTAGATAGATAATTTTACAATATTCCAAACAGCTGCTAATATACAGGGTGTTGTATTTAAAATAAGAAAGCTAACTTTATGTTAAACCGTTTGGCATCATTGGACAGATAATTTCAAATATTTTGAAAAAACTTAACATATACAGGGTAGGGTGTATTAAAAAACTCATATTGTAGTTTTAATTACAAAAAAATAATAATTGCTTGAACTTTTGATCTTCAAAAAAATCATAACTCCGGTTCTGGCCATAGCAAACAAACGTCGTTTGATTAAGAACTTTAATATCTACAACTATATATAATATCTATCTATATATAATATCCGAAAATATAAACGGTTGAAGCCGATTTTGAGAAAATCATTCCGCAGGCCAGAGCGCACTCCGATCTAAAAAATTTAATATTGATGATTGGTTCTTTTCGAATATTGAGTGGGTTACTATGCGACAGCAGAAATTGACGAAAATTTCAAACTGTTTTTTCCGCATTTTTTCCAATTTTTGGACGAAACCAAAAACTCGAATTATTTAATTTTGATATAAATGGGTAAAAAATTAAAATTACGAATTTTGCGTATTAATGTAAATTTCGTTTACGTAAAACAATGTATAAATAAATGAGAATGCAATTGACACGACAGCGTTAGTCAATAATCCTTTCAACCGGATTCCCTACAAGTTTCATTCAAATGTAAAACGATATCTCTGAACGTGCATCCTTTTGTTTGAATTCACTTTGTGTATTTAATTGGAATTGAATTTCGGCTCTAGGGATACCTCTACATCCACATCCACATACGACTTTTATTTTTAAATTAGTACGAATTGTTTATTATCAAAGGTATCTATTTGTTTATAATCTTAACGCGAGAGTTTGGATTATTTTTTTAAAGATTATGTAAAACAAAAGCATTTATGGCGCATTAAGTGGTGGACTGTACTTGACAGCGCTCGACGATTTTCGTTACCGTTCAACGTAGGATCTACAACCCTCTGAATTTTTATACGAAAAATTCGAAATAATTGCTTACGTATTAAATTACCAAACAAAATTACGCTCGTTTTATATTTATTTATTTTCCGAAAGTTTAGATATAATTTAGTTGAAAAATTTTCTCGCCGAATTTGTACCAAACGAAGCACATGATCGCCCGACCGATCAATTCTAAAGTAGTTTTTTAAGCATAAATATTTTTCACCAAGGGCTTTTTGTACGTGCCGTGGATTTATAAAAGTTTTTAAACTTTCCACCCGCAGCTTACATTTAAAATTAAAAAATATAAAATTTAATTTTCTAGTTAATCTTCAGTTAAATGTTTTGTACCTATATGAGCTTAACGTAACCTATACGCGGTCATTACGTACGAACACACGAGCGGTTTGGTGGGTCATTTTCCATACTTTATTCATTTTCTTTCAAAGTAACTTTAATTGTCGCTCCAAGTTGTATCGTACTTTTCCATAATGGAATAGCCAAGTACCTACTAGTTATTTTTTAAAAAGTGTAATTGAAGTTGGATATTATTAGTGGGTATTTCTAGAAATTGGAGCCCCATGCACAGGTTCTCATACATCACCGACACGCAAATGAGTGACCTAAATTATTACGAACCAATCACTTGTGAGTTTTTCTTTATTATATGTTGCCGTTAGATCGATACTTCTATTGGTTTTTACATAATTTATAGTCTATTTCCTATCATCAAATATTCTCCACGCAAACCCATAATTATAATACCTGCGCTATTAGATAGTGAATAGTATATTAGTTACATTAGGAGAAATGTCAAAAAAGCGAGTAGTTATTTTATTAACGTCGTTACTTTGGGCTGGTTGATTGATTTCGTAATGTATTTCGAATGGCGTCTTTAATAAAGGCATTAATTAAAAAAGAAACGCCTTTCGAAATAACATCCCGACGAACTTGTAATGATGCCATTGTTTTGAAAAGCTCTGAAAGGGAAACTCTTCTATACCGGTGATGATAAGGAAACGTTTAAAAACTTTACCTGCTCAAATTGCGAAACCTGTGATATTTTCAAGTTGCTCACTCGGTTAAATTTAAATATGGGCATTTGAATTGAATTGAAAATTCTCAACTTTTCTTAAATTTTATTAAGACACTTTGTGGTCTGAATTGTATAAAAATAAAGGGCCTCGGTCGCCCTCCCACGAGACCTGGACGTCGGCAAAACAGATGGAGCCGTCGGGTTGGTGGAGGGCTAGGTCGGTCTTGAAGAGTTGCTGGTCGGGAGCTCGGATGTACGACTCCTTGCGGCGATAGATAAGCTTGTGGTGCGTCCGCGGGGAGGCCTGGATGATGTGGCAGATTGTCTCGCTAGTGGGTCGGCTTCCGATGGAACAGCCGGCTCGGCAGACTCTTAGGTGAGGCGGGTTAGAAGGGATCCCGCGGGTTGGTAAGTTGGCGCAGCGAAGATGGACTGCCGACAGGTAGTCTCACAAGCCATGATCTTGACGCAGATTCTGCACGGCCACCTCCAGACCTCCGGAAAAAGGTCTATCGGTGCATCCATAGGCAATTATGTTGCATCGTCGATGATCCTCAAAATCTTGTTCCGGAGGACCTGGCTCTTCTTGATATGCAACGGAGCGGCACAACCTTATATGGGGCGGCATAGATCATCATGAGTCGGATGACCATGTTTTGTATAGGAGAAGAATATTCTGGATTGTTTCTGAAAAAAATGAATAGATGGAGGCGTACTAAGCGGCCCGCGCTACCCAACAAAACGGTAAATGAGTTAGGAATCGAAATAAAAATAAAATGTAATTGAAAGTCGGTTGTAACGATTTAATATTTTTGGGGGGAGATCTTCATTAAAAATGGAATAAAACGAATGAAAAGTAAATAACGAAATTAAATAACTAGGGCAAACCGCCGATGTCAGGCGCATCGCTAATACATTAAAAACATATTCAAAACCACTAATTTTAGTCATTTATAAAACTAGTTGGAGTAAATTAGTTGTTTAAAAATGTAACGATATTTCAACTTTTATTAAATGTACGTTATGGAGGTTGTTCGAAGCTTTTAAAAATGTGGTTTACGACTGTTTAATGCATAAAGAGTTTTGTTTTCCAAACGATGGATGAATATTCAGAGGATTAAAAGAGATCTTACTGATGTATAATAAATCGGAAAATTACACCCCCACACCACGGCAATAATAAAAACCGTACGAACAAAACAACAGTGAATTATTTCAGTTTTCCAGTGTTTTTTCAGCAACGTTTAAAAGCGTTAATTAGTTTAATTTTTTTGACGTTACTTGTGACCTTATTATTGCAGAGCCTATACACTCGTAGTGGGTACTTTAAATTCAACCCACTTTCAACCTATTAAAATTTAATTAATTAGAATTGATTAAGTGTACAACCAAGTCAACTGTATAGTAAACTGCTTTCTACGCTAAACTTGGCAGAAAAAGTTAATTCAACGGCTTCGAGTTAAAACAAAATTGTTTTTTACTAATTTAGCGGTGTATATAAGTACAAATAGTTATACGAAGACAATGAACTATCGGCTAAACCTCGTGATATTTGCTTATCTAATCACCAATTAAGCTCATATTTTACATAAAACAACTTGATACAGGTACATGTATCATAAATGCAGAATTAGTGTAAATAAACTACTCCAAGTATAAATATGTGGGCATATGTTGCACTACAAACGTTCATCAATCGAACTCAACCGCTTATAATGGATATAATTTGCGCAAATAGCTATTGGAAAAGTTCTCGTTGCACAAGTGCATCGGTTGTCTTTGTGACAAATGAAACTTTAATGCCTTCAATCTAGATTTTCTGTTGAAAAATGAACAATAATTGATGGATGACCTGTTAAAGAATTGCTTCGTATCTCGTACTGCTTGGGAGGCGCCCGTTGTACGCACGTTGAAAAATACGCTCTGTATAGTATAGCGAATTACTTAATGAATAACTCAAAATCTACCTGAGCGTTATTTTTAACTTACGCAATCTTTTTCGGAATTTCCTTAACGAATTCTAATTTAAGTTTACATACCCAACTTTCGGCGAGCCAACAAAAATATTTAGGAGTATATTTTTGGGTAAATTATACTTTATTAATACATACTTAACGTTCTTCTACCAAAAAGAAAATAGTTCGCTAAACTTAACTTGTGCGTTTGAGGTCAGGATTATAAAGTTTGTGTGTAAAGACGTTCGTAATAGTTTTAAGACGAGGTTTTCGTTTACAGTCCGTCGATTTTACATTAAATAACATTCGTGTGTTGGTCAAATAAAAAGAAATAGTAAGTTTTTGGCTTTGTGGTTAACTAGCGACGTTGTGGTATCGATTTATATGAAATCCATTAATCAGTAGTACTAATTCCGTTACATTTTTCGTAACTTGACATTACAGCGAAATATGAGTAATATTCGAGTGTTTCGTTTGTCAGTTTCATTTGTCAAATACCTTGCGTTTTCTGTTTATTGAATTATACAGACCCCCATCTAGAGTACGTCAGTTTTAATCCTACATAAAGAAATATTTTATGATATTTTATATAATCTTTTGTTCGTAACCGCTATTTTGTTTTGCACTAGACGTATATTGCGTTTCTCTAAATAAGGGAGAGTTTATTTTTTCTTCAATTTTATTGAAATACGATTTGCAACTCTTTTTTTCGTAAAATAGATTCGTACAAAAATTTGAATAAGGCCACCATATTGCAATAGTTCAATTTCGAGACTAGAAACGACGAAGAATATCTATCTTCTCTCTTCGGTTAGTTAAAGTTCTTATCGAGTTACCTATCAATTTTTGTGTTAGCCCCCCATGAAGTATATCAGTCTATCGCAGCAGATATTACTTTATAATTGACAATTTTTGGGCGTTTTTTTCTGCTCCCTAGGCAGCTTTTCACCACAACTCTCTCTAATGTTTTTACTTTCTTAAGTACGTTATGTTACCAATCTGCTAGGTGCTAATCGTTCAACAGCTAGCCGCAAGATTAGAAGATTTGTAGAAACAGAATTACACTCTAGAATATCTGTACAGAGTAGTAAAACGCTCACAAGTCCAAGAGATTAACGTTTGCTACTAATACTAAATATGTCGAGATAATGGTAGTGGCGCGTTTAGTGACTTCATGATATATTTTAGAAAGATGTTGGGGACGCCGAATCGCATAGCGGCTCCACATACCGAATGATGGGAGACGGTGTCGAACTCCTTCTGCACATTTAGAGCGATCATGTTGTAAGGTTCGTAGTTGGCCCTTCTTGTTTCGATGTAGTTTTCTAGGATCAGTGCGTTAGCCATGGTAAAGTAGGTACGCTCCGTAAAGTTCTTTTTGACTTACGCCACCAGCAGAGAGGTTCAATACAATCAATAGAAGAATAGAATATAAAGAGATTATTCATTATTGTACCTCTCTGCTGGTGGTAAAGTTACCGACAACTTTACAGAGCGTACCTACTATACCGTCGAGGTTCCCGAATCCTCTCTGTTCGGTACGAATTTGACACGACTTAGCGGTCCAGGACGCGATGGAGTAGTCGTTGAACGGCTAAGCCAATAGTGATAAGTGATAGCTAATTAACACGTCAAGATCTTGGGCCTCGGAATTTGATATTTTGGGGTTTGTAGCAATATTCAGTTTCCGTTTCTTTGCCGTTTCGTTGCTAGCGGTTCTTAAAGCCTTGTCAGAACCGTTATCAGTAGTTCCGTCCAACATCTGAGGCATATTTGCGGTACTGCTAACTTCACTTAGATTTTTGCCGCAGAGGGTAGTTACTCACTCTGCAGCTAGTCTGCTGGGCAGGGCTGCTGCTCTCGGAGCCTGCATACCTGCTTCGTCGAATACAAGGCCAAATTGACGGTTTCCGGTCAGGCCCAGGTGGGTAGCGGTCATAATCCCAGTCTTCTTCGTCTTTTAACCGAAGTACGTATCGTGTCCCATGATCTTGCGATCCTCTCCGAACCACTCACGAGGGAAAGCGGGAAAAGATCATAGATACGCCTTTTTACCAACACCTATGTTTTTCCAAGGACAGGAATCTATCGTTATCTTAGCATGTTTGTGATGATAACTCTCCCCAAGAAACGATCCAAACTTTGATAAGAATCGACGAATGCAGGCAGTTTTTGGAGCTAAAAGAGGCATTATACTTTATTAGTATTAGGTTTTCCAAAATTTCATTGTGGGTTTGCTGCAGTGTTAAATACACTTGTTTATTTGGGAATTTGTAATAACAGTAATAGATAAAAAATTGAATGGTGTGTTAATTTCAAACGCGAGTTCAATTGAAAATTTTAGGATACGAAACTTTTACATGCAAGAATGATGATTTGTCAAATTAAACACTGTGTATAGTATTTATAGTTTTTTACACAAGAAGTTATGTTCTTGAATTTGTGATTTACAAATTATTTAATTGTTTTTTCTTTTGTTCCAGGTAAGACTTTCTTGACGTTTTTCCTCCTAGTAAGTACCTACTATTAAGGAGTGATGCTTGTGTCAGTTTTACACCCGTTGTACCTAAATAGTTGGGTAATAGTCTCTTAATAGTTTCCCGCCACATTTTTTTTAACTAGTTCGAATCTTTGCACAAAATGGTAGTATTTATGTGACATAATTAATTTAGTGTAAAAGCTGATACTTTAGCACTTGGAAAATGTGTGCCAGAAATTCGAAATTGATTAATAGTCCTACTACTTTTTAAGACGTTTTGCTTCAGATTTGTCAGGAAACTTTTTGAATTAATCACAGAGTTATTCAATTTACTGGTAAATAATAAGAAATTATGATACGAAGCTACATACATGTAGAGTTTGAAAGTTTTAGTGGATTACACGTTTGTAGTAATATCATAAGTCTGTTCTTAAGTCGTGTAATTTAGTGCAAAGTCTCATTTCATCCCCATCGAACGGTTTTTGTAGAATCTGTATAAAAGATTCGCAATGAGGGGGAGTTTTAAATCGAATTTATTAAAACTTGTAGATACACAACCAGCGGCACAGTTCAAACGCTGCAAGAGAAGAAGCGTTTCGATTTTTTAATAAATTTGGGTAAAATGTGTTTCAGCTCTAAATTAATGCTCGCGGTACACCCAAACATCTAAACAACGAGTAATTAAACGAATTAATATACGACGTAATAGAATTATAATTTACGCTCGTTACATTTAATAAAATTGACGTCTCTGATGAAATTGTAGCAGAAAAGTGTAATTTTCATAAGCTCCGAGCCGTCGATAATGTATAAAGAATTTTACCGTTAGGTCGGTGGTTTGAAAAGCGACGCCGACGTCTCAATTTCCCTGCACACCACATTGTTTTTCTGACATTCCCTCTTTTGACTTGCGGCAATTCTATCGTACCAATTCGAACTCGAAAGCTTCCGTAACATTCAAGTACCGACCGAAACAACTCTACTCGTAGATTGAAGAACGCAGTGGGATTGATTACGATGTAAAGCTTGTAAAGAGTGTATGTCGTAGAGTAATTTGAAAAAGACTCGGATATTTGAATTTAAAGTTATTTCTACTTTGTGAGCTTCCCTTTTTACAATTTTTCCTACGCGAGTCTTTGTTTAAATTTGCCGTGTACCTAAACTTATCGCGTTTTTTTCTATGATTTAATTAATAAAATATGTTTGTTCGCGTTTCCGACGTTTCGCGACTTTTTGTTTTTAGAGAGAAAAACATCGCTCGATCCCACGGACAAATCTCTAAAGTTATTAATGCAGCTTTTCTAATTGACTTCACAAAATAGGACTTAAGTCCTTTTATGTTTTTGTTTATCTAAAGGATGTGTTATTTTATAGTTAAGAAAAATACCAAACTCGGAGTATCTTCGAGTAAATATTTTCTTAAGCGAAACAGTTCCACCTTACTATGTTATCTTTACATACGGTATTAAGAATTAATTTTGCTATTAAGCATTGATTTATAAAGTTATTGTTGTCTAACCTCTGTAAAGAAATTAGTAGGCATGGTTTGAAACACAAAGGATATTTTCGCTCCGGGGTTTAATCATTGTTTGTGTATATTAAAAGGGGTTTGAGCTACAATTCGAGATATATTCGTTTACTATTACCACGTTCCATGTTGTAATCTGCAAAATCTTCATAGAGAGCTTAAAAGATTTACTTACATTTTAATTACATTTCAAATTTACCGATTGATATTGACAGTAAAAAGTGGCGAAGATATCATTTTTAGAAAATGCCTTTTCTATCGCTTTTAGTTCTACACCCCTATTTTTGAGGGCTTACTTAAAAATGTTTAATACATCAACGTACAAAGATGAATGCTTGTGAACTTTTCTTCAAATTAATTTTTTCAATATTCTCCTAAGATGAAAATTGCATGAGTTACGACTCATCAGATCTTCCAGAAAGTGTTTGTTTATGGAAAATCGATAATTTTGATAATGTCGGAAAAGTATTAGGTTTATCGAAAAATGTCATGGTTCCTGAAAGATAAAAATTGGCCGAGATAGAATTTTTTGAAAATGCAGCTGTATGATACGCGACTGTATTTGGGTGATAACGAAACGACGAAAAAACTTACCAACAGCTGATGTATACAGGTGCCATAAACTGCTAAATAGAAATGGATTGGAACGAATAGGATTCTAAATAACAATTAATAAAACACACATACTATATACTATGATAACAATAACTGATGGTAATTAGCGATGAGCAAACTGAAATTAATTAGATGAATTAAAATGATACAATGGAACTAGACAACGTTCTTTAAACGACAAATTTTTAATACTAATCTTAATGTTGATTAAAACAACGACTTGCGCTCTTTTAAACAAACTTAAATAACACATGCACCAAATGAAATTAATACTTTTAAATAAATAATTCTTGGCGCCACAACAGCTTTATCGTAAAACGCCTCTTTTAATTCTACTGCCCTATCTTCTATTTTCTTGATTTACTCAAAAATAAGGGGTTTTACGTAAAAAAGCTGGGTATAAAGGCGAAAGCTTGTTGAATTTTCCTCAAATTAATTTTTTCATCATCCTCGTAAGATGAAAATTGTATGCGCTACGGCTCAGAACTTCTAGAAAGTGCGTGCGAGAAACTTAACTTCCCTGTAACAATTTATTCTGATTTAATTTTATTTAGCAAAATAATTTAAGAGCGTCTGCCACTAATTAATTACTATTAATAAAAACAAATTACAAAGTTAATTGTGGTATTTTCTTTTAAAAAAAAATCGCAACAACAAACTCTGTAAATTGTCTGCAAACTAGTAAATTAAAATTGCGCTTTATTTGAGAAGAGGAAGTAGAAAACTTAATAAAAAAGTTTAGATATATAGAGTTCTCTAGTGGTTTCGTTTGTATAAAGCTCGACTTAACATTCTCAACACTATATGAACAGGCTTTTCACGTTTATCTTTATCGAAAAGATATTACCCATAAATACGGCTGTGATCGGTTCGTAACTTATTATTTGGGAAGCTTCACGAAATATAAATACTTTAGACATTTTTGTAGGCTTTAATAAGTTTATAACACCCCCTAACTACTCAATTTCGCTAAAATAAAAAAAAGACAACAAATATAAATGTTTTAGTTGTAAAACACCGGATCGACTTCTCTTTTTCTACACTAACAGTTAGATTATATGAGAGAATCGATTTGTAACAAACTCAATAGTAAAGCTATTTACGTTAACAAATTCTGCTTACTAGGGAGTAGAGAAAACAGCCCTTTATAAAATAACGCAAACTTTTTCAAACTCGTTCTAATACTCTGCGAAAGTTAACGATTTGCAAAATGTATATGTGTATGAGGCATAAAATTTATTTGAATTGCAATGACCTTTTATTGATGTTTGGTTGGTTAAAGTTGTTGTATATTGATGCACATAATATTTTTTTAAGTCAACGTCTTGTCGAATATAAAGAAGTCCTTAGAGATATCGGTCAAAGAACGAGGAATTTACGTGTTTTCGTAAAATGTTTGTGTCATTTCTATTTTAACCGGAACTGGCATCAACTTAGGGTTTTCTAACGAAACACCCTGTATATTTCCAAATTTTTAGTTTCCAGTAATTTAAACCTTCTTTAGAATTCGGGAGAACAAAAATACCGCTAGAAAATATTATTTTAGGTATTTTAATTTTACATCAAGGAAGTCATGCTCATCTTTCTGTTATTTCTTTATTCGAACATTTTATTTGTTTGCGATAAATACGATATTTTTCATTTGTTTGTATTATTTGTTTATTGCCCTTCAGCATTAGCTTAGATTTTATTATTTTTATATAGTAGTGAAATTGTATTTGTATCTTTTATTTATTTGTAAACGGATCACGCGGTATTCAGTGTCAACTGTCAGGAAAAAGTCTTTCGATTGAAATATCGTCACGATTCTTGACGGTTGTATAAGAAAAAACGATTGCTGTGGCCGTACCAGGGCTTTTTCGTAGGTGTTAAAGCTGTAATTCTAAAATTTTTCAAAATAAGAGAAAAGATACCAAACAATAGTATGCCCAGAGTGCCAGAGTCTCTCCGAATAGAACCATATACTACTCTGTCGCTCACTGATACAGAACAGGTAGAAAGACACGCATGCAGACAGACAAGTATTTGTGCTTGCGACATATTAATAGAACAGTTAGGCCTATACGCGAAATGTTAGCAGATGATTAACAGGCTGGTAGACAGACAGTCGTACACATATTGAAGGGATGAGAACACTAAACTATGGGTAATTACGAAAATCTGTCATCATTCGGACAGGCGGCCAAATTTGGTTCCAAAAAGGCCTCAGGCCTTAGAACTAGACTTCAAACGGATGCATCCAAAATTCTGGAGCGGGTTAGATAAATAATTCGTCTTTCTGTTCGTGACTTCAACTATGGCACAATTTTAGAAAAATAAATAAATCTTCAGAAGCTGAAACGAATTTGTTTTTGCTTTCCATAATATATTCACTTATTCACTTTATTGTTTTTTAACTACTCGCAGTAGCCGAGCTTTTGAAAATATTTAAAAATATTCTATTTCTATTAAAATATTTATAAAAGATAGAAGCTATTTGCAAGTTAAATGAAACAATATCACAGTATGAAATAGTTAAATGTTGTAGATTTAATTATTTAAGCATTTCGACTGACACTATTTTCAGATATTTCGTTGTCCTATAGTTATACACAGAGACAGTTGATTGGCAGTTACCCGAATCCACCATTAACTCCCGTTATATAATAGATGCGCCCGGAAAACTGTTAGATGTAAATGTCACCGACAATATGCTCCACTTCCGGTCGCAAACAGGTTAATTGGAAATGGATTATTTATTACCGGACGTCTATAACTTTTCAAACTGAACAATACTTGAAGCTACTTTTGTTCGAAATTCAGATTTTATATCAATCATCTGCACGTCGATATAACGACTCTGCATCACATACTCCAATTCGAAATGTATAATATTAACTTCGTCAATAATTAATCCGTTTTAAAATCGAGCGGACAATTTAGGGGTTGAAGTGGCGGAAATTGTAGCATTAGTGATCCGATAAATATTTTTGATAAAATAATTATTATTCTCTTATCGATACTTACTACACTCAATTGATTTGTTGAATTGGCCCCTATTCTATCCCTTTAGGATTAGTTAATAAAAAGAGAGAGGGAATCTCTATTTCGAATTTATCAATAAGCAAAACATAGTCCTATGTAGAGGGAGAGCAGGTACACAATGGGGTTACTAGGTTCTTCCATTGAGACATTCAACAAACTTAAAGCCTCCTCTTCTCCTCTGCAACGGTGCTAGACCTATAGAATGAAAATGAGGCCGAAGTCAACGAGGGCAGGTTTTATAAAAAAATTCAAAAATCTCACCCTTTTTCGTTCATAAGACAAGCTCATTAGAGAAAATGTCGGAAAGTAGTTGACCTAAAAATCGAATAAATTTCATCATCTTATTCTGCTAGTTTTCTTAATTCCAATAGAGATCCTCTCGAGTTACGATGCGGCTCGTGCTGAAAACACTTAAATTTGTTATTAGAAAATAGAAACCTCCTTGAGTTCGTGCTAATTTTCTCCGAGTATAGTTTCAGAGTTACTTATTTACTCACTAACCAGGCGTTAACCCTTTGTCGCATTTAATTAGATTTTAATTTTTAATAGTAAATTCTGTACGCCGTACCAAAAGAAGTTCCACGAGTTTAAGATTTCTTTGAGAAATAAAATAAACACAACCTCGAGTTTAATGGATATTTGAAAAAGTCTATTCTTTTTGTTTAAAAACGACTTTAAATAAGGGCTGTAATAAAGTGTACTTTGTAGTTTAATTTAGCCGCGAGGTAAATGCTTTGTAGTCAGTTCTGCAACGAGATGTCACACACAAAATTTGAAATAACGTTTCGTTAGTCTTTTACAATTCTTTTGAGTCGATGTAAAGATTCTTTTGATGACATATGTCAGTTTTTTAGAACGGTATAGAAGGGCAGTTCGTTTTTCGAAATTCGTTTACGTTCTAAGTTTGGCCAATCTTCAGTTTGTCAAAGAATGGTTTGTTTATTTATGGAAACTGCATCTAGTTGATATTACTCAAATACGTTACTATGATAGATAGACGTATAGAGGTAAAAACTGGAGGTACGGGCACACGTAGTTAATTCTCATCTGCCGATATACCGGGTGTAAATCAAATCAAGATGGCCTTAATAAATTTTTCTCTTTTTAGGTGGTTTAATGAAATTTTAAATTTACTATACATCAGGAAAATTCTTGTTATTTCCGATTCTATAGAAAAAGAGAAATTTTTAATTTTTAAACACGCTGTATACTTTACTGTTTTTATTTAATTAATTTGCCAAAAAGTAAAATATTGAAAAAGTCTGTCTAGGTGTGTATGTGTGTAACGCCTTATAAAACGAAGACTACTGAAGCAATTTTCATAAAATTTAGTTTCAGCTCAGCTCAGAAAATTTCGTAGACAAAATAAATTTCTAAACAAAATCGATATACGGTGGCCCAAAATACCGCAGTACTGTCTTTAGGCATGGGCTCGAAGGGCTCGGGCCCAGGGCTCCGGATCCTTAGGGGCCCCCGACCGAAGTAAACTAATGTGACTGTAATAAAATGAAAATAAATCTAGAACCTTGCTTATCTACTTTCTATGTCTATTCTAACAAAATAGTGCTCTGTTAAGGTTATAGGCAGCGCCGGATTACCCATTAGGGTACCGAGGCTGTAGTCTAGGGGCGCCAAGTTAAAAAGGGGCGCCAATTGTCAATGAAAATAAAATTTTAAAAATAAATTACAACAAACTGTAATTTAATTTTCCTACTTTGTTTTTGTGAAACTTCTTTTGTGGAGACACTATCAATAGCTACTAAAATTCCTAAACTTCATTTTAAGCCGTTTGACCTTGAACAATCAAAAAAGTTTGTCTGCGGCGCTACTTCATTCTATTTCCTTCACAAACACGAATTTTAAAAAAAGGTGCTGAGATTATTATAGCCTAGGGTGCCAAAATCCGGCGCTGGTCATGGGGGCCCCAATATCTTCATGCGCCCAGGGCCTCCAATAGGTTAAAAACGGCCCAATACGGGCGTTATTTTGGTGGCATTTTGCAATACGAGTATCTGGACCGATATTATTCATACTCGGTTATAAGTTAGTATGCATCAGCCCTAATTAAAAAATATTTTTTCAAGTTTTTTAATTTAAAATGGCGGCCAGTATAACGATTGTTCCATTTTCTAGTTTTCTTATGTTAACTCGGCGGATAATTTTTCTTTTAAAACTATAAAAATATGAATATACTCGTATAGGCAGCATAGGTATTATAGGGTTTTAGTTTTGAAATATTCGATTTTTCAAATAATTTTAAAATTGCCTACTTTTAAAGAAAGGTTCAAAATTTATTAAAATAAAGGTTTTTCTCAAAATCGGCTGTAACCATTTTTTCTATTTTTGAATATGTGATAGATACCGAAGTTCATAATCCAACACCGTTTGTTTGGTTTATATAGTTTATATGATATGATCAGAACCGGAGTTATGATTTTTTGAAGGCCACAAGTTCAAATAATTACTAATGTTTTTGGTATTAAAAATTTTCAATTGGTAGTCTGCACAATGTAACTCTTTAAATTTCTATTAGTTGATACTATTTCAGTTTAAAAACACTTTCGGTTTAACCGGAAATGGGGTTAGGTTTAATATTTTAAAAACAACACCTTGTATATGTTAAGTTGCTTGGAAGATTATAAAATTATCTATCAAGTGGTAATTGATAAATGATCTCTTACAGTTGTTTAAAATACCCAATAAGGTGCCTATAAGGCACCTACAAACATGATAAGCTTTTTTTTTTAATTCCACTTTTTTCAGAATCGTGCTAACTTTGGATTTACGTATTTTTACTCTTCAAGTTTTTCCCCATACATCGTAATACGTCTCACGAATTTCAAAATTACATAAACGAGGATTAGATCCTATTTAAAAAAAATTAGATTAAATGTGAATTTATCCTCGAGAAATTTTAAATTGGAATGAACTTTTGATATTAAGTGTTTTTTTCCTTCTTATAATGTTAGATGCACCGCCAGTAGCGAACTTAAAGTTTTCTTACGAAAGGGTGGCGGCTTCAAAGGACATATTTACTTTAAAATTTTTCCAATTGTCTATTTTGTCTTGTCTGCAGTCTTCAAACTTAACATAGTAAACAAACTGGTTTGTTTATCGCGAAAATTGTTAATAAATAAATCGATTTTAGTAATAGAAGGACCGAGAAGGACGTAATGAATCTCGAGTTACGCATTTTAATTAGTAAGGGACACTCTTATAACTTCCAAGTGACCACATACAAATGCGTATCTTCTACTTACAGGAAGTGTAACAACATCACGATGTGTAATACCAACACAAGTCACCTTTCTACTAGAATTACAACTGGAAACGCAAAACTTGAATACATTTTTTAGAGTTTCGTAAGATATTGGATTAAATTGAGCGCAAAACTCGCCGAGTCACCCATTATTTTATTAAATTTTCACGTAGGCTTTAAATTTTGGCGTAATTATAAGTTGTAAGAAACAGACAGATCGTCTATAAGAGAGGACGTGTAAGAATTTTTTCAGGTATTTTCTGCCGAATACATGACTCGAATACAAAAATGTAACACTATTTTCTCGCTAGTTTCCTTTAATCCATCACCTGAACTTTCTCATACAAAAGTCGCCTTCTTTCAGACGTCTCTCTACACCCTTTGCTCGTACAAAAAAAAGCTGTCACCACTTCTACATCGTAAAAATTATATTTTCAAACAACTTTAAGCAACTACACAACTTTTTTGATAGTAAAAATATAGATTCGGAAACTTTGGTGGTGTAAGTTTTACTGTCGAACTTTTACTACACGGGGACAATAGGGAACTTCGCAAATGTAATATACGAAAAATGTATAAGGTTGTACGACTCTTAAAGTTAACGCCTCGAAAACAATTTTATTATCCCGATTTAATGAAAATGATAAAGTTTTTTGAACCACAGTTGGCCAATTTGAAATGTGAAAAAGTTGTGAAATTTTGGACCCTTTTATTACGCCATGCTTTTATTTTATTTGCAATTTTTGTTAAACTTGAACGCGCTCTAGCGCCTCAACCGTTTATCTGACAAAAAACATAATGAACATAATTTGTAGGAAATTGAATGTGATTTATTTTTCTACAGAAGAACTTTTCTCAAAAAGTGCATCGTTTTCAAGTTAATCGCAAAAAACTGAGAGACCGGCATTTTTTCGTACGTAGAAGGGTAGAAGGCATCACTTTTACAAGGTTGCAAAGTTGGAATTCGGATTCAGCGCCCCAAAAAACATAAAGAACAATCGGGGAGAAGCCTTTGTTATTGTTTTCTGGATTTGCCTCCTGTTTTCCCCTGTGAATGGAAATACGGCTCTCTTGGTAGCCGTTGTGGTCCAGTGGTTAGGCGTTAGAATATTATGGTTCTACAGGTGCCGAACCCGTTACAGAAATAGTCGGTTGTGTTCCCTTCAGGATGCAGACCGTGGAAAGCTTGGCCGAACCACATCCTTCATGTTAATAACGAACACACAGTAAGGGACTATATTAATAGCAAGTATTGCAACTTTCTTGGTAATATAGTGGGTTGTAAACGTTCCCTGTTCTCTCAAACAAAGATATTCTAAGGAGTGCTTTTTTCGAAGTTTTGTGTAATCTCGAGATAAACCTTGTAAATTTTATTGGGTCTTTACCCGTGTACAAGCAACAAATTTATTCAAATTCTATAAAGCATAAGTTATTCGGATTATATTGATTGTTCTGGAAAGCGGAAAGTTATCAGCCACGAAGTGACCCTTGTAATTGGATAATACGTGAATTTACAGGCTGTGTTTTCGTAATGTGTAAATAATTTAAAATGAAATGTATATTGCGTATATCTCGTAGGAAAAGCAAAATTATTTCAAGACTACCCAATTATTATTTTAACGGTTAATGTTTAATAAATCGACGACGGACGTAAATATATTTATACGGCTAATGGATTTTCCCTTATAACTATTTGTAACTTTTAATAAGTTAATTTGAATAAAATAAACCCTTCCTTAACGTATTTATGGCTATTTAGTGGTAGTTTCGGTTGCGATCGGTTAAAACTGAGACTTTTCAATTGAGAATTATTTTTCGCTTCTATTTCGATTTTATTCTAAAATTTATTAACGTAACAAGTGTTTGATATGATATGAATATTTTCGACGTTTTGCTAAATAGGTCAGGTTTACTAAATGTCAAAAGTTTGAGATGGGAAAAAAATTAGATTTTAGAAAGGTTGTCGTAATTTTTTTTTATCGGATTCTGTTTGAAAAAATTTCAAAATACGCCCTTATCGTATTTTCTCCGATAAGGGGATTGCCAGTAACGAAATGAGAAAATTAGTCGCGAGAACAATTACTATAAAATTTTATTGTCCGGAAACGTTCACTTTAAAATAAAAAGAAGTCTCGGCGATTATTTGGTGAATTCAACAGGTTGTAATATCAATATCGTGAGGGCTTTATGTTTTCTTGTCACTTTAGTGTTTAAGGCTAATTCTAATCAACACTTTTTTTTCTCCAACACTCACATTTAGCGAAAGAAATTAAAAAGAGCAGTTTTAAGGGAAAATGGAAAATTATCGAGTCAGCGTGGGTTCGCGTAGCTCGGATGCCTTGCAGTTCTGATCGCTCTATACCGTAATTTTGAAACTTCTGTATTAATCTCCAAGTTATGATCGTAGCGTAAATTCTAAAATAAAATATATCAACATGATAAGATTATTTCTGTATATTATTTAGCACGAAAGTTTGTTAATAACGTAGTTTCAAGCTGTTTTAATGTTTACTTTTATAGGCTTTACGAAATTAAATAACTGGCGATAAAGAAGTAGTTAGTACAAAGAAAACTTAGGAAAATTGCGTGTATTTTTAAAAACGGCTTATCGGAGTTAGCGACGGTTGTGTGAAAAAATTTAGTAAAAAACACAAAACGTGTTGGTATTCGGGAGTAATTAATTTTGGTTTATTCACTTTGCGTTTTCCAAATCTCGAGATTAAAGGAGTTGTCATGGTTAGTACTAGCGAGCGATCAAAACTTTAATGAACTTGAAGCAAAAATCGAGATTTACCTATTGAAACAATGTCCTCCAGCTGCTATTCTACACCTATGAGCTACTCACCATCAACTGAGCTAATGATTGAACGAATCGAACGGCTTTTGATGCTCTTTGAGATTCTCTCCTTATATTATAGTTTCAAAATAACTCTTCTATATTAGTCGCCTTTTGTAATGTTTTCCTAATATATTAAAAAAAGAGTTAGGAATAATTGTAATTTGTAATCCGATTCGTATTCCTGTTTTCCATCGATTCGAACGAGGGATTATGTTTTTGATTCATATAATGTTTCGCGACACAATAATATTGCATTTACGTACAATAAATAAACAATTTGGCGAACATTAAAACTAAATCGATAATACAACGGGTAAAACTTTTATGATTACGTTTGCTAGGGATGTTTTTAAACAAAAAAAGAATATCAAAACGCAATTTGGTAGATGACTAAAGATTGAATTGATGAGAATTTATTTGATGTAATTGAAAATTTTCCATTTTGCACACGGAGAAACAAATAGTAAGCAAATACACGCGTTAGCCTTTTATCTCATTTGCTGATAAATTTAGTTTCATCTTGTACTGCGTGTAGTCAATGTAGTCAATAGCCCACTATTGACGTTCTCGGCGGTGATTTAAATTTCAAAAACGAATTAGGAGTAATCCTTGGCCTGTTTTTATTCTTTTAGTCGAGTAATAAGTTAATGGAATAAACAGATTGCAACGGGGGTATAAGTTGGTTTTGTTGTGATATTGTATGTTTAATTTATCCCTCTGCAAAGGGCGGTTCTGGAGCTTTCCAACCGTGAATTGCTTCGCCTTATGCTTATGAGCGTTTGTGATTGTAGTAGTTCGAGCGAATATATTGTTCTTTACAGGAAAAGGATAAATTAAAAAGTCTACAAGAATATTTTAACTTTGAAAATAAACGCTCTAGGTACGTCTCTAGTCGATGTTGCAAGTAATATCGAGAAACATTAATTAAATTCCTGTAAAACTATTGATAGATCTATATTTATTTATTTATTTATTTATTTATTATTAAACTTACGCCAATCGGCAATATACATATAGATAATAAATTTTATATAATAATATAGAGGGAGAGAAACGAGAAAATTTAATTAATTGAGAACTAGTAAAAGTAAAATTAAGAGGGACTATATTAATAGGTTTAAACCAATTCCTAATGAATGGCACGATTACAAAAAATTATACCTACTGCAAATACAATCTTAAATTTTATTTGTCTTGGAAAAACCAACTGTTTATGAAAATCGGTTTCAGCTTTTGAGTCATAATGAGCTTCAGCGAAGGTTTCTATTTTTTCGTTTAGCAAGGACTTTTAGAACTCAAAAGTCTAACGGAACCTTCAAAAATTAAATTATCACTAACTGTATTTATGTTTTTGGAGTGCTGAATCCTGATTTTAACTTTGCCACCTTGTCAAAGTGATGCGTTTTGAGAAAGCTGCGAAAAACCTACGCTTCTTTAATTTTTTGGTTATAACTTGAAACATACGCACTTTTAGAGAAAAGTGATTCTACACGAAATTGAAGTACTTACATTAAATTTTGTAGAAATTATGTATCTTTTGTTTTTTTCGTAAGACGAGCGGTTTAGGCGATAGAACTCGTTAAAGTCTGACAAATCTTCAAAATCGACCAAAAAACTGCTTTTTTAGTTTTTTGCTTATAACTCGAAATTCGCGCACTTCTAGAGAAAAGCCGCTGTTCAAAAATAAAGTACATTAGATTTTCTACAAGTTTTATATCTTATATGGTTTTCATGAGACGAACGGTTAAGGCGGAAGAGCGCGTTAAACATTCACAAAATTTCTAAAATCGGTCACAAAACTGTTTCTTTAAGTTTTCATCTATAACTCGAAAACAACACACTTTTAGAAAAAGTGTTTCCATATAAAAATAAAGTACATTAAATTTTCTAGAAATTATTTCTCTGTGATTTTTTATGTTAGACCAACGGTTTAGACTAATAGGAACATCGAGAATGTTTAGAAGAAGTCTGTCTCTACCCAATTACGAGTATGTTGTGTCTGTTTGATGAGAGTGACATGAGCACTGCGTGACTGTGCTGTCCACCTGATGATCTGTGTCTAAACACCATATAACCCTCTAACGGCTTAAGCTGAACAGTGTATGATTTTGTGACGACAGAAGAACGGAATTTATTTGATTTTTAGTATAAATCGGAGAGAAGATAGTAGGTATAAAAAGGACCCTAAAATTAATAATTTACATAATCGTTACTTTGAGTTCAGGAAATTGTAAATGAAAAGTAAGAGCTAAGGATTTGCGTTAAAAAACTAATCTGTTTTTGAAATGTTGGGACAGATTCGTCACAGATATTAACTCAGGTGAACAAAATTGTGAAAAGTAGAAGTTCAAAAATAAACGAAATCAACTATTAATTTATACTCGTTCTCCAAGTTACTCCAAGGAACTGGCCATACTTTAAGGATTTAATAGAATTTTGAGAACTCGTTGAAAAAAGTATCATTACCTCAACGAGATTTATCGTACTTGTATTTGGGCAAGATATTGACGCTCTTCAACAATTTTGGGTCTAGAATTAAAATAAAAAAAGGCCATAATAGACTTTAATTTTGCAGTAGGTAGCAAGTTTGGTATTAAACAACCATGCGTACATGTTATTGTTTATTTTAGTACAAAACTGTGCCGTTTGTAGGAAATAATTGAAGCTCTAAATCTACTTAACGTATGTTAACCATCTGTGGTCTTACTCCGTATAGTCATCTACATAATCTACAAGAATTGAATTGCTTGTACAAAGCCAACTATTTAACTTGCTAAAATCGCTCTCTTGAAATTATTCCACTGTATGTAATTATTTTGTCATTATCAACAATCGTTGCAAACATACATTATAGTGTGCTTCGCTGTCGGAAACTAATGATCAATTGTTATCAGCAGAGAATATTGGTTTCGGTTTTCGGTTTACTTTGTACTATCCCCAACCTGGGTGTTTACTCGAAGGTTGCCACCAACTAACCTAGTACGTGGTTTTTAATCGAGCGTTCAATTTATTAATTAAACGAAGCCCAAAATTAATTTTTTTCCTATCTGCCTTATTCGTCTTGTTGCTCGTGCAAGTTAACAGGTTGGTAACAAAATGAAAATTACTGGTACTTATTCTTAGTCCGTTCTGTGGCACTAAAGTTTCGCGTTTCGTGTTACCTAGTCATGAATTTAGAAACGAGATTAAAATTAAATGATTTGAATTATTTATTTTTAGTTATGGTCTCGATGTCTCAATATTGTGAGAGAGCACAACTCGGTGTGTGTAGAGTGGAGGATATTGGAAGATTTTCTTGTCCGATTCGGGTTTATCCGAAACAAATTCTTGTTCGCATATTGATTGAAAAATATTGTAATTTTAGTTTTTTCTGGGTCTCGAATTGAAAATGTTAGTTCGTTGCTTTCGTTTATTGATAACTTGGATCGATTCGTTCCGAAATCGCGTGATACCTCACTTTAAAGGGATAATGAACTACACTTTGGCAGTGACGTACCGCAAAAATTTATAGTCTAGGCCTAATGTGGCCCAAAAAATGTTTAATTTTAATTTCGATCGCCAATTAACCTCCAATATTTTGACAACTGTTGTTAAAGGTTTTGAATTGCCAAGGTGCGTTTCGTGACTTGCTCTAATTTGGGCCAATAAACAAGAAATTTAAGATGCAATTTTAATGACGGGTGTCCCGCAGGGAGGCGGTCGGAACCTCTGCTGTTATAAATATTCATTAATGACCTTTCCTCGGCTGCATTAGGTGTTGATAAATTGTTAGTGAAGACAGGATCTATGTAGTGCAATTTCTTAATTTCGCGAATTCTTAATTACTTCGTTGTTTAATTATTTTGATTATGTAACTGTGAAATGCTAGATTTTGTATATTTGAAAGATAATTATACCACTTTTACAGTTTCGTCGTTTTCGTCGGTTCAGGAGGGGCCGAGCAATTGCCTCATTAGACCTGAAGGTAAAAATGGGAAAGTCTCGTGGCGACGATGACACATCGCCCTTATTTAAATAGTTAATAGCCTATGGCTGCACTAGAAATTATTAAACAATAACTAACGAATAATATTATCATCGTGTGAGTATAGAAATATAGAAGGGCCAATGTAAGTGATGGGAATAAAATGAAATTGAAATAGATCATATTGTTGAAGTCGATAATGCGTTTCGTAACTTAAATGGAATTAGTGGATACAACTTTTATTTACTCTACCTTGCCATAAATACACCTGAGCAGGTGGGGGCAATCGATTACACACGGCGCCAAAATGGCGGCGTTGTGTTCTTCTATGTTTCTATGTTGTACGATTGACATAGTATGTAAATTAATTTTTTAACTAAATTTCTTTATCGAATTTCTTATCACTAACTTTTCCAACTATTAGTATCATTAACCATTTTTCTTCCCAATTTTCACAGTTGGGGTGTCTTCTTATCGTAGGTCTACCAACTATTAAAATTATTAATAGGTAACGTAATTAGTTTGTAATTACGTAGGTAATTGTAGAATTTAATTTCGCATCAGCACTTACTATAGGTTATTTTCGGTTTTCGAAAGACATAAGTACTCGTGGGTACGTGATCGGATATCAAGATTAGCAGTGATGAGCTTTATTCCATATCGTTCACCCGTCACGATTGTGATATTTTAAGGCAACTAAGCGTGAAATGAGACCAATTAAAATTGCATTAAAAATTCGATTTTCTATCGTACATTCAACAGGTTGCCTCTCCTGTTCTTATTTTTCTATATATCACACGTAGTACATATATCTGTATGTGTAACTTACAACTGTTAAACATTTGGTGTAAATAAACTAAAATTTCGTTTTAATGAGTAGATGGGTAGGGTAGTATACATACAAAGAATAATAAGAAAATGAAATTATTGCAAAGTTCTTTATTACGTCCTGTTCTGAAGCATTAAAATTGTTTTTTGAATTATGATCTATTTCATTGTTTCCACGAGCACTTTTTACCTCACAAAAGCTACACATTTTCCATAGTTGTCCATAATTTTCCCAATGTGCGGATTAGCAACAAAATAAACATCGACAAACCATCGCAATAACTCCACTATTTCGTAGAGTTTTCCACATTACTATTATCGCAAAGAAAATTTGGATCGGCAAGGAATATTGACGAGTAGCGATAATTTTTAAAAATTAACTTTTCAGCACCTACTTTTATCAAATATAATTTAATAAATTCAAGTTTTAAATTTTGTTAAAAGGTAATTGTTTAATGAGGTAGGTAATTAAGTTTATTTAACTGACTAACTTACTACAAAATTGTAATCTTCTTTTTTCGGAGACTTGCTTTTGTTGACTAAAAGTTTAAGAATAATTTTAAAAATTAATTAAAAAGCGAAAGTTGGCGCACTATACAAATCTTCATAAGTAGGCAAATATTCTAAATTCTAAACCATAAGGTACAAAATTTTTGACGATTCAAGCTGAAAGAACATTGCAAATGGGTATTAAAATAACTATCGGCCGCTCCTAAGGGCGGCTCTAGAATAGTTTTTTTCTAGTTTTTCGCTTCTAACTTAAAAACTACACACTTTTTGAGAAAATTTATTTGTAGTAAAAATAAACTACATCAAATTTCCTACAATTTATGTTTCTTAGGTTTTTTGATCAGTCCAACGGTTTAGGCACTAGAGCGCGTTTAAGTTTGACAAAAATTCCAAATCGGGCCAAAAAACTTTTTTTAGTTCGTTGCTTATAGCTCAAAATCTATGCCTTTTTAGAGATAAGTGTTCCTATACAAAAATAAAGTACACTAAATTTCCCATAAATTATGTTTCTTAAGACGAATGGTTCAGGCGCTAGAGCGCGTTGAAGTTTCGCTTTTTTCAATCTTCAATTTAAGTCAATCTCATTATTTCCAAATTGAAGAATAGGGCTCTTTGATGAAAAATTCCATAGCTTTTGGGCATTAGTCATTAGACATTATTACCTTTTTTTACCGTTTTGGAGTTACGTTGAGTTTTACCATAAAAATTGACCGAGATTCAATTTTTTTAAAGTCCTGTACTGTACTATTTCCTTAATTTACTTGAAGATAAAGGGTTATACGTAAAAATTCTTCGTATAAACATGAAAGCTCGTTGAATTTTCTTTAATTTGATTTAAAAAATTTTGGGCGCAGCTTTACAAAAACGGTAACATCGTGAAAACGATGTTCGACACTTATAAAAGCAATAAATTTGAACAGCAGTGCCAGACTTTAGTGCTCATTGAAGTATTTGAGCAAATCAAACTTATAACAGTATTTAATGGATGAGCTAAAAGTCTTACTGCTTTTTGTAAAAAACACTAACAAGGAACAAAGTCACAGCATGTAGTTGCTTGGTTGCTTCGCCTTGTTTAGCGTGTATTAGGGGAATTTTTCAGCAGTAACGCCACTCACTACCAGGCTTAGTAAACAAAAATTTCTATTACCCCCTATTTTGGTAATTAACCCATCTTTTTCATTTTGTCTGATTTTCATATCTCACCTATGAATACGAGCGTCTTAACCGAATTTTTCATAAAAGGAAACAATTTCAACGAATCGAATCGCAACATGTCCCACCTATATCATCTGTCACCCGACCCCCGAGTCCCATTTACTTGTTAGCAACGAACTTTTTCACTTAATTGGCAAAATGTGAACAAGTTTCTTTTTAGAAATAAGCTACTCGATTTAATCATTGCGCAGCGATATTCTCCGTCGAAGTAATTGCCTTCCCTGGAAACGCATATTTTGAGAATTTGTATCCCATGTAGGTAAATAACAATTTTTAGACTATTATTTCTGAAGGTATCTTAGAATCTGTTTGTTTGTAAGCGCCCGAGGAAGAGAAGCAGTCTTTCCTGGATTTTATTTATCCGAAACAAGCAAAGGATCCATTCGAATAGGTGAGGCTAGTTAGCCCTCATCGAAGAGAGAGGACTGTGGCTGTGGTTGGAACTGTAACGCTACAATATTATGCCAACTGGCAAGGAACTTTTTTAAGGAACTTCAGGGAGCAAGATGAAA
Organism: Malthinus flaveolus; assembly: GCA_950108345.1. Taxonomy (NCBI): domain Eukaryota; kingdom Metazoa; phylum Arthropoda; class Insecta; order Coleoptera; family Cantharidae; genus Malthinus; species Malthinus flaveolus. The sequence continues at coordinate 1,164,518 of OX467286.1, forward strand.
GACTAAAAATGTATCTGAATCGAATTATCAAGATTGTGCAGTGAGCAGGGCGTACATACCAAAAAATTAATTTGCTTGTCCAGTGTGAGACGTTCAAATTTTGTGCAAAAATTAGTTTGGTGCGACATCTATCGGAAAATTATAGAAGTCGAACTTCAAATTTCTAAAAGGTTGGACAATGGACATGGACATGTGAAATTTTCAAGGCGGCCATTGTAGGGTAACCATCGAAAGACGCTAGTTTGAAAAATCTGTAAAAGTTATTATTTGAAGTTTACATCGTTCGGGATTTATTATTGAGTTGGATTTTAGTGATAAAACGCTGAGTTTGAGTCAGTTACCATTTATTGCACTCATTTTCGGGACTATTTGTGAAAAGTTCAAGAATCGCCTCAGTGCAGCTTCTTCGTTACACGGAAAAAGATAAGATTATTAATTAAGTATAATTTATTTTTATATTTCGAATTATTTTTCATTACATTTGGCAGTGGCTGATAACAAATCAGTCTACATTTTATTTCATTTATTTTCTGTCGAATAATCTACCTGAGCGTTGATAAGAAATAAATTTATATCCAGTGACCTTCAACATTTTAGTTGAAAACTTTGCAAAGTTATAACTAATATAAATAATTTAGGTTTCGATCATTTTAGTGCTCTATTGCTGGAGGCCGTTTTTGTAGTTTTGTGGTCGTAAAAACTGTGTGGCACCCATTTAAAATATCTTCAACCCCGTCCGCTCTTCACCGAGTTACTGGCAAACCATACCACGACAACAGTGAGCTTTCCTTTTGCTTACTTAGTTTTTTGTAATCACAGGTGGCCTCATATCTCTGTTAACTGTAACTTTTGGCTATTTTGCTCTCATGGAATTTCGTTTGTCTTACAGCTTGACTGCCTCACCGGAGTCTCTTTTGCTCGACTCTCGTACTTTGATACTTGCGTACTACGTACGCGAAACTGCATCTTTACTTCCTTTTTGGCATTTCTCGCCGTTTATTTGCGCGTTTTTATTCAGCAACATTAGAGCGTCTCGAAAGACTCGGGCTGAAGATTAACATTTGAAAGGTATTAGATTACTCGTGCTTGTCATTGGGTATTCGATATTTGCAATGAAACTCCCTCGTGACATTCCATTCTAATTACTGACATTGGTTAGTTTGTTGAAAATGTTATTCAACGTACTCGGTGGCTTATAGCTCAGCTCCTCTTCTTTCTTAAACGTGGACAGTGGAGAAACAAACAATTACTTCAATCGTACAGAAATTTAGCACGACAGATCAAGAACGACTTCCTTTATACCTTACGTTTACTCATTACATGGAATGGGCCCGGCCGATGAGATTCGTCAAGAACGAAATGCGTACGTGGATAAAACAAAATATTTTTTCCAGAAAATTTGCATCTTCTTTTTTTAACCACGCGGTGGATTTTATTCCCTTAAGTTAGTTCTTACTTGTTGAATTTTTTTGCCTTTTTTTCACACTTTGTAGTGTTAGCAGGATTGTAATTTTTTTTATCTTGGCTCCTTTCTTAGGTCTTCTTGCTTGGGATAGTTCAGATCGATTAGTATAATGTTTTTAATTTTTCTGGAGGTGACAAAACAATTTTTGACATTCCTTCTAAAAAAAGAAGAGTCGCTCTGTATGAGGGGGGTAAAAAACAGTAGTAGGAAATTTATAACCGTTATTTATTGCAAATGTAAACACGTTCCTTTACCTTAAGGTAAATGGAAAAGTAAAAGGGATTACGTCGATCCGAGTAAATACTCCGCTTCTATTTTTTCAAAGGAAAAGTGTAGTGGGTAATTATTTTATCTTTTTAAACGGGTAGGAGTAATATAGGCACAAGAAAGGCTTTAATTAAAATCCACGATGATTTCTTTACTCATCATCTAAAGGAAAGACAATAATTATATATCTTATTAATTAACAATTTAATTCACTAATTATTATTCGCACCTTTCCCTATTCATTAATCGAAGTCACAATATGACCCTTTGTAATAACTTCCTTCCTCTTTTGTTTTGATGCCGGCACACCCTCGATATTCTCTTCTCTTATTACGTTCAATGGGTAGTTTGATTTCCTTACATCGCGCACTTTCGAACCCCCTACAAAATTTTTCAACTGGTGGATTTTCGTTTAGTGCGTGTTAAAATTTTATGAAAAGTATCGATTTAAACATCGAAACTTATTTCGAGCCCAAATGCTTTCAAAAGTGTTATGCTCGTGGCCCACTCTGGACACGTAAAGCGTCCTGCGTATCGTCACGAGCCTAATCATTAAAATTCAATGCTCTCATTATGCTGTACAAGCAAAAAGATTGCATAGGGTCGCCTTGTATGACGGCGTCGTTTTCACCCCATCCACTTGTTAATGCACGAAGTGCAGTACAGTAATATAAAGCGCGATGCACTTTCAACAACAAATCCTCGATTTTACGACTTAGAAAACACATTAATTCGGTTAGGGGATGTAATTTTCAGGTTAGTTTGTGGAGGAACTCTCGGTTAATTAATTTAAATTTGCTCGTCGCACACACCGAGCCACTCGAGGAGTCGTGGCTCACGGCTACGAGTAGTGTATGGGTGTCCACTCTGTAGCTTGTAGTGTATTGTTTTGTTTTTGCGTTCCATCGCTCGAAAGAGGTAGTTGTGAATTTCTTAAGCCAAGTAATTGTGGTTTATACGAGCGAGCGCTCTTGCGGCTTTGCCGCCTGCGTGCATGCATCACGTATGCGCTACATTCATTCGAATCGACTCCGTTTCTACTTTGACGATAATTTGAAGGGTCGCGTATATGTGTACAAATGACGAAATAATTAGCTGGATGTTACGCTTTTATCCGAAGATTGATTTTCCGTCAAATTCTGGCGTGTTACGTCGGCATTTATATTTTTCATCGTTACCTGTGCATTAAAATTTTTATTTGAAAATGAGCTTTGTACGTCAAATTGGGTTTTATGTATATCTACAGAAGGATTTGTTTTCTTTTTCTGCTTTCATAACCGTAATTTATATTGTTGTATCTATTGAAATGAAATCCATTATCTTTTCCTTTTCGACGCATTCAGTTGCTAATGTACGCCGTTGATTGATTGAAGACTTGGCACGATTCTTATACAGAAGATTCCATCGGTTTTGAATTTATTTTAACTTTAGGTAAAATCGTTATTTATCATCATTATTTGAAAAAAAATGTCTTAAATGTACTTTATTATGTGGATTTAGAGAAAAAAGTGTATCTAAAGAATTCCGTGCGTTTACATTTCGTGCTCTTTCAATTTTTGGGCACGGTTACGAATAGGTACGGACGGATATTGATCGTACGGCAGTGGCGCTACACGTGGGGTCGTTTTACGTTTTACCTACCTGATGGTAGTGACTTGGTTGTCATGTCTCTACCGCAAGTTTGTGCATTATTCATTGTAACAACACATAGCCGCAATCGATAGTCGCCAACTCCCACCTCTTGGTTCGATCGTTTCCTATTATAATACGGAAGCCCAGAAACCACAAACAAATTATAAAGTAACCCAGTAAATCCTTATCGGGCGTCGACTAATTTACATCGACTGTTCTTTTTCACTTCTTTTGCTCTACATTTTATAGGACGCGATAAATTGCTAAAACGATTGGAAGTAATCAACGAGAAAGTGTTTTTATAGCGTTTGCTGTCGGCTTTGACATTCCTACGTTCATTGATCTTTATGGCTCTTTTACTAAAGACGACTGTATATTTCTATCAATTTTATACATTTAACGATGATTGTCTTAAGTGTTCAATTTTTGGCAAAATTAAACAACTAATTTCTTACGCTTTTAACTTAATCCTCGATTAACGTTTTTCTCGTACACGAGACAACGAGCCTAACACATATTTCGAATTTATTTAAATTATTAATTTAAGGCCGATTTGTTTTTGAACCTCCACAGTAGGTAATATATCAAAGTTTTTAATTTGTTCATATTGAAATAGAGCAAAACTCGGAGTTTGCCACTATGAAGCCACTCCAATAAAAATTCACCATCCGTTTAAATTATAATTAACTGATATCGCAAATTATCGAATTGGCATTTACGATACTTCTGCATAAAAATGGAAAATGGGAAACTTTTGTAAAAAAATCAAAGTACCTATGAGCTTAGATTTTAATTACGAGCTCCGTACGATCTTTCAAATCTCAGCTCTCTACTTGTTAGTGCGTTGTTACACGGTCCGTTTTTGCGGGTCCCGCTTTGCAGGATGGCCACAACGCAAGAGCTTAAGTGGCAGGTGTTACACGTGTCCGTTTTGGCGGGATGTGCGGCAGCATGCTGCCGCAGTGCAGGACTGAAGGATGCGGGATTGCGGGACCCGCAAAAACGGACCGTGTAACAACGCACTTACGGTTTAGGCTTTAGAAGTTGTCCACGGATATAAGCGTTTCTGATGACACGAGAGCGGAATTGCAACTGACTGATAATGGATAAATTGGGCAAAATCCTTCTCAATATGAATCAAGAGATAGTTTTAAATTATGCCCTAACGATGTATTGAGACGCTGGTGGAAACTCTCGCGACTTGCTGCTCTAACTGGACTCGCGACCTATTTCAGAGACCGACTGTACGGCGACTACCAGCGAACATCTTAAATGGCAAGATTAGAAATTTAATGAAACATTAAGAAACATCATCATTTAGGAGGCGCACTGGCGCTAGTTCAGGAAATGATCGTTCTAGTTCTCTTCCTAAGATTACTTAGGTCTCTCGATGTTGGTGATGGCGAAACGGATCTGGCATGACCCAAATATCTCAATTCACCTGTCCGCCTCCATCTCTTAGACTCACATTTTACCTTTACTACCGTCGACTTCGACGCAAGACAGACCTTAATATTTCCCTTTATTCCCAGACTCTGCTTTCTTTTCAACCGGTGAGCAATCAGCAGTGGTGAAGAGACAAGCTATTGCATATTAAGTGACGCACCTGTGTTGATTAATCCACGTACTGCCATCGGCCACCACTCACGTTATTAATTGTTGCTTTGCTTCTTACTTTTTTACTACGCACTCTGCTTTTATGATATCGTTTTCTAAGGCAATTTTTCTCTCAACTGTTGGCCACTACATGCCCATTTGTATTATTTTTGCTATTTTTAAACTGATTGAATGACTTGCTCTATATTGTGTAGCTTAATGACTACGTTACATTATTTAACTCTATTACCGAATAGCTTTCGTTGAAAACATAGTAATGAACTGCCGTCTTGCACGTTACGAACGATATCAGACGAGGCGTAGACAAAAGATTACCATTTCTACTTTTCTTGAGTTCAACAGCATCTTTACTTCTGTCGACTGTGACATACGGATTAGGTACCTAGTAGTTTTTAAAAGTCGGGAAATTTAAAGTCCAACCGTATACTAGAGAAAATGCCAGCAACAAACATTTACATTTTTCTTACCAAAAAAATCTATAGAAAGCAGAATATTCCTTGTGATGCGTTCGAAATCTTCGAAAATTTTATAAAAACTTGCCATTAGAAAAACGTCTCAGGATCTGGGTGTAACGGATAGAAGACGGTACAATACATCTTTAGACAGAAATTTCAACAAAAAATTGTTAAACGTGTAGTATTATATATTTTTAACTTTCTCGAAACAAAGCTTTTTGCTTGCATGTTCTCAATCCTCTTATAACTTCACACTAATTATTATGATCATTAGCTCGTTTACTGACCCGGTTTACCACCGTCATTTGTATAGTAACGCTTTTTTGTTATTTAATAGAATTATGCTATCGCGATTTTTAACAATGTTAAGAATTTAACAGTTAGAAGAGAATTTCCTTTATATTCTAGTGGTTTCTTCGAAAGAAAAGCTCGTGTTATCTATTGATCACGACCTTCCACTTCTATACTTTGCAGAATTGAGGAGGCAATGTCTAGTCAGTAGATATTATTGAAACCCTCTGTGGGCCACACCAAGAGCATAGTGGGGCCTTTGAAATTTGAACGTTTTTAAGAGCCTTTAAGCGTCTCTGCAATATCGATTTCTTCAATTTCCCGACTTACTGGGTAATGGCAGGTGCAGTTTTTGGTTTTGTAAGCGTCCTCTAATCTTTTGTCCTCATCAAAGTAGTCCTGGACACCGGCGATGCAGATGGATCCGTCCTGCAGGTGGATGGTGAGATCTGGTCGAGTTAAGAGAGTCATAGTTACTCCCGCCGTTTACCAGTGCTTACTTGAATTTTTTCACTTAGACATTCAGATCTCTGGCCAGAAATCGCTCCGCTCAACCGAATAAGTAAAGAAACGATGAAAGTAGTGGTATTTCACCGGCGACGGATTGGTTACCGTCTCCCACTTATGCTACACCTCTCATGTCTCCTTACAATGCCAGACTAGAGTCAAGCTCAACAGGGTCTTCTTTCCCCGCTAATTTTTCCAAGCCCGTTCCCTTGGCTGTGGTTTCGCTAGAAAGTAAGTAGGGACAGAGGGAATCTCGTTAATCCATTCATGCGCGTCACTAATTAGATGACGAGGCATTTGGCTATCAGAAATGTACATGCTCACAGTGAGACCAATGATACTGCGGGCTGGGCCAGACTCCCGCGAGAAAGGCTTTCCCCCGTTCATCACTTAGCCGTATCGCACAAATGTACCGGTAGATGGACCCCGGTTGGATAACAAGATCCCATCTTATAGACGGGTCTAGGGAGGCAATATATCCTCGAAGCGTGAATTGTAGTGGAGCGCCACTACCGGCAGCTATGATGTGTCTGAAGGACAGTACAAAGAGGTTTTGCCTGAGGGGCCTATGATGCCTGAGGGGCCTGGTAGCCTGAAGGGTCTAGATGGGCCTGATGGGCCCGGTGGAGCCTGAGGGGCCAGGTCGAGCCTGAGGGGCCAAGGGGGTGCCTGATGGGCCAACAGGAAGTGCCTTAAGGGCTGGATTAAGACAAACAGGACGGAACAGGACAATAGACGATTTCGGACAGGACAGCGGGAACATTTTAAAAGATGACACGTTAAAATAATAGTTAACATTTTAAAATCGACTCAAGACAATATTTCTGACACTTTAAAATGAATAATAAGAGTTAAGAGTTAAAACGAAGACTATACTACTAAGCCCCACGGAGATTTCCCATCCCCCGATCTCTCCACACCAGCTGGGAGAATTTGTTATGTACTTTGGTGGATCCCAGGATAACCATGTTGACTATGGTTCGCTGGTGGTAGGGAGTCAAGTGGAGGAGATCGGAGGCCAGACTACACTCGCTGGTCCACACCCCGCGGGCTCCAATGATAATGGGAGCGAATTGGATGTTTGAGGTGTTAAATCGTCTGGAAATCGCCTCGCGGATGTCGGGGCGGTTGTAATAAGCCCGTTGTTGATGTCGCCCGTGGACAGGGGAGAGGGACCCTCCCAGGAGATACCAACATCCACTACCACCGCAGCTCCGCCCGACACGGCTATAATATCGAGCTTGAAAAGTAGCCCTTCCCGTGTTCGGAGCTGCGGCTCGATGACGGGTTGTAGACCCCTGGCCCTGGCGGATTTTGCCACGTATTGTACGATTTTATCGTGTCGCCAGACGCTCGGCCAGTGGGTCGCAGGACAGCGTTGGAGGACATGGGACAACGACTCGACCTTGTCGCAACCTGCGCGGCAGCGGCGAGCCTCCGGGGGATTGGATGGGATCCCCACTGTGGGTAAAAGGTTACCCTTAAGTTGAATGGCCTTGCAATACTCTCGCCCGGTCCAGAAGGGAGGTGGATTATACACCCAGGCGGAGCTGACGCCAGAGTGGGAGCCCTGGGCCAGCCCGTTACCCGAGTAGGAGGTTTCGAGATGTTGCCTCCAGTAGGCGAGCACGGAGGCTCTAGATAGGGTGACCGGGGAGGAAATTGCAGTGAGTTTGGCATTCAGCCGAGGGAGAAACCCACACGATGTTAGCGCTCGAACCTGATTGTCCTCATAGGACGAAATTTTGAGGATGCGGTCGTGCATGATCCGGGGAATGGTGAGTTGGAAGGATGGAATGCCCAGCCCATCGTCCCGGATCGCCGCATGCAGGAAGGCCGAAGAGCACGTACGGTTTAGGTGTAGAAAGGCCCTTACCGTTATCCGAACTTTAGTGTCCAAGCCAACCATATATTTTTTTGTTATTTTCGGATGTTGCAACGCGTGGAATCATTTTGGTATGAGATAATTACGCAGAAGAAGAAGTTTCTGCTGTGGCCGGAGGGAGGACGCTTTCAGACGGTCCAAGGCCGCAGATATCGCCGGAGAGGAGGGGGAGGACGTACCTGATTGGTCAAATGGAAGACCCAAATACCTGAAAAATTCGGTTAGACCTATCTGGGGCAGGGGCGTACCGGATATCGAAAAGAGCGGCCTAGTGATAGTGTAGAGCTTCTTCTGTTTACCGAGGAGGCCGACCGACAAAGCGGTGCTCTTGGCCGGGTTGATAACAAGACCTCGCTTCCCGAAAAATCTCGTCGCACGCCGAAGATAATGCGTGAGGCCGCTCACTGAAGACGACATGAGGACCAAATCGTCGGCGTAAGCCATAATAGAGACCTTTGTATCTCCGATAGGGAGACCATCCTCCGTCGGAAATGTAGCGATCAGCTCGTCCACTACCAGGTTGAAAAGTAAAGGCGAGAGTGGGTCCCCCTGCTTGACCCCAGGGTTAATGAGGATGGGTTCCGTGGTAAGGTCGCAGAGGGACACTCTGGTCGAATTTCCTGAGTAAGAGGACTCCAGATAGCGGACGATGATCGGGTCGACGTTGAAGCGTTGGAGTGCACGTTTAATTGAATGGTGGCTCACCGAATCGAAGGCCTTAGATAGATCTATTGAGGCGATGTTATATGGCTTGAGGAGTTTCCAATGTTCCGATAATAGCCCAGAGAGGAGAAGATTGTTCGTGAGACATCCGTCCACAGAACGGAAGCCCCTCTGTGGGAGAGAAAGGGGGAGATCTCGGAGCCTAGACGCTATTATTTTGTTCAGCAGCCTTATCAGGACGGGACCTACAGTAATTGGTCGGTAGCTGTTGACATCGACCAGAGTCATAGTTACTCCCGCCGTTTACCCGCGCTTGCTTGAATTTCTTCACTTTGACATTCAGAGCACTGGGCAGAAATCACATTGCGTCAACACCCGCATGGGCCATCGCAATGCTTTGTTTTAATTAGACAGTCGGATTCCTTGAATTCATTCTTATTTTATTTTTAAGTGTTGATGGATTTTCGATTCTTGTTGAATTCGTTTGTATAACTACCATTTTTCTTCCTATTTCTTCTGTTGGCTACCTTTTCTCTATCTATAGTCGAGATGTGCGCGACCTATGCTGATACTTGTTTGAAGACAGTGGAGCGACCAGTCGATCAGCATTTTTCTTGTAACTCCGAGCTTTTTTAGAGAGTTCTCGGTTTTTCTAGGAACCGCGCATCTTGCGCCGAAGACGACGGGTAAGACTACGACGTTATTAAGTCTAAATTGTTCTTTGACGATGTTTACGATCGAATTGTACTTGGTCACTTTCTCTTCTGCGGCTCCCATCAGGGAGTCTTCCTGCTCCATGCGGACTGTAACGTCAATAATGAGACCATACCCATTACGGTTGATGGTTAGGTATGGCCTCAATTGCTCGTTTTTTCCAGTCACGCAGGAGAACTTCTCGGCCACTTGCCAGTCCTTTTCCTCTAAATGTTTGGCTAGTTCCTTCTTTATGTGATCATGTCTGTAAATCCTCTGTTATCTTCATGCGACACACTCCCCCAGCACGTGCCCCAGAGTCTCCGTCCTCTGGTTGTACCGTCGACACAACACGTCCCGTGCCTCCGTACCACACCGCGAAAGTGCTTCTCTATTCCCGAAGGTATTTGTTCTCATTTTTATAGCATCTATATACTGGCCTGGTCTTAGCGCAGTAGAGTTTAGAAGCCAATAGTTTGATACGGCGGAGTTCCGAAAGCAGGCGACTTCTTTCCCTTGAGACAGCTGGGCGCCCCATTTTTCTGCATCTGCAGCTTTTAGATTCTGCCTAATTGACGATATTGTTTTTGCGGAGACAGGCCGTGTGACTTGAAATCTTTCCGCAGCTTTTCTTGCTCTTGTTCCGAAAGTCGATGTGCCGGTCAAGTGGTCTAGGAGAGGATCATTTGTGTCTTTCACATCTTCTACATATCATCTTTATTCTCTTATTAAATTGACAAAGACATGTTTCAAAGTTGTAAAGAATATGTTCAGCTTATTATACAGGGTGTCTGCAAAAACACCTTACAACGCTTTAGGGTAAACTTACGAGAGGATATTAGACCGATATAATCCAATTTACCTCTATGCAAAAGTGCACCATTCCAGAGTTACAGCTCTTCAAAGTTTGCATTTTACAAAAGTATTTCTTTTATATCGGAAGAACCGTTTTAGATAGGAGTTTAATTCGTGGATCATGTTTTTCTCTCATAGAAAGCTATCAACCTACAAAGTTTCGGGGAAAAAGACACAGTGGAAATAGACCAATCACTGCGTCGTTACTATTAACAGTTGAATATCTTTGTAATCCATCGATGAATTGTAAAAATTGACTGCACAAGATTAAGTGAAATTTCAATATTTAGAACTTTGGCCTCTTCAACTTTTTTCATACGGCTTCTGGTTTTGGACATAAAAGGACATATTATTAGTTCATCGAGCAGTAGGGTATTGATGTAACATCCGCTTTTTTGAACGAAGCCCTTTTGCCGGGAAGATATTTCGACGGCTGACTCCAATCTATCTTTTAGTATCGAGTTAAATACTCTGGAAAGTATTTTGTAGGGATGGTTCCCGTGCACAGAATGGCGTTGAACATGACTTCAAGCACCTACATCGTCTCCAGTCTCGACCGTAGGTGAATCTTCCCGACTCCATCGACACCTGGTGCGTCTTTGGGAGGCATTCGCATTATTTTTCGTCTAATGTCGTTACTAGTAATCGGCTTGACCGGGATGTCCCTCGCTAGATGGCTTCCTTTGCTTGTGAGGCCTGGCCCTCCCCATACCTTTTCATATTCTTCTCTTATTAGGTGTCCTGGTAGCGTAGGCGTGGTACTGTTCGTTAGGTCTCCGAGGTTGTCTTTTATCGCAAACTCTGCTAGCCGTGATGGTGCAGTATCTATTTTTCGTTTAGATGTTTTAAGGCACTTTCTATACCTATAGGAAAGTATTTCAAACTCTCGTCTCTTTTCTAATTTTTATTAGTTTTACGAGTAGTGCGAGGTATGCGGTCTCATTTCTTAATTTTATCAACTTCTTTTCGACTGGAGATTTATTTTCATATTCGACCCCTAAGCCGAACTCCGGAGTAGTTTAATAAATATCGAATCGGTAGTTGTTAACTACAAACTACAAAGTTTGTGTAATCAATATGAGACCTCTTAACCCAGGTTAGAATATAATTTCCTTATCCGTTAGATATATCGTATAATATATACCTACTATAAGAGAATATATATTTTTATGATAACTTTTTAAAGGTACTTTACTATTAATAATAAAATTTTACGAAAGTCGAATCAATCTCTGTCCCAACTGCAACCTCAAAAGCTCGAAAGAAAGAATTATATGACACTGCTACTTCGACGTCATGTGTATGAAAAATTATGTGGATATTTGTCTTTCGTTGCTGCACCGCGAGTATTATATTTTTAAACTTTTTCGTATTTCGCACATAAACCGAGTAACAGATATTGAGAAATGTTTTTATGCGAGGTAAACAAAAATCGTTAGCAAAAATAATACAGCTCGACCGTTCGACTAAGAAAATGTGAAAAATTTGAATTATTTTCCGAAAAACAATTTGATGTTTATCGCTTTAATGGTGATGGCAAATCTGATGTAGCTATTTCAGGCATAAGATTGTTTGTTGTAGGTACCGTTGTAGTAGCAGTTTTTGGTACTTTTTCTCATGAAAATTAAATGATTTTCACATTTTCGCTAAAAGCGTTTTAAATTAATTATTATAATCTCTGACAAGCGTTAACGTGCTCGTGCGATGTAGATCTAAGCAGCTTGCCAGGTGATCTATAGATACGAAGCTTCGAAAAAATGAAAATCTTCCACAGCGCGACTGATTTTTTTGCTCAAATTTTACTCTTTGGTTGGTTGTAAAAAAGTTGCAACTCTCCATTGTACCTCTTTAGTATGGGAAACGAAACATTAGTTTTTGTTTTTGAAAATTGTAGTTGGCACATGTCACCTATGTACTTACATTGTATGCTCGTGACCCAAATACATATCCAAAAAGTTGACTTTTTGTTTGGTAAACGTAGAAATATTTCCCACCGGTCCTTGCCAAGACTTGAAAAACCTCAAAACTTTTTTACTTCCCACACTGTCCGCTACAAATAATTTTTTTTCAATTAACGACCGTTTTGAGTTTTCATTGGGTATACGGTGGATATAAGTAGGTATGCATCTATAATAATTAAATTTGGTTGTTCTTGTTCTTGTTGTGTATATAAAAATAAAAGAAGCTTAACAACTAGTTTTTGTAAAGGGCAAGTAATTCCCTGCGGACGTACGTACGTGTATTTGAAATGCATTTAGAGTTTTCAAAAATTCTCTAAACCTGCAAGCTTTTAAAATTATAGCTTTGTAAGCACACACTGATTTTCTGTTTGTAAATGTTGTAGTGTATAAATGACCTATTAAGAACGACGATAAGGGTAATTTTGTAGAACGGTCGGTAGAATGAACAAAAAATATGCAGACGTTTTCGTCGTTAAATTGTTATAAAATTAAAAGAACGGTAATAGGTTACATTAAGAAGTTTTCCAAGTTTTACTCAATTCTTTTTGTAAAATGAAGTACCTAGCCAAAGTAGAGAAGGGAGTAGTAGAGAGTGCAAAATTTTTAATGCAAGACTGGAAGTGGAGCATTTCAAGTTGATTTAAAAGGTTGTTTGTTTCACACTTTTGTTGTTAAGTTATTAAAATTGTAGTAATTGCACTAAATAATTCAGAGCTCGTAAAGACTTGCTGTTGTTGAGTTGCAATGACTGAAATTTATCGATTACTATTTATTGCTGTTTTAAGAGGCAACCCAAGCAACAAATTGCTACTTAAAGTCTTTAAATTATTCATTATGTCTAAATGATTTTAAGAAACGTCTGATGTGGTCATAAGTCATAACTAATCCCATTTCCGACTGAACCAAAAGTCAAACTATCAAATTTTTGGTATGATTACACAGATACTTTGACAGTATTTCAAAAACTCTTTTTATTTGGCTAATCTCTGGTTTAAACGATGCAATTACCGATTTTAATTTGTTGATCGTTCGAACTTCAAAAATTCATAACTCCGGTTGTGACCGTAGTAAGCAAACCGAACAAACGGCGCTTGATTAAGAACTTCGTTATCTACAACATACCCAAAAATAGAAAAAACGGTTGGAGCCAATTTTGAGAAAATACTTTTCAAAATTTTAATCAACTTTGGTTCTTTGAAAGTATTAGTCCATTTTAAAATTATTTTAAAAACCTACTATATCAAAAGTAAAGTCCTATATTTTGTCTATAGATTCCTGTTTTTAGATTTTAATAAACAAAATTATTTGCAGAGTTATCGTAGGAAGACTAGAAAATGAGACAATCGTTATACTAGTCGCCATTTTGAATTTAAGAATATTAAAGATACTTTTTTAGTTAGGGCCGACGCATTAACTTATAACCGAATATAAATGTGGGTAAAGATTTTGCGAAATTCCACATAAATAACCCCCTTATTTTGGCCCACCCTGTATCGATTTTGTTTTGCCAATGAAATTTTGTTAAAATGACTGAAACTTTGATCAAAATCGCTTCAATTTGTATAGTTGTCTTTATAAATCTCAACTCCTTCTATATCTTGGCGAAAGTTCCCAATAAACGTCAGTTATGAACACTCCGTACAAACGTATTTGTTTTTGATTGCTTTTTATAACTTTTTAAGTTGAACTAAAGACTATCCAAAGAAATAAAGACAAAAAACTCGACAACTTCCCTTCGTATAAGACTTAAAGCCAATATTTTGAAACCGCACGTTTGTCGTAATCTTTTAAATTAACTTATGATAGATGTGTAAAGTTTTTTAATAAGGAACTAGTTCTCTCTTGTTTTTGTTCACTTTACAAGACTTTTGTCGACCTACAACATCTTTACGTGACTCTCTCGCATTGACTTGCTTTCAAAAGTATAAATAATTTGCCGTCCCTAAAATTTATCTATAAAGAGACGATACGCGGATACTACTTCGAAAACTGGAGTTTTCTTCCATTAAAAATAATAATTTCCATATTTTTTCCTATTTACTTTTCACATCGACTCGTGTAGTACCAGTCAAGTTTACACTCGCTAATTCGAGCAATTTGCAACACAACTCGTAATTGGACTTTTAGTCTAAATTAAAGAACCTTCAACGTCGTAATAATAATTATAGATATAAATTTTATATTTTATAATTTTAAAAACACGAAGACGCCACTTATTTAATTATTAATTGCATAAGTAAAGGTGCTACTCATTTTTTTGCATTTATTAACAGCGAATAAAACAGACATACGACCATACAGACAAACGAGCGGGATTACGAGCGTATACTGATTAATCGAGTTACAAGTAAGCAGTCGAACAGATTGACAAATACAACTTATAGCGCTAGAGTGGCAGACGGGCAGGCTCTCCATCAGACAGACAGACAGACAACAAAACTCTAGAAAAAAACTCTAAAAACGACTACACTGTTAATAACTCCACAAGGGAAACCCCATATATGTGTAGCTACTAGCTAGTTAGTGTCGACACTTTGTAAATTTATTTAATTAATCCGACTCGAGTTTTTAGCACATTGGCATGTTTCATTAGTGCATTGGCCGTAGAATCATCTTAATTAATGAGCTTTAGGATTAGAGTCTAAAACCATTTCAAATAGTAGCATCGAAATAGAACATATTCATATATCATATTATATCGATCTTATTTACGGACCGACCTGAAATCATTTCACATATTATCTATTTATTAAAGAAAACTTATAATAAATTAACTCAAAGTCGTAGAAGTGGAATTTTTTAATTAAAGTTATAAAGTATCGCAAGTAAAAATTTTAATAAAATAGCTTTTCTACAGATATATTATAGCGGATATTAAAATGGAAATGCAGACGTCGCATTTGAATAAATTGATAGATTTTTCAGTTGAAAAAATTCAGTCTTAGGAGGCCATAAATATAATAGAAACGCAACACGATGTTTCTATTACCTCAAAGACAGTTTTACATCCGTTAGTCAACAAACCGGCAAATTCAATAATCTTCGTGTAATAATTGGATGACTAAGGTAAATAGGGCCTGAAAGGTTAACAGAACTGATCATTTTTATAATGAGTGCACTGGCAGGTAGATAACTGAAACTGCTTCACTCGAATAATTATTACCGTTGCTCGACAAAGTCATTACTCTAGATTTTAATTGGCAAACTTTTCAAAAATTTCAAAATACAAACAAAAGCATTTCAAACGGTATTGTTATTTTAAAAACTAATAATAATTTTTTTTGTTTCAGGTGAGTCTATATATAACCTTTCGAGTCTGAAACTTTTGGTGACGGTGAGTTATTTTTTAATGAGTCCATTTTTGATTCAAATTATACTAATTGGATTCCGTCGATAAATTTTTAATTACCTCGCCGTACTTCTTACTACGGAAGAAAGTCAAAAATTATATTCGAATCTAGATGTGCTTAGACATTAACTCGTGATCTCGTGATTTCATTTGCTCCATACAATCGACTGATGAGACCCAATAAGGTCGAACTCGGCACCTCTCGGATGCTGCAGTGTGAGTGTAAATTTTTCAAACGTTTATTAAATGTTTATTTGATTAATCTAAATTTTAACATCAAACACCACATGGGCGATCATGGAAAGTAAAAATGTAAGTTTGGCAATATATTCGAAGAACTGGTGGTTTTATCCAAAAATATCATTAGATCATTTATGACGCTTACATAATTTCCTTTCGTTTGGTCTAATTTTTATTCTTCTACTATAAAAATTGGCAGAGATGGAATTTTTGGAAAGAGCGACTTTTTTCACCCCTTTTAATTTTCATTCTACTTTCGTGATTTACTCGAAAATCAAGAGCTAATGTGCAAAAATGCCTCTTATAAAGATGAAAGCTTGTTGAATTTTCTTTAGTTTGCTTGGTTTGGCACTATTGTTGTAGAATCGAAATGAGCCGAGTTAGAGCTCAAAATCTACAGAAAACGCTCGTTTTTAAAAACGAAGAGTAATACTAGTACGGTAGTGGGTCGTCTGTTGTCCCTTGTAACATTCTAATCGAAACAATCGAACGTTTATTTAAAGCCACTTAAGCTGGGCGAATTTTTGGGAAATATTCTTCACCTGTTGCTTACGAATACGCAGGTACAATGGAAAATGTTGATGTAGCGATGATAAACCAAGCAACAATATTAGTTTGTCGTTATTAATATTTAGATGTGGGATTCCCATGCCCGTTTCAAGATTATTTCTTAATTATTGTGTAGGAAGGTAAAATAATAACAATGATTTATGAAACAGGTAGGTGTTCCTCCTGTTTGTTCTATTTATCTTAACCGCTGCTTCGTATTCTAAATTTCATGTTGTAACAAAATAATACTTCGTGCTCCGTGATTAGTGATTACACTACAGGGTACACTAATAAATAATCAACACAATAGGTTATTTAAAACAAGTTCGCGAACGTCCTAATCTGTTGGTTGTGCAATATGCAATTTTGCGAGTTTTTATTGACCTACTGCAACTACTGCATTAGTATGCATTTACTCAAATTCTAAGATAAACTGAAACAGATGCTGACGAATTGTTTGGGAGTCGAGATTTAGTTGTCTCCTTAATTCGTTTCACAGTCGATTTACTCTGTATAAACACTTTGATAAATAATGTAATATAACGCGTGAAGTTGCAAGTACATGGACGTGGGCCGACGAGGGCTTTCGAATTACGACCTCTCTCAAAGAAGACTCTTGAAGTTTTCTTCTCCTATTTCGTTTCTTGCAACACAGGTGCTTACACGCTTTTTGAAAACAACCTTTAACTTTTCAGTTCTTACGGGTCAAGGGTAAAAAGTGGTGCCTTTTTCAGTCGGAAGTAGTGGGTAGCTCTGGAAGTTTGAGCTCATCGTATTAGTTTTTAAATCCCAATAGTGAGGGGGTGAGAATAAAAATGGGCCGCTTTGAAGTTTTCTTTAGCTATATCTAGCCATTCTTAAGCTCCCCTGATAATTGCGGCCGTCTAGTTTATCACGAAATGTAGAAAAAGCCCGCAAGTTTGGGGGCATTGAAGGGTAGGCAACACACAATGCATTATCTAGTTTCCGTCGGTTGAATAGAACGCAGGCCATCTTTTTAGTTAATAAAGTTTGTGGGTTAACGTCTAATGTCTAATGGATGCCCTCTTCCCTATTCGAAGAGTAGATCGCCTCTTTTTGGAATACACCATTTATAACTTGTTTAATTCGTTTCCAGTTGCGGTCATTAATAGCAAATTCGTTCTCTACTTCTCTTACGAGATTGAAATAAGTGCTAATGCACCAGTTTATCTTTAGAACCCTCTAGTGAGGCTGACCATAAAATAGTTAACTGAAATAATTATTAGCCACGTATAAAATAAAACCCGATACAGGCAAATAAAATCTATAAACTGTGGAGAATTTACGTTAATTCGATATTTCAATTAGGCGGGTAGTTGATTTTCTTTTATAAAGTTTTAGTTGAATTTTAATAGGCGTTAGTAACTCGAAATTAGCCATTGTGATATTTTCAATTCAACGAAACGTCATTAGCATATTCACACGAAATGCCAATCAATAATTCTTTCTATTGATTTCTATTCTGTGTTTGTATTGACCACTTATTAATATTTAAACTCGTAACAGATTTTGTTACTAAATATTTTATACACGGCCATTATTTATACCAAAATTAATATTAATCGGGAGTAATTTTATTAAATTGACATAATTTAGTTAGAAAAGAAAATTAATATGTCGAGACAATTAATAAACATTAATGCGAAACTTTGGTTCATCTCTTGTGGCTCATCAATTTCGTTCTACTTAAACTGTATCGTGTGTAATTAGTGTAATTAATAAGTTAAGTTCTTTAGAGAAAATAACTTTTGGTACTCTCTCGAGTGGTATATTAAAAATGGAAATGAAAAACAAAACTTAAATATTTATTTTTCCGTTTGTCATTTTGGATATTGTGTAATGAAGACTTTGAGGTTCGAGGAACGAATTTAGTTTAATTTCAAGCCAAGTATATTTGTATGTCTGTTGAAGTAGACCATCAATCTGCCCGTCCGCCTGCACCTATGTTTCTCTTGTGACTACCTATCTGGCTAGGTGAGGTTAGAGGTTGTTTTGGGCCTCATTTCTCTAATTAGATGAATATATCATTCTTTAGGATTTCCTAGAAATTGCCTGTTTCGGTTGATAATTTTCAAAAATTGTTATTTACTCTCATCCGTATACTGTACACATACAAGACTTGGGAGTGCATATTTATCTGCTAGTCGGGCTACTTGACTCGCCCGCCTGCCTGCTCGTCTTATTATAGGCACGGTAATTGTGTATTTTCCACAACAAACGAATTTGAATTACCACCCGTCTCGACTACTGTAGAATTTAAGCAAATACGGAAGTTGTGCGGTGATATATTGTTTATTTAGTAATTTGTATTCTATTTTATGAACAAACAATAAATGTTGCTTTTAAGCAACCTACAAGGCACAAGGCGACTATACGGAGACCAATGTTTCATAACGAGCGCAAGATAGATGCTCTTACCCCTATTCGTTTGGCTTGCTATATGGACTCATAAACTGTTCCAAGTTACATTTAGGGTAAATTTATTTCTAGTAACAAAAATATAAATTAATATAAAACGTTACGAATGAGAATTATGAACTAAATCGAGTAATAAGGAAATAAAAATTGTCGCATTATTTATCGAACGCGTAAAGAACGACGAAAAAAATAAATTTTATTAAACGATTGTGATACTACTCTCGAAGTTTTCATTCTTGTGTCAGTCGTAACTCGGTGACATGTTTTGCTAAATTGGAGAGCAGGGTAGCATAGGACTACCACCAACTTGCTTTACATAAGATATACTGCACGTGCTCGGAATGAGGAAAAGGGGCATACGTTTTAAATCTAAAAGCAGAAAGCCTTCAATAAACTTACTCTTGTAGCACGTGCGTGTGTAATATTAAAGAAATTGGAATTTTCGTAAAGACATTTGTGACCGTACGTTTACTCTTTTCAAGTTTACGGTGGTTGCTAATAGATATGTTATGTGCGTAATTAGTTTTTAAATGTCAAATTCGATATTTTTTATATTTCGAATGTTTTCAATTCTCTTCTTGGTTGCTCTATCGTTAATGGGGCATCGAATTCCATTGATGGTGATGGTGATGCGGCAGTCAATATTATTAGATCGTCGGCATAAGCCAGCACCGAAATGTTATGGTTTGGTGCCAAATCAAAGCCTTTCTCGCGCTCCAGGGCGGTAAGAACGGAATCTAGGACAAGGTTAAAGAGGAGGGTCTCCCTGTTTCACCCCTCTAGCGATTTTCATCCTGATAGCGGTGTTCGAAAACGTAGTAGTAGCAGCCCCTTTATAGGTAGCTTCTACCAGTTGTACCAGAGCCAAAGGTATATTTTTTCGGATGAGATTGTCTATTATCGAATTATGTGGTATGGTGTCGAAGGCTTTTGTCAGGTCCAGCTCGACAACATCAGCTAGGCTCGACGACCCCTTTCTTTATGATCTCATCTAATAAGATGGTATTTGTATAACATCCTGAACCCTGAACAAAATCCTTCTGCCTGTTTGACAACTCGAATATGCCGCCAAGGCGATCTTTGATAATGGAATTGAAGATTCTAGCCAGAAGAGGGGCTATTGTTATGGGTCTCCAGTTTTCTATTTTGTTGGTGTCCTTATATTTGCCTTGGGTATTAAAGTTGTCCGGTTCCTCTGCCATTGTTGTGGAATAATTGCCCTACACAAAAGGAGGTTGAAAAACCAGGCCAGGGTCTCCAAATTTCCGTCTTGGGCAGTGATATGTGCTTTTGTGATCCTATCTTTACCTAGTGCTCTTTTAGGAGGAAGCCTACGGATCTAATTTAATCTACAAAGTCGTATTTGAAAGTCATAAAGTACGACTCACATTAAATCTTTATGTGGGTCTCCAAAAGAATGAGTTGTACGGATATTTTGCATTTTGTTTATGGTTGGGCGAATGGAACTTGTCTGAAAACTCGTTGTCTACCATCGAGTAATTTCTTCTTGTCAATTGTTTTAATTTACTAAAGGCACCGGGACGCAGAAAGCCTTCATAGAAATGCCCGTCATTGTAAAAGACTCATCAGATGGGTATTATATCGGCTTTCGTCTTGCGTGGAGAACACAATAGTAACGAAGCAGCTATTGCAGCTGTAGGGTTGGAGTACAAGTTTAGCTTGATTATGGTGCCTATTTTGTGATGTGTTTTCAAGGAACAAGTCGAGAATCCGAATTTGGCTCCCAATACTCTTTCTACCGAGGAGGCATGGAGTTTTGAGCTTCTAGCCGAAAGTTAGACCGACCGAAGTTTTTCAGATGTCGTTAAGTATCAATGGCGCATGGATTAGAGAGGTACTGCCATGAAAGCCTTATTTGGGACAACCTCCGCAACGATCTTACGGAGGTGGACCATCTTTTCATAGAGATTTTGGCCGTGATAGGACCAGTGAAAATTGTCCTACACTTTACAAATTAATATTCAAGAAAATTCCACATATAGGGGCTGAGAGAATGGATCTTCAGACAGAGCTGAGGACGGACCTGTAACACGATCAGGACTAAAGGAGCTGGATAAACGCTAGGGCTTTCGGAGGAGGGACAAATACAAAACGGCTTTTATATTAAAGCACTTTAATAAGACGAAAACTGGTATTATACGAAGGCAAATAGACGCTGTAAACATCCCTTACGTGATGGTTTAAGCAGAGCATGAAAATAGTGAAAATCGGTGCTAGCCTTTGTTGCAGAAATTTACGACAGTTGTGGAGTTAGTGGACAGTTAAAGAGAAAACTTCAGATTTCATCACATTTGTTCGAAAAAATCGGAATTGGGAAGAAACGCTAAAATTTGCTAATTCCCTATCCTTAAATTGACAAAAATTTGAATTGAGGTTAATGGTATTTTTATAAATTGCGATATTTAGAGACTAGAAATTAGAACGCACCCCTAGGCGCCAATTACCCTTGGCGCTCCTGTCCGTATACATACAGCCCCGGAATTACTTTTCGTAATTAAAAAAAAACAATTTGAAATGGAGAGATATGAATGGTGTGTATAATAATTTAGTAAAAGTTTCTTAATACTTTTAGTATCAGCCGTAGAGTTGTTTTAGACCTACAAAAGACTCCGTTTATACTGTACGAACATCCCCAAAAAGCAATATTAAAATCCACGTCATGCAGTCGGCCTTCTTTTATTCATGTTCATAATACGTTTCACGGCAGCTCTTGCATATTTTATGAAATCATACGAGAGAGCTCGACGACGACGGCCACTTGCAACATATACCTATTTACTGCAGCAAAACGTTTCATAAATTCTTTTGATGCACAAACTCCACTACTACAACTTATTCACCTACCCGTTTCTTTTATTTAGTTCAGTTTTATATTTTCGTTTCCTTCCTTGCAGTTATATTATGCTCGCAGTACTGAATTTCTCCTTAATGTTTATTCTTTAACATGAATTATACTTTCAAACTTGGGCACAGCTGACTTACTAATGCGAGATAACTTTTACCTGTGCATATCTTTTGAGAATGCCACGACAAAATTGCCAACTTCGGATAACTTTAATAGTTTATTGTCATAAACTTTTGTAATTTTTTATTTTACATAACTTACTAGATTTGTATCCAACAAAGTTCTTTTTTGAAGAAAAAAAAAGTACTACATAGTCTAACTAATAAATAATAAAAACGTGTGGCTTCTTTCACTTTATAGTATTGTGTTCATATAGACGACTATACAAGGTGTGTGCTAATTGTGGAACAATAAAGACGATCGAGTCTCACTAATGGGTCACGACCTGCAACAGAAAATGGAAAATCGATTCCGTCGTCTATAGCCCAATTTCGCAACAACAATTTTGTTTAGAAGACATTTCGCCCAGTTTAAAAAAAAGTCAAATAGGCGGTTGTTTGTGGTTACCTACTTAAGCTTAGAGCTGTCTCACGAAACTCATTAAACGACTATGGTAAAGGGTACTTTAGAAATAGATAAATGTTAAACCCAAGTTAAGAGAATAATTAGAATTCGGTACTATATGTCACTAGATGTAAAATAGGTAGATACCTATTTTCGCGTCGAGTAAGTGGCATTAGGTTTGAGTCGACAGTATACAGCCACTTAACACAAAACAATATACATAATCCACCCCTTATCGTTTACACATAAAGAGAACGAACCCTCAAATTAATAGCGCGACTCGAAATTTGCTAATAATTCTTAAAAATATTTTATTTATGGAAATTTCATTTTAATAGATAAAGGAAAGGATTCTCTCCGACACAGTGGAAGTGTTTTACTTGTAAAATTAATTGTATTTACTTCATCTATTTAATCTAGCAGATTAAATTTCGTTTTAACGGTGTCTGAAATTTGCTCTGTGTTACAACGAAAACCGCGCCATGCAGCACATCGAAATTATGTTCCTAAAGTAAACGTACAAAGTTTTCGTATTATGTATATCGCGTAAATCATATAAATTCTATTTAAGCGTTATATTTCTAAATGGGCTCGTTGAAAAATGGAAATTGTAATAAGGTGGTCCAGTCACTAGGGGAAAATAAGCGCCAAATCCAGGCAAAAAATATACAACCTTTGTCTCTAGCGTACTTGATGTTTTTTGGAGTGCTGAATCCGAATTTCCAGTTTGCAAACTCGTGAAAGTCATGCGCTCTGAGAACACTGTATTCTCTTTTCTTAATTTTTCGCTTTTAACTTGAAAGTTACACACATTTTGGGACAAGTTCTTGTATATAAAATAATCTACAGTAAATTTTCTACGAATTATGCGTTTTGAGTTTGTTTCTTCAGGCGAACGGTTTTGGCGTTAAAACACGTTAAAGTTTGACAAAAATTCCAAAATCTGCCAAAAACCAGTTTTTTTTATTTTTCGTTTATAAGTCGAAAACTACGCACTTTTAGAGAAACGCGCTCTTATACAAAAATAAAGTATCTTAAAGTTTCTGTAAATTATGTTTCTTAGGTTTTTTACGTCAAACGAAAGGTAACTCGGAAAAATGCGGATAGGTTGATAGTAGCCACAACCAATAGTTACGATGAGGTGCAAGGATTTTTTTGTCAATATTTAAAAAAATAATAGTTTAATCAAAAATTGTCATCGGAGCCTTTTTGTAACTGACAAAATTTCCTTTACTTTGGTTGACTAATTTTTAAGAGGTGGGTCGAAAGCCCATTTTACACTGCTTTCGCTCTCCAGTAATGGTTTCTCTACACCTAATCAGTTTTTCAAAAACTGGGAGTTTTAAAAGACTGTTTTTCTCTTGACAATTATTTCTTTCATTTTAAAAGTTTGTAGCTAATTTTACTGTACGTTTTCTGTAGGAAAACGCTTTATTTTTTAATTTATGGGAAAACAATTTCGATACAGAATAAAGTTTTAATTTTAGTACCTATCCAACGATTTATATATCTTTATATGTATAACAATTTTTCATTTCACAATTTTATTACTTTTCCAATTTGAGATTGTAAATATTATTTATACTTATACGACATTAGCTAATAACTATAATTTTAATCATTTCTGGATCATTATTTGGCTATTAGAACGAATTTATTATATTCTGTCTAAAATGTTTTTAGAATTGTACCAAATTACTCACGAAATGTTTTCTCTAATGCTCGTAAAAGTATAACTACAGTTTTAAAAGTAATATTAATGATTGCATTTTGTTTGGTAAAATAATATTAGAACAAATTGGCATTTTAAATTTCAAATTATTCAAATCATTATTAACGTCATATTGGTTAGAAACAAAAGAAAGTAAGTTGGAGAAATCAATCTCGACTTAAGTAAGCTGGAAAACAAAAGAAAATTGTGGGAAGGAAGAGGGATGATTACGAAACTCATAAATCAATTACTAATGTCACTTTAACCATTGATCTTCGCGATGTTGTGCCGTATTTGTTCGAACGAAAGTGCGAAAGTATCGAAAGAATAAAGTTGGTTTTCTTATAGACACGCCACGATAAATATCGGCTAATATTTAAGAATACACACAAGTTGATGAGTGCGAATGGAGAATTCCAAAGCCGAAGTATATGTCAACCAAGGGAGGGAACTTACTCGCTGAATAGCTAATACATTCTTGAGGCTGTTCCGATGTAAACTTAGTTCTTCAAATTACGTCGCATTAAACTTTCTCATTCAAAACTTTGTAATTTACCTAAATATTCAGTTCGTAACTGTCAATTAATGATAAATACAAATTCAAATAGATTTTAAATAAATTATATTTTAAAATTCGATTAAAGCTAGAAATCTCGGCTTTCGTTAGTCGAACGGCAGTGCCACAATAAAATCACCCTCTTGTTTTATAACGAAACGATTGAAAATTGAGGTGCATGTTTCAAATTACGACAGTGGTAGATGGTAGAGATTTTCATTGTCTACAGTTTTTCTCGGGACAATTCGAGTCGATTAAGTTTCCACAAAGTCCAAAATGTTCAACCCTGTTTCTGATACCGAACTGACCTACATTTTCAGCGGCCAATATCTTGAAAACGGTTAGGAATTATGAAAGTGTTCTGGGCTACGATGGTAGAGATTTTCCTTGTCTACAGTTACTCCTAGTCCATTAAATTAAATATCAACTTTTCAAGAGATTACGGAACAAAATGTGCAACCTTGGTTTTGATACCGAACGTATCGTTTTCAGCGACCAATATCTTGAAAACTGTTAGGAATTACCGAAGTAATTCTTGGTCTAAAGTTACTATTAAGTCATTAATTTAAATTATAGTCAACTCTTCACGAAGTTACGGTCCAAAGTGTGCGTGTGCAATCCTGGTTTTGTACCGAACGTAGCGTTTGTCAGATCTCGGGATCGATTAGAAATTTGGAAGTGTTCTGGACCCACGGTGGTAAAGATTTTTCTTGCCTAAAGTTACTCTTAAGTCATAAATTTGATTGCACGAAAATTACTGTCCTAAAATGTGCAACAACTCTGTTTTTTATACCGAATATATCATTTTCAGCGACCAATATTTATTTTGAGAACGGTTAGGAATTACGGAAGTGTTCTAACTACAGTAGTAGAAATTTTTCTTGTCTACGGCTGCTCTTAGTTCATTAATTTAAATTGCAACTCTCTATAAAGTTACGGTCCAAAATGTGCAACCGTGTTTCTAAAAGCGAACATAATATTATCGTTTGAGTGAGCGGTGTATAGAGTTGACGGTTAGGATAGTTAACTGTTTACTTTGACGGCAATTTCCATGGAAGTGGAGCAATTTTGAATCAAAGTTATATCGTCACGTGTTCGATTTACTTCCATTTTATTCTTATTTAGTTTTTAATGATTTATAATTTAAAACGTAAAACCATTCGCAATCCTTTAAAATTATAATTTAAAGGAATTCCCAAACTGAAATTTTAGAGTAGTCAATTTAAGACGACGTTAACCGATTAATTATCAAGTCATTTGACCACTTTATTGGTAATGTAATAATCTAACGTGAAATAATAATTATAATTAAGTGGTATTTCTATCATTTTATAGCACATCGGAGTCACTTTAGCGCTCGTCTCGTTTTTGGCATAAATTAAAATAAATAAACTTTTAATTCGAATTTTATGGTCTTGGATTAAACCGTGTTTGATTTTAATTGTGGAAGATCGCCCCATCTGTGTTATTTTTGATTAAACTTTAAATTAGGCAGATACATACTTAAAAGATGGAAGTATAAATCAACTCAACCCCACAGTAATTAGTAGGCAATTGTAAGTATACAAACTTACACTGGTTCGAGTATTAAACATTAACAAGTGCCGGGTTCGATTCTGTTAGACGTGAAACTTGTTAGATTGTTAGTCCGTAGGATTCGATTCCAACTTATCCGGTGCGACGATTTGGATCGAGAAATGAATATTTGTGTAAAAGCGCATTCCGAAATACACGAGAATTGATTTGGGAAATAATTGGACACGAATTTCAAAAATTTAGTTTCATTGTTTGCGTTATAATGTTTCATCAGCCGAGCAGTTTCTCAATACTTGTTATCCTAAATCTACATCCAGCTTAAACAGCACTTGTTTGCTTACTAAGTGGATTGTTGACTAAAACTAATTATCATAACCGTAGCGTATTGTGACATTCTCCAATAATAAAAAAGAGCTCGTGATGAGGACGAACGAATGTCGAGATGTCGAGTATAAAAATTGAGCGCTTCAGCACTTGTGTGTTGGCTCATTAGTGGAATAGAGAAATTTGTAAGGGTTTTCCACCCAATGTTTTTAGATTTTTCTTCAATTTTGCGTGCTCGGGAATACAATGGGATACTTGCAATTATTTGACATCTGAAAGATGAATTCGCAACGGTGAAAAGCTCCTCGTTGTTCGTTTTAGGAACGATCGAGTTTGTTTACTATATTAGGCTATTTGTGTATTGCTATAATTATTACTAAATAGGCTACCTATTAGTCGGAAAAAGTTTTTCCGAGGTATTTAAGACGTCAGTTAGAAAATTAGTCCCTAAATTGTTAGTCGAATAATTTCATTTTAAGTTTGTAACTTATTCTTTATGATACTTAATTTTCTTAATTACGCCTAATTTACTAAAAGTTTTAAGTTATAACAATTATAGACAATAAAAGAAGTATATGATTGAGTTTTTAATAGGCGAAGAACATACTTATTTATGAAATTTATTACCTTTCTAAATTCCCTTTTGTTACATTTTCGTTTTTCCTTACGTTTTATGGAGTTAATGTATTCTTTATTGTACACAATGTGCTTGTACATTGTACGTTCTTTTAGAAAGACGTAAACGTTTGAAGTTTGTACCTTTATACGTATTATACTTATTAGTTACCAACTCTGTTCATTTTCTATCATTGTGTGGGCACTTATTAGCTTATGGAGAAAGACCGACGTGTTATTAATGGGAATTGTTGCTTCTTTTGACGTCGAGAAAACCCATCTTTACGAGCAACATTTTCAGGGTCGAACGCCGAAAACATTTTATTCGAAACTTGGTGTTTTAATTTTGAGTCTTAAAGGAAATACCTAAAAACGACTTTTTTCTATTTCGGTACTTTAATCCGCCCCTTAACGTACTGTTTCTGGGGGATTTTCTTCTGCTAAGTTTGCGCCAAGTTGCACTGACGTTTACAAATGTCAAATATCATTTATTAAAATGTTTATTTTTAGGGCTTATTAGAATTGAAATGTAATAAAGAATAATGTTTTGACATAGTTCATTCATTTTGATTTGTTTTTTTTTGTTTTTTTATATAAAAGAAAGGCATCGACAACTAAGGTCATTAGCCTATTTGAGTGGGTGTAAACGGCCCTAATTACAACTCTAATATTTAACAGTAATAAACAGACAGACAATCAACAGATCAAACTTACAAAGTAAAAATAAATAAATAAATAGGTAAATAAAATATCACAGTAACTATATCACAGTAGATTTATCACAGTTGGTTATATATGTTATTCTCCTTTAAGAATGCTAAAGTGTGTTCACATGACTCCACCAGACTATTGAGAATACCTCCCTTCAAACCCGGATAGTTATTTTTATTAGCGTATTTCAGACAATTTTCGAGGAGGTGCTTCACAGTTAGCCGGCAGCTACATGTGTCACACATAGGAGGATCGTCACCCGCCAAAATATGACTATGAGTCAGTCTTGTGTGACCTATTCTCAGACGCGTTAGCACGACCGCATCTCGTCTGCTCAAACGTAACGGAAGAGGTAGGGGATGTATTCCTGCTTTAATTTCTTTGAGCTTATTTTCATTTGTCGCATTCCACAGAATGTTCCACTCTTCAATTATTTTGTTGAGAAGAACAGTGTGTAGATCTTCCCTAAGAACTCCCAGGTCACCTTCAACTCCCTGATTACATGCCAGCTTTGCCACTTTGTCAACCGCTTCATTTCCACTTATTCCCACGTGTGCCGGGGTCCATACAAACGTGACTTGTTTGTTTCGTACAATAAATAACTTAATTAGGATTTTTTGAATTAATGGATGAAACGATTTTACATTAGTTAGAGCTTTAAGAGAGCTAAGAGAGTCTGAGCATACGAGATACGTGTGATATTCGTCTCTATGTATAAATTTTACTGCTTCCCAGATGGCATAAAGCTCGGCAGTGTAAACACTGGAAATTTTGGGTAATTTCCAAGAGAACGATTTATTTTCCACACAGATTGCACTACCGACACCTTCCTCAGTTTTAGACCCATCTGTATAAATAATTTTAGCTAGCGGATAGTTCGAAATTAGAATATTGAAGTCGTTTTTCAGAATATTTGGGTTTACTTCAAGTTTATTAGATGTACATAAGTCCAATCTGCAGAAAATAGTCGGAAGTTTCCAAAAACAAAGTGTAGAGAATCCCGTTTGATGAGTCGTGGGAATATCGAAATTTAATTTTTTTAAGATCTCATTAAATCGTACGACTGCTGGTTTTGTTTTTGTGGGATTTAGATAAAAATCATTAATTTTATTTTTATTATTAAGAATACTATTATTAACATGATTAGAGACACTCCGTATTTTATTAAAGTAACTAACTATCATGCGATTTCGACGAATTGTTAAAATTTAAATTATACAGACAGGAGTAGGTGCATTATTTAAATTTAAAAAAATAAACTTGCGACATCTATGAATCATTGAACTAAATGATGTGACATCTCAGTCAGTGCCACCACAATTATTATAAAAAGAAAATCTCCATGATGATAATAATTATTTAAATATTTTAACAAATTATTTTATTAAAATGTGAAATAGAAAAAATAGTATAAATTACACGTTTCATAAGCCGTGTTAAGTACTCGTCCTTTTTAAAACGAGCCGCTTGCGGTGAGTTTTACTTGGACTCGTACGTTAACATGGTGCCTTATGAAACTAGTACTTTAATATACTATTAAATTGAAAAACCTGAGATACTTCTAACTTCTAGATCACTTCTAACGAAAGTTTCTAGATTCTCAAAATGTTTCATTTCTGAGACCCTCCCCTTCCCTGCCAGTTTTGAAAACAAAGAATTCCTAATGCTCTTACATTTCAAGAATGACGTGTATGAGTAAACCGATGACAATTTTTTCGGGTATCCTTTAAGAGTTCTTTCGCGCAATTTGTGGTTTGGAGGGGAATTCGCGATTACTTCAAAATCGTTGTTTTATTTTCTAATTTAAACATGCCGTTGTGGGAGAACCTTAACGGCAAATTTAATCTGAGTTAAAATGCGTCCAAGGGTTTGAAAAACTCCATGGAATTTAGATTAAAAGAAATAAAAGATCAATCCATGCCTCTATTATTTGTTTGAATTTATTTTCTTATTCTTCGTGAACACTTATTAAACTTTTCCTATTATTGCTGCTTTGTAAATATATTTAAACAAAACGGAACAAAATTGCTAGAAACTACTATAAGCATATATTTACCTTTTGTTTGTCTGTCTGTCCGCCCGTCTGCTTGTCCGCCCGTCTGCCTGTCCACCCGTCTGCCTGTTCGCTCGCCATTCCGACTGTCTGTCTGTGAAATCAAAAGAACAATTTTAAAAAGGTATGACTAGACGATTAAAAATTTGGAAAATAGTTATTTTACTTGAACTTAAAAACCTCATTTTAATTTGGTGTTTTAGATTTCTTCTATTAGAAGAATTTTTTGTTGGATTAACCGTCAGGGCATTGCCGAATTTCTTTCTATTATGACTTTACTCGAGTGCACATTTCGAGCGTAATTTGAAAATAGTGCGAAACGATACCTTATGCCGTAGGTATATAGGCTTTTTATATTAAACTTTATATCTTGGTGAAAAATAAAGCCATCGATTGTGGATTTAAGTTTTCGTTTTTCCTCCCAGCGTAATTCATTAGAAACTTAGAAGTATTATTACTCTGTGGAGATAGTTGGAAAACAAACCGATTCCCAAGCGGGTAGGAGCTTTTAAGTTATATTTATCATTCAATAAATATCTTCGTATTGTTGGTGGTCTTTTTTTACAAATCTCACGTACGTACACGACAAAAAATATGTTAGATTTCGTGCCGAAACATATTTGCTATTTATTTTCATTGGCCCATAATTCTCCACTTCAACGGTTTAAGGACAGGAAGCTTTGTATATCTTGCCGATGTTAGATAGGTGCAATTTAGTTCTACAAAACGCTACGTTAACCTTATACGATGACTCGAATTCTTTCTTGTCCAGAGAACTGCCGGTATTGTGGTGTGGACACATTTCGCGTGCTTTTCCGGAATTTCGATTTTTTACCCCCTTTGTTATTTCTTACAAAAAAACTAATTTTATATTAGTTCGACGTTTTCGTTTTATTAGTCGAGTTGAAAAGTCCCATTGATGTCGTTCGACCGAAAACCCTTAACTGGTAAATGTTGTCTTTTCAATTTATTTGTTTCGTAGAATGGAAAAGTAAATTTTTGGGGAAAATCCATCTCTGAAGAGATTATCACGAGCACGTACTTAATTTTTCTTACGTATTTATCCTGTACATGTTTGGATATCTTTTTTGGATAAAATAAATCACCTTCTGTGGGCTTGAAGATGAGTTCAGCTACCTTTATCGCCGTAGTGAAGCACTTTCTCGCTACACTCTAGCTCTAGATGTATACTTTAAATGACAGATTATACTTTATGGAATAGCGCGCAAATAATGCCGTAAAAATGTCTACAACTGTTTGTATCTGCGGAGCGCATTCAATTCTTACGGATATTCTTAAGTCAGTTTGGTCATTTCCGAAATTTTATTAGAATAATCAATTTGTCAACCATCAAAATTAACGTGTCTTGACAAGATCGGTATGGACCAGTTAACGAAGTCTTTATAAGGGCATAAACTAAACTCCAATAATAGTGTTAAAGAGGTAGGACAAAATAAAAATAAATGTAAATACAAAATACCTACCGAATTTATTCTGTTAAGCGGTTGTAACTTCGAATATTTGCAATTGTATTTAAGGACCTAAATAAAATCGTGACGATTTGAGAAGCTGTAGTAGTTCATGTTTATTTTACGGTGACGGTGTTTTTAAGTTTATAAAACGAATTGCATCTTCAACAAAAACTTAAACATTTTTATTGCGCTCGCCAGGTTTTTTTCCTCGCTGAGCTGGCTTAGGACCAGGCTAAACAGAAGTAGCAAAAGTCAAGCAGGGTCCCCCTGCTTGCCACGACAATTGATCGAGATCGGATCAGTGGCGACATTGCCAAGGGACACCCTGATGATGTTGCCGGAATAAGAGGCTTCGACGTAACGAATGATTTTGGGATTGATGTCAAAGCGGGAAAGAACACGTTTACTAGAATAATGGCTCACAGAGTCGAATGCTCCGTTAGCACCCCGGACAACAATAGGTTGTTTTCCATGCACCCGTCCACGCAGCGAAACTCTCATGACTGCAGTGAATATGAACGGGGATAAGGGGTCCCCCTGCTTGACCCCGCGCTTTGGTTAGGGCGTCTTTGCCCGTTCTTATTACTGTGTCCACATCCTCATAGGAGTCTTTAACGATTTGCACCACTTCCTCGGGAAGACCCTTTTGACGCAGTGCAGTCCCCACGAACCAGTGGGGTACGGTGTCGAAGGCTTTAGACACGTCCAGCTGCACCGCGACCAGGCCTTGGTTAATTTTAGCGTGTTTTAGCAATTCGTTGAGGATGTGTACATTATTGAAGCACCCCGCCTCCGTCGTAAAACCCTTTTGGCGGGGCGAAAACTCAACCACCGCCCGTAGTTTCTGGTCCACTATCCCCCAGTAGATCTGTGAGACTAACGAGCTTATGGTGATGGGTCGGTAGTTTTCGACCCTATCACCGGACTTGCCCTCTTTCAATATTAAGGTGGTTCGGTTTTTCCTCCATTGTGTTGGTTGGTATCCTGTTACCAACACTAGGTTAAATAGTAGTCGGAGGACCTCCTTCGCCGGTTGCGACATTAAGTGAGCCTTCTTAATATTGTCCAACCCGGTCGCTGTGCCATCTTTGATGCGCGATAGTCGGCGGCTGACTTCTTGCATCGTGACATATTTTAGTACTTGACCCACGGGAATCTGTGGGTCGGGTTCTTTTAGTGGTGGGATCGTTCTGACTGATTCGGTCCCCCACAGCCGCTCATAGAGGGCTTTAACGTCCAGTGGCGAGACCTGGTCGGCTTTCGAGCCGGGGGTGTGCGCCTTCACCTGCATTTCGTCGAGAGCGTTTGTGCACACCTCTTCCCTCCATGCTTGTGTATCTGGAGGGTCCGACTCGCACCCGGTGACCGCGATCACCGGGATTTCTGGTGCCTCGACCGGTTCTCGAGTGGCTTGAGCCGGTTCGGGCGAGTTTGGTGGAAGAGGGACATTCTCCCCTTCCTCAGGCGCTCGAGGCTCGGGGAGCTCTTCCGGTTGGATCTCTACGAGCGCTTGTTCCTCCCTAACCATTCTGCTCTCTCTCAGTTCTTTGTAATACTCTGAATTGCGTTTATCCCTTATCTGTTTATTGGTTTTCGTTGGGAGGAACGGTGTCATCTTTTTGGCTATTAATTTGTCACCGGCGAACCTGACCTCCAGATCTAACATTGTGTATATTTCCTCTGGGGACCAGACTGGGCTGTGTCCCCTTGATCTTGGAGGTCTGGGCTCGGCTTTGGCGGGCGCTCTCGTTCCCGCCCTTGCCTCATTGCGTTCGAGTGGATGCCGGTGGCGCTCGTGTTGGGACAGTCCTACCTTGGACGTGAACCCTGCCTCGCAGCTGCCACAAACGTGTGGGAAATCCGCAGCCGCGGGAGCCCCACCACATTTAGGGACGTGGCACGCCGTGGCGTGTTTGCTCCTAAATCGTTTTTCGCACATTATGCACATAAACACTACCTTGCGGGTCGAGATCTAAGGTGTGTTATCTCTTCGTTCCACGCCCTAAATAGGTGGTTACCCCTCCCAGAGCGGACACAGATCCCGCAAGATCGCTGCTGGAAGGGCGCCGCGCTGATAAACTCCTCTCCCGGTCCTTTTTGGGGCCGGTGTCACTGTCTGGGGAGTCATCAGCGCTATAGAGTCATATAGATAGTCATAGTTACTCCCGCCGTTTACCCGCGCTTGCTTGAATTTCTTCACTTTGACATTCAGAGCACTGGGCAGAAATCACATTGCGTCAACACCCGTATGGGCCATCGCAATGCTTTGTTTTAATTAGACAGTCGGATTCCCCTGGTCCGTGCCAGTTCTGAGTTGACCGTTAAAGGGCACTCCGATCTCGGCGCTACCCACTGACGGCGCGCGCGCTCCGCTCAACAGAATGAGTAAAGAAACTATGAAAGTAGTGGTATTTCACCGGCGACGGATTGGTTACCGTCTCCCACTTATGCTACACCTCTCATGCGTCCTTACAATGCCAGACTAGAGTCAAGCTCAAAAGGGTCTTCTTTCCCCGCTAATTTTTCCAAGCCCGTTCCCTTGGCTGTGGTTTCGCTAGAAAGTAAGTAGGGACAGAGGGAATCTCGTTAATCCATTCATGCGCGTCACTAATTAGATGACGAGGCATTTGGCTATGTATAATCTTTATTCAATTGAAATTTTTACAGACTTGTTCTCGAGTTCGGCGAGATTTGTACGTTACAGCGTACCAAAAGTTACAACATTATTATACGGTAGATCAAATAATTACAGTTCATTCTTATAATCTACATTTTACATATAAGTGATTCGTCGACGATGTTAACAGTCGGTCTGCCTCAGGTGGTCGGGAGGCCTGGAATGCGGTTGTTGCCGGTTAGGGAAGTTGCGGGACCATGTTGCCCGCATGAAGGCTCGGTGGATGATAGGACCCCATTTCAGTGCGGAGTGGACGCAGCTCGCCTTCAGGTGTCGTGGTAGCTGCAGGGTGGTCGTCGCTGGAAGGTTTGCTGCCGGCCATATCCCGCGGGCTCCCAATATGATTGGCGTAAAGGTGAATCCGGTTGCGTCGGGCCATTTTTTTCGTGCTCCGGCGATGAAGCTTAGGTTGTTATATTTAGCTTCCTTATTGCGGTAACTGGTTTCGAGCCCCTGGTCTCCTTCCCATGAAACCTGGACATCTGTGATGCAGATGCGGCCATCTGGGAGGGTGATGGCCAAGTCTGGTTTAAAGAGTGACTGGTTGGGAGACCTGACGTGGGGCTCTTCGATCGTGGGCCAGTTCTTTTTTCGGCAGTGGTTCGCGATTTTCTTTACGATCTCATTGTGGCGGTTGATCCTCTCGTGATGGGTTCGGGGGCACGCCTGGAGGATGTGACAAATAGTTTCTGTTGTGGGTGCTCCGTTGTTTACGCAGCCGGCCCGACAGGAGCGCTGGCCGGGCGGGTTGGATGGTATGCCCCTGGTGGGGAGGTTGGCGCAGCGTAGATGGACTGCTGCGACAAAGTCCCTCCCCGACCAGCCCGCCGGACGTTCGATTAGCCATGACCGGGAGGCGACGTCCTGGGAAGCCAGTTGGATGCCCTTCGAGAAGGGTCCAACTGTGGCCGCGTTGCGCCATTTCGTGGCTACTGGCAGGTCGCCTGCAAGGGCGGCTATGCGTGATCGTAAATGTGGGATAGGTCCGTTGGAGAGAATTGCAGATAGGATTTTGTCGTCGGATAGCTTTTCTAGGTTTTCAAGTCGTCGAGTGAAGATTTGCGGTATGTGTAGGGGGAGGTGGGCGATGCCGAGGTCCCCGTCCCTGGTCGAGGCGTACAAAAACGGGTCGGGGGTATGCTGGTGGAGATGCAGAAAGCCCTTGACTGCGCGTTTTATCATTTTGTCTGCCTCTAGTAGTTTGGCGCCGTCAATGGCCGGCGTTTGGAGGCCGTAGAGTAGTCGTGGTACGAGATGTTGCCGTATTATCGATAACTTCTGGTCCGGCTTGAGCGCGGCGCGTTGGATGTTGGCCAGCCACTGTGCAAGATTATAGAGCCCAGTTGGATGGGTTTGAGAGGTCGCCGGCTTTCGGGACCAGGATGGTGCGACTGGTCCTCCATGTGGGTGGCACCGTCATTGTGTAGATGCAAAGATTAAAGATTATTGCTAGTTCAAGTGGGTTGGCCGTCATGACGGAGGATGTCGTAATGCCATCGGGCCCTGGTGCCGAGCGGTGCAACTTCAGCTGCGCGTGTTTGATTTCTTCAGCTGTTATCGGCTCGAAAGAGATGTCGGGGTGAGCTTCAATGGGTTGTTCATCGGGCGGCGACTCAGACCCCATGAGCGAGTTGTAGAGGTCCCATGTCGTGGTGATGTCGGGAGTGGCTGTGTTCCCCTGTATTGGTTTGCCGTCCATTATATTCGCAGCAAGGGCGGCTCGGTTCGTATGATATAACTGTTGGGTCTTCTTGAACTTCGCGGCACGTTGGTTCGACCCTGTGTGGTTTTGACCGTAATGGTGGGTCCGTGTAGGGCGTTTACTGTATGATCTCGCGCTTTTGGCGGTGAACATTTGCTGTAGTAGTTGGTCGATGAAGCGCCCAATTGGTGCCGGGTCCTTATCGAGGTGGTAGATTATCCACAGTCGTTTGAAGTGTGAGTATATTTCACGGCTGCCGTCAAGCTCTGAGTGGATATCCATGCAGGCGTGTTGGAAGCCTTCTAGGTCAGGTGTTGGGGCCTCGTTTATTTGGTTGATGACAGGCATGCTGCAGCTACGTCTGACTCCAGGAGTGCGACGGTATGTTGGTGCCATGGGTGGGGAGTCGGGAGAAAGGATATTGATTCTGGAGGGAGGCTGTCTAATGCTGGTTGAGTAGGGGGTCCAGTTGCCAGTTGGGTCCTCTTGCTTGGGATGAGGGGAGCTAGGGGTAGCAGATGTGCTGCTAGAGGGTTGAGCCCGGTTGTCAGTCGGGCTGGGGTTGTTGGGGTAGTAGGAGTAAGAGGTAGGGGAGGATATCCGCTTTGGTGCGGGTGAGGGAGGCTCCGGTGCACTTTCTGATATCGTGATGATGTCAAAGTCGATGTTCTTGCTTCTCGTGGTTGGTTGGTGGACCTTCACGTTGTTGGCTTCCCTGAATAGGATCTCGATGTGTCTTGAGCGTGGTGTTATCTGAGGGCTGGCCGGTGCTTTAGGTAGGTTGATTTGCGCTTTCGTAGTTATAATGGTTGGCCCTTGGTCGTCGGAGGAGGATGATGATGACGAATGTGTGCGCCCTCGTAAAGGTATTTTGGTGGGTGTTCCCACGGAGGCCGCTTTTGGTATTCCTTGGGCACCTGATTGTGGTCTAGTGGTGTTGCTATCGGTTGCTTTCGTCGCGTCTGTGTCTGTTGCGTTGGTTGCGTGGGGTGGAGGGGAGAATGTCCCCAGAAGTCGTGCTCTCGCGTGGGGTCTCGTGAGCGGAGAGAGGCTTGTCTTTTGGGAGGATGGTCGTCCTTGTGCGCGTGTGGTAGGTCGCTTGATTGGGGTGCGATTTTCGGAAAGTAGTCTTTGTTCGAGGTCGGCGTTGACTTCCTCCGGGTGGGCCCGTCGTCGATGTTGTTGCCGGCCGATTATTGTTTTAAAGGTTTTGCCGCATGTGGCGCAGCTAATGGTTGTGCTGCAGGTCCCCTGGTGGAGTCGTTGGAGGCGGCGTGTGGTAAACCTAGCGCCGCATTGGCGGTCGCAGGCCCATCGGCTGGTTTGGTCTTCTACAGTTGTGGTCGAAGCCCTTGTAGGGGTTGAGGGCTTTGAGTCCGTGTTTGGGCAGTTCTTCTTGTGCTGGCGTAGATCTTCCCTAGTTCGGAATCCGCATCTGCAAGGTTCGCAGGTCCAGCGTGTTTTGGCTATTGGGGGTTCCCCGGAATTTTCTGTCTCGGGGGTCCTTGTATTATTTAGTGTTTGTTTGCTTAGCCGGGACGCGCTAGCAGCCATTGCGGCATTGTCATGGTTGTCGTTAGAGTAGGCGTCCGTCATCCGAGGCTGTTTATTTCTTAGGGTACTGCTAACTATGACTCGATTCGCCGCAGGGGGTAGTCGGCCACCTGCTGCTAGTCGGCTGGGCAGGGCTGCTGCCCTCGGAGCCTGCCGACCTGCTCCGTCGGATACAGGGCCGGGTTGATGGTTCCCGGCCGGGTCAAGGTCGTTAGCGGTTATGTCCAGTCTTTGGCAGTCCGGTGAATCGTGGTCAGTTGCCAGTGTCCGTAGTCATAGCGGGCGGTCGCTTCGACGAGGTGGTTGCCATCCTTTCTTCGTCTACCCCCGGTTGGTAGAAAAGCCCCGTGGCGTGCCCCGATCCACCCGTGGGTGAATCGGGAACCCCCTTACACCATCTCACTCTGTCATGAGTTAACAGCGTGTAAGGAGGATAGGATATAGTGGGAAAGGTAAGAGAGTCATAGTTACTCCCGCCGTTGACCCGCGCTTGCTTGAATTTCTTCACTTTGACATTCAGAGCACTGGGCAGAAATCACATTGCGTCAACACCCGTATGGGCCATCGCAATGCTTTGTTTTAATTAGACAGTCGGATTCCCCTGGTCCGTGCCAGTTCTGAGTTGACCGTTAAAGGGCACTCCGATCTCGGCGCTACCCACTGACGGCGCGCGCGCTCCGTTCAACAGAATGAGTAAAGAAACTATGAAAGTAGTGGTATTTCACCGGCGACGGATTGGTTACCGTCTCCCACTTATGCTACACCTCTCATGCGTCCTTACAATGCCAGACTAGAGTCAAGCTCAAAAGGGTCTTCTTTCCCCGCTAATTTTTCCAAGCCCGTTCCCTTGGCTGTGGTTTCGCTAGAAAGTAAGTAGGGACAGAGGGAATCTCGTTAATCCATTCATGCGCGTCACTAATTAGATGACGAGGCATTTGGCTATAATAATCTTTATTCATTCATTAAGTTAACAAAGACTTGTTCTACAAATGTGTAAGGCAGATAGGTACATTTCGAATATAGTTATGTACATTAGAAATTTTTATAATACATCTAAGATAAAAATATATATATATATATATAAGGCTTCTAACATTTGGATAATCAAAGCGACAACTTCTTTGCACTATTATGTTGGTGTACTGGAGTACACCAACATAATGGATGGAGTTTAGGCGGTAGCTTAGTTAACACACACATACGTATGATGTGCTGCTTAACTTTTAATTGGGGCTTTACTAATGAGAACTAGCAATTCACCAAGGAGCATGCATTAACGGCAATTTTTATGTTTTCTATAAGTGTTCACTAGAAACACCTTACGTCGGTTCTAAAAAAGTACTTCGTTATTTCATCGATCGTGCTTTATACATATTTTATTACGTCGAGCAACTTCTTGTAAGCAGTTATGTTTTTATTGGGAGCTTACCCTTGCGAGTCGCCGCCACCAAATTATGTCTATATGGATCATATGATCAATCTTAAGAAGTTTGAAATGTATAAATTGCAAGTTGAGGAGTTTTTGAATGAAGTGCAATTTAAAACTTAAAAGAATTTTAGGTATATTTCTCGTGCCTCGTGCCACATTGTGAATTTTTGATAATAATCAATAAATAAAGGAAAACTTGACAGTAGTTGATGTAGAATTATTAAATTAACGTATTATCCCCAAAGATGTCAAAACTTTCTTTATGTGTGACGTCGACTTTTTTCATAAATTCGTAAGCGTGCCCTTAATTTTTTATTATTTTCTTTTTCGATTTCGAGATAAAATCGATAATTAACGTGAAGATTTTGTGACGCATTTTCACGACGAATTCAAAATTAACAACTTTTTCTCTCAACTATTAAACTTCTTCGCCCAAGGGGACTTAGTAAACACCCTGTACCTATATCTAATTTTGTGTTTTCATGGGCTATTATGGTGTGGAAGTGGAAAACGTAAATACTTAAAAGTTAAAAACGTTAACGATAGCCATCAATTATTTTCACTTTTGCAGCTTTTTCTACTTGAAAATTTTTACCCCAGCTCGATCGGCATTAAAATGCTTAAACGTGAAAATTAATTTAGTGGAACACAAAGTGCCTTTCATTTTCTTAAAGCTTTTTGACTCTATTTAACCGAACGGTTAAGAAAATTTTTAGCGTTGAAGTGTATTAATTCCTATTTTTGATCTTATTTTTAATCTTTTGTTACTCGTTACTGAAAGAAGTACCTGAGCCTACTAGCGTTATTACTTAATTGTATCGATGGAAGTAGCGTTTCGGTAAATATGATGTTTTTTCAGGTTCCAATTCGGTGGGTCATTTTCTTTAACTTATCTTAAGTTAACAACATCGAATCCTCCACTAAAAGAATTTTTATCGACATAACTTATTTTGGATTCTAAACATTCCTTTATTTATATTTGAAGGTAGAACGCTAGCGATAACTTTACATAATTAGTTATATTGTTTATTTCCACCCACCATTAAAAGATCGCAATGGCACAGTTTAATTATTTAAGCTCAATTACAGTGCTGAAGTAGATTAATTTCGACCCTCGAGCTTTTGCTTTAAGGTAGCAGATTTCTCGTTAACTTGTAAAATTTACATAGGAATTCCTTTTGCTGGAAAATATATTACTGTGCGTGTTTGGTTACTCCCAGAAAACAAACTATAAGTGTATACGGCGACAGTTAGAAGGATCGCTGCTACTTTAGAAAACGCTCGTCCCGTGACTAGAATCTCACAAACACGCCAAGTATTTTGCAGCTTCATTTATCGTTAGTGAAGAGAATAAGCCTTCAAAGGCATACGTTTTTAACCCCTCGTGCGATTCTAAACAGTTTTGTCGAGTGATTAAAATTCTCTTTAATTCGATATGAATTACGAGCGAAAATTACAATTTAAATTACGAGTTTACGTGGAGATCGCAAGACGTTCTTTTTCAGACGGGTAATCGGTAGTCATTTTATGGAAGTGAAACGAGAGCTTAACTTTACGTTAGATAGACGTGCTATGCATTTTCCTTCGAGCTTGGAATAAACACGTTCTCGTATTACGATGTAGGTACACAGAACACGGTACACGAGAGCTTTAAATAAATCTAGTAGTTAAAAGTTGAACCGTACTATTAAACTCTTTACTTTGTTTATTTGACTCGAAATTTAATGTTAAACTTAAACGTTTGATTTTTTATTTATCTCCAGTTTACCCACAAAATAAAATTTGAATAACGGCGAATAAACGCCAAGAGCGTAAAGAAAATTTGCGCTAATTCGTGTGACACTTCAAGGCTTGTAAAGTTTTACTCTAATTGGGAAAATGACCCTTAACTTGGTCACTAAATTGTAAAGTTTTGTATTGTACAAATGTAAAATATAAAAATCCGGAGGGGCGCCAATCTGTCTTTAAAGCTAAAACGGATAAAAACGAAAAAAAAAATTTTTTAAGCGGAAAATGTCACGCAAACTAGCAAAAGTCGGAGGGATACGAAACTCGCGAAATAAAATGAATTAAATCGCCATTAAAGGTCGTGAAAAGTAACATAAAAGATTAGGCAAGGACGACTAATAAAAATGACACGTCGAAACTGTCCTTGATTGTCCTGAAGATACCATTACCCGAATGCAATTCAAAATTGCGTGCAAATGCAAACACCAGCAATCGGCGATTAAAAATTATTTTGATCGACCTCTAAGCACTATTTAACAATTTTATATAAAATATACAAAAATGACTTGTTCATCTAGCCGTACCTACATTCAAATAACACAAACTTGCGGCAAAACACTATAGAAATATTTCTATAAAAATTTACCTTAGAATCATAATTCTGGTGAAAGGAATTAACCGATGCAGTCTTCTGGCCAATCCGCAATCCCTGATAAACCTGCACAGGCACAGCTTCGATTTAAAGTTGTCTAATGGATATTATCATTAGGCTGGGTCCGTTTTTTGATTAAATAACTATAAGGCCCGTTTCTATATTAAATCGACCAAATTTATCGAATAACTGACTGTGGTTGAAGAATAACAACTTCAGTTCATTTTCTAGCAATTTTACCAGTGATTAAAACGTGGTGTTATTAATTTGTACTATAACGATTTAAATTCACAACTGGCGCTATTTCTCTCCTACTAGAAGAACACCTAATTTATCCATTCACCATTGACTATTTTAAATTAACAACGAACCCCAAGAAATGGGTGCCTTGCACACATACACATTGCACACGTCTCGAATCTTTTACTTAAAGGAAGTGTTTTAATACCTTCGCCCCTTCCAACACTCGAAGAGCGACTAACTTTTCTAACTAAGAATTAAGAATTATCTTCAAGTCCGTCGGGCGATAACAATATCCGGTATATCACAACTCGAGCTTTGATTATTACAAAGTTGCATTTAAAATGTTAAAAGAAAATAAATTGAAAATATGGAACAGGGACGACTCGTGCCGTTACAGGCTCGTGTACTGCCCGTTAGAACTACGGAATCCATTTCCAAAATTTAGATTAGATTTTTTGATAAAACTATAATTTTTCTTAAATATTCGCCAATTGAGGCGTCTTGCCAATCCACACTGGTCGCTCGGCTCCTACCTGTGTTCAAATTTTCGCGCACTTCGAAATTTTCTGTCTGTCTGTGTGTGGTGAAGCGGTTTTGATGAAATTTGGTTTTAG
Source organism: Malthinus flaveolus (assembly GCA_950108345.1). Taxonomy (NCBI): domain Eukaryota; kingdom Metazoa; phylum Arthropoda; class Insecta; order Coleoptera; family Cantharidae; genus Malthinus; species Malthinus flaveolus. The sequence goes on from OX467286.1 coordinate 1,206,393, forward strand.
CCACTTTCAGCAAATGTAATCGACAAAATGAGCTTTTAAGTGAAATCGATACAGGTTGGCCCAAAATAAAGGGGTTATTTTGGTGGAATCTTGGCCCATAATATTTATACTCGGCTATAAGTAGTTAGTATCCATCGGCCTAAATTAAAAAAATAGCTTTTCAAATTTTTAAATTTAAAATGGCGGCCAGTATAACGATTCTATCATTTTCTAGTTTTCTTATGATAAGTAGTCTGTCTGCAAATATTTTTTTAATAAAAATTTAAAAACAGGAATCTATAGACATAATAATATAGATTCGTCTCTATGACCTGGGTCCGGTTGATCGCCGGGTTCTGAAGGCCGTAAGGAAGGCCCGAAATGGGGAAGCGGATGGGATTGACGTAGGGATTTGCCTTCAAAGATTGTAGTGGCCAACGAAGCCCTGCTTCGGTGGAAGTGCTCCTGTACTTTTTTGTAACGGAAGGTCCTGTGGTTCAACTGTTTGACGGATTGATATTAAATAAAACTCTTCGAGCACCACTTTCTAAGGGCTGTGCGTCTCTTAGGAAACACCTTAGAGAAAAACTTTATTAAGCTTTTTGTCATAAATTGACTTGTTCTATATCCACTAAGCGGTCGAGTACGCATTTTAGAATCACCTTCTATATTTTCTCTTTGGTTTTACAAATTTTTGAGACAAAACTAGATCGTTCATTAGACTTCTGGTATGATCGCATTGCTGTTCAGTTCGGGGTGTCGCAGGGTTCTGTATTAGGCCTATTTCGGTTTATTGTATGTCAAATATATTTTTCACACGATGATAATGTAACCTGATGTTTTTAGCGTAACTTTTGGAGCTTCTCTGGATCGGGGGAGCGATGTGGAACTTATGGGCTGGTTGGTTGTAATGATTCGAAGTAAAACGTAACGATCTTAGTAATTATTAATTATAATTATCAAAATATATGTATGTTCATTTAATACTTCTTTTAATGCGATTTGGGAATTTGGGTCATGGTTTATTTTAGTAATATTTTTTTAATTCCGTGCGAGTAGGTAATATACAGATATTATTATTTACTATTTAATTTTTATAACTGGCGTTTGCATTTATAAACGAAAAGATTAAGTTTCGATTGAATTATTTATTTGCATTGACTACTTCCAGTCTTGTAAACCTAAATAATTTAATTTATTTTACCATCATTGTCTATATTGTCTTATATTGTCCCGCTTTATTTGTTTTATTTTATTTTCATCGGAAATAAACATTTTCTTTAATATCTCCTTTTGATGTCACTAATTTATTTACATATTTTCCATCAAATTTTTACTAATTTCATAAGTCATAAGCTTTTAGAATTTCACCGATTGATTTTGTAAGAACAATAATATTTTATCCGAATAATTTTTTCTTTGAGATGTTATTATTTGTTTGTGTTCTTTTGAACAAACGTTTTTGGCGATAATCGTTTTTTCTTGTTGCGGCAATTCTTGCAAAAATTCGACAAGTCGCAACTTTCCTTTCGGGCCTTACTACGTTATTTTTAGCGCTCTATAAACATTTCTAAGCCGATTTTTTGTTCTCTCTCGCAAAGTGCGGCTTCCTTTCTAATGTTTGTTATAAGCCACTTTAATTAATTTATCCGCCATTAAATTAAACCAAGTTTTTAGCGCTTTTTATTTTTCTTTAATTTAAAGTAAGAAACTACCGTCGTTTTGTTTTAGTATTATACCACGAGTTAAATTGTTCTCTTTACTCTCTGATTTTATAATTAAGAGACGCGATTTACGATTGTTGAAATTCGCTGGAGCTTTTAAACGCTTTTGAAAGAAGAAAGTGGTCATCAAAATTTTAAGTTTTGTTTGTTAATAAGTTGTGATAGATCCAGATTTGTATTTTCCCGGTACCTTTGAATTGCGTTTTCTTACTCGAGATTAATTTCCGGAGTGGTGATATCAAGACCGATGTTTTATAAACTTTTTGACATTTTTAATGTTGACGAAGAGGTTTTTGAATATTTCTTGAACTTTTTCTTAAAAATATTATGAATACCGACCAAAATACATTTATTTTTATTGTAATACCTATATAGGTATTTACTAAGGCAGACTTTAAGCCCGGAAAATTGTTCGTTCAAAAATTATTTTTTAAATTTTTTCTTCTGTCGTACTGTACAACTTCTGTTCGACAGCTCGGGAACCACCAGTGCTGTAAAATACAGAAAATATGCTAAAACTATTTTAGCTGTCTCTGTTCCAAAGTATAACGTCGGCAGCCAGTTAGTGTGTTATAATCTTCTGTAAACGCCTACTGAAAACACGATTTGGTTGGAATATTGTGAAAAATTAATTTCTCGCGAATATTGCAAAAATAAGCTTTTCTTCCAACAATTTAATCAAAAGAGCTTATTGTGTCGGAATCGATGAGACTTATACAAAATCATTTTGTAAGCTTTTCAAAGAGGCGCCTACACTTTCTTTTGGCATCTTCACTAACTGAATAAAAAATTGTAATTTTTTTAAGTAGTAAGTACATAAGTCATAAAGTTCTTAAAGTACATAAATGGAAATGTTCGAAAACAAGAAAATGGTGGAGGCTGTGTAAATACGCTTAAAGTAACAAGAAAATATAAGTACATATTTACCTATCTGTGAGAGGCCGTGAGGTGTCAAGCTTGGAAACTTGGTGTGTACAATTGAATTAGTGGATTGGAATCTTTACGAATTACGAAGAGGCAAATGTGAAAATTCTTGGGAATAAATTGGCGTTTAAAACTTAAGACTTGGTCTTGACCATCGTGTAGGATCGTGCAGTAGGATTAGGAAAAGATCTCGATTTTAGAACGATTTCATGCGACCATGCACAGAGATGCTTTGCGAGAAGGGCTAAATATTCGCTACTATTATCATTAATTTGGAGCACTGGATGATGAATAATAATATGTACTTTGTATTGCTTTACGTGGCTTTTGAAGCGCAGAATTCGCATTGAAATTACGCAATACCTAGTTAATTATGCTAATGTATTAGTAGCTTTGATAACGTATACACATTCACACGACTTCTGAGTGCTGATCCTCACAGACCACAAATCTCGTGCTTTACAGATGGATGAGGTGATGAAATCTTGTGATGTTTGGTAGCGACGGAGAATGATCGGAAAAGCTTTCAAAATCGGGTAAGAAAAATGCGTAATCGAATGGCTGTAGAGAAACTTAAAAAATGTGTCTCTCTAAGTACGAAGAAGTAACGCGTTTCTAAACAGTGTGAGCCTTGGAGATTAAAGCAAATCATGAGGTTAAGATTAGTCTATTAACTTTTTCTTTATTACAAAATCCCGAATTCTACATCACTTAACAGGACTTGAAAATGTAAACTCGCGAGCAGAGTTTCCACTGTTTTGTGTTAGAATTTTTTAAGGGATTTTTTCAATTGAGTTTCGATTGAAACTTTTTTCCTTTTATAAAAATGATTCAAGGTATGCCCGTCTAGTAGTGTTTTTGTAAATTTTTTGTTAATATTCGTGGAAATACCTTTTAAAGTGCGTCATTGTACTCATTTCACATTCAACTTGAAAGGGGGTTTACAATTTCACTTTACGGCCCCTTAATTTTTTAACAAAACGAACAAGAAAAGCAAAATTGATGATTGTTTTAGGCCTTTTAGCAAAATGCGAAATTATATTTAAAAAGAGAAATGAAAGCGGAAAATCGGCAGTAGGTGTTATAAATTGCGCCTACGTTCTATACGGCGGCAGTCAGTCAATTGTAACACCTGGAAATTTGAAAGGAACATCACATAACAAATTTGAGCGTAAAGCGTTACTTCGGAAAAACGTTATAAGTTCGCTACGACACACAAAACACATTAAGAGATCTTTTCAGAAAGTTTTTTTAGCAACTTTTTTACGGTTTAATATTTTTCGGCGAGGATGGCGTTTAAGCGACAAAAATTTTTTAAAGGAAAAACTTCTGACGAAGCTCGCCATTTTGTGTTTATGTAAAGGTGAGATGCTAGTGTTTACAATTACAATTTTATTTGTTATTTCGATACGTACCCACCTATTACAATTAATACGAAGTGCTTATTTAATTTGTTTCGACTTTCCTTAATATAGGAAAGTGCATAATAATATAATCAACGTGTGCTATGCATTGTGCACATTACAAAATTAAAATTAATTATAAACTGTTGTTTGTAAATGCAGTTTAATTAAAATGTTAACGTTGCTAGTAATAAAAGTTTCTTTTTGTTTTTACGCTGCACAAATAGATTTAAAAAATAGAAAAGAGAGAAGAATTTATCTTATTAACCCCCAAGTCTTTTACACCTTGAAACGACAACTCGAAAAAGTCGTTAAGCCAGTGTAGATCCTATACGTAGAAATTTCAAGCCGAGCAACACTTTGCGTTTCCGATGAGTCGGAAGCACAACTCGTCGTTATTTCAATGGTAGATACACACGATCGAGGCTTGTCAAATCTGGTATCAAACTGGCTCGATTGGAAGTGATGACGAAATTAATCAAACTTCAGTAGTACGCTCGGCAGTTTAGCAGGAAATCGCTGAATTAAGTATTACTTTCACTGAATTTCAGTAATGAGTAGCAATTTTTGCCATGCTCCACCAATTCATACTCATCATTCTACGTGATGCATAAAGCAGACTTCTGCTTAGGATCGGTCTGAAAATAATCCTATCATCCTGCGTAAAGAAAACGGAATGAATACACCGTAATCATCTAAACTCCGTACTCCATTCGTAAGCTTTACCTGCGAGGTGGACTGTCTTTTTCTGGAGCCTCGTAAGACCTACAACTGAACCAGTAAAAAAGTTTCTATTTTTCAGCGTCAGGGCGGTGTAAAGGGAACCTCGTGCCAAAGCGCTACGTACCTACTATTTATAAGTGTCTTAAATGTAGAAGCTGCCAAGATGCTGCAAACTTACCCATCACAATAAATTGAAGCGGCTGGTTCAGCTTTTGCGACGATGAAACAGTTGCTTTGGATTTTGATTATCCGGAACCGATAGCTTTACGCTTTACGAAGGATCTATCCTATAGCATGCCTTTGGTCTTCTTTGAGGAGACGCGATTAATGCAGGCGGGCTCATAACACGACCAGGACACTTATACAAAGAGCCAACTAACCTAAGTGTAAAAGGAACCTCCGGAAGAAGGCAGAAGTGACCGAACATTTTCTAATGGAAAAAATTGAGATCTATCTGCAATTTTGACTTTTAAAGTCTCTTATTAAAATAATTCTATATGCAAACTCAGTACCTACTCGAGGTTCATAATTGACCTACCTCCTCTGATACCGAACGCAAGCTTACAATTGCGGCACGGCAGTCTGCATTTCTATATCTGTGGAGCATTTTATCGGAGCCAATTGCCGGTCCTTGATTTAGCTGCTCAGAGAAGAACATTTTAAGCTATTAATGTACATGTACATGCAGGACGTTCAATTATTTAAAGCCGAACTGAGAGGTTATGCACAAAAAGTAATATCTGACACACGTGAAATTCGTCGTGTCCCCAAGAAAGAAAGTTATTTTAATTACCCGCCCTGTTTAAACGTTTGCGCGATAATTTTTAAAATGCACCCTTTTTAACCTTTTACAAGGAAGACATTGTACGTGCATGTGAAACAAATTTTGTAAAAATGCGCTTTAGTAGCAAAATTATACATTCACGATAATTGGGATTTATACATCAATAAAATTCGTATGTTACGACTTTTAATTTAAAAATTTTCGCTCAGTATGAGTTCGTAAATATGGATAGGTACGTGTTCTTTTGAAATTTTGCCTAGTTTTAGAATATTATTGCTCAAGTTGAGCGTTTGTGATTTGAGATAACACACGTTGGCGTAGCATCCTGCAGCAATTTGTGGTTCTATTGTTTCAATGTCTCCTCTTCTCTATTATCTTGCATCACAAGGATAATTGTATATTAATAATGCTCTATTTGACGTGCTCATTGCTCTTTGCATAGCGTTTCTTTTCAATTTTCTCTGTTTTATTTCATTCATTTTAATTATTTTATCATCTACAGACTCGCGCCTACATCATGTTCAACGAAATAAATAACGAGATAATATTGGTACCTATCCGTAGGTCATGTTCTTCAAAAATATTTTTCAAAACTTTTATAATTGGTGGATAAAAAACATTCGTTTAATGACTTTTGTCGCACAATCTGCTATTATTGGAAGTATGCAAGACCATCCCAGGCTCTCAGGAACAGTTTGAAATTCGTATTCTAAGTTTAGTCCTCGCAGCTTTAGTTTGTTTGGTAAATATGTAAATGTTTTTTAAGGGTGGCTAATTCGGCCAAAAAGTAATTTTCTACGATTTTTTTTCAAAATTAAGCCGCCAGATCACCCCGACGTTCTCTACAATATCCAGTTTTCGTTGCTCTATACGCGACGTCCACTACATCTACAGATCTACACACTGGCTTCGACTACTGACAAAGTCGGGCTTAGTTTAATTCGAACGTTCTCGTAGAATTTCAGGCATATATCTATTAATCAATCGTATGAAGTCATTCTACGTACCCTCGTTTTTGAATTTACCTATGTTTAACGTTTACTTCTATACGTGAAATGATAATCTAATGTAATCCAATATGTTTCTCAGTTAGTCGAGCCTTCAATTAAAAACAAGCTTGTCCTTATCGATCGTCCTCCTAGAAAATGACTGGGATTCGTTAGTTTTTCATAACTAAAAAACGTCCAAAGTTTGCCATCTCCACTTCTACTTGAATAATTCATTTCTCTCCCTCTGTCCACGGGGTCTACGGACTAAGTCAGTTGTTACTCCGTCGTTTCCTCGACTCAATCATGGAGTCATTTCAATTTTGATAATTGAAAATGTTAAAAGTTACTTTTGTTAACTTTCACGACTTTCTCGTAGATTTTTATTTTTTAATCGTATAAAAGTAAAACGATAGGTCGATCGGAGAGGAAGTAAGAGAGTAAAAAGTTAAGCTGTCAAATAGCAGTATTAGGGCATGACGAAGGTGGAACTGCCACGAAATACAGGTAACGGTTAATATTTAATTGGACTGGCCCCCGAAGTCTCCCAATGAATATTTTAGATCTCATAGGAAGAAACGAGTCCCCGTTGGCACGCTCTACATCTATATTACGTAATATATAACGTTCGGGCTTCCAATAAGCTCGTCGGAACTAACATTACAAATAGCCGTAATTATATTGTTAAAAGAGGAGACCAACTTTGAAGATTTATCGAGCGAGTAAATTCCGATAATTCAACTTTAAGTAATTATATTACGACTTAATGACCTTCATATCATTCTTTTATTTGGGTTGTCGTTTTCAATTAGAATTCGATTTAGATGTAAATTGGGCATTTTGTTTTCGTAAACAGATTTGTGAGGTTTAAGAATCTTTTGTCGCTTAATTTCGACATAATTGAAACGGGAGCGTTTACAAAATAATTCCAGAATGTAAATTTTGTTTGACAAGCACAACTTTTGACAAAAGTATGGTAATGCATAATTCATTTTGACGTTCGAATACAAGAAAAGTTTTTGAACTAAATACTTTTTAGGACTCGCGCACATTAACTATGAACGAAAAATTCCAACGACCGTTTAACCGAAAATGCTAACGTTTGTGTTTTAACTTTTAAATATGTGTAAATTTGTTTAATAGCTTTTAATTTATTTTTTTGTTTAAATAAACCCCATTATTTAATTACACTTACGTTAAAGATGCCCAATTGAATTCTGAAAGAAGTTTGCCCGCATCGATCGAATACGAAAATATATGAAAAGTTACTGGCCAGAAAACATTCTTTTAAATAGTGACGATGATGCTTTCATGAATTACGCAAGCATAAATCCGAAAATTTTGAATTTTAGACAGTTTGCTAATTTGACAATATTCATCAAGTAGTCTCGAGCGATTTTTGAACGGCTCCCCAAATAAATATTTAATTTATGGGCCAATCTGCCAGTATACGGCGATACAGTTCATTTTACCAATTACAAGAGTTTTTCGTTTATTAATACAAACACTACACATCGATAGATAGAGAGAGAGTATAGATAAGGATACAACAATCTTATAATTCGTTGTGACGTTTATATATTATGCATGAGCTACCGTCGATTTACGTTCTTCACTTTTGACATTAAACTGCCTACTTGATTAAATTTTCTATAATAGTATACTAACCATTCATAGAACATATTTAATTTAAGTGGTTAATTAATCCAAACTATAGTTGTTTGTTAAATAAACCAAACTATTATTGATTTTTTTATGTATTTAAATATTAACCGAATTTTCATTCCAGGTACGGACATTATTTGTGAGTGGACTACCAATGGATGCCAAGCCTCGGGAACTATATCTATTATTTAGGGCTTATGAGGTGAGTTTTCTTACTTTTTTGACCTTTTCTTTCATTTTAAAATTTGAAACGTAAGACAACATATCGATAAGTTTTATTTTACTTGTACGAATTCTAACGCGGGTGCAAAACTAAAGGAATGGGGCGATATAATCGCCGTAAACTGGGCGTCTTAACAATAAACGCGTTAATTAATTAAGCTAAATACATACTGCTCACACTATTGTTTTGTAGCTTTTTGCCATACAACAAGCGTATTGTTATTAGCGTAGTAAATATTTAGAAACGGCGTGCCGTGGAATGTGTAAGGAGAAAATGTGTTGCATACACTACCGACACTTGTTAATGAGGTTTACAAAATTCTGTAGCAGAAGGTTAATTTGACAAAATGTTGACAACTCAATTGTTTTATAGTTTCTATGCTTTACAGGCAGAATTTTAATGAACTGAAAACATATCAAAAGCCCCCATATCTCTACTATTTTAAGTGCTTCCGAAGTTGTACGGGGACGAAAATCAAAAAATCAATTTCCAGTTATCCAAAAAAAGTCAACCATCGCTTGTTTGTAAATATCTAGCTTCGTGTTGGTCGAACAACAAAGATAGTTATTATAAAAATTGTAGAGTAGAAAATTCTCTACTGAAAACGCAGAAAGTACCTTTCCGTACAAGCAACTGTTTTCATGTTATACGACTTACAAAACCGTATGCAGCTTTTACTTGATCCAAGAAAGTCAAAATTCACTTTTTTGTAAATATCTAGCTTTATGTTGGCCGTAAAGCAAAAATAGTGATTATGGAAATTGTAGAGTAGAAAATTCTCTAGAGAAAAGTTTTCATGTAATTTTTTGTACAAGCGACTGTTTTCATGTTATACGATTTACAAAGCCGTGTGAAACTTTTACTTGATCCAAGACAGTCGAAATTTACTTTTTTATAAATATCTATCTTCGTGTTGGCCGAAAAGCAAAATTAGTTATTATAAAAATTGTAGAGTAGAAAATTCTCTAGAGAAAAGGTTTAATGTAATTTTTCGCACTAGTAATTGTTTTCATGTTATGCTATTTGCAAAACCGTGTGCAGCTCTTACTTGATCCAAAACAGTCGAAATTCACTTTTTTGTAAATATCTAACTTCATGTTGGCCGAAAAGCAAAATTAGTTGTTATAGAAATTGTAGAGTAGAAAATTCTCTAGAGAAAAGGTTTGATGTAATTTTACGTACCAGCAACTGTTTTCATGTTATACGATTTACAAAGCCGTGTGGAACTTTTACTTAATCCAAAACAGTCGAAATTCACTTTTTTGTAAATATCTAGCTTCGTGTTGGCCGAAAAGCAAAAATAGTTATTATAGAAATTGTAGAGTAGAAAATTTTCTAGAGAAAAGGTTTGATGTAATTTTTCGTACAAGCAACTGTTTTCATGTTATACGATTTACAAAGCCCTGTGGCACTTTTACTTGATCCAAAGCAGTCGAAATTCACTTTTTTGTAAATATCTAGCTTCGTGTTGGCCGAAAAAAAAAAATATTTATTATGGAAATTGTAGAGTAGAAAATTCTCTAGAGAAAAGTTTTGATGTAATTTTTCGTACAAACAACTGTTTTCATGTTATACAATTTACAAAGCCGTGTGAAACTTTTACTTGATCCAAGACAGTCGAAATTTACTTTTTTGTAAATATCTAGCTTCATGTTGGCCGAAAAGCAAAATTAGTTATTATAGAAATTGTAGAGTAGAAAATTCTCTAGAGAAAAGTTTTGATGTAATTTTTCGTACAAGCAACTGTTTTCATGTTATACGATTTACAAAGCCCTGTGGCACTTTTACTTGATCCAAAGCAGTCGAAATTCACTTTTTTGTAAATATCTAGCTTCGTGTTGGCCGAAAAGCAAAAATATTTATTATGGAAATTGTAGAGTAGAAAATTCTCTAGAGAAAAGTTTTGATGTAATTTTTCGTACAAACAACTGTTTTCATGTTATACAATTTACAAAGCCGTGTGAAACTTTTTACTTGATCCAAGACAGTCGAAATTTACTTTTTTGTAAATATCTAGCTTCATGTTGGCCGAAAAGCAAAATTAGTTATTATAGAAATTGTAGAGTAGAAAATTCTCTAGAGAAAAGTTTTGATGTAATTTTTCGTACAAGCAACTGTTTTCATGTTATACAATTTACAAAGCCGTGTGAAACTTTTACTTGATCCAAGACAGTCGAAATTTACTTTTTTGTAAATATCTAGCTTCATGTTGGCCGAAAAGCAAAATTAGTTATTATAGAAATTGTAGAGTAGAAAATTCTCTAGAGAAAAGTTTTGATGTAATTTTTCGTACAAGCAACTGTTTTCATGTTATACAATTTACAAAGCCGTGTGAAACTTTTACTTGATCCAAGACAGTCGAAATTTACTTTTTTGTAAATATCTAGCTTCATGTTGGCCGAAAAGCAAAATTAGTTATTATAGAAATTGTAGAGTAGAAAATTCTCTAGAGAAAAGTTTTGATGTAATTTTTCGTACAAGCAACTGTTTTCATGTTATACAATTTACAAAGCCGTGTGAAACTTTTACTTGATCCAAGACAGTCGAAATTTACTTTTTTGTAAATATCTAGCTTCATGTTGGCCGAAAAGCAAAATTAGTTATTATAGAAATTGTAGAGTAGAAAATTCTCTAGAAAAAAGGTCTGATGTAATTTTTCGCACTAGTAATTGTTTTCATGTTATGCTATTTGCAAAACCGTGTATAGCTCTTACTTAATCCAAAACAGTCGAAATTCACTTTTTTGTAAATATCTAGCTTCATGTTGGCCGAAAAGCAAAATTAGTTTCTATAAAACTTGTAGAGTAGAAAATTCTCTAGAGAAGAGGTTTGATGTAATTTTTCGTATTACCAGTAATTGTTTTCATGTTATGCTATTTGAAAAACCGTGTGCAGCTTTTACTTGATCGAAAACAGTCAAAATTCGATTTTTTTTAAATATCTAGCTTTGTGTTGACTGAAAAGCAAAATTAATTATTTTGATAATTATAGAATATAAAACTCTCTAGAGAAAAGGTTGGATGCAGTTTTTCGTACAAGCAGCCGTTTTCATGTTATACGACTTACAAAGTCGTTACAAATTAGTGAAGTTATTTTCATCGAAAAAATTGTAAAAGATGGATATAAGACGTCGTTATGGAAATTATTGATACTTTGAAGGATTTTTGATCTGGCTTTGAATTATCTTTTAATTTTTGTTAACAATGTCCTATTTCTATATTTTATAACACACGATTAAACCGACGTTGTTGAAAAATAAAGAATTTTGTTTAGCCAAATCTTTTACACCACACCATCACCAAGTGGTTCAAATGATTTCCATACTTGAATTTGTTTATAGCGCAATTTACATGTAAAATAACAATTTTTTTTATTTTTAGGGATACGAAGGTTCGTTGTTAAAAGTCACAAGTAAAAATGGAAAAACAGCCTCAGTAAGTAACAATTTCTTTCTTCTTCTTTTTCATCTAAATATGGGTCTACAAGTTGTATGGTTATATTTACCAGATGAGCGATCAATGATCAGTCGTTCACTTTTGTAATTAATTAATTAAACTAATTAAAATAGTTCTTTCATACAGAAAATTTCTAAATCTGCACGTGAATAGTGTGCATCTAAACGTAGAATTTTTCGTAATTAGTCGAATTTTGTTTTTGACTCTGTTTCGAACTGTCTGACAAGAAAAGCTCATTTTATTTATAAAAGCGTCGGTGTCGTTTTAAACATTTTTAGATTCATATAAAGCCGCGCTAAAATAAAAACATGAACTTTAATAATGTAGCTGGAAATAAGAAAAATATGTAATAAGAAATCCACCTAATAAAAATCATAACTCTGTTTCAGCCGGTGGGATTCGTCACATTTAATACTCGAGCGGGAGCAGAGGCGGCCAAGCAAGACTTACAGGTGGGTTTGATAATTGTTTTCTATACTATATAGGTAGTATCCTTGTAACATAATTCCGACACATCATCACGCACCCTGCACTTGACACTGCAGAGTAACAGCTTTCACTACAGTAGACGAGATCCTTTTCACATTAACATTAATTTTATCCGAATAAATTTAAACGAGTTACAATCAAAATCTTCTGTAATTAAATTTTGTTTACTAAATATTTCTAAATTGGCAGACTTCAACATGTAGTTTAATTACTTTAGAGAAATTTACCTGTAACATCTACTATATACACCGTAGTCACTTGTATATTCGATAAACAGGCGTGAATCAAAACAAGTTTAAACATAACGAAGGAAAAGGAAAGGTGCCTAATAGGCTAATAGCTACTAATAACAAATATATCGGGGGGGGGGCAATAAATTTTCTATTCGGTCTTGGCAAGCCTCAGCCTTCATCTGAAACTTGCATTGGGTCGTTCCTATTTGCATGTGTTGAGTTTAACTCTAGACCAGCTCTATTCAAAGTATTGGACTGGTCCACCATACAGCCATACAGCCTACTCTCTTCGAAGGCTACAGATTGGTGAATCTGTCGACTAAAATGATCTAGTTTACTTCGATTTTTTTTATTTTCGAGGATGCTAATTACTAGCGGTAATTTTCCACTCGAATTTATGTTTCTGTTACATATTGGATTCTGTTTGAAATGGTGTTGGTGACTTTACCACCAGCAAAGAGGTGCAATAGTGAATAATCTCTTTCTATTCTATTTTTTTATTGAACCTCTATGTGGGTAGCATATGGTATAAGTCACCAACACGGTTTAAAAGCGAAACCAGTATAATATGCAGCAAAGATGTACTATCTTATCACTTAGTAGCAAATTTCAAAATGGTTATTTTAATATTTTATTTTGTGCTATTAGCATCGATTTAAAATGGATACGAGTACATCTATGGCTTAAATGTGAACAGGTAGGAAAACAACTGCGAATGCTATTATAACCTGTATGGAAATTCTCACGCTTCGAGTATTAATTGTTTAATATTGTAGCGTATTAGCAGTTAGATTTTGTGTACTACAGTTTGTTGCAATAACGATTTATGTTTCAAATATTTTTTTTACTCGCCGCTTAAAGAAGTGTTTACAAACTGTACAAAAGACTTAAGGGCCTAGCGTGCCTTCCGAAGCACAGAATAGTAGATTTGAAAAAATCCAAAAACCTATAGTTGTAGAGGTAGAGTATAGAATGGTTTGGACTAATTTGAAGCATTTTTAAATTATGTGATTCATTGGATTTCGAGATAGAGTCGTTTTTTGAATCTTAGAATTTTCATCTTTTTCTATAATTTAATCGTCGAGGTTGATCGCCGACAGTTTTGGCGGGTGTATCACTATGTTAACTATACTTTGAGACATTAGTTAGACGTCATTCAGCTTTGATTTCTTAAGTTTTCAAGCTATTCTAGTCATTAGACTTCGAGATAGTTTTGACGGGAGAGTCGCTAGGTCGATTATACTTAAGGATAACAGTTTTACACGCCTTTTATTTTTCATCTCTTAAGTTTTCGAATTATTCGATTCATTAGATTTCGAGATAGTGCCGTTCTCCGAACCTCGTAATTTCGACATACTTCTCTAATTTAATCGTCAAGTTTGATCGCACACAGTTTTGGCGGGAGTGTCGCTAGGTCGACTATACTTAAGGGGAACAATTACACACTCTTTAGTTTCGATTTTCTACATTTTCGAACTCTTCGAGTCATTAGACTTCGAAATAGTGCCCTTCTTCAAACCACGTAATTTCGACCTTTTTCTGTAGTTTAATCGTTGATAATGATCACACACAGCTTTGGCGGGACTATCGCTAGGTCGACTATACTTAGGAACAACAGTTAGACGTTCTTTAGTTTTGATAATTTCCTGGGTTTTCGAGCTATTCGAGTCGTCAGATTTTGAAAAAGCACCGTTTTACGAGCCTCGGAGCCTTTTTTATATGGCACTGCCTTGTGAGAGAAAAACGGTTAATACCCCCAGCGTGTGCATTTTAAGAAGTTCCCAAACGTGTAGTACTGAGGGAACAGTTGAAACATATTAGTTTTACCAAGAATAGCAAAAAAGCAACCAGCTCTCTTTCAAATTAGAGTATTCTGTTCCACATTTCTCTAGTTTTTCTTATTTTTCATTTGTTTAGAATTAGGTACAACAAGAAGCGAACTTTTTAACTATAAACACACTGTATAACGAAAGCCTGACTCGTTAAGTAAACAGAAAACAGATATTGCTTATATTGGGCGTTTATCGAACATACAAGTTTTATTATGTAATTTGAGTTTGTGTTTAATTTACGGAAAAATACTTTGATCATGTTCCGAAACAGATATTTTGCACGTAAAGTTTTAAAATGTTTCTTGTTCCACTTCCGGATAGATTATTCAAGAAATTTTGTTAATTTGCTTATTGTTAATGAAAAACGTATAATGAGTATGATTATAGTAAACAAAAATAGTTACAACTAACGTGGTAGATGTTACGGTATCAATAATTTCGTCGTAATTATCTATTGACCCGAAGGTTTTGGTAGGTGTGTGGATGTGCGTTTTATTCACGTGAAATCGTTTGTTAGTTTGTACTGTACCCCATTATTATTTTTGTTATAATCATCAAAAACACGTTTGGAAAAAATATACCAAAAAATACCAAAACGTAAATTATCTCTCGATCCTCTGTACTTCACAATAGAATGATTACAAATCAAAAGTTCGATGTATTGATTATTTGTCGATGCCAAAAAATTCGGAAATAATGTAAAGTATTCATTTTTCTACGATATTTCGATGGCTTTTTAATTTTTGTCGGTGAAGCCAGTGGGTAAGGGTAAGGGTACTTGAAGAAATCGTTAATTTAATGAATTGAAGAAATTACGAAAGTAGCATTTCTCAAAAGACCAGCAAATACTTCTAGTACGTCCTTTTTAATTTAAGGGCTCTTCAAGATCACCTTGCCTCCCTCCGACTTTTACAGAAAAATATTAAAAAGCAACTTCGATGTTTTCGAAAAATTAAAATTTTGGTTATTACAGAAGATGAAAATGTTTGTAACTATTATTATTATTGTTCTATTTTTTCCCGATGTGTTCATTTAAGATAGTGCCTTAACAGCAAATCACGAGCCATTTAAAACTTATTCGCTTAATAGTTAGCACATTATTATGTTTACCTATACAGGCTGTATCAAATTTCGTGTTAAGTACAGGGATCTCGCTTAATAGCGTAGATAGAAAGTTGGTTAAATGGACAAAAATGATCCTAGAGTTATGCCTACACTAAATCAAAAAACAAAATTTACCCCCTCCATAACGCTTCTGAAATATGGCGGAAAATAGCGAAATTTGCATTTTTAATTTTTGGCTCTAAAATCGTTATTTGTAAAAATTTTTAGAAACTGAAAAGACTTTTTCAAAGGAACTTTTTCTGCTCTTTCAGACGATGTCAACGAATTTTTGATATCATTATTACTTTACTGTATATTGATACCAACTTTTGTTTTTCATATGGGAGCTATTTAAAAAATTTATGTCATCGAATAGAGAAAAAAATGCTGATTTCAAAAATGTATAATATGTCTATAAAATTTTTGATAAAAAAATCACCATAAATAACCCAAATAATTATAAGTAAATTTCTATAAACATTTGCAGGAAAACAAATGAAGCACATATAAATTGTTTTTTATAAAACATATTCAATTGTTTTTCACGGATATTGCTATTTATAAATTAAAATTCAGTTTTAAATAAAATATTCTATTATTTTAATTTTGAATTTATTATTTGTGGTTAGTTTATGGACATGTTATACATTTTTGAAATCTGCATTTTTTTCTCTATCCGATGACATAAAATTTTTAAATGGCTCCCATATGAAAAACAAAAGTTGGTATCAATATACAGTAAAGTAATAATGATAGCGAAAATTCGTTGACATCGTTTGAAAGAGCAGAAAAAGTTCCTTTGAAAAAGTCTTTTCAGTTTCTAAAAATTTTTACAAATAACGATTTTAGAGCCAAAAATTAAAAATGCAAATTTCGCTATTTTCCGCCATATTTCAGAAACGTTATGGAGGGGGTAAATTTTGTTTTTTGATTTAGTGTAGGCATAACTCGAGGATCGTTTTTGTCCATTTAACCAACTCTCTATCTACGCTAATAAGCGAGATCCCTGTACTTAACACGAAATTTGATACAGCCTGTATACTACAAATATCAGTACCGCATTATCACAGACACCTTTTTTTGTGGGCAATTTTGCAGCAGGGCGTAAGGTTTGACCCCGACATGCCTCAGACCATTCGACTGGAGTTTGCTAAAAGTAACACCAAGGTTAGCAAGCCCAAACAGCAAGCTGCTAACGCCGCCAACACGCACCCAACTTTGATGCACCCACTCACTGGACGTAAGTACACTTACTGCCCTATAAACATGAGGTGGTTAAATACCTGTCCGCACACCCTTCCTCACTTTCCTTCACGAGAAAGCTTGCCCATACGTAGAAGTAAAAATAGATTAATTAAAACCCATACCTGTAAAGCAAAATAACCATTTAATGCGCTTTTTAGACGATAAGTTGATAAGTATCTAAAGACCATACCGAGGGTTGCGTACTTAGCTAAATAATTAAGTTACGAAATCATATCAAATGTAATGACTAACCTTGTATATAATTTAAAGGTATCCTAATTTATATTTAATTAACTTACGTGTTTGGCTTTAGCACTAGCACATAAACATTACAGTTGAATGAGATTCAAATTCTACATTTTACAGTTTACGGTTGCAGGAAATGTTGCTAAAATTTTGCATGCAAACGTTAAACCAATACGATTTCCGAGTCTCAAAACAAAAACTTGTTCCGAAAGAGTGTTTTATGTGGAAGAAGGAATTATAGACTTCAAGTTTTGGTTTCGTAATTTTTTTAATGATGGTAATCAAATTTAATAAATTATTTCCAAATATAAAATTTTGAATCGAAATTTTTCTACGAGAAGAGGCGTCTCGCCTACGAACAAACCCACTTTTGGAACGTACAAATACAAATTATTACTCGATTTTTAGTAATTGGAATACAAATTCGATTGTAGTGCCTCAAATAAATTGATGCTACTTGAGCACATAATTTTTATGTAACTTGACCCACTTTGAATCTCTTCCGATTCGAGAGACCTCCTTTGTGTACCTACACTGCAAATTTTTTACCGTGGTATGTCTGGTGTATTAGGGTGGCCCTTATTTTGCGTTTAAAAGTGCCTACTCTTAAACTGATCCGAAATAAACTGAAAACGGTGTATATCAAACTTTAATTCAATAATAGTCTTAATATTATTTGGATAACTATAAAAATTCAAACGGGTCGAAATTGTAACCAATGTATTTTTAATTGAAAACTTCAAAAGTGTACATACATATTGTTTTTGGCTTATTTTAAATCTATTTAGGGGAGCTGAACAGTTCAAATATTATTTTCTAACCACCCAAACTGCGTATAGGCAACATTGATAGCACATGTGCATAGTATATTGCCTATCGTGAAGTATTAAGCGCTGCTTATTGTTACAAAATCCGTCTTACAATATTCTTTAAACGTGATTTAGCAATTACGTTGTTATAGAAATTGGATAGTTTCAAAAGCGTTAATCGACAAGAAGCCGTAAAATCGAAGAACTCAAATTACTTTGCGACAATAATTAGAATTAGATAAGAATGATCATAATATGATCAATAATCAAATTAATGAAATGAAAGACATTTTTTATTATTTTAAGGGTTTATATTATTGTCAAAGTAACAACTTAATTTCTGATGACCGAATTATTGTAGATGGAAAAAGCACCAGCGTACCAACAAGTTTTCCTCCTTTTAGTTACTGGTTATTAATATATTTTAAGTTTTCTCGACCAAATTATAATTTTTTCTTTTTTATTTTTATATTTAGAGTAACGAACTATAAAAACGTGAAAAGCAAAAGCGTTGATAAAATTTTCAACTACTATAATATGACCTTACGAATAACCTCTAGAAATATTGCGTGCAAATTACAGTCACTCCCATTATGTTTCCTAACAAAATTGGCTATAAAAATTGTTTTAATACTATGTAGTTTATACATTAGGGTCTCAAATATTTTGTAAATTTGAATATTCCATGCGTCGTTTTAATTGAGTTTTTGTTAAAAGAAATACGTATTTCCTTTCGAGGAAAATTCCCAAAAAAGTAAAAATAAACAAAAAAGAAATGCGAAAGTACCGTTTGTAATGTAAATAAATTTTTTTCTGCGATTTAGAGTTTAAAAGCAATTGAAAAGTAAAACACAAAAATAATATGTTGGTAAAGTAGAGCGGAGAATAAAGTTTCCTGCGTTAAGGGTAGGGCCGATAGGGGATTAATTTGTTATCTGACAAAATTGGCTATAACTTTGGCATAAAATGCTACCTTATGCCTCTCTTTTGACTTGCGGTTTATAACAAAATATATCCTTGCGTTTGAACAAAAAATACAAAACAAGATTAATTTGTTTATTTTTTTTTGTTTATTAAAAATTTAAATGAATTAAAAAAAGCGCAAGAAAATGGCATTTCCATTATGTTTTGTCTTTGTATTATATCGCCTCCCGGATTCCCCTTAGGGAGTTATCGAATTTAAATGCATTTGAATACTATTCTGTAGACTGTAGCAATAACAGAATATATTTTTATGTTACTTATATAAAACACAAAAGATTAATTTATTTTTGCTTCGATTTATTAAAAATTTAGAGTTTAGCAATAAAAGAATCAGTTCGGAAATGATATTTCCATTATGTTATGTCGTTGTATCGGCTCCGAAATAGTCCTTAAGGAGTTATCGAATTTGAATGAATTTGTTTCGAGATACTGTCTTTCGGTAGTCAGTTCTATAAGTACATAAGTAGCAGATCTATAAAATATTTGAAGATTTTTATTAATATTGTCATTTACTTGTGTATTTTTATTTTTGTACTTTATTTACGTAGTATGTGTTGTAAATATACCGATACGTGCCTATGTGTTATCGATACCTACTACACAAAATTGTGTAATATACAGAGTGAAACGAGTATATTATCTAACCTGCACCCCTGCTACTGATTTTTCTATTGTAATAGAAATTAAAAATTGACTATGACTGCCGTAGTTAGTAGTTAAAGTGATGCGTTCTGAAAAATTGGACAAAAATGGTATTGTTTTTAGTTTATCGCTTATAACTCGAGAACTACGCAATTTTTAAGAAAATCGGTTTTGTACAAAAATAAACTACATTCAATTTCCTACAAATTATGCGTCTTAGGTTTTTTGCTTCAGACGAATGATTTAGGTACTAGAGCGCGTTAAAGTTTTACTAAAATTTCAAAATCTATTTTTAAAAAATTTTTTGTTTGCGCTTATAACTCGAAAACTACGCACTTTTTGAGAAAATTTTTGCTATACAGAAATAAAATGCATTAAATTTCCTCCAAATTATGTTTGTTTGCTTAATAGCGGTCTTATGACATTTGGAGAGACTCTTATGTCCTTCGTTGAAACCTCATTAATCTTCAATACGTCTATGGAGATACCAGATGAGCTAAATAATGACCAAAGTATTCGAGAAACTTCTAGGTAGCAGGTATCAGGGAATGTAGGATGTAGGTTCCTTCTTAGCACACTATGGTAAATTATGGACCCCTTAAATAATTATTTTTAAAATTAAGTTAACGAATTATGTATGAATTAACTACTAACAAATTACAGATTTGGGAACACCGTTTTTCCCTGGTGCTCCCGAGTTGTGGCATCATCCATTGGCTTATTCGGCAGCTGCGGAATTACCAGGAGCTGCTCTACAACATGCAACGCTCGTACATCCAGCACTGCATCCTCAGGTCCCTGTACGTTCCTATCTTTGACTATCTACAGACAAAACTCTGGACTCTCAGCTGCAACAAGCGGGCGCCCCAGTACATCACGTTAGTTTCGTTATACACTTACAGGATTAAATATTTGCTTTTCTTCGATAACTTAAAGAAGCCAAATGTTGTTGTGTCTAAAACGTAACGAGGCTTTACCCGTTGCTAACAACTCACATTTAATAGGACTTCTGATAGTCTGGGATTCTGTCTAACATAAATATTAACGGATAGTCGTTTTGAGCTATTAACGAATTAAAATTAGCGTTTGGGTAATTTCGAGTTTGCAATTTTTTAAAAATCGTAAGTACAAAAAATTGCTTGATTTTAATTCGATTGTAATTACAGCAACAGATGTCTATGCCGCATCCTACAGCATTAACTTCGATACACGCCGCTTCGTTGCCGCATTTTTTACCAAGTCCCGCGTTAGCGTCGCCAGTTGGTTCGTCCTCTTCTCAACCTGGATTGGGAGTCAGCAATCCGCCTTGTTCGACGCTTTTTGTAGCTAATTTGGGCCAGTTCGTGTCCGAACACGAATTGAAGGAAGTTTTTGGCAGGTTTGTTTGATCTCGATAACCTTATACTATTTTAAAAGCAATTTAAAGTTTAACTTTAATACCAAAACCTACCAGAAAAGTAACTCGTTTCATATTTACTATTTATTACAAGTTTGGAGCCATTAATAAATGGCGTGAGCGCCTAAGTCGTAATTTGAACCACGTTTGTTCAATTTTCTCTTGAGAAAGTTACGGGCAGGACAAGCAACACCTTTTGTTGTAGGTAATACAAGTTTATAATACAATCGTTTTGTTGAAACCAGATCTCTCGAACTGGCGCAGAACCCACCCTAATAGCTAATAGTACTAAATACGTTTCTGAATTTAAATTTTATTCAATTTCAAATTAGCAAATTTTGGCATTCAAACTTTCAGTGCAAATTTTAATTTTTTGAGGAATAAATTAGGGTGTTCTTGGGTCCAATAACGCGTGTTTGACGATTTCGTTCGTTGTTTAGAATGAAAGTGCATTCATCTGTGAAGCTAATTCTACACAAAATACGACCCCATTTTTCGTTAACAAAACAATATTTTTCGATGACACTGGGTATATAGGAGCAGTATCTATGTTTATTTGGAAGCTTAAAGTCTCACATTGCTAAATCCAGTGAGTGTTAAGATGTTCTATTGCTTTAATCCCCTTTTAAGTCAAAAACTGGACCGTTGAAGAGTCGAAGTTGTTGTCGCGCATTGTCGTGGTTGAGCATAATTTCATTTTTTGGGAACTCGGCTGAAAACTTAGGCTAACATTCAATGTAGTAATGCTGTTTAGCTATTATAACGGCTAACCTTCGATCTTAATTGCTTTGACCAGGGCCGTATTTCCAAAGAAAACTGCGTGCATAACTTTTCTCATGGCTCTCTGTCTTTTAATCATCGTCTGAATTTTCTCATCATTATAAATCCATTACAGCTGAGGATCCAATCTTGAGTTGATGCGCTATCACTTCATGAGTTGCTTGATTATCTTCTGGAATTGCTATATTTTTAACAACAGTCGTAAAAGGACGCTCTGCTCCTTTCTGATGCCGAACGCCGCCGTCTTTTAACCCATCCCTTCTATTGTATTCGTTTTTTTTTTGTTATCATATATCTTATTTATTATTATTATTTACGTATTTCGGCACCTTTTAAGCTGCCTCAATTGGTGCATATTTTTTGTCGAACGTGTTCAAAATACCACTATAGTATTATTTATCTTTCGAGATATTTTTGGAATTGGATCTAATTATTTGACGAGTTTCTGGTAGGTTTAGGTTATTACGAAGAGTAACGTCGTGGATTGCTTTTAATAAATTAGTAAAGAAAGAATGTTACATATGATAGACCTCTTTGAATAGCATTAAATTTAGTGCAAGCTATAGTGATGTGATAAATAGTAATTTTTTTTATATGTTACGCAGAACCAACGTCATATGATGGAGGCCCATTAGCATTATATTTGTTTTGTAAGTATTTTTTAGTACTACAAGTTCCATTTATTAAAAAGGACTTGAGATTTGTAGACGTTTCTGTTAATCACTATATCTTGCACTTATTTGTCTTCTTCTAATATTACGGATTGTCGAATTAAGCTCTAGAATTTAATATTAGACGATATTAGGGTTGCAACAATTGTTTAAACATAAAATTTGTGTCGCGAGCACCTTATTTTTCTGCATTCCCTTAAGGTCGGTGCCGCATGCAATTTTGTTTATTAACGATGGTGCAGGTCACACTTTTTTTTTAATATAAAAATTCACTCGAATGTATGCCCTTGCACATCCTATAGTAGCAGTAGTAGTGCCCTAACACTGAGTTGCACCTGTGGTGTTCTTGTGCACAGCTTCCCTGGCTTCTGTCGCCTGCGCATGCACAGCAAGGGTGGATCCCCAGTGGCATTTGTGGAATATCAAGATGTGCGCTACGCTGCACAAGTTATGGCTGCTCTGCAAGGCTCCTTCCTTCTGTCCTCCGATCGCGGTGCCATTCGTATCGAATATGCCAAAACCAAAATGGCTGCAGAGGTCGGTCTATTTGCCTTTGCTAACAGTAGTAGATCATACTAGAAACAATACTACGTCAAGTTTTTTCGTTCATACATTATCATATATGTACAATGTGCTCCCGTATTTGACAAACAAATACTTGCAGGGATCAAAAGGAGAAGAAAACGGACAATCTTAGTTCTTATATGCCACTGAGTACTTGACAGCGAACGCTAATTGTAGCCGGCGGCCACTGTTAGCTGTACGCCGATCTTTTACCGCTCATAGCAACTTACATAATTTACCTAATATCTCTTAGTTAATCGTTGTTACACTGCTGAGGATGCGGTCGGTATTTACCCGTTCGATATCCGATATCGATCTATTCAAATTAACTGGGGAATAGTACAGGATAAGCTTATACCAAAGGTGCCCTAAATATTATGTTTTAAATTACCTTAAAGTAAATATTGTATATGGCATTAACGAATGTCCGCACATCAAAACGGACCTTCGGGATTGCTTTAGGAGATTTTAAAAAAAGAACACGATTAAACTATTGTTAAGATTTAAATATTATATTATTTCGATTAATATATTTAATTTATAGCAATAAACCAAATGCTAAGATGATCGCCTTTCGCGATTGCTTCATATATTAAACTAACATATCAAACAATCTTATATCGAGTATGAACCAATCACGAACGAGTGAACATAGTTTTAGATAGTTAAGAATATAATATAGCAAAAGATAAATAGTATACATAAATTTTTTTAATTTATATGTACACTCGCTGATTGTATAAAAAACTGACATACCAATTATTAGAGAATTATTCTGGTTAAATTATTGTATTATCGGTGATTTTAGATTGGAGCATTTGTTGACTTGCAATCAAAAAAACCAGAATAGGTCCTTGCAACTTTTAGACGTAGGTGTTCGATTATTAGGCGAACCTAATTTTATAATGTTTTTTCTATTTTTTATCGTACCTTACATTTTACTAGTATTTTTGTAAAGTAAATGTACCTGTATTGCAATACGACCAAATGGGATGTTTCGACGCTTTTTTTGACCAATTCGTTACTTTGTTTTGCAAAAAAGAGTCAAATTATCGTAAAGTTACCAAAAAATTTAAAAAGGCCTCTTTCTTAATCATTCCAACGTTTCGTGCCGCTTATTAAAACATTAATTTCTAGTTAGTGCCCCGCTGAAAAGAAATGTATCGGCAATAGTCTTAAGAATTGTATATTAATTAAAATTTCTATTTTTTGGAATTTTTAAAGCTTGGAATTGAATTTAAATAATACTATAATAGTCTCGTTTTAAGCAATATTTCGTAAATCGTAACGTACAATTAGAAAAAAATTTTCATCTCATTGAAAAAAAATAACATTTTTTGCCAATCGTATATTTTCTTATACATAATAATATTATATTTTTGAACGCCTTTTAGTGTTAAACGAATACTTATACCTAATTATAATAGACCCAAACAATAAGCAATTCTTCGTCAAATTACTCGATGGTTAAAAAACATCTCGTTAAAATTTTATTTTACCCATTGTGGGGCTGTTTGCTGCAGAGTAATTCTTTTGGTGAAAAGTATCGAATTAGAGTTATAGTTCAGTCAACTAAGGGTTTCACCTTCAAAGAAATCCTATTTGTAAGTGCCTAGTGATGAATTTACAAATTTACCAAAAGTCATGATGAATCAGATGCTCTAACAACTGTAGTGACCATAAACGTGCCACTTTTTTCGTTTTTTTGTTATTATCTCGAAAACTATCGATTGGAGCTAAAACGTGATTATGTACAAAATTAAAGCTGACAAAATTTGCTACAAAATTTAATAGATGCATGTTTTTTGTATTCCTAAAGTTTACCGAGTTACAGGGCGTTGAAATTGGTGCTTTTTTCCAAAACCAGTTAACGCTGTATAGTATGGGTTTCCAAGAATTCTTCTCAAAATTTATTATTCAAGCCGTTTCAAAATTTTACACTCTTATTAATAGGTGTCTAGTGATGAAAAACAAAATTCCTAAAAGACTCGAGGTAATGCACCGTCTTCACCGTCCTGCCCTATAACTCGGTAACTACTAGAAACACCTACAAATGGGTGCGTGAAGTTACAAAACTATTGGAGTTTTTTTAAGGGAAAGCCCATTTTTGGCTCTCATTGACTGAACTATTAATAAATATTTATCTACGCCCAAAATATTAAATTTCAAAAAACGACGGTACTATCGATAGAAATTAAATTTTGTAAACCGCAAAGCAAAAGACTGTGAGAAAATTTGTATCTATTTTCTCGACTCTCCCTAGGCGCCGTCGTGTCAATTATTGGGTGACGCTTTTCTGCGGGCAACTAAGCTTTTCTTCTACTAAAAACTATCAAAATGTACACCTCTAGCCGAAAGCGAACAGCTCACAGCTCCATTAGTCTTATCGAGTCAATTAAAAAAAGTTTTGTGTGATGTACTTTTAAGTTAAATTAAATTTTGGTTACCATTTTCGACTTGAGCGAGTATTTAGCGTTTAAGCGAAAAAGAAAAAAAAAGTTAAATTAATATTAACGTAAGAGAGATATTCCATTACAGGTACATCACTTGATAATTAACCAAAGTTTATAATGTGAGTGTTAAATCTAATTGTTAACACCGTATTTTAGCTGTAAGGCAAGCGTAATTTTAATGAGATAATTGTTTTATCGTATTTATGTATTTAAAATTATTTTTTATATAATTTTATAATTTTTTACACTTACTAATCTTTGGCAAGAGCCAAAAATTGTATGATGTTACATATTGATAATTCTCTATTATCTATAGATTATATTCAGGTAGCGTAGTAGTAGTGCTTTTTGTGTGACGTTTATGTGATATATCTATTATTATCATATAAGTGTAATTTCGGTGCCCAATTTAAGAATTCGGCATTTATGAATCGGTCCGAGTCGCCGGATCGAACACCTCGGCCCGGCATTTTTTTATTCGGGTATCGAAAAGAAAGTCAATTAAGTAAACTTACGCAATTTCAAGTGTTAATTGCGGGAGGGGTCTTTCGATTTTGCGATTCGGAGTAAAAATACAGATAATAGCGTTTCGACTACGTCGCTCGAGTGGAGTTTGTGATCGAAACGTAAACGTCGAGGGGCGAAGCCGAGACGTTCTGTGTTACATTTCCGTCCAATGCGTGTCGTATAGACATGTGGTAGCTCAAAGGAGCGTGGGTAGGGTGGGTGCGGATCAGGGTGATTAAGCTGGGATACAGCAATCTTTGGGAACTACATAAACATATCAGCTTAATTATTAATAAAGTATAATACCTGTTATATGCAATCCGACCTTTGTGTGTTGTCTCGTAACTGTGTTTTTAAATAGCAGAGTATAAATGTGTTAAATTATATGCTCTTGGTAATGTGGAAATTTGTCTTTGCTACCGGCTACACTATAGCGATCCCCAGATCGATATACGTAGCGGTGGCATAAATTATGTGATATATTATGTATCAATGGTATATAAACTAGCCACAACCGCCTTCTCTGCTTTAGGTAAGATTAACAAACACCACTTTCTAAACATATCATGATCTGTGCCCCATGTTAAGTGACAACTTAAATTTTTAGCGATTAAATAATGTATTGAAGATTTGATAATATTTAAAAGTATGACTTTACACTTATTATATAAGAAGAATAAATAAATAATCATCCGAATAGTAGAAATTACCTACAATTTATATAGTTATCATCGGTTGCAGTAAAATTTAAAATTTGTAAACTGCTGTGTAGTGTGTACTTTGTACCCAGCAAGCAATAGGTGGGGGCACGACGCCCTTTCGACCTAGCCTTAGTAGAATCTGTCGTATTAAAGACGTGGAAAGCATATCGTTACTGTAGGCGTTACCGTAAACTTAGTTTAATGTAACATGTGTTGAATTGTTGGTTTAGCAATCTAAGTACAACAGGAATTTCTCGATGGATATTGGCAAGTTTAGGCTTGCGTCAGTCATTGTTGATACTAGTCACATATTTGTATAACCCACCCGACCATCTTGCCCCTTATTGTCTTGTTCGAAACGAGCATTCCATACAAATATTACATTACTTATACCTGACAACGTACTTATTAGCTATAAATTGTATAGGGTCCAAAAGATGGGAATAAAATGTATAATAAGCAATAATGTGTTTTTTCTTTACCTACTATATCCTTTTATTTCAGCCGATCACCGATCATAGCCTAACCGAACAAAATAAAAATTATACAAAAGAAAGTATACTACTTTTCACATTATTCCCAAATGACTTCTGGACTTTTCTTGGCCTCTTTATTTAATTCTTCGAGGTACAATTTGAACAAATGTCTAAAGTGGTTTTGTAAGCTTCATTTATGGTCTTTTTAACAAAAATTACAGTAAGTAAAACCATCTAAAACCAAGAAGTCATTTCGGAAAACGTGAAAATAAATATACCTACTTTTAGGTATACAGTTTCGTTTTGGTTTTGATGACTTTACCGCCAGCAGAGAGATACAATAATGACTATTCTACTCTTCTATCGATTTTATTGAACCTATCTACGGGTGACACCCAAACTGAGCTGTTGAGGTATAACTAGAAACAGTTTTGAAACATTTCAAGTTCGCCGCCACTACTATTTAACCACTTACTCCTGTGTATTTATGCAACCCATTTTACGAACTATACGTCAGTGTCAGTCACAGTGCAACCTCTCCCGGCACATGAGCTCTTGAGTCCTAGGCTCCACTCCAATGTCAAATATATTTGTATCAACAAGTGTCACTGTGGTATCAACTTTTAACTTATTTATTTATTAGTGAAATTCATAATTCTGGAAAAATACGTTTCATTAACGAGAAGCTCAGTTTATTGAGCAGAAAAAAACCTTATTTAACAGGACTTTTTATGTTAAAATGAAGAATATAAAAAATAGCAACTGTATGAAGAGTACCGATTTAAGCTACGACAATGTGGTTTCATTTGTAGGATTACTGGAAAGAACTTAGAACTTATATACTTGACTTCTTAAAAAAAGTTAATTTCAAACTCGAAAGGTAAATAGCAGTGTCATTGTGAAAAGAGCTAAGAAAAGCAACCCTTAGGTCTGTTCGTTTGTACTGTCTGAGTTTACTTCTAAAATCAGGCAAATCATGTTGGAGTTGATTCGTGCGACGTCACGAAACTGATCTACTAAGATAACATTTTACAATCGAACACTCGACTTCATGTTCTCACGTAAAAGAGCAGCGATAACATTACAAACGAACAGACCTCTTGTTTGATTTCACTTATTCAGTAGTAAGAAATATCTAATTTTAGGCAGAAAAATAGAGACTATCCCAACAAGCTATCCGAAGATTAATGACTAATAGTTATGATTCAAACACACCTATGCAAATACAGATTGATATTGAAGATGTTTTACAAGATAGTTTCGTTTAAAATAGGAGACGCATTTTATTTAAAGGGGTAAATACAATTTCCTTAAACTTTTTTAGTATTTAATCCGAAAATGTACAAAAGTTCAATTTTAGTAATTTATCAAAGAGTTACTTGAAATTATGGCCGGCTCTTGTTTGATTGTAAAGCAGCGTGGCAACGGTTATGCAACGACTCTCTTATGGTGGCAGCCAACGTGTTAAAGAGCATTGGAAGTTGGTTTGCAACCTATAGTTTGGAACAATGCGGCTAAGGATAATGTGCAGTATAAATAGAAGGTCTTCTGAAGAGGAAGAAGATTTCTGTTTATGATTCTTAGTAGAAGATATTTGCTACATGCATTAACGTTTACATCAAATTCTGTTTTTTGTGTATTAAAACTGAGAACAAATGTTTATTACCGAGTGCCTAGCTGTTTAGTGATGAATATCTTAAGAGACCCGATGGATCAGAGGTTAGCTTTAATGGCAGTGGCTGAAGACATGTCACTTTTTGATTTTTTTCTTAATATCTCAAAAACTAGGAGTTGAGCTGGAACTTGATCGTACACAAAATTATAGCCGATGAAATTTTCCACAAAATTGAATATATGCGTATTTTTGGTAATACAAAAAATTGTAGAAAATTTTATCAACTTTAATTTTGTATGTAGTCACGTTTCAATTCCAACCCAGAATTTCGAATTATTAACGAAAAACCTAAAACAGTGATATGAATTTTGCCACTGCCGCTAAAGCTCACTTCCGATTCATCAGGACTTTTAGGATATTCATCAGTAAACACCTACAAAGAATTACGTGAAATTTAAAAACTATTGACTATTGGTGAAACCCTTTAGTTGACTGGACTATAAATACTTTTTCCTACACTTTTGATTGTTCTACCGGTTCTACAGCGGGCCAATTAATAGTTATTTATAATAGTTTTTTAGCTTTCTGGTTGAATATAATAATGTTTTGAAGATAAAAAAGCCAATCTTAAAATAAAAATATAATTATATTATATTTTTAATATATTATATTTTTATTTTAAAATTGGTTTTTTTATCTTCAAAACATTATTAATAGTTATGTTATAATGTTAATGCAATGAATCTTAATAATATTGATCAATCTTTTTAAAGAAAGTATATAATATAATTTACTGTAGAACTACCCCTCTTGTGAACAACTAGATTAGTAATTAGAAAAATTAATATTGCCAATTGTAGTGATAATTTCAATGTTCAATGTTTACTTGTTAATAGTGTTTCTTGTTTTACTTATAAATCAGTAGTTGCAGCATTGATTATGCATTAAAATTTATAATTATAGGATTAATTTATTAATTAATTCAACTATTATGCATTTTCCATTCTGTATTTGCCACTTTTCAAGTTGAAATAAAGTAGAGGTAAAAATTTGTTAAAATTCTAACTTTGTACGCCTACCAATACATAGGCAACATTTGTTACTCTCCCACTACATTATAAATTTTGTATCGACGATAGAAATTTTGTAAAGTGGGGCGATCACATGACCACTAAAAGTTTATATGAGGCCGAGTTTCGGCATTCGGAAATTTTCTAATCTCTACTTCAAATCAGCTTCGAAGAGGAAATTTTTGGTTTGCTCGTGTGAAAAATCAACTTCAACTTTTTGAAATTTTTTTTCTTGGAAGTTGTTAGAGGCATTGTTCTGAATATCTTTAGCGACTTTTGGATCATTTGGTCGAATATTAATGCGGGAAATTAAGTTTTTAAAAATCAATTATTTATTCGTACCACAATATTAATTAACTCGGCATTCTTGTTTGGATGGTGTTTGGCGCTTCTTAAGACGCTGTTATTTCTCTCTACCAAGGAGAATTTATTTTTAAATTTATTCTTGTCTTATAATTATTTGTATGTATGTAAATTACGGTGAAAAAAATAAACGATATAAACAATAATTTCTTTTATTTAAAATCTGCAAAGTCCTCTTTTTCAGACTAAGTGGGAGAGCAGATGGGCAATGAGCGTTGGAATCAAATTCTAAATTAAGAAAACGATTTATAATAATTTTTTAGCTTTCTTGTTAATGATAATAATATTTTGAAGATTAGAAAGCCAATGTAAAAATAAAAATATAATTATGCGTTTTGCCTTAAGGCTTCATCAGATAATAATTCCTTTACAGATTTTTAAGCTTTATTTTTTAAATTTTGTTTCCTTTTTTTATAAATTTTATTATCTGATGAAGCCTTAAGGCGAAACGCGTAATTATATTTTTATTTTTACATTGGCTTTTTAATCTTCAAAATATTATTAAAAAAACGATATTTTTGAATATTAAAAAATTTTAAATTGCGTGCTATCAATATAAGCGATAACGTCTCGTTTCATAACATATTGTCGGTGCCTTTAAAATTCTTTTAAATAAATATTTCTCTTTAATTTATTTCGTTTACCTTATCGACTTTCTGCTCTCCTACTACATTGTCCGAAAATTGTAAAATTTGAAAGAAATTTTAAAAAACCTAGTTTTAAAAAATTGGAATTACGCAATTCTGAGGGTGCAAATCTTTAGTTCTACTATCGGGGAATATCCTTGTTAAATTTGGGCGACGCTGGTCCTCCAGTTTAGAAGATATTCGACTTTAAAGTTATTTTGAATCTTTTAATTCTTAAAATTTTATGCTTTATGTCGAATATCTTCTAAACTAGAGGACCATCAGCGCCCAAATTTATCAAGTATGCTCCCCGACAGTAGGGCTAAAGATTCGCACCCTCAGAATTATATAATTTCGATTTTTTAAAACAGGGTTTTTAAACATTTCATTTAAATTTTACGATTTTCGGGCTAGGTACTAGGAGAGCAGAAGGCCGATAAGGTAAACGAAATAAATTTAGGAAAAATATTTATAACTGACAATATGTTATGAAACGAGGCGTTATCGCTGATATCGCAATGCTTTTAAAATTCGTTTAAATAAATAATATTTTTCTTAAATTTATTTCGTTTACCTTATCGGCCTTCTGCTCTCCTAGTACCTAGCCCGAAAATCGTAAAATTTGAATGAAATGTTTAAAAACCCTGTTTTAAAAAATCGAAATTATACAATTCTGAGGGTGCGAATCTTTAGCCCTACTATCGGGGAGTATACTTGATAAATTTGGGCGCTGATGGTCCTCTAGTTTAGAAGATATTCGACATAAAGCATAAAATTTTAAGAATTAAAAGATTCAAAATAACTTTAAAGTCGAATATCTTCTAAACTGGAGGACCAGCGTCGCCCAAATTTAACAAGGATATTCCCCGATAGTAGAACTAAAGATTTGCACCCTCAGAATTGCGTAATTCTGATTTTTTTAAACTAGGTTTTTTAAAATTTCTTTTAAATTTTACAATTTTCGGACAAGGTAGTAGGAGAGCAGAATGTCGATAAGGTAAACGAAATAAATTAAAGAGAAATATTTATTTAAAAGAATTTTAAAGGCACCGACAATATGTTATGAAACGAGACGTTATCGTTTATTATGTATATTGATAGCACGCAATTTAAAAATTTTTAATATTTAAAAATATCGTTTTCTTAATAATTTAGAATTTGATTCCAACGCTCATTGTCCATCTGCTCTCCCACTTAGTCTGAAAATTAGGACTTTGCAGATTTTAAATAAAAGAAATTATTGTTTATATCGTTTATTTTTTTCACCGTAATTTACATACATACAATAATAATAAATTATAAGACAAAAATAAATTTAAAAATAAATTCTCCTCAGAAGAGAGAAATAACAGCGTCTTAAGAAGCACCAAACACCTTCCAAACAAGAATGCCGAGTTAATGAATATTGTAATACGAATAAATAATTGATTTTTAAAAACTTAATTTCCCGCATTAATATTTGACCAAATGATCCAAAAGTCGCTAAAGATATTCAGAACAGTGCCTCTAACAACTTCCAAGAAAAAAAAATTCAAAAGTTGAAGTTGATTTTTCACACGAGCAAACCAAAAATTTTCTCTTCGAAGCTGATTTGAAGTGGAGATTAGAAAATTTCCGAATGCCAAAACTCGGCCTTATATAAACTTTTGGTGGTCATGTGACCACCCCTCTCGGTAAATTTCAATCGTAGTTTAAAATTTATAATGTAGTGGGAGAGTAACAAGTGTTGCCTATGTATTGGTAGGCGTACAAAGTTGTAATTTTAACAAAACTCGACTTCTACATTATAAACATTATTACACTTAAAAAGTAGTCAATATAGAATGAAAAATGCATAATAGTTTTAACTAATTAATAAACTAATTTATTTACTTATTATACTGTTGCAAACAGAACGGAATGCCCCGATTATAAGCTAACAGTTAAAAATATATAAACACAAAATAATCGCCGAAAGAAGACAACACTGTTGCTCTGTAAGTCATGACAAATAAATACAAACATTTCTACCAATGATCCGGAACCAATAACTACATCGTGAACATACATATTTTACAAAAAAGCCTACAGTTTACAATAAAATTAAACAACAAATCCTGCATCATTACAACATAGTACAAGAGGCAATTCAACCAGCTTCAAACACTAACATTTAAAACCTCTCCATGAAACGTCAGTCATGAAAGACATCGGTGACCCGACCAACGATGTTCATTGTCACCGAGAGCCTGTGCAGACACACATTCAAAACATTCGTCCGTGGCCTTTTTAAATAAAATAGGCGACGACCTCTGCTGTTAACCTGAAAAACATTAAATCTTAATTAAACAATATAAGCAGGTGCAATATCGGTGAGATTGTTAATTACCTTGTAAAGGAAAAATGTATCATGCAGAAATGGTATCCTTTCCAACGACATATACACATACCTATACTCAAATGTTGTAATGTTATAATTATAAATATTAATACATAAACAATGCCACAACTACTGATTTATAATAGTAAAACAAGAAAATCATTATTCAGTAAAAATGAATTAAATTTAGAAACTTTTTAAAACACTCGATTAGACCCATTAGGTATGCTTAGGTTCAGTTGTATAAACGAGCTAATCTGGGAGTCAGAGTTAACTCCACGATCTGAATATAAGGTTAGATCTTAGCGTGGATTAGATTAGATTAGCTCGTGGGCACTTGGTCCAGGGTAAACCCATCAATTTTCTAGAGTCAAATATATTTCAATTTAACTCAGAATTAGTTGTTATTTATGTTGAATTTAGGTTAATCGCCGAGTTAACTCTGACTCCCAGATTAGCTCGTTTATACAACTGGGCCTAAGAAGCATAAAAGGACTAAATTATTATTTTTACTAAAATTCATTTTTTCATGAGTAAAATGTGTCACCAATTAATAAAAAGGAGAAACTATGGGTGCGTTTGGCGGACAAAGCTGCTTAAAGTAAGAGGGCAATTATGCTGAGAGTAAGTATACCTATTCACATTCAGCGCCTTCCAATCCGCTAAACTGTATGCTCAGAGTCAGCACTACAGCACTGTGGTAACTAAATTCATCGTATACCGACTTTCAACATGCGGTTTAGCAGATTGGAAGCCACTTTTACTGTCAGCTTACTCAGCATAATTGCCCGCTTATACCCATTGAAACCAAAACTGTTACCACTGCAATCCACAATATTAATCTTTCTAATTACTAATCTAGTTGTTCAGAAGGATAGTTCAACAGTAAATTATAATATTACACACTCACTTTAAGACTTAACAATATTATTACTAAGATTCATTAAATTAACATTAAATCTTATTGGCCTGCTGTAGAACAATCAAAAGTGCAGTAAAAAGTATTTATAGTCCAGTCAACTAAAGGGTTTCACCAATAGTTTTTAAATTTCACGTAATTCTTTGTAGGTGTCTACTGATGAATATCCTAGAAGTCCTAATGAATCGGAAGTGAGCTTTAGCGATAGTGGCAAAATTAATATCACTGTTTTAGGTTTTTCGTTAATAATTCAAAATTCTGGGTTGGAATTGAAACGTGACTACATACAAAATTAAAGTTGATAAAATTTGCTACAATTTGTTATATTAATTACCAAAATTACGCATACATATATTCAATTTTGAGGTAAGTTTCATCGGCTATAATTTTGTGTTTAATCACGTTTTAGCTCAAACCCTTAGTTTCCGAGATATTAAGAAAAAAAATCAAAAAGTGACGTCTTCGGCCACTGCCGCTAAAGCTAACCTCTGATCCATCAGGTCTTTTAGGATATTCATCACTAAACAGCTAGACACCCGGTAATAAATATTTGTTCTCATTTTTGATACACAAAAAACAGTAAACGTAATGCAAGTAGGAAATATCGTCCTTCTACTAAGAATCTTCAAACAGAAATCTTGTGTTGCAAATAAGCCCTACTTTTTATACTGCACATTACCCTTAGTCGCATTGTTCCAAACTATAGGTTGCAAACCAACTTCCAATGCTCTTTAACACGTTGGCTGCCACCATAAGAGAGTCGTTGCATAACCCATGGTGCCAAAGTGAAAAATAACATACAACTTATTGCTAAGATAAACGCCCCTAGCAAGTCCCAAAATTTTTGAAATTTTTTAAATTATGAAGGTTGTATTAGTGCTAAGCCAAATGCAAAGTATAGTCTTTACTAAGAAGACATCGAAAATGGTAGGTTTTAATTGTATAGTGACTGTGTAACACGGGTGTTACACACGACCCCAGGATAAAATATTTTTGTGTATCACCGGTGATACACATGGCAGCCAATGTGTTAACAAATTAGAAAAATTTCAAATAAACATTTAGGACTTAAGGGACTATTTTGTTGTTGCAAATGTAATGTAAACATCGCGATTAAAATACATTATTTTTTTAAATAACTTTTCTTACCATTTACAATAATTAGTGACAGCAAATAGATAATAATAATAATAATATTTATTTCTATCACAATTTCTACCGAGGTCGTCAAGATTTAACACTTTAAAAAATTCATTCAATATGAATAACACTTTAAAATTTTCGTACACGACAACATACAGTTTAATAAAAATCACAAGTTGACAAGAATAAGAACACCCAGACACGCAAACATGACATCTCAAAAATCGCCAACCCAGGAACTCCCCGAAATTGTAGAATGCACCCTCGGTGAGTATATCCCTTACTACTTTTTTAAACTGTTTTCCTTTTAGGGGCCTTATATTCATAGGCAGTACATTATAAAACCTAATTGCCCAGAAGTCAAAGTTGTTTTGGGTCCTACACAGTCGATGCGCTGGTATATTGTAATTTTCCCTATGCCTTGTCTCATGAACAGTGTGGACATCCCGATACCACACGTTAGATTCTTCCTGGCTTACGGCAGTGTAAAATATATTTCAATTTCAAGGTAAGTATTCTATCACTTCTAAAAAATGGTCTGCAGCTAGTAGTTCGTGTAATGTTTGCGATTGTGCATCCGGATTTTATTTGT
The DNA here is from genome assembly GCA_950108345.1 of Malthinus flaveolus. Lineage (NCBI taxonomy): Eukaryota > Metazoa > Arthropoda > Insecta > Coleoptera > Cantharidae > Malthinus > Malthinus flaveolus. Next base: position 1,242,078 of record OX467286.1, read on the forward strand.
TTAATAAACACGTTTCGTGCACCCGGTGAAGATCCCCACAAGATTATGCAGTATGTAGCAACACTATGAAAGTGCGCGTAGTGCACGAGTAGCGCTGCGTCTGCACCCAAATAAAGTAAACGTTCTTCAGTAAGTCACAACACTCATTTCCAAAATCTTCATTCATCATCAATCATCACAAGTTTCGGCCGTAGCTGGCCAGTAATATCCAGATAGTTGCATAGCTTGTTGCCATGCTGCTTTACAATCAAACAAGAGCCGGCCATAAATTAAAGTAACTCTTCGATAAATTGCTAAAATTTAACTTTTGTACATTTTCGGATTAAGTATTAAAAAAATTTAAAGAAATTGTATTTACCCCTTTAAATACAAGTCGTCTCCTATTTTAAACGAGACTAACTTGTAAAACATCTTCAATATCTGGATTTGCATAGGTGTGTTTCGATCATAACTATTAGTCGTTAATCTTCACTCTTCAGGTAGCTTGTTCGGATATTTTCTATTCTTCTGCCTAAAATTAAATATTTTTTACTGCTACAAAAATGAAATCAAACAAGGGTTACTTTTCTTAGCTCCTTTCACAATGACATTGTGTCGATATTGACGATTGACGATGAATTTACTTACCATAGTGCTGTTCTGCTGACTCTCAGCATACAATACAGCAGATTGGAAGCCGCTGAATGTCAATATACTCAGCATAATTGACCGCTTACTTTAAGCAGCTTTGTACGCTAAACGCACCATTGTTATTTACCTTTCGAGTTCATAAATAATTTTTTTGTGTCAAGTTTATGAAGTCAAGTACAAGTTCTAAGTTTTCTCCAGTAATCCTACAAATGAAACCACATTGTCGTAGCACAATTAAAAAACTTCATACCCATAGTATTTAGTAATACCATAGACTTAACGGGTATTCTTCATATAGTTGCTATTTTTTATATTCTTCGTTTTACCATAAGAAGTCTGTTAAATAAGATTTCTTTGCTGCTCAATAAACTGAGCTTCTCGTTAATGAAACGTATTTTCCCTGAATTTAACTAATAAATAAGTTGAAAGTTGTTAACACAGTTGTTATTATTTATATAAATATATTTGACATTGGAAGATTGGAGCCATGAGCCCATGTGGCGCAAGAGAGTGCAAACGGTGTAAACGTTCTGGCTCGTAACGTAACCTTAAATGACAGTTGACAATAAACAAAACTTGACAGTCATAGACGGTGTTTGAATCAGATTTTTGTGCAAGTAATCATGGCATCTTCCGAGCGTTATAGTTTTTCTTTAACAACTTTTAGGTAAATATTAATGTTAAACGATAATTAGGAATTAAAAAACTACTTTTTCTTCAGTCCTTCAGGGAAGCTCGTTCAAATCGAGTATGCTCTAGCTGCGGTTGCCGCTGGTGCCCCTTCTGTGGGCATTAAAGGTTTGCTATAAACTACTATAACTTCAACGTTGCTCAAAGTAGACTCTAATTTCAGCTTCTAATGGCGTCATAATTGCCACAGAGAATAAGCACAAATCTATATTGTACGATGAGCACAGCGTTCACAAAGTGGAAATGATAACGAAGCACATAGGAATGGTTTATTCTGGCATGGGGCCCGATTACAGGTTGTTAGTTAAGCAAGCTCGTAAAATGGCCCTGCAATACTTTGTAGTGTACAACGAGCCGATCCCTACTGCTCAACTTGTTCAACGCGTCGCAGCCGTGATGCAAGAATATACACAATCGGGCGGTGTTAGACCGTTCGGTGTGTCTTTGCTAATTTGTGGGTGGGATAACGATAGGCCTTATTTATTTCAGTGCGATCCGTCTGGTGCCTATTTTGCTTGGAAAGCAACTGCTATGGGTAAAAATTTCATAAATGGCAAAACGTTTTTGGAGAAAAGGTTTGAGAGAGACCGCCTCGTGGGTTTATATTCTAATCCTTTTGTATTTTTAGATACAGTCAAGATTTAGAGTTGGATGATGCAGTGCATACTGCTATCCTTACATTGAAAGAAAGTTTTGAAGGACAAATGACAGCGGATAATATCGAGGTGGGAATTTGCGATGCAGCTGGGTTTAGAAGATTAGATCCATCTCACGTTAAAGATTATTTGGCAAATATTCCATAAGATTTAATTTTTTTAAGTGTAAATTTCTAATTTCACAATAAAATCGTTTTTCACGTAATTTATAATACATTCAATTTATTAAGAGCGGTTTACCAACTTCTGTGGTTTTTTCTCTTGTTTTAATTGTGCTATCAATTCGGGCACTATTTTGAAGAGGTTACCTATTAAACAATAATCTGCAATTTTAAATATTGGCGCTTTTGAGTCATTGTTGATAGCCACTACTATGTTACTCTCTCTCATCCCTACGGTATGCTGTGTTTTACCAGACACCCCAATTGCAAAGTATAAGTTAGGAGCAACAATTTTACCATTCTGTCCAATTTCCATTTCTCTTGGAGCGATACCTGCATCGATCGCTGCACCCGATGCTCCTACTGCAGCATTCAAAAGGTAAGCTAATTGGTGTAACAGGTTGAAATTTTCTGGAGTTTTTAACCCTTTTCCACCGCATATAATTATTTTGGCGTCGAGAAGATTACGTTTTTTATAGCTAGGGGTATTGTTACTTCTCACGATAGACTTCAAACCTAAGTCACAAGCGGGTGGGCTTATAGGAATTCCTTGATCTGAAAAAATTGAAGATTGAAGATCCGAGTTAAAAAATTGTAAATTTGATCTACATTTTCTTATACTCACCTATAAACAATTTCCAGTTTTTTATCGATTCCTCGAGCTGTTGTAGTCGGTCATAACCCCTTACTTTGTGTTTCGAGTTTACAATTTCGGAAACCTTTTGCGCTCTTATAATTCTTTCGAGCTTCGATGCTAACTTAGAATTTTCTAAAAATACAATGCACTATTTGTTAATTCTCCACTACAAAGTTGAACTTAAAAGAGGATTACACGTCTAGTTTTCTACTATTTGTACAAATAATAGAGTATTGAGTAGACAAAAATTAGGATGAAAGAGAGACACGTAAAACCTAATACTATCAAATTCATTCATAAATAGAAGAGAACGAGATTTTGGACGAGGCTGTAGCTGTAGGGGTTCGCTTGTTCTCAAAGCACTTTTAGTGGCCCAGAACCTGCTCTAGAAATCCTCTAGAATTTTATTAAAAATAACCTTATTGGACTTTTAAACCACGGGTACGTCGGTCGGGGGAAACGGGAGTTTTGGTTTAATCGTCTGGACTAATTTGATTGAGGTATCACCATAAAAACTTTCCGAATCTCAGTGGTATTGCACGCGACTAGGAGATACCAGGCGCTTATAAAAACTTAGCAACTCAAGAGAAGAAAAAGGGCGTGTAGCGAGTGAATACTGATAATTCTTAGCAGATTTCGGATCACATCTAAAGACGGCGTATGTATATGCCTATACACTGACCGGCCACTGCCCGCTCAATAAAATCCTACACACTAGGTATCTCAGAGCTGGGAGGACTCTATATGTGGGGGCCAAATCTGGTACTTCCAGGAACTTGCCTTTGAAACGTCGATTGCTCTGCCTAATTCTGCACTTGATGGGATTGCGGGTAACGGATGCAGCAGTTTGTAATCTGTCTTATCCTTGTTGTAGGCTCCGCTTTTGTAATGTGCGTGTGATGGTCAAGTCAGATAATCAGTAGATCGCTAAGTCAGTCTTTTGACTGACTTCATCAGGAAGCGATTTAGTAGGTGACTGATGGTAGAGAGAGAAAGCGCTCCTCGGGCCTGGTTGATTGTAGCTTTATGTGAACTCGCTCTTAAGTGCCATTTACATAGACAGTAGTGTAATCGTTCTAGTAAGGGCAAGAATCGTCTAGAAGCTTGAATAGGGTTTTTTCAATGTACCCGTTTACAATGAAGTACAGTTGGCAAGGTCGTTGCTAACAATGATCAAATAATTTATTGGTGCTTTGAAAAAAAATTTTTCTTACACAAGTCGATTACATGTATACACAACCCGAATAGCTACATCACTAACATCAATAAATTAACACATAGCAACAAACAACACATTAAAACTCATACTCTAAGAACTCCCCAAAAGAATAAAAGGCCCCACCGATCAGCAACAATCTGACCTTCTCTTTAAATAATGCCAGCGGAAGCCGTTTATAACTCTCGGGAAGCTTATTATAGAAGTGAATACTCCAAAAACTCGGGCCATCCTGACACCTTGAAAGCCTCCTGTAGGCCGGTCTTAGACCATTCCTAACTCGCGTGTTGTGACTGTGAAGGTCCGCGTGCCTTTTGTAGAGCTCCAAGCTCTTCTTCACATAAACCAGGTTGACAAATATATAAAGAGACGGAAAAGTCAGCACTCCACAACTCACAAAAGCTCTCCTGCAATCATCCCTATATTCAAGGCCCTCTAATATTCTAATTGCTCTTCGTTGAGCTCTAAAAATCCTATGTGAATCAGCCGCATGTCCCCAAACCAGCAAAGCGTACTCGATATGGCTCTGGCAGAGCGAATAATACGCACCCCTCGCAACCCGTCTGGATACACAACTCGATAGATTTCTCAGAATAAAAATGTTCCTATTCAAGGTCTTACACAACTCATCGATATGTGCATTCCAGAGCAGTCGATCAGAAAGTTTGTAATGTTTAAACTTCTAGACCACTTTTCTTAGTAAATCGGCACCAGGCAATCATAGAAGCGCATCCCTCTCCCGCGGCCCAGGTATTTGAAATTTAAACAAATATTTGACAAAATAGTTGCTTTGATTTTATTTCTTCATTTTGGTTTTCGGTAGTACTATTTTAATCTCATCGTTCAAGTATAAGAAAAAAAAAAATAGGAAAAAAAAAAAGAAAAAAAAAAATGATTACCACTAAAGTCTATGTAAATGGTTTTACGCCACGTTGCCCACTTGGCGAGTTCTAGACCAGCAAACTACACCATCAATCTGCACTAAGTTCTATGTAAATGGGGCTTTACAGGTGTCGTTGATAATAACCTGAACCCGACTATTACCAATTATGGTAGGGTGAGTACTTCTGTTCATTCTTGACATTGGCACTGCGGGTGGTTGGTATTTTACCATCTGATGAGGTTGGACTCGTAGTGGCCTAAGATGTAAACTAGGGAGTAATATTACTACATCGTCTTGCCTCCTATAATAACCCTGGCATAGCTAACGTTCGGTGCAGGGAGAGGGAGAGATAAAGTTATCCGGGAACTTATTTCTGTCATGAAAAGAGAATGAAATCTTCTCAACACATTTGATCCGGACGCCTCTACAACTTTTAAGGCGCTAAGACAACAAATGTACATAGGATGTACATATAATAATATAAGACTTGTGACTTTCTTTGACGAGACAGGATTGCAGACGGACATAATCCATAATTCGACTAAAATGTGGATGTACAAAGAACCGTCTGCTCTAAGCGTAAAGCGTTTTTGGAGAAACCCCGGGAAAAAAAAAGGCAATACATGCCTAAAATGTGACCGTAGAAGAATAATGAGATGAAGACTCACCTTGAAGTGCACACGGTGTAAACGAATTCTCTCGGATGGTCATAACATTAACGCTCTCTTTGGTTTTGATCGTAATATGAGCATTACCACTATAAATAGGCCTAATAAACGTGTTGTAGTTTATAATTTTTATTACGTCGCTTATGGCGGTCACGTCGAGTTTAGCGGCGACCCTCGGAATGACACTCTTTCCATCCCCACTAGCACCAGCGATAATGTGAGTGAACGAATTGTCTTTTTGTAAAGACAAAATTAACTCTGTTAAATTTTCGTCTTGACAGCTATCGAATGCGGTACTTTCGGCAAGTAAAATTCTTTTAAATCCTTCCACTTTTGCCGCTCTTGCTAGAGGTTTCGAAGCTGCCTGGCATTTGACTCCTGCTACCAATACGGTAATATCGCCACCTATTTTTTGTGCCGCAGTTAAAAGTCTTGATGTCGATGGTGTTATATCGTAGTTATTATGGTCTGCTATAACCAAAATACTTCTCAGGCACTTAGAGAGAAATACGAAATTAATTCTTTTAAGGAAATTTGGATGTAAACAAAAATATAGCATTTTGACTTTAAAATGTCACTTCATGATAATGTCCGTGTCAAAATTGGAAACAAATAGTTAGCAAGTTCCTTGTGAAGGGTAAAGGGTCGGGATGTGAAAACAGGCCCATAGTAAGCCTGCGTGAAGTATCATAGAACCAAACATCCAAAGTGAAGCCATGTTCAAACCAGATCTAGTTTCTAGACTTTTGCGCTTTGGGCACTTTTGCACTGCTAGCAATAAATTGTAAGTCTGACGGGTTGCCTAAATGTTAGGCGTAATTTTCGATTAGGCCAAAAGAAATTAATTACTTTATGGCAACTCTCAAAATTAGGAAGAAGATGAACTAAATTTCTAATTTTAGATAGTGTTCCAGGACCAGTTTCAATTATTTTTAAAGACAATTTTGGCAAATATGCTTAAAATCTCGGACCTGTTCTCCGTTTGATGTCAATTTTAGACCTATCGTATATTTCAAAGAAACTTCAATATTCGTAGAGCAAATTTTGACTAAAAGAAAAGGGCGTGTACAGTATACAAGAAAGATGGATCTTGCGACGATAAATACTACAAACAATAAGTTGATTTAAAAGGTGCCAATTTAACTCTTGTAATACATTTTAAAACCACTAAAACATTAACCAAATTTCTCCCAAATTTCATCCTCCAAATGTAAACCAGCGTGTAAGATGTATATTTACTATCGTGAGGGTTACTTATAGGCAAAGGCGGATTTAGAATTCACGAGGTCCTAGGCGCCTTGAAATTTTGGAACCTTTTCAAGAATTAATTAGTAGCAGTGGCGGCTAATGAATTTTTCGATAGGAGACTTAACTCTAATATTGATTGTCTCATAATGTACTATAGCGCCGCAGGCAAAACTTTTGGGTCGTTCAAGGTTAAACGGCTTAAAATGAAGTTCAGAAATTTTAGTAGCGATTAATAATGTCTCCAAAGAAGGCGTTTCACGAAAACAAAACAAAATTCTTTTGTCTTTTGATATTGCTTGGGGGACGACGCCCCTAGGGCCCCTGGGTCTCCTCACGAGTCCATATTTTAAACTCAAAAAAGTAGTATTTATCTACCTACATACTTAAAATACAAAATGAAATTCTAAAAAATTTACCCAAATGTCTCGATAATTGATAAAGTTTATTTCTTTATCCGTGCTTATGATATCACGTTATCCGATACCCGAATATGCCAGTACATTGCCGCCACCGCGCGGCTCTTATATTTTATCAATTAAAATAATTATTCTATTAAAATAATAGGACTTTTGCTCGCTTGCAAAAATGTACAAATGGTTATCGTATTGCTACAACCTACAACTAATATAGCTAGTTTATAAAATGAAAATTTAAAACTATAAACAGAATTATTTATTCGTTTCTTCTTCTTTTAATTTTTTTGTTTTTCAAAGTTTTTTGTGTTCAAATTGGGGACCTTTTTACAATCCGGGGCCCTGCGCGAGCGCCCATGAACGCGCACTGGTAAATCCGCCCCTGCTTATAATAGGTGTAAATATTATTCATATAATAACGAGAGCGAGTAATATTATTTTCACTAAACGTATTTTGGTTATTCATTGTTGATAATAAATAATGTAATGATAAAATAATGTTGAGGAGTGCATAATAGTCATCAGTCATCGCTACGTGTATTTTTCAGATTAAAAACGTAAATAATTATATTTGCCAATTTAGTATTTCATTATAAATTAACTATAGTGTTATATTATTGTTTTCTTTGCCCATTGTGGAGAGATAGCCTTTTCCTTCACAAATTGTTACTTTAATATGCAGTGGCCAAAGGAAACGAATATAAAGAAATTGACAGTGCCGTAGATCTTAGATTTAGATGGTCCGATCAAATTTAAAATTTTGTACAATTTATCGAGAGTAAGTTACCATTTTTAATATTTTATTTTAGTCACTATAATTCATTGTACTTTTGTTATTATTCCGCGTGCAAATGAAATCTTTATACTACAAGAGAATTAAATTTAGAAAACTAAAATTGAATTACGAGAACAAATGGAAATGCAGTTCATATAAAACATCGGTATTAAAATTTTAAACTCGAGTAAAAGAGTATTTTTGTAAAAGTAATTAATTAATCTTGTTATAAAATCATCTCGGAACGTTACTGAGGTTTGTTGTATTAAATATGCGCATTTATTAATTTAAATGAATTATTCTAAACAATTCGTTTTCTCACCAATCTCCGGAATCTCTTCCCAAAGTTATAAGATTGAAAAAGACGCTACAGCGCGGGTTTAGATAATATTTCATTACGGTACACTTTCCAGATTACATTGTCTTCATTAATAAAACAAATACTTCTATAAATTTAATTAATGAATTGCAATTGTGATATTAGATACTATTACTAATTACGTTTCGCAACATTATATCCGTACTACCTAGTAATAATTTATTGCAAATTGACAATTAATTTTCAACTAATATTATTCACGTTGTACAAGTAATTTGTTACCAAAATTCTAAATTTTGTTTCGTGTTAAATTTCAAAGCTTTCCAAGGAGTCGAGCGTTACAGCGAAAGCTCAAACTTGAACCTATGCACATTTGGATTATAATATTCAAATTTCAATATCTAACGAATATTTAGTTTTTAATCTTTCGAAATAATTCGAGGTCTTCTCCCGTATCTAAAATTTCATCTGAGCATTCCTTTTCATCTTGCGCAGTTTTTGGATTGGTTTGCACTGCCGCTTTTTAAAATTATTTGCAGGATTCTCTAGCTTTAGGAGGTCTAGGAGCTAGGAGGCAGACTGTACTTATACTAAACCATAAAGCACAAACTTGTTCACAGTGCAGGTCTAAAGAGCATTGCAAATTAGTAATAAGTGGCATCATTAACTTGGAGGCGGGCGCTTCGAGAAGGGCGGATTGTTGATATTTTTTCAGTTTTTAGCTTATAACTTGAAAACTACGCGATTTTTGAGAAAAACTCTTTTATTTAAAACAAAACTACATTAAATTTCTTGCAAACTATGTTTCTTAAATTTTTCCTTTAGACCACCGGTTTAGGCGGTAGAGCGCATCGAAGTTTGGTAAAATTTCCAAAGTCGGGAACTAAACTACTCATACAAGTTTTTCACTTATAACTCGAAAACTGCGCATTTCTGGAGAAAAGTTTTTCTATACAAAAACAAAGTAAATTTAATTTTTACAAACTATATTCATTAGATTTTTTTCTAGTGTACATGGTTTAGCTGCTAAAGAACGTTGAAGTTTGGAAAAAATTTTAAAATTGACTACGTACTACATATACGTACTATCTTCTTATACAAAAATAAACTGCATAAAATTTCCTATAAATTATGTCTTTTATGTTTTTTTCTCAGACAAACGGCTTAGGCTCTCGAACGCGTTGGAGTTTAACAAAAATTTCAAATTTAAAAAATATATAATTTTTATTTACCGCTTTTACCTCGAGCCGCCTCTAAGTTAATGCTCCCACTTAGAAGTGGTAGACGGTCGGTTTTATTACTTATTTCTCATTTCTTGCAATGTTCTTTTAATCTACACCATTCAAAATTTTGTACCTTTTATGGTTTAGTAAGTGCACGGGTGCACGTGCACACTGCTTCCCGGATTTGATTAAGGACATTGTTGTAAGGCCGGTTTGGTTGCGAAACAATCGAATTTCGAATTTGTTTTATCGTTGATCGATTAGTACTTAAGGAAATTATTATATTAAACGAGTAAAGTAGATAATCTGATATCTGATGGAGATTCAATAACCTTCCGACGCGACATGACAAATAACCATTAACCTGAGATAACCGGTGTTGTTATACCCTATAGCGCCGATTATCGCCAATTAGCTAGAGCTAGACTGAAGTATAGAGAATTTGCAAATTCGATAACAAAACAGTATTATGTGTAGAAATATTTGATTAAGTATACAAATCGAGCCCTGTACCGAACGGTTGTACGCCGAAACATAACCAATTTGTTCATTGTGCATCGTATTTATGTGGATAATTTCCAATTTGGAGATATTCGATAATGTGTCGGTGAATCATTTACCTTTATGTAAAGCATTGAATTGTCAGTTTGCAGTTAGGTATTTGAATTCGTCGAATCGTATAACTCTCTTGGAAACAATACCCAGTCGAGAAATGTAGCATCATCTCTTTGTCTTTATGCCCTCTAATGTCACGCCGTATATAATCATATTCGAATTATTACAGACATTAATTTCAAATAGAGCAAAGGAGGATGGATATCGGATGCCGCTAACCTCCTTTAAACTTTATGCTTAAATATTTATGGTTTAAATTATAAAGCTAATCTAAAGCGTTTCATCACGAGCGAATGTACGCGCCGCTTCTCGCTTTAAAAATATTTTGCTCTAATTTCGTTATTTTTGAAGCTTAAAAGGTACAATTTATACCTTTTTAAAGATTTTGTTTGAGTGCACGGAAAAACAAAGGTAGTCAGTATTCATCGGTGCATAATTTAGATGTTTCGTTTTTATAATTTTAGAGCAGTCGAGAATTGATTATACGACTCGCACAATCGATATCTTTAACATAACTCAAGAAAAATGACGTAAAGATTTGATACGACCCTTTATAATTTCTATTAAAATTTTATTGCTTTTTAGAGCTCTCGTAGATTACTCCTGTGGCTTTTAAAAAAGCAGACATTTTCCCCAGAACTTCTCGTGTGTAGGTATACATAGTAACTAGTGGCACTCTCCTATCAACTCTCGGTAGCAATACCTACGCAAAAGACGAGATAAAACATCGAGGATCCAACTTGTAAACAAACATTGTTTTTGCAAATATTTATTTACTACTTCAACGTCGTACATTGTTTGGAAAACTTAATTACAGAAGTTGGAAATTTTATTTCGTTACACCGGCTACATCATATTCGTCGTTTCCAATATGTAAAGTGATCAATACATCGCGATTTAGCGAATAAGCGCTCGAGTTAACGAAAACTTGCCATGTATATTTAGGGTACTTTTGTTCGAACAGATCGGCAATTATAGGAGCTCTATCTTCCGTATTAACTTTATAAGCTTTTCTCAAGAGTTTTTTGGACTCGTCCTTCCATTTTTGCGACATGCCGTGACTTCCTTTGATCGTTATCTAAATAGAAATAGCAAACTGTCAACTCGCAAGTTTTTAAACAAACAGTGCCTACCTTTTTTGGATACGCTATTGATGTGGTTTTTCTTTTAACGTTTCCGTTAGGAAAATAATCGAATACTTGTAAAGTTCCTACATGTTCGGTCGAATCCATCATGTCGTGTATTTGAGCCGTAATTCCAGCATCGAATCCATCTTTGTTTAACGCCACCTTTTCTGCTACACTATTTTGAGGTACCTAACGTGAAAAAAGTATTAACTTGGCAACAGTAAGAAGGTCGGTTGCGTGTAATTGCTAATTGGGCGTCTTTATAAGAGCCATCAAAAACTAATCTCTCAGGTTGAAAATTCGATTACTTTTACAACGAACACAAAAACGGAACTTATTATAGCCAAGTGAGTCACAATGAACATTTTTCATCTTACAATAGTGCATGTTAAAAAAAATAAAAAAGTACCTACCAATGGTTTAGTACTGAAAGCGTTCTTTTGCTTCTTCCGCTTGTTGATTTTTACGTTTTCCACAGACAACAACAAACCCTTATCTTCGGCTTCGGTGTCGACTTTATTTGCGTTATTGTCCGACAATGAAGTCAAATTCAAAAATTGTTCTACGCTCGCCTAAAAACAAAGCGTAGAAGTACATCTAAATTTCTTAAAAATACGCACATTTTTTGGCCTAGAAACGAACGCTATTGAATCTGCTCGTTTAATCGAGTGTTTGTAATCGTCGTAATATTGGGCTTTAGTTAATACGAGAGTAAAATCGAGTTGACTGTGCTTTGTTAAGTCTTCGATGTAATTTTCGATTGACGAATTTAATTTCCAATCAAAAATGCTCTCGGTCGAGACGGTAGTCTGTGAAAATATTGATAAATGTTAAAAGCTCTTATTTTGTAAAAAAGCGTACTATAACGAACCTGTACGGTGTAAATTACAAATATTAATTTCCAAAAACATGAAAGCTGGAAAGTATTCAACATGTTGGTTTATTTTACTTGCCGCATTAATTATTTTTACTCTCAATAAAATTATCAGCCAACGTGGCTGCCTTTATCGTGACCTCTGCTTGAATTTAATTAGCGTTTTATATATTATCGTAGTTTATTTACAATTTTTAGTTAAATGAGTGATTAGTAGATGTTGATAATGGGTTTTAATTTACAAAATTGTACAATTCATTGGCGCCGACTTCGTGAGTCTACTATTTAAACTTCAATTAGTCATTTTTCAAATTTAAATAGTTCGTACCAAAATATTGTTCTAGATAAGTAGTAGCGTTCAAATTTAGCGCTATTTTGAGCTAATAGTATTTGTTGTCAAGTTCAAAGTATGCTTAGCATTTGTCACAAGGTGGTGAAATTAGAAACCCGAGATACATACGTGTATTGTGGGTTGCGTTTTTAAAAACTATACATGCTTTTCCAGAGTGTATTTTTTTAAATTCGCGGTGATTATGAAATTTTGCAAATAGAAGAGATGAAAAAACACATAGCTAATATAACTCAAGCGACATACGAGAATATTCAATAACGCCTAACGATAGTGTATCTAATACTTATTCGCCAATTCATTAACTACCAACTTAGACCGATCTGTAAGACACACTCTATTATGAGTAATTACAAAAAAATCCGTCTCCGAGACGCTTCCCAAAAGTTTAGATTAAGCGACACAACAATCCGACTGCCAGTGAGTTTAAAACACTTGCAATGTTATAATATTCCTCCATTCCTGAGGTTAAGATGGTGGACATCAGTTTGAAAAGTAATTTTGCGATACAGGTATTTTAAGAGCTTTGGGAGTCAAACTCTGTAGAAAGGGGAAGCAGAGTGTAACCATGTAACCCACGACGTCGTTCCATGTTAAACCCCTTCACCACGTCTAGTGTGTGAGAAGTTCAATCAAATTTTTTCAAGCCAAAACTTAGACAAAGGCACGAATTTTGAATATGCAAATATGCTGGACCCAACCCTCATAAAGTGAGTCGAGACAGCAATAATACGAAACATCGCGTTAATTAAACCTGGAGAGAACCAATGAATTTCTAAGAACAGATCTGAGTTTCTGTCAAGTAAGGAACGATTAGGATAAAGCAACTAAAGAGTGGAATATGAATTTCAGAATGAACCTTAAGCAAATAAGTGACGTGGACTTGAACCTTAACCCAATCCAACACCAAGATTCTGACCCTTGTTCGTTAACTAGGTTAAACTAGGTCGTTAAAAGCTAGGTTAGATCCTCCGAGATAAATACAGGTTTGAGAAAGAGCTGCTAGTTTTGTCCAACAACTACCGAAAAGAAGGTTAAAGGCTGCGTTTAGTGAACTGATTGCATTAGTTACGTTATCGAAAGGAAAAGAGAGGTAGAGCTGCGTAATCTTCAGCATAAAATTTATACTTGCAATGGTGAAGAGAGTAGATACAATTAGACATATAGATAAAATAGATCCCCAGAGGACGTCTGAGACCGAGACCGCGGGCGTAGAAAATTCGAAAGTAGACCATCGGTTTTGACATTTTAAAATCTGTCTAAGCATTTTTAAGATTGAAGGTTCTTGCTTGGGATTAGTACGCTTTAATATGCATAATTTAATCAGATTAAGAGTGACGGCGTCTTTTTATTTTTACACATTACCTATCCAAGCTGTGCAAAAAATACGATACCTTGGCAATACGATTAAAGATTCACTCACACGTGTATAGTAGCTCAATCAAGTTACTAATCATGTATATCCATTTCGATGAAGTTCTATTCACCGTACTATAATATTCGTCTAAATGAGCCTTTGGAAACGGATTTAAATACTATATATTTTGAATCTTGTCGGTGATATATTAATAGTACACGTTCATTTTTCTTCGCGATGTTTATTTTTTGAACTTTAAACTTCAACGGTTAAAGTTGGAATTTGAAATATAAAAAAAGCTTAAAAATGGCATTTTCTTCAGCCTCCTGAAAAATGTTTCACGCAAGGTTTGTGCCGCGATGAATCGGTCCCATTAGCGGTAACGCTCCATTTTTGTCGAAGCGCGAGAACGTACGTATTTATTTAAACAACTTATAGAAACTATTCGAAAAGCTGGCAACTGATGTATTATAAAGCAGTATCAATATTGTAGGACGGAATGAGAAGTAATATGCAGTAAATATATCACTGTTTGTCTAAAAGAAAAGTTTATTTTTCCCGTTCCTTCGTAGCGTCTGTTTTCAATGTAGTAAAATAAAATAAGTACGTCAAACAAATACGTACTTTTCTAAGGTACAACGTGATAAAGCACTATTTGGGGTTTTATTTTGTATCATGCCTAAGCCTCCAACATCGATTCGACTTTTCGGTGATCATGTCGTACATGTACAAACGTACATGTACAACCCATACGTTTTCAATTTTATTTTTAAACACATAACATACCAGAGGCAACTTCGTTTCAAATTTTTACACTAAATGTGCATTAAAGACATCCGTTTTAATTATTAGTAAATTTCTAAAAATATTACTATGTCAGAAAATTAGTTCAAATCCCTTTTTAAACTGTTGTCGCTTCCCCCATTTCTGCGGTATGTGAAAGAAATTTATAATTACAGTTTACTTTTTAATGCTTTTAATTTTCTTTTTTTCGTTATTTTAGTTATGAGATGCTTAAAAATCGGAGCACGTTAACGGTGTCACATGTTAGGCTAAATTTGCTTTTTATTATTAATTTGGCAAAACGTGTATAAAAGTACCTACCTACAGCGTAATACCTTTTTACGTTTTCAAACTCAATTTTATGTACCTATAGTGAATTTCCACCGAAGGTTAAACAAATAAATCAATTAGGCAGTACCTACTTACTATGTATGATTATTTCATTTTATTTATTCACGATATTCAGATACAAAAGAAATATTTAATTATACCGTAGCCGTAAAAATAATTTCGAAGGCCTTGTTCAAGCCGTATCGAGTCATTTTACATCTGGATTCCGAATTCGGCTTCCAGCACTTACTAAACTTATTGGGCCTCATTTTATCTCTTCAAAAGAGCCACCATGGGTTCAAGGGGTCTGGAACTATCCCACTTATAGATGGATTCAAGAACTCTGGTGCGAGGGTTAACGTTAATGCTGACCACGCATACCCAAAAGTCCCCCAACGCGTAAGTAAGACAGTCGCTAAACACGGCTGTCTCGTCTGCACTATCTTGTGTCTCTCGTAAGTTTGGGACAGCTTTAAACAACATTTTGCAAACGTTTTAAGATGAAGATGGAGCCAGTTTGACTTTTTTTATCCTGACTAGAGCCTGTGTTACTTGTCCGCAGTACTGTGTAATAGCTAATAAATGGGTGTTTTTCCTTTTTTATGACTGATGATTTTATAATTGAATCGCAGGAACATATGGAAAGTGTGTGATCTTGACCGGCTCGTCTTCTTCAAGATTACTATTGTTTCTATGGTGTTCTTTGACCCGGCAGAGTGTAAGAACGTTATCTTTGGATAGCTGCTGATTCTGCAACTACACGCCTTCCAGCAGGATGGCGGTGGTTATCTTAAAAGTGATTACACCTTGCAAGGTAGGTTTGCTGTTCATCAATACCAGAATCCTTTTGTCTTAAATTCTTCTGTTTAGGACATACCTACACGTAGAGAGGAAGAGGCGAAACAGCACCCACTAGAGTTTAAAAGTGAGGTTTTCGTAGTGCTGGGACTTGTATTCGAATTATTCGAGTATTCGAACGAATAGTTAAAGTCCCAACAACTTTAAAACGATTTATTCAAATTCAAGTTCGAAGAATTAGAATTACTACTTCGAATTAATCAAATATTGGAATATTATTCCAAACATTGAATTATTTATTGTGTTATTTTCGTATAATTATTTTTCTAGGTCTATAGTAACTGCGTTTATTTTCACATTCGAATAATCTGAATAATTCGAATATTTTGAATAATTCGAATACAACCTTGAACGAATATTCGAATACTTAGCTTCATGGCCGCTTTAAGAGAAAGGCTCTATATATGAGAAATTCGCTTAGTCTGTCGCTCTGAATGGTCTGAAATTCTCTTGTTTGCCAAATTGTTGTGTTCTATGCGTACCCGATGATTTAGAAACCGTTAATCACTTATGCGCCTAATAAGACTATCTACGGCCATGTTTCAGAGGAATGGAGAAAGTGCTTATCTTTGGTGACAGCCTTTAGTAGCACAGTGTGTCTTGTAATTGTGCCTTCAACATTTACTTAAACTGCTCTCCATTTCAGTTTCTGGTCATATAATATCTAACAATCGTTAGATGACTTTCTGGAAAGCTCCTTTTATACTAAATGAATGAATACATCTATGGTAAAATCTTTTGTATCCAGAAGTCTTTAGAATCATCATCTTGTTGAGGATTATTTTAGGTTGATCGCTCTGGGATATGATGAGCAGGTACTGTGTCACGAATGTTTCTATGGATTAACCTGTTCAATTTTGTGAAAAATTGCCCATACTGGCGTATTTCAACAAATATCTCTTCGAAGCATCGCATCAAAACGTTTTTCTTAGCCATTGAAACGTTCTTTGGTTCTTTCATCGTCTCTTAACTAATCCGAGATTCTCGCAGGGGCAATCAAAAGACATCGCCATGTATTTAAAATAAATTTTTAAGTAATTAACTCGAGAACATTTAAAAAAATTTTAATGGTGTAAATTCACGCGTCTACAATTTTCGTGACTTGAAAAAGTTATTTGTGGCAACAGGAAGTTACAAGACGAAAGTTTCTGTGAAGTAGTTTATTTTAACTCACTAATCGCACTATATTGGAAGTTGAAAGATGAATTCCTGCATATTTCAATTTGGATATTAATGGAGAGGTACACAAAAAGAAAAGAGCCTACTTACGTTTTAATGAACGAACTTCACTTTACTCGCGTCTAAATTAAACCGTTCTATTGTTAGTTTTGGTTTAGTTTAGTTTGGTTACGGAGGTGTACGTAAAAGAAGCTTAATGCGATATTAATGTTACTTCCCTTAAATGGGAGAAAATGGTAGATGTAGTAATAATTATTCTAAGTAACGATTTATATCATTGTTGTTTTCCTACGTGCGAGCGCAGTTTCAGAAGCTGTAGAAATGTTGAAAACGTGAGCGGAACTGAGGGAAGCTTTACATACTTACCCCATTCAAAGAAGACATTTAACTTCCTTCAAAAATGTCATTTGTCACCGTTACTCTAAAAATAAGTAGGTAAACGCATTACAAACATTTGGTGTGGTGTTACTTGAGAAATGTGATATCGACAGAAATTAAAAATTATTAAACTATCGGAGAAAATGTTAATTTTAATAGACGAATTCGGTTCTCTTTCATTTCCATGCCTCTGTATTTCTGTAACCTCTTTCTTCTTCAGAGTTGTGGCTATGAATTATAAAGCTGAAATCTCCGATTTCCGATTTAACGATATTTTTAATAAAATTGCGTTAGCCAGTAGTAGGTACAGTATCAGTGCCCATTCTCAAGATTCACATCAGCTATTCGACTGCTTTTGTGAGCTCGAGTTTGAACTCAATGAACAAAATTTCGACTTTACAGCTTTTCTCGCGAAACTTTATTACCTCTGTAAAAATGGCTTACAAAACGAGAGCGAACTTTGATCATTGCTACTAAAAATATGGCGAGGAGAGTAAAGAAATTGCAGCTGTTTTTTTTTAAATTTTACCGGCGATAAAATTGCACTTCAACACTAGAATACTCATTAAATTAGAAAAAAAAATTATTAGTAGAACGAGAGTAATCACTTGAGCTTAAAGATGTTTTGAGGCGTAAAGTGTTCTATATTTGAAATTCTAATTAAAAATACTTAATGAATTTCTAAAAAAAGCTTTTTTTAAACTTAAAAAAGTTATATTTACTATAATGTACGTATTAATATCGTATTTAGGTCATACACTGAGGGTACTAGTACACCGGGCACAGAACGCTTTTTGATTTCTATATCTGCAATTATGTAAAAAGTAAATGCTTGTGAAAACGCGGCGAAGCGAAGCGACGAGTATTCGTGCTATAAGAGCTAGTGCTACGGAAGATGCAAATTTATTGATTCATCCTCGTTCGTAAGAATTATGCCGTTCAACAACGACAACTTGGCGTACTTTGCGAAAAGAGTTGGCTTCACCACCATCATATCATAAGATTATGTTCACCATAAAATTGAAGCAACTATTGACCATCGTAGCCGTCGTGAGTTTGTCAGTTGGGTTCTAAAGCTACTCGAAATTGATCCAGATTTTGGTCTAAAAATTTTCGAGCAAATCTCATTATTGCCTATTAATGGCTTCGCAAATAAGCAAACTTGTCTTTTTTAGTGTAAAAATAATCCACAGGCGATTCAACAGATGCCATTGAATATTGAACCCTGCACTCACGAAATTCGGCCTGATTTATTGAAAAAAGTCTTCAAAAATTGAGTAATTGTTTGTGCCGAAATAATAATAAAAAATTGTCGTATTTCATAATAATAATAATAATAAATGCCTTTATTCTTCAAAAGAAACAAATTGATTTTGTTCTATTTCACTTCAAAATTATATTAACGTTCTTTCTTGTTGAAAATCTCCTTATAAAAATACAAATAAGCGAGTTCTCCAACGGCATTTTAATAAAGTTAAATTAACGACCTTTTGCGAAATTTAAATTTAAAACCGATCAATGTACTTTATTGTGAGCAATTTACTTTGAGGAAATTATAAGGGACCAAACTAACGACCATAGCAGGTGTACAAACTGAAAAGACATAAACAACCTAAATTAATATTGTTCTAATTAAAATTCCGAATTAGTGCACTGCTTTTGATGCATAAATTTGATGTAAAACGTACAACTCGAATATTTAATTACTTTGCCTAACGAGTAACATACTAATTGATTTTATATTTACTACTATCGAATTATGTGCTAATTTTATTTAGTTATTCTCGAGCAACTCTTACACGTTAACTAAAACGCATAATTTTAAAATTAAATTTGAAAATTGGAAATTGTACGCTTGATGCAACTAATATTGGAGTCACTGTCGCATTTCAGCTTGGCAGATGAAGTGGTTTTTAAGTAACTGCGTTGCTGTGTATAATGAGTATATAGGGTGTCTATATTGTAAATCCTTTGAATTGGATTTACCTCATTCAAAAATGTACCCCTGAAATCTGAATTTTACAGACCTTCGAAGCCGGGATTAAAATCTACGTATAAGACTAAATCAAATGTTCCATTTTGTTATTGTGGTCACGAGTTCGAACTTCCCGAATGTGTATTATATGTAGCCATGTAGTAGGTACGTACTCTAATTGAAAATAAAGTTTAAATAATTATTTTGCCAACTCGATTACCTACTGGTCGAATTGTTTGTGTTGAAGTCATTTGCGATAATGTAAAATCTTTAATAAGCGCAGTTTCCCTCGGCTACAAGATGGAGTAATGGAATTATCGGACTGCTTCATCTATTTTATTCCTTTGTTGCAGGGTTTCTTTTCTGCTTGTTTCTTTTTGCGGATTTTTCAACTAGAAGTAGTACATTCTTAACTTCTCGACGGCAGAACATCGAGATTAGAGAACAGCTTAACTTTTTCTTCTTCACACGACTTCGAGTTTAAGTCTAGCTTTTACAAAGTGTTCTATGAAATGGTTGTAGTCTAGTCAATTAAGCATTTTATCTTGAGAACAGAAATTTTTAACGCTCTATAACTTTGTAAGTTTTGGGAATACCTACAAGGAACGTGATGCTAATATTTAATTTTATAGCAAATTTTATCAGCTTTAATTTTGCAAATATAGCCACATTTCAGCTCCAACCAATATAGTTTTCGAGATGTTAACGAAAAACCGAAGAAAGTGCCATTAAGAATTTTAGAATAATCATCACTAGATACCTGCAAATCAGCATGCAGTATGTGAAGTTTCAAACTATTAGATCTTTTTCAAGGTGAAGTCCATTTTTGGTTTTCTTTGATTTTTGATTGAACTATCGGCCACGAAATAATTAAAAAGGTAGGCGGTAGTAAGTAAAAAGATACCATTCACTTTTTCCGGTTTTGATATTTTCGTATTTTACACCCTGATGCTAAGATAAAAACGAATTTGAATTATCTTAAACCGCATTGAAATATTTGGTAAAAACTATTGCAAATTTAATATCCAACAAAATAATTTAATCTAAGTACGCTGCTCCAGGTCGATTTTAAAATTAAAATAAAGAAGAAATATATTATTGTATTTCGATCTACTCGTCCATTTGATAACGCAGGTGGTCACACTATTGCGACTTTGTCAGCACTATTCAAAGATAAATAATAACCAAAATTCAATCTTATCTCTACCTGGTCTCTGCCCGTTCATAACTTACTCATTACGCTGTTGTGCTTTGTCAAGTTGATTTCGTGCATCGTGCAAAAATGTAAAAAATTGACTTTTCTACTAGTGAAAGTGTTGTGAAAGGTTGGAAATGGAAAAGAAAAAAATTAAGGATTTGGTAGCTGCATCAAAAGTAAGTCCTAACACTTTGGTGGTTGATTAGTTTTTTTTAGCTGTAACTCTTTATTTGTTAATCTGTTTTAATTGTGTAACAACATTTTCAGTTTTACTTTCGAATCCGTAGTCATCATTTCGATTAGTCGATTTGTTCTTGGTCTTTTAATGCAAACTTTATTTTTTCTTATGTGCGACATATTTGATTTTTTTTACCAATGGTGAATTTTTCAATTTTAAATCCAACCATGTATCGCTATTATTATTGTAACAGTTCGTATCCATCAACTCAACGACAATCACCGGTTTATCCTAGGGATCCTTTTTTGAGGATAGTATAGGTCTGGAAGATCACATGGCAAATTCACTTTATAAGTCAACCTGGGGGCATTTTGTGACACGTTTCGAATTGTAAAACACTCTAGTTGGGTTACCACGGTTAGTTAAAAATTATAAAACAATTATTTTGGGTTTGTAACAACAATTGGACGAGTATATATCACGACTTACCTGGAGGAAGTTTCTTCCGCGTATTATATGAAATATACCACTCGTCTAATTAGAGTCCCACCTGGAAATCCACCCTTCGCAATAAATTTTTGGGGTCCGTTGTTTAAGTCTGGGAGTACAAAAGTGTCTTCTTTGGAGTTTAGGCGGCTCTGCCAAATTGTAATGACCAGTGCCGGGCTCCGGCCCGGCGATTGAGAAGCACTGCTTTATATCGCTATTATTGTGGCTTGTACGTAAGTAAAACTTTGATGAATCTAGATTAAAATAATGAGGCACTACAAACGAGTAGTACGATACAACATAAACAAAGGGATGATTGCGTTATTTTAATGACGCTACTAAATTTATTTTCATGAAAATATTAATTTGTGTATAGTTGAGAAGCGCAAAGCGCGGTAAAAAGTTCTATCGGGTATTCGATAACGAAGGTGTATATAAAAAGCGGTTTTGTAGCTATAGATTTTTAGAAATTTACGTTTAATCTACGGTTTAATATTATGGTACATTTAAAAATTTTATAAGCATTGTTTACAAATTTATGTACAATGTAAAACCGTTTTTATAAAAATTAATATAGGAATGGAATTTTTAAATAGTAGAAGAATTCCGAGCGTGAATACATTGTAGATCACTTTTGTTGTCATATAAAATGCTTTAGGTTTTACAGTTTTCCACAAAGCGAGAATGTGATATAATACTAAAAAGGGGGAGCGTTACAATCTCCGATATCATCGTGGTTGTATAGAATTGAATTTGCCTGTGGGCATATAAACCGTCATTTATGCAAATTAACTTTACATTTTTTGCAAATTCTGTTTTGCTCTAAAATTGTTACTTGGGCGCAACTTGGGGTAATTTAATACTAGTTATATTGCACTTAGATCTTATTACTTAGTTATTATACTCGACAAATTTTCGAGACGCCACCGACGTTTTTCACAATCTTAATTTGAATATCTATTTCTTTGCTCACTTTTTTTGACTCATCAGGAAAACCTGTTATTCTTTAAAAAAATTATAATTATGAAAATACGCGACTTCCCGAAAACAACGCGTAGTAAGTTTGTTCGCCAAAACCGTACGGCTGCTCAAAAGGTAGCCAATCTTCGGATTATTTTTTATGCAAATTTCCCTATGCGGCAGTATAAAATTTTTAGTTAACTACAAAGAGAGAAACGTACTTTTGGAATTGCACTTTCAAAAGTATAGGTTAGGTTGACTTCTAAAAAAATATGAATAGCCCCCATCACGCCTTTAGTAAAATACCATTCGCAACAATAACGAACTATGTCAGAGTACGACAGTTAATTTAAACACGTTGAAACGTTTCCTCATTTTCACCAACCTCTACAAAATGTGTAGTAGTGCGACAAGGTAAACTGCATCACGAGTGCGAAAATAGCAGTGCGAGAGCACGAGTGCTACGAAGACGCTCCCCGTACTAGTTTTACTAGCAATTTTTTTTTGATAATGACTTCTTATTGCAAAAGCTTAAAATGAGGCTTGAGCGTTTTAAAATTTATTAGGCCTCAATATGACATTTTTAGAAATGCAATTTTTCATTTATCCATAATTTTAGATCAGAATTTAGATTATAAAGGAATTTGACAATTTGGGAGAGATTAAAATTGTCAGCAAAAAAAAGACGAAATCGATTCAACGCAATACGGTGGTAGTACGATGATACTCTATATAAAATCTACAGTTCGAGTATTTCGTATGACTGCTAGCTGGGACACTCTGTATCAGCATCTGGAAATTACTCTTCGGGCAGATTAATTTATCTTTACGCTTTACCAAATTTTTCCGCTACTGTTATTAATCGTTAATCACCGATGAAAAACAACTCTAAAAAGCTAAACTTTCGCAGCAACCGCAAATGATTTAATTATCGAAAATTTAAATGTTAAAATAGCAACACGATAATTAAATTGCACATAGATGAATAATTAGGGGTCACATACTTTACTGAACATCGCATTTTAATTAACGAACCAAGTTTTTTATATTATTTTATTTAATCCTTTTTTACGTCCACTTCGTATTTTATCGACACCGCAGAAGTAAAATATGATTGATTATGGTTAGGGGGAAGGCGTACTTGGAGCCTCCCTAATAAATTTTGCGAGTTACAAAAGAAAGTCGCTTTCAAGACCAGACGGTTGACTCTCCACAAATTTATGTTTTAGCAAGTAGCTGTCAAAAACAAACCACTAAATGACTGCAATATTCAAAATTTATTAACCAGAGAGACATTTACTTTACATCAATACAATGAACAGTTTTTGATAATCGAAACAAAGGCGGGCGCTCAAATTAAAATTTACAAATAGGTACGGTTGTACTACTGAAGTTGATTAAACGAAATAAAAGTAGTAAATGGGAGTCACAAGCCAGTTAGTAGTTCGGCTTTTCTTTTCTCTTTTGTGTGAAAATTTCATCGTCGTCGACGCAAAATTTTTTTCCAGTTGTGAAATTAACTTCGAAAGTCTTTCCGAGAACAGAGCCAGAGGATCAAATTTTCACAACTTAAAGCCAGCTTCCCATCGCTGATTTTGTCTTACTTATTGGCATTGCCATATTATACAGGATGCTACCTTGCTATAAGAGTGTTTTTTAGCTTACGAACCAAACCTGAACAGCAACTAGAGGGGACTAAATTAGAAGTAAAAGTTATGCGTTCCGAGAAAACTTCGAAAAACTGCAAACTGCTCTTGTTCAAGTTTTTCGCTTATAACTTAAAAACTACGCGTATTTTTAGAAAAGTATTAGTTCTATAGGTACTATAAACTACAATAAATTTTCTAAAAACTATGTTTCTTCAATTTTTTGTCAGGCAAACTGTTTAGGCGCTAGAACGCGTTAAATTTTGCTAAAAATTCTAAACTCGGGTGAATTGGGTGAGTCAACTTAAAAAAACTAATTAAGTGCGAGGGTAATTAATCAATTATGTAAGTATGTAGGTAATTAATTTAATTATTGTGAAAATGAAGCTCACTGCAAGAAATGTGTAGTTTTCGAGTTGCAAGCGAAAAACTAAAAAACAATTTTTTGCCCAATTTTGGAATTTTTGATCAACTTTAAAACGCTCTAACGCCTAAACCATTTGTCTGAAGAAAAACACTTATAACATCTAATTTGTAGGAAATTTGATGTAGTTTATTTTTGGATTAAACATTTGTTTCGAAAAGTACGTAGTTTTTGAGTTGAAGGCGATAAACTATAAATACAATTTTTGGTCCGATTGTGGAATTTTTTATCAACTTCTTTAACGCGCTCTAACGCCTAAACCGTTTGTCTGAAGAAAAACACTTAAAATACATAATTTGTAGGAAATTTGATGTACTTTATTTTTAAATAGAAACATTTTTCTCAAAAATGAATAGTTTTTAAGTTATAAGCACAAGAAACTTTGAAAATAGTTGGATAGTTTCAAGATATAAGCGAAATACTTTCAAAAAAAAGCATTTCTTTAGCAGTTTTCTCAAAACTCATCTTTTTTACGAGGTGACAAAGTTTAAATTCGAATTCAGCACCCCAAAAAACATAAAGAACGATAAAGAAAAGCCCCTACATTTTTTTCTCCGCCGAACTAACGTTTGACTAAACTAATCGACTCTTCAATTTTAGTCTGTCGTAGTAATTACCATTGCTAATACTAGACTCCAAAGTCGTAAACGATAAATAGTCCGTCAAACTTTGAAAGGCTTTCATTATTAACATTTAAACTTTGCAACATTGTATTGTACACAAGTTCCTAACAGGGAATTAATTAGGAAAGACTTAACTAAAAGAGCTTTTAGCGAATTACTTATTTTAAAAATATGCACCTTGAACTCGGTGTTTTCGTTTGTGCTACATTTTGTGTTTTGAGACTTATGACTTATGTAAATAATCTTCACTTGAAATAAGAACATTGTCGTCGATGTTTTCAACTTCCCCAATATCATTAAGAGCAGTGTACTTTTTGATTAAAAAACAACGCTCTATGCGTTGCATGGCTGACTCTTTCATTTTCATTTTTAGTATTGTGGTACTGTACCATTCAAAATAAGTGTTTCTGTTTAGTCGTAATAAATGTGTGACCCCTTTTACAACATTTGAATATTATCTTTTTAATTGTTTTGTGAATGCCCGTTCAATTTACTACACTCGACATTAATTTCTTAAACCATCTGAGCTTTTGGGCTTTAAGTGCTTTTTAATATTCTGCCGGAGTTCTTCTTTGTTAGGAAATTAATAATAGATTTATAGCTATCGATTGAGAATGCTTTAAAATATCTACACTTAGTAGGTAAGTATTAATTAATACTATTACCTATACATATATTGGTTTTGGTTCAATGGTATCCCCTAAAGTTTAATTCGTGTCAAATCAATTACGTACAACATGGTCAAAAATCCGTTGGCTTTTTAAACATTTTGTTTGGAAATTAGTCGAGGCTTCAGAACTGCTCTCATATCGGATCTGGGCCTGTAAAACATAAGTGCAAGTGCCTTCGATTAAAAAAACTTTTAGGAACAGAACACATAAGAACATTAAACATACCGTTTGTTGGTTTAGATTTGAGACTAATGCCGATGAAATTTAAATTTAAAACACTTTACAAAAACCTTTAACAGCCCAGTTTCGTTCCTCTAGTAAATTAAATTGTTTAACAAAATAAATGCGGAATTAGCAAATATAGTTTTTGAAATTTAAATTTGAACATGTCTTACTCTTTATTTTAAAGCAATCGAAATGTGTACAGCGTGCAGTGCACGCACTCATTATTTGCAGACGGTAGCAAAAACGTGCAAAGTACAATGGAGCCGGTATAAACAAGTGGTCTTCACAATATTGAAGGGTTTTCCTGTGCATCCTTTACATCGATGTCGGATTTGCATTCTTAATAGACCGTAGACGTAATATTCGATAAAAGCAGATGACTCCTTCTTGGGTAGCTCTCGAGTCTACTTCGAGGATATAACCACTTCAACTTGATACTCTCTTAAACTTACCATTCCACGCTATCTCTGAGTTCGAGTACGGTGTACTACAAAATTTTCAAAGTGGTTTCTGTGATAATACAAATGCTTTTTTTGGTAAATTCAAAATGTATTTGTGCGTCACTTCGTATAAATTTCCCTTAAAACTTTCTTGACTGTTATGTAGCAGCTTGTATTTCGTAAAAAAGTTCTAATTAAATTTTAAATTGACATTTTTCCTAAAACTGTGGCACTTTAGTTGTTCGAGCTCTGAACCGAAACTGAAAGACAAACTTTGTACGAAGAAAACAACAAGTTAGCTTTGAAGGTTTGAACAATAAGTGGTGGCACGGA
This sequence comes from Malthinus flaveolus, assembly GCA_950108345.1. NCBI lineage: Eukaryota > Metazoa > Arthropoda > Insecta > Coleoptera > Cantharidae > Malthinus > Malthinus flaveolus. The sequence goes on from OX467286.1 coordinate 1,268,609, forward strand.
GAAAATTTAGAAACGACAATTGAAAAGAAATATCGCACAAGTTCTAAAATTTCAAAAAACGTATTTAAATCATCATTTCGGACTTATCTCATTCTCGGCTAAATGGCTTCCTTCAATATTCAAAAACTGTTTTATAGTAGGCATGTATTTTTTTAAATGATAAAATAGGTTTTACTCAAAAAAGTACAAAAACCTCAAAAAATCAAAGTTGATGTTTCCGGTAAAACCTGAGTGGTGCAATCACTTTCTTACAGTGCACAAACTCGAAATTTCTTTTCTTTTATTTTATCACGTCACCCAGTATATTTTTAATCTGCCGTTATTACTGTTGGAATTACTATTATATCGTTAATCTATTCATTACGTGTTAATGCAAAATTTGCAATTGTGATTGTCACGTTTAAAATTTTGACCTTTTCCAACTATAGGCGGCATATGCCCACACTCGATGATTAATGTACGTATCAAATATTGGAGCAGGCAGGCGGGCCACTGACCATTTTGCATCTGTTCAAGTCACATGTCAATTCATAATAAATTAGATATTAATTAAACTCTAATTAATTATAAATATTTATAGCAGAGTGAAAATTATGTAATTGCTGTATTATCAATCATTTTCTTTAGAAAAGAAAAAGTTTAGCGGCACTAAAGAGTACCGTTCGTTTATTACGGAAGCGAGCCTCACTTAATGAGTGCAGGTCCCTCTGTTTTCCTGTATCGATGATGGGCGCTTATTATCTACCAGCTCCTCTCCAACTCCGATTATACTACGTCTTCGTTGATTCTTGAATACGTCCTCGTGTAATTGTGTATATTGTGTTTGATTGACTAAACCGACTCTCTTGCACTGTAACTCTCACTGTATGAATACTTTATCTAAGAGATTTATCACCTAACCTAGGAGGCTAAATTAATAAGTGCATGTCGTTACAGAACGCTCTGAAAAATTATTTAGCACCTCTTATCTCTTATGTCTAAACAGTAGTTTTTCTGCAACTAAAAATGGTTACGCAGGATTTTCAGAAACTCTTTACTCCACAGCTGACAGCTCTGAACCAAATTTTCAATGGTTCGTTAATTTGTTAAAAGTCGTGGGAGCAATCACAGAAATAGATTAAAGGTTTTCAGGAATAAATTGTATAGCTTTCTTTCCTTTTTTGCCGCTTCTTCTAATTTGCTTTACAAGAGGGCTGTGGCCCCTTATAATATGAGACGAATAGTCTCTTAACTGGTAGTTAAGTGAGTCTTTCCCTAAGATAAATCCTTGGGTTCGGGTTCTGGGTCCAAATTATAGATTAGTTCAGTATGCAGGTCTTAAGCGTCATTTTCAGATGCGAGAAATGTCAGAGAGCCTGTCAGTTATAAATTTAGTTTAATGTTAACTAAACTGTAAGTGCGAGAAAACTCTAGAAAATTTAGCAAATTGCATTGTAAGCGACTTCTTCAAGACTTCCCATGACTTTCTCTCACTTACAGTCCAGTTTACATTAAGCGTTTCTACCTCTCTCTCTCTCTCCTCTTTCTGCAATTTCTCACAGAAGATTTTGCGCATGTGAAGAAGATGTCTTTAAGCCTCGTTTTACTGTAAACAATGCTATAAACAGTATTGCAAGCGACTTCTGCAATACTTCCACGAGTTTTCTCGCACTTACAGTCAATTTTACATTAAGCGTTTCTCCCCCCCCCCTCTCTTCCCCCCTCTCTTCCTGCAATTTCTCGCAGAATATTTCCCCCATGTGAAGAAGAAACCTTTAGGCCTCGTTTTACTGTAGGCAAGAGCGTAAACAGTAGGTATTTCAAGTGACTTCTGCCAGACTTTCTCGAGTTTTCTCGCACTTACAGTAAGTTTACATGCTGTAGCTCTATCTGGCAGTCTTTGACATTTGACGAGCAACATTTATCACATGTGAAAACGACGCCTAAGTCTGATTACATGGTTATCTGACTGTATACCTATTTGTACATATACGAGTATCTGGTTGTATATCATTGTACTGTATGTTTATCTGTATATCTGACTGACTAACATCGGACTCTCTGAGTATCGACTATCTTACTGTGTGACTGTCTGATTTTCTGACTTTATGGATAAGTACTGGATAATATAATCGACTGTGTCTCAGATTTTGACCATCAGTAGACCCGAGTAGTGTTCTATCCAGTATCCAGCTACCTGACTATCATCTAATGTAGTCTCGACTACCTGACTGTTTGACAAGCTTCCTGTTTAAATATCTAGATTCTTTACAGTTTTACTGTTCAATAGTCTGAACGTTTTAAAGGCTTTAAAATTAATTTGGTAAACTCCAAATAACCAACTATCGATTTTAATTAGAGAAGCCGCACACAATAGCATTTTAACAAAAATTAATAATCAAATTTTGTCTTTTGTTGTCTGCACTAAATGGAATGCATTACATTAATGTAGTTTACAATAATTCGTGAATAGATGAGATTGCTTCTAAACGAGGCGCAGTCGTGACCAAAGCTTTTATTCATCTCGTTGTGTTGACTATTGATTTCGTACTGGCGTAACTGTATCATTAATTTTTCAAAAACTAAAATAAATTGAGACCATTAGTATTATGAATTTACTGTTTACTCAAATATTTTTTTACAAATTTGCATTGTTTTCCATTAAATCCCCGGTTTTCCCGAGTCAGATTAGAACATTTTTTCAGAAATATCTAGGACGTTTAATAGTGCGCTCGGGCTTAGTTCATTCACTGAAATTTGTATTTTTATATTTTATATATATCATACAACAAACACTTCTTTTGGAACAAACAAGCCGATTGTTCTATTAAAATAGTCGTAAATTCGCTAATTTCTAGTTTAGGTAAGATTTTAACTACAACTCCAAAAAGGATTTACTTAAACCAAAACTTTATGGCTTTAGAGATACTTTATTGTTCTTAGACTTCTTACCCGAGGGAGTAATTATTTTCAAAGCTTCTCGCAAACTATGACTTACATTTTTTAGATAAAGTCGAAATCTTTTCTAAACCAACTTTATGCGACCAAATGAAATAATGCAAACATAGTCTTATTGCTTTTAATCTTTACAAAATTTCTTTCGAGCTGACAGGGCACGTCTAAATGTAAAATCTTGTACGATACGCCGATGTGGGTACAAAGTTTTTACTTTGTTAAGATTGCGCCACCTGAGACAAAAAATATATACTTCCTTAGAAGCTTCTTTAAATTTAGGATTAAGTAAGGCTTAGGTAGTTGTAAGGGTTTTTGTAAATTTATAATATTTTTATTATAATTTAGGTATAAATTGCAGTCGTAAATAACAAACATCGTGGAAATAAATACAAGTACAAAGCCTTCCCTTAAGGGGTCTTTACCGCGTACAAAAATTGCAAATCTCAAAAAATGTTCGTAAAAGTCGGTAGAACAACTTTTAGAAAAATAAATTAAATTTCAATATTAATTGCCGAATTAGCCTAAACGAGCTTAACTTCGATTGTAGAAAGTACGTCACGTTTGAGAGATATTCCTGCATATTCTCATTTTCCCAAACGTGACGTAGTTTCCTCGCATATATTTCACTACTCGCATTCTTTGTTTTACTACCGTAAAATGTTACTACGAAAATGTAATTATTACTAAATCTTAAAACTTAAAGTAATCTATTATATTCAACAAAACTCACAGGTGAGAGCTACGGCGACCGAAATTAATTTTGCTCGCAATTGTAATTTATTCTTTGCGATACGTACGTACACACCACATTTTTGTACTTTATGAATATTTGATAATGTTAATGGTGAGCCTAGGATTACTTTGAAGCTTCGCACTTTTAGGTGGTTTATTAATTTAATTATTTCAAATTGTTTATAGCTCCTGGACAAAATGAATGTCCTATTATGTTTTTTAACCTCGACGATTTAAATTGAAATTCTCAATTAATGGGACTTTTCCCCCAAAAATTCAATTTCCAACAGATTTGCCTTTTAATTTTTTTCGTCAAACAAACAGTTGAGGTAGTAGAGCGCGTTAAAGTTTAGGGTATACCGGACGTAGCGTGTGCCCGGGAGGTAGAACGCCAAAATCCTAAAATACAAAATATTTAATTTTGACCGATGCAGGATGAAAGAGCATTGCAAATAAGTAGATAATAAAACCGGCCTCTTAAAGGTGGCAGCATTAATTTGGGGTCGGCTCGAGGAGGATGGGTTTTTACTCTTTTTTCAGTTTTCCGCTTATAACTTCAAAACTACATATTTTTTGAGAAAAGTGCATTTATGTAAAAGTAAACTACGTAAAATTGCCTACCAACTGTATTCGAAAGATTTTTTTCCCAGACTATACAGCTTAGGTTCTAGAGCGCGTTAAAGTTTGACAACAATTTCCAAAAAACTGTTCTTTTAGTTTATTGGTTATAACTCAAAAACGACGCACTTTTAGTTAATAGTGTTTTTATACAAAAATAAAGTAAATTTAATTTTCTACAAATTATGTTTCTTAGATTTTTTTCGTCAAACGTATAGTTTAGGTGCTAGAGCGCGTTGAAGTAAGTAAAGGTGATTTTTGTTATAGTATAGGGTGTTATATTAAAAGTGTTTATACCAAAAAACATTGCTTACCACTACCACCCAGCACAAAATTTCTGGATGAACGTGAAATTTGCTCAACGTCTGTAGCAAAGGGTAGGAGAAAAAATTGGAAGTTGCTACATCTGCCCAAGAATCGTTTTTAAATGTGGCTTCGTTATGTTTTGGGGTTGGGGGGTAGATTCACTTTCGTCCTATCACCTGTACTCCTAAGACGCGATGGTACCGTCTCAAAATTTAAGGAAAATAATTAAGGATTGTTTTATAAAGTAAGAAAAAATCTAAGATAAGCTCTTATAATTAATAGAACTTAGTTTCTAAAGCAACAATTAATTCAAACATTTCCTTGTTAAAAAAGAAATCCTTAAATCTTTTTTTTGCAGCTGGTCTCTGAATTTCAGGTTTAAAACTCTTAAATTATAGTCTTTAATTACGTTGATTAATGAAGCTTTTCTTTAATAGAAGTGCAATTACAAATTTATTTTTAAAATATTCAAAAAGTGCCCTTTATTTTCGAGACTAATAGCGACGATACGTATAAGGAAATTATTAAAATCGTCAGAAACAAAGTTTAATTTAATTTAATTTAATACTCGTATATCGTTAATTAATTTAATTGTAAAGAGTAAAGATGACAGATTTTGTTCTACCACAAAAGCGAGTTAAATTAATCGTCGTCGTCGGTGGCGTTCCATCTTAACACCTCAAACTCCAAAGAACCCAACAACAGACTACGACCTATGAGAAGAACAAAATGCCATTTTTGCATGAAAATTAACCTTTAATTTTAGATAACAATTTTTTTACAGTTGAAGGGAACTTGATTAACAGTCTTTAAATTCTTTACTCTGCAAAAAAAGCTCAAGAGTTTGTAGTTGAACTTCGTAAAAAAATTACATTAGTGAGGTCAATAATAAAAGAACAAGAAATCTGCGTGGTTCATGATGCGATTAGCTCTTACAAGGTTTCAGCTCAGTTAGATATTTCGCTTAAATTTTATGCTTTTGTACGTCGTAACTACATTTTTTTATCCTAATGGAGTTTTTACGAGACAAAAGCTCGGAATTAGTAACAAAAAAGTCGATAATTTATTTACGACTCGCGCTCTTTTCTTAATTATTTTTGAGATTAAAAAAATAAATATTGTCGTATTATCGTAGCAATCGTACATACATATAGGGCACTTTAATTTGTTAGTCTGGCTGTGTACCAAAATTAATATTGCTGTCTCGGGAAATGCCTGGAAGCAGGAGCAATTCATACAAACTAAACGTTATAGAAATCTTAGAGGTACATATCGACGAAATCAAAAAAAAGTTCGATGACATCTAATTCAAAAAGTTTATATAAACGTAAATATAGGATAAAAGTAATGTAATAGTTAGATATTAGGTATAAAAATAACTTTATCGTTAAATGTTCCAATTTTATAAAATACAATTGGACGAAATCTAATTTTATCAATCGACGATTGATCGAAAAGGACAATTTAAGGATAATACGATTTGGAGCTAAATGCAGCAGTTTATTCTGGGAGACCTACATTATTTATTCATTTACGCTTCTATCATTGCATAATCTCTTCGATTTCTACAGACAAGCGGTTTAAGCACTAGAGTGCGTTAGAGTTTGCCAAAAATACCAAATTTGGCAAAAAAAACTGTTTTCTTAGTATATCACTTATAACTCGAAAAGTACGCACTTTTAGGAAGGTGTTTTTATTCAAAAATAAAGTAAATTAAATTTCCTACATATTATGTCTTCTAGGTTTTTTACGTCGGGCTTTAGGTTAAGCGCCAGAGGGCGTTGAAGTTTAGTGTATATCGGACTCTAGCCGATTTTGGAAGATTTTTTTGTTAAATTTTAAAGTGCTTTAGCGCCGAAACCGCTAGTCTGTAGAAAAAAACCTAAGAGGTATAATTTGCAGAAAACTTGATGTAGTTTGTTTTTATATAAGGGCCATTTTATTAAAAAGTGCGTAGTTTTTAAGTTATAAGCGAAAAACTGAAAAAATATCATTAACTCCCGAGTCTCAAGTCGACCCCAAATTAATGCTGCCAATTTGATGCGTTTTTTAATCATAATAAGTTCTTCGACCTGACTCGCCCTGTGCAGAAGTAAGCATCGATGAATATCGACAATGAAACCATGAGACGGATGGAATAGGTCACTAAAGCAACAAAAGACAACAAAACAAAACAAAAGAACGATAACAGATCAATAGAGGCAAATAGTGAAAATACTTATTGAAAACGTTTCAAACGTCACACGTCAGCTCATTTCTTTATATACAATAAGTCTGTTAGTCTATCTGTCGTGGATTTATGTATATATCGTTGTTTGCCTGTTCAACATATTTTTTTTCCTATCTGTACGTTTGCCTGTGGGTATGATAGCTTTCACAGTAAGATATCTAAACAATCCGCGTTCGCATTTTTGAAGTCATTTTCAACCAAAACTTTTCAAAAATCAACCTTTTGAAAAGATTTTAACTGTTTTTGATGTTCTCGACGCCAAATTTAAATATTACTCGCGAAAATAAATTTTCACGAAAAATATATGAAAGTATTGGAGTGTGTTTAAATAAAAATAAATTAGGGTCGCAAAACGTATCGAGATTTTATATTACCCACTAATGCTTATCGCCCCTTACGACGGTGGTATTAATGATTTTCAAACAAATTTCAAATTGTGTTATTGAGTGGAAAGCGGGGCGATAAGAATACAATAGGAACTGTGCCGGTCATCAATTACTAATATTTTCCTACGAAATAGCATCTCTTTTGTTCATTTTCGCTAATGACTTATTGAGCGTTACAGATAGGTATAGTATAAACACATCGGCGTCATTATCATCGCTGATGAGGGTTAGTCGACTTTTTAGCCATTACTCCACCGGTTCCTGCTTGTAATTGGGAAAAATTTCCCATCCACATTTTTTTTAGAATTAGAACTTGACGAAACATAGTGTGATTAATCTTTTTGAATTGCTAAGACATTTTCCTTCAAAGTTAACTGAAATAGAGCATAAAGGTACTAATATAAGAGATTTCCTGCAGTTGGTGAAAAAGCCGGAAGCACTTGAACCGTCACCATCAGTCGGCATAACCTGGTCGTAAGAAGAAATATATTTTATATCATCGCCACTCGTTTAAAACTCAATTATCTTGTTTTAACGTTAGTGCAGTAATTTGTAGGTAGGTTACTGAGACTTCGAAGCTCATCAACGCGATGTAATGTTTTCGAGAGTGTCGTTTTCGTGTAAGAAGTGTCAGCCAAACAGCAAAATTCTTACTTACATTAAAGTATTGGTGTAATAATAAGACGAAGAGTCTCAGTTTCAAGTGACGAACCGTACGAGTTTATCGTGGAATAATTTAATTAAAAAATTTTTTAAGCCTCGTTTTTTAGTGTAGGCGATTTTAGTAAAACGCTTCAAACGCTTTTTGAGCTTAACATCAAAATTAAATTTTTTAGAAACATGTCCCAATATTCATTGAATTATTAATATTATTATAAGAAATCTTTTTGGAAAAACCATTAGATTGTGTATGATAAAAAAATTATAAAATATCTTGCAACATTCCGGAATTTTATTTTTCTTTGTAAAGAGATCGATCTAAAAACCAAAAGTTCAGGAAAAGAAAAAGAAACAATCAATTTTGAATAGCAAAAATATTTCCACCACTTCCGCTTTGAAGGGAAACGATATCAACTTTGATTTTTAAAATTGAACACCCTGCATAATATTTTACTTTTTTTCTTATTCAGAAAGTTGTTTCGAATTTATTTTTTCATTTTCAAAGAAGGATGTTTGCTGAAAATATGTTTATACAAGATTGCTTCGTTCTGCGTTAAATTCTCTACAAAAAAGGTTCAATTAGTTTTTGTTCCATTAGTAACCCCTAACCCCTAAAAAGTTAAACTCCTTGAAAGACGTATTGTAGTAGAACATTTTTTATGATGTATTTTTTATTAATTTTCCAAAAAAACTAAGGCTGTCCTGCTAAACTAAAAGCAGAAAAAGGAATAAGGTGGGTTAGTTTTAGTTTTTCTAGTTTATCGCTTGTAAGTCGAAAATTGCGCACTTTTCGAGAAAAGTGTTCTTATACAAAATTTAGAGTACATTAAATTTCCTACAAATGAAGTCACTTATATTTTTACGTCAGACGAAAGGTTTAGGGTAGCTCAAGAAAGGCCGGTTTTTGAAGGTTAAACTAAAAACTAAACCATAGGGTACATGAAAAATGGATAAGTACAGTACCACAAAATTTCATTTTTCAGTAGGTGGTGGTCGACACGTATAAGCTGAGGAATATTCGTGCCTGGCAGGGTTCCCGACTCTAAGCTTCAACTCAAGCTCTATCGCCTTACCTAAACCCTTCGTTTGACAAAAAAAACCTAAGCAACTTAATTTGTGGGAAATTTAATGTACCTACTTTATTTTTGTATAAAAACATATTATGTCTGTAAAGTGCGTAGTTTTCGAGTTATAAGCGATAAACTAAGAGAGCAGTTTTGTGACCGATTTTGGAATTTTGGGGAAACTTTAACGCGCTCTAGCGCCTAAACCGCTCATCTGACCAAATAACTAAAGAGGTCTAATTTGTAAGAAATTGAATATACTTTATTTTTATATAAGAACACTTTTATAAATAATGTTCCCCTAGCCCCTAACTTTTACATTTTTAGAAAGCTATAAATTAGGCCGTGATTACGTGATTAGGGACGGTAATATTGACTTAGTTAATCCGACCCCATTATTTATCTAAAACATTTATTGGAAATTTTAACTTCGATAGATAGTCCTCAATAGTCATGGCAAAAGATGCAAAATCTCTTTACGGACATCGGTCAAAGAGTCTCCTGAAACGTTTTTCTGTGTTTAGCCTCAATTTCTTTTTTAATGTACTCGTATATCTCTGTAGCAGGCTACACTATACTAGTATTTATTAGTCTTATAGACACTTTTCTTTCTATATCGTCACCCCTTTGTAGTTTGAATTTAGTAGCTTATATAGGTATGTGAAGTGTGAAGTCATCACCCTATCTTGAGCATGGTAGAGTTTATGAACGTTTGACGCCTTCTTAAACTGTTTCGTCGTTACTTCTTCGGGGAAGCTTTTTAGCTCTTAACAGGGGATCGTACGAGAAATCAGATTTAAACACCCGAACTTTTTTAGTTTTTGTGGCAATATCATGAAGACGTGGACGACGCTTATATAAAGCCGTAAACTTAGCTATGGTTTATGGCACAACCAAGTCTTATTATTTTTAACTGTACCTACTCTTGTTGTAGTACTCTGTTGTACTCTTGTAACCAAAAATAGCAGTGAATATAGTAAGTATTTAATTATATAAGAGAGAATGGGTAGCTGGAAACATTGATTGTGCTAAACTCTGCTAATACCAAACCGTCGTCGCACGGAAGCGAATCTTATTAGGAAGTTTCTTTAGCTTCGTTTCATTCAATTTATGATCTATCGAAAATGCGCTGGAGGCTGTATCGTCGAAAGTAGTTTTAATAAAGTTATAAAGTTTGAAATTAATGATATTATTGTTTATGTTGCCTCTACGACTCTATGTACTAATAGGCATTTTAATAACACTCAACCAGTTTTGGTAATATAATGTTGTATCCGACGTATACGGTCTCTTTTGAAAACTTCCAAGCCTCTATTTCGTAAGAGCTTTTGTTAAAACTTAATGATCTTTAAATTCCTAAACTAAAGAAACGCAAGCCATTACGTACTGTTTTCGAGCACGTAAAAGTAAATATCAATTTGGCAGTCAAAAACGTTATGCAAAATAAATATTAGTTTTCTATGATTTATTCCGACAAAATTACAAATCGCGGAACACTCGAAACAAAACGATTTCTTTTCTTTCCGGTTGTCAACTCTTTCGCATGGACTATTTTTGTAGATGGATTGCTTAGCGGTTGTGCAAGGGGGCGGCTGTCACAGACATCTACCGTACCAGCGTACTACAAGGATCGCCAACGACACGGAAAGTCGAAAAAAAAGCTAAAAACATCTTAAAACTACAAAAGATGAAAAATATCAAGCGCTTTTCTTCTTCTGTTTCCGACAACTTGATATTTCATCTGTAACGGGTCAACGATTAACTTTTTTTTTGTTAATTACCCACACTCGTTATTTTTAATTATGAAAAAAATTAAGGAGATTGTATTTATGTAACGCGATTAGTACTTGTCTTAAATCTCACTATATGGACGGCAAAAATAGTAAATTCAACCGACAGCGGTTGAGCTGATTGATCGGCATTCGGCACTTTGGCTTCTTTCCTATAGGTGTTACTGGTCCTGACAGTACCGAGAAATTATTTAATCCACAATTGTTTGTATTGGACAGAACTGCACGTCTCGTCGCCCTAAAATGATAGATATTGCCAGATGTGCCAATTTTTCAAATAGATCAGTTGTAGGTTAACATTATTATAAAGAAGAAATACAGGCCCACAAGTAACAGATAGGCACAGTTAATTTCTTAATAAATATAGTAAATATATATATAATATATATAATAAATAAGCACTTAATAAATATATCGATCTCAAAATTTTGAGCTTTAGTTTTGGTGTTTTTATGAGCCAATTTTCTTACCTGAGTTTATCAAATTCCGCTGCTTCAGAGCTCCTAACAAGAGCATAAACATATAAAAATACTCTGTGGAAACCAAACAAAAATTACTTTTTTGTCTTGGCTACTGCTTTATAAGACGGTAGTACTTACAGTCATAAGTCACGGCTCTAAAATTAAAACAAGTCACTTTTTTCTATTCTTCCACCGCGTTGATTGTATTCAGACAGCCTAAAACTGTTTCAGTCTGTTTTAAGAGCCTTGCGGGGATTTGCCGGTCGTTGACAATTTTAGTGACGACTTGGTAATTCAGTGCTTACAGTCATGAGCCATGGCTCTCGAATCCGAACAAAAACGACTTTTTTCTATACTTCTACCGTGTTGAGTGTACCCAGACAACCTCAAATTAATTTTGAGTCGGTTTTAGAGTCCTGTAGTGCTTTCACGACCATCTGACTGTTTTAGCAACAGCTTAGTAAATTAGCGCTTACAGTCATGAGTTGTAGTTTAAATGCCGGTTTGTCTGTCTACTGTAGAGCATTATTTTAATAAAGAACTACGGTTATGTTTATGTAACTCGAACAGCTCAAATTCTACAAATTGTATATTTCTATGCAATCAATAACTGCTGCTACTATCTCCATGAGAACATTGTTTGAAAACATTTAAAGCGAAGACAAGTGGAGTAATAATAAAAATTCATTTTCTTTATTATTGTCAGTATCAATAAAGTGTATACCTACCACAGTGCCTAATGGACAGATGAAAACGTCTACTTATTTTTTGTGGCATTTGCAAATTGTGGTAGTTTTTTAAACTTTAATCCAAATTCAAAGCGACTACTTCCATAAAAATGCAAAACGATTAATTGCGAATATCTTTAGGTAACAAATTTGAACAGTGGATATGGATAGTATTTACTATCGTTCATTAAATTTCAACGGGGTTGTTAATGACTGCATAATATGGCGTTTATCTATTAGTACGCGTTTAAACTCATTAAACCTCTTAATTTATGAATCAAATTCATTATGCTCATCATAAAGTATGGTCTCCAAACTCCTGATAATTTATATGGACACTGCTATGCAACAGCAATGGTAGCTCTCTTAAAAAACTATTGTTTATTGTATATTGTGTGCATTACCCTTTACGAGAGCTCTTGGAGAAAATCAATTCTTTTGTCGTTTATTTTATTAGTTTCTCAACATCAACATCAGTTAAGAATTGTTTTTCGCTATTCTGTGAAGGCACCGTATTAGACTGTAGAAAACAAAAAGTGTCTTGTGTGAATGAATAATGACAAAATAACGTCTGAAATACAAATAATGCAAACCACAAATACAATTACTGAAGAAAGGACATTGTTATATCTGAATGGCAAATTATAGGAATTCTTTAAATGAAAGTTTATAATAAAATTCTGTCTAAATCGGCACATTTCTCACAGAAAATGACTACTCTAAATAGTCAAACCACTTCACATTTTACTGGAAATTATACGAGTACACCTACTAGTCCGTTCTCAAATATACATCCGTGGGATCCTAGAAGAAGCAAGCGTGGCATTGGTACCTTGTCTATTACGTAGGCCTAATGATATATTGAAATTTTGGACCTCGACAGACCTCCGGATCTTTGTCAAAAATCTAAGAAACAGCGAAATTTTAAAAACTTTTTTAGTTTCTGTCAATTTTAACCCCGAAGGATTAATTTTTCATCAAAGATAGTTTAATACTTTTTAAAAGCAGACTAAAATTTTTACAATTTGAGAATAGATTGGTTTCTATAAACAAATTTTTCCTATTTTGTTATTTTTAGCGATACAGTGATTCGGATTATTGACCTTGCACAAAATGCAGAAGTTATGATTTTTTGATATGTCTTATATGATGAAGATGTAATGATAAATCCACGTTCAGGTCTTCGGTGGATCTCCGGATCTTGATCAAATATTTAAAAATATATAATACGATTTAGTATTTTAATTTTGTTTTCCTTTTACGGAGAGTAGCTGTATCAGATTTATAACTGCTTCGTCTTCATCAAGCAGTTATATACGATTTAGTTTTGCTTTACTTTTAGATATTTGACAAAGATCCGGAGATCCGCCAAAGACCAAAACTTGAATTTATCATTAGGCCCCCGTCACATAGAACATACCAAAAAATTATAACTACTCCATTTGCTGATAGGTAAATAATACGAACCCCCCCCAAAATCTAAAACTAAAACGTATATTATCTAGATCCGGATTATTTACCTTACATTAAATGGGGTAGTTATGATTTTTTGGTATGTTGTACATGATGAAGTCTAAGGATAAATCCAAGTTCTTGTTCTCGATGGAACTCCGGATGTTTCTCAAAAATTCAAAACAACAGCAGATCTAAATCGTATATTTTTGAAGATTTGACAAAGATCCGGAGATCCGCAAAGGTCAAAAACTTAGATTTGTCATTAGACCTTCATCATGTACAACATACCAGAAAATCTTAACTACCCTATTTGATACAAGGTGCATAATCCAGATCTTTGTCAAAAGCTGTATCGCCAAAATGTGATAAAATTGCAAACTTTTGTACACTTGTATCTGAGATACTATTAGGTTTGCAGAGACCATCCTAATCTCAAATGGTAGACAATTTTGTCTATTTAAAAAAGTATTCAACTATCTTTGCCACCAAATTAATCTTTCGCGGTCAAAATTCACAGTCACTGAAAAAAGGTGTAAAATTTAGCAGTTTCTTAGATTTTTGACAAAGATCCGGAGGTCTGTCGAGGTGAAAAACTTGGATTTATCATTAGGCCTCCGTAATAGACAAGATGCCAAAAATTGAAACTGCTAAAATAAATTGGAAAGTATTTGAGGTCTTGGCCATTTTGTTTCTCGCGTGCAGCACTCAACCGCATCACTTTCGAGAGTGCCAACATCAAAATTATGTTTTTCCAAGGTCAAACAAAGAGATTGAGACTAGTGTCACACTTGCTTCATCAATAGCCCACGAGTGCCTGTTTTTGCACAATTGCAAAAGACCAGTCCTCTTTTTGAGGAAACGGTTAATCCTACATAAAAATTTATAATAACCTTTTTTATGTAGAATTGATGTATAAATATTTTTTGTATAGAACTTTTTTTTGTAATCCCAATAGATAAATTGAAAAGTGTTGCGATGTTGGCCATTTTCTTTCGCACACAGCACTCGAACGCATAATTTTCAAGGCCAACATCGAAATTATGTTACTCCAAGGTCAAACAAAGCGATTGAGACTAGTGCCACACTTGCTTCATCAAGGATCCCACGGGAACCTGTTTTTGTACACTTGAAAACGGACTATACACCAACTTTTATTTTTTAAATGTAGCACTTTTTAGGATATTTGTACTTTTTTGATTCAGGAAGTGATTAGGTATTAAAAAAGATCGTAATCGTTTCAACAAGAAAAACTATTATTTGGGCCGTTTAAGATTTAATCGTTTTTCTTGGCCACAGCGCAATTATATTTAAATCGTGTAATCTTTTGTTTTAATAATTTAACTAAACAAAGACGAAGTGTCTCTAAAGTTTTAATGTTATCTTAAAGACGGAAATTAAAGCAGGAGTCTTTAAAAATTTTCTCTCAAGTTATTTGCTCATGTTGCTCATTCTGTTGCCACCCGGTATATGGCTTCCAAAAGAAGAATTTCATAAGTGGGTATTAGCTAATGATAATGACCTTTACCCTAAAAGTTAAATACAGTTCTTGGATAAAACAAACCATCAGACTCGATCAAATCTGATCTAGCCAATCACGACGCATAGTTCGTTCCGTTTATTTCGCCGTAATCTCACCTTGCACATGCACTTGTGTTTGCACTCGAAAGAGTCGTTTATTTTCCCGAGTAGTTAGTTGATGCATCAAAGTGCCATGCAATTTGCAATAACTTTTACGTACCTACCTACTTTTTGATTTATTTCTTTGTGTCGCAAATTTTTCGAGCTCACTATAGTTAGCGACATCGCGCCATGTTAGAAATAATGCTAAGTAGCGCACGCTGAGGTGTACAGGAAAGTTTGAAATCGTTTATTTTTTTTATTTTATTTACTACGTGCTAGTGATCGAACAAGTCGCCTATTCTATTTTGAAACAGTTCACTCACTGTGGTGAAAATCCTTTGAAGAATTAATTTGCTTCTCCGAGCGTAAAAATAGCGCTTAACACATGAATAATTAGATAGCTATCGCAAGACTTCGAATTATTAATGCCTACCTAACTGCAATTTTGATTTCGAAGTTCAAAATTCCTTTTTGAAAGTTGTGAAAATTTTCCGAGTTTAAAATTCCAAGATAAATTAAAAGTACCTACCACTCATTACACGAACGGTTAAAAAACACGCATTTAAACTGTGCCAATTTGGCACTTCAACTATTTCAAATTGATATAAGCAAACACGCGCAAAAAATTTTTACTTCAGAGTAGGTATAAGTACTTCTGATTATAAAGCGCTGACTGGAAAAAAGTCAAGTTATTAGAGTTGGTACAATATGCATTTTTTTAAATCTCTTGCTCTTTTGTTCCCTTATTTTAATTTTCAGTTTTGCTGATGTAATAGAAAAACTTTATACGCTTTTCCACGTTGACTGTTGACTAAACGTAATTACCCGCCCGGTCTTTTCGCGCACTTGGATGTGTCGACTACATACACAGACAGTCGTCGACAACTTGATGACAAAATTTACTGTTATTAGTGAGCAGGAAAATCTTTATTACAAATTGCGCTACATGTTTTCCCTTCGCTACTAAAATGAACAATACTTTTTTTCTCGCCCCATTTAATTTAACGAGAGCGTAATTAAATCAATTGTTTAAAAAATTTATAAAGCGTCAGTAGTCTGTAGATAGCTTAGTGCAGTAGCATACTGTCAAATTGTCAAATTATTAGGTTTTTCACGTAATTTTCTCTAAATTGGTTAGTATTGAGTAATGTATAGTTTCTTGGTAATTTTTAGAATAAAGTTTCTTTTAAATTTGTTTAAAGTGATCCCGTAGTTTATTAGAATTTTGAGTCAAATTCCTCACCATGCCCAAACGAAGATACGCCATGTAAGTTTACACCTCAAATTGTTACTTTAATTTTTAATAAGTATTAAAGGGGTGTTTTAAAGTAGGTACTTTGCTAGTTGCAAGTATTTAGAAATCTTTCAGTAACATTTTATCCTAGAAATTGTTTATTTTTAGTTCTAGCTTCCAGTGCAGGCTTCTGACTCTTAATTTTTTTTTAATAAATTAATATTGAGAGTAATCAATATTATAATTCGAAAGAGCAAACTCTTACCTTTTATCTTAAGGACCTTTTATCTTTAAGACAAAAAAAGATTTTCTAATTTGCCGGTAGTAGAGCAATTTGGAGTTTCAAAATTTATTACCGACTAAAAAGTTACAAAAATTCAAATTAGGCTTAAAAACCATTTCTAAATATTTAGGACTTACGAAACATCCTGCATGATAGTAGTGGAAATTGGATTTTAAGTTAAGTAATTGGAATCATTTTTTCTAAATTTTTTGCTTTTTTTGTTCAATAAGAAATAAATTCTTAAACCCAATTTCTAATCCATTGTTGAATAATTTTCCTCCGCATTTGAAACTAAAATTTATCGATTAAAAGTAAAAGGCACAACTTAAATACACCTTGAAAACTTGGTTAAATTTTGAAACAGCACACGCTTGATGAAAAAGTTGGATGGTGTGATATAATGCGATCTATATACTTATTACTTATTAGGTACTATATCTATAGGTATATTCGTTATTCGGTACAACTTTTGTATTTGGAGCTTGGTAATTATAAAAGTACCCACATCACGATATTTAACTGTGATTAAAGTGATATGGGTTCTTATTTAAATTGTAGACCTACCAAAAATATTTTCAATTTTCGTAGCAGTTGAAACTTTTAACTAAGTTTTTAAAGCATTAATACGGAGCTATAAAAATCTTAATATACAGTGTGTCCAGAAGCAGTACGAAATACTTTAAATACATTCCTGGGCAAAATTAACGCATCACTATACCTATGTTCTTTAAAATAAGCTCAAGAATCAAGATAATTTTAAGGCTACTAATAATTACCTTCTGCATTTCTTCATTCATAAAATATGTTGAAAAATTGTTTATTGAAACAATTATAGTTAGCTCCTAATTTTTTTTTGTTATCCATCGCGTCAGTGGAAGAAGCAGTAAGAGCAACAATTTGCTGGAAGAGGAGTACTCAACGCTGTATGTTGGTAATGCAATAGAAAGTAAAAATACCGACATATGTCGCATAGTTAGGCGTTTAACGAAACTGGATCTTACCATATCTTACCTAAGAAGGCGAGTAAGAGCAAAAACGATGTATACAGCGTTTTGAGCTCTTCCGAATTAGCTTCTTGGCTCTACCTATTGTAATGTCTCCTAATCCGTTTCCAAAAGAACCACAAATTATACTTACAAAGCCGCCTTATCCATTTTCTTACGGTTTTACCTCTTTTATATAATAAAATGCTTTCCGGTTCCAAGTAAAATTTTAAAAACTTGTAATTTTGTCCCCAAATGTACAGGTCGTATTACGAAGTACATTAGCATTACAATAAGGTAGAGTCAAGTATCAAGAAGGTAATTCGGAGATGTTGAAAAGGACTATACTAATCTAAGAGGTGAGCATTGTCTTTGGTAATCCGCTCTAAAAAACGGGACAGTCGTAGTGGTGAATAGGTTTATCTCTCTTCAACTAGTACTGTGCCCGTTACCCATCTGCGCATTCTACAGAATCGTATATCTCAGTTGAATTTGAGCGACCGGTAATATGCTCCAAAATGAGCTTGCAACTGCAACAATTAGACTCAGACGACGATTAAATAATAGCGAATTAAGTAGAAGACCGGCAAAATAACTATTGCCTAGCACATAGCATAAAATTCAAAGATTGGTGCTTTGCCAGGAATCATCAATATTGGACTGTTGATGATTTGAAGAAGGTTTTATTCTTAGATGAGATGAGCGCGATGTGTGCGGCAAAAGGTATCTAGAAGCGTGACTTGCAAGTCGCAAGTTGCTTCATCTCTCTAATAAGGGTATCCATTAGAGGTGCATCCGTTATAATTTGGAGTGGGTTCCAATACGTGCGAGATCTATAAATGCGGATTATTATTTCGAAAATGTTGTACTTAGTGAAACATGTAATGTCATTTGATTCTTTTAAGGGTCACAATTTTTATTTATGCAAGATAATGCTCGTCCCAACGTGAATAGACAGAAATAAATCATATCGAGCATCCATGGGACGCTCTTAAAAAAACGGTCCGAAGTCATACTAGTCATAAACCCAGACGTATCAACCACGATCAACTGATAGATGCAGTAATTGCAAAGTGGGAAAATATGACCCAGAAAATTTCATTTCTAGCATGCCATGGCGCATGAATGAGGTAATTAGGAGTAGAGGAGAGCATACACAATATTAATATTGCAGTAAATCGATTAATTGCATATTGTTTTCGATTTTTGTTTGTTTTTGCTTTTCACGAGTTTATAAGAAAAAAGTTTTGAACTCAAAAGTAAATTAGGTAATGTTTCGTGGACTTCTTTCAAAAACTATTCCACTAACCCTATGACCTTTCGTGTAATTAATTATAATTACAATTAAAAAATGGCAACTATGTAAGTTGAGAAAATTGGTGCGTTAATTTTGTTCAGGAGTGTAAATCTGTAGATACCGTTATATTAGTATACAAAATGTAATAAACGCAGACATTAAATGGAGACGTTTAGAAAAAATCTGTACAATTTTTTCTGGAAGTATTTCTTATTGTTCTTGTGCGTTGTTCTAGAAGTCCTGCTGAAACTTTTAGAAAGAAATAATACTTCCTGGGCCCGGCAAGTCTTATAGAAGCAAGTACTTTTTAAGTCAATAAGCTCACTAAAATTCTGTAGACAGGACAGAACTTCACAGTGCATTACCTCTCTGTTACTTGACTTAATTAAAATTAATAATCGCAAATTACTTATTTATTAAACAAATAATAATTGCATTTTTTTAAACGAACGTTAACCAATAATTATCTTGATGATAATCCGCGAAACGTATAAAGTTGGCATTAGTTGTTGGTAAACGTCCTCATTACTTGCATTATCTTTTTTAATTAGAAAAATTGAAATGTTCAATTATGCAACAAACTTTTAATAAATACAATAATTATTGATTCCAACGTAATTTGCGATTGCCGTTGTTAATAATATAAATTTAAATCTTCAGTTGTTTTCATCGGATAAAATCCATATAGCGTACACATGTAAGTACAAATTCATTTTTAATGTGCAAGTAACGTCTAGTACATATAATTAGATATTTGCGTACATAAGTATTAGTATAGTAATGTACTACTATTAAAATAGATTATTGATGTAGCATGTGAGCATGTAAGTAGTGCAAAATATATTAGTTTATATACACACGACTAAAATAGTTTAAAAAAACAGAAACGGTAGAAGTAGGAAGTTTATTAATGAATACGCTTTTATAATTTAATTTAGTAATTTATTATAAGTATTTGGTTAATTTCTTCAAGCGCATAGTGCATAGTTGTACATTTTAGAAATAAAATTTTTTGTAGAAAACAAATAAAACTTAACGAGGTAACAACGAGAACTCGCTCTTGGCAATTTTTGATTTTAATATCTCGGGAGGATATGGTTCTCATTTTTTCTGAAACGATTTTAATAAATTTCTTTCTTTTCAATCTCGCCTTATTTGCATTAAGATTTTTTTTTTGAAAAGTTGCTCAAAATTTGTGTAAAAATAGAAAAATTGAAAACGTGTCTATCAGTATATGTATCAAAAATAACATTATATTTTGTAAATTGTTAGCGCTTCTTATCGCCTTTTAATATTTCCCGGTGGGATTGGTGCTTGAAAAAAATGAAATTGATAACTGAAAAATGTTTGATCTATTTTTACGCGCGTCTGCATACGTGGGCCCGCTTTTCGATCCTCGGTAAGGAGATTTTGTTTAGCTAAAGGTTGCAACTTGAGTTAAATTAGAGAGACGCCGCCCTTTTGGCATCATCGAAATAGGTCTCTTGATATCCATGCTACACGACGGAGAATTACCTCAAAACAGCTTCAAACACTCTGAACGTTAATAGAGGTGTTTCTCAAGGTTTGGTGTTGGGGTTCTCGCCATTAATACTATAACTATGCTATAACGTAAATAATGTGGATATTCCATTTTCATTTTGTTTATTTTAAAAATAACTTAAAGCTCCTGCTATAACTTCCAAGTAAAAAATTAAGAAATTTTGTTGTATTTTTAAAATAAATTAGCCAGGCAAGTAAGGGAAGACGCGTTTTTTGAAGAAAAAACGACACAAATACATCACGCGCTTCAGTATACCTACCACCTTATCTGATGAATCGTTGCAGAATTTACAATTTAAATAAAGAAAACTGTCCAAATTCAAGTATACCAATAGATATGTCAAAGACACAAGAACGTAAAAACTATATTTTATCCACTTTGTAATTACTTTTGAAATTCTAAATCTTATCTCTCTCGAATGTATACATAAATTACTATCATTTTATTTTACTATTTTCTTGTAAAGTTGCAGAACAAGATTTGCAGTTGCACATTTTTTTGTTTTGACTACCGGTTAGTACTCGTTATAAACTCTATATAACTTTGAATTTGCAGTTTTAGATTTTACTTCTTATTATCATCTTTCATATGGACAGGTATTGTCTATTGATCCTTTTTTAATACAGAAGTAAAACTAAATTAAAACTAGATTTGGTTGTGGCTTGCCGTTCTACGACTTCCTTAATTGACTAATAAATATTGTAACGAGATCGAGTCTTCTCGAAGTACCCGTAATTGGTATTCAGTAGTCACACCAATGTTTTCCTATTTGGATCGTTTAACAATTAATTAACGTACCTCCTGTATCTTTTAAATATACGACAACAATTCAAGGAGCGATTTCTCGATTTGTGAAGATTTTACGATTTTCGTAGATACAGGACGATGCAGACGGCTCTCAAAATGGCTATACCATAGAATGCACAAATTTATTCTTCTCTTCATAGGAGGAGTGCTTTTTATCAAATCCATAATCTATAAATAATCCAATTTCTCAAATCTTCTTTATTTTCCAGTGGAGTTGTGTAAACTAATGGTTTCAGATGCCTCATAGAAAGATCTAAGAGACTTAAGAAAGTTTAAGTCTGGAGGTCAACCATTGTGCATGCCGTAGTTGCCTATGCCAGATCCTCAAGCAAGTCAGGTGGCTCTAAAAATTTTCGATATATATCTCGTATAAGTTTCCATGAATGTTTATTGAGAAAACTCATTATTGCGTTTTTGAGAAATTTGCTTCATCGTCAAAAAATAGTTGCGTTAATAGCTGAAGGACTTGAATAAATGTTTGGGGAAACCATTGGCGAAATGGAGTTCGTTGTGGAAAATTGCCAAGAAATAGTATATTGCGATATAAGGTTGGTAAGTGCACTATAACAAAATCGAGAAAAAGTTTGAAAAAGCGAGACGAAGTCGAGATTTTTCAATTTTCGAGATTTTGTTATTATAGCACTTAACAACCGTATATCGTATTCTATTTTTCGCCCGATCAAAATATAATAGACAGACTTTTTTTTAAATTTTAAATTAATTTTTGCAAATGTCAAAAATTTAAATGTCAACAAAATAGTGATTTTGCAAGGAGTACCAACTTTACTTACCGCACGGAGTTAGGTTATAACCTTATAACAGCATTGTTTTTACTAGTCTATATGGAAACTATGAAGGTGTTGTAAATTTGATTTACACAGTCGATCAACAAGGCTTGTAAGTACGTTAAAAAACACGATCGGGCGAAAAAGTGTTTGAACGCGTTGAATGCTGTATGGGTTGTGGGTAGGTATAACCACAAACTGCTGTCTCAAAATTCTCCACACTCTAATAGAAGTACTTGGATCTTCCTCTGCCATGCTAAGCACATTTTCTTCTACTTCTACCGTTTTTATTGTTGTTGACATTTTGGCCGTCAATTGCATTTAAATCCGCCTGTCTCTTGACGATGTGGATGAGTATTTAAAAAACGTTCTGTAAGGAACTCGACGGTTGAGAAATCTTTTACTAATGTATAATCGAAAAATTCAGACTTTCTTCGGAGTTGGTCGGACCAAGTCGCTCCAGTTTCAATCTTAAACTCATCAAAATTGCAATTATGTACGATTTATACTTTTGGAGCTGGACTGCCTGGACCCTATACTGATACACGGGCAGACAGATAGAATTTAAAAAAATTATTTTGTTTCTTAAGTCTTAAAACCTCGACATTGTAACAATTTAAAAAAATGTTTAAATACTGTT
Source organism: Malthinus flaveolus (assembly GCA_950108345.1). NCBI lineage: Eukaryota > Metazoa > Arthropoda > Insecta > Coleoptera > Cantharidae > Malthinus > Malthinus flaveolus. The sequence continues at coordinate 1,291,165 of OX467286.1, forward strand.
TTTTATTACAAAAAGTTATGTATTTCTTAAACTAAACACCTGTATATTAGTTTCACATATTTATTTTGCGTTGTAGGACTATTATGAATAACAAATTTTGGTCTTACGGGTTTCGTCTCTAACTTTTATTTGCCTCGATCTTAAACCCAGCATTGAATTCTCTATTGAAACCCACCCTGTATAAAGTATAAGCGAGCTTTTCGTATAGTACGTGTGTACTTGTAACTAATTTGAAGATAGTTTGCATTTTATCTCGTTAAAACTACTACTTCTGTTTATACCTAGGTATATGCTTTCAAATTGCTTATGAATATTTAAATATTGTCAAAGCTAGCATTTCTTATTTCCACCTCTATTGAGAAATTGACGTGAAAAATAATAAAAAGGAAATTTATAAAAATACGAACGTGTACGTATTTTATTTTCGCAATATACGTATCTTTAAATCGACCATCTCTAAATTCTTGTATCGCTTTTTTTCCTCCCTTAAACATTTTTTCTTGCGGCTTAGACTTATTTTTGACTCAAATTACTCAATTCTGAGTCTCTGGAAAGAAAGTTCACGAAAATAATGTCAATATTCGATTAAAATTTATTTCTATTAGTTTCGATGCGTATAAAAATGTTGTCCCAAAAAAATAGACCGGTGAGTTCGTGCGATCAAAAGAGTGTATCGAGAACGTTTAGGGACGTTTAGAATGGGACTAAACAGTATGTCATTGTTACTTTTGCGGTCGCAATACTATTAACATTCCGAGGCCAATTGTCATACAAGCTTAGATAAAAGTGTGTCAATGTCAACCCTGCGACACACTGTATAATAGAGAGAATATGTCCTTCCTTTTCGCTTTTACTCGATAAGATGGAACATCATAAAATGGATTTTCGTTGTTTCAACGTATAGTTGAAGATTTATGCTTCTGAAAGCCATTTGTATACAAAATACATTACGAGCAATTTCCCAAATTTCTGGCTCGCGTCCAGAGGATGGCCAAGTTATAGGATCGTATCTACAAAGTTTTGACTCGTAACGAAAAAGAAAATAAAAATACGTTTCTGGTGCACTGATTGTTTAGAACTGTCTTAATACCACATCCGTACATACACACGAATCGTTCTTTCTCCAAATTTTTATGCCCAAATTCCAAAAAATGGAACAATTTTTAACGCTTTCAGTCTTGTCCAACGAAGTGCAAACTGCAGTGCTTAAAAATCGAAGTTAAAGTTTATTGGGCTCCACTTGAACGCTCGAACCGTCTCGAGTCCTTCCAAACCGAGAGTTCGCACCCACGTTACTTGTTACTCGACTCGCATAAAATTTAACTCGCGGCTGTACACATTTCAACTATTTCAATTTAGCGATAAACTGTGGGCTAAACTATTAAATATGAGAGCTGCACCTAAACTGGATATTTGTGTAATAACACGTAATTTTGACTAACGACGAATAAGGGTAGAAAATCAAATTCGCCGACGGGTCGACCTCTTTTCGACGTCGCTAACTCCACCTCGTAATTCTAAATGGAAAAAAAGAGAAGTCACGGTTGGGTTCATTAATCCACATAACAACGAAGAATCTTAATTTGTTAAAACGCGATGTTTAATTTTTTTCGCCCAAATGCCGGTCATAGTTTGGACGCGAAATAGGTTCGCGTTAGTAATTGAAACAAATGACGGCAATTTGTTAGCAAGAAGTTACATTGCGGAACTTGAGCGACCGGCGTGGAAACATCTGCGGTTCCTAAACCTAAACAATGGAATTGCTGCTGGACGCAGATATTGTAATGAGTCGGAGATTCGTAGTGTAGGCCCGACTTGCGCCTGCTCTCCCCGGCGAACCGCGTTCGCTACCAACGGCAAACGAGATCATTTGAAGTCGCTCATACAAGTGGAGTGGTCGGTTAATATGTAAAAATTGTTTATGGTTGTGAAACCGCTTCGTTTTCACGTGGCAATAAATATAAATATTTTAAGTGTTGTGATTTTCGGTGTGACGAATTATCGAACGATGCCTTAACTTTGTTATTTGAAAGTTGCCACTAGCGTTTTTAACAAAAATTGTCAAGTCTTTTGCGTATAACGTACTACCGTAGAACATCCGTTTTCAGTTCTTTCACCTATTTCACGCTCGGATTGTCGGTCCATGACATTCAAATTGAACTGCTTCTTACCTTCGTCTATTTATCGGTAAGTATTAAGTCCTCCAGTTCCTTTTTCTTATTTTTTATCCACGTATTGTTAAGCCTTGCGAACATCCTTTTCGTAAAACCCTTAATAGTTTTCTTTTAATGCGGCGTTTTAACTACCCTGCACACGCCACACGCGAGGCTTTTTGTCGTTTTTTTTGAAAAGTTGAAATTTTCTTTAGAAGGAAGCCTCGGAGAAAACTTTAATTTGTTTTCTAGACTTTTGAGTAATATTCATTACAATTTGTGCTGTTGTAAGTTCCATTTTGAAAGATTTCCGTTTTGTTCCAATAAGTACAATGCGGCCCAGGTTCATTTTCAAGTTCCTTTTTGTTTGGCTTTGTTTGATTATCTTTTCTTCTACAAATAATAAATACAGGTCGAATTTTGTATTTTTATTGAGCTCTTTATATTACTTACTAAAATTTCAAAATTTATGCAAAAGGGTTAATAGGTATCCTACAGATACTAGCAATACAGAAAAACAAAATTATTCTTTCAAAAAGTTGCAGAAGACTCTTGGAACTCTTTGAAATTTTGAAATATACAGTCTCATTTTAGGATTTAAGCTACCCAACTGTTGGTTTTTCTATTTACTTGACTTTCGTAGACATCGCAGACGTTTGAAATTTTGCATACGAATTTCTGACGGCACGAGAACGTACCTACAGGGTATTGAAAATAACCAGAGTGCACAGAAAGGGGTTGTAAGGAAGGATTGTAAATTAATGTTTATCTTCAGTCCGCATGCCTATGAAATTTATACCATGATCTTTGTGGGACTTCCTCTTTCCCGAAATCTGAAGTTGTTTCGAAAAAATAGGCATCGACTTGGAAAAATTGCAAATGGAGCCTTTTGTTAATTTTAATGGAAGCAGAAGTAAATTGTTTGCAAATCAGTTTACAATCTATGTCACTAGGCGTTTGAGGTAACCTACAATCGGGCGTGTTTTTGTTAGTTTTCTTTCGACCTTCTGGGGACTCCAATGTTAATTTGATCGCTCCGTATAAAATTTTTCTACAAGAGCTAAGACAAAGCATTAGAAAGTTTATTAACAAATCGTTACTAAACAATATTACATTGAATTTAATTTTATAACCGCAACAGAAAAACGGCAATAGCGATAGATATTAAAGCTTGCGGTATTTAATTAATTTTTTCCCATATTAAAGATTTGAAAGTCAACTTTTAATGGTATACTCTTTAATGTCAATAAAGTTGGAAAAATTAAGTGGAAATGTGTTTTCGTCTCAAACTACACATTTTTGTGGAAACTTTATCTCAAATCGATAAGAGCGTTTTGGCAGGAACGAGAATTAAAATTATTCCTCTTCCAAAATGACAAATCTCTTGGCGTATATTTCTGAATTTTTATTTGAACCAGATAAATTCAAATTTTACAAATGTTAATAAGATTCGTTCGAATTAAAATTAATGAACTCATTTCGAATGTTATCGAATTGCGTAACATTAACAAAAAAATTCTTTTTGTTATTACACATTGAAAATTCGAACGGAGTGGCGGTGTCATAGAAATAGTACGTTTTGATTAGATTACACGAACATTTTATTAAAATATATTGTTCCGTACGCCCTGCGCTCAACAACAATTATAACATGTAAATTTATTGTTATGTTATAACATTTATATAAACGGAGCCGCAAAATCAAATAGAAATGCGCAACGAATGTTTTTCTTGTCGGTTTTTAATCACAAAACCAATAGAAACCACGAAATGGATCCTTATTCAATAAATGGGTATCAACATAAAGTCCTTATTTGAATAACGCCCAAGTTATAAAGTTGACCGCTTTCGAGTTTCATTGAATTATGTATTGAAAGTTGTTTAAAAGCTCGCCAACTTCAAATTTTCAATCAATAAAATTTATTATAGAGATAACGCAGCGTGGTGGAAAGAAATAAGGTGCCACCGCTTGATATTTTTTTCTGTAATGAAGAAAAGCTATAAGACATGAAATGGACTTGGATATTGTGGGAAATTTTACTTACTTTGGGCTTCTCTACCTATACAACATTTACAAAGCGTTTGTCTGATCGTGCCTATAAGAAATTTGAATACTTCACGAATTGGCAATGTGGCAATGAAGTAACTGAATTGGTTATGCTATAGCTTGGATAATTCTTTTGTATATTTTTTAAGAGTGCGCTGATGTGGGAACCGATGAATCTGTGGTATCTGTTGAGAGTTGACCTACTATTTGAAAAACCGTTTTTTAACGTTACCAAGCGCTATTTTTATCGAAAAATGTCATTAGGTCTTTTTTGAAGAGTACGAAATTTACTTTAATTTGCTTTATTTCTTATTTCTCTAAAACAGCGATCGTCCGAGATAGAATTTTCTGAAGGAGCGACTTTTGCTCATTTTTTATGTTTTATATGTTATGTTTGCTTAAAGAATTTTCTTCCATTCCATTTTCTCAGAAAGTTGGCAAAGCTGTTTACGGAAATTTTTTTTGTGGACATATTAATTTGAAAACTAAGTCACAAAAATTTCTGATGTCTGCCCGTCTGCGTGATTCTAAACATTCTTAACTCATCACGCGTACCAATAATTGTGAACAAACCCTCGAAATTTGGTGTGTGTGGACTCATATAACGGCACGGGAACGGAACCTCGAGGTGCCTGTGAAAATTGAAATGGGAGGTAGTCTAAGGGGTGGGGGGTCTTAAAGAATTATTCGTTGCTTGGAATTCCCTATAGGTAAGTCAAACACACCCTTTATAAGAGTTTTCACTAAGCTTAGACTTTTTAACCTTAGTTTACGACACTGCGTAGTTTGTTTTACGTTGTGCCGAACAAGATATTCCATTTACGCTAACCGGTAACTCCTGAAAACTCTCACCGGCTACAAAAGACGATGCAGCGTATCGAAACTGTTTATTTCGTTTAAAAATATCGAAAAGTGACGTCTTCTACTTGTAGTTTGTCCATTTTTTGCCGTTCTCGTTTGTGTTTTCCCGCAATAATAGCTCTTGTCATCGCGCTGTGGCATCTAGCATTAGTAACGTTTTCTATTTCAATAGGAAGACATTGTCAATATACAACATTTGTCTAAGGCTCGCCTTACTGTCTTCGAAGACATTCCATTTCTATAAGCACGCGCGTCCTTGTTCGACGTACACGTTGGCGTCGACGTCAATTATTGCCTAATTCTTAAACGTGTTCCTTATTAAATTAATAATTTTATTTAAATAAAATTGATAAAAGTGTAAATTTAGGTTACAGCTGTAAAATTAATGTTATTAAACTTTATCTTCGATTATTTATAAGTTCTAGTGGCTTAAAATAGGCGTTGTAATTTATTTCGTTTTTAAAAATACTCCCGGTCACTTTTCTTAATTTTCTGGACTTATCAATGAACATTGTTGCCAAAATAATTATTTAGAAACAAACAAAAGGTACGACGCGTCGCATTTTTAGCCCTATGTAGAGCATGGAGCTTAATTTATACACGAAATTGAATAATGATCGGCAGCAATTCCGCAAGGTAAAAGTTTTGTGACATAATAAAAGAGTTTAAAAATAATATTTTATTTATTTCACTACAGTCTTACGTTTGTGATGACGTAAAGTAAAGTGATTTGTAAAATTTATGGTTTTGATTTGGATTAAGCGCAAAAGCTAAAATTTGCAAGGATAGCTTATTGATTTGTTGCGGTACACATTTTGCCGTAGAATGGGCGATACGTACCTAATATATTAAGAATTTTCTATTTTTTTCACAAGACTTACCCCGAGTCATAAAAGAGGCACTTATGGTGTAACTAGTTACTATTTAAAATGCACTACTCTGTAACGAGCTCGCGTTCAATGTTCGAACGTCTAACATGGCGCAGTCGGTGCAAATTTTAAATAAATTTTGCCTCGAGTAGGTACATTGCTACATACGTATTTGATAAATTTCTAATTCGTTCAAAATAAATTAGAATTGTTTTATGTTCGAATCTTGCGTGCGTGAGAATCGTCAAAATCGATATTTTGAGACTTCTGTACCAGGCAATTATTCCGGATCGCGAGGTTATTTATTGTATTTTGGTTTTGTAAAAGGTAACACACACGATTATAACCGTGCCAAAAGATTTGTCCATAACTAATGATTTGAAATAATCTGTTCGAATCGATAACTACATGGTATATGTTTTATGTTTATATACCTACCATTTATGCTCTAATGAGGTATTTATTGATTTCTGTCTAATTTATAAATATATCGTGTCATCTTTTAAACGAGAAGCTACAAATTTATTTCGTCGGAATGAACAACTAATACTCGTTGGCAATTTGCACCTATAACGAGTGTCATTAATTAAATGTTTTAACCGAAGAAAGTTATTGTAATAATTTGTGACGAAAATATATATTTCTAAACTGCTAAATAATACCCACGGAACGTTAACATATAACTGGTAACAGGAGGTGTATACGATGCTTAAATTAATCGCCCTCCATTGTATCAGATGCCTCTCTTCTTCGGATTATGTTTGTTAGATAAACGAAGTTCAAAGTCAGAATTCTCAATTTTTGGCATTTAATTAAATTACCTCCTCTTCACATTTTCGTATTACCTCGATGAAATTAACGAGATAAGTAGACACGAATACCTGGGAGAAAATGTGTAAGTGCACAAGATCTACGTTAAGATGGCGCTTTTTAAAATTCCGAGAGCCTTCTCGCATAATAACCTGTCAAAAACCTTTCAATATTATTACCTTATTACCTTATTTTAAACTTTACACGCCGCGAACCGCGAACTATAAATCGTCTCTAAATATTAATGCGCGTTCGGGGCGCTCTATTTTTATATTTTTTGGCAGTTAACGTTATTTAATTATTTTTTTAAGTCGGTTTACGTTCTTGTTACAATTTAATTTACATTTCGTCGTTAATTTTTGATCGCATAAAAGTAATAAAGAAACGTTACAAACACAAAATGCTATTATTATAAATCTACTAGCATGTCGATGTGCTGTTAGAAGTTCTTTTTTAGCTCGAACTAATTATTTTTGTATTTGATACAAATACGCCATTAAACGAAGTATTGGAAAAAACTTATCAATTTATTTAGGGGGCCTACTGGTTGAGCGGATTTCTGACTGCAAGCGTGAACTACTACTAAAAAGGCATTTAGATCGTTTAGTTCATTTCTTTACTCACTACTGTTTTTACTCGACTACGTTAATTCATTTATTTTAAAAATTAGAATAGTATTGTTTAGTTTTTTAAGGACGTTTCGCATGTTTTGGACTTCTTCAGATTTATACATAAATAAATATAGGTATTACCCACATAAATTTCTCAATAACTATTCACTTTATAGGAAAAGAAGTTTCAAACAAAAGTTGTTTTGTACCTACTTCGTTTTCCACCATATCGTCAAATTAAAATCGTCTAATAAAAGCTCAATGAATAGCACTTTCATTTTTTTAATGCCAAGGCATCCCTAATAGTTATTATACTCATTTGTTAGGGATTTTTTTCTATTTTCAATGATGACAAACTTGAGTGTGGTCGAGCTAAATTTATTGAGAATAAAAGACATCGTTTATGACTTTAAAATTTTTATTTTAAACATCTTCAAAGTAATTCCCCTCAACAATGATACCTTCGCTTCACCATTCTTTCTTTCCACTGCGTAAAAGCTTCCAATCAACAACCAACTATTTTTCGATATACCTATAGTGAAAACCAGGAGAGGTGTCCTATGATTCATCGCTAAAATGACTTAAAAATGACGTATTAAAATATTCTGTTGCATTCCCACACCGTAAAAACAAACTTATAAACAAGAACAGCGTGATCAAGTTATGTAGTTTTTTGGAATGAGTCATAGGACACCTCTCCTGGTTTTGACTATATACTACTCAATCTCAAAAACCAACCAAAAGCCTCACATTACAAAATCGAGTATGGTTGATGTTCTATTGTTTTAATATTTTTTCAGTCAGAAACTTGACCGTTAAAGCTGTTGTTGTGAGACGATGCATTGTCGTGATAGAGCAAAATCTCGTTTTTTGGAACTCTGGGTGAAAACTTCAGCAAACATTGTTGAATGAACCTATAATTGATCTTTACCTTTACTCGAATTCGATTATTTAAATTATTTGAATTGATTATGATTAGTATTACTCTGAGCCTTGATGGTCATTATTTCTATTACTCTAATCTCCAATAAGATCTTTTAAAACAGTTCAATTGGTTAGTGTTAAAATCATCGTGACTTCACTAGGTACTTTAAGAAAAGTTTGATATTTCTAAATTTCGATTACCACCATCAACAATTAACAACTAAGATTAAAAAGATTAAACTATTCTGGTGCGAAAAATGTTTATGGCGAACTTTATGGTACAAATTGTTGTTAATAGACGTGGATATAAATAGTGTAATAAACTAGAATCGTTAACTAAAAGCGCCAGATTAATTTTTACGATTTACAAAGTTCAAGCGGTACCATTTTTGATTTAAAAAAATATTATCCCATCGTGTTCTTTTTAAAAAAAAACACCGAACATTTTGACACAGCGCGGGCATTAAGATCGTATAACTAATTTGTCCCAAGTTTTAGTTTACATTTAAATGTTTACATTAGGGTTGATGATTGCGTGTTAAATCTTGTGTGGATGTGTGTTGAACGCGCTTGTAAAAAAACAAAATTAAGCGAGAATTAAAAAGCGGGAATTTTAACAAAATGTAGAGTTGGAATTTGTGTCAAAAAGTGTGTAAAAACAAATTTTGCTTTGTTTCAGTTTTTAATTTCACACTATAATACTCAATTATAAATTCTCTCTCAGGTTGATACAAAAAGTTTAACTTTACACTTTCTAAATTTGTTTTAACTATCGCCGAATAATTAAAAATCTGTAACGAACTAACGGTGTGTTTTGTGTTTTAATGGAAAAAGGTAAATTTTTCCTTCTTTTTATCATTTTGCCGTGCCGTTATTACTTACACACGTTACTCCTTTTTGTGGTTGCAATAACGCAAAATTACTGCTTTGTGACTTCTTTTGTTAATCTCGTAACGTGTCGAAATGAAAGTGCTTCATCGACGTATACGTATAATATAAGGGGTGACTTTTTCTTTGATTGAAAATAGGTACAGGTTAGGTGATTGGTAGGGTGGAACTTCCCATATAATGACTTCGGATTTCATTACTCTTCGATGAAGCTCTTGTATTGATGTCTGAGTCGGTGCTTTGCTGCCACTAACGGTTTCCTAAATTAACATGTAGAAACAGAAGAAAATTAATTTTTTCAGTGATAAGATACTTTTGGCATTGTATTGTAATTTATTGATTTAAAAGTATCGATATTATTTTTGCTGATTCGCTATCGGCGATTCACAGAGTTATTTTCTAATTACAGTAGGTATAATTACATTATTTTTGAGACAATGAGTCTCTGTGAGTTTCTAGTGTTCGCCTCGAACCTATACAGTGATAGTGAGGCGTGTATAAGAATTATACCGTTGAAAATTGAATTAAAAGCAATAGAAAAAAATTGTTGAAAAAATACAAAATAACGTCATTACTCAAAAACAAATGAACGTAACGTGAAGTCAATCATGAAAAAGTACGGTCTGTTTCGAAAAGACACAATCGAAATCGTCTGAGGAAATTTATTGAAAACATTCAGTTTGAAACTCTTGTGTTTCAGATTTACTGAATTTTGTCCAACTTTTATACGCGCATTGTATAGTATAGTGAATTGTAAAAGAGTAGATCTATTAAATTTTTATTAAGATCTTGAAAACTTTAAAAGGAACATCTTTTATTAGTAGCCATGGCGCCATGGCTGCCTATAGACGCTAAATTGAATTTGTTAAAAACTGTTTACCTACAGAAAATTGTTTTTTAAAATGAGAAAATAGAATTCGAGGAACTTGATGAATCTAAAAAAATAAAAATTTTCAGGGCTTTCCATTTGAAAAGTAGAGTGTGTGCTACAAAATAATATCTTACTATATTTATAATGTTGTACTGTCGAGAAATAACTACCTGCACCTCTACCTCTTCAAGTTTTATATTAACATCTCAACAGATAAGTAAGCTATGGAGGTATAATCCATGATTTGGTTCCCATCAAGTAGTATATGTAGCTAATAAAAACGACGAAAACCTCATACAAGGGCTCTTCTAATCTTCATCTTCCTCTAAAAAGTCGTCTCAGTCAGAGACGACTTTTGAATTGTTTCATAAAGATTTACCATTAGACTGGAGTAGTGTGACCGTGTGTATAGGAAGAAACCCTGAATAATCTTCGACTTTTCGCAGCTAAGTCATTGAGCTGTCAATTATAGCAAAGGTTTTTTTTTACTCGTGGCAGGAGTACCAGAGTTCAACACGTAGATGTTTACGAATCTAATGAGCTCTACAACCAGGTTTTATTTGGCATAGTAACCTTATATGGTAAAAATAGTTCGGTTAGTTGTTTTGCATTAATTTAGGTATAGGTGCCTATTTAGTCTTTTGAATGTCATGGCTTGAGCTACGATCTGGCCGGGTCCTAATTGAGAAATTCAAAGGATGCTAAAATGCCAAATAATTAAGAAAGATTACTCCACGGCGTTTGTAGCCTTGAACTTCCTCTAGAACACACCCTTTCCCTTATTTAAATGTAAAGTAGTGAAACAAAAACCTAAATTCTTCTCCAAGTGTATGTTTGGATTTTTTTATAACTCATCGTGATGTTTTGAAGTTACAATTTTCTAATGGCGTAATTCGTCTTGTAATAGTTTACTCGACTTGTAGTAGGAAAGCCGGTTGATCACCTTACGAAACGATTGTTACACTTATTAAATATCATGCTAATAACAATACCTACCTATAACCCGTACGAACGCTTTATTTGATAGTAGTTAACCTTGGTTAGGAGGTTGGGCACTTGGACAAAGTACATATTCTTATTAGACCTGTTTAATTCAATGCTGGTCTCCTTTGTTCGCGTCCTTTGCAAATCGCGATATTGAAATTTAAAATAAACTTAAGAGGATCTCGATCACCATTTATGGCTAAGAAAGCATTTTTACAGTATTATCGTAACAATAAATATAACACATATGTAGAAGTAGATAAATATATCAGTCTTCAGAAGGGAATGACAATGCGAGGTCTTCTCTTTCGTACGTTATTCAACTCATCGGGAGTAGGTACAACCTTTAGTTCTTCGGATCTTCTGCTAAGAGTCTGTTTCTCACAAATATCTTTATTTTGAGATTTTTTCGAGCCCCCACGCTGTTAATATACGACATAGCATTTTTCCAATATTGTAGTACCTCTTCTTAAAGAGCTTGAAGCTCTCTAAAACCTTTTCCATAAAATTACTAACATCTGTACGTGTACATATCCGATTTTTTTTTACTCATTTGGGACTTTCTCTAGAAAGCCTTCGGAGGCTTTTTTGTTTCTCGCATACACCTATAAATACGTAACACTAACACATCACTGTGAGGAAATTGGAAGAAGCAGTTTGTCAATACGGAATGGTTTAATCTAGATTTGTCAATTTGTACTTTTCTGAAAGTAGTTTATTTTTGCCATCGCGCCACGCTTTTTCTCGAATAAAAAAAATTGATTACTAGCTTTGTGAATGAAAGTGGGTATTAATACATTCATGAATATTTATTAACTTCATTATCGATAAATACATTCTTAACTCTAGTTTTGAGTAGAGTATGGCTTAAAGCTATAATGGTTATCGAGATGTATGTAGAATATATGCGTGTTTTACAAAGTTTTAACGAAATAGAAATTTATGGTGCAAACTTTTAGAATCGATAGTGAGGGTTGATGTTAATATTCAGTGATAAAAACTTAATACATCAACTAGGCGAATGTCTCAGGTGTGTTTGACCCTTATCAGTTATCACTTTCGGGATAAACTCGATTGTTTCTGGAAAATAAATGGCATCTAACGTCGATCATCTATCACTGTTGTTGTTGTTGAGTTTATTTTTAACGAAGTTTTCTTTATTCCTAAATACTTAATTTTGTGTAAATAATTTATCAGAATTTTAGGTAAGGTAAATAAATTATTGGGCGTATATTTTTAATGAATAATTTACGTTTTTTTTTCAACTGGAAAGTTACGGAAAAATCGAAAAATATTTTTTAGAAGTTTGTTCGAAAAAAGTATCAATTTGTCAGCAATTCTATTAAATCCATGTTTATGTTCCTCATAAAAATGCTACTCTAAAGTTTGCATCGACCTAAAATACTCGAAAAATTTCATATACTTTTAGTTCTTAGTTTATTTAAAACTTTGGAAATATTTTGAAGTTTTTTTATACTTGAGAAAATGACATCCGCTTCTTAATTTAGATACCATCACTGAGTTGCTCCCTTCGTATATAATGCAACTTTGTATGAACTATGAAGAGCCGGCTCTAGATACAAGCACAGGGCGCCAAGCTTTCGGGAAAAGGGCAGTCCCACTTCGCCACTTCTATTGATTTTTAAAATTTTCTATTTGTATAGTATACAGGGCGTCTCCAGAACAGTACGAAAAGATGATTTAATACTCAGCCTCTACCTTCTAGAGGCAGGCCTCTCTTCAAGCATTAAAGGTTCCTCAAAGTAAATCAATCTTTAATTCCCTGGAATTGTTTTAGGTCGAGCTGTATATAGGATGTTAACAAATACGTTCTACACATTTATATAGGGCCACCCCATAGTAAACCAGGGTCAGATGGTGATCAAGCATGCTGTCTATACTAACAGAATGATAGTGCAATGCGTAGGTTGTATGTATCAGTCATAACGCAAGATTATGGATGTGTATTTGTTTTGCGCCAATATTGCAAAAACACGTTAGTTAAATTTTTTTTACACTTCGTGAAAAATTGCTTCTCAAATTTTTCTTCACCATCTAACCCTGGTTTACCTATAATATTTTCCACTTTTTAAAAGCGACACTGAACTAATTCCTTTCACCTCTTCTACTACAGGCAAACCCACGTTCGTAATTCAATGTAATGTAGTAGTTCAGGGGTTTCAATGTTGTGCAAGTCTGTGAATTTTTCTGCAGAACGGTTGGCTGAATCCTGCATTACATTTTGGTTCAATTTAATTTACTTCCACTAAAGCCATCATGATCTTTGGCCTCCAGGGAAGGATACATCGATACTTGACTCGAACAAAGTGACCAAAGTAGATAAATCTAAACCCAAACATGTACCTACCTACGTAAAATATTCCACGTCTGAATGAACTAGTT